>OX346271.1:6982102-8224754 GCA_947049275.1 Epinotia bilunana | reverse complement strand
CCTGAATAACAAAAATCACTGTGACCTACGGTTCTCTTGACACTTGGCAAGGTGGCAGGCTCCTTTTCAGGCCTTCCGACGAGGTTAGTATACTTTGCATCGTTTACTGTTATTTTATACAATCGTTTCACAATGAGTGCTCTGCGTCAAGTACCGAGTGTAAACTTGGTATCTATTGAAAATCTAAGCCCTGCTGAAACGAAGCGCAGCCCACCGGCTCAGCATTTCATTGATGTCTTTTGTTCTATGACCAAGGCGACGTTCTATTGGTCAAATTCATTATAGTTCAGTTAAGGCGCCACGTGATTGGTAATAATAGTTTATGCAACTGATCCATAATGAGCCTGTATAGTTTTTGGCCGGAAATTATTCGCATAAACACGCCTTTTTAGATTGGATCAAAAATCTTCGATCGGGCAAAGTTGTGGTACGTTAGGCGGATTGAAATCCTTTGGTAGCTCCTCCATTTTAGCCAGGGTCTTTTTTTGAATAATGGCTGGATGCCAGATCGGGCCTAAACACAACATTAGTTCCTCTGTGATATGTTAATTTTCATAAAATCACGAGCAATCGGCAAACAAACCTGCATGTATCGTTCAGCATTGACTGCTAAACCAGATTCAAAAAACACCGGTTTCGACATGCCACGAGGGCTTATTGCAAGCCATTAAAACCTTTTTTGGAAAGTTAGTGTGCTCCACATATTTTACTGATTCTTCAGTTGGGTCATTGGCGTTTTGGAAATAAAAGTTACCGTGCCATTAATTACCGTCTAAGGTGAAATAGGATTCATCGTCCATAATGCACTCTACGTCGTTTTTTACATAGAATATGTTTTTAACCAAAGTTGTACCTAAGTCTCTTCTTCGGGGTAAGTTTTGGTTTACGGACACGGGTTTTACTTTTGTTGCTCGTTTCGCAAGGTTCACTATTGGAAAGCATAAAGTCATTTGTACTATTATTGTTACGCATAATTGCTATTCGCCGAAATAGTGATGTGCATAATTCTCATTACGCATAATTATATACGCAGAACATTAAAAAGCATAAATACTGAAAGCATAATCTTGATGAAGACTAATGTCAAAAAGCATAAGCACAAATAGGCATAATAATCAATTGGCATCATATCAAAATGCATAACAGTAATTTCCTAAACAAAAGTTATGTAAACCTAACCTATCCGCCAGAGCGTGTCGACGTCACCCCGCTTCGCGGGGTGCCTATTTCCGCTCTAAGGGACACAAGCAGACCCTAACCTAACCTACTAATGATACCATTGTTACGATTATTTGGGTTTTTTACTGCGGGGTGCTTCGCCCCCGAACCCCCCCGTCCCCCGGGTCCTTCCAGAACCAATAGCAACGTGGTTTAGCAACTATCATTCATCTAAGAAAATAAGTCAACATTATATATAAAATGTATTCACAATAATAATAAATGCATTGTAACAACGAAACTGAGTTTAGAGTTAGAAAACTGAAATTATGGATAATGACAGATATGCCAAATAATTATTAGCCAAAACAATAGTATGCGTAATGTGTATTCGACCAATACAGATTAGTTCAACTAAAATTATGCTATTAGCGTAGTATGCCAAAAAAGTAGTAGGCCCAAAGTATTACTATGCGAAAGTATACTATTATGCCAAAACAAATTATGCCACACTAATTATGCGAAACCATAATAGCCTTTCACGTCAATAGAGATACGAAATAGGTGTTTTTTTAAACAATGTTTAAAAAAATCATAAAAAATTAAGTATTCATTTCCTTCAAAATCCAGTAGACAAAAATGGAGATAAAAGATTGAAGAACCGATAGCCTTTTGACTTATAATTCTATAGGAGATACGATTCAACACTTGTCAAAAATCGATGAAAACCTCGGGTAGCCCCTTAATTCAAACAGTTACCTAAGTTGATGAGTGTAAAATAGTTATTTGTTATGCAAGGCTGCAAAGTTGGTGTTTGGCGCAAGTGCTTGTATTGAAAGCCAAGCTAGCGAAGGATTGTAAGATTGAACCATGAGCAAAGCGAATGGTTCAAAAGTACAATCCTGAGCATAGCGAGGCTTTCAAGGCACGAGACGCCAAACAACTTTTCACATCACCACCGCGAGGAAAATTGTAAATGTAAGGGAAGTAATTTGGACCTTACACTCATTTTCAATAAAGGTTTGTTTACATCTCATCAAGATCTAGCATTTTATAATTATTAAATGTAACATAAACATTTTTGCATCTTTAAACAACTCCACGCTTACCTACACTAAAAAATTCAAAGTATTGTTGGGTACTCTCGGGTAAACTAAGGCTCAAATACGCTTATTTCACTTTTTCCGCTAACTTAGCAGGCATTCAAATTCATATTCTTGTGCACTAAAATCTATAAATAACCACCATTATTTTGGTGTTACTGTGGCTTTAGAACAAAACCAAATTTTCTTAAATTAACTTTTCAAAAAGTGCGTTCCAAATTTGGAAGAAGCGAAAATTTTTGAAAAATAAAACTAAACTTTAAAATTATTAATTCGTATTGTATCCTTATAAGTCAGTCTAAATATTAATATTTCATATGTAATTAAGAAAGAATAAGTATTATTCATTTAATTTTATCAAAATAATAACAATGAATTATTGGTATAACACCATCAGTTTTTGAACGCAGGATAATCACCTCTCATTCTGTATAGAAAAAAGTTGGATCTCGCGATTGACCGTCACGTTCCAAACTCAAAAACTCTTTCCACGCTAGCGGATATAATGGGCTTTTGGGCGCAGATTTTGAGCGATAAAGCAAGCCTTTTCGAGCCGGTGAGGTGAAAAAATCTTAGTTAAACGAATAAACTGCATCAAGGCTGATGCTACCGCCTCTAACAGCCATTCAACTTAAATTCTGACTGTAAAATCGGACTGGAGTGTTTCTTATGTTATAACCTCCTTAGTAATGCATCCAAATTACAAAAGGGTATTTGACAACAGTGAAAATTAATTGTTTTTTCATTAGCAACAGATAAACATTACGAAAATACTCCGATAGTATGGAACTTTCATTTATGTTTGCAATTTTACGATTTGTAAAATTAATATAAACTAACAATAAGGACGTTTTTTGATTTGAACAAATTCCATACTAACGCAGCGTTTTTGACGATTCATAAAAAGAAGCCGATTTGCCTCTTGTCAAATACCGTATCGTCAGCCTACTTCCAAAACGGTAAAGATCGATAGAAATCGTTAGTTGGGTGTTTGTTAGTACACTGAAGTGGAACATGAATATTGATTTGAGGGCATTTAATAGTTATTTGTGTTACAAGGGAGCAAAATAGTATATTTACGGCGAGGGCAGTGTATTCAATCCTGAGCGTAGTGAGGGATACAAGTGTTAACGCTCGAGGTAAAGATAATTTTGCTGCCGAGTGACATACTATTTTTCACAGCGACTATGAAAAAATTAAAAAGATGCTGTTAAAACTACTTACAAATTAACAAATTTTCTTAATTTTTATTCATCATCATCATCACATCAGCCGAAAGACTTCCACTGCTGGACATAGGCCCCAAAGAGTGCCACAATGACCGGTCCTGCGCCACCCGCATCCAGCGGACTCCCGCGACCTTTACCAGGTCATCAGTCCACCGTGTGGGGGGCCTACCCACGCTGCGCCTTCCGGTACGTGGTCGCCACTCGAGAACCTTTCCGCCCCAACGGCCATCGGTTCTACGTGCAATGTGCCCCGCCCACTGCCACTTAAGTTTAGCGATCCGGAGGGCTATATCGGTTACCTTGGTTCTGCTGCGGATAGCCTAATTTCTGATGCGATCGCGCAGAGAAACTCCCAACATAGCCCTCTCCATTGCCCTTTGGGTGACTTTGAGCCTTCTTATGAGGCCCATAGTAAGCGACCACGTTTCCGTGGCATACGTCATCACTGGCAACACACACTGGTCAAAGACTCTCGTCTTGAGACACTGCGGAATATTGGACGAAAAGATGTGCCGTAGCCTCCCAAATGCTGCCCAGCCGAGTCGGATTCGACGATTGACCTCTTTCTCAAAGTTGGACCTACCTAACTGACTGTTCAGTATATATAATCTGTCCTAGGTATATATAATAGTCAACAACTTCGAGCGTAAAGTGTCCGATTGAAATGGGAGTCGGTACTACATGGGTATTTGACATGATCTTTGTCTTATCCATGTCCATCCTTAGAGCCACTCGCTCGGAGGCTTTACTGAGGTCATCGAGCATCGTGCTTAAGTACTCCATGGTCTCAGCCAAGACTACTATATCGTCAGCAAACCGAAGGTGAGTGATGTACTCGCCGTTGATGTTGATGCCTAGCCTTCTCCAGTCTAGAGTCTTGATCACGTCCTCCAGTGCAGCGGTGAACAGTTTTGGGGAAATAACATCCCCTTGTCTGACACCCCGCTGCAGCGGAATAGGTTTCGAACTCTGATCCTGGAGTCGGACAGACATAGTGGCGTTCTCGTACAAACACTTCAGCACTTCGATATAGCGGCAGTCTACTTGGCACCGTTGGAGAGACTGTAGTACAGCCCAGGTTTCGATCGAATCGAAGGCTTTCTCGTAGTCCACGAACGCTAAGCAGAGAGGCAGGTTATACTCCTCAGTCTTCTGTATAATCTGGCGGAGCGTATGAATGCGGTCTACGGTACTAAAACCTCTTCGGAAACCGGCTTGTTCGGGAGGCTGGAAGTCATCAAGCCTGCGTGCGAGACGATTCGTAATGACCCTTGAAAACAGCTTATAGACATGGCTCAGAAGTGAGATGGGTCGGTAGTTCTTCAGCAGAGTGTTGTCACCCTTTTTGAAGAACAGCACCACCTCATCTCTGTTCCACGCCTTTGGCGTTCTCCCTTCCAGTAGAACGGTGTTGAATAACTTCTGAAGGGCCGTAAGGATCGGTTTTCCACCCGCCTTCAGGAGTTCGGCTGTAATTCCGTCTTCACCGGGTGCCTTGCTGTTCTTAAGCTGTTTTAGAGCCATTCTAATCTCGTACAGGCTGATGTCCGGGATGTCGTCGGTGTAGTGTCGGGTAAGTCTAGCTCTAGGGTCTTCTGCCGGAACAACTTCGGGTTTGCGAGTTGACGTGTATAGCTGTCCGTAAAAACGCTCTATCTCATTCAAAAGCTCAGGTTTGGAAGAAACGACTCTCCCGTCCTCAGTTTTCAACCTTGCGAGCTGGCTCTGCCCAATAGACAGATCTCGTGCGAATACTTTTGAGCCCTTATTTCGCTCGATGGCCTCTTCGATACGGTTCGTATTGAATTGGCGCAGATCGCAAATTTTTATTACAAATTTTTAAATAATTCGAAAAATTCATAAATTTTCATATAACGCTGTTAAAGTTAAAACTTGAAATATGTTCGTTATTAACCGATTACGATGAAATTACATTCGATAATTTTATTAAAAACTGTATTCAATTGGCACATTGCGCAAATGCTATTATGCCAATGAATAAATTAAAAAAAGTAGCTTGAACAGAAAAGTAGCATTTTGATCCCTCTCGTCGTGTAGGAAAACTTACTTTTCCGAATGAAAGGTGTGAAAAAAATTAGTGTGCCCAATTAGCGTGGGCGTAGTTAATTTTTATTTAACAACTCACGCACTCACGTGTTAGTCAGCGCAGCCACCTAACTAAATAAGCACGAGGGTTAGTATAAAGAATGCCCCTTTACCCTTACATCATCGCTGTCCTCGCTGTCGCTGCCCGACGACCCCGAAGAGTCGTCCGACGATGACGAGTCCACCGTCGTCACCTGCCACATAATGTTACATTATAGTTTTACTCATAAATTCAGTAAATAATACACCTATTTTAAACATGAGGGGATACTCTAATGGCAATAAGTTATGCAGATCCAATATTCGAAAACTGCTCTTTGGAATTGAGATCACACAGCGTTCGTTAATTTTGGATCATATCATGCTAACTCCTATTGTATCATGAACTCCTGGTACTTCGCAGGCGTCAGTGGTTTAGTAACATTGGGGGTTTTCGAAATTGTGACTGCACACACTGCTATATTATAAGCAGACAAAGGAATCATGCTCCTATAACCTCCACAGAAATTGAAAAGTCATTTAGCCACCTGAAATGGATTTATCAGCCAAGACGGAGACGCTCATCGCCCGAAAATATGGAACGAATTCTCGTCGTTTACCTTAACAATAGTAAATGGGACATTCACGAAGAAAAAAATTGGGACGATTAAAATTATATAGAAGAGTTTTTCTTTTACTCTTAATAAAAACATATTTTTACAAGCAAACCTTGAGTGATCACTAGTAAATAGACCTAGCATTGATATAGTTTATCGATATAGGAACTCCCTACTTGTCAAACAATTTTGCCCCGCGGATTCCTATGTCTGATTAGAAGAATTACTGGCAAAAATTAAATTATATGCCAGGGATATTGGTGGCAAACGAATTACCCCTGACACACACTCAAGTGGCGTAGGATATAGCGAGGAAAGGAGGCAGAGTCATAGCGTGGCAACGTCACTCGCCATGCCGCTCATCTTGCTTGGCAGTCAAACAACACGATTTTTCACTTAAACAGACCTTGCCCGGTCACTGAGAAAGCGGTTTCCCAGCTACGAACCTCGTTAGAGATGATTCCTCTGGCCTGCAGCTTGGCGGCCGCTAGTTTAGCCGCAGCAGCCTTCTGTGCGGCTATCTGCGCCGCCTGCGCCGCTAGACGCTCGCGCTCTGCGTTCGCGTCGTAATAGTTGAACAACACCTCCGTTGATACGGGCACGTCGCCGAAGTACACCTCGTTGGGTATGTGCGACGAGTCGAGACAGTCGTCGCTCCACCGCCTGGGGATTTTATTCAATGGGGATGTTGACACCAATTGAAATAATCAATAATAATCAATATTTTTTTCGAAAAAGCATTAAATGGAGAGAAATGTAGCACAAGAGAATAAGTCATGTCAAAGTCATCACAATGTTATAAGTGTCTTATCAGAATCAGAAGAACCGTGTAGTTACGGACCTCGAGCGTTTTCCCTCTCTAACAACAACATTAAAACGGTTGTAGTTTCGTAGTTTTTTGAGATGTTTGAGTGGGTTTTAAGTCATTAGGCATATTTTTTGCCGTCTTTGTTTTGATAACGATAACATTAAATTATTATACATACCAATAGCAGCCGGGCACGTACCTTCTGAACTGTATCCCGGAGAAGTCCTTCCTGAAGGGTCGCACGGCGTACTGGTAGCCCTGCGGGCGCGGGCGCGGCGCGGCCTGCGGCGCGCGGGCCGCCGCGCCGGCGCCGGCGCCCGCGCCCGCTCCCGCTCCCGCGCCCGCGCCCGGCCCGCGCGCCGCCGGCGGCGTGGCGCCCGGCGCGCGGGCGCCGGGGGCGCCCGGCGGTTTCGGCTTGTTCGTGGACCCCTTTGGTCGCCCACGCTTTTTAGGCTAAGAGAACATTATCACGTCAAGGTGCAACGTTTGGGGTGGCTCGCCGTTCAAACGTTTTCGGGATTACATTACTTGTTAATTACAATACTATTTAATTATATGATATTCTTTTCTTTCTGTATATGACCATTTGTTTCCTAAAATCCGCGAAATGATATAATTCAAAAAAATAGCCGTGTATAATATTTATATTGCCGGCTACTTCGTTTATTATAGTGTTTTAAAATTTTCAAACAGCAACAGGATAGCACAATAAATGTTATATTATATTAAATTAACATTTTTATTCGCAGCAATAAATTTGACTGACTTAACACAGTTGTTATACTATGTGATTATCAGGCAGCGGAACTTTGGTGCCGATGACAGACGCATGACGTAGCGGCTGTACACAGAGTGTTTTTATCTAGATGATAGATAATCATTAATCACTAACAATTTATTGGCCTCTTTAGTTCACGGATGTTTTATTGACACTTGAGACGGCCAGTACTTATAAAAACGTAATCACTTAACTGTCTTTGTCATTGTCATCAGAATGTATAAATGTATAATGTCATTTTTTCGCCAACGACGTATAGATAATATAAAGGCACCGCAGATTCAACGCTAGCGACTGATATATGCCTCGAAGCACGCAAGTCAAAACTTTCCTTAGTTTATTTGAGTTAGGTTGAATATCAAGTTTGACATTGCTATTAACTCGGCGAGCTAGTGACAACTGTTGCATCTGTCAAAGCGTGATAAAAGTTAATAGTTATGTTGTGTATAATTTATAAGAACATCCTATATCCCTATTATTTTGCGTCATAATGATGTCATCGGCACCTAAGTTCCGCTGCCTGGTGATTATCTTGTTATTAAGCAATGTATTCCGAAAAACGTTTGCATGGAAAGCCACACGAAACGTTCCACCTTAAAGCAAATATCAAGTCACACTACTCAAAAGGTACACAGTTTCGGCTCTTGCTTACGCACACTTGAACTTAAAGTCAGTTCCAATTAAATAAGAGAGAGACGAAATAGTAAACATGCTAGCTAGTTTTACCGCTCAAATATCAACCTCTCCAACATATTTAAAAATGAGATTATGTTAAAATATAATGAAACGGGTCACTCGCGTGCTAAGCGCCGGCATCGCGAGTGCTCACGATTAAGGACCACGGATTGGTTCGAAACGTGTCGAGCGATATTCCACCTCAAAGATGTACCGTGACCCCGTCTCATTATATTTCAATATGTCTGAGACTCACGGGAGTTGTCTATATAAATGAGATTATGCATTAAAATACTTGCAAAATTCTTGATTCATTACTATGTTTGCACAATGCTTGTTTTCATTGTACACTCTTGGCATTTCATTCAACCATTGACACTAAAATCAGTTATTTCATGAGAAAATGAGAAAGTTCCGAGACAATCTATAACAATTTAAAAAAGAAACAAATTCTGAACAATCATGTGTCATCAAAGATTTATATACATCAAACTACAAAGATCCCGCTGGGTCGAAGTACATCCGAAAGGGCCCTCATTTAGATAAGATAAGATAAGATACATCAAACAATTGGGCCAATCAGCTCTTTTTGCTACTTGTTGCCACGGTTACACCTCAATGACTCTTAGTTTTAAAGAGTTTCTTTTTAGCGTTTAAACACACGGAACATATTATGTTTTCTTGACAACCCCGTATACCCTTTCTTAGAATTCGTAGATGTGGCTTAGATATACCATCATGCGGGTATGATGTTATATATGTATAAGCATGCTAAGGGTCCATATTACAATCATGTTTCTATAAAGCTCTATCAAAATATGAAACCAAAATTTACCTTTTACCGTAACATAATAACAAGAAAAGTTCATGGACCCAATCCGTTAAAGCAATTTATCAAAGTAAAAATAAAAAAGCGATCAACTTACACTTACCTCCAGCCCGGGGGTGGAGGCCTTGCTAGCGGATCCAGATTTGGGCAGTTCAGGGCTGCTGAAGGGTTTTCGATCCTCCTCACTACATATAAATCATTCATGTTAGTGAATTTTGATTAATCACATAAAGAATCAGATTAATGGCGGATCTAGACCGACATAATACTCAGGACAAGCTATGGTAATAATAATACCCCTTCCAAGCGAGATGTTAGCATACAAATCTCAATAACACTTACATTACCTTGTTTGTACATATATGAAATAAGTAAATTTTGTAATCCTAAATCGAAACCAATTTGGTTAATATAAAAGTGCCTGCCTTCAGAATAAATTAAAAGCAATTTGGAGTAATAAAGCGTTATTGCAAAAAAGCATAATTGGAATGGGCCCCAAGATTTTTAATAACAACCACAGACTATTGCTGGAGCAGTTGAAAATGATGTTGATATAAAACTATTAAAAGAATTTCTATTAAGAAAAGCTACTCAATAAATCAATTTTTAGCTGACATATGCACTTAATTAAAAATTACTCTATTCTTCATATTTTTAATAATTTTGACTACCTAATATAAATTATTTGTAAAGCATGCTGCATGGAGAAGCATGTTATAAAAATATAATTATATTTGTATGCCGCAAGGGCCACATAGTGATACTGAAAAAAGTGTAATACCTAATAACTACCTATGTTGGACAAATAAATCTTTGAATAAGTGTGACAAAAAGGGAAATATCATTCGTTGTTCTTGTCTTAGCTCCGCTTTATTTTGTTTGCTCAACTCATTTAGTATGAGGTTGCAGAAAATAAACCATTACCCGCCCTAATTAAATAGGTTGTTTATGGTAAGCCAGGCATTTTGAGATTAATTCTTAATTTAGCTGCATAAGAGCCTCTCCGCCCCTTATTTCCGGAACACGTATAGCTTGTGCATTATGGACTGTGGGAGGACTATTCGCAAAAGCAGTACAACGCCCTTCGTGTACAGTACAACAATGCTTTCAGGGTGCTGATGGGGCTGCCCCGTTTCTGTAGTGCGTCGGGGATGTTTGCCTAAGCGAGAGTGGACTGTTTTTACACCATAATGCGGAAACGGTGCACATCTCTGGCGCACAGGGTGCGGGATAGCGCTAACGGCATCCTGAGGGCATTGTCGGATAGGTTTGATTGCCAGTATCTGAACCACTGCCACATGATTCATGTACTGGCAAACAAACCTGGCAGACCAATGTATAATTATAGATATTAGTGACTAACAATAGGATAAGATGTTTATTTAAATATTTGTAACTAACACATAATTCATTAATATTTCAATTTAATTAAATAATGTAATATTATAATTTTGTATTAATAATGTAGTATTGTATTGTATATGATCCTTGTTGGTCGAAATAAAGTATATTTGATTTGATTTGATTTGATTATTTATTATAGGTCCAATGCATCACACACACGGAGCGTTGAGTGGCCGCTTCCGAACCACAAGTCACAGGAGTGGCCCGCGCTCGCTAGAGGCCGCGATTAGTGGGGAGCCACCAGTGACCTTAATGTGCGGGCGCTCCTAGTTGAAGCCACCGTCAAAAGCCTTACCTTTTATCAGCTGTTTTGGCTTCAGAGCGCTGCGCGTCAACACCATCAGCCGAGCCCTCCGGTTTGCAGGCTTCTATCAAAAAAGGCATCAGGTATATAAAATAGGCTTAATATGGTAGCCGAGAAAAAAATCTAACTTATAGCTTGCTTGGATTAGAAAATTAATTTACCTGCCGGTTTTTCTCCAGATTTGCCCTCAACCCCTATATGCGGCTGGACATCATCTGTTAAAGTAAAGTTAATATTTACTAAAACATTGTATAATTACTTATTTAAAGAAGAAAATTCTGTAATTATATTTTTATTACACATATTATTTAAACTAAACGTTAGTTAGCGTAGCGTTAGTATAGCGTTAGTTTAAATAATGTGAGAATCGTGAAAGTTTAAATCTATATATTTATTACACATTTCACATATTTAGAAATAAGTTACGTTAGTAAATATTATAGTTGATACTGACATTATAAGTGAACAAAATTCTTATGCCTAACCTATTTTGATTAAAATGTCGTTAAAATTCGTTTATCTTTTTCTCGCACTTTGACATTTGTATTTGTGGGAAAGGGACAACACATTTAAGTTACCGCAGGTTTGGTAACTTTTATGATCAACGAGCTTATGCTGCGCATATACCTACTAGGGTTCCTGCTATGCACAGTTGCACACCTCAGCTTAGCAACTCACTGGGGAAGTATCCTACTAATATTATAGATGCGAAAGTTTAGATGTTTGGATGTTTGTTACTCAATCACGCTTAAAGGGATGAACCGATTTGAATGAAATTTTGCACGAAGATAGTTTATAGCCTGGATTAAAATATAGGATAGTTTTTATCCCGGGTCCATGCAGACGAAGTCGCGGGCGGAAGCTAGTTATATATAAAACATACAGTATGGATTAGTAACATTTGTACCTTTCTGTTGGTCCACGGGTTTAATAACCTCCAAAGGTTTCTGAGAGATTTCTGTAAAATAAAAATGGATATGAGGCGAAAACAAATCAATAATCAATTTAACGACAGTTTGCGCGCAGAAGAATCAACAAACTTTTTTAACCGACTTCAAAAAACAGGAGGTTCTCAATTGTTCTTTTTTTCATCCTTATTATTTTTAATGTGTGTTATCTCGGAACTTCATCAGTTGTGAACCGTTTTGTACTATCCTTTTTTTTTAAATTATGCTTCCAGGTTGGCCCCATTGTTGCCAAAGCTCCAGTTTGATGATGGGAACCAAGAGGAATTGAGGGAACTACTTAAATATATTAGGCACGCATGTAGTATTTCATTATTTTCTATTATAACTCGTGTATTCAGACCCGGAAATCATAAATTTGGTGACTGACTTATGGAATTCCTCAATGATGTAATTAAAAAGCGATTCTTTTTCTGTAATTAAGCAACACATTTGCTCTCGGAAAGCAGTTTCAGTGCTAAAGTGGAAAGAAAATGTGGAAATGTTCATGTGGCTTGACGGAGTACTGAATTGAAGTCAGTTAAAATTTTGATTTTAAAATAAATCAATCTGTTGCTAGTTACCATTGTGGCAAACAGTGGATGAGGTTTGCAGAAGAGGACTATACTCAACATGTCTATATGCTACGTGTTTTTGACAAGTGAGCTTTGTTTACCTGTAATGTAACATTCGCTGGAAAGCTGGAATGCTCATTCCAAGGCTCGGATTTTTCATCGCATGGTAAGACGAAAGAAAACTATGGACTCAATTTTAACATTAAAATTGTACTCATATTCATACTCATTTTATTTAATTAATACCAAAAGATGTTTATATCCATACTAATATTATAAATGCGAAAGTATGTCTGTCTGTCTGTTACTACTTCACGCTTAAACCGCTTAACCGATTTGGATGAAATTTGGTATAGAGATAGTTTGAGTCCTGGAGAAGGACATAGGAGAGTTTTTATCCCGGAAATCATCCCCAAGGGGATGAAGTGGGGGGTGAGAGTTTGTATGGAGCTACGATATAAACGAGTTCCACGCGGACGGAGTCCGGGCAGAAGCTAGTTATAAATAAAAATGTTAACTGCCACACCATGTTTTATTCCATTATGGGCATAAATAATAAAATGTTCACGTAATACGCTTCACGCCGTGTGCACCGATTGCCAATATCAATAAATGACACGTCTAAAGTCGATAATAAACACATGACGCACACGATTAAATTTGATAAAGCGTCAATAAGATGTTCACGTAATAATTCACGCCGTGTGCACCGATTGCAAATATAAATAAGTGACGTCTAAAGTCGATAATAAACACATGACGCACACGATTAAATTTGATAAAGCGGCCAGTACCCACGAGGTCTATCGCAGCAATATAGTCTGTATAACTAAGTTGAAATAGTTAGCATGATAAATATAATAGAATTACGGGAGTAAAAAAATGAGTGAGTATGAGTATGAATATGAGTAAATATCGACTCCATAGTTTTTTCCCTCTTACCGTGCGATGTACATGTGAATGCTCCAGTCTATCAGAGCTGTCATGTTGTCTCCTGGGTAACGGAACAGAATAACAACAAGAAGAAATAGTTGATTAACCCAGAATGTCTTTCAACAGTTCTCTACGAAGTGCTATACCGTACCGCGTACAAGTTCTCAAGTAGAGAAATGAACTCCTGAAATCAAGAAAGGATCGGCAGCGCGCTTGTGATTCTTCCGCTATCGCAAGCGTCAATAGGCGACTGGTTAACATCAGGCAGGACGTGTGCTCGTTTGCCACCGTCGTAGTATAAAAAAAACATAAGTCATAGAGATGTTGCGGATGCGATTTTTTAGACATCCGGGGATGCGAATTTTGGGTTCAAACACTCATAAACATAAATAAACAACGTCCATACGGTCACGCAGCACTCAAACACGTTGCGACTGAATAATAATCGTTGCAAACCTATCGCACCACCTGAGGGTCTTATTGACTAATAACGAAAACACCCAGGAGAGGGCACCCAGGGGAGGGTAGGGCACAGCGAAATGTCATCCCGCTCGAATGTGGAGCAGCCCAACTGGGGAAGTACCTCCGCCTTGCAGAAGACCACAGCCATAATAACACTATTACTTGCTCTGTAACGCCCATGTTACTCCTTTGGAGTTGCATGCGTCTATAGGCTACGGTGGCCGCTTACCATCATGCGGGCCGTATGCTTGT
The DNA here is from genome assembly GCA_947049275.1 of Epinotia bilunana. NCBI lineage: Eukaryota > Metazoa > Arthropoda > Insecta > Lepidoptera > Tortricidae > Epinotia > Epinotia bilunana. The sequence continues at coordinate 8,210,598 of OX346271.1, read as the reverse complement.
TTGCCACCACAAAAAAACACCCAATACCCGCGCCGCTCTCGTCGCGTTGGCTCCTTCCTTGTCGCAACTGGCACTACATCCGCATCCGCAAAAACTGCGCATCGATTCTTGCAGACGTTGAAAATGAAGCGCCGAATACGAGCGCCTAACGTGTGCTTCACACTTTTGCGGTCGCCGCATGCAGCATGCGGCGAACGACGAAGTGTAATCGCCGCTTGATGCGCAACATCCGCGGTTGCGGATGCGGATGCGAATGTCTGCAACATCTCTGAGACTGAGTGCAGCAATAGTGTCACGCTATCCGAAAGGGACATACCATGCGGCTTCTCGATGTCCGGTCTGTGGGCCAGGTCGTCAGGCTTGAAGATGTCTGTCTTGATCTTTATCTTTGGCTGGTCCAAGTCGCCACTCTACAAACAACATTGTACAAGTGTAAAAACAAATGAAGTAAAAAGATTTTTCAAGAAACCCACTTGGTTCCATCAAGGCGTTTCGACTGTAGCCCACGAGACTATTTTTGTCAACATACCTACATACAGTTAATTTGGGACCCACTAAGGTGACAGTCCTGTAAAATTGTATAGGAATACAAAAAATATTATTGCGAAAAGGGTTTAATAAACAAGTTTCTGACAAAAAAATAATTTTTGGTACAACCTTTTATTGCTGACTGTACTTTTCTGTATACCATCATCAACTGCTCATTGAGACGATTCTAACGAGCCCAAACTCAATGGGTTTACGGGTGAAAATCAAAAAAAATTTACATAGTTAAGGGCCTTAATATAATCTACGCTTTAACTTTTCTCATTTTAGTAACGACAATTACCCATACATTTTACATGGATAATTGTCGTTACTAAAATGAGAAAAGTTAAAGCGTAGATTAGATTAAGGCCCTTAATTATGTACAATTTTTTTGATTTTCACCCTTACGTCGGTTAAGTACTGAATTCCCATGGCCACCTTCCGTCTCCGTCATCAGATCAGCTCGATGGTACCATAATATTGAATTGTCATCCAAACTATACTTATACCCAAAATTTCAGCTCAATCGGTCACCGGGAAGTGGGTCAAAGTTAACTTGCAAGATTTGATTACAGACAGACAGACCGGGACAGGTGAAAGTAAATAAAAGCTTGTAAAAACAAATGAAGGTAAAACATTTTTCAAGAAACCCAACTGGTTCCATCAAGGCCTTTGGACTGTAGCCCACAAGACTATTCTGGTCAACATACAGTCACGAACTTTAATATGGGACCCACTAAGGTGACAATCCTGTAAAATTGTATAGGAATACAAAAAATATTGTTGCGAAATGGGGTTTAATAAATTAAAGAACACATACGCTCGAAAAACATTACCCTGATATTTGGCAGTCGGGAAAAAAACAAGCGTAAGTTAGTCTGCTACACACCCTACATAATATTTGAGTTTTGCGGACCTGCGTTGGTCGCACTCTCGTCTCTTTTTGGGCGGATCAACTATTTTCGGTCACTAGTTGCGATGGTTACGTCACTTTTTTAACACTGCGATTTATGGGTTTTGCACCACCAAGTGGGGATTTTTTGTCAAATTCTACCCCTTTTACAAGCTTTTATTTAGTTTTACCTGTCCCGTTGTCTGTCTCTGTCTGTCTGTCTGTCTGTCTGTAATCAAATCTTGCACGTTTAATTTGATCCACTTCCCGGTTTCCGATTGAGTTGAAATTTTGCACGAATATGCAAATCGCGTGGCAATGCAATATTATGATGACGTGGAGTTGATCTGATGATGGAGCTGGAAGGTGGCCATAGGAACTCTGTAATAAAATCACATAACCCCATCGAGTTTGGGCTCGTTAGAATCGTCTCAATGAGTAGTTGATGACAGTATACAGAAAAATACAGAATAAAAGCTTGTAACAAAGATGACATTTTTGACAGAAACTTATTTCAAAAAGGGGTAGAATTTGACAAAAACGGCTTTTTGTATGGACCATCATCTAAGCACGTCAGCTGTCCTAATGTAACAACTTCTCTAGAAACTCTGTAATTTGTCTCCTAGCTAACGGAACAGAATAACAACAATAGTTGATTGACCCATTTACAAACCATACTTATTAAGGCCTGGTTGTATTGTAACAAATCGTCGGCACTGGTACAGACGAGCGCATTTTGCAAAATGCTTCCTTTTTCATTCAAGATTACGACGTAACTATTCGTATTTATTCAAAAACTTATAACGTGCAAAAATAATCATTTCTTAAATAAACATTTCGGCGGAAACTAAGCGCGGCGTTGATTTATACGTCTTTTAAAAAAAATACGGAAATGTATGTCTATAGTTATGATTTTTTTTTATGGGTTAATAATAAAGTTACAGTTTGCCATAATATTATTTTAAGGGCAAAATACAGGGTGTTTGCTCCATCCTTTGCCAAATTAAAACGGCAGGTAGGTTGGGTCACTAGCTACCTTTTCCGGCCTCCAAAAAAATTTTGTGTCCACTGGTATTTTTTTTGGATTCTTTTAAAATAATTTTGAAATTTTCTATATGCTTACGCGTTTCAACTTGCATTAAAAAAAAAGAAGTGGTAGAGCCTAGTTTTTTATTTTATTGTAATGTGTAATGTTGTACGGCTCTATCAAAGTCAAAATTATTTGCAAGTAACGTCTACTTATTTTTTTATTAACCCTCAAAAAAAATTTAAGATGCAAAAATGTCGTCTTGGGTAACTTTGATTTGCAATTTAAAAAAAAAACTAGAATTTATAATGTTCTTAAAAGTCTTTAAAAAAGTTCCTTAGTTTTTCCTCTTTCCAATGATGCCAAAAAAATTGCCAATTTTGTGTAAGGGACGCACTAAGGTATATACATATACATAAAAAACATACTTTCGCTAATTACGAGTAGTAGGACTAGTGAGTAAGACTTGCAGATTGACGACTATCATAGGAAAGCACGCGTAGCATCTGAAAGGCTACGGCGAAACGAAAACGAACTTCGTTCGCTATCTCCCTCTCTGTCGCTCGAATTTGCAAATGCGACAGAGGGAGATACATCTGGGTTTGTCACCAAATTTCCTCTTTAATACGTTCCCCAGACTTAACTCCGTTAGACTTTTACATCTGGGGACGGGCAAAAGAACTTGTCTACTACGCAACGGAAGTAGAATCTAGAGAAGATATCCCAACGTTTACAGGTGGCATTCGTCGTAATTAAAAAGCAAATTCGTTTACGAACAACCACAGTAGAAATCAGAAACAGATGCTACGCGTGCATTCGTAATGAAGGTCGTCAATTCAAGCAAGACTTGTAAATGAAGAGACTGAGAAGAATTGCAAATCAAAGTTACCCAAGACGAAATTCTTGCATCTTAATTTTTTTTAGGGTTAATAAAAAAATAAGTAGACGTTACTTGCAAATAGTTTTGACTTTGATAGAACCGTACAACATTACACATTACAATAAAATAAAAAATTAGGCTCTACCACTTCTTTTTTTTAATGCAAGTTGAAACGCGTAAGCATATAGAAAATTTCAAAATTATTTTAAAAGAATACAAAAAAATACCAGTGGACACAACATTTTTGTGGAGGCCGGAAAAGATAGCTAATGACCCAACCTACCTGCCGTTTTAATTTGGCAAACGATGGAGCAAACATCCTGTATAAGTAATTTTTGAGGTTAAATAATATAATATAATATGTTCTCACCAAAAAAATTAAGAAAACCTGGAAGGTGTTTTATATTTTTTTAAATGAATCTTTGATTTTCAATCATGTCAGCCCCTCGTACCAGATATGGTGAATTGAATTCTAATCATTCATGTACCAAATGTTTCTTGTTTACTGCAAAATTGACAACCGAAACGACACTTCTCACTGCAAAATTTGAAAACACTCCCAAGAAAACTCATTTATTCGTTTAGAAATAGAAAATGAAAATTTGAACGTTGTTAGCCCCTAGTTTAGGAAATGATTATTTAAGCATGTTATCAGTTTTTGAATATACTAATAGTTACGTCGCAATCTTGAAAAAAAGGAAGGATTTTGCAAAATGCGCTCGTCTGTAAGGACTCTTCAAATCTGATGTTATGAACGAATCTATTAGAAGCCCGACGCCGAAAGTATGAGTGACTGATACAATTTACGAAAAAACGCATTACGCCGGCTAGGCTTTTGAGGCCCTTTAGGAGCAAGTGTGACGAACAATAGTACATTACTATAGAGGCCGGGAAGTAAGGGGTTGCCGGCCGAGTACATATAGACGGCCGAGCGTTCCCCTTTTCACGCCGAGGTATGTATAGTGCTTTTCTCAAACATGCAATGAAATAAATTAAAAAACCTCCAAGAAATCAGTGTAGCTAATAATGAAGCATGCGATAAAATAATGTTTAATATTTACTATTAGATCACTAGTATGCTATAATTATGTGATTACTTAATTTAAATGTAATTTTATCCCGGTCTATTGACTGAGTGATCAAATCACTGACCTACGTTTTCATATGCCTGACCTGGCTGAATATATTATGGGAAGAAACATGTATAGATATTTAAGACCATATGTACCATATATTCATTATGAATAAACCATACATTCATTCATTCATCAAACTTTAATATTCATGGCTGAACGCCGTGATCCTGTGCCACAAATAGTGGAATGGAAATTGAAAAAGACCATCTTGCCGGCCTAGGCCTCCAATTTTGTATGAAATGCCATTACGGGTCTCTCGTCTCGCTGCGCCCGAAACGTGACACTTCGAAGCCCATTATGAAGAACACAACGTCAATATTTCATTGCATGTTTGAGAAATATTAGATTACCATCATCTCTGTGTCTGGGTGCGGCCTCTTGTGCGCGTCCTGCGGCTCGAGTTTGATCTCCGGCTTGAGTTGCTTCACGTCCAGCGGTTTCTGCGCGTCGAGCGGCGGCAGCAGGTGCGGCTGCGGCGCCCAGGCCGCCTTGTGCACCAGCTCGGGGACGTATCCCTGGACTGGTGGGGGAGAAGGTGTTACTTATATTATTTTTCACACCTTTCATTCGGAAAAGTAAGTTTTGCTCCACAATGAGAGCGATCAAAATGCAACTTTTCTGTTCAAGCTACCATTTTAATTTATTCTTTAGCATGTAGCATTTACGCAACGTGCCAATTGAACACAGATCTTAATAAAATAATCGATTGTAATTTCATCGTAATATATTAAAAACTAGCATATTTCATGTTTTAACTTTAACAACGTCATATAAAAATTTATGAATTTTTCGTAATATTTAAAAATTAGTAATAAAAATTAAGAAAATTTGTTAAAATTGTTAAGTAATTTTAACAGCATGTTTTTTAATTTCTTCATAGTCGGTGTGAAAAATAGTATGTGTCACTTGGTAACAAAACCACTTCACGCTCAGGATTCAATACACCGCCCTCGCCGTAAATATACTATTTTGCTCCCTTGTGACATAAATAACTATTGGTGTTGTTCCTGGTGGGTCGCTAAAGCTCGCGAGAATATGCTGTGTTGAGAGTGAGGGAGCCGCATTTGTCTCTAGCTATCAACACAACAAATCCTCAAATCAATAGGGGATAGGCAACGCGCTTGTGATTCCTCTGGGGCATCCATAGACGAAGGTGTCTGCTTACCATCAGGCAGACCGTATGCTTGTTTGCCACCATCATAGTATAAAAATATTTCGGTTCTTGCTGTAGTTCTGTTAAGTCCACAAATAATAAAATAGTATATTGAATGAAGCGAAAGATTTTACAATGGAATCCTGAGAGTAGGGAGGGATTATAAAGTAATCTTGAGCGTAACTAGGGATTCAAGTGTTTACGCCTAATACGGAAATAATTTTGATACCGAGTAGCACACTATTTTTACTATTTTTCACTCTTTTTATGAGGAAAATTGAAATCCCTCAATTGAGGCATTTTTCTATTAGCAATCACTATTTTCTGAATAGCAAGATCAGCACGGCTAGCACAGGATGGCGTGCGAGCTGTCTCTTTTATCAAAATCGGTTCAGTTTCTTAAACGCTGCGGTGGAACACACGTAAATACAAATATAGACTGCTAAGGCAAAAATATGGTTTTTCAAAAGTATATATCACATTCCGTTATCACATTGAAATCTGACAGACTTGCCTGCTCTTGCCGAACCGAATATTCGGCCAAATTATTCAAAGTAATGCCTTATGCTTTCATCTGTCCTAAACAGATTAATTTTCAGTGGTAAAAATCTTTTGGAATATATACAATAATGTTAGTTAAATAACGATAAGAATCCTATTTAGAATGATAATTTGACAGGGCAATGACACTTTTGCCTACCTGCAAAATGATTCGGTAAATATTCAGCATTTGGACCAAATAATCCGACCGAATAATGAGTAGCCGTGTCCACACCGGACGAACGGCTCGCCCGAGCCTTCTGACGGCTCGGCCGCAAGCGCTCGGTCGGTGTGGACGGGCGTTCGGGCAAACGTGCGCGGCTCGCCCAAGCCGAACGGGCGAATTTACCTACCGATAGTTGAGCTCACCATCGCGATGGAGCCGCACGTGCGCACAGCTGTCGTCGTAAATTATATGCAAAACATTTTTACTACGATGGTGGGAAACAAACCAACGACCCGCCTATAGCCCGCCATACCTACATCAACTTTTTTTTTCCTAAAGCCAATTTACCTACATCCTATAACCTACTATTTTACTTACTTCCAAACAAGCAAGGTACCCTATTCGTATAAATACTTGTAATCACGTTCTCGGAAAAAGCTCTAACGATTTCGATGAAATCTGTAATACAGATGTTTTCGCGGCCGAAAAATCGATTTAGTCAAGTCTCATATGTCACAACTCATATTTATAATCGCTTCCATTTCCGCCTCTATATAAAGTAGGTACAGTCAAAGGCACCAATATGTATAGGTTCACCACAAACTTACAGAAATATGTATACAGACCTTATTACTACGGAAATAAGTTTGTTGTATATATATTTTTGCAACTTTAGGTATATACATATCTTTGACCTCGACTGTGCATACCTGTCAGACATTTTTTTTACTTTGTCAAAACTTGGATAACTACCGATATTTACAACTGTCCTACAAAGCTACATGGATATAATAGTACACTATGTTTAAGTAAAATACGTAGGGCAAAAATCGCCCTCGCCTTCTGTCGTTCGGCCGAACAAAACCACCGTCCACATAGGCTGAGCCGCTCGCGGCTCGGGCAAACCGTTCGGGCAAGCATTCGGAGACTCGCCCGAACCACATCCACACCAGGCGAGCACGTTTGGGCGAACGGTGTTTGGGCGAGCCGTTCGTCCGGTGTGGACACGGCTAATATTGAAAAACGTGCCAAATACCTAATATAATAAATACGCAGGGGTGCGTGGGGTGGGTATGTATGCACTCAGGTGTGCAGCGCTGAGTGGCAAGGCACACTCACCTAAGTCCTTCTTACACGTCCACGTCGTCACTGACTCTGCCGCCGCAGGTCAGTGGCGAGTCTGCTTCTTAAACGAAGTGGACCGTGCACCCTGGTAATGCTGGCGATCATACGGGCGCTGCACTCTCACCATCAACCCCGGATCGCCAGTAGCTAAGTAAGAAGGGCCATACCCGGCTGGAGCTCCCACCAGCCGGGTAATCCTAAACCCCTATCCCGTGCTCCCAAACTCTCCTTCCCTTTCCCGCCACACCCCAAACAAGTCCCTCACACCTCCCCAAACCCCCTCCAAACTCCCCTCCTCGGAAAGTTATTTCCACGGCTCTGCCGAGGGTGTAGGTGACCTCGGTGGACTACTTTCACCTACCTGCGCTAGTCCTACGCAGTTGAACGCCGTAAGTCAGGATGACGGAAGCCTGGGGGGTTGAGCCGACTAGGAGTCGGGGATTAGTTACTCCTGGGACGCAACACGCCCTCTTCGGACCCGATTTCAGACAAAACGGTAGCCCTGTGACTAGCCACCACAGGGAAATGGACACGCGTCCCGTACGGTCGAGGTGGTACGGTCCGCAGGCGAGATATGGGGAGGGTGTTCTCTGGGAGAACACTGGGGCTCGGCCATGCTGACGGAGCGAGGGCTGGTGGACCAACTGGGGCAGATAGGATCGTCTGTTCCAGCCACCCGTCTGCAGCACCTGATGTCGCGCATGAGCAACAACTCACCATATCTATACCTCTTGGGTATTCCTGGTGTCCTAAGGGACATCCCCAAAGGTGCGGGCTCCACGGAGGGTGGGAAGCTCGAGAGGTGAAACTAAACTACACCAAAACATGGACTCTACAAGATCCCAAAACCCCAACCAAGCGGTAGACGGCGCAGCATCCGCTGTACCTGACACCGCCAACAACAAGGCACAAGGTGAAGGCGCTGGTAAACCAGTACCTCCCTCTACATCACGGGCCTTCAGGGAAGCGAAAGCAACCCGGGAAGGCACCATACAACCTGGCGACGGCGCTGTGCCCACAGTACCGAAGCACAGGAAAGGCAAGGGTGCATGGGGCAGGAAGGCCGCCGGGAAACCGGTAACCAACCAGCCCACCAAGCACACGAAGCACAACACGGGCCCGGTACAGGCTATAGGCCGTACCCCGCCCCCGACACAGGGCAACACCGCGGAGGCAACTACGGAGGCGGAGAAATCCAGCAATCCGGAGCTTACCGCCACAGTGGAACCTGATTGCGACCCAGCCATACTACGGCTGAATGCAGGGTGGTCCCTGCCAGTACAATATGGGAAGGCGAAACGTGCCAAGCGGGTGGAATCCCAACCAACCCAACCCCCAAGTACGGCAGGATACCACAAAAAAAACAAGAAGCAACGGCGCAAGGCGCGTGAACAACGGCTTGGCGACCAGGACAGTACAGCCCCGGCATCCCTGCCTAGTCAGGGTGCCCCCCGAAAAGGATCGGCGCAGGCAGCCGCTGGACCCCCAGTAGCAGGCCGTACCGTCCCCAAGGGGAGCAGGGGACAAGACAAGACGAGGGCAACCAAAGGGGGGAGTAACCAGGGGGCCCGACCTTCTTCCAAAAGGGCTCGGCTCGACGAGACTTTCTCTCCGAGAGGCGAGTCAAAAAGGCAGAGGATCGAGCCTCATGGCGAAACGCCCCGGATTGCGTACGCGGATGCCGTGAAGGCGGATCTGCTAGTGGCCGTCACCACTGCCACAGCGGAACACCTGAGCCCGCAGCAATCCGAGGAAATACAGCACCAGATGCAAGGTCTTCTTATTAAAGAGGCAATGCAGCCTGGAAGCAGTCAGACCGAGGGTCCACAGTTTCGGGGAAAGCCGGTGCTCACAAACGGTTCCTTGAGGCTGTGGTGCGAGAACAAGACCACTCTCGAGTGGCTGAAGCGCAGTGTGGCTGCTATCACCCTTTCCGACGGGCAGAAGCTCGTGGTGAAGCGCCCGGACGAGCTGCCGAAGCGCGTGCGCGTCGGCATCTTGCTACCGGGGATCCACGAGAGTCCGAACGTGGTAGCACGCATGCTGCGCTACCAGAACGGATGGGCAGACATCGACAGATGGCTGGTCATCCGGTTCGAGGTACAGGCAACGGAAACGTTCGCCACGCTCAGCATCCCAGAGACGGTGGTGGGGCCCCTGATGGACCATGGACGCCGACTCAGCTTTATGCTGGGCTCGGTGTACGTCAAGTTCGAGGGACCCCGTGGCAAGTTTGGGGAGAACCCCCCTGCCAAACCCACCGACTCGACGGACGCCACCAACCCAGACACCCCTCCTACGGCGACAGCCAAGGCAACGAAAGTTGCTGAGGTAGTCGCGGAACCAGTTCTCCAGGCTCCAGAGCAGACCGACCCCGCTCCCGAGACGGACGAAGAAGAACTCCTTCTTCGCGACCACTCGGAAAGCGAGGAGGGATGCGCAGAGGAGCTAAAGAAGCTGGCCATCCGTAGAGATGAGGGCAAGGAGGAGAGGGAGACGTCGACAGAGGAGATGTCGACGGAGGAGACTGACGACGATGTCGCTGTCCCCTTCCTTTCCAACTTGTAAAATCCTCCAAGCCAACCTCCACCACAGCGAAACCGCAACGGCTCAAATACGGAAGTGGATGGAGGCCAACACTACAGCCATAGTACTGATCCAGGAGCCGTGGGTCAGGAAGGGCACTGTCTGCGGTCTCCGCCGCACAGAAGGTAAGTTGACAGTACACACGGGACCGGAAAACCCCCGGGCCTGCATCTACACTACAAAGAATATACAAGCGCATCCTCTAACAAGTTTCTGTTCCAGAGACCTGTGCGCCATAATGGTGCGAGGAGTGCAGGACTCCCAACTACAGGAGGTGGTAATGGCTTCGGCCTACATGCCGGAAGCCGACGACCCACCGCCACACGACATGACGAGACTGGTCAACTACTGCGAGGAGGCGGGACTCGAGCTCATCACGGGCACCGACTCGAACGCACACCACGTCCTCTGGGGCATGGCCATAGGGAACGACAGAGGTAAGAAACTTGTCGAATACCTATTTACTACAAACCTAAACATAATCAACACAGGTTCAACTCCAACGTTTGTGAACAGACGTAGCAAAACAATCATTGACTTGACACTAGCAACCGAAGAAGCATCGAAGCACATCTCAAACTGGCACGTATCGAGTGAACTCTCGTGCTCAGACCACAGATGGATTCGATTCGACTTACAGGTAAATACACTCGCGGCAGCACCCAGGAGGAACCCAAGGAAAACGAACCGGGCCCAGTACGCACAGGAAATAGGTCGGGCACTTGCGCGTACCGAGGTTCCTCCGGAAATATTAGGCGTCGCAGAAATAGACAAACAGGTAGGAATCCTTACGGATACCATCATAGACTGTTACCATCAAACTTGCCCTCTATCAACCCCACCAACAGGCAAAGGAAACAAGGCCAACTGGTGGGGACCTGAGCTGGAGAGACTCAGGAAGAAAATGAGGAAGCAACTCAATAGGGCAATGAACACCATGGCAGACCAGGACTGGGACAGATACAAGGTCACCAAGTCCAGGTACAAAAGACGGCTCAGATACAGGAGCACAAGCTCATGGCACAACTTCTGTACCAACATCGAGTCAACTACACAGGCCAACAGGGTAAGGAAGGTTCTCTCCAACAATACAGCCTTAACTCTAGGAACCCTGCGGAAACCTGACGACACCCTCACCAACTCGCCGGAGGAAACAGAGCGCGTCCTAGTTCAGACGCATTTCCCGGACTGCGAGATATCGAGTCCAATTAGGCAACTGGATGAGGAAACCACCCCCACAGAAGAGGGGTGGCGACTGGCCAGCGAGGTAATAACTCCCCAAAGAACACAATGGGCCATCGACAGCTTTGACTCCTACAAATCTCCAGGGCCAGATGGAATTTTCCCCGCCCTACTGAAATGGGGTGGGGCGCCGCTAACGCACAGGCTTACTATCGTCCTGGGCGCCTGTCTAGCACATACGTTTGTGCCTCGACAGTGGAGAGAAGTCAAGGTTATCTTCATACCAAAACCAGGTAAAGGAGACTACACGGACCCCAAATCCTTTAGACCGATAAGCCTAACCTCCTTCCTGCTGAAGACGTTGGAAAGGCTGTGTGATAGACATCTGAGAGAGAGGGTGCTGGTGCGTGTACCTCTGCATCAGAACCAACATGCCTACAGTTCAGGTAAATCAACAGAATCTGCGCTTCACGCTGTGGTCACCAAGGCTGAAGTCGCAATCAAAAACAAGTCAATGTGCCTAGGTACCTTCATTGACATAGAGGGAGCCTTTGACAAGACTAAATTCACCAGCATAACCGCAGCATTGACTAGACACGGAGTGAGTGGGGTTATTACAAAATGGATAAAAAACATGTTAAGTCAACGAGTCATCAGACTCGGGGAAGACAAGACAAGGCAGGCACGGGTAGCGAAAGGGTGCCCCCAGGGAGGCGTCCTCTCTCCACTACTCTGGAACATGGTGGTCAATGACTTAATCACCAAATTAAATAACAGTCATCACTACACCATCGGGTATGCTGACGACATAGCGATACTCACCAGCGGCACCCACACAGGTACAGTGTGCGACGTCACCCGTTCCGCACTCGCCATAGTGGAACACTGGTGCAACGACAACGAACTAACAGTCAACCCAAGGAAGACCGAGCTGGTAATGTTCACCTACAAACGGAACCTGGGGACCTACCGCCTACCCAGGCTGTTCAATACAGAGCTCCAATTATCAACAGAGGTAAAGTATCTAGGTGTAATACTTGATTCCAAACTTAATTGGAGCAGTCACCTGGACAACAAAATCCAAAAAGCTACAGTCGCTTTCTGGCAATGTCGTAGAATGGTAGGTAGGACCTGGGGACTAAACCCCAAGATCACTCTATGGCTTTACCAGGCAATAATTCGACCAATAGTAAGTTACGGCGCTGTGGTGTGGTGGCCTCGTACCACACTCACGACGGTCGAAGCTAAACTACAACGCCTCCAGAGACTGGCCTGCATGGCGGCTAGCGGCTGCATGAGGACCACACCTACTGCAGCCCTGGAAGCCATCATGGACATTCCGCCGCTTCACCTCTTCATCAGGCAAGAAGCACTGGCGTCAGCCATACGGCTCAAAAAACAGCACCTCTGGAGGCCGCCCAGGGTTCCTCACACCGAGATACTCTACGAGGCTGTAGGTAGGGAACCCCTCATAGAGGCAACAATCGACATCATCCCCAGACAGTTCGTCTTTGACAAGAAGTACAAAATCGAACTATACGAAACCCCCCAGGAAGGACTTAACCCCAGGGAGTTAAGAATTTTCACGGACGGGTCCAAGACAAGGTCAGGCACCGGAGCAGGAGCATTCTCGGAGGACCTAAACATACGAATCTCAACACCATTAGGGACCCAAAACACAGTCTTCCAGGCTGAGTGTATGGGCATAATAATGGCCGCTCATGCTATCGCCTCCAGAGAGGTAAGGGGATACCCCATCCGCATACTCTCCGACAGTCGATCTGTACTGCAAGCCCTACAAGGTCACGCGACAACGTCTGGGCTGATACACGAGTGCCACCAAATCCTATCAGAGGTATGTACCAATAGCGACATAACCCTACAATGGATCAAAGGGCACAGCAATTCACGTGGGAACGACGCAGCGGATGCACTGGCTAGAGAAGGCTCAGAATCAAAAGCCGTAGGACCGGAACCTACGATCCCTCTACCCCCTGCATGGCTGCGGAGCACACTACGACTAAACACCAAGGCAGAACATCAAAAATTCTGGAATAACCTAGGTACCTGCAGGCAAACCAGAGAGGCCCTCCCGACAATCAACCCCGGATTGGCAAGGAAGCTAAAGCAGCTAAAGAGGCCGGCACTCCGTCTCCTGACAGGAGCCATAACTGGTCATGCACTATTAAACAAACACCTTTTCACTCTAGGTATTACAGACAGTCCTCTCTGCAGAGCGTGCATGGAAGAGGAAGAGACAGCCGCCCACGTCATTCTGACGTGCCCAGGGGTGGCAGAATACCGGGCAAAGCACCTCGGAACACCGGGGTCACTACCGGAGGCCGTCGGCAACATAAAGGGTCTGCTAGGCTTCCTGGTGGAACTGGGTTGGCACGAATAACAGTAGTGCCAATAACCCATACGCAAAATAGGCGCTATTATGACGTCGAGTTGCGGAAACCTAGCCCGCGTACACCTATAACCTATAACCTATAACCTAAATACGCAACTCTTGTCAACCAACAAGTTTAACATACATTTTAATCAAACTGTTAATTTACATTACTTTTTAACATTATCTGACTATTTATCACCATCAGTCAAGGACAGTAGTTTTCAGAAATTCTAATTATTATGTAATACATCTGTTCAACTTATTTTATTTTATTATGCAGCACAATTTTTATGTTTCCATGATCTGCTGAATTATTGAGTAAAAAAAGTTTTTGAATAATCATAGAATTTTATGTATCTGGTAAAATCAACTTCAAAAACTGTGAGTTAAAGAGAAACGAGAACTTGTGGTTGATTTGTTTGAAACAAGGGTGCAGTCACAATTCAAAGTTTGATGTATTATTTTATTGTATTGAATTAATTTATACTGTGATTACTGATTGTGGTTAGTAACAAGATTTATGGGAAAAAATACAAAACAGAATATTAGTCCTGTGTAGCAGATAGGGATAAGATAGTAATTTTGATTGAACTGAATAATTCAGCCAAATGTTTAAAATTATTTGGGGAGGTATATACTTGGCTCATCTAATAGAGATTTATCCACCAAAAATATCATACAGGTTTGATTACTTACATGACTTACCCATGTGAGACTGCGGCATATGCAGCTGAGCTTGCGGCTGCTGTGGAGGAAAGCTCTGATGGTGCGGGTAATTCTGGTGTGCCGGAGGTGCATATGACAAGTTCTGGGGGGCATAGCCCCCGGGTGGCGGAGGTCCATACGCCGCAAAGGCGTCTGGAGGCGGGTAGTGAGTATTATACGCTCCAGCGTACGGTTGATATGGGATCTGATGGCCATTATCTACAACAACGTACAATAAGTCAGATTTTTCGGCTCTATGTAAATTTTGAGGGAGAAATTGGTGATGCAAGAGATTTGAGGGACTTACCCATGTAACTGAGCGGTAAGCCGTTCCCCTGGACCACACCGTGGCCCGGCTCCCCGTCCATACGCAACCGCTTCTGGTTCATGGCTCTTTCAGCTTCATAATTCATCTTCGTAACTAAAATAACAAACAACACTTAAATGCAAGTCCCCAGACAACACTACCGCGCATTCTAACCGCGATATTGTTACAAAATAAGACTAATTGGATAGTTTCGCGTTCGCCGTGACAGACGCCAACCGGACGCCAGCCCTAAACACAGGTTATACTCTGGCTCAAAGCAAACACAAGCGTACCTTTGTTGGTTTCAGATTGTTATTGATTTTAGTTCATAGAAGCACCTCGAGCCTTCCCCGCGATAGTTTGGTGCATAATAGAGCACGATATTAAGTCAAAATAACTGTTGCATACAAAATATGCATCGAATTATCAGCTTATTGACAGTAAAATTAGAAAAAAACACAAGTGAAGCGGAGCTCGTGTATTTTTTTTCTCATTCTTTGATTTTTTTTCTTTAATGGTAATACTAGGCGTCTTTTACTTGCGGGTTTGACCACACCACACGGGTGGTTATGAAGCGGTTATCGTAATCGATTTTTAGTGTTACCCGCATATGCTACGTAACTCGGTTACAATTGGTTGTTATTCTGAAAAACGCTCTTAAAATGTCATAATATCAGCTGACAGCTGTCATATTCAGATTTCGCTTAGGTTATGTTGTAGGCCTCCCGTTTTTATATAAATATCATATTTAACTTTTGCAAAATTGCTCATGCATTAATTAAGTGGAAAAAACAATGACCGAGTACACTCAGCCACCGCCACCTGACCCTAATCTAGTCAACTTTTACGAAAAAAATGATTATGAATCGCTCGCCAAATACTTGATTGGTAATAATTATCGATATCGTGAAAACATAATTATACCGAGGTTTCTTGGTCCTGCGGAGATTAAGACTAATGAAGAGAAAATGATCGAAGCCGTTGTTGAGAGCTGTCCGTTCAAATCTCTCACCAGTTGTGTTGTTGGTAAGTCTAAGCATTAATGAATTTAGTACTCTTAGTAAAAACTATGAATGAAAATACAAAACAACTATGGATTTCATGGTTAAGAACAAGATTTTGTGTTTCTTTAAAATGCGAAGAGATTAGACGCATGATGAATATTATTTATGAAATAGTTCTTTCTAGGTTACGGTTTGGGGGCAGCAGTAGGCCTCTTTACCTCCTCACTCATGCCAAATGTAACAGACACAACAGCAGCACAGACACAAACAGCCAGAGAAATACTAAGAGAAATGAAAACTGCAATGTTGAGTAATGCAAAGACATTTGCAATACTTGGAGCTGTGTTTTCTGGAGTTGAGTGCTGTGTAGAATCAGCCAGAGGCAAGTCTGACTGGAGAAATGGGACTTATGCTGGTGGTGTTACCGGTGGACTTATTGGATTGAGAGGTATAAATCTTGAATCTCAGTGATCTCTCGTATGAGCCATATCTGGGTGCTGGGCACTGCCAGGCCTTATAATTACCCAACTTTTATTAATGTGAACTTGTCAAGTCAAATTGTTGTATTTTTATTTCAGGTGGCCTAAGAGCAGGAGTCTTGGGCGCAGCAGGATTTGCAGCATTCTCAACTGTTATTGATTATTACATGCACCAGCGAGGCTAATTAATAAATAACAAATTATAGTAGCAAATGTTAATTAATGAGTAGAGTATATGTTTCAAGAAATGTTAAGATAACTGTCTGAAATACACAATATGAGTCCACCAACTTGTTTTAATGCAAGAGAAAAAAGATATTGTGCTCTCTTTTTTAATAAACTACAACAATCTTTTTATTATTTGTTATGTTGGTAGTAAACCGGTACACACACAGATTAACACAGACCAGAGTTGGGCACTCAAGAATAAAATCATTATTTGAATAACCACTATCCACCTCCTGGCTCCATCATCAGACCATTGTCACCAAATGTAATATATAGAACTTGTCAAAACAAACAAAATGAACCCAAACTCGAGGGGTATACAAGTGGCCATTGAGGAGTTCCACTATCCACCTCCTGACTCCATCATCAGACCATCGTCACCAAGTGTAATGTATACAACTCGTCAAAACAAACCAAGTAAACCCAAACGTCCCAAACTTATCATAGAATCCATTGTGTGAAAATCAACTCACAAAATTTTACCGACGATACCACAAAATAAACTTAATTGAATAACTTTTTATTTAAATAAAATGTTAGTTAGAATAACCCCATTTGTGGAATAATTATTCCGTATTTTATTCCTTATTTAAAATAAAAGTAGCATGATTTATTCACCTTCATGTTATTTTAAATAACGGACGCAAGAATTATTCTTATTCAAATGATTTGAATAAGAATAAAATTCTGTTTTTATTCTTATTCTTATTCAAATAAATTTTTGCCCAACTCTGATACAGACCCGCAGTATAAGGCTGGCCGCAGACGCACGGTTTCCTGATAAAGTTTACGAATACGGAATGTAGATTCGGAAACCTGAATGCGCATCTAATATTTAATATAAAATGTTTGACAAGACGCACACGTTCTTAAATTTTCCGAACAGAAAAAACCTAACGTTCGTTCCGAAACGCAGCCATGCGTTCGGCGGCGCTACCACGAACTTCGAAAGTCGAAGTTCGTAATACATGCATCCCTGTCACTCGAGTAAGGGACTGCGATAGAAATGGAAATACCCGAACTTCGACTTTCGAAGTTCGTGGTAGCGCCGTAGATTATTATAATAGTTGTTAATACGGCTTAATTACACTTTAAATTTATTTTAATGGGGTGTATACATGTCATGATTTGTCAGCCCCAATTTATCCGAATCTAATTGCTATCGTCTGGAGGCATGTTGCACTGCTGATCCAACTGTCAAACGAGTTGTACTGAGAAATTGCATGCACATGTGTTCGGATTGTTGCACCGCTACACCCAATTATGACTTTGACATGTTGTACTGACATATTGGGGTAAAATCACATAATCTGTGTATCCCCCATAAGTCAGAATCAAGTAGCTGTCTACACCTCACGTAGGTAGTACTTAGGTAGTTAAGTTAAGGTTTTTGTTTTTATTGTGGTAAATGCCGTAAATGACATTACGTTCAATTTATTAGAGGCTATCTGCCTTTTTCTGTAATCTGTGGGTACACACCATTATTTAGTCTGTGGTTCATGTTATTGACTATAGATGTGTGTGTGTAACGGCCGAAAAAAAAAAAGAAAAACGAACGTTACAAAGCCGTCAAAAGTGTACATGATTGATTTTTACAATTCTTTGGGAAAAATGAATTAAGTAATGGTTTTTTTCGTATTGTACTAGTAACTAAATGGCCTAGTTATAAATTGAGACTGACGGTTAGTGTTTTATGCCCAGTACAATTTAAAAAATGAAGGATCCCTTTGTATCGGACTCTGCGATCGATTCACCGGCCAGAGAAAGCCTCAGAAACGTCGATGGATGTTATAACAAGAACTTATTTAACAATAAATCTTTCGCTAATTCCCGTCGTGCCTTACAGTCCGGCGCTGAGAAGATTTCGAGGACTTTTAGAACTGTTAGAAATACTTTTGGTAATTTGTCACAGGTATGTAAAACAATCAATATCTCTGTTATCTCCCCACTTTTCACTCGTTAATTTTGAATTAGACATATTATCCATACATTTTATTATCTTTTTATTTTTTACTTTTCTACCATTTGATTCCGAAGTTGACACGTGTAATTTTTTAGCATTTCAGGCTGGGTGGAAGGCGCAGGCATCGCCTTGCGGAGACTGGTTCTCCATGTAGGTCTCCATCTACTCCTGTTACCAAGAAAAAACAGGTAACAAATCTTATAATACTTCTGTGCTACTTTCACCCAATAATATATGGTATATATAACTTATGATAAGGTACCTGACCCATATAAGGCCCACCTTATTTGTTTTCAATTAAAAAAAAAAAGAAAGTTACAATAAAACAAAAATGTTTATTTAATAATTTATTAAATAATCAACATATTAATAATAATTTTGGTTCAGAAAACAATGTGCACTATTAACTAGAAGCTTTTAAAAAAAAAGCGACTTCTGGGCCTTATTTAGACCACTGCTTCTTAATAAGGTCATACCCGGGCCTTAATATGGCATATGAAAGAATTATGTTTATTTTAATATTAATATTCAGTATTTTCTTTGGAATCAAGTCTTTTTTTATACAAAATAAACTTTTTCGTTCTACAGCCCTCACAGCACAAGTGATCTGGTGCTCGGACCACTTCGCACGTTTTTGCTTTGATTGAGGTGCTGATTCTTCAACTATTTCCATAATTCTACTGAAATAATGAAATAATGAAGTAACAAATAACTTAGAAAAGTGGAAAAACCTCCGATAATTTTATTTCAACGTTAAAAACGGCTAAATCGATTTTGATGATACATAGCTAAGAACCATCTCAATCTTTTGGATAAAAAACCGCATTCAAATCAGTTAGGAGCTACGATGCCACAGACAGACACACAGACAGGCAGACAGACCTACAGACAGACACGTCAAATTTATAACACCCCTCTTTTTGCGTTGGCGGTTACAAAAGTAAAAACCTTTAATATTACATACTCATAATAGGGCCCATGTCAATTCTTGATGGGCCTTATTAGGCAAAAATAGTAACTTCGTACAAAAAAAATAGAAAAATATATAATCTTCAATTTTAAACTTAAATTTTGATAAAAACGTGTATAAAAAGCTAATAAACCACTACATATAATTAGAATATAGATTCACTAAGTAATATTGAAAACACTTACTTTTTTGTACGTCGAAATTTAATAAACACCTACTTGCGATTGCGACAGGTTCGCCACAGCGCGGCGGTTGCTATGGCAACGGCGGCCATTCAAGGTTAGACACTCGACGGTGAGGTCTCAATCCGTTTGACTTTGTAGTTTTGGATATTTAAAATGTGGGCTTTATTAGGCACTGGGTTTACATGGGTCAGGTACCTTATTTTATTTTATTGTATTTAATTTATCTAAGGAACAGTTACAACTTACAAACTAAGCATATGACTACACTGGCTGGAGATTTGGTGCATGTCAGATACCTATAATGAATTTTTGTGAGCAGGTACAATTATTACATAGATTTATTTTGTCAATTCAGTTTTCAGATGTTGATAAAAAAAATAGGGACACAAGTTCTACAGTTCACAGGCCCACTAGTATTAGAAGTTTCAAGTTATGCAATAGGCCCCTGTACAGTCTACTTGTCTCTTGGTTTCATATTTCATCATTTTATACATGGCATTTCAGGTATTAGGTAGGAGCCCTGCAAAATTGTACAGTCCTTTTGGAATAGAGACACCTCACAGCCGTGACTTCAGGATGTCCCCTTACATGCCGGATACACCAGACCATGGGTATGTGATACAATTATTTATTTTATCTACGCACATATCATTAGTGCTCCAAAATGCGTTCAGGAACTGTACATAATTTGCCCTTAAAACACTCGTGTGATCCTATTATGAAACTCGCTGACGCTCGTTTCATAAAACCACACTCTTATTTTAAGGCCTCTGATTATGTATCAGTTGCATAAACTACTATTATACCATAGCATACTTGTCTTCATAATTCGTTATGCCCCCTGGTTCGTACCCAACGAATTATTACACCGTGATCTACGCCTGCCCACTGTGAAACAGGAAATTGTACGCCATACCAGAACCTACAAAGAGCGCATCGAACGACACCCAAATACTCTGGCCCGCCCACTTATGGCAAACCACAACAAAGCGCGACGTTTAAAGCGTAAAATACCTCAAGATTTAATACAATCACAGTAAACACAGCTACTGTTTTACAATGAGGATCTGGCACAGGCCACATACCGAGCGCGCCAGCGATAGCACCAACCAACATACTGCTGAATGTCCCACAAAAGAGACAGATTGTAGTAAAAAATAATAATCGTTAAGTGGGTGTGCATTTTACTTGAATATTGGTCCACAGCATTGTCGAATAATAAAAAGTATCATATGCCCTTCTCTACTCTACTCTACTACTCTTCATCAACTGCATCTGAATTATTTTAACATTCAGTACCAGAAATCTGCTGTTCCCACCCTTGGCATGAAAAAATGTTACATTACGCAAGCAACATGTCCAGATGATGCCTCATTTAGTGGTCAAAACCGTGTTGGGGTTTTATCATTATTGTTGCGGGAGGAGGGCAGGTACCTTAACTGCTTGCAAAAAACGTGGTATAAGCAATAGACATGCACTTCCTTCAGCGGAATAGCAAAATAAAATTGTTGAAGAAACTTATTTCAGCTCAACTGTGATATTAGAATTGTAGTTAAGTGTTTCAACTGCCTGATAAATATATGAAGATACAGCATTTTTTTTTTGGTTTATTCCAGGTTGTCGCCCAAACGACGCAAAGGTATGTCTCATTCTTGGCACATCCTCGCCAAGAAGAGACCCCGAGCCCTCTTCCACTGATGCCTTGTACTGCAATACGCACAAATATATCCCACCGCTTATGTAAGAATATATAGCTTTGTATTGTCTATTGTATGCAATTGGTGCTATATTTAAGATCATGTTTACTGAGGTTATTTGTAAGCTGGTGCTCAAGGAATGTTGTATAAGCATTATTAGCTATTATACCAGTTGTGCCAACATTTTAAATGATAACTTTAGCACCAGAGTTTAAACCATCTCTCTAAATGGGGGAAATCAACTTTTTCTTGTCCTGCCATTGCACTCCATGACTCCATTGAGTTGCGCAAGTTTTGGAAAAATATCATATGAAATTAGGAAGTAACTAATAATAAATGGGATTCACTTATTTATTTATACATACTGAAATGATAGACAATTTTTTATTATAGGTACATAACAAATTTTTCGTGCCGTAATTTGTCAGCATTTATTTTGTGTAGACTGATTATCTAGCCAAAAAAATAAATTTCTGTGCAATACTATCTAAAGTAGAGCTGGGTCGTTTCGACTTTTCCGTGAAACGAAATGTAACCGTTTTTTATAACACAAAACTGTTTTGAAAAACAGTTTAAAAAAATAGTTTCTCCGTGCGTCGCCGCCGTCGCTGGTCGCCAAACGAAGTGAAACGAAAAAACGAATGAAACAGTTTACAGTGTTCGAGTTGCGTTTTCACGTTTTGCATTGCAACCGTTGCGTGCGACTGTTGCCTTCTACTCGTAGCTCCTTGTCATCGTTTTTATAAAAACAGTTTGTGGTTCTAGCCACAAGTTTTTCCGTTATTGTACGAGAAACCGTTTTTTAAAACGCTTACGGGAAAAAACGCCCAGCTCTAATCTAAAGGACACATAACAATGAGACAGCAATTCATACTTTTCAATCTAACTAGCAAGTTGGTGCACACTAGTGCTATCACTGCAAGAAAAATTGTTCCACTGGTTAACATGTATCGGGTAGAATCAAAAGTGCGTACAAATTTGAGCGGCTCAGCCTGAGGCATGCTCGTCCCGCGCGGCAAGTGCTCGCGGGCCAAATAGTGGCACATAAACATGGGCGAGCGAGGCAGCGTGCTCGCGGCAAGCCGACAAACCGCGTCGTTCATGATGGCGGCGACACGATTAGAGCTGATTGATTTCGGATCCCAACTCCCACAACACCTTTTTCTTTTCATGTATTTGTATCTAAAATTGTATCAAATTTACTAACAAACGATTACAGACGAACGGCTCAGTCACTTGCTTAAATTCGTACGCGCCTCAAGCACAATCAAATCTGGATCTTGTCGTTCTGTCCGCGTCACGCTCAGATACACGTACAAATTACGCGAGGCACGCAGATTACGAGATGCCTTTGAGCGCGGTCAAAAGACCGCATCAGGGCGGCTCGCCGCGCGCTATTTCGCGAGCTGCTCGCGCACGGCGCGTGATCGCGTACGAATTTAGAGTAAAATAGGTGAGCCGTGCGTGCCTCAACCCGAGGGTGCTCAAATTCATACATACATACCTACCTTTACAATAAATATTTAAAATACTGGGGACAATCTTATACAAATCTTACTCTTAAACTAAGCTTTCCTAGCCCATGGTCACCAACTAAGCCAAAGTGGTCGTCAAATAATATTTTGTCTATGCTTAAACATGACTACAAACTACAAGGAAAAGTTGCTTAACCCAACATTAGCTATCATCTTATGACTTATCAAAGTTATGTGAATAAGAATAAGTAATATCCTCCAAAGTGCCCAATTGAGGCATTTTTAGATCTGAATCTAATATCACATATATAATTTTTCGAAACTCAAGTATTATCATATTACAGTATTAAATACGCCAAAATGTCGCTTGTTTAAAAGTTATTAGAATAAGGTATTTTTACATAACGTAACTACGCTTCGCTATGACAATATTGTAGGCTGATTATTTACTATTGTAACTAACTAGTTGCCTAGTTTCGGATCTCGAAGGTATGCCGATTTGGCAATGCTTGTTTGGTATCCGTATTTATTTATATTACGAATTGTGTATTTTAAGTAATAACGGAATGTGATATTCTGCAAATCGTGTCCCAGTCAGAAACATGAATTCAGTCATTGTCTTATGATGTTTTATTTATTTTATTAGATTATCTAAAAGCTCATTATAAGGTATAGTAACTGAGGCTGCTAGGACTGCAGGGAATCTCATATCACATCACACAGTTATGAACATTTTAGTTGCTAAGCGGGCTACCACGGAACGCCAACTTTGTTCGTTCGTGTACGCGAGTACGATACATGGAGATACACGAACGGACTTCGCGATAGCAGCTCTACATTTAATATCCTACTAATTAAGCTAAGAACCACGCTGCACGGTTAAATTTGCGCGTGGGTTTATTTGTCCTCATCTCAAAACGAACATCGTCCCTTCTACAGCCACCCTACAACCGCACACGCTGCCGCTGCGCACGATAGGAACAATAGAACTCGAGTTTTTCGTGTCAGTCTAGCAGTGGCGACGCCTCCATATAATGTACGATTCCCACCGAACGGGCCGCATCCATCCATCGGGCCATCGCAACGGAAGCGCGAACACCCGACCGCGTTTTAATAGAAAGCAGAGCGGGTCAGATCAGATGCGACGACATCCGAGCGTAGCCGTCCACGTCCGCGAGGAGCAGCCCGGACGCAAGTCGATTCAATTATTGGATGTAACCATTGTATTAAAGCTTCAAATTCCATTGGCAACTTGCAAAATGCGCTCAGGCGCGCACCGGCCCGGCCCGTTCGTTGAGAATCTTATTCAAATATTCCCACGGGCTTGTCTATTTGAAGACTTGGTCCAAAGGCTAAATAAAGTTCAGCCTGTAGCAAAAGCGTTGTTCGTTTTGAGAGCAAAAAAAACAACCACTGTTTTTTAAGGACTTCGGTATTGGGATGTTCCCATGATAGGCCGGTCGAGAGATAGGTGGTGCGTAAACACTTACTTTGGGCAGGGGTCGACAACCGGCGGCCCGCCAGCCCCTTGCGGCCCGCGTGCATATTCAGAATTTTTAAATTGCCTGACGAAGTATGAAGAAGTGCGGCCCGCGTCAATTTCGTTAGCGACTTGCCCTTGGTTGCTAAAAGGTTACTGACCTCTGCCTTAGGGTGAATTAATCTTAATTTTTCAATAACGATTTCATCATGGACTTTCCTACCTACTCTCATTTGTACTTACTCGATTTTGTTAATTTAATCTTATGATTTCTAATGATATAGAACGAACACATTATTTTTGTATTCCGTCTAAAGAACACTTGAATATGTCCATTTTTCTTAGACAGTGTTTACCTTCGGGCAGGTTATATTTAAGTGCTGTTTGTTGTGATGTATTGTTATTTAATCTTGCCAGTCGTTTCTAAATCTGGATTGCTGTTTGGATGCTTGTTCATAAGCGCCAGGTTAAAGGCACAGTCAAGCGCAAAAGCTATTCTGCTGCCATTAAAAATAACTGAGTGACGAATCAAGAGTGGGAAATGACTTTCGGGGCTTTCCACGAGAATGTCGTTTACGTAACGCCTCTGCACTCTACTATCGACAACACAGCTAACTGACCATCCGTGCACTTTATGTGCATTGAAATAACAAATATGGTTCTATATAAATACAGGATGGTCAGTTAACTGTGTTGGCGTTAGTACGGCAGAAACCTTAGTAAAATCCATAAAGCTAGAGACAACACTATTTTTAAACGGTGTCATGAAAGCAGACGAACAATCTGCTTCCTAGTATCTTTAGAAATATTAAGGGCCTTATCACACTTGCGATTTGTGGGCGAGTTGAAAGCGAAGCGAGCGCGCAGCGAGTTCGCCACGAGTGCGCAGCGATTTCGCCGCGACTGCGCAACGAATTCCCTGCGTGCTCGCTGGAAAATTCGCAGCGAGTGGTCCTGGACTTGGACAGTCAGTTACAAAATGGATTCCGACGAGGAAACACTTCTGTTAGCTTAATGCTTCGGAGACGTAAGAAACGAAAACAAAGGAAGAACAGACGAATTTGGGAGGATCCATATTTAATTAATCGACTACAAGAGAGCGACTACTATGTGCTGTTTTGCAAACGAATCAAAAATAAATGCCTCGATATCCATTGCAACAATGTTTGAATCTTCCGACAATGCCATTATCATTGCTAAGTCCGCTCACACTCGTAGATAATAAACTGCATACTACAAATTATAGATATTTAGCTAACCTGAATAGAAATTGTACAGCATGGTGTCCCAACTGTAGACGCGGCGAACTCGCTGCGCGCCCGCTTCGCTTTCAACTCGCTCACAAATCGCATGTGTGATAAGGTTCGAAGAGTCCCCAGGACGCTCGACTTTCCATACACGTAGTTTGCTTTTCGTTATAAATAGGATTCTGGAATAACATGAAACTTTGTATACACGATGGAATCCGCCAATTCTAGGTCGGAAGCTAGAAAATGTAATAGAAAAAAATAGAGTGGACGTTTACTATGGAAAACTTCTGTATATTTTTGCCTTTTTAAAATGAGAGCCACACTAAGTTTGTATGGGGTACGACTTGTGTAGAACTTACTAGGGACTGTTAAAAGAGAAGCGTTACGTAAACGACATTCGTGGCGTACAGTCAGCGTCATATAGTTAGTAGCAGCCAGAGTAGCCAAATATTTCGTAACACACCCTTATTCTTACAGTAATAAAGACGTGTACCGAAATATTTGGCTAACTTGGCTGCTACTATTTATATGACGCTGACTGTACCTACCCCTTTTGTCTCTATGGTCTATGTACTTATTGTTACGAATGGTTTACGATACTGTGCTTTATGAAGATGTTAATCCGATAATGACTATGCAATAATAAAGTACAATCAACCGTTATATGTATAATGAGACGCTACACGGGCCGATATCGACAGGACTGCATGCCGGCCGACCGTGATTCGGCCGATGTGGATACGTGTCTGAAGCACGGCATCCAACCAAATTAAGGTCATTCCATACTAGATTTTTCTGCAGTCCTGCCGATATCGGACCGTGGGAGCGTCTCCTATAGACGCTTTTTCGCGTCATGTATTGGCATTTGCAAAACTATTGTACAGTCAGACTCAAAATCGGCTGGACATTTTAGTACTGTCGGCGTGACGGTGTTACCACGGAATCTATCTATCGATTGGTAATCGGAGAATTGGTATGGTAATGTAAGAAAGTGCGGTGTGAAATGAGATCCAATTGAGGCTGTCTGTACATTAGAGCTGGGTCGTTACGACTTTTCCGTGAAACGAAACGTAACCGTTTTTCTTAATCACAAAACTGTTTTGAAAAACAGTTTCAAAAATAACTAGTTTTTCCGTGCGTTGCCGCCGTCGCCGGTCGCCAAACGAAGTGAAACGAAACGGTTCGAGTTGCGTTTTCACGTTTTGCATTGCAACCGTTGCGTGCGACTGTCGCCTTCTACTCGTAGCTCCTTGTCATCGTTTTTATAAAAACGGTTTGTGGTTCTAGCCACAAACTGTTTTTCCGTTACTGTACGAAAAACTGTTTTTGAAAACGCTTACGGGAAAAAACGCCCAGCTCTACTGTACATTCATGTACTAACTCACGATGCGTTTTATTTTATATACTTACTTATACTGAATATACGATTCTTTTCTACATATTTGCTGGTTTAATTCAATTCAAAGTTCAACAAGGAAACCCAAATAAAACAATCATGTCTGTAATTTGTTTTATTTAAAAAATTACCACACAACATTTGTTGTTGTATACCTATCTACTACATTCCCTCCTTGACTACGTTATAGTAAGCACGATTCGTTCCTCTCGGACTTCTTATCTGATTTATAATTTGAGTCAAAAATTTAAACACTAATGTCAAGTTTACAAGCCTCAACCGCCACGTTGTGACAAGTTAAACCCTTCCAACGCCAAGAACTCCTAAATGTGTCAGTGTCGTCGTGCCCGGAGCGAAGAACTCGTTTAAGTATGCGTTATGATGTCCGCTTTCAAAGCAACCCTCAGTCTTTCATATAAGGTTTGTGTTTGCTCTCTTGTAGGTGATGCTGGCGTGACAATTGTCTCTTTTGGGCTTTTGTATTGGCGGCGAAAAGGTCAATATCACTGTTGAATCAATAAGAGAACTATAAGGCTAGGGTAGGCTTTGTGGAGCAGGGATCCTTTCTCAAGATGATTCAGGCGAGTCGATCAAACAAAATGAATGAATAGATCAATTGGTATGGGATATTAATGAATAGCATTCCCATCGCACTTTATTCAGTTAGGAATCTATATTAAACTCTACTCTAGTTTGGTTCATATTTTTAAAGGTGTACAGGTATTCATTTGAACATTTATATTAACACCGAAATATGTTTAATTGTTTTAGAGGAACTATCTAGCTGCCATTTCGATAGTTTAGCTGATTCATAAACACAAATAGTGATTTAAAGGGAGAAGCGAAGACTAGTCTAAGCATTTAGAATATTTCTCTCTAGCTCTTACACGTTCTTATGCAAAAATTACCGATTTTACCCGAACCCGACTACATTTCTAGGAGCTCACGGACTCTAGGTACATCCAAAGAGAAGATCCATAAGTACATAATAAAATAATAATATAAAAACTTGAATTTATCAATGAAGGAATGTAGTAGACTCAAGTTGACACAACTTTTCACTCCAATTCCAGCAAGTTAGCCCAATGTCGTTCCAATGAAAATGATTCTATAGATAGGTGTCCGAGAAGAGCCCCAACCATTTAGTTTTTTAGTACTTTTGCTAGTTAGTTTCCAATTACGAAATGACTCGTAATTTAAGGCCACTATACTCAACTTTAAAAAAAAATGGTAAAACAAATACATGTAAGAGTTGTTACACAACCCAACGATCGATCGTTGATCGATGCATTGATGGGCGTCATTCGATTGTCAATCTATTGATGAAGCATTATAAATCAATCGATCGACAATGAATCGGTGTCAATTGACGAATCGATTGTCTATCGATAGGTATTGGCCGGGGTAGCAGCTTAGGTACTGGTGATTTTTTTAGGCTTATGAGCTCACACAAATATTTCATTCGCCCTTTGATGATGTTTTTAGTTTATCTGAGAATTGGAATGAAAAGAGATTACCATATAAAGGACTTAACAAAAAATTGGTTCCTCTAATACTAGAACTATTATATACATTTTTTTATGTCTAAACAATGTCACTGTTCAAATAAAACTATGAGGGAAACATAAACTAAGTACAGTCGCCATCAGATATATATGAGCATTTCTCAAAAAAATGCCACTATTATTAATTTTACTTCTAGGAATTATTTGTTAACTATTTCCACTCAGAATCAGGAGCTCTTTCGTTCGACCCTGGTAGGACAAAAAACTTTCCCAAAAATATTTTTCCTATTGTGCTACCATTTAACTTATACTTTGTATGGTGGTAACGCAATAGGAAAGTTCAAAAATGTATGGGCATTTTGGGACACTTTTTTTTCCTATTGGGATGAAAAGACATCGTGATTTTGAGTAGAAATTACATAAAAGTTGCAGAAAATCTCCGAAAAAATGTAGTGGCATTTCTTTTGAGAAACGCTCATATCGGAGCGGCCAAAGTGGTCACAAATTTCTGAACACGTCTCTATTATCGAGGCATTAGACGTGTTCAGTTATTTGTGAGCACTTTGGCCGGTTCGATATATCTGACGGCGACTGTACCAAGTATTTATAGTTGAATGGGAATCATAAGATTCATAATAAACACGTTTTTTTAACATACCCTGAAAGCCAAATAACGATCACAATATTTATTTTCACCTCGCGGATAACTGTATCCAAGAGGAACTAATGAACCTACCTACGTTATCTATTTTATACACTTAGTTAGGAATGCGAAACTCCGTTAAAAGTAAACCAATGAAAATATTATAATAGGCCTTATAATATAACAAACAAAAACATAACTTTAAGGCTTTTAACATTTTCTTTCCATATACAATGCCATCTTAAACAGAAATAGTAACTTTTTACTTATAGTAACTTACATATTATACAATGGGTACTATATTATGGCAGAAATTATCAGATCCGATCTACGGCAAATGCCTGCATTTAACGAGCATTAAAAGAAATATCAACCACCCATGATCATTTTTTTATTTTTATTTAATGCAAATAACCAAACTACTACTGATATGAATTCGTTTCTATGTGTCCGATAGTCAATTGACAGACGAAATGGCTCGATTTACATCTTAACGCGTCTCTAACGGCCGTATTCATAAACGTACTACAAGCCTGTTTTAACTAAAATGGCGTTAAATTCGTTTGTCCTTATCTGTCACTTTGACATTTGTGTTCGTAAGAAAGGGACAAAGCACATTTTATTTAGCAGAGGCATTTTAAGTTTTATGAATAAGGGGGTTAGTCTTTATCTAAGTTGTTACAATCACACAGGCATGTAGAGCGAGAAAGTAGTTTTAAAAATCTTATTAGCTTTATGAGGTCTAGAATGTGAAACCGTTCTTCCCGTATTAAGGAGTTTCGTCAAGAGTATTTAAATTGACTCAAATTAACTGTTAAAATTTGACCGAAGTTAAAATTGTTTAGTTAGAATGTATTCAGGCATACCTATTATATTGCACGCTATATGTTCGTCATTTACAGCACCGTTTGTTTAAATAAAATATAATGCGGATGGACTAAGTATCCACCACTGTCAGATATCAGCTATCCAACTTATCCAAGACACTTCTCTAGTGTTATAGATAAGTTCTACACATTTCCTCTTACATTTTCTTTGTGTGACAAACATTTTCGAAATTATCCTTTTATAGATCGAAATAAACGAAGTTTTTTTGACCCAGTAGAACTTGAACCCCTTCCTTGTCAGACCACTCTTTTACTTGAGGGTCCAGCAACTTTATCGAAGTTTGTCATGCGTTTATGGATTATGGGTATTTGCATTTTAGATTTAAACGGATTTGCTCCATGTTATAACTAGGTATAAGACCTGCACAGCTAGCACGCGAGCGGTATTGTCCTAGCCGTACTAAAGGGAGAAGTT
This sequence comes from Epinotia bilunana, assembly GCA_947049275.1. Lineage (NCBI taxonomy): Eukaryota > Metazoa > Arthropoda > Insecta > Lepidoptera > Tortricidae > Epinotia > Epinotia bilunana. Next base: position 8,180,399 of record OX346271.1, on the reverse strand, counting down.
AACCTTAGAAACAACTGCTGAGGTAGATAGAGATATTCTCTCATTAATTAAAATATCTAATACTAGTTTTGTTTACCACCTTTGCCTGGTAATTTCGATGGGGTTTTTTTTTTATGATATAGGAGGCAAACGAGCAGTCGAATCACCTGATGGTAAGCGATAATCGACGCCCATGGACACTTACAACACCAGAAGAGTTGTAGGTGCGTTGCCGGCCTTTAAGATGGGAGTACGCTCTTTTCTTGAAGGCTTGAAGGTTATAACGGTCCGGAAATACCGCAGGCGACAGTTCATTCCAGAGTTTGGCTGCAAGGGGGGTTACTGCAAGTGTTTACTGGTACCTACCAATGTTTCAAGTTTAGCCAATGATAGCTTTGTTTTGAGATTGAACAATACTTGCCAAAATGAAAATAAAGGATTAGTTTTAGTCTGTAGAAAAAAATAAATCAAATACTGGATTCTCCATAATATAACCTAAGGTTTAAACGTAGTTTTAAAAGTTTACTTGAAAAACTACCATAATGGACATTCTTGCCTTAGATTGTAGTATTGTACTGGGTATTTACATAACAATATATATATATGTATATTCTTTAACCTGTTATTGTGTACAATAAAGTGCTTACATACATACATACAATATATATATATACTAGTGTCGGATTAGAATAGAATTTATTCCTGCGGGTGTCGTAAGAGTCGTACTAATGGAACAGGGTTAAAGTGTGTTGTGGGCGATGGGCTAGCAACATATCACTGCGATATTACATTTAGTCGATATTTTATAACCTCATTTATGCTAAGTGGCACTGGAACATAAGTTTCATGTGCTCTGTCTACCCCTATTGGGAATGAAGGCGTGAATCTTTGTATGTATGTAATATATATATTTATATAAATATCGAATCCAATTCTAATTCCGTTTAGAAGAATGGAAAACTACTTATTATTTAAGGCGAATGCGCTTCGCATTTTATGGTGTTTTACTAATATGTAGTTTTATTTTTCGTATAAATTCGATTAATACTGTAGACGTTATTCGTGAAGTGATGCAGATAATATTCTTCTCTTTTTTCTCGTTATTCTGCCCATGCTTTAACGGGTTAACTTATTTATTTCGTCAGGTTTACATAGGTACTTTACATATTATTATCATTTGTTTTTATTTATTTATTTATATGAGAATAGTCAGATGTGAGCATTACGTAAATCTCAAATGTTACTGACGCCAGTTTGGAAATAAAACCTTTTCAAATTTTTAAATAGGATTTGGTCCTTCACCGAAAAGTTAGTATGTCTAATGTTAAAGAGATACGATTAGAAGATCCCCTAAGAATGCGAGTCTTACTCACACTAATACGGAAAACAATATTTTCTGTACAAATACTTATGTTTTAGGTGAACTAATAAAAAGTGGTCTGATCAGGTCCAAACAATTCAAAAATCTTATTATATGTAGTTATCTAACTATGAATCCCCTTTAGAGATTATCAGAGTAATTTTAAGTTGGTCCTGAGCCGTAAAAATCCGGCCTATATCGTCGCTGGAATTTCTGCAACAAACAATATAATTAGGACAAGAAAATTTTAGCATGGCAAAGTTTACGTCGAAGTAAAGCAACCGTTATTGATAAATACCGCAATAGGTAACAAGGACCTGTTTGTTAAAAACACTTATTTTTCTTAAAAAACAAATGTTGAATGACAAATCAAGACAAGCGAATGTTAACGGCATTGTAAAGTAGTTTGATAATGACAGACATTTATAAAGAACGGTTTTATGAAGACCCGTTAGTGTGTGTTTCCGAAATATTATCTGACATTTGGTTTAACCGGGCCTAAGTGTTACAACAAAAAATTATCTATCGCCGAGTGATGAATCTATCAAAGCCGATTGATCATCGATAAAGAGATTCACCAACGTTCGCACGGTTTCAAACAGTCATTCGACGCACCGATCGATGATCGATCGATGTGGTATGCAACAACTTTACATCGTCGATAAACAGTACCATGATAGGGAGGTAAAGTTGAAATTTTCTAAACTAAGCTCATGAATGGCCATTGTACTGAGCTCATGAATGCCTTTGTTTGTGGTCCGAACAAAGGCTATTCAAGACGCGCGCGTACCAAATTTGCAAAAAAAATTAGCGCCACATAAAATGTTCTCACATTCCGTAGCGGTGAAAATGTCGAGGTCGAGTCTATACAACCAAACTGCATGGTATGGCAAGAGTCGCGGGTAAGTTTAGTAAAAAATCTGTGTACCTACTTTGTAAAAGTGACTAAAGGTTGGGTTGCACCAAGCATCAACCAAACTTTACAGGCCGGTAAACGTTAAATATTGCGCTGGCACCTTTTATCTTATAAACAACACTCAATATTCCCATACAAATCAGTTGTTAATGTTAACCGACGTTATCGACCCTATTTAATACTAGATACCTTGTGGCCCGCGAGCTAGCAACAGATTTTCGTGACCAATCGACCCCCCTGCGATAACTTGTGAAAAGGTTCAGAATGTTGTATCATGAAGCCACGTGCACGTCAGCTGCGGCTCCGTCGGTGGCTTGACCAGCAGCAGCCTCCCAAACACGTAAAAAAAAGAATGAGCGTTTATAGTAGGAATATATTTCAACATTTTCGTGTGACCAGCTAACGGGTTTTACCACCACTGTACAGCCAGCTGAAGATTTTGTTTCGTCATAATATTGGATTAACTATCATTTGATGATAACATGAATCGGGGATATATGGCCAAAAACATTTTTTCTAACGTTTGGGTGGCTGCTGTTGGTGAACTCACCAACAGAACCGCAGCTGACGTCTACGAGGCTTCATGATACAACATTCTTAACCTTGCCTTCTCACAAGTTATCGCCCGGGGGCTTACCCCCAACTGACAAACAAAACTCCTAGCAGTCCTAGCTCGCGGTTTATTATTGTGAATACATTCTAATCACAGGCAATCTTATCACTACAGAGCGAACACAATGAATCAAAAATATATATATATGGACGTTCCTGCAACAAAATATTTTGAAATAGAATTATAAATACACTTTTCTCAAACATGCTCGGAAATGTATGCGTTAATATCACGAAATGAAGACATGAAGTTTCTTGTTTAAGGCTCCCTACGTTTCCTTTTGGCCTTACGCCAAGAAGTAATTTATGAAACCCTAAGTAAAAGCATTATTGTCCACTACTCTAACTTTTTAAATTTGCTTACTAATATTAAACTGACAAAGGAAAAATTACATACTGCCAACCACCACTAGACCACAGTATAGGAACAGTAGATAAACTTCGAACAAAGGTACATCGCACGGCTGCACACATGCGCGTGTGTTCGGTATGCACACACGCATAGCCTTCGGGAATGATGGAGAATGCTTCAATCGGGGCCGCGCCGTTGCGGTGTTCGCTCGTTCTCACTCGCTACGTCAAAGGAAGCCGCCTCGTAGGTATGAAGACAGCGAGCCGCCAGTGCCACGATATCAAAAGGAGCCAAATAGGCTTGTAACTAAGCACCTACCAACCTAGTGCAGTTAGCAACTATTATACTTACTAGGAAATATTTTAGGCATAGTATAGTGGTATTAAAATATTCGATGAAGTGGGAACCTAAAAACACATACCTAACTATCTATAATACTCGTATCATTACTTTGTGTATACAATATTGTCTATTAAACTGTAATAGAAATACTTTGCAGACTTAAAAGAAAAATTAGTATTATAGGTATGCCAAGCCACAAACGCGACAGCCCAGCCCAGCGCATCTAGCGAAAGTAGGTAACGAACGCTCCTAAAACGGCCTCTGATTACCTACTGTATTATTCTTCTATACTGTGACTAGACTGTAAGCATACTTGCGACATAAAAAAAAACAAAATCTATGGTAGGTACTATACTTATGTGCGGTTAAACATGGTGCTCGAACGGCTTCTTCAAATGGCATGTTTAAAAAATAAAAAAGGCGGCAAATTACACAATAGGCTATTCCACGATTTTTTTTTAAATTTTAAAATGTTCGCATAGATTCGATAGTCAACTGGTATTTTTATTTCCTCAAAATAATATCGCTTTAAGCAAATAAATAATGGTTGAAATTTAAACATTATATATTCGTGCCAAAAAGGCAGCCGCCATTATCGTGACGTCATAACTGCAATAACAAACCACAGACTACTAAGAAGATACACGTCAAATGTGCATGTACTTCTTTTACTTCTAATCAATGCCTTCTGATACTTAGTTCTGATTTTTCATGGATTTTCTAACTAAAAATGAGCGGTGTGTTGCGCCAACTTGTAATAGTACAACGTTGAAGACTCCTCAAAACATGTACTTATCATCGGAAATATACAATATTATATTGTTCTTATCTCGTATTATACGCAAAGAACTTTGCAATCATTACTGCGTCTATTTTCGGTAGATTTGTATTGTCAGCTTTTACAAATCCAACCTCCATCGTAGATGGCGTAAAATAGCGTATCAAATCTAAATAAATACAATTTGAGTCCACAATATCAATATTTTTTTACTTTTTGTTGTTCTTTACACCGAAAACTTGTTTTTGTATTTGCTGTTCTGACGTCACTCACAGAAGACAATATGGCAGTCAGCGTTTTTGGTCACGTGACATACAGATAATAAATATACGATTTTAATTTTGAAATTAAAAATATTTCTTATGTTTTTATAACAAAATAGTATTAGGTATATTCGTATTTCCTAAAGTAAAAACTATAGAAATAACATACTTTCATAATTTAATTGTGATAGACGAAAATAGCCTATTGTTTTCTGATCTTTCGTTCCGATTGTAATTATTTTTAACCGACGAAAAAAACGGAGGAGGTTCTCAAGTCAACGCGTATATATATATTTTTTTTTTTTAATGTATGACCACGCACAACTTTTTACAGAGTAGTCCGATTTTGATAATTCTTTTTTTATTAGACAGGGTATACCTCGAAGGTGGTCCCACATACTAATATAATGAACAAAAATTACTCCAAACAAATACAAGTTACACCAAATCTAATCTTTGTTCATTGATTGTTTGGCGCCGACTCAATATTACTTAGGTACACTTAGATTAATTAAAGAACTTAGTTATTAAGGTTAATTAAAAAGTCAAAATAATTACAAAAATATATACTTAGGTATACTTACAATAGTTTAAGAACTCAGTTATTAAATTGAATAAAAAAGGTTTATTATTTTCTGCTTTTCAGTTTTTTTCGGCGGTTATAATTTTTTTGTTAAAAAGTTTTTATTATTTTTATATTTCCTCACATCGTTTGAGAAAAGCACTATACAATCCTCGGCCGGAACAGGGATTGCTGGACTCGTTGTATCCGGCCTCGTCTACGACTCGGCCGTCTTCCCCAATCTCGTCCAGCAATCCCTTACTTCACGGCCTCTGCAGTATGTACTATTATTAGTATTAATTACCACAAAATAAATAAAAGTACTACGTACAGAAAATTCCCTGTTAACCAATCCCCTGTTTAGGTATTAACGCCGAACGAGCCTAAAAGTGGCCATCCCTTTGTATCACATGCAATAGAACGCGTGCGTGACGTCGCAGCGCTAACACACCCCCTGCACGTCTAGCATGCGACAGCCGCGACATACTCTCGATTTTTATCGCACTATATCTCTTGTTCTAAGTGTTCTAATAAGAAAGAAGGATAGTGCGAGAAAAATCGAGAGCTCGCGCGCCGTCGCATGCTAGCCGTGCTGGGGCCGGCACCCGGTATGTACTTGTAGCATCGCGACTAAATCACGAAGTGAGCCGTTTCTGGTACGAGGGCTGCACTGAAAGTATCGGGAATCTAATACACGAACTTATTTGTGACACACCCTTTTATAATCTCTGAAGTTTCATCATATTACCACACTGGCCACATAGAGAAAAAAAAACAATTGTTCGGTTTCAATTATTTTTTCAAGTCGTTGAGTCGCCGCTGAAGATGGAATTGTCCCGTGTACAATTTAAGAGCTATGATTTATTACGACTTTAAAATTGGATTAACACAATGTGGAGCCCGGATGATTGCTGCTTTTAGTAATGAAGCACCTCCAAAGACGACAATATACAAGTGGTATTCAGAATTTCAACGTGGCCGAGTATGCCTCACGGACGACGCGCGTGAAGGTCGACCAAAATCGGTAGTTACGAGTCGACCCCTATTTCAGCATTCAATAAGTGTTTTAACGACTGGTTTGAACGCATGGAAAAGTGCATAAAACATAAAGGAGAAAACTTTGAAAAACAATAAAAATATTTTATTCCCGAAAATTTCAGTTTGACCCTCGTATTACTTAAGTAATATGAAAAATCACGTTTAATATTGATGATAGAATTTAAGCAAGCTGCGCTTTTCGTAACGTTTTGAGTATCAATTTTATAACTCTACCACCTTACCAATCGGTCGGTGCATTCTCCTATGTAGAATTGTCGAACGTCGATCGATAGCGCGACCTAAGAATCGAACAACGATCGATCGATAGCTTGACCAACGCATCGAAAGACCATCGATCGGCTGCTGTGATACCACTATCAACGACCAACTGAAGACATATCGATCGATGATCGATCAGTGGGAGTGGTCAACCAATATGTTTCTTAGAAAATGTTACTACCTACCACCACGCCGCTGTAAGCATTATTTATAATGAAAACAAAGTCAACATACAAACTGTGGCCGTATAGACGTCGTAGGTCGGCCCATTGGCCTTTGTGGCCTCATATGTGGCATCCTTGGTATCTGCGTCATAATACTCCGGTCATTCCACTTGCGTGGAAACATGTTGTGAGCGCCAGGCCCTTGTTTCGGATTATTGTATGGTCTGATTGGATTCAGGTGATTCAATGTCCGTATGATAACTGGTTCATTTACGGGTTTGTTCTGAAAGATTTCAATCATGAAAATAGTACACTGAAGGGATTTCAGGAATTCATTTTATTATTTCTTAAGGGGGAGCTGCGGTAGCCTAGTGGTTCAGGCGTGCGGCGGTCGTGTATTCGAATCCCGGCTCGTACCAATGAGTTTGTCGCAACTTATGTACAGAATGACATTTGAAATTTACCGTTCGCTTTTCGGTGAAGGAAAAACATCGTCAGGAAACCTACATACATCTGCGAAGAAATTCAACGGTGTATGTGAAGTCCCCAACCCGCACTGGGCCAGCGTGGGGACAACTGCCCGTTCCCTCTCATCCATGAGAGGAGGCCTGTGCCCAGCAGTGGGACGTATATAAACTGATTTATTATTATTATATTTCGTAAGGGAATAAGCTAGAACACATAACTCGCGGGCTGATGAGCAAATAAATATTTCTGATATCTGATAGTGAAAATATAATATAGGGTGGTATTCCACTTGTCCAAGATCTTTGTCAATGTGAAATTGCGTCTCACATTTTGCTTAAAGACTGAGTGAGACGCAGTGCACATTGGACAAGTGGAATACCACCCATATAGAGCAGGGGGTCCCGTCACGACTGCGGCGCTACCACGAACATCGAAAGTCGAAGTTCGGGTATTTCCATCTCTATCGCACTCCCTTATTCGAGTGACAGGGATGCATGTATGACGAACTTCGACTTTCGAAGTTCGTGGTAGCGCCGCTGTAATTTAATGAACCTATCGACATTCGGAAATCTATGCATTACGGTGAAACAATTTGTAAGTATACATGTATTTATTATACGGATTGTTTATTTATTTATTGTCTTTGATTAGATGGAAGTATCTCATATTGTTTCTTAGGGCGGTATTCCACTTGTTTTTATACTATTTGCGTAGCCATTTTTAATTAAATGTCATTCGTATTATTTGATCAAATGTCGGTGTTTCTAGTAAATTTGATGAGGTCATTTGTCCAATTTTAAGGTCTAATATTTGACAAAATTCTTTGCCCATTCACTTGTCCAACATCTTTGTCCAATGTGTATTCGCGTATCACATTTTGCTTTCTAGTAAAAAAAAAACAGTGTTTCTAGTAAGTCTGATGGTCATCCAAAATCTTTGATCACAGGCACATTGGACAAGTCGAATACCACCCTTATATGAGTGAATTGCATGATCAAAATGTTGTAAAATGGTAAATTATTTAGATTTCTATAGGTATGTCGAAAAATTCATCTGATGAGGAGTTCGCGAGATTACCTTACATACAAATTTACTCGCAAACCTCTAACTACTTATCTGTAATTTGACGACCGCTTTAGCCTAGTTGGTAGTGACCCTGCCTACGAAGCAAGAGGTCCTGGGTTCGAATCCCGGTAAGGGCATTTATTTGTGTGATGAGCACGAATATTTGTTCCTGAGTCATGGATGTTTTCTATGTATTTAAGTATTTATTTATCTATATAAGTATGTTTATCGTCGTCTAGTACCCATAGTACAAGCTTTGCTTAGTTTGGGACTAGGTCGATTTGTGTAAGATTGTCCCCTAATATTTATTTATTTATTTATAACCTCTTTGTTATATTACTTTAGATAGACTAACGTACTTTACTTAATACCTATTTTCATTGTGATAAAATAATGACTATTCTAGCGTGATTATACAATGAGAAACATGACAAAATATTTTTCGGCCCAAGTGATAAGTTCCTGATACAAAAGAATAATTATGTATGTCAAAAAACTCACCACATTGTCAGTGTTCGTAGTGTCAGGAGAAGTGTATCTCTGTATGTCCTGTGCAGCATTCTGGTTATTAATCAGGGGTTCCATCTCCCGACTCCCGCGACTCCCACAAGGCGAAGGCAAAGATTGCGGGCAAGGCTCACAGACTGGCTTTGATCCCTCGCTTGTTACACTCTCCATTTTGATAGACAATAATCTATTATATAACTCCTTGTTAAAATTATTCAACATCATCTCGAACCAGTTCATCATATTGTTCCGAAAGATCTTTCGATCAGTCCTTTCTATAATGGAAATCAGTTTCGCTGCCAACGGGGCTTCGAAAGGCAGGATGCACACTCTCTCCAAGATATGCGTAGCCACCGTCAAATCGAACGTCCGATTTATACGCACCATGAAATCAGTGAGATTCATAAACACATTCTTGAACCGCGAAAAGTTTTGTGTATTAGCTATTATCTTGATAAACACATCGCACAGAACTTCACCGCCTACATGGCACTTGAGCAACTGTTCACAAACGGACAAATCCCAAGAGTTTAAGTACATCAAAGCGGATTCTACCATTCCAACTTTAATACTAGCATCTTCTTCGGAACCGCGTTGAGCTTTGGACAGAAAATCTACGATTATTTCGACTAGAATTTTAGGTAGCTCTCTTCTTTGGCACTCGTCAGCGAAGAATTTGACGTACTTCCGTCTGAGTTTAGGCCACTTCCCGAGCAGCGTGTACTCTTGGAAGAACTGTTCTTCGCTCAGTGTGGCGAGACGCTTCTTAAACTCGTCCTCCTCGATCAAACGATGCGGAAAAGGGCACATGTCCATTTTTGTACAATTGGACAGCAAATTGAAGAAGCAGACTCCTTGAATCGTTACGCTTTTGGTGCACTTTGGGTATTTATAGCAATAGATCGTCAGCTGTGGTCTTTCGAACTCTGTCACCGTGTTATTAACCTGTTTCCAATCTTGTCCCAGGGTAGTTTTATTTACCGGCGTAAAATTACCACTGGAAGTGCAATTGAGTTCTGGTTCTTTGTGGATGGAAGTAGAATCAGCATTCTGTTTCTCGCAGACAGGTTTAGCACTTGCGGCTTCTACTTGGTTTATTTTCGGTTCGTTTATTACAGTCGGTTCGTAGCTCACTGCCGTGTAAGGCCTCCTGGCAAGGGGTAGAGGTACGTATTCCTCGTGCTTGGGAGGAGCGAAAGGTATGGAGGCCGCGCTACTGAGCCTGGTGGAATCCATGCCTGTGATACTCTCGGCAAATAGGGACAACGCGTCGTCGTCATCATTAGGATCATAAGTATCCCGCCGCCGCGTAATACTGCATGAAACATCGTTACGATTATCACAAAAACTTTTATTACAGAAAACAGTTACGTCAGGCTTAGCGAAGTCAGGTCCTTCGCTAGGTTTCTGTTGGATTTCGGGGGCACCGGTCTTGGAAACATAACAGTTTTCCGATAAGATTTGAGTTAAAAAATTACACTCCGACATAGTGTGGTACTCTTCATGTAAAAACATAGAAATCTTCTCCTCAAATAGACTCATGTCGAAGCTGCCACTCTCATTCTCGATATCTGTAAAACTTAAATCTAGAGATTTCAATTTGGGTGCTAGGGTTTCTAAAATTGAAGTGACTTCGTCAATGCCCTGTTTGCTTCTGTCGAAACTTTGATCGACTGGCGTATAAGTCGGGCTCTGAGGAACGAAGGAAATAGAGGATGTGCTTAAATTTAAGGTGTTTTCAACTGCTGTGTTTTCACTGGAGGAACTGGAACTGGAAGAAGAGCTGCCAGAGCTGCTGCTGCTGTCTTCAGAGAGGCAATGCTCCATTTCTTTCATCTTTGTCATGGTTGGAACTTCCTCCTTCAAAGCTAGATCGATTTTTTTCAATATCAACTCTGGCAGTTTCCCGTCTATGCGCACGAAGTCTGTTGAGTTCACTGTTTTACAGGTAGTGGTACTAGATCCCGACATGTCTTTGGTCCAGGACCATTCAGACGCGCTGGTCACAGACGTCCTTCTGGAGTCGTTATTGTTTACAGTAGTAGGATCCGCAGAGGGCTTCAAGACTGGTTGTTCCGAGTCCCCGGCGGGAGTTTTGGTGTCATCTAGACCGCTCAAGATAGAAGGGGAGGTCAAGGTGAAGTCATCGTCCGTTTTCGGCTTACCTCGGGTCCGCGGTCGGCCTGGTCCTCGTTTCGTGGTCGGAGCATTTTGCTTTGGAGTGATAACTAAAAAACAAAATATACCCTTGATAATATGAATGGATACGATAAGAAAATAAAAGTAAATATTTTTTAACAAATAGCAGGATTTACAATACAATACAATACAATACAAATACTCTTAATGCACACCTCACACAAACAAAGCAGTTAGAAAGAGAAACAATACAATAACATGTAGGTAGAGGTAGACAACATGTTAGCTGAAGAGCAATCTCTTCCAGACTACCTTTGACCATCGGAGAAAGAGATAAAACTAGATAATGCAGTACAGTAGGTGGTGCAGATTATAATTGGCCAAAAATCAAAATAATTATATAAATACACGTACATAAATAGCTCTATATATAAAAATACATACACAATCATACATATATACAAATGTCACAAATAAAAATATATAATACATAAACAGTCAGCCAAAAAAAAAATTGTAAGTATCAGGGTTAGGGGAGAGACAAATAATGTTCTTTTAGAAGAGATTTGAAGTTGCCGATAAATTTTGCTTGTCTTATGTCAAAAGGGAGAGAGTTCCACAGTCGAATAGCCTTAAAAGTGAACGAACTATTGTAAAATTTACCTTTGGTTTGCTTCGTATTTTTAGTACGAACTTGAGCTTTTGTCGGCCCTTTGAGTTTTTTCTTAGGCACAACCTCAGCTGTCTCTAAAAGAAAAGCAAACAATACATTTTAGATGGAGTAGGAATCAGCGCGCCAAAACTATTAAAAAGATTAAATGTCAATTAGATCAAACAATAATAAATTATATTCCAAGAGTAGTCCATATTATAATTCTAATTAAGGGCAACCCCAGATAGTTTGATTGAATAGAACCTTAGGAAATTATTATGGGTGTTACCTGAAAACTGAATTTTAGACCACCCAATGTGTGATGTGTTTTCATCATGTTTTTAGGACGGAGATGTTTATGTTATTTGTTTCCGTAATAAATACATCAACCCAAAAAAACAGTTTAGTAAAGTAACTCACACCTCACACTAGGCCTTCATATTATTCACAAATATTGAAAATGATATTGATAAAAAAAAAAACTTCGATAGATGAATTTTGCTGCAAAGTCGATCGCGCAAGTTTGACCAATGCACCGATCGACGATCAATCAATTAGTGTCATAATATTGTACATAAAAAAATTATTAGTTACCTGTTTCTTCTAGTTTCTTTTTTCGACCTCTTTTTTTCTTCGGCACAGTATCTGGAGCACTCTCAGTGATTACCACAGGGCACTCTTTCACTAATTGAGCAAGTGCCACTGAAATATAAAATAATAATAAATATGGAAATCTGAGTTAATTTCACTAAGTGAATATTTTGTCAATTGTGAACCTAAAAAAACTACATGTTGCATGTTGCTTGTTTGAAAGGATTCTTTTCAATTTCAATAGTACTATCCTTACTGTAGGTACAGTCAGCGTCATATAGTTAGTAGCAGCCAGAGTAGCCAAATATTTCGTAACACACCCTTATTCCTACAGTAAAAGACGTGTACCGAAATATTTGGCTACCTTGGCTGCTACTAACTATATGACACTGACTGTACATAAAGACCCTGTTTTAACAGGTCTGTATAAAACTGGTGGCTTGCCTGAAATTAAGCAAGAATGAGAAAGTATATTTTTTGTCAAACATAGTCTTTAAATTAACTTTATGTGGTCGCGATCCTGAGAAACGAGGGTCCTTGGAAGAAGAAATTAAATCTGAAAATGCAATGAGTTAAGTCTCCTAAGTCCTACTACTATTATAAATGCGAAACTATGGATGTTTGTTGCTCAATCACGCTTAAACGGCTCAACCAATTTGAATGAAATTTTACATGAAGATAGATTAGATTTAGCCTGAATAAAAATATTGCACTGTTTTTAACCCAGGTCCACGCAGACGAAGTCGCGGGCGGAAGCTTGGAAAATATATATCTTACACTTAAGAAAATTGGCTAATGATACACTCTAATCAAGTATTCTGGCCACATTACCATCAAACCGTATATAACTAACTAAGAATAAAATAGTTACCTTCATTCATTCTCTCAATTGCATTCATGTTGTTAACTATGCCATTTTGCGGGTCTAGAAATAGACAAATATCATTAATAACAGTAACATGAAGTCATACAGGCCCGTAAAATAACAAAAATACACATGAACGTTGATAACATAGATACTAACACTTATATGTAAAGCAAAAAACCCCCGACACTTTCATTTCAAAGTACAATATCTAAAAACGGCTGAACAGATTTTCATGAAGCATGGCTAAAGAACACTCGGGATAAAATTATCTATGACACAAAAAAAACACATTCAAATCCGTCCATATATAAACATACATACACAATATCCTGATACCACAGACAGATACACAGATACACAGGCATGTTAAACTTATAACACACCTCTTTTTGCATCAGGGGGTTAAAAATAACTAAGTAAATAATAGAGCACTTTTGACCATCTTGCTTTATATTAAAAAAAAACTTGGTTCTCCTTTTGTATGTGGTGCAGGCCGAGTGCAAAGTTTAGTATCATTTGGGGGTCAGGCTTAAAACATGGGAAATTTGCAATGTCCAGATACAGTCGAGTGCAGAAATATTTATTGATTTAATCCTCTCATATATATGTACCAAAACATCCAAAACCTTAATCCGCTGACATAAGAGCAATGGAATATATTTAAGAGTAAATTGCATGCACCCATATTCTCACACTTAACTGTGACTGTAAACAAAGTAAGACACAAAATCACATCATGTTATTGCTATTGGACTTGCTACTGTTGTTTGTCTACTATTATGAAGATAAAAAGTATGTAATGTTGTATGTAGGGCCCACCAGAACTCCTTGCCTGATTATGAAAATTCTTTACAAGTATATAGAATGGACACAGGCTATATTTTTACCCCATGGCTCTGTCTGGGTTCTTGGCAATGCGCGGGCAGTTATAAAACAATACACTTACATTAGTAACTGCAAGCATCACTTAAAAATACCAAAAATTATTGAACATTTGTCAGATAAAAATTATAAATAAAATTAAGAAAGGTTATGAAATTAGTCCATGTATCTAATTTCAAATTTCAACTTAAAAGGAGTCCATGAAGAATTTTGCACAATTGCAAAAATATTGCTGATTTGTGATATGTGCCACTTACTTTTAAGGGAACATTTCGTTTTATTTATGCTCTTTACCCGTGCCTTTGTTACTTTTGCTTTCGGCTTTTTCGGAACCAATGCAGTTTTGTTTTCATTTTTCTTCTTTGGTGCCATTTTCGTGGAAACTTCTTCGGATTACTAAAACAATTGTTAATCAGGAAAATAGTTTATTACTTTACTCGCACTAACTATTACTCTGTTGTTAATTGGGTTTTCTCTCATATCGCAGTTTTGTTAAACAAATTTTCACATAACCATGCAAGTGAAAACAGAGTCGACAGAGAACAAGAAGGAAGAGAACAGTGTTGCCAGGTTACTTCACCTAAAAGTTTCGTTGCCATTCCTGAAAAGTTCCGTTTTAGGTTGAAAAATTCCGTTTTTTTAAATGGTGAAATACTTATAAATAATGCAATTGAAATAGATATACATACCGTTTATCGAATATTTTAAACCTCTAGCCGCCCAAAGGTCTAATAAACGGCATCCTTCTCTTCAATGGAATTTATATAATTATAAATTGGAAGAGAGTAAAAAAAAACTTGTTTTATTTTCGTCTCATAAAATACAGATTTGATTTTAATCTGAAAAAAGCAAGTGTTCGATTTCGATAAATCAAAACTTTATCATTTCAACGTTAAACTATAAAAAAGAAAGTTCGTTTCTGGATTTCAATGACAAAAATGTTGAATTTACTTACCATCGCCTTGAAGAAAGTACTTTCACACACTTAAGTTACACTTGAAGAGTTTCTTGCATAACAAACAAAACTTATTTAAATTAAATCATGTAAGTAGCTTTAGTGCGACCTAATACATTATCTTCATAAACAAAACAAAGACAAACATAAACATAAACGCATTTGATTTGATGTGATGTGAGTTGTGACAGCGACAGCACCTATAGCAGCTCTGACCCGTTCGACGTTCGACCAATCAGCGGCCACGACCACGGCTCAAGCCTTCGTGTGTATGCTCGCGTGATTAGCCGGTTTGGATCAGCTGTATTTTTGTGATAGGAACATGAAACATGATTATTTAGTTTTAACAGAAAAATGAGTTTAATTTTTGAACAATATTTTTAGTGTGTTATTTAAAAAATTAATGCCGGGACCTTAAAAGTTTCGAAAATTGCCCTAAAATCGAAAGTTCCTTCCAAGTTCCGCGGGGTTGTCCAAAGTTCCGAAAAACGGAACAAACGGAACCAAACGGCAACACTGGAAGAGAATCAGTTTCCACAGGCTAAGAAAAAGGATAATGTGGTAAAAGGATACTGCGAAAGTAATGTTTAGAAATGTTATGTAAATAGGCTGTGTGCACATTGACAAAAGTATACAATGTGGTGTAAGCAAACAAAGTGCATGATGTACATTAAGTTTAAAATCAAGAGGCGTATTTTTGCGGTCTTGTTGCATCGTGTAAGCGAATTTGAAGTCCGCTCTTTCTCTATGATTTTAAGCTTGGAAGAGAATATAGGACTTGCTCATTGTAAATACGGTTCAATTCAATATGTCTTTAGTGCATCCAGGCCATAAACATTAAAAAAAAAAAAAAAAAAAAATGTCTTTAGCATACGCAGAAAATTCTGCTGAGGAAGGTCAAAGAGAGGTTATTGGTGTCATTTTGGTGTCAGACTGATATTAGCATATTAGTTAGATTGATATTTGAGGGTTTGGCCGGTCACAAAAATCTCGAAAACTATGCCTGGAAAATACAAAATTGTTATGATTCGCCATGGCGAAAGTGAGTGGAACCAGAAGAATTTGTTCTGCGGTTGGTTCGACGCCGATTTGAGTGACAAGGGTAGGTATTACCAGTTTAAACGTAATGCTTTTCATCTGTGGCTTGTCTGATTAGATAATTGTCGTAGGTCGCGAGGAAGCCGTGGCTGCCGGTAAGGCTCTCAAGGCCGAGGGTTACACGTTCGACATCGCGCATACGTCGGTGCTGAAGCGAGCGCAGATCACCCTGAACTCCGTGCTGAAGGAGATCAACCAGGCAGAGCTGCCCGTGAGCAAGACCTGGAGGCTGAATGAGAGGCACTACGGGGGTCTCACTGGACTCAACAAGGCTGAGACTGCGGCTAAATATGGAGAGGAACAGGTAATGTCGCTTACTTTACATATATGTGGATTTTCTTTTCTGACTATATCTGGTTCTATGCAGACTTGAATACTTCCTGGGTTAGTTTTCAGTAAATCTGTTGTCTTCTCATTCAACCTTGTACAGGGTGATATATTGTATTGTCAATAAGGGTCTGCTTTGATATCCTATCATTTGCATTTAATATTGGTCTGAAATCTTCGGATTTCCATGCAACAATGTCAGTTCGGCCAGTTAAGACATTTTTGGAGTACCTTTTTGTCGGATGTGGTATATCCAATATAATAATGTATACAGTTTCCAGACAAAAATGTCATATGTGGCACTTCTGACAAATGATGCTTAAGCTATTCTGGTTAAAAAAGTAATATAGGTTTTGTATTTTTTTGGAAAAATGGCTGAAAATTACATGTATGCTCAACGGCTAGTAATAAACAACCTAATAATAAACAAACTTTCGAAGTTTGATTACGATATTCCATTAATTAGCAATTTCTCCCATACAATTTTTTTTTCAAGAACTGACGGTTTCTCCTGGAAAGTAGCTGTTTTGCAGATCCGACTCTTGGGACTGTCGACATGCTGTTGTTAATGAACTTGTCACAATCTTATCAAAATATACTATTAACTATATACTACTTTATTCAGGCAAATTACAAACATGCATTCTATCATTTAATAAATTCATGGCAGTTTTATATAATAATCATTTTCTAATTCACAATTCATTTCTAATTTACATTGTCCATAACATTAGGAGTAATAATGAATAATTATGCATTCAGTGTTTAGTAAGGTAGTAAGTAAAATGAATTATTGAGTATTAAATTAAGCACTTAAAATTTGTATGATATTTGTATGTTTGTTTTTCATTTTTTTATGTTTTGACTACTTTCTTAGTAAATACTAATTATTACTATTCATCATCCTCCTAGTGTTATTCCCGGTAATGCCCCTAAAGGAGCCCGGGGTCCGCTTTGACACCTAATGCCAAGATTTGGCATAGGCACTAGTTTTACAAAAGCGACTACCATCTGACCTTCCAACCCAGAGGGAAAACTAGACCTTATTGGGATTAGGCCGGTTTTCTCACGATGTTTTCCATCACCGAAAAGCGAATGGTAAATATTCCGTACACAAGTTCCGAAAAACTCATTGGTACGAGCCGGGATTCGAACCCACGACCACTGCTTGACCTCCGCATGCCTGAACCACGGGGCTAACGTACCCGTACCGTTTGCGGAAACCTAGCCCGCGTACACCTATATAACCTACCGTAGCTCTAAAATAACTTGTGTATTAGCCTTTTGGCAAAGACCTCCTCCAACATTTTCCATTTATCTCTATCCATTGCAAGTATTGTCCAGGTCTTCCCAGCTACTTGGACGATTTCTTCCACCCATCTCTTATACTGTTGTCCTCTCTCAGTCTCTACGATACCATATTGTAGCAGTGCAACTCCATTTGCCTTTTCGTCTTCTGATCTTTACAGGTTCAATCTTTGTTTGTCTTCTAATATAGCCAAGTTGTTTTTTGTCTTTCCTTTTTACGCCCATCATGCTTCGCTCCATGGAGTGCTGTGAGCTCCTATTTCATCAGTCACACTAAGTTTTAAAAGCCTAAAAGATACAACAAACAAATATTATAAAGCATGATATTTGATCAAGCTCACTCCAGTCTTCTGAAGTTCTTTTTGTGTTACCAGTTACGACCATACAAAGTATTTGGGAAATGGTAACACATATAATAGATATAATACCTTTGAGATATTTTTTTGTCCTATTAGGATCTAAAGAGCTCATGATTCTTAGTGGAAATAACATAAATAACCCAGAAAATCGAAAAAAAAAGTGTTTTATAATAGAAACTTATACTTCGTATTATAGTTGTTATTTATGTTTGGATTTATACACAAAGGCGCAAGAAACTCCACCATCAACTATGGCAGCCAGTGATAAGAACAAGTTGACTGATCCATATATTTCTGCACCAGGTCCAAATCTGGCGCCGCAGCTTCGACGTCCCCCCACCAGCCATGGAGAAAGACCACCAATACTACGACACGATCGTGAACGACCCGCGCTACGCCGGCGACCCGAAGCCTGAAGAGTTCCCCATGTTCGAGAGTCTCAAGCTCACCATTGGGCGCACTCTGCCTTACTGGAATGACGTCATCGTGCCACAGGTATTGAAAATTACCACTTTATTCTCAGTTATTGTTTTTTTTTATCCCAATCAGCCCAGCTAGCACGATAGGTTTTACGGTCACATTTTACGACCCAAAAGTATTGAAAACTGATAAACATATATAACCATATAACGTACCTTTAGCAATAAGACCGCATGTTTTTTTACCTTTCTCCCAGAACCTTTCTTTATTATTTTGTACCCGCTTTATGTAAGAGGTGTGCAATAAAAACGGTGATTCATGTTCGGAGACCGAGGACTCTAAGACTCTCAGGTCCATTGATTTTGGAGGCAGTCTGACCTTTAACTAATAAGTTCTAGATGTACTTTTAACTTAATATTACGAATTTTCTGAGAGAGTCATAACATAAGAGTGAGAACTTTTTCGTCACGGATATATATCTCAGGCGCGAAACGTGCTAAATTAGAAGATTTGAGTCTTTGTGCTTAATTTGTATTCATTTGGCATTTCAGATTAAAGAAGGCAAGAAGATTATCATTGCCGCCCATGGCAACAGTCTCCGAGGCATTGTAAAGCATTTAGATGGTAAGTAAATTAAGCAATGAATGCTGTTGATCTATGAATCATATAATCAAGGCTCGATAGAGACTCTCGAAGAGTAGATGAAGACTGACATTTAGCTAAACGTATAAGTGGAAATGAAAGACAGGCAAACTATACTAAACCACCCCTAACCATGATTTCCAAGTGTACAATACATGACATGACATTGCATTTTTGTAACGTGCTGTGTTCCAATTTTTAATCGAGATTTAATCGTGAAATTTAGTCGATTAAAATGACGATTGATCAATCGTCAATCTAACTCTGCGACGATCGCGAATCGCGATTAATTTTGTGACGATTGATTGTTTAATCGATTAAGTAGTTGATTAAAAAATTTATCGATTAATGCCCATCTCTGATTGTAAGCATATGTATAGGATGGTCTGGGTCGAGTCTTCCGTAAATGGCGCTTTTGGTCCTGGTGTTCAAGTCGAGCTACTTCAAAAGAAGCTAATCTGACTTTATTACGCCATTCCGGTCTGCCATTCTGGGGCTACGGGTCCTTTCGGATACTAACGGAAAATGCCAGATGATATATGATATAACCTAAACTTATATCCAGGTCTCAGTGACGCAGCCATAATGGAGCTGAACCTGCCGACTGGCATCCCGTTCGTGTACGAGTTGGACGAGGACATGAAGCCGACGGATTCCATGCAGTTCCTTGGTGACGAGGAGACAGTCAAGAAGGCCATGGCTGCTGTAGCCGCGCAGGGGAAGGCCAAGTAGACAATACTAATTAAGAAACCTATATAGGGTCATACAGAGACAAATCTTCTC
Source organism: Epinotia bilunana (assembly GCA_947049275.1). Lineage (NCBI taxonomy): Eukaryota > Metazoa > Arthropoda > Insecta > Lepidoptera > Tortricidae > Epinotia > Epinotia bilunana. Next base: position 8,160,690 of record OX346271.1, on the reverse strand, counting down.
ACCTGTGGTCAGTTAACGGCTTCGGTGCATAAAATTATACAATAGGTGACGCTGTTTATGCGGATTAAACCACGGTTCGCACGAGAGTATAGAAAACGTCGCGTTTCAAACCGACGTTGGAGTTCGAAAATCGAACAGTGCTCGATAAAAAAGCGCCGCGCTTTAAAACCGTCTTTCGTGTGAATAAATACATATGGTTTTCAATTTGTGTCTAAACGTTTTTTTAACGCCTGTTGAAAAAGCGCTCGTGCGAACCGGCTCTAAGAGTTCAGCCATAGCCTTGTTTTGGCTGAATTCTTAAAGATATAAATAGCCACTTTGGCAATTTCCACAGGAATACGCGAACGTAAATCTCCGTATAACCCGTAGATACATTAGCGAGTCAGGATCAGTGTTATTCTAAACATCTGTGAACGCCAACAGTTCATCAGCGATACCGCGAAATACGACATTGGAAGTTCAAACTCCCTCTCTATTTCTTGAATACACAAGTGCAATAGAGATAGAGATACACAAACGAACGAAGTTGGCGTTTTGCTGTAGCCGTTCTGTTATACCGTACTTTTTGCTACCAACACTACACGTGCAATAATTTTAATCACTCGCTAATGTATCTTTACTGAAACACTTAAATAGACCTTATTGTGTTGACGTAAGGTGCATTCAATTTTCGAGTAATTTTAATGGTTTTATTTATTGAATGTGGTGTTTCGATTTGCAGCTTTAAAACTGAAGTGCATTAAGTCGAATATTAATATAATTCTTGTTGACTTGATGTCCTTCTATTTTTAAACCAATTACATGTAAATTTAACGTCATTCGTATATATTTATACTCATTGGAATAATAGTGTGGCAAGGCAATATTCGACAATGATTGATTGAGTCCAACCAGAATGTCTATAACCTTTCGTAGATTAAAGAATGTTCTAGAAGACAGGAAATGGATATCTCTAGAAAATGTTGTTCAATGTTTTAATGTGTCTTGAATAGTTTGCCATTACACTAACTAAATAAAATTACAAAACAAGTCATAACTCATAACGTAATGTTGACATGTAGTAATATAATAAGCGTAACTTTATTTATTTAATAGTAATGATTGTGAGAGTAAATAAACTGTTATGATAGAAAAAAACTCCTTTATTTTATTAAGTTGGTAAACTGTCTTTCAATTCCTTCACTACTTCATCCATGTTTACACCTGTGGTAGTATTTTCTTTATCTGTAGTCTCTGTTGGGAACTTTTTCCCTGTGTATTTAGGAAAAGTTTTCGTTTTCCTATTAGTGAAAAAGAACTGTTTTTGTCCGACAACATTATCCACTTCCATAGATTTTTCGGCAGTTGGTTTTTTATTTTTACTATTATTTTTTTTGCGTTTAGGTTTTTGGTCAAATCTGAAGTCTTTGGGCATTTTATGGGCTTTGACACAGTGGTCTAGTCGTTCTTCTGCATTCATAAACTTTTCTCTGCATTCTTCTATGTAACAGCAATACTGTAAAAAAACAGATATATGAACGGGATTTTCGTCACTGGGCATATTTTATATTTTACTAGCTTCCGCCCGCGACTTCGTCCGCGTGGACCCGGGATAAAAAATATCCTATATTTTAATCCAGGCTATAAACTATCTGCGTGCAAAATTTCATTCAAATCGGTTCAGCCGTTTAAGCGTGATTGAGTAACAAACATCTAAACTTTCGCATTTATAATATTAGTAGGTTTGCCTTCTTTCTTTAGATTAGTTCATTCCTTGCATTAGTTTTGTTTCGTTCGATTTAACAACAAAACAAACTCTATAGTCTCCTATTATAGTAAATTCACTGCCAAGAATCGCTACGCGCTATGCTTTCGATTTCCCGCTAAGCACTCCTGGCAGTGAGTGTTAAGTTAAGAGCTACGCAACTAATTAATATGTGCTCAGCCTCTTAAGCTGGTTTTCCACCAGAGGGGCGAGACGAGACGAGGCGAGACGAGAATAAAAATTAGTATGGGACTTACTACCTATTTCCACCGCGCGCGCGCGCGCTCAGTGCAAATAGGTAGTACGTCCCATACGAATTTCAATTCTCGCCCATCCACGCCCCGCCTCGCCTCGCCGGTGGAAAACCACCTTTAGGGCCGCTTCAGAAAGAAGATCAGGAATGGCAGCGGCGCGGCGGGCACGTTCAGTGTCAAATAATTTTAAACTTTATCTACATACTAAGAAGTCCAGACCGCTTGAAAAGCTCGAAAATGTCGCGCGGCGCCGCGCGGTGACGCGAGCAGCCTCGCGGCCACGCGCGTCTCGGCGTACTGGACTTTTTAGTATGTAGATAAAGTTAAAAATTATTTGACACTGAAAGTGCTCGCCGCGCTGCTGCCGGCCGCTGCCATTCCGGTCTGAATTGGCGCTTATGTTTAAATTATGGAAACGTTTAGTTAAACGTAATTACTAGGCGTTCAGTAAAACGAAGAGGTTAACAAAGGAAAAATGGGTACTGTCGCACGATATTAGACCAAAACACCACGGTCCAACGGTCCAACTCACCGAAGCTTTTTTAACAGCCAGTACGGCGAAGAACGAGTCATGCAGCTCCTGTATATGCAAGTCGAGGAGATGCGGCGATGGCAGGACTTTCTTGCATTGGCTGCAGGAGTACCGATGCGAGGTGTTGTAGTGATTTTCGAATTCTAGAAGAGATTCTGTTGTGAACTGACAGCCTGGAATGCTGCATGTGGATTTTATTCTGCGAGAAATAATGACGAGTGTTAGTAAATTGGCTGAAACTGGAACAAGTGCTATTAATATAAGTTTAAGAATCTGCAAATAAAGCGAAATAGTTATTTTTTATCCAAGGGTGCAATGTTGTATTTCAACCGCGAGAGTGTAATTGAAATACGAGCTAGTTAATGGATTCTAGGGTTGAACTACAAGCTAGCGAATGGATCCCATATGGTTCGAAAATAGAATCCTGAGCGAAGCGAGTGTTGCAACACACGAGACAAACAATAGCTGCACCCGTGTGTAACACATTTTTTTTCACCTCACTAAATCGAGGAAAATACTACTTAAGAAAAAATACGTTTCTGTGGCTTTTAATGCAGACTGTATTTTTCTGTATACCGTCATCAACTACTCCTTGAGACGATTCTTACGAGCCCAAACCATCCAAACTCAATGCGGGGTTACGTCTGTTGTAAGTACTGAATTCTCATGGCCACCTTGTGTCTCTATCATTAGATCAGCTTGATGGTACCATAATTTTAAATCGTCATCCAAACTATACTTATAGCTAAAATTTCAGATCAACCGGTCACCGGGAAGTGGGTCAAATTTAACTTGCAAGATTTCATTACAGACACCGGGCCAGTCGAAACTAAATAAAAGCTTGTATAAAAAATAGGTGGGCGAAATATTTTCTGTCTGGAGTGGCCTTTACATGTTTAAAAAGGTAACTTGTACTCTTGTGGATAAAATGCAGTTTGGCTATCTGTTTTTAAAGAATAAAAAGAGATTTCCGAGCTAGTGAGGTGAAAATAAGCTGTCAGTTCACCAACTCAACTGGCCACAAACCGGCACAATCATGGCCGTGGGGGGGGGGGGGTAAATGCAAGACGGTATCGATCAATTGGCCCATAAGTATTTTTCCATCAAACCAGCTACTGTACATTCAGAAAGATTGTTTTCCACAGCGGATATACGAAATAGACCTGATAATTGAAAAATGTTATGTTTTCTTAATACGAATTTTCTGAAAGATATTTTAATTATGACATTTAGGTGGTAAATTGTCTAAAATTTAAATAAATGTTGATTTTGCTTAATTGTCTTGTCCGATTAGATTTAAATTAAAAAATCGTAATGCATTCGTTATCGTAGTCGCTATTACGATGCATTCGTCATTCGTATCGGTATCGTAATAGACATATCGTTGCATCCCTAGTTAAAAACCTGCCGGCGCGAGCCGGGGCCCCTTTGGCAAACGTCTAGATACGCCAATAGCACAATAAATTAGACGGTCGCTAACCGGCGAAATGTCCCTATATGCTTACATCTCGTGGCACAAATCCTCATCATCCAAGTCTCGTACGCCCAGCCGCTGCGGCAGGTCGTCCTTGAACAAGTCATCTTGGAGTTTGCGACGTCCCACACCGAATTCTTTCAGCCTCTCTATCAGGACATGTGTCTCCATTGCGATCTGTGTAGGTACAACATCAATGTCCATGAACATGTTTGACATTGTTGTCTTTATAAAACAATTTAAGAAAAATGCCTGTGGCACGACTCGTTGGCTAGACTCCCCGCGCTCGCTATACAAGTTGTAACAAAAATGGGGTATGAACCGATCAAGGGCTTAACAGGTATCGCGTTCTGATAAGAAAAAATAGAAAAAAAAATTTTGACGCTTTTTTTTTTACTTTAGTATGGAGCGTTGGCCGACTGGGGCAACAAGCTCCGTAAAAATGTAAAAAAAAATCGCGTCTAAAAATTTTTCTTTTCTGTTTTTTCTTATCAGAACACGATACCTGTTAAGCCCTTGATCGGTTCATACCCCTTTTTGTTACACCTTGTATGGCCTGCACACACAGGTCACAGAATAAGTCGACACAGTGCACACCGTACCGAGCGGCGATATGACGTCACGCGGCGAGGTGCAGAGTAGTTAGGTATGTCTACTTAATCTACCTTTCAAACGAGATATATTATGTCCCAACGTATACTTACACTCATGGTACAAAATGCCCATTCTCCTTTGGCTAGCACTGAATTTCTCACAAATGTGCAATAGGTTTCAATATATTCTACGTCACACATGGAAACGAGCGGGAAATCGCACTTCAAGCAGGTAGAGACGTAAAATATTATGCTCACCACGGGCGGCAATAAAGAAGACACCCTCGGGCATCAAATACCTGTTTTCTGAGGCATTCTTTGTTTTACCGTCCTAGGTATATGTAATACTACCTTCTGCCCGCGACTCCGCGTGGAACTCGTTTATATCGTAGCTCCATACAAACTTTCACCTCCCACTACACACATGCATGACCCCTTGGGGGATGATTTCCGGGATAAAAACTATTCGATGTCCTTCCCCAGGACTCAAACTATCTCTATACCACATCCAAATCGGTTCAGCGGTTTAAGCGTCAAGAGGTAACAGACAGACAGACACTACACTTTCGAATTTATAATATTAGTATGGATTACTACGTACTATACTACGCCACTACGCGGGTGGAGCCGCGCGGACAGCTAGTAGGTATTTTATCGTGAAGTCAATTGCTTATATCAGCAGTACTATGTATTAGCCCCATACATTTTAAGAATAATAATTACACTAATATTAATTAATATGCTACACCTGTGTTTAAACAGTGTGATTGTCTGACTCATTATTATTATATTACCTACTGTACAATATTATCAAATCAGTCACCTATATTAAGTACCTATGTAGGTACTTATAAGTAAGATAACGCTTCCTATCATTATGTCTCATCACGAACAATTTGTACAAATCGGTCCGCCGAGACTACTCTAGTCTCAAGCCGGAACGATAAAAACATCGATTCATCGTGACTCTGCAGACGGCACACGAGTTATTTTATTTCCTTTCCTTGAAGAACAATTCGAACAAAACTAATTAGTAGTGCTTGTAGCGTTAGCAAGGGATGTACGCGGACGATCCTATCCTAGTTCAGTTTAGTTAATTTAATTTACTTAAGGTACTTTTTTAATTGTTATACAAACTTTGAAAGCATGGCTGATGTACGCAGACGAAAGGTAAGTTAGTTATTTGTTGGTTTCACTTGAACACCCAATGATATAATGAATAACGTTAAAAAATTCAGACCCTTTACCTAACCTACCAAACTAGGTTAGGTAGTTGTTGTTTATCGTTATAACATTCCTATGTGAATTGTTGTAGTTCCAGGCTGACGAGTAACTGAAGTCGAGTTCATCGTTATGTAATCTTAGCATTTTTATAACTAAGTAATTTTAAGCCATTGGGATAATATTTATACCCATGAAAGCAATATCTTTTGTGATTGGTGGTCCTTGTATTAAAATACGTAAATGTATTCTAGTACGCTGAGTTGAACTGCATTTTGAAGATATGTTTATTTATCCTTTGATCATGTCATGAAACTTATTAATAAAGTTAACCTTAACCTTTTTAGACTACTTTGGGTCAAATTAGAAAAATAAACTTACATTACGTCACGCTAGTCTCACACGCTGCAACGCCTGCAACACACACATTCATAAACAAAAACAAAGTAGAGCAATGATTTGTTCTTCGGTAGAAAAACTCCTTTAATATTCTGTCTTTAAGCTATTGAAGCAGTTGTTTAAATCGTCGAGAACAAATTTGTTGAAGTAGCGGAGCTCAAACAATTGACTTATGTTTTGTCTTTTGTTTGACACTTGTCACTTGTCGGGGACGGGGACGGAAGCGGGACGTCGATTTCAGCTAGTTAGGCAAAGCTACTCGCTGAAATTATGTTTCAAAGGTCAACGTATTTCAGTATTTCAATGGGCAGTAGTGTTATTTAATCTAGTGGCTGGTTGTGATGTTTATTTCAGCCCGATATGGGAAAATTCAGTACTTACCGGTACTTAGAGGTAAGGGTGTTGGTTTGTAATTTGACGAAAGCAAAATGTAAATATTGAATTAATTATACAGTGCAGTCGGAATAATTTATGTTTGTCGTCGTACGTGAAGATTTGTTTTGTAATGAACTTCTTTTTATAGATTGTAGTGTAATCATATTCAACACATTTCGAGTGTTTAGGCTGGTGAAAAATTCGTAATTATTGATTTCACAAAAGTAGGTATTTTTAACATAAAGTCGCGATTTTTTTACTGAATATAATAGTAAAATCCCTCCATATGTAGAGGTGCAATTATTGCCACCACTAAATTGAATTAGTCATAATAATTTAATAAAGTTTAAAATTCTTACTGAAACTGCTTCTAGAACTGCTTCTTTTTAATTTTATGACGTTTGCAAGTTCTTTTTCTCTAAAAGTCAGCATTTAGTATAAATACTTAGACACCCTGTTGATACACGTAGTATCTCTATATAGTTTGTGGTTGATACTAATTGGTACAGAAGAAAATCTTTAAGTATCATTTCTATTCCACAAATAAAAAAAATTGCTGAATTTGTACCTTAAAGGTGGCGCATTTTGGCACATTTTCTACTGCTCATGTGAGTAATTTTCATTCCTGGAAAAAGGTACCACTGCATCAAGTCAATAAAGACAAATTCTTAGTGTATTTTCATGTGTTTGACAACCAGTTAGCCTAGTTGTGGGTAGTTGATGCTGCCTATGAAGCTGAAGGTCCTGGGTTCGAATCCCAGTAAGGGCAAATATTTGTATGATGATCATGAATATTTCTTGCAGTCTTGGATGATTTCTATGTATTTAAGTGTTTTTTATCCATTAAATATATTGTCATTTAGTGACCATAACACAAGCCTTATTGAGCTTACTATGAGGCTGGTTCAATTTGTGTATGAAGATTGTCCCCTTATATTTATTAATATTTATAATAATAATAATAAACCATTTATTTCAGGCATCTAAGTTATGACATTTTACACTTCCAACCTGGAGCATAGGTTCTGCTCTTGCGACTCCACTCTGGCCGGCCGGTTAAGGCAAGCACAGAGGCGAGGGCCAGATCACTCGGGCCTTCTGGAGGTTAGGGGTTCGCGGTGTCACCTATTATTATTATTAATAAATAAATATATATTTTTGGACAATCTTACACAAATCAACCTAGTCCCAAACTAAGCAAAGCTTGTACTATGGGTACTAGACGACGATATACATACATACGATAACTTAAATACATAGAAAACATCCCTGACTCATGAAAAAATATTCGTGCTCATCACACAAATAAATGCCCTTACCGGGATTCGAACCCGGGACCTCTAGCTTCGTAGGCAGGGTCACTACCAACTAGGCTACAGAGGTCGTATAGATATAGTTAGTATACATAGCTATTGTAAATATTGTTGTTGCAGTTAAAAGATGATAGCTCGGCACCAAACATCAACACAAGGAGCAACAGGGCCCTGAAACCACCGCGACGGCTCAAGAAGACATTCCTTCTGCTCATCGTAGCTGCATTATGCATCACATATTTTATGGGTGAGTGTTGTAAGCAGGGATGCCGCGGATGCGATTTTTTTGACATCCGCGGATGCGGATATTTCGATGCACACATCCGCGGATGCGGATTTTGGGGTCAAACACTCAAAAATATAAATAAGCAACGTCTTTAGGGTCACGCAGTACTCGAACATGTTGCGGCTGATTTACAATAGGTGAAAACCTAACGCATCACCGATAGCGAATACGGCGAACCGTCAGGTTACAGAACCGAAATAAAGATTCTTATTGACAAATGAGTAATGACAAAAATACTGATCACGCGCGCGGCACGCACCGCGTTGGTCCCTTTCTTGTCGCGAAATGTACTACATCCGCATCCGCAAAAGCTCCGCATAGATTTTTGCGGATGCGGAGGCGGATGCAGACGTTGAAAATGATGCGGAACATCCGCGGTTGCGGATGCGGATGCGAATGTCTGCAGCATCCCTGGTTGTAAGGTGCCATACATCCATGTTAAGAGGGAATTATACCTTTGGAATATGAGTAACTACATACTCGTCCATACCAAAAGAGAAAATGTTTTTCCACTTCTAATAAAATATTTTCCAATCTCAATTATTTTTGAGTATGCTATTGACACAATGAAAGACTAGGTTTATAGGTTAACCTTATTTCAAAATTTGCGTTTTTTTTTTTATAAAGCGAAACCTATAAACTTAGATATTATGCTGAAGCGATCGACATCAAAATCAAAGTGATTTGTTAAGATTTAGTTAGTAGTAAACGTTTTCACCCGAAATTAAAAATTCAAATAGAAAGTACCTATTGTCGCGAGCTGCTAGCTATACTTCCCTCTTAAGATGAAACATCAACTGGGCCTCCCACTGGAAAAATAGCAAAGAAATTTGAATCAACCATAAGGGAGGTCGCACACGGCGTCTTTTTGCACCGATTCAGTCGCGCGTTTCGTGAACGCGCGCCTGCATTACGGCATGTGGCCCCTCGTCGCGTTTACAACGCGCGACAGAAGCGAGAGAATGTCTCAGATTTTTCCCCTTTGTTATATTGGTATAGATAATAAACAATGACAATGTATGATTATTACTGAATAAACGATATGATATGATATGATAAACACAATTATTTTGCATATTGGGGATGTCTGCCCGCGTGGTGTCGGGTTAGAATTTCACCACCCCCTTTCTTCCCGTGGGTGTCGTAAATTTCGACTAGGGGAGCAGGGTGTTGTGGGCGATGGGCTAGCAACCTATCACTGCAATATCACATTTTAGCTAAAAGTGGCGCTGGAACATAAGTTTCATGTGCTCTGCCTACCCATTTTGGGAATAAAGGCGTGAATGTATGTATGTATTTATTGGGGATGTCTATGTAGGGGGAAGATTTCTGCGTTGAATAGTAGATTGTTAACCGAGGGTTGAAAGTCACCTATCCCCAACGAGATATTTTGGCGCTTGAACGAAGTGAGAGCGCCAATAGTTCGAGGCTGAAATGAGTGGCTTTCCCCGAGTTAAACACTCTACTTTTCATTTCGAATTCGAGGAAATGAATTGAAAGCCAAAAACTTTAATATTTTCTAAATCAGTAGGATCCTATAGAACCCATTTTAAAAGCGTTTGTGCATGGACCATTTGGGCGGGAACTGTTGACAGATTTTAATAATGTTAGTGTGTGGACCATTTCCTGGACGCGCTTTTGAAGTGGTTATGTCGAAAACTAATTTCAATTATTGTTTGGATGAAAAATTATATTAATAATTTTATTTATATACACCATATAAGTAGGTAGTAATGAAGAATGAAAACCATCATAATTATCAACAAGCTTCAAAAATCAACACAATCTTATGGAAGTGTGGCAGTATAGGTTTTTGTCATTGTTCTTTTTTTTAATGACTAGGAAGCTGTTCTGAAGCGGTCACATTAAACTACTAAAACTTAAAAAATATCCAATCGTTTTCAAATAGTAATAATAGTCATACAATAATTAATTTATAATCAATATTAAAAAAAATAACGCATGATTGTCAACGATTTTTCAAAATCAGTACAATTTTCTGAAACTGTGGCTGTCCAGGTTTCTGCCATTGCTTTTTTATTTTTTATTACTTTTCAGCCCTAGGGGCGACATGCCTCACTTTCAACCCGCTGTTTAGATAAACAATGACCTACTTTCAGAGTATGAGAGATGAAAAGCTTTTTTAACCTCCGATGCAAAGAGAGGGGTGGTATAAGTTTAACGTGTCTGTGTGTCTGTGTATCTGTGTATCTGTCTGTGGTATCGTAGCTCCCAAACGGATGGACCGATTTAAATGCGGTTTTTTTTATTTGAAAGCTGATGTGATCCCGAGTGTTGTTAGCTATGTTTCATGAAAATCTGTTCAACCGTTTTTGAGATATTGGACTTTGAAATAAAAATGTCGGGGGTTTTTCAACTTTTCTAAGTTGTAGTTCATTGATACATTCTAAAAGGTATATGTGAAAGTTCTATTTTTAGTTTCACGAATAACATAAAACAACACTGGAATTTTGCTCTGCTTAACACCTCGAAGCTTACAACCTATACAATTTCTTACTTAATTGCATATTTTCCGCCTTTATCAACTTCATTAATTGTCGTTAATTACTACACACACGAATTAACTTGAAACTCCTTTTGTAATAAGCCTGAGTAGGTTAAAGGCTCCGTCAGATCGCTGCGGGGCAGAAGCAACGCGTAGACGTTACATTGAAAGCGGTCGGAAGTTTCAACGCGGTTTGATCGCGGGCGTGCATTGTAGTTGTGTGTGTGGCGAGTGCGCGGCGGTTGATTGCAAGGTGTCGCATGCCTGGGGCGACGACGAATTGTTATTGCTTTTGCCGTTATATCCATACTGTAATACAACCGTTTTTTTTTTTAAGTATGGCTTTTACCCCTTGCTGTTTTAGCAAGGTGGATTTGCCAATATCAGTTTTTTGACATATTTACACACGAGGAGAATGTTCGGTTTAATTTTGATTTTTTTGTGGAAGAATCAGTCCGGAAACCTAAAACAAATAAAAATTATGGACATCACAGACAATCATATGACATTTACAAACGTTATGAAAAAAGAGCGGGAAATTGGATGACAGAGTGTTAATCATGCCAACATGACGGATATAGTGGAAAAATGTATCATATATCATTAGAAATATATTAAAATGTCGAATAGAAGAAATTACATGCAAAGTTACAACCGTTAATTACAACCGTTTGTTTGGGAGTGGTATAGCTGTCTGTTCATAAGCTTTGACGTATTTAAGTATATGGCAAAACTGTCACGGTTTCAACGAGTATGCGAGTGCAAGAGTGACGGATGTCTTATCGACAACGATAAGTGATAAAATGGCACCCATGCTACGCCCGATGCTCTCCTCACCCATTATCCAGTAAGGCAGCGGTCTGTATGCCAGCGGACAGCGGGGCGACGAATGGCTCGAATAACTAAGTAGTAACTAAGCGTAATCAGAGGTCCGGTTTCGTTAGGTATGACGGATGAGGTGAGGCGGATGAGCGCGTTCCGAGTAACAGACTGGGTGGTACGTTCTGCATTCGCACTAACGCGGGCCCGCGCGCAAACTGCTCCGCTCGCTTTCGCGGCCGATCTGAAGAGGCCTCAAATTTAGAGCGAGACATTGGAATAGATTGGACGACGAACAACCAAATCCGCGTTGTTTCTAATTCCAGGCATAACGCAAACGTGATGTTTTTGTACCGAAATTAATCATTTATAGGTACTACAGACTGAGGAGTGTGGAATTTTTAGTTTACATCTTTTAGGTTACATCCGTAAACTATACAGTGTTTATGCACGGAAAATGTGCTTGAGAAATAAAACAGCGGCTTTCCTACTGAGATATCCTGTTATAATTACAGGTACTTATTGTTATTAATACTTATGTTATTTGCCTGCTCGGTTTCAAACGAACTATAGTCCGACTGGTTGAAGCGGTTGCATGCATCTATAGGCTGCGGTATCCGCTTACCATCAGGCGGGCCGTACGCTTGTTTGCCACCGTCGTTGTATAAAAAAAATGTAATTCTAGGAGTCAAGGGTCGTCAGGAAGCTCGACTACCTACAAGCGTAGATTTGCTTCTCTTTTTAAAACCACAAGCTACTATCATGAAATTTTGTTTAAATTATGGGATACGTCATATCTATGTCGGAAAGTATCTGTTGCTAGAACTTAAAATAAAAAAGAAATAGAGCGGTACTACTCGTTTTATTCTCTTTTTCACATCAATCGCTTAAGAGTCCGCAGTAAGCTCGGCCGAATTTCACCTTCCCATACAAACGTAGTTACGCTCTCATTTTAAAACTACGTGTTGGATTGTGACGAAACTTTGCATATACAATGACATGAGGTATATCTATGTCTGTTATTAGTTTATATGGTTCCAGTTTATAAAACAAACGAAATACAGCAAAAACAAGTTTTGTATGAAAAACTTAAATTCGCTGTATTTTTATTACTATGGTATTTGAAGCTACATAAACTAATTTAATTACAGACCTGGATATACCTCATGTCATTGTACACGCAAAGTTTCGTTACACTCCAACACGTAGTTTTTAAATGAGAGCGTAACTATGTTTGTATGGAGAATCGAGCTTACTGCGGACTCATAAAGTATTGAATACTCTCAAAAGTAAAAGTTATAAAAACCATATGAAAATAAAGATTTTTTACCGCCAGAAATAAAATTGTACTTCTTTCCATTGCTCTCGATTGTACTCACAATAGTTTTTGAGTTGAAGAAGCTGCCATTGCCATCCCATTCTCATTTTGAGATATAGAGGCTTTTTTATTTTTTATGCTTTTTTTTTGAGGAGTTTATTGAAGTAGTAACGAGATGTAGTTACAGTGGTAAACATTTTTTTTTCGAGTTGTGGAGTTCATATTCAACTGAAAAACGTTGAAGGGAGACCGCAAAGACAGACTCGCGAGATTTCGAGATTTACGAGATCCCACGAGATTGGGCGTTTTCCACTGAACACGTTTGCAAATGCTGTGAATTCCATTTAATGATAAACACGTGAAATAAAAATAAACACTGCATGTATCGGTATATCAGTTTAATTTCAAAATAGATGCATTCCCTACTGATGATGACCTTTGATTTGAACTAAATCATTCATAGGCAGAATCTGTAGGTTATCTGTGGTTAACATTAAATATAACAAACGCACATACAAATGACGCTTCTTCTTGTTGAAGTCGGTAGAAACTGTGTAACGTTTTCAAATTAAATTTCCGTTCGGTTGCAAATGCTAATTGGAAATAACCTTTATCGCTATTTAGTGTTCAGTGGGTATACCCAACTCGTACAAAACTAGTGAATAGTGTCTTGAACCTTGAATAATAATGGAAATTTGAAATGTCAGTCTACAAATCAATTATTCTCGTATCTTTGCAATTTATGAGTAAGTGGCTTTAAAACGTGTTTGATTTTTTATTTCTTGGCAGTTTTATGAGCGTTCGCTGAGTTTAATAGAGAAACTACTGATTTAAAAAGCATTTTTTAAAATATCTCACCAGAAGCGATAATTTTGCCAATATGATCCTTTCGCTTTAATAAAAACAAAATGGTATAATAACATTGATAACTATCCATCTAAACGCAATTTCTTTTCTTTTCTATTTCTCTTCTTTGACATGTTTGTACCGATTTAATGCAATTGTAATGTATATTTAAACTGAGTTTGTTATAGTATTCTTTACGTGACATTAAAAATTATCTTAATTGTAATCCTATTTTCTTTAACGACTGATGAATTTACTTGATTGTCCATACAACGATGTCAATTAGTATGGACAATCAAGTAAATTCATCATATCAGCCGAAAGACGTCCACTGCTGGACATAGGCCTCCCCCAAAGAGTGCCAAAGTGACCGCCTCTATTTTTTGTGTATTTATGTTTTTTAAGTGTAGTTGCACTCATGCAAACAATTGTTCCTCTCCAAAAACTGGTACCAATTGCATCTTAAACAATTAATCGAAAACATGCCTATTATTAGTATAACTTCAAACATGACACATGTAAGATTAAAATCTTCCAGTTATCCTTTGAGCAGTTGAGACGAGTTCAGGAGCTAAAAGATAGACAAACTAACCGTGTACCGAGAGAAGTATTTTAAAGTGGCACTGGAACCTAAGTTTCATATACTCTGCCTACCGCTCTTGGGAATGAATGCGTGAATCTATGTATAGATAACTAGCTTCTGCCCGCGACTCCGTCCACGTGGAACTCGTTTATATCGTAGCTCGATACAAACTTTCATCCCCCATTTCACCCCCTCAGGGGATGATTTCCGGGATAAAAACTATCCTATGTCCTTCCCCGGGATTCTAACTATCTCCATACCAAATTTCATCTTAATCGGTTCAGCGGTTTAAGCGTGAAGAGGTAACAGACAGACAGACACACTTTCGCATTTATAATATTAGTACGGATGACGATGAATGTTGCCCTCAGGTCTGTTCGCGGGCCAGACACAGTGGTTCGATGGCATCGCGAAGACCCTCGGCTACGAAAGCGAGCGGCATTACGCGGTCATCATCGACGCCGGCTCGTCGGGCTCCAGGGTGCTCGCCTACAAGTTTAGGGTGCCCTTTACAAGTAAGTGGGTCAATCAACTATTCCTTGTTGGTATTCTGTCCCGTTGATCCCGTGATGTTGGGAGTTTCTCTGCGTGATCGCATCAGAAATGAAGGCAATCCGCAGCAGATACAAGGTAACCGGTATAGCCTTCCGAATCGCTAAACTTAAGTGGCAGGGGGAGGCGCACATAGCACGTAGAACCGATGGCCGTTGGGGCGGTAAGGTTCTCGAGTGGCGACCACGTACCGAAAGGCGCGGCGTGGGTAGCACCCCCGCAAGGTGGACTGATGACCTGGTAAACAGCTGGAGTCCACTGGATGCGGGTGGCGCAGGACCGGTCACTTTGGCACTCTTTGGGGGAGGCCTATGTCCAGCAGTGGACGTCTTTCGGCTGATATGATGAAGATTCTGTCCCGTTTGCCAGGAGACAATAAATAAATTATTTATTTACGAATAGGTTTATACGGCATTACAGTGTTACACCATTACACCGATAGAACTAAACTATTACACATACAAGGTAAATATAGGAAGGACAATGCACACGAAAAATCACAGTTAGGTAGTTACTTAGGTTTCCTATCATCCATCATCTCACAAAACCTTACACATTCACGGCCCACACCCATCTCGAAGCAAACAACTCAATTCATGTTGTCAAGAGCGCTTTCACAGAGTTTAAGGCTTAAAGTTCAAAATGCACAAGGAAATTAGAAAGAAAGAAAGAAAATAATTTATTAGCGTAAAGATTTCGGTACATAAAAGCAAAAATAACTACAAACAATTTAACCACAATATTACGCTAAAAGGTCCTCACTCAGCTTGGTGTCACGGAGCGGGCCACAAGACGCGCTCCGTGACGCTGATTTTCAGTGAGGCCATTAAGAAGCAAGATGGCACTGAAATAATACAACATACTATACAATATAGACATAACATCAAATTAAGCACAACAAAAATTTGAAAAAATAATAATATTAGAATCTCTTTTGAACTAATATTATGTAACTACCTACCTATACATTTTATATTCTGTGTATGGCTTCTAAGTATGTGCGTGGATGTGACTGCGCAAGAGTATGAGTGTAAATGTGCAAGATGGCCTAAGTATTATGTTTCTGCTTGGCAATCAAAAAATTTCTGAAGGACATTTTAAAAGAGGCGACTGTATTGGAATTACGTATTGGTGGTGGCAAATCGTTCCAACACTTGGTGGCAGCAAAACGAAAGCTGCCACGAAAGGCAACCTTGCGGTGTGGATGACTTGCAAGTCGAGATGCGTGAATTAGTAGTAAGCACAGTCACCAGCATTGATATCGGCCATAAATATGTGATACGACTCTATTTCTAGGGCCGTAAGGACGAGTCAGATATTTTTGCCCGCTTTGTTATGGCAAATATTAATGCTGGTGACTAGTGATGTGCCGGGGAATATTCCCGTATGGGAATTTCCCGGGAATATTCCCTTGTTCCCGGGAATATTCCCCAAACAGGGGAATATTGAAATACAAATTAGGAAAATTAAAGTTGTAAAAAAGTAAATAAAATGAATAGTGCCCCGACAAATAAAGTGCCATTCGCCAAAAACTGCATTATTGTACTAATTCTGACTTTTTATCTCAATTACCATTTAATATGTAAATATTTTCAGATTTTGTATTCGTATAATATTTTATTGTGGTTTTTTATTAACTTTGTATCGTTTTTGTTACTTTCAGAAGTACTTTTGTAAAAAAAAAAATCTGATGGGGGAATATTCCCATTGTTCCGGGGAATATTCCTGGGAACATTTGGAATTTACTTTTGCGGGTAAATTACACTGGTTAATGTCTTGGTAAAATAACAAGGCCCCAAGTTATCATGGAATCCCTAATAGCAAGATATATAAACATACACAATTTCAATATTCCCGTATGTTCCCTTGTATGGGAATATTCCCGGGAATATTCCCACCTGGGGAATATTCCTGGGAACGGCACATCACTACTGGTGACAGTACAGTAAATAGGCTAAAAAAACGTAGATCGGCTATTTCCTGTATGCAGATCCGATGACTTTGCTATTTCGAAATACCGTCAAACATAGCTTGTATTAACAGTAAAAGTTTACTAAGCAGAAACGTCTATCGAAATTCCAAATTTCGATCAAAATGAAAAAAAAAATGGACGATGACGATGGTACGACGGGACGTTATGAACGGATTCTAGAGGTCGCGGGTTCAGATCCCGCTCGTGGCGAATATTTTTTCAATTTTCCACTTTGATCGAAATATAAGTAGCTTGTATTATGTTGAAATCCTTACAAATTCTTAATTGCTGCGGTATCAGTGTGGTGATTAACATTAATGCGATATAAACACTCGCGGCGTGATAAAATCTCGAGGCCGAATAGGAGAAGTAAAAAATAACTAGGTACTTTAGAACTACTAATGTTTGCAGGACTATTAAAACTACGTACACAATCGTAGGCTAGGTTGGCATACAATTACAACTCATGTTACATACCTACCTATTGGCTTACGGAACTGCGAACATTTACCTGTCTTAGTACTAATGAAGTACAAATTCATTAATCAAGTTTAGAACTCCCTGAGAGTTTAACACAATTCGTAAATGATAAGAGGCCAATCAGCTTTTTCTTCCTCTCGTCTAGGTTACGTGCCCCGGTGACTTATTGTTGAGTTTGAAATTGTAGCTTTTTTGGGTATAAATCAATAAACATACGTTTATTTAACAAGTATCCTGTCTTTATGGGTTAGGTATATCCTCATCAAAATTAATTTTCCACCCTAACTCTATGTTACACGAGAAAGCTAGGACAGGGGCGGGTCACTCCGGGATTTCTTCGCGCCTATACCAGTACATACCGGCCCCGGCAGGTATGTTAGCGGTGCTACGGCACGCACGAGTTCTATCGCGGCGCGTTGCATGCGATAGAAAAGGATGGCCACGTTTAGGCTCGTTCGGCATACCTAAACAGGGAATTTGTTAACATCCTTACGCAGTACTCTTATTTATCCTGTGGCTAGGATAGCAAGCTAAATACTGCTGCTGCTGCGTCCTGACTTGCTGTCCACGCTTGACAATGCTAGTGCCAAGCGATTTAGGCATTAAGCCAATCAGCATCATTGCAGTGCGCACTAGCCGAACGGATACTAGATTCGCCGGTCACACGAAGCTAATACTCAATCAGTGGTAAGAGGCGCCAGGGATCGGAACCGGTGTTTTGCAAAAACCTGGAAATAACCACATATCACGAACTATTTTATACTTCATTTGTAGGACTCAGTTGTGTTTTGAGGTAACGACTGCGTATTATTAGATTGCCCAATTAGAAATGAAATAATTAACAAAGAACGAAAAAAATAACGTTCTCGTTCTCATACAAAAAATACCGTTTTCCGATCCCTGAGAGGCGCTACTGGCTCAACAAATAGACGTAGAACGGCAAGGAATTAAACTATCCTCGCTTCAGGTATCGGAGCTTAGTCGCTAGCTTAATAGCCCGGAATAAAGCTAGTTTTGTAAACGGGAAGAAAGACGAACTAGCTTGCTATCCTAGTTTGAAAATTTTGCCTTGTGTGTCCCGGCCTTTACTGCAGTCTTGTTGTCACGATTTCACCGAGGCTTCAAATACGTTGACGGTGGATTTTCGTACAAACAACAAACAAACAGACAGTAATAATATACGTACTTACAATATATAAGGACATAAATATCTGTACACGCCTTTAAGACATTGACACTGTACAGATTTTCCCCTACAGATTTATGTCCTGCAGCATTTTAATATATTATATATATATTAATACCCCTGACTGTACTATCTACCAATCACGCGATCGACACGGTACCCCCGCCATCACGCCTCACCGCCCACTCCCAACGAGACCTAAAATTCTCTTCGCAGTCAAGGTTATTTGTTCAAGACGTTTGTCGTTTTTCGTACCAAAATGTAAGTAGAAATTATACAATTCTGACAGATTGAATATTTTGTTCCAGTATTCGGAAAACCTAATTTAGATTTAGAGGAGGAGTACTTCGAGCAATCAAAACCGGGGTTATCCTCCTTCGCCGATGACCCTGCCAAGGTATGAATTATTTAAGAACTTTAAAAAAAACGCTTAAGTAACTTGGCTAATCTATTATTGAAGATAATATGTGAGAAAAGGGGCCGTATGGAAATTATTTTAAGGTGGTTCGATTTCCATACAAAACGTTATTTAACATTCGCAGGCTAACGGCGTGATTTTTCAAGAAACTTATGTAACTAACTTTCATAACTTGACTTTCCATTTGCGCGAAATTCCCCTTTTTCTTGAATAAAGTTGTATAAACTAGAATAATTTGGCATATTAGTTAGTGACGTCATACTTTGGGAAAACCATTTTTCTCAAATTATTTTAATTTATACAAGTTTGTTCAAGGAAAGGGGGAATTTCGCGCAAATGGAAAGCTAATTTGTGAAAGTTACTTACATAGATTTCTTAAAAAATCACGCCGTTAGCCTGTGAATGTTCAATAACGTTTTGTATGGAAATCGAAGCACCTTAAAAGACAGATACTAAAATGTCCATAACATATGTATGTCCATAATGTCCGAACTGAAACAAACAGTGCCGTCACGTGGCACTAAGTTCCAAGACCTTTGTTCCAAATTGACATCAAATAGCAGATGGTTTATTACAGGGCGCGGACACAATAGTTCAGCTAATCAAGAAGGCCGAGTTCCTGACGCCGGTGGAGAAGAGGCGCCGCACGCCGCTCATAGTGCGCGCCACCGCGGGGCTCCGCCTGCTGCCGCAGGAGAAGGCGCGCCGGCTGCTCGCCGCCGTCACCGACGCCATCGACAAGTACGTGTAGTTCAGAGGAGGTACAATTGCAGGGTGGTACAGTACAACAGCACAGTCACCGGCATCGTCACTCGACGAGTGTGTGGCAGGGGTATAACATGGAGCGGTGGGCATGACTAGGAGCAAGATGAGCGGCATGACGAGTAACGTTGCCACACTGTCTCTGCCCCTTTCCTCGCTATTTCCCACGTCACTCGACGAGTGTGTGGCAGGGGTATAACACGGAGCGGTGGGCATGACAAGGAGCAAGATGAGCGGCATGACGACTAACGTTGCCACACTGTCTGCCCCCTTTCCTCGTTATTTCCCACGTCACTCGACGAGTGTGTGGCAGGGGTATAACACGGAGCGGTGGGCATGACAAGGAGCAAGATGAGCGGCATGACGACTAACGTTGCCACACTGTCTCTGCCCCCTTTCCTCGCTATTTCCCACGTCACTCGACGAGTGTGTGGCAGGGGTATAACACGGAGCGGCGGGCATGACAAGGAGCAAGATGAGCGGCATGACGAGTAACGTTGCCACACTATGTCTCTGCCCCCTTTCCTCGCTATTTCCCACGTCACTCGACGAGTGTGTGGCAGGGGTATAACATGGAGCGGTGGGCATGACAAGGAGCAAGATGAGCGGCATGACGACTAACGTTGCCACACTGTCTCTGCCCCCTTTCCTCGCTATTTCCCACGTCACTCGACGAGTGTGTGGCAGGGGTATAACACGGAGCGGTGGGCATGACAAGGAGCAAGATGAGCGGCATGACGACTAACGTTGCCACACTGTCTCTGCCCCCTTTCCTCGCTATTTCCCACGTCACTCGACGAGTGTGTGGCAGGGGTATAACATGGAGCGGTGGGCATGACAAGGAGCAAGATGAGCGGCATGACGACTAACGTTGCCACACTGTCTCTGCCCCCTTTCCTCGCTATTTCCCACGTCACTCGACGAGTGTGTGGCAGGGGTATAACCTGGAGCGGTGGGCATGACAAGGAGCAAGATGAACGGCATGACGACTAACGTTGCCACACTGTCTCTGCCCCATTTCCTCGCTATTTCCCACGTCTCTCGACGAGTGTGTGGCAGGGGTATAACACGGAGCGGTGGGCATGACAAGGAGCAAGATGAGCGGCATGACGAGTAACGTTGCCACACTATGTCTCAGCCCCCTTTCCTCGCTATTTCCCACGTCACTCGACGAGTGTGTGGCAGGGGTATAACATGGAGCGGTGGGCATGACAAGGAGCAAGATGAGCGGCATGACGAGTAACGTTGCCACACCATGTCTCTCTGCCCCCTTTCCTCGCTATTTCCCACGTCTCTCGACGAGTGTGTGGCAGGGGTATAATTGTCTTACTCACTAGAGATCGCATTTTGCAGGTTAGGATATGACACGCGTACCGGAGTGGAAATAATGGATCCCGCAGACGAGGGCATCTTCATCTGGTACACCATCAACTTGCTGAATAGTAAGTTATGCTTATTTAAACTTTATTACGCACATATATATTTATTTCATCTTAATTACTAGCGATCTCTTCGAGAAAAGAGTAGCAGGAAATGACGAACAAACATTAGGAACAAATACAATCAAATGGGATATGACAAGTAGTCTAATTACATTATCATCCATTTATACTACTACGTGTTTTTTTAAATTTCCGTTAATTGCAAGGGGGCATAGGTTAGATCAAATAAAGTTAATTTCTCCAAGACAGTAGTCTCTTAACTCTTACTGTTATCAAGATAATCAATATTTTAATTTAATCACATTTGCAGCTTTAACCACTGTTAATGCTACATTCAATTATTTTGTAAAAAAAAAAATTTCAACTAATAATTATGCTTATATGTTTCTGTGAATGTACTCTGCAATATGCCGAAGTTAACGGAAATTCCCGGGAACACCGTGTATAAAAACGGATGCGTAATGTTTCATATAATGTCAGAAAAACTAACATACACTTGATATACATTAAATTTGCATAAAGTTATTTAATATAATGTAACGTTTGATATAACGGTTTTTTTCTATATTTAGTTTTACTCTAATTATCGCTTGATATAATAGGCAAAATGACATAATTTGCAAGTGGCATTTTCGTATAACGCATTTATGACATAATAATAAATAGCGCTTCCATATAACAATGTCTGCCAAGAAGTTGACGGAGCCCTGCTTTCGTTTCTGGGACTGAATCCCCCGCCCTCCGCAGTAGACTTTTGTAAGTACTTACATAATATGTAATATAAGCATTACAAAAGAAGCGGTTCTGTTGAAAGTGCAAAGGGACTTTTCAGTATCGTGAAATTGATGTCAGTATAAAATGACATTAAAATCTTGATTATATTGGAAATTTTGTGTTATAATTTCTATATATCAACCTTAATTATTTAGAACCCCTTAGCACAACAGAGAACGAGAAGTATTTTTGAAAGTTCTCGCTATTTATTGTATTATTCATTATATAATGTTTTTTAATGATTTTTTTATATCTAAAGTTATTTATTGTAAAATCAACTTATATCTTCTGAAATTTATAGCATTGACGAATTATGTCGAGTAAGTCATTATGATAAACACGTTATATACCAAGTGATAAATATAGTAAATGTATTTTATACTAATTTTAATTATAGCCTTAAATCATTATATCACTTTTTACATGAGATCATTTGAAAATTATCTGAAACAATATTATACCATCCGTTACATTATAATAAGCGATGGTATATCAAACTAAAATAGATTAAGTGAAATTATATAAAACGTCGGGCACCCTATAAAAACAATACACATACAAAAAAATAGAAAATCTTTTTTTTAATATTTTAATAGAATTTTCTTCATTAGGAATATCTCTTTGCCTTCTTACTTTCGGAGTAATAATAAAATTGGAGTTATCAATGACATCCCTGTAGAGGGCCTAATGTGTTCAGGCATTTAGTTCGCTTGCCGTTGTTTAGATAGATAGATATTTTTCATTTATTTGTTTTGATAAAATACATACACATTACAATAAGAGAAAAAAAAATACAGAAAACACAAAACTTAAAAGAACATTAAAATAACATAAAACAATCAGTTTTTATGCACAGAAATAAACTGTGTGCATTGCAGCAAGACAAAAAGGCTCCAACTCAGTGCGTAGCTTTGCTCGCAATTGAACAAAAACACTGGTATTCTGTTGGAACCCAGAAATATATATGAGTAGAAAATATATATGGAAAGACAAACATACATAAACAAATAGTAATAAGGTAAGTTTACTATATATACACAAACATATTGTACTTATTTGTTTACCAGACCTCATGGATGGAGAAACAATGGCGGCGCTAGACCTGGGTGGGGGTTCTACACAGATCACGTACCAGGTCTCAAAGCAGGATGCGCCCAAGTTCCCGACCAAGGACCGCCACATTGTGCCAACCAGCCACGCCAATCTCACCGTTTACACGCACAGGTACTTACTCTGATGCCATCCCGGCCTTAACAATACTATGCCGATCTCCGATCCGATCCTGGCAAGGTCGCCATGTAGGGACGAGAGTTGGAGTCAAGTGTTAACAACCAATGTCGTATATGAACTGCCTTTATTAGGAGTAACATAGCCTTATATATTAGATACACACATAAACACTATTACACTATACAAGACTTACACCACTGCACGTTGTTCTGTAGCTCTGTCGCCTATTTCACGATTTTCACGACGTTACAAGGCGTTTTCCCCCCTTGCGTTTTTCCCGATTGTGACCTAAAGGAGCTCGTGACCGCTTTGACACCTAATCCTTAGATTTGGCATAGGCACTAGTTTTACGAAAAGGACTGCCACCCGACCTTCCCACCCAAATGGAAAACTAGACCTTAGGGCTTGTCTGTAAATCTATAAATTACGTCGTCGTTTTTTGTCGATTTTGACAGATTAGATTACAGTTTTTAGATTACACTTTATTTCACAATATACAATTGCAATACAAATTAAAGCTAGCTTAATCTCTATGAATTTATATTATGATCGTCAAATATAATACGAAATGTAATTAAATGTCAAGGAAATTAAAAAATTAAAATTAATGTCTAGGCAAAATGGAGGGTTGTTAGTTTGAACTTGTAAATGTGTAACTTGTGGCAGCACAAGTTACAGTTTTACAATTCTAAACGTGGTGGCCACTCGAGAATCTTTCCGCCCCAGCGGCCATTGGTTCTACGTTCAATGTGCCCCGCCCACTGCCACTTAAGCTTAGCGATTCGGGAATCGGTTGGATGCGGGTGGCGAAGGACCGGTCATTGTGGCACTCTGGGGGAGGCCTATGTCCAGCAGCGGACGTCTTTCGGCTGATATAATGATGATGATGATTGTTTGATCAGATCTTTTGCCGTTCGAGCCGTTTTGTTAGTAGTTTTGACCTGAATCTAAACCGGCACAGCATTATCATTATCTGAATTAACTTTCGGATTTCAGTTACTAAAATATTTCGCACCTATCAAAAATACTTGTGCTCTATCGTAACTTAGGAAACTAGTCGTAACGTAAGCCATAATAATAATAAAAGAATAAATACTCTTTATTGCGCCACGACAAGAGAGAAACATCGTACAAAAAAATTTGCTTAGTAAATAATGGTAACAACAGGCGGCAATTTTAACTTTCCAGCTACTTAGGTCTAGGGATGTTGGCGGCGCGGCACGGAATCTTCAAAATGGAGTCTGGTAACGACTCACTCGATATTTTCTCGGTATGCGTCGAGCCCATCGTCACAGGCGAGAAGTGGACCTACGCCAACGTGGAATATACTATCAGGTAAGACTGTTCACAATATACTGAAAACCCTTGAGGTATTTATCCTTTGGGCCTCATTAGTGAGATTATTATTGATATATTAAGAGTCCGCAGTAAGCTCGGCCGAATTTCACCTTCCCATACAAACGTAGTTACGCTCTAATTTTAAAACTACATCCGTCCGCGGATAATCTCAGAAACCGTTAGCACTAGAAAGCTGAAATTTGGTACTAATATGTATATCAATCACGCCGACAAAGTGGTAAAATAAAAAGTGTTTTATTTTATTTTATTAGGGTACTACCCTATACGTAACGTTGGGAGTGTTTTTTTTTCATTTCAACCCTAACGTGATATATTGTTGGATAGGTATTTAAAAATGAATAGGGGTTTGCCAACATAAATTTTGACAATGTTAATATTTTCGGAGATAATCGCTCCAGAAGTTAAAAAAAAATGCGTCCCCCCCTCTAACTTTTGAACCGTAAGTTTTAAAAATATGAAAAAAATCTCAAAAGTAGAACTTCATAAAAACTTTCTAGGAAAATAATTTTGAACTGGATAGGTTGAATAGTTTTTGAAAAAAATTACAAAATCATTTCTGAACTAAGTTTGTAATTTAACCGTATAAGCAGGTGTTTATTGTACCTGTAATTTCTACACAATCACAATGAAATGACGTGCTTTCAAATAAAGTAAAAAAACGGTGAAAATCGGTTCACGCAATAAAGAATTATCCCATAAAAATCATCTTCCATACTTTAAGCTCGCGCGCAATAGTTAACTTAATTTGCCGATAGATGTCGCTGTACGCGGAACGCTCACATTGTACATGGCGCTGTTAAGATTTTTCCTGATTTAATGGGGTCGGAGCAGGTACGCCCATACATTAGGTCGAACATTTGTCGTGCTCGAATTGTCCTAGTTGTCTTTGGTCGTTCGTTGTCTAATAATAAAATTGTTCGCTAAGTATTGCTTGTATTGTGTCTGTCTATAATACATGTTCCATTTGATTTGGGAATTTGAACTCTCTTGCTCATTCATTCGGTTCACGGAACGGGCTACGGAACTTACACTGAGCGTGGCCCGACACGCTCTTGGCCGGTTTTTTCTTTCTGAAGCTACATAATCTAATTACAGACATAGATATACCTCATGTCGTTGTACATGCAAAGTTTCGTTATACTCCAACACGTAGTTTTAAAATGAGAGCGTAACTACATTTGTATGGAGAATCGAGCTTACTGCGGACTCTTAACTAATAACTGCGTGTAAGTATCCTGGTCACGGCACCAATTGTAAATATACTCATCTAGCAAAATGAAAACAACTGTCATAAAATTTAGCTAAGAACAATGTTGACCGACAAGACATTGAATAAAAAAAGAACTCAAATAGGTTCGTCCGCTTGGGACCTACGATGCCGCAGACAGACATACAAATACACATATTAAACGTATAATACCCCTCGTTATCGTTGGGGGTTAAAACTAACTGATATTTCTTATTATTTTATTTCTTCTATCTGAAAAGTTTCGCCGGCGTTGTTTTTCCTTATTAAAGCATCCTGTTTCGGATGTATGAATACTTTCGCATTGTTAAACACGGATTATTTACATTATGTCACGTTATTTCCAGCGGTGTTTCTCGCCAGGCGAAAATGAAACGCGAGGCTGCGTTCGAGCGCTGCTACAAAGTGGTCACAGAATACGTCCTGGCGACGTTGGACTGGGAGCCCCAACACCCGCCTAAAGGAAAGGTGGCGGCTATGAGCTTCTTCTACGAAGTGGCTGCGGATGCTGGTCTCATAGGTGAGTCTGATGTACTGTGTATAGCGGCCGCATGAACTAGGAGAACAGGAAGCGCGAGGCGGTCTTTGAACGCTCTGTTACAACACAAAGTGGTCGCAGAATACGTCCTGGCGACGTTACACTGGGAACCCCAACACCCGCCTAAAGGAAAGGTGGCGGCTATGAGCTTCTTCTACGAAGTGGCTGCGGATGCTGGTCTCATAGGTGAGTGTGATGTACTGTGAATAGCGGTCGCGTGAACTAGGAGAACAGGAAGCGCGAGGCGGTCTTTGAACGCTCTGTTACAACACAAAGTGGTCGCAGAATACGTCCTGCGAGAGGCCACGCACCGATCGCTCCCACGTATGGCGCACCGCTGCCGCCGCCGCTCGAGCCTTGCTGTTTTCGGTGAGGTAACCGCCACTCTCCTCTGCCCATTGCCAGAACTGGACAGCAACTTCATCCTTTACTTGACTAAAATATTAACATATTTTATAGTATAGGCCTTCCTCTGCCTTAAATTTTCCATTCTAAGATGTTTAATAAGAAGCTGTCGTGCCGTATCAGGTGGCATCTTCCCGCCTCTCCTGTTTTGAATAGATCATAGCAAACATCTTTTCTCTCCTATATGCTCAAAACTTCTTCGTTCGTCTTTCTTTCCGGCATGCTAACCATTTCCATTCGCCAGCAGCACATTTCGAAGGTCTGAATGCCTCGAGTCCACGTGTGACTCCCATTTTTAGGTCAGGTTGCCAACTTACGATTACACACCGATTAACGTTAAATATGGCGCCGACAGAACACAAACTTGTCAAACTTTCCAAACTTTCAGTGGTCTTCTCTTTCAGAAACTCTGGTAGAATTTTGACTTGTAAATGTGCCATTACGGCGTACTTGCAGAATAAACTTCATTAATTTAATTTATTTATTATTCAGATTTTAACAACGTTTACGATTACAGACGGTTTGGTGCAAAGACCGAGAAACCCCTTTTTAGGCATAAACCTATCGATTTGGTGACCCTATCACTTCGGTTACTTATGTTATAGGGTTACACTATTATAGGGTTACCCTATCATATGGTTACCCTATTGTTATAGTAAGCATATCGGAAGTGGTAACCATAGGTTAACCTATTGTTATTACCATATTGACAGGGTTTTCAAATAGGTAAGTGGCAAATAAAGTTAACTCGATCAATAGGGTTACCCTATCAATTAGTTTAACTCTTCATACGGTTATTAATATGGTCATACGGTTTTAAAAACAACTTCGAAAATAAGCCCGTGGAAAACCCTTATAAGGGAAACCGGTTCCGGTCCCTGGTTTGGCGCAACCCACCCCTAATCACTTATTTATACATTTACAGATGTAATGAAAGGCGGTACGATCACCGTGTCCGCGTACCGCCAGGCCGCGCTCCGCGCCTGCGCGGCCAGCAACGTCGACCAGCCGTTCGCGTGCATCGACCTCAGCTTCTGCCTGTCGCTGTTGCAGCAGGCTTATAAGATGGCCGACCACGCGCCTGTGTCGGTGAGTACATTTTTTTAACACTTTCGGTGCACAGGGACTAGGTGGGCGCTCTACTCGTTTGCTCTATTAACCGACTTCAAAAAAGGAGGTTCTCAATTCGTTGGAATCTTTTTATGTATGTTCAGCATTTAGCTACTTATTTTGTGCAACGTTTTTAACTGACTAAAAATGATTATTTTGCTCCACAGCTACTAAAGAAAGTGAACGGGCACGAAGTCTCTTGGGCGCTGGGGCTCGCTTATACTTCAGTGATCAACGGTCTCACCGAACAAAAGAAAGTGTAAACTCACCCTATGTATAGTCGCCATCAGATTATATTGGAGCGACCAAAGTGCTCACAAATATCTGAACACGTCTATTGTCGAGGCATTATACGTATTCCGCCATCATAGCACAGAAGTGCAAGAGAAGGCCTTAATGTGCGATAAGGTAAGAAATATCTACACATTTGTGAATGAGAACTAACATTCTCACATAAAGTATCATATTTTATAAAATTTTACTTGAAACAATATCTTACAACAGTTGAAAACCATCTGCGGGCGTAACATGGTTGCCATTTTATTACTTATCGCTACGGATGAGACATCCTTCACGCTCTGATAAGTACGCGAGTGCGAGAGTGACAGATGTCTTATCCAAATCGATAAGTAATAAAATGGCATCCATGTTACGCCCCGCCCACTGGTTCCTTTCATGAAGACATTGATGACTAATTATAAACCTAATTCCTATATCATAAAGTTTATATTATTGGCTATTCATGGTCTTCCTTTTTACGCACTTTAGTAGTTAACTTTATATTTCTTATGCATTTTACCACAGTGATTTAAACGGTATTAGGAGCGTTGTGAAAAAAAAGGTTACTTAAAATTATTATTTTTTAAATGTTAATGTTTTTGTTATTCTAGTACAGTGATTCCTAACCTATCGAGATTTCATTAAATAACAATATCGCTCAAGAAACATAATAATTTGGTCCAAACGTTCAAAGAAAAGTTACCCATAATAAATCTTTATTTTACCCCATTTAGGGGTAATTACCCTCAGGTTCTGAACCACTGTTCTAGTAACGTTTTATTTATTCGTATTGACAACCATTTTGTTATTTACTTTACGTCACACCTGGCCACAATGCGAGTTTTACTGCACGCTACGCGTACGGTAAAACTTGCATTGTGGCCAGATGAAGGCGTAAAATTGTGTACTCACCACGGGCGGTAATTCGTAAAGCCCCAGATCGCATATTTATGGGTTGCATATTTATAGGTGCATTATTAAACACCTGCGACCTGGGCCGTTTACGAATTCACCGCCCTAGGTACGTAATGTACTATTGTATGTCAAGTGGCCGTAAGGCAGCATTAGGTTATTTACTAAGCAATAGGCTATATCACTCACTAATTTGTAAAGAATCGGTCCAGACGCAATGACAGAGGCTCTAAGTATAAGTTTTACCGAAAAAGCTTTTAGCTGTCAAATCCCATACAAATTGAGGTTAAAACGCAAACGCGATCGTAAAGTTATGTTTCGGTAAAACTTATACTAGAGCCTCAGAAGTCGTTGCAGAACGTTACCTTTGTCGTTCACGCGGCACCGAGTTCGCTGCGCAGCGCGTCCGTCGCATGAAAACTGATCTTGACGCACTGCGCTGACATCACTTCGTGTTGTATCAAATCACGTCGTTGCGCCTTGACCCAGTACATAAAGTGATGATATTCGGTTTATTGATACCTATACATACAAGTTGAGATTATCGGACGTAGTTTTGCAAGAAGGATCCAACCCACAAGAGACCTCTGAAACGTAACTTTGTTTTAGCCAAAAGGTTCTAATTTAAAAATTTATTGCATTTACAAAACTACGTTCTTCTGTTATTTCAATAGTTTTATTCCATGACACTTAGGGTCGGTTGCACCACACCGTCGCCGCCAGCTGTCATTGCATAGAAACTTGTCAAACTTTCGATACATTCCGATTTTAACGAACACCACTTACGATTACATACGGTTTGGTACGGTCAGCATCATATAGTTAGTAGCAGCCAAACTGGCCAAATATATCGTAACATATTCTTACTCCTATAGTAATAAAGACGTGTTCCGATATATTTGGCTACTTTGGCTGATACTAACTATACGAGGCTGACTGTACCACCGACCCTTTAACCGTTTAACTAAATAATACAGAAAATACTGCTGTATCTCAAAAAAATATTTTAGTGATGAAAAATATGCAACTAATCAGACAGACGGAATAGGCTGGTCAGATACATGCAGGCAGACAGACGAACAGTCAGACGAAACACCGGATAAATTCTTGCCGTTAGTTAATTTATCTGTGAAATAGATATGTACGGCCATATTAGAAACTTTAAACAGGACGTTTTTTTTTTCGAAGTCTATCTAGTTCCCACTGCTGGGCAATGGCCCCCCTCCTCGACTTCGTCGTCCCGGCTTCGAGCAATCTCTGGCCAATCGTTACAAAATATAGTTGGACCGATTCCTCGAACAAATTGTACGGCGAATCGGTGCTAGTTATATTTCGTCAAGCATACTTTATTATACAACCTTAATTATACATTTTGGACGAAGACAGGTTCTAAACTTCTAACAGCTTTTTCAATCCAGTCTGCATACATTAGAATTTACAACCAATAGTCCAAATCCTAACACTGGCTTATACCCTATTCTAGATAAGACTAGAAAAATGTTCATGAGATTTTAAGGAAAACTATTTTAAACGGGAAGCAATAATAATAGTATGTTTCAAAAGCACTTAATGATCAAAATAAGTAAAACAATTACAATATTACGAGAAACGAATTTATTTTTATAAACGAAGAAACTTAGACGATTTATCCGTACAAATTCGTTATAGTTAAATTAATTATGTTATAGTTAAAACATTTTGAACTGAGCTCATGAAAAGCCATTGTACTGAGCGCATTAAGGCTGTGCATTGGAAATTATCGCGTGCTTTGAAACGCCGTTCTGACTAGATTAAGAAACAATAAGGTCTGATTTTCAGATATATGATTCTTGACTATATGATTATTTAGCTGATTTTATCGATACATGATTGCTTAAAATTACCTCGATAGAAAAAAAAACAAAGTTGGGTCTGTATTTTCCTTTTTTAACCGACTTCAAAAAAAAGGAGGAGGTTCTCAATTCGGTTGTATTTTTTTTTTTCAATGTTTGTTACCTCAGAACTCCGTCATTGATGAGCCGATTCATAAAAAAAATTTTTTGTTGGTAAATATATACTTCCAGGTGGGTCCCATTTTTTTGAAAATTCAATTGGATGATGGGATCCATGAGGAATTGAGGGAACTCCTCAATTATATTAGGCACGCGTGTATATTTTGGTATTTTCTATTATAACTCGTGTATTTACATCCGGAAATCATAAATTGGTGGAGTGGAATTGATGATGAAGACCACAGATGACTTATGGAATTCCTCAATTATGTACTTAAAAGTACAAAAGTATATCACAGATTCTGATAAGATTCCGTTGAAACAGCAACTAATGAAGTGCCAAGGGTGATCCTTGTGGAATTGACGGAAGTCCTCAAATATTATCGGGTCACATACAGCGATTGGGTTTTTTTCTATAATAATCAACGCATTTGCTCTCAGAAATCAGTTCATGAGGTAAATTGGAAAAGAAAAGTTCTTCTAAATTGAAGTTGGTTAAAACTTTGTTTTTAAAGTAAATTATTTACTCAGCCTACTCAAACGATACATTATTTTACACTTCATTGTTTGTTACTTTATTTTAAATCTTTGGCGAGGATGATAGAGTTCATTATTAAATGAACATTTTACGTGGCGGTACCTATATATGAAATGAGGTGTAGCAATAGTGGAGAATGATTGTCAGCATTTATAAAAACACCTCCTTGACTGGAGTACAGACTCAGTATATTCAGTCTACATATGATATTTTTGGGTACTATTTTCACCAGTAAAGCCTGAATGTTTTTACCCCGGTTTACATCATGTATATATAAATCTATAAATTACCATTCAGGGATCTATATATTCATATTTTGAATATAATCTATATATTTCAGTGGGTAGTATTAGATAGGCTGTGACGTTGATGGTTATTTAGTTAATACACACTATATATAGCATTTTTTTAAATCGCTTTTCAAAAAGATGTGAAATCTTGACATCCGTTGGAGTGAGAGATGTATGCCATTGTCATTCTAGCTGTATCAACATCGATTTTTCCTAACGCACTTATTTAAAATGAACTTGTGCGTGTGAGGGCCTACCCTGACACGGCAGAATAGAGGATTTAAACTCTTTCTTTGCAAAAAATGTGTAACTTGCAAAGAAATTCGGAGACGATCAAGAATTTAAGATATTTTTGTTCGTATCAAACGCAATCGTACAAGTCATTGTATCGGATCACAATCGTATCTGGTACTGTTTTGATTATATCTTAGGTTTGAATTATGGATTTATTTATTGTCCAATACTACCTTTGAATCCGCCTTAACTGGGTGTTTTGATATGTTTGGGCACCTTCATTTGACTCTGATTGTACTAGACATTATATAGTTGTATATGAGGAACTTGGGGAAGTTAGGTAAATGATTTCGCCTGTACGGACTTAACGGACGGGCACGAAATTGCGCGAATTGCGGCGCAGCAAGCGTTTTATCTGTTTATTGCGCGCTCGAGATGCGAAGCACACTGTGGTTAGTTGGGATCACACGCAATTAATTAGAAAAACCGCTGCCGCATCCGCCGCCGCGCGATGTCGTGGGCCGTAAGTGATCAATAGTATTTAGTGGTTTTATAATTGTTTCATTAATTATCTACTATTGGCTAACTTCTCCAACCTTCTATGACGTAAACACGTCACGATTTTGGTAGTACATACTATAATATTTTTAAATATGGTAGCACCCATTTACAAACCTTAGATTAACAATTGTAAATACAAATCCAAACAATTTTTAACTCTTGTCACATAAGAATAGAGCTGAACATCGTGTAACAATGTACTGCCTCGATTTATGCACCGTCTATACAAAATATATGTGGTTGTAGTTCTTTGTAATTGAGTTCATAATCGAATGAAATATTTATTAATGGAATTGTAATTGTTTTGTCTTAAATTACATGCTATGGTATGTTTAGGTAAACTATGAATTGATGTAAAGTAAGGTTCAATAGAAATGCCAAAAATTTTAAACATATTTCTACTATTTGTACCTTATTTTTTTTATTCGTGGGGAAATGCTTTTCGCATTCCGCCTGGCTGGGGATTCAGGACGGTTATGAAGGACTCCCGGGAACCGCCCGGACTACCGTCTAAAACCCCACGTTGTTCTACGCGCTGCCCTCTGGCGGAGCCACGGGAACGCTTGCGCATACTTCCGCGACTCCGCCAGCAGGTGTCCCTTTTTTTTTATTATGTGGGACCCGTCAAGGGGGGAAGGGTAAGTACCCGCCCCCAGAAAACCATCTTAGGAGCGTGCCCGAACACCCGGCACGCTCTCCACCTCGAGGACCTGTTTCTTATGTCTGTCACCCGAGGGTCTTCATTATGGCGGCAGGCGCCGGTTATGCGCCGCACGCCTTTGTCCGGTTCTGCGGCGGCGCTCTTTAGCCAGTGAATCGGCTTTCTCGCCACTGTCCGTTCCCGGCACCTCGAGAACTCTGGCGCCTGTGGCCGCTCGCCTGAATTTCAGCGCGCTGATGCCAAGGTGCTCAAGGTCAATACTCTCTTTGGCCCTGGCAAGCACGTGCGCGTACGTAACACCCTTTTCCTCGGCGTCAGGCTGTAGCGTCAGTACTATTGCTGCCGAGCGAGGGGGGCGGAGTTTGCGGTTTTTAGGCTTATTAGCCTTTTCCCCCAACTGTTGCGGCTGAGAGGCCGAGCGAGGGTTTGCCGCCCTATTTTTCTTTCCTCCAGTCGCCACATTCCAGCTTTTGTCCATGGAAGTAGGGACTAGGGGCACCTGGGCTGTCATGGACCGTACCACAGCGTCCATGTTGAATGGTGCACCCTCGCACGAGCTACTGGCGGGCTGCGTCTTCTCCATTGGTGGAAGTGGGACCGGAGACTGCCTCTTGTACTGGTCCCGAATGTCCGCTCTCATCTGCGCCATTTCGGTGCGCATGTCCGTCATCTCAGCTCGCAGGCGGTCATTTTGCGCCTGCACAATTCGCGTCTCTTCCGTCGAAGTGCGTTGCATGAGGTAAACAAGCATGGCTCTGATCGTCTCAACTGCGTCATTGAGGGCCCTCACGGAGGACCGGGAAAATGCGTTTATCTCCCTAGACTGTAGAGTCTAAGGGGGCGCATACCCCCCGGGCCCGGGGAGGCCAAAGTGGGGGGTTATCTGGGGCTCTCTCCTCCCGCAACCCCCTCCGAACTAGTCGGAGGGAGGGGAGGAGAACTACCCACTAAAAACCCAGCAGCGTTACCCTCACTGCCGTTATAGGGGGACGACATGGGGTCGCAAGCATTCTACCACGACGTCCCCCCGGCTGCCCCGGCGTTACACCGGGGGGCACCCTCGCGAAGGAGGGAAGGATTGGCAACGCAACAACCCTTCCCCCAGACGTGTAAGGCCTTAGATGGTGGGTCCCCAGCCCACCGGCCTTATTGGGGGAGAAGGTGGTTGATGTATTGCAACCGCCTTCTCCCCACCCGTCTGCGCCGGAGCGGGTGCGCGTCAGCTCTTTCTTCGCGCTCCCGCTCCGCTTGCTCTTTTTGCGACATCACTTCTTCCGCGAAGTTTACCGCTGCCTCCCACGATCTCTCGCTGCTCAGCATACAACTCACAACACTGTGCAGCGAGAAATCGTCCGTCCCCAGCGCCGCAACCAGTGCACGGCGCTCCACGGCCCAGTTTGGACATTCCACCAGAGTGTGCTGGGCCGTATCATCCTCCGCACCGCAGTGGTGGCAGACTGAGGTCTGCTCACTCCCAATGTTGTGCAGGTAATGACCGAAGCAGCCATGCCCGGTCATTACCTGCATCAACCTGAACGTAGGGCTACCCGTCTTGCGGTCCAGCCAACCGTCTAGGGACGGGAGGAGTGCCCCTATGGTACGCATGCCATAGGGGGAGTCCTCCAGCATTTCTTTCCAGCGGTCCCGCTCCCGCTGGCCCGCCATCCGTCGCCTTTCGGCAACCTCTTGAGGAGCCAGGCGCTCCTCGCTCGTCCTGGCGTCCACCCGCTCCCTGTAGCGCTCCGCCAGCAGCCTCGCGTCCAGCTCCGACGGCAGTGTCCCGGCCAGGGCGTACGCAGCCGCGAACGACACCGGCCGGAAACAACGGCCCATTCTCTGGGTGATTACCCTCTGTGGTCTTCGGAGTAGAGCCCTCGTCCTCTCTGCCAGTCGGTCTGCCCATATCGGCGCCCCGTACAATGCCATGCTACGGACAACGTTAGCAAAAAGGCGCCAACATGGGGCCTTTGGGCCGCCTATGTTTGGTAAGAGGCGGCCCATTGCAGCCGAGTCGGGGAGCTAGTTGTGAAAAATGCTCCCCGTAACCCCACTTGCGATCCAGGATCAGGCCTAAGTATTTTATATGGGCCTTCACCTGGACGGCCTCACCCCCAACGGGGATGGTTTCGCCAGCACGCAGCCGCCAGCCCCTCCGTTTTTGAGAGGGCCACCCTGAGGCCCAGTTGACCGATCCTCCCAACCGTTAGCTCCGTGGCCACAGCTGCTCTCCTAAGGGTTTCCCTAAGCTCTTTCCCCCGCACGGCGACCATGGTGTCATCTGCATAGCAAATTGTCACCATACCGGGGAGCTGCGCACCACGGATTGGCCAGTCGAAGCCGATGTTCCACAATAAGGATCCCAGCACCGACCCCTGTGGAACACCGCACTCCATCTGCCTATCTAGGCGGCCACTATTTCCCTTGAAGAGCACTACCCTTTCAGACAGGTAGTGCTCGACGATTGCCCTCAGTAAGGGAGGCACCTTGTGGTAGCGGAGTGCCTCCCTAATAACCTCGTAAGGGAGGGAACCAAAAGCGTTGGCAATGTCCAACGATACTGCTATGACTCCCTCACCTTTGCTTGCCGCCTGGTCGCTGAAATCCTTCAGCGCACCCACTGCGTCGATTGTCGTTGTCGAGCGCCCCTCCCGGAACCCGATCTGTCTTGGGCTTATGTTCGGGCCAATGTCCCTCAGGTGTTTTGAGATGCGACGGGCGATTAACGGGGATTATGCGCTCTAGCATTTTGCCCGTCTCAT
This sequence comes from Epinotia bilunana, assembly GCA_947049275.1. Lineage (NCBI taxonomy): Eukaryota > Metazoa > Arthropoda > Insecta > Lepidoptera > Tortricidae > Epinotia > Epinotia bilunana. The sequence goes on along the minus strand of OX346271.1, from coordinate 8,124,728 downwards.
GCAGGAGGACAATGGGGCGGTACCCTGAAGGAGAGTCAGCTGGGCGACCTTCCTTCCGCAGCAGACACAGCCTCCCCTCCTTCCAGCATTTCGGAAAGATCCCCTCCTTGAGGCAGTCATTGAAGATGCCTCGCAGTCGGAGCCCCAGGTGTTTCATCGCCAGTGGCATGACCCTCCCTGGCACACCATCTGGTCCTGGCGCCATTCTGCAGGACTTGAGGCGGAAGACTGCCTCAAAGATCTCCGAGTCCGACACCACCGGTGCGTCCGCCGACACAGCCACCTCCTCCGTGGGAACCACCACTGTTGGAGGCGTAAAGGCCTGTGCTGCCGGAAAGAGGCCCTCAACAACCCTCGCGAGGGGTTCCGGCTCAAGTGTTTCCATGGGGGGGGGGGGGGCTTGTTTTATTTTTTGCCTGACTATTTTGTACGGGCGGCCCCATGGATCCTTATCTAGCGTCCAGATGAACTCCTCGCGAGCCTCATCTTTCCGTTGTATGAATATGGTTTAGGTACCTTTTTCCTGGAAGAAATGGTTCGCTTACTTTGTATCGAATATGAATTGGATTTTAGCAAATGTAAGTTCGGCATAACGCGTTCGATACATTAATGGAATATGTTAATGTTAACCCTAACGTTCACTGCCATTATATTTATAATGCTACCTATGCGTGTACCCGATATCGTGGTTTTTCCGCCTTGTAGCGGAACCTCGGTACGAGCAGGGGACCCCACTAGCGGGTACTACGGCAGTGAAAGTGTTAATTTCAGACTCATTGGATTTTCGAATGATATTCGTTACTTAAGTTTGAGAATTCGGTTTAAGTAAGTAATTCCTGTAATTATATAAGTAAGCACAAAACAATGTTATTTTTGATATTATTCAAAAGAGGTTGTGTGGCTAATTACTGAAGATGTTTTTTGAAAACATTTCACTGTATTTCTTATGACATACTTAAGCTCTTATTTAACTTAATGTATTATATAAATTAAATGTATGAGAAATGCTACCCAATATTTTTATGAATCGATGATGTTTTTAAATTTTTGACACATTGTATGAAATGTTTTTGTAATAGCTTCCTGCACTTATATAGGTATATATATGTACCTGCCCGTGGCAACTTGGTGTTATATGTAAACTGTACAAATTTAATAAACGTTGAATCTTATAACATGTTTTACTTCTACATACGATTATAAAGACGTCTTTTACCGGTTTCAACGCTAAAGGTGCCTAAAGTCGTCACTTATCGTGCCCATACATTGAATAAATATGTCTTATACACCGTGCCCGCGAATAACCCGAAAGATTTTACCTACGTATTCCCGAGGTCAAAAGAAGTAAAAAATGTCATATGACTCTAGGTCGATTTCGCCTTAGATTCAGGGTTAATGTCAATTTAAAAAAAAATTAACACTTGTAACTCAACTGAAAATGCCCGTTTGGTGATGATGTCACCGGTATGGGGCTAAGTATAAAGACATCTTAAGTGACAGATGTCAATGTGATAAGGAACACATTGCTTAACTAGTTATTATGGAAAAAAAACTAAAAAAATCATTTTAACCGACTTTTTTTCTAGTAAAAAATGCTTTTTTTGTTTAAAAACGTTCAAAGAGTTACAAAAAAAAATTAAAAAAAAACAGAAAAAAAAAATTTTTTTGGTGAAATTGACCAAAAGTCATATGACATTAACTTCTTTTGACCTCGGGAATACGTGGGTAAAATCTTTCGGGTTATTCGCGGGCACGGTGTATATAACGTAGTTTATGTTCTATGGTTCTACGTGAACGAGCGGCTGACTAGCGCCAACCGACAGCTGTTCCAGCGGGCCCGCGAGGCCGCGCGCACCGCCGCCTGGCGCTTCGTGTGGACCCGCGACGGCAGGATCCTTGCCCGCAGGTCTGAGGGCCAGCCAACTCATCGCGTGCGCCGGTTAACAGATATGCACATTTTTTTGCCATCCGAAGTCAAAACCGGTCCTTAGTTGTTATTGCTTTTGTTCATTTTGTTGTGAAGTCCTGAAATTGAATGTTTCGTTGTTGATCTTTGTTTGTAACTCGTATCTTGTAAACTGTATACTTTTAAGAAAATACCGTTCTTACCGGTTTGTTGTGGCCTTTATACTTGTTCTGTTGTTGCTATGTGTTGTCGCGGGAGTGGGCCGACAAATGTGCCTCGAACCGTCACGTGTTTCAGCCTGGAAACGATCACCTTGTATAAATATTTCCGTTTATAGTTTATCTATGTATATGTATGTTATCGGTCTACGCTATCACTTTTTATTTACCACTTTGTGTTGCACTTATTTTATACTTTTATCTCCTTGCATTGACTCACTTACCTGTATGCAGTTATCCATTTGCTATTGTTATTTTAACTTGTTAGCTCGTTCTCGTTTTTATGATGTCGCGGTTTAATAATTTGAACGTTGGATTATTTAATGCTGGTTCCCTAGGTACGGGCCACGATGAGCTGATTGCGACTATAACAGATACGAACGCAGACATTATTGCCATAAACGAGTCGTGGCTTCGGGCTGGCGAGGAAGGACGTGCTCCCGCCGTGCCTAATTACCGACTACGTCACGTTCCCCGGCCGGTCGAAATATGTGGAGGACGGGGTGGGGGCGTCGGTTTCTTCCTGCGCCGGGGCCTCAACGCACGCACACTACCACATCCTCCCGCTGCGCTCGTAGAACAAATGTGGTTGAAAACAATAATTAACGGCAGACATTTAATAATAGGAACCGCCTATCGACCACCACGGCTAGATGTTGACACTTTTTTTGATGCCATTACTGACTCAATAACTTCTTTTGTTAAATACGATCGACTAATTTTACTTGGTGACTTTAATATAAATTATACGGACAAGAACGACAGAAAATTTAAATGTTTGACACAATTTCTGACAACGGTTGGCCTGACACAACATGTATGCGACCCGACTCACTTTACGGAACACAGCCAAACAACTATAGACCTTATTTGCTCCGACGCTCGTGTTGTGTCTGTAGACGTGCAGCATATCCCGGACCTAGGGAGACATGCATTCATCACAGCCGAGTTTGACATTAAAAAGCGGAAACCGACACCTAGACGTATTACTTATAGACCTCTGAAAGACATAAACTTGACTGAATTTAACAATGACCTTGACACCATCAACTGGGAACAAATTTTATTACTTAAGGACGTAAATGATATGGTTAGACTATTTAACTCATTGCTACTTGGACTTTTTGACAGACACGCGCCGGAAAAGACGATAGTTGTGAAGGAGGCACTTAAACCATGGCTTACGAGCAACGTTCGGCTCATGATGCGGCTCAGAAACGAGGCTCACGCTCGTTACAAACGAACCCGAAACGATGTTCACAAGCGGTATTACCTCGACCTGAAACACCTTGTGATAGAAGCCATCTATAGCGAGAAACGTGCCTTCTTCACGCACCATATCAATGACATGACTGACCCGAAGTCTCTCTGGAAAAACTTAAAGCGCACTGTTCTTCCAGATTCACAGTTGCAGACTGACCTCCCGGTACAATTTGATGACCCTGATTTGATCAACCGTCATTTTCTCAATATACCTGGAAAACAGGACGTGACTTTATCTGACTTGACTTTTTTTGAATTTTATAGACATAACGACAAAACTTTCACGCTTTCGGCTACCACTGCTACTGCCGTCACAAAAATAATTAAGTCAATTAGAACTACGGCAAAAGGACTGGACTCAATTGATATTGACATGTTACTTCTGACATTACCGAGAACTACAGACGTACTGACTTACATTATTAATAAGAGTATTCTTACTATGACTTTTCCGGCTGACTGGAAAATCGCTCAGGTGAACCCGTTACCTAAAAAACCAAACCCCACTGATGTGTCTCAACTGCGCCCTATAAGCATTCTTCCTTGTGCATCAAAGATAATTGAACGGGTAGTTTGCGAACAGCTGTCCGATTACCTGGAGAAAAACAGCATACTTCCTGAACTGCAGTCGGGTTTTCGCAAGGGTCGGTCGACAGCTACTGCGTTGCTCGATGTAGTCGACAACATCTTACAGGCTCGCGATGCTGGTAAAAGTACCTTTTTAGTTCTTTTAGACTTCTCCAGGGCCTTCGACTGCATTAGCGTACCTCTTCTATTATCCAAGATGTCTTATTACGGGTTTGATGTCAATGCAACCAAATGGTTCAGTAGCTATTTGTCTGGCCGTGCGCAGGCAGTTGCGTTGCGTAAGGTGGATGGTGGTGCTCTGCGGTCCTCTGTTTGTACTGTGACGAGAGGAGTACCGCAGGGTTCGATACTTGGTCCCCTGCTCTTTATACTGTATAGCGCTGACATCACAAACAGTATAAAAAGCTGTAAGTATCACCTGTACGCGGACGACGTGCAACTTTATTTTTCTAGCGCGCCGTCAGACACTTCTGCTGCCATAAACACAATTAATGCGGACCTTGATCGTATTTCCTCTTGGGCGGAGAAGAACTGCTTAGTTCTTAATCCTAGCAAGTCGAAGTATGTGGTTTTCGGGTCAAAACATCAAATCCGTAATACCCTTAATTCCCTTGATGCTCTGACTTCCGGGAATGTTGCCGTCATGGGCGAACCAATAGAACAGGTGGTAGAAGCAACCAACCTCGGCCTTCTTATGGACGGGAATTTGCGCTTTGAGAACCACATACTAAATGTTGTGGGTAACTGCTTCTATCGCCTTAAAGTTCTATATAATATACGTGATTACCTTAGTGTCGATTTGCGTGTCGACCTATGTGAATCACTCATATTATCTAGATTAAACTATTGCGATGTCGTGTATGATGGGTGCATTACTGGCCGTTCGAAGAGGCTAATACAACGAGTGCAGAACGCATGCGCTCGTTTTTGTTTCCGAGTCCCTCCCCGGTCCCACATCACTCCGTACTTGAACGCCGCTAACTTGTTGAACATGCCTGCACGCCGGCGCCTGCACCTGGCCACTCTGCTCTTCGGGGTGGTAAAGCATGAAACCCCATCTTACCTATTTCAAAAACTGGTATGGTCAAAAAGTGCGCGCAGATTCAAGGCAATGGCCCTGATACCTATGCACCGAACCGCTGCTTTCCGAGGTAGTTTCAAGTTTGCGGCGTCTAAGTGCTGGAATGATATCCCTCCCCCTATCCAAGGGGCGCTTAGCAGATACACCTTTAAGCGTATGCTTAAGGGTTATTTGTTGACGCTCCAGAAATCGATATCCTAATCCAGCACTGTGACAGCAAAAATATGCCAATTAGTAATTTTGAAATTTTTATTTTATTTACTTGTTGTTTTAAAAGTAAGAATGAATTTGAATGTCGAATGTTATTTTTTTTTTTTTAATTATATTGATGCTGCATGTAGGTAGTACGTACACAGCTCTCACCTGGTTTTTAAAATTATATTGATTTCTCTCTCGCCTATCCCAATAGTATATTAGTATAGTAGTTTATATATATATTAAATTGTATGACGTTTCCGTGAGTCACCAACGGTGCTGGCTGAAAATCAGCGCTGCAGGTGTCTGACACCTCAGCATAATGCTGAGCCAGTGTCCGGTTCACTGCCGCAGAGACACACTTGTTTCATGTTTCATGTGCTTTTCTTGTTTATTTTATTATTTAATAACCATGTGTGTCCTGTGTGTTTGTGAATAAATGTATCTTTCTTTCTTTCTTTCTTCTTTCTATGTAGTATAGTCAATATTTCAAGTAAGATTTACGAACGCTGTCTTGTAGCGATAATATTCGCACGTGGATAATTTTTAGGGTTCTGTATCCAAAGGGTAAAAACGGGACCCTATTACTAAGACTTCGCTGTCCGTCCGTCTGTCCGTCACCAGGCTGTATCTGAAGAACTGCGATAGATAGTAGTGGAACTAGATAGTTAAAATTTTCACAGATTATGTATTTCTTTTGCCGCTATAATAACAAATACTAAAAATAAAATAAAACAAATATTTAAGAGGGGCTCCCATACAATAAACGTTTTTTTTTTCAGGCTGTATCTCAAGAACCGCGATAGCTAGACAGTTGAAATGTTCTCAAATTATGTTTTTCTGTTGCCGCTACAACAAAAAATACTAAAAATAAAATAAAATAAATATTTAAGGGGGGCTCCCATGCAACAAACGTTTTTTTTACTGTTTTTATAGATAATGGTACGGAACCCTTCGTGCCCGAGTCCGACTCGCACTTGGCCGGTTTTTATTTTTATAACACGAAGGTTAGAAATTTAAATAAAACAAGTTTTCATTATAATTTATTTATTAAGAACCATTCAGTAGGTACAATAAAAATGTCTAATGCACTTAGTATTTGAGTCATTTCAGTCTCGTCTAAAATGATTATTAATTCTATTACTATTGAGATTACACGTAGTAGAATGTACGTCAATCGAAATACTTTATTGCTGCCGTTATACTCATTCTTATTTTATTCACTCTTCGCCATCCGTCTATTGTGTAGGTACAAAATGTTAGCGCGACTGACCGTGTTAAGAGTCCGCAGTAAGCTCGATTCTCCTTACAAACGTAGTTACGCTCTCATTTTAAAACTACGTGTTGGATTGTAACGAAACTTTGCATATACAATGACATGAGGTATATCTATGTCTGTAATTAGTGTATGTAGCTTCAGATACCATAGTAAAAAAAAATACAACGAATTTAAGTTTTTCATACAAAACTTGTTTTTGCTGTATTTCGTTTGTTTTATAAACTGGAACCATATAAACTAATAACAGACATATATATACCTCATGTCATTGTATATGCAAAGTTTCGTCACAATCCAACACGTAGTTTTAAAATGACGCCTACGTTTGTATGGTAAGGTGAAATTCGGCCGAGCTTACTGCGGACTCTTAACATACAGTAATACAGCTACTTAGGGCGGGGTGCACCAACTTACGATTACAGACCAGAGCAACGTTAAAAATGGCGCCAACAGCTGTCATTCCATAGAAACTTGTCAAACTTTCCATGCATACAGATTAACTAACGCTGCTCACGATTACAGACGGTTTGATGCAAAACACCCTTATGCTATTAACAATCGGTCGCTGCGCCCGGGGCCATAATATGTGGGAACGGAACGGGGCACCTCTGTTGCGCTCTCTGTTGCACGTATAATAATAATGATAATAAATACTCTTTACTTCTGTGGTGCACACGACAAGAGAAAAATCTTACAAAAAAAATGCTTAGTAAATAATGGTAACAACGGGCGGTCGGTGTAGTCAACAGCAAAAGTTGATGATCAAGTACCTTGTCACTTTCACTACTTCGACGTATCCAAACTGTCGCAGTACGTTAAGTGCGACCACGGAATAAAGAATCCATCTTTATTCCGTATGTGCGACAAAGTACTAAAGTGATCATCTATATTTGCTGTTGACTGTTCCTGCCAAGCACGTAAGCGCAAGAGCCGTGTCTCGTTCCCATCGCACATTTTATGAGCCCGCGCACAGCGAGTGTTTGATAATAATAGTAGTGCATAATTATTTTCCATCGTATTTTCACGGAAACGTACGAACGTGTCTTGCTATTTCAGTCAGTCTCGTTACAAAATATCCGCGTCTTTTTATCAAGATGGGTATGAATTAATTGTCGTTTGTTTTTCTGCAGTCGCCTTGTTGTCGCATAAAGTTTAAAATCGCTCGGCAACAATAAAATATTTCGATTATGACGTAGTAGTACACGCACGTAGATATAACCGGTTCCTATGGAGCTAATGTACACGCAGGCTGGCTAACTCCTTTTAATTTAACAGCAACATCTATAATTCAAGTACACTTGGTATAAAAGTGAGGACACGATAGTTCGGGAATTATGAAAGATTTTCCATGAATATTATTCCTAGTACAGTAATATGTGTTATGATTAGGTGTGATTCATCAACATGATTATGGTAGAACATTTTACTTAAAAAAAACATATTCCAATAAATTGATATTACCTCGGGCATAGTGTTGCACTTTAAACATTAACCTTTATTACGAATATAAAGTTACAATAACGGAACCACAATTTAGCAATAATTCAAAAAAGTGTCTGACCAGCTGATCGTGGCAGTAGAAAGTAGCTCATGATAAACACACCCATATCTTCACTTACAGCGCGTGGTGTAAGAAAGAGATGGGTGTATGTACATTTAATTTTAATTGCAAAATACATTGCCTAAGTATTAGTTGATTAAAAAATAAACCTTACTCCAAGTGACATAGAGTATATCGATACCATAGTTTACAATCGTACTAATTACGGGGAAAAAACTGGTGTAATTAGTATGATAGTGCTCAAATCATAAGGTAACAATTTCAGCGACAAAAAAAATGTAATTAGTACGACTGTGAACTAGGGTCTCGATATTAAAAAGACTAGATGAATTTATGAGTGATATATATGAAGGGATGTTCGGGTAGTCAGTATATTTCAAGTAATGTTGAATAGGTCTCTATTCTCAAGATATTTTTTAAACAATTACTACCCGACCTAATAGCGAATACAAACATTGACACAATTTATTTACATTAAAGATTTACTCGAAAACGTCCTATTATAGTTAATAGGTAGGTACATGTTATTACAAGCTTTATATTTAACATGCAATGTTGTCATGTCGACAACTGTTCTTCAATATTTGCAAACCATTCTTCAGTCACTTGCACCGGCAATGCCAAATTTAAGCTCAATCACAGCCTAAAGGTGGCCATCCCTTTCTATCGCATGCAACGCGCTGCGATGGTACGCGGCTGGAGTCATGTACTTGTACTTGTCAAAATCGCGGAGTGAGCCGCCCCTGGGTCAATAGTATACCGATCCCATTGAGCTTAAATTTGGCATACCTACTTATGTAAGTTTCGTGACAACGTAATACTATGGCACTACCGAGTAGTTCTGATAATGGACACCAAAGGCAAATTAAATGTCGAGAACGCCCTAGGCAAGCACCTCATCGGCGCCACTCTAGCGGCCATAGATTAAAAAAAAAAAAAAATGATGAAAATGTTTCATCGCGCGCCTTTTTGTAACCCCGCCAGGCACGTGCCTAGTTTGCGTATATGGATAATCCGCGTCTGATGGACACAGAAGGCGGCCATAGCCAAACTACATAAGATACACCCGTCGTGTTACGGCTCATTGGAACTCTCTCAACGATGTAGCAGTTCATGCACACGAAAGTACGGTCGGCAATAAAACCTTGTACCAAAATGAAGTTTATTACCTAAACTTAAATGGGACAACACTGTAATACGGTGTGCCCTAAGGGAGAGTATGCACCAGAGGATACAAACGTTTTCGTGTATTTAGACACCTCGCAAGCTTGACAGCTAGGTATTTGGAAACATGTCTGGATGGTCACGCTCATTCATTAATCTCTGTGATGTCTACTTACTAAGTAAAATGGCTTTAATTCGTTATCTGTCATTGGCTTTCGGTTTCTAAGAGACAAAACAATTTAGTATCAGCAGTTGGTTTTATGAATAAGAGGGTAAGTCTTTTTTATGTATTTTATATCAGATTAATACTAATGATAACTCTGATTTAATTTTTCACAACTTCCGATTATCCTAAGGAAAGAAAAATATTTTAATGCTAATTCTGAGCCGGTATAATGAAGAAATACTAGATTCTAACTTCAAACTATTACAGAACAGAAGCAGATGCCAATATTTCGCACGCAAGTTTCTATATCAAGCCATCGCACACGATTTTTGACTTATGCAGCAATGAAGTAGCGATATACTTACAAACTTATAGTCGCGATGCTGTTATAAACATTAACCACGATGGTGATCGTAAAACATTTACGTAACCACAATTTACATAGCTTATTTTTTATACCACACTTGGCGGTAAGCGGTCACTCTAGCCTATGGGCGCTTGCAACTTCAGGAGTGTCACATGCACTTTGTCGACCCTTTAAAAATTTCTTTCTTGTATAGAACCATACTGTAGTCCCTCGGGAAAACCTCGACATCCCAGTTTATTTCACAACCAGAGCATTCGAGGGAGGAAATCCCCCTGAAACCGTACCGTAAGTAATATGTGGTGGTAGCTGGTAGCGGTAGCCCATAATATGTTTTAGGGAGTCAGGATGAATGCCCTGCCGACGGCGAGCGGTGCGGTGGTAGAAAGCAGCCGTGTGCATCATGTTGAACAGTTCTTGGATTTCTGCTATCGTCATACAATCGTGAAGCAGCAATCGCCCCTCCTTTACATGTAGGTAACAATTTAGGTGCATGTAATAATCGGAATATCGTATAGCTTCTAAATCGCGTCTGACGCGCATTGCTAGCAAGCAAATGCAGTGCGTTTGCGAGATTCGCGGTGACATCGATGTAAAAAGTCGTCGTGTGCGTTGGTTTAATATCATATTTAGGTATTAGCTGTTGTCATGTCATCACTCATCACCCATCTCTTTCAGACAATACTTTGTTAAAAGAGGAAAGATCTTGTATTTGGTCTGATAATTTTCACTAATGTAAGTAGCTCCGTTGTTAACCAATTCAAACCAAAGCTTAGGCGTAACTTGCGAACGAATTATATGTAATGCTCGGCTTTGTGCCACCTCCATTAAATTACTATTAAGTTCCTAGCAACGTCCTTTAAGATACCTACGATCTAAAAGTCCCTGACTGATGGTAAAGGAGAAGTGGCTGATTTACAGCTTCTTGTACCAGAAAAGGTAATGCTCGCCGTCTTCTACCAAGAGGTCATCAACACCTGAAAATAGAAAAAAAATAAAAATAAGTATGACATGCGCATGAACTTATAGAACGTCATATGCTTTCATTTATATGCCTTGAAAAGTCCATAGATGACGCCTAATCAAAATAGTCAGAAGTTGGTGTAGTAATGACGAGTTTCTTTTTGCATAACTCCCTCCACAAAAAACTGGCCGCGTTAATAAAGCAAGCCTTTTCCAAAGGCAAGAGTCGTAAGTCGTGACAGGTTATACGTATCGCTCCAAATCTTGATCCCATTTCAAGGTTACAAATTGTACGGAGATGGTGTTATACTGCCGTCCTAAGCTAAAAGGACGCATCTGACAATGAGACTCGTAGTCAGATGCGTCCTTTTTGCTTAGGACGGCAGTATAGGGGTGTGCTGTTATAGGGATCAAGTTTCGCCGCGATACCCACAAATAGAAACGAGATGACGCCGTCTCAGTACCCAGTACAAGTCATTCTAGTCGTGCAGAAGTGTCAAAGTAGACTCACCAACGGGAGCCACGAGCTGGTTGCCTGGCGGGCTGGCAGGGTCGGGGATCTCTGTCAGGCGGTACAGCAGCCAATAATGGTAGCCCATGGGTTCCTCCTTGTGGCCGGCGAGTGTGTGCACATAGTGACCGTTGGGCCATTCGCTGGCTTCAAACTTGAACTTCGGGTCTTGCTCTGCCGCCATTTGCATCACGTGGTAGAAAGAGATGTTTCTGGAATCACGAGAAAAATTTAAAAAGATTTTTATCCTTAGTGGTTTGTGTTACATGAGCATTTGTCTGAAATATGTAGAAGACGAAGTATTTAAAGAACGTTACAAGTTAGGAACGTACAAAAACGTGTATCTAATGCGACAGAAAATGCATATTAGAAACAGAAGACGCGATTGATCGGGTTAGAGTGATCCTTCTGTTATTTTTTTTTCATACAATCAAACCCTGACCTTTGGCAACAGTGTACCAACGACTCTATTCAGATGACGCATTAATGTCGTTGCTATTTAGGTCCAGCCGGCCTTTGTAAGAGGGAGAAAAAAAGCAATTCCATTCCATTGTCAAAAGAAAGTGTGCCTGTACAAATGAAGTTTGTTATATAGAGACAGTTGGAGTCCCGGGGAAGGACATAACCCGGAAATCATCCCCTATAAACGGGGCAGAAGCTAGTTGTTTCTATTTTTCGTACCGACACATTAAGTTCAGACGTGTGCGTGTGATAGAATTATCAGGGTTGCAGACAACACGCGGTACCTTGGAGCCATCATGTAAAGCGTGTAGTTCTCCGTGACGTTGGTGCCGAGCCACAGCGTGTAGGTGAAGGAAACGTTGCGCGCGTCCGACTCGTTGCTAGGGTGGGACAGGTACGACATCTTCAGGCTGCCGTCACCGTTGTTATTGTCTAGAAACAAACAAAAGGTTACGAAAATACAAAAAAAATAAACTAAAATATTTCTCCTACACTCCGTTTCACGCGCGCTAACCGGCCGCGGCCGTTGTTTAAACTTCGCACCCTAGAGCCGCACGCATTTCGTGAATCAGTCCACCCCTGAGCTAATACCGACGCGCATACATTTAGCCTATTAATTTGTTATACCTAATTACTTAGTTAATTATTTCAGACTGAGCCAATAGCCTGGATATTCCGTTTTTAGAATTAACTACAGTGCATTGTATTGTTGTGTTTTCCAGCCGGTGTTCAATAGACTCAATAAAAATAATACAAATAAACTCTTATTTTCTACAATGCGTCGTTTTCTCATTTAATTTCACAATAAAATCATTTGATATTTTGAACTAGACAAAAGGTGATTAGTATTTTGTGGAGAACACGTCTCTTAAAATTGACTTTATGTTTTACTGGTTGCAAGTTTGCAAGGTTTCCAATTTTCTGGAACATGAACGTGAGTAGGTAGTGCACGTTGCCAAAGCCAACTTCACCCTGTCAGCTGTCAAACATTCATCCACTTGGTGAAATTGTGATTTTTGTGCTATTGCGCGCAAATAAGTTTTGAAGCTCAAAGGTATTGCTGGCAGCGTAGAGGGCTCATTCAGCTTGTCTTGCAGTGCTGCGGTTTAATCGCAGCCATTTGCGGGTCAACGGAAGGTTCCAGTGATATGCAGAACGAACTCCCCGAGTTCTCTAGAGTACGTTGCTGAGTAACGATATAGGTTGCAACGTACCTAGTGGCTCATTCCGGTTATCCTGCAGCTTGTTCTTGCAGTGCGGCGGTCGGACCGCGGCCAGGGAAGCAGGAGTCAGTGCTGCTACTGCCGCAGCGGTGTCACGTACGTCGCCCCAGCCACCGTCGCCGCGTTGCCGCTCCAGCAGCCATTTGCGAGCCGACGGCAGGCTCCAGTGCTGGTGCGCGCCTGGCCCGCTGTCCGAGTCCTCTAGAGCCTGAAGAGTTGTGAATGGGACATTTAATGTTTTTGTAGAGCATGCATCATAATTAGGTATACTAGTTAGGGTTACGATTAACAGTCTTTACAAGTAAAATTCATACTAAAGTCTGGCTCACTTTTTAGGTCGAATCTATAAGAAGCTAAGAAACATCTGGAATGTATCGGACTTGTAACCCGTCCAGTGCTGATTCGCTATCCTGCTAGAAGAAGCCTGTGGTTTAATTTTAGGATTTCGGTTTCCAGTGTACCTCCGAGAAACATGCACGTATTTCCTGGGTACATTTATTAAGAATACCAAGGTATCACAGAGTAGGGAAACATTCGGTGCCAAAGATTTCGTAGCGCTACGCTCGTAGCCGATAATATGGGGAACTCCGTGTGTAGAGGAAAACGCCTACGAGCTCAGCGGCCATCGTTCCTTGTACTGAAAGTATTAAGAGGAAACAGGAATGTATTGCTGTCGCGCCAACCTCAAACCTGCCCCCGCAGAGCGCGATAGAGACAACTGCAGCTTGGACCGAAAATACCTATTAAAAGTACCTTCATAAAATCAACGTTTCGTAGTCCCCTGATTTCTTCTCCAAAACTTGACCTTTTTAACTATTCTTTTTTTATGAATCAAAGAAAGGCTTTGGCCGTGTTCCTATGTTTTCCTTTTTTTAATAATCTAGTCAAAATTGTTTTCTGGATGTTTGAACACAGCGGAAAATCTGGCATTTTTTTAGGTTTTTGAAGGTTAATATAAATTTTAAGAATAAATTTATGAAAAAAAGGAAAACATAGGAACATGTCAATAGTAGCCATAGATTTACGGATACAAAATTATTGCTCTACTGCCATTATCCAGGGAGAAAACAGGGGACTACGTTTCTATGGAAAAACGGCCGTTGTGTTTCCTCTTAAAGACTGAAATTAAATTATCAGGCTAGCAGCTGCACTGACGCTGCAAACTGTAAGTGAACACACCTGTATAGCCAACGCTGTGGTGGTGAGCTGGGTCCCGAAGCCACCGTCTGGGTGCTGCTGCCGCGCCAATCCTGCCATGGGGCGCCGCACGAAGTGAAGAAGGCTGCGGTGACGGTGGTCCTGGACGACACAGCGCAGCGCTAGGATCACCATCGAGATCGTGTCTGTAATCAGGGGGATTACGTTGCTATTAAAATCATGCGACGTCTTTTAGTGGTTGGGCAGGAGAATCAATAATTGAAATTAAAATGTAGCGAGCACCCAGGGCCCTGAGTGAGCATAGGTATATTGACTGGCTTTTGCCCATTTCCGAAGACGATGATACGCAAACATGTCCTAACCTAACCTAACTAGACGAAAGTGCTACTTTTGAGATACCAATGATTGGTACTATGCTTAGGTAACAGAAGACCCTACCCTACAGTTTCCGTGATTTTATTACCCAACCGTCTCAGAAGGAGGGTTATGTTGAAGAAATAGTTATTTGTGTCACAAGGAAGCAAAATAGTATATTTACGGCGAGGGCGGTGTATTGAATCCTGAACGCAGCGAGGGATCCGCTACAATAGAATCCTGAGCGTAGCGAGGGATTCTAACGTAGGATCCTGAGCGTAGTGAGGGATACAAGTGTTAACGCTCGAGACGAAGATAATTTTGCTACCGAGTGACACATACTATTTTTCACACCGACTGTGAAGAAATTTAAAAAAGATGCTGTTAAAATTACTAAACAAGTATTAACAAATTTTCTTCATTTTTATTACATTAAATACTACGAAAAATTAATAAATTTTCATACAACGTTAAAGTTAAAACTTGAAATTATGTTCGTTTTTAATCGATCACGATGAAATTGCAATCGATTATTTTATTAAGATCTGTGTTCAATTGGCACATTGCGTAAATGCTATATGCCAATGTCTAAATTAAAAAAGTAGCTTGAACAGAAAAGTAGCGTTTTGATCCCTCTCGTCGTGGAGCAAAACTTACTTTTCCAAATGAAAGATGTGAAAACTATATTTTCCGGGCTACAGTCCAAACGGCTTGATGGATTTTGACATATGAGATTTCATTGGATTCCTCATAATCGTGGGAGAGATATGGTCTCTAAAATTTCAAAATAGCAGCTGTGTTTAAAAAAAACCTTGATTTTAATTGTTAACAGTAAATACTTAGTATTCGTTGCGTAAGGAATGTAAACAATGAGCGTAACATCAATCAAATCAAAATCGAATTAAATCGGAGACGGATTTCAATAATTTATTTATTTGCACCACTTTTCCTTGTTCGCTGTCCCCTTTATCCAATCAAGACATTCCAGCGAATGATTCGATTATTTCCTTATTTGAAGCGCCTACCAGGAAAATAAGGGGTCGATTATTTTACAAGGCGAAAGCAGTATTTGTTGTGCGGATTTAAATGCTCTTTTCAAGTGTAAAACGACTACTGGAGTCAAAGCAAATCATCGTGGAGATATTTTTACAAAGGCGTTGCGACGAGAATGGCTCATGAATGGCCATTGTACTGAGCTCATGAATAGCCTTTGTTTGCCTTTTTTCCTTTGTAGAAAAATGTTACCGCCACGTAAAATGTTCATTGAATAATGAACTCTATCTTTTTATACAATAGATTCCAAATCAGCTACGAGATAAAATACCACACAGCGCCTTGTACCTGGCTCGCTGGGAGCGGGTTGTTTTATCTTTTAGTCCATTTTGAATCTATTGAATAACACGATAGAGTTCATTATACAATGAACATTTTATGTGGCGCTAACCTTTTTCGTGCAAAAAATGGCACGCGTCCGACCACACAGTCGTATTGTTAGACTTGAATGCTATTGTTCTGAAGATAAGAAGATCTGTCCAGTTCAGAAAATCTCAACTACAATTGATTTATATTAGCACTGATGATGATGATGATGGATGATGCTGTCCAGACCGATTTCAGCCACAGCTACAGTGTGATCTGGATTTTAAATTAACGATTAGTAATATGATTGGAGTGTTGTTCACTCTGGTGAGCCATGTGGCTTGCATACCCTATCTTTTTAGGGTTCCGTAGCCAAATGACAAAAACGGAACCCCTATGGATTCGTCATTCCTGTCTGTCCGTCCGTATGTCACAGCCACTTTTTTCCGAAACTATAATACTGTTGAAATTTGGTAATTAGATGTATTCTGTGAACCGCATTAAGATTTTCACACAAAAATGGAAAAAAAAAACAATAAATTTTGGGGGTCCCCATACTTAGAACTGAAACTAATTTTTTTTTTCATCAAACCCGTACGTGTGGGGTTTCTATGGATAGGTCTTCAAAAATGATATTGAGGTTTTTAATATCATTTTTTTCTAAACTGAATAGTTTGCGCGAGAGACACTTCCAAAGTGGTAAAATGTGTGGCCCCCAGTAACTTCTAAAATAGAATGATAAAACTAAAAATATATATGATGTACAAACGACAACACTGTTAACTGACCATCCTGTGTTTATATAGAACCTTATTACAATGCACTTAAGGTGCACCGATGGTCAGTTAGCTGTGTTGTCGATAGTACATCACCATGCAAACTTCCACCGAAAATTGGTTTGAACAAGATCTAGTAAGTAGTTTTTTTTAATACGTCATAAATCGTAAACTGCAATTTACCTTTCATTCAACGGATAATGGTACAGTACCCTTTGTGCGCGAGTCCGACTCGCACTTGGCCGGTTTTTTGTAGTTACGAGCGCAATTTGGGCAGGTTAATACCCCGCCGACGAAGTTGTACTGGATGGTTGCCGGCAGGCGAGCCTTGAGCTATAGTTACGACGCAAAATTTCGAAGGCAGTTGATGGACTAGACGTCGCCATTCGAACCGCCGCGCCGTGCTGCCTTCTTCTCCCACTCAGAGGGCTCTAACTTGCATTTCTTCATGTGTCTTTTTAGCGGGCGTAGCCAGATTTATCACTTATCGTTGTGGAAACATCCGTCACGTTCCGACAAATATGCGAGTGCGAGAGTGACAGATGTCTTATTGACAACGATAAGTGTTAAAATGGCAACCATAATCGCCCGCAGAACATCCTTAATAATGTCCCGTTAGAACACCCTAGACTAGCACTTGTCAATAAAGCACGATTGAAAAAGTATTAATCATGAACGCAATCATATTGTGACAACTTATGTGCCCATCAAACTACCAGGCTTGCATAAATACAAACATTATTACCAAGGCTGTGATCAGCGGCGGCATTGGCGATATCCAACAGACGCCTGATATGACGACGCCTCACATGAGCGGCCGACGAGCAGGCGGCCAGGGTAGCATAAGCGAAGTCGAGGTCGTGCGGTGGCTCGCGGTGAAGTAGGGCAGCCACCAGGTCGCGGCCGTGGAATGAGCGTGGGTCCTTGCAGAGTGCGCCTAGGGCCAGGGTGTAGGCGGCCAGGCGGGCGAGCGGCGGGGGGGACTCGTGGTGCCTGTGACAATACGGTGGTCTTATCATAATATGACTAGTTATAACCGAGACCGTTTTGTATATAAAGTGGTCGTGTCTTTTTCGTCCAATTAGTAAAAAAAATACAATAATGTACTGTACATTACTATAGCGGCCGGGAAGTAAGGGGTTGCCAGCTGAGTACATATAGACGGCCGACCGTAGCGAGGCTGGATAGTAAGGAGCTAATGAGGCTGGCAACCCCTTTTCACGCCGAGGTATGGATAGTGCTTTTCTCAAACATGCAATGAAATGAAAAAAAAACTCCAGGAAATCAAACTTTAATTTTCATAGCTGAACGCCGTGATGCTGTGCCACAAATTGCGGAATGGAAATTTAAAAAAGACCATCTTGCAGGCTTAGGCCTCCAATTTTGTATGAAATGCCATTACGGATCTCTCGTCTCGCTGCGCCCGAAATGTGACACTTCGAAGCCCATTATGAAGAACACAATGTCAATATTTCATTGTCTGTTTGAGAAAAATATTTTAATCTTACTTGGACATCATAAGCAGAATCTCAATCTCCATCTGTTTGGCGGACAGCTGCATCTCCAGTCCCTGCTGCTCTATCTCCTTGCCAGTGTTGTTTGCAAGCTGAAAGCAGGTTTAGTTTAATTAAACAGTTGGACCAAATTCCTTTAGATTTGCGTTTCCATTCAAAACTATCGTTTTTTTTTACATAAAAAGTAAGACACGTAAGCCAATTTTTTTTTAACCAAAAAGTAATGCTTCTTGATATTTTTCTGGCATAGTGATGCCAAAAAATATAAAGAAGTCTTCTGCATCCGCACAACTATATATATAATTAGTCGTAGTTCCTAATATTATATAACAAGAATTCATCATCCTCCTAGCGTTATTCCCGGTAATGCCCCCAAAGGAGCCCGGGGTCCGCTTTGACACCTAATCCCAATATTTGGCATAGGCACTAGTTTTACGAAAACGACTGCCATCTGACCTTCCAACCCAGAGGGAAAACTAGACCTTATTGGGATTAGACCGGTTTCCTCACGATGTTTTCCTTCACCGAAAAGCTACTTAACCGTAAATATTCCGTACATAAGTTCCGAAAAACTCATTGGTACGAGCCGGGATACGAACCCACGACCGCTGCTTGACAGCCGCATGCCTGAACCACTAGGCTACCGTAGCTCCCACTAGGCTACCGTAGCTCCGTACCGTATTAAAAACAGGAATTAAATATAATAAATTCTAGCTTTGTAAGGATGATCCGGATCAACTTAAGCGATTTTAAAAATTATTCTGGATGGAAATAAGCTATAGTGTACCCCGCGGGTTTGCCTGCGTTCTTTGCAATACGTGGGCCCAACGGCTCGGGCAGCTAGTATCTATATAAATATACCTGCAGGGTGAGCATGACGTCATGCGTATCGTTGCCCCACCCCCAGTCCGGCTGCCGGTGCTGCAGCAGATACTGCAGCGCCTTCTGGATGGCCTGCCCCTCGTTCAGGGTCTTCGTCTCCCAGGCGACGGTGGTCGTCGCCGCGGTGGTCGTGGTCGGTGGAGGTTTGGTGGCGGTGGTGGTTGGTGGTTCGGTTTCTGTGATCAAAGAGATGTGATCAGAATTATAGTAGTGAGTCTTGTGTGTTTTTTCATGCATTTCAGTATCTAGTTATTTACATAAGTGTGTTAATCGTCTTCTAGTACCCAGGTCCTACGTCGTAGATGGTTTTTTTTTTCGATTCTCCATTTAGGTTGTCCCCCATATCATTTTTATTTTTCTAAAGCTGGCTGTCAAAGTTAAAGTTAAATCGCGGCTTTTACGATATGCTTTCATTTGTTTACTTGACGCCGTTTACTACGGTATTTATTTATTTAAACTTTTAAATGGTAGTACCACCAGCTGCAACAACATAATTAAAGGTCATTAATGGATCAAAATAAAACACTACGATACATAATAACTACCGCCTGAGGCCCATCGTATAACAATTTACAACTTAAGCGCCTGCTAGACGGTCGCCTACAAGCTCCTCCGACAGAGCGATCTTGGTCCAGACGGTCTGTGTACAGTTATGTTTCCAGCAAAATTGCTTAGGACGCCCTTGGTGGTGTAGCGTGGTCGGCCGACTGTCTAAGGAAGTCGAGGACAAAGGGCGCGTCGTCGGTGGCTTTCTAAAAGGCGCACAAGCTTTTTTTCTTACTTTCACCTGTCCCGTGGTATGTCTGTAATCAGATCTTGCAAGTTAAATTTGATCCACTTCCCGGTTTCCGATTGAGTTGAAAAAACGAATATGCAAATTGCGTGACAATGCAATATTATGATGACGCGGAGCTGATCTGGTGATGGAGCTGGAAGGTAGCCATAGGAACTCCGTAATAAAACCACATAACCCCATCGAGTTTGGGCTGTCAGAATCGTTTCAACGAGTAGTTGATGATGGTATACAGAAAAGTTCAGTCGGCAATAAAAGCTTGTACCAAAAAATATTTTTTGTGCAGAAACTTATTCAAGACTTAACTGGCAACCCTCAGTGTTCTTCACGAATAATGACTAATGGTTCATGAAACATGCCAGAATATAGACCCAATGTAGTAAACTTTTTTATTTCGTTTTTCTGAACTGGGCATAGTTTCGGAATGTTAACGGCGCAGTCACTGCGCGACTCACCAGTCTGACCTCGGGCCGCGGAGAGCGCCAGCAGCGCGCACAAGCTGAACAGGTTACGGGCCATGCTGCTTATCTGGAACAAAAGACGGGCGCGTAAGTTTGGGCGGACTGTTTAACACATTTCACTACCAAGAATCGCTTGCACTCGCTAGGCATTGAAGGTGTTAATATACTGGAGTCTAAACAATATCGTAAGAAAAAGTGTGTTTTTACTGTTAATTTAAAATCGACGATCAAGTCAATGATAGTTTCGAATCTGTAGGTACTTCTGCGAGTAGGTAGGTATACTAATAGTATAAAACCGGCCAAGTGCGTGTCGAGTCACGCGCAGTGTAGGGTTCCGCAGTAGTCTGTCTTAGTTACATCGACGTGCGGTGCGGTTGCGTCTGCCGAATTTTTACGAAAATTGGCCTTTCCAAGTACACATTAAGTTGGTCGAATATTACTCGGTAACTACTTATGCCTACTTGTTCGTGATAGTTTTCCTTTTAAAATTATTATATGTACTACTAAAACGATTTTTTTCACATCCCCACTAGTAGCCATTTAGCCGGCAGCGGGGGGGCGACACATGACTCGAACAAGATTAGGGCTTTAAACCCCAATATTTCGCAAACGAATTACTGATTTGAAAAATGGTTTTAGGAAACCCATAATATTTTTGAACGAGCTATCTAACAATACCCCACACCATGGGTTTAAAGAGAAAAAAAAATCATCCCCGCTTTAGGTGTAGGGGAGGTACCCTAAAAAATTTTTTTATCATGATTTTATTGTACTGTTTTGTCGGCGTGATTGATTTATATACCCATGCCGAATCAAAGTTTTCTAGTAGTAATGTTTACTGAGCTAAGCCGAAGACGGACAGACAGACAGACAGACGGACATGGCGAAACTATAAGGGTTCCTTGTTGACTACGGAACCCTAAAAAGGAAAGGTCTGTAAGGTTGTAAGTTTGTATTTATTAATTATTTATTTCATAACCAGTATATAAAAACATAATATTCACCACAGTCGGAACAGTTTGACTGGGATCGTTGTACCATACATTTAATATAATAAAGTCATATAGTTTTGGCTAGTATTTAGAGGCACGTCAAAAAAACCTACTAATAAAAAAATAATGTTTTGCATAGCTAAAATACTAATTATTCATCTTCGGTTTTGATGTGCAATTGTTAAACTGATGAGCAAGTGAGTAGTTTTTGGTGGGCATTCAATATTTTTTAGGCAAGCGATTAAAATTTTCCCGTTGTAATTTTCTTTGAAAGTCACTTTTTACCTTTCACGGCTGATGTAGGGGGTACTGATGTTTTTATTCACTGAAAGACTTCTTCAATGTAAATAGATACCATAGATATGCTTAGCAAATGATATCCTAGATATAAATGTGTAAATCTTAGTTTAATTTCCTAACAATAATCTTTGCGTGCACCTACGTTTAAGACGAAGGATTTGCAATACCCTTACAACAGGGTGTCATGTTGTAAGACTGTAAGATATTTAAGACCTGATTTAATGTCTAAATGAGTGCAATAAAGTATTCTATTCTATTCTATTCTATTCTACTCTTAATAAGTACGAGTAACTACTCATAGGATTTAAACAAATATTTCACTAGAAGTTTCTATGGGAATGCGATAATCGATTCTGTGCCTGTGAAAAGTTTAATAGCATATTCGCTATTAGATTTTGTACCATAGACAACACAGCTAACTGACCATCCGTGCTCTTTATGTAAGTTGAACAAGCGTAGTATTTAATGAGTAGGTATAGGCGGATGAAGTCGCGGGCAAAAACTAGTAGTTTAAACAACTGTGTAGACTACAATAATACACGATAAGTACAATTTTTAACTATAGATTCTCGAAAAATATAAAGTGTGTTTAACATTGTGCTCCGTGCCGTACCCACTCGAGACGGCGCCTCGATCGCTTTATATTCACAACGCTTCAATATTTGCCCTCGTATCCAAACAAAATAAGCTTACATTTCGAAGAATCTTGTAATAATAGTATAATAAATTGTATTTGGAAGCCTTAATGTTTGGCGAGTCATCGTGTTGTTGAAAAGCTTGACGGGCTTGTTTACTGTGGGTTGTTTACCTGCTCGTTAAAGCAGTTAGGATGATCGGATACACTGAATATAGTATTCCAAAAAACCGGCCAAGTGCGAGTCGGACTCGCGCACGAAGGGCTCCGTATCATTATCTACAAAAAAGGCAAAAAAATCACGTTTGTTGTGCGGAAGCCCCCTTTAATATATATATATATATATATATATATATATATATATATATATATATTATTTGTTGTTATAGCGGCAACAGAAATACATCATCTGTGAAAATTTCAACTGTCTAACTATCACGGTTCATGAGATACAACCTGGTGACAGACGGACGGACGGACAGCGGTGCCTTAGTAATAGGTAGGGTCCGTTTTTACCCTTTGGGTACGGAACCCTAAAAAACACGTTATAAAGAACTTTCATTAACTTACTAAGTGGAACGCATTACAGTGAACGATATTTTAGTTCATATTTCTGACACATCTCTCATGTAGCAGCCCCGCTATTATGTAACTCGTTTTGTCCTCACCTCACTTTTTTATTTTATGTATTAATTAAGACAAAAAACAAAGAAATTCATGTTATAGTTACAATGGCCATCTAGGCAAAAACTTGGAAAGGTTTGTGTAACGATGGGGTTTTATTTTATTTTTTTATACAACGACGGTGGCAAACATGCGTACGGCCCGCCTGATGGTAAGCGAACACTGCAGCCTATAGACGCATGCAACTCCAAAGGAGTAACATGGGCGTTGCCGACCCTTGATATGTTTGAGGATTCGCCGTGTTGACAGCTGAAGGAACCAATTCCCTCGATCTCAACACAACGCATCCTCGGGAGCTCTGACGACCTTGCTCACCTCCAACACTACTACAGAGCAAGTTAGTAGTGTTATTATGGTTGTGGTCTTCCTGCAAGGCGGAGGTACTTCCCCAGTTGGGCTGCTCCACATTCGAGCGGGATGACATTTCACTGTGCCCTACGTCGCCTAAAATCTAAACGTTCTACTGATCTAATTTATAGATAAATTAAAAGGTAAAACTGTTCGTCCACAAATACCTACATATAATATCTTGAAGTAATTAAGCGTGGGTAGTGGTCTAGTTTCGTAAGGCGTGACAGGTGAGGTGAAGCGCATTCAGCGTCCACGCACGTCCATTTGACAGTGTCAAGAATAGGAACTAAAATCTCGAACTAAATGAAAGAGAGTGTCATTTTTGTGAAAAACGCTCCTTTACCTGCTCTATCGAACAACATTGAAAATATAATTATCCTTACTAATATTATACATGCGAAAGTGTGTGTGTGTTTGTTTGTCCTTCGTTCACGTCGCAACGGAGCGTCGTATTGATGTGTTTTTCTGTATGGAGATAGTTTAGAAGCTGGAGAGTGACATAGGCTACTTTTTCCAGCGGGAAAACCTCTAATTCCTACGAGAAAATTCAATATGTTACATTTTCCTATAACCCGCGTATATATGGCATCAGTTAGTATATGTAAGTGTACCCACAGAAGTAGGGTTTAAATAATAAAACAACCCTTGGGTTTTTTTTGAGGGGGTTTTGGGGTTGGGTATATAATTATTTGAAAATGCCCCTAATACAGTTTTGAAATGTGCTCATAGAAATGTCAAACCATTGATGGGACGAATCGTGATAAATTGTTCTAATTAACACATTCAGGGCCAATGACGACACATATGCGTCAGACCGCCGTAGTCGCTTTCCGCTACATACGAGGAAAACCACGGGATCGGCTACGAGCGTAGCGCGTAGCGATTCTTGGCCCTGAATGGGTTAAGTACCACAGAGAAGTGAACGTTTTTCAGTACATAACGTTAGGTGGCAGCACATAGTGTAAGTACAATATGGGTTATGTATAATCTGGGATGAATCGCTTTACTGAAGCTTTAGGTAAAATGAGACATCATTTTTCACACGCACCGTATTGAGTAAATAAATAAAACATCCCTAAATATGTATGAACGAGCACGAACGTTCCGCTACATAGGTTTACGTACAAATTGTATGGTACGGCAGAGATAAATTCTCTCCTGTGCCGCCCGCTGATCCGAGTTTGATTTGTACTTGATTAATGGTGCTCTTGTTGTGTTATGTTGCCTTAGTACTTTGCTAACTTCAGCTCAGTGTAGCTAATGGTGCGTGTCTGAATAGAAGAATTTCACACAACTTATACATGGTATGCGTTTACATAATACGCCAAGGTGCATTTGACTATCTGTGTATTGCATTGAAACTGAGTTCATATTTGTTTTGCACGCGCTCGCTTCCAAGAATATCAGATCAAGATCAGATCAGAAACTCAGAACTACCAACTACAAAAGAGCACTAGGTACTAGGTAGGTAGGTGTATATATAGAATTGTAGAGATCTATGGATGGGGTGGGTAAGAATTGTAGTATTCTGTATTCTTTGCCTACCATAGATCACTGATCGTTTGCCACCGTCCTATTTTGTATTAATGCATATTTAATAATTAGCCTCAAGATCAAGAGGAGACCCGCTTTGGGGTTTGGTGCCTACAAAATCTTGCATCATATCTCCAGATATATTAGATTCTCCAACAAATTGTAACCGAAATTGAGCTGGGAGCAATTATCGGCAGCTAAACGACGTGAGGTGTAAGCGCTGTAGCTAAGCCCGTAACGAAGTAAAGCGTCATTTTCACGGCTGGCTGCGCGGACGCCTCCGCAATTAGCGCAGCAGACGGAAAATTAACTCCTCGTCCAAAATGCTGCCCTGGTACTTTGAGCGCATAAATACTTCAAACCTTTGCTACCAAAAAATCGTGTTTTTGAAGTGTATGTGAAAATGTATAAAGTCCGTTATTATTCTTCAACTTTTTACTAAATATTTGTTTACTACTGTGAAAGCGAATTATGCAACTATAGGCGCTTTATGAACAATGTTTAATGTAGGTACTGTTTGATTTTTCTAAATTCTACTTTCCATTTTCATTGCACTTTATTAATCCATCAGTCTAGAAATAGATGAACACTACACATTGCACCGCTTTCTTGTAAAAAAGTAATCTTTAGATTAAATATTGTTCCAACCACCAAATCCTACCAGTGACGAAATATGATATCCTAATAAAAGTCAACGACCACCCTGAAGAAATACCCGGCGGGCCGACCGAATAAAACGCAAACTTAAATGGAACGGAGTTATTCCAGCCATCCATCACTGATCTCACAAGCACGGCACCTAACAAAAGATGAATTACTTTGTGTTGCGCTCGCAAAGCCGTGGTTCTTTGGATTACGGAACAAATAACCTCTTATCAGGGTGCATTTGAGAGCGGTTTGTTTGTCAAAACGTGGGAAATTGTTGCGAAAACAATTACATTCATTGGGGTTTGTCAACACGTTAATTAGTGGTTATTTAGAGCCTAAAAATCGAAGTGTGAATTAAACTTGTCACTTTGGCTTTTTTATCTGAGCATATTCGGCGATAGTCAGTCACCTCAATCATTTTTAAAGTTTTATAAATACAAATAAATCAGCCTATAGGTATATATTTCCCACCGCTGGGCACAGGCCTCCTCTTATTGGATGAGAGAGAACGGGCAGTAGTAATGACGTTGGCCCAGTGCGGGTTGAGGATTTCACATACACCTTTGAATTTCTTTGCACATGTATGCAGGTTTCCCCACGACGTTTTCCTTCACCGAAAAGCTAACGGTAAATATTCCACACACGTGTACATTAGCTCCGAAAAACTCATTGGTACTAGCTGGGATTCGAAGCCATGACCGCCGTTTGACAGCCGCATGCCCGAACCACTAGGCTACCGAGCTTTTTGAAGCTTTAAATAGATTCAATTAAAGACAGTTGTCAAACGAAGAAGCGGTTGACAACTGTTTGTTGATTCATTGGTTGCTTCGTTGGAAATAATGTATTTAATTGAATTTAATTAGAGAAAACAATAATCTCAAAGAAGAACTCCCGAATGGTTCGAAGCATGTCGCCCGTAGTGAAAATTAATACTTGAGTTAAGATGTACCTACTCAGTAATGAGCAAGTTTTAAGCTTATCTCAATAACTAGCTTCTGCCCGCGACTCCGTCCGCGTGAAACTCGTTTTTATCGTAGCTCCATACAAACTTTCACCCCCCAACCATAAAACAAACCGTATAAATTACTTTTTCACATCTCATGCTCGAAAAGGATGTCATATTCATACGTCGTTATCGCGGGTACAAAAACGATTTGACAGTACAGAAAGATTATGAAAAACAAGCAATAACAGACGCGAAACTCATTTTGAGGAACATCTATGCCTACTCCTACGAGTTTAAAATGTATCACACATTAGGTATCTAAATCTTTGTAATCTATTACGAAAACCAAATAATACATGTGAAAAATACACGTTAGTAAAAATTACACACGTTGTTTTCTTATTTTTTAAATACTTTCTTCTAAGTAGGTAAGCGTTTAATTAGTAGACGATAACAGTTATCTTCACACAAGTACGTATATATTGTTAAAATTGTTAAAAAAAAGACGTTAAAAGATAATTAAATCTACTTATTTCCTATGTATAAACTTGTTAACTAAACAGATGGAAACATAAGACAACAGCTTAACCCATACCCCTTTACGGCTGTATTTTTTATTGATCTTTTCTAGAGAAAACTCTCCTGTAAAGAGCTTCTTAGATGTTTAGTAGCTGTAGGCAGAATACGTCCGTTTCTACCAAATAGACATTCTGTTTTATCTGCTCTTTATCTGATTGGTAATTGTACCCGCGATAACGACGTATGGCATATTAGGCTTAGCAAGCGGGGCTAAAGTAGTACATTTAGACTCTAGGGAAAATATGTTATGAAATGAAATATGTAATTACGATTTTTAAAACATTTAATTTGTGACCAATCAAAACACTTCACCGTATTAAATCCATCAATCACAACTCTATCAAAAATCATTTGTATTTGCTATAAACTAATTAGAATACAGCTACATATTCAAGCAGACCAATCAGAAAACAGAATTCATGACAAACATTAGGGGTTTTTAATCCCTAAATCATAATCATTAAAAAAACGCCTCTGACCGTCAATAGCCGCGTCAAAACGTTCAAGCGTGATTCGCTTCATACTTGGCATAAGCTTTGAGATTGAGCGGGATACACTGCTGTCTATCTCGCTTTATCTTATGCCCCGTATGCTGTCCGCCGCGCTCGGCCGTTTGGACGCGGCTATAAACGGTGAGAGGCGTATGTATGTATCCGTATTATGCCGCCGTATTGAACCATTATTTCGCCGTGAAATTTATAATGATTATGGATGGATAATCTTCGTTTTTACTATTTTCTCGCAGTCGAAGTTAAAAGTAGAGTGTATAAGGCTATGCGCGCCCTGCGAATTTTTGCCATGCGTTTATTCTCCGCACAATCTGTGAAGTATGGAACCTCCTTGAAGTGCGCGCACTGCAGAAAATAATCCGTATGCGGATTAAAATCTGTGGTTTGCTGCAGATTGGTTGCGGTACGGCCACGAATTTTCTGCATCCTATGGACTAGTATGCGCGGGGTTTCATAATGATAATGATGAAACCCCGCGCACTGCGGAATAAAATCCGTGCGGACGCCAGCCGTCTGTCATCCAGTGACGCAGTTGTTCTCGCGACACAGTGGTGCTACGACGTGCGTTCTTAACTTGAGTTGGGACTATAACTATTATGGCAAAACTTGCGGATATGTCACCGCTATGCGTGTATTGGACAATCAAGTTTTTTTTCCTTTTTACGATTTTAAAAACGCACCGCAACTCGCCGCACCGCAGTGCGCGCTTAGCCTAACTCTGGTCTAAAAGCCATATTACCCCTCGAACAATTAAAAAAAAATAACCATCGTGGTAATCTATTATTTTTGTATTATAATAAGAAGTCCCTACACAAAGTTTCAAGTCTCTCACTTAAAATTTTACTCCATTCTCATACAAACTTTCAACCCCCTTGAGGGTGGAATTTTCAAAAATCCCTTCTTAGGGGGTACCTGCGTTATATAACCTACCTATTGTGAAAAAAAGATCTTTCTAGGTTCAACGGTTTGGGCTGGGCGTTGATTTAAGTGAGTTAGTCAGTCACAGTCAGTCAGTCAGTCAGGACTTTTACGATTATATATATATATATATCGAGGGATAGGGAGGCCGAGCAGGCGTGTATGTAGGCGGATTCGACATTACGGACCGTGTGTGCGTGTACTTGCAGGTATTCGCGAAATAAAAGTCACACAATATAACTCAATCACTATACTATTTGATTAAATTCACAAACACCGAAAATATAACAGGATTGCAATAATAAATCTCGATTAGAGCCAATGGGTTTGCAAGCGACCATCACGGACGGGGCGCTGTCAACGAATGACGTCCCTCGCCGCCATGACACCTACAACTCCATTCGGGGTTACCCGCTCTTAAAATAAATCAACTTGATGTCAACAAGTTTATCAACTACCCGCTTAAAGAATTAATAAACTTCTCTCAACATTATTCACGATTACTCGATTCATTGAATTCCAATACAAATCATCGAAATAATATATCGCGCGCCGATATATAGATTACGTTAAAGTAATTTGATTTAAAGTACTTACTAGTAACATAAATCTGACTAAGAGCAAGTATTGGTGAGATATATCTTTTTTAGTTCTAGTTATGTAGCTATATTGGCATGTTAATTTTAGCGGTTCCTTTGTTTGTGTTTCTAATATCCTGTTTAGATATCTCCCGTCCATTAGGTGAAATGTTAAATAACAAAACTGACGCACTCGGCGCGCAGTCTAAGCTTTCCGGAGAGCATTTTCAACGTATCCTAAAAGAAAGCATACATATAGGTAACTATTTGTTCCTCTTTACTGCAAAATTGCGTGTTATGGAAAATCAAGGGATCCAGTCCCTTTGACCGGTGCCCGTTTATTGACCCAGATATATCCGAGCAGGATGCAAATTTTAATGGAACTATTCCAGCTTGGCGGCAGTTTAGCGGAGTTGTTTATGACAATCCATTGATGGTTTACTCGTTACCGAATATGTTTTAGGCCTGCGGTGGCGATCAATAGTAATTTTGACAGCTAAGTTTATCTACTTACATATCATTAGTGCTCTAAAATGCGTTCAGAAACCGTAGCATTATTACAACCGATTTTACTATAAGAACTTTCTTGTCTGTGGTAGTAGGTAAAATCTGTACTTTAATGTTATATTATAATATAACAGTAGGACAACTGACGCTCGTTTCATAAAACCACACTCGTATTTTAAGGCCTCTCATTATGGATCAGTTGCATATATGATTATGATATTGGCAATGGTAATAGTAGTTTGTAAACTACTATTATCATTGACCACGCCGCGGCCCGGCCGCGCCATTGAGAATCAGGCCTTACGAGCACTTATACTTTGAAAAATGTTGCACTTGTCTGTGCCGACTGGGCACATTCTCTAATAGAGATTAAGCGGCAATTACACGTCGTTGTTCGCCGCATGCTACATGCGGCGACCGCAAAAGTGTAAAGAACACATTAGTCGGCCGCATTCGGCGATCGACAGCTGCCAACGCTTATAAGTAGGTGGACACAGACTAATGTGAAGACGACGTTTGTTGGCCTAAGTAGTTTAAAATGAATTCGGCGACCGCATTAGGTGAACGACGCAGTGTAATTGCCGCTTAATCTCTATTAGAGAATTAGATATTGAATAAAACTTGTATAAGATTAGCCATAGATTAAATACGTAAGAGATGTATGATGAATGATTATGCATGTAGCTACTTGTCTATATACTGTGTTAATTGATGAATAAATAAGTATCCTATAGACAGTACTTCCCATTCTCTCTCTGAGTGTTGACTGCCATAAACGCCTCTGGGGTGAAGTCCAGACTAGGGTCTCTACTCCCCCATCAACATTCTAATTATTGCTAGGCAGTGGACACGATCTTCAACCAACCACCGCCTGGCAAATGTCTAATAAAGGGGCAGATACAAGCTGCTGTGCTTCTGAAATTACGAGTGTGTTCTAACATACCCACTTTCAAACTGTAAGTACCTACATAACTAATAATTACTATTAAACTCGCAATATTATTAGAAACTTACTACAACTAAGTACCTACTACAAGCGACCTCAGACCAAGACCGTGCGACGTGAACCATGATACACGAAAGTTTCAATTCGAATACATTAACAACGGTAAAATTGTATTACAACCAATAGTACCTATAATGATTGCGACGGTGGTAAGTAGGTAGTCGTATGGACAGACAATACTTTCAGTGTTTCTTTAGACGCCTGTAACGTTAAATTTCTCAAACGACAAAATACTTGTAATGCTGTGTAGAACTCCATTACTCATGTTTATGTAAAAAAAAATTAAACTGTTTATTTTCAGTAAGAAACAAATATACATGATGGGTTTCGTTTAGTACAATCTTTATTTTTTAAGATTATTTACTAAACTTTATTCTTACTAGCTAATTATATTTATCTATATATTACTGGGTGCCTCAGTGAACATCTTTTTCATTATATTTTTAGTTTGTGTTCCATCGCATTGCATCAAACATTTCAAAATCTAAGAAGTTTGATAAAGTTGAAACGGTGTCCGTGCTCACGAAAAAATATGTCTATGTAAATGTGGATTAGGTACTGAATCCCCGAGCCGGATCGCATAACTTTTTACATAAAACGATTCAAAAACGTTATTCTCCCAGCCAGTGAAAAAATATTACTAAGCACCAGGGAAATCTTATTGAAAGTCGCTCGCCATACGGAAGGATGTACGAGGCAATAATGGGCCATGAGGAGTTTCCCCAGCCATAATGAATGGGGATTGCTCATCGACGCGCGAGTATTATGTAAAGTGAGATATATGCATTAGAGCATCACGTTCGTCGTTCATGGCTCAGCTTTGAAATGCGAGACAATTTACATTTTTTATGTGCGTTGATAGGTTACTGTGAGATCTCGCACGTAATATTAAAGATTGGTGGTTCTATTTGAAAATACTTCTTTTGATGTAATACAATTTTTAATTTCATCAGCGCATTGCCAGAGCGTTCGATTATTCTGTTCAGTGGCAATTTTTTTTAATTAGCTTTAGTTTTTTCACATTTGTTAAACAATTAACTGCGTTCGTAGTGGGAAAACTATGACATAAATATAGTCCATCTGTCTTATAAATTATAGATACTTAAATAATGTTGAAAACATTTATTTACCTTAAATTCGCGTTAGACCCGTGTAAAATAATAATTTTAATATGCGTAGGTTTAAAGCGTGAGAGTTAAAAGTGTTCCACGTTAGCCTAGTTGGACCTTGGAAGTGACGCTGCCTACGAAGCTGGCAGTCCCGGGTTCTATCGGCAAGGGCATTTATTTGTGCGATGAGCATGAATTTTCCCGACTTTTGGACGTTTTATATATGTACGATCATAGTTCAAGCTTAGTTTGGGACTTGGTCGATTTGTGCTAAGTTTTCTCCAAATATTTAATTATTATTTATTAACGGTAAACGTGACTAGTGAAAAAAATAATGCCATTCGACCAGGCCAGCATAATATTATAGGATAGAAACGTATCAGCCCGAGGGAAATGTGTGCTGCGCGAACGTTGACCTCTCGCGATCGGCGCTACATTTCACATTTAGGGCTCCAGCGTGATAATAATAATCGCGACCAGTCCCAGGGATATAAAAATGCGGCTAATCGAATGGAAGGCTGCGTCATACGGGTTTTTGGTGGTTTCAATATGTACACACACATAGGTGCCGTGTGTGATATGTGAACATCACAATTTGCCTGCTTCGTCTGAAGGCGGACTGGTATAAAATGCTTAAATGGCATTTGGGGGTTGGTGGTTCTTCTGTCCTACTATATAATATTATAAATGCGAAAGTTTAGATGTTTGGATGTTTGTTACTCAATCACGCTTAAACGGCTGAACCGATTTGAATGAAATTTTGCACGAAGATAGTTTATAGCCTGGATTAAAATATAGGATAGTTTTTATCCCGGGTCCACGCGGACGAAGTCGCGGGCGGAAGCTAGTCCTACTAATATTATAAATGCGAAAGTTTGGATGTTTGGATGTTTAGATGTTTGTTACTCAATCACGCTTAAGCGGCTTAACCGATTTGGATGAAATTTTGCACGAAGATAGTTTATAGCCTGGATTAAAATATAGGATAGTTTTTATCCCGGGTCCACGCGGACGAAGTCGCGGGCGGAAGCTAGTTGTACAATAAGCATTAGCACACACACATCACATTCTCACACTGAGTATAGGTACTACGAGTATAATGACGACACTACTACTAACTATAATTCAAAAAGTAACTGAATCGTCAAATACCATTATACGGTAATTAAAAATGCACGCGAATCGGTTGAGAAATGAAACCTAGTAGTAGTCGGATATCGGAACAGACATACGAAAGATTTTTTGTCCAAGCTGACACGGACGACTTCGTTCGGCTCGCTCGCTCGTTCAATTAATTATAGTGAAGTTAGCATTGGACAGATATTGTAAACAATATTTAGTGTCAGGCAGGTCGATCACGCAACGCATTGTATATACACGCGTCAGGTAGATCTAAGAGCCTGCGCAAACCGGTGGAGCGCAGCGCAGATCACTTTTTATCAATGTAAATTCTTTTCTATTTTAATTACGATAAGGTATAAATTTGGATGCTTTGCTTGGGTGATTTCTCAGAGCATTCAAATTTATACCTTAAAGTAATTAAAATAAAAAAGAATATACATTGATAAATTTAAAGTGATCAGCGCTACGCACCGCCGGTTTGCGCAGGCCCTAAATGTCAATTTTTATATGTAAACATGACATTTAAATTGTACTAACGCGCGTTCAAAACGATACGTGATTCTGCCTGAGTTCTTAAGCCGCCCGAAGGCCTCTAACTCGGCTTAACGACTACTGTCATAGACAGCAGCCGGGATCAACTGCTTATTGTGCCTTCCAAGCACGGAAGCGCTCATTTATATTAACCACTCAGACAGCAAGCGGTCACCCATCCAAAGTCTGACCGCTCGCAGGCGCCGCTAGGCTATGAGCGCTTCATCTCTCAGGTGCAGTCACTCCGCTGAGATTTTTCCCTGTACTTGTAGTGTAAGAGGATATTATTTACCAAATTTCTAGGTCAGCGGGAAATAACCTATAAAATTTGATTCCCTTGAAAGTGTCAAAATATATACGTTTTTTGCGGCATACACGGCCGTACCTTTTGTTTACGTCAACTTTGTCAAGTTTGATTTTTTCACAGTTCCAAGGGACTGTAGACCTGAGTATATGGTTTTAATTTAAACTCGATACCTCAACGCATTCTTGTGATGAAGCTTGACAGACAGACAGACGGACAACAAAGTGAACAAACGGACAAGTGAACCGTTTTTTACTTGTGAGGTGCGGAACCCTAAAACAAGACTTATCCTCCGTTTTACTCCATAGGTAATCTTAAATCCTACTATAATAATAAGCAGCAGGTTAATCTCCCAACCTTGGTCCCTGTTACGACCGGCGACCCCTCGACTTATCGAAAACAATACTTACTCGT
This sequence comes from Epinotia bilunana, assembly GCA_947049275.1. NCBI lineage: Eukaryota > Metazoa > Arthropoda > Insecta > Lepidoptera > Tortricidae > Epinotia > Epinotia bilunana. Next base: position 8,090,822 of record OX346271.1, on the reverse strand, counting down.
ACCTACTCCTCAAAACAACGGCGGTTATAAAAGTGAGCTTACCGCGGAGGGTAATCCTCAGATAAAACTGCGATACAAGAACCATTTTAAAAACCATAAAAAGTGTCCGCGCGTCGCGGGGAATGTTAAAAGAAATGTTAGAGAGCATCGAGACGGTGGGATGAGGATTGCCGTCGCAGAAATGAAAAGAAATGGGATAGAAGAAATCCTCCTAATAAATGAATGATTTGCAATATATTAGAGACTAGCTAATAGCCATGGTTAGACATGTAATGAAAAAATGATATTATGGACTGGTTTACTACAGTTTTGTGGGGCTATGTTTTAATTTTTAGTATTAATAAATTCTACTTATTAAATAAATAATAATAAATAAGACAACACAGAAGATGCGAGGATGACTTCCCACCCAAGTGGACAAGATCAGCACAAGACAGAATACTAGGAAGACTTTAAAGTGAAAACTGACAACCTGACGCAATATATATAAGCAATATAAATATACATAAACAAATAAAATCATATTATATCGTAGAAAGTCAGCACATAAAGGCTATTTTGAATAGAATAGAATAGAATAGAATGACATTCATTCATGACAACAACACATACATGCACATAAATCAACATACAAAAGAGAAGACAACATTGCCACGAAACGTTTCCATCTCAGCGTTATTTGTATTTGTAGATACTAGCTTCCACCCGCGACTTCGTCTGCGTGGACCCGGGATAAAAACTTAATTAAATCTTATATTTTAAAACAGATTATAAGTAAACTATCTTCGTGCAACATTTCATCTAAAACGGTTGAGCCGTTTTAAGCGTGATTTAACTTTCGCATCTATAATATAATATAATCTATATAAAAATTGTAGACCGAAAGTCACTTTGCCTTTTGGGTTCTCCCATCTTTGAAGAATCTTTTCCTGATTATAATAATAACACAATTTCCAAATTCCAAAGTCATCCAAATTGTTTACTCTAAATCAGTTCTCATTATGCTCTTGTAATTTTAAAGTTTTGCCTTTTTGTCCCTAAATTCACGTATGTGCTCCGCTGCTGCCCTTTTTGGAAACATCAAAATTTCCTTTCACCAATAGACAATTTAGTCAAAATTCAATTAAATGAACCATCTTGGTTACAAGCATCCCTCCCTATTCGGTTTGGCGGCTTAGGAAACCGCAAAATCTCGAGTGTTGCTTCCCTAGCCTTTTTGTCGTCCACTCATAGCACGCCACGTCTCATAGGTAATATCCTAAGGGCTTTGCCCACAAACTATGAGACTGCGGGCTTGGAGGATGCCAAGAATGCTTTTAAAATTGCTTGCCCGGGTAAAGATTTTCCATACAACCTAAAATCTCAAAGGAGCTGGGACGATATTTATTGCGTTTTAACGAGCCGCAGTTCAGGTTAAGATCGCGCAAGGATTTTGGCGGTAGGAGCCAGAGAGGCTGGCAAATACCGGTACCTTTCTGGATCCGACCTCCCTTCGTCTGGCGACTGGTCTAACGGCTTGGGGTCACAGTATGCACTCCACACATATGCCCTTGTGGCACGGACGTGGACCGACTGGGTCACCACGGACTATGTTGTCAAAAAAGTGCAGGCCGCTTTTCAAGACATGCTACTCTTAATGACATAACCCACCGGTCTCTTGCCACCATCAATGTGCCTGCTCTTCTTGAACCGTCTGGCATTGTCAGAGATGATGGCAAAAGACCAGGTAAGGTATTTCTGAAAAAATATTGATTATCATGGCGAAATAACGATATTTTGAATATAATAATACATGTCACGTGCGTGAATAACATTAACCCATCATATGAAAAAAAACCGCTTAAAAATAATCACTACTTACCCTTAAAATCACACAAGCACTTTCGAAGTTATTTAGAAAAACCGTCCACGTCGTCTTTGTCCATCCATTTATCAGCAAACTGACGACGTTAGGTTTTCTCTGGTGTTGCCCTACTAGAATATGATTTGCCAGTGTACAAAAACGATTTTTTACCACAATTGGCTTTAAATCTAGCTTTATAAAGCGTCACGTAAGTATTCGTAACGAAAACGCAGAATGTGGCCCGATAAAAGAATGCAAGATAAAACAAGTAGGTAAGTAAATTTTTTTTTAATATTTTTTTTTGCAATCGGTAGAACTATCATTGTATCATAAAATTTTGTTTAAACCAAAGCATGATCATGAGAAGTTGAACTTCGTGAAAATAATAGGGCATCAAGTAAACATGGTCGAAAAAATTTGTCAACTTTCGTTACGTTTTGGACGGAAATATATTTTTATCATTTATTTGAAAGGATTTACATCAATTATGTCACTTGCGACCTTGACAGTTTTTATCGCGTAATATAATAAAAAAAATTTGAAACCTCTCGCTATTACCAATTATTTTTATGAGCATGTTAAATTTGAAACGTCCAAACTGGTCAAAATTCGCGGCCTTACCCCATAAGGCCTTATACAGCTTGACAGTGACAGATCATTCTGTACGCGAGGGACAACGCCTATCGTGACTAAGTACACTGACTATAATATAAGCCAACTCGGGATCGACATTTGCGTCTACATTTTGGGCAAATGCACGTATTCCGCCAATAAACACGTGTACATAATTGAAATATTTTACCTGCCATCAAATCCTAGTCGAAAACATCCAATGATGTTCGCAATTTAGTTTGTTAATCTGAGAATTTCGGTAGTTTTAAACGCAACGTGAAGTAGGTCAGCCCAGGTTGAAATAAAGCTATCTTCCTCACTCAACCTTTTCTGATATAGCTCGCAAAAAGGACAGGGATATGTTCCGAATGTTGTTCAAAGTTAACATCGATGTTTTTCGTAAACTTTCCACTATAAAGTTGCAACGCTCCATTTTGGGGAAATTTTGGTAAAGTTACTCTCACTATGGGGTTTTAAATCTCTCAAGCAGTCTGCATTAAGTATTCTTGTTGACAGCTTGGGATTATGCTTTTAAACTTTACTTTAACTAACATCTTCTTTAGGAAGTCAATCTGACTTAACGTGTTGCTTATAAATATGATATCAACATCTAATATTGTTACAATATTACATCTAATATTGGTCAATAACAGTTTTGTTGTCATAGTGACACGCCGTCAAAGTATTTCAAAATTCGCCGTGTTGTCACAAGACACAGTTGGACCGGTGGCTCGGGCTGCGGCCTGAGAGCCGATGTACCTGGGGTTCGAGACCAAGCGACCTATCAAATTCCACAAGTTTTTCCACTTGTGGCACGGCTGTGCAGCCTGTACATTTTTCGCCTTATTGCAATGGCATGCAAAAACGTAAAGATTACCTACGATTGCGAAAGTAAAGATAAAGATCGATTATGTCTGTATGTTTTCTCTGATATCTTTTCACGCTTAAACCAACGCATTGCTTGTCCTATTTAGATGAAATTTGGAATGGAGATAGTTTGAGACCTTGAAAAGGCCATAGGATAGTTTTTATCCCAAATCTGTTTCTCTTAGGGGGTGAAATGGGGAGCGGAACATTATATATAGAGGTTACGGTATAAAGGAGTTCCACGCGGACGAAGTCGCGGGCAAAAGCTAGTTCTTTATATTGCAACAATTTTACCTCTGAAATAAGCTGTCGGTTATAAGTAGGTACCTATTACGCCGCTATACATTTCGTGCTACCAGATTTTTTTTAATGACACGACTCGCTGGTCTTTCTCTAGGCGCCTGCGGAAGCGTAACAAATACCAAACCGGTTTCAATTCATCTTAGGGGGTCCACAAATTACGTAACGCAAAATTCTTAAATTCCATCCACTCATGTAACAGGACAGTCACGTTTAGCTGGGACCCCCCCCCCCCCCCCCCCCCTTCAATTCCGTTACGTAACAAGTCTTCAGGGTAATATTCAGAAAAGAAAGATAAGTGGTATTTTAGAGATACTTTTTAATCATAAATTTGCATTTTTTAATGAAACATTAGTGTGGTTTCAAGCAATCAAGAAATTTAATCATCTATGAACGGGTTTCGGTTCCATTTCTTAATACATTCTATTAAGGGTAAATCGGAATCAGAATCGCTCTCACAATTGGTATCGGCTTCGGCGGCAATCACATCTTCTGTGGCTATCTCTGCGTCTTCTTCTGCCACCCACTCCACCGCGGCAGGTGCCACCTGGCACAATAGCTTTCCCTGACGCCGTGTGATAACTCGCCTAACGGAGACTTTTTTTAAGTATACTATTATAAAAAATCGTGCGTGACGTAATGCAAGCCTTGACACCCCCCTCCCCCAACGTAACAGGACCGTAACCCTTGGCCGGACCCCCCCCCCCACTCCCTCCAATTTGCATTACGTAATTTGTGGACGCCCCCTTACGAGAACAATATTCCTTTGCTATTCCGCAATATTTGTTGGAAAGGAATATGTATAGGAATATTGTTCACGTAACATACAACGGAATCCGCAAAGTAACGCCTGATTCAATCAATTATTTGGTTTCAATTCATTTCAGTCACATAGACCTCGTTTCGGGTTCGGTGTGTGATGGATGGCTTGTATCGGCCACCTGGATGCCGACCGATGGCCTCGCATCCGTCTCTTATCTGGCACGCTTCGTTCCGCCTGGGTGGGAATAAACCAAATAAAGAATTTAATAGTACCACTTTGGCCTCATGAGATTTGAAGAATACATGTATTCTACAGGGTCTGCCAAAATTATGCTTCAAATGAAGAATTCAAGCGGGCAAATGGCATATTTGTTGCGCTTCTTTTGTTTTGTTTTCGTGTTATTTTAAGAGTCCGCAGTAAGCTCGGCCGAATTTCACCTTCCCATACAAACGTAGTTACGCTCTTATTTTACATATACATTAACATGAGGGTCTATACCTCATGATAATGTATATGCAAAGTTTCGTTTTAATCCAATACGTAGTTTTAAAATGAGAGCGTAACTACGTTTGTATGGAGAATCGAGCTTACTACGGACTCTTAAGCATACAAATACAAATCGTTTATTCGCAGTAATATGGTTACAAAGGTCTTAAATTACATTATAGTGGATCAACATATTACACCCTTTCCTGGCGTGCGAATTTTAATAAATGCTTAATATCTAAAATTCATGATTACATTAAATCTATCATGCTACTAACCTAATTAATGTCTATGTTACACAATATCTTCTTTATGGGTAAAGAATTCATTCACAGAGTAAAATACTCTATGAGTGAGCCATTTATGGAGTTCAGTTTTAAATATTTTTAAGGGCAAGTTACGCAGATTTGTAGGCAATTTATTAAAAACTTTGATGGCCATAACAAAAGCATTTCTTCTGCAGTAATACAGTTTAGATTTTGGCAACACTAATTTACCTTCGTTAACTGTTCGTTGCGTCCTATTATCTCTGACTTTAGTAAATAGTTCTGGATTTGATTTCACAAATATTGCTAATTGTTTGATATATAGACATGGCAGAGTAAGCAGCTTTAATTTTAGAAATAGTGGTTTGCATGAATCTGTTATATATGCACCACAAATAGCTCTAACACATTTTTTTTGTAGAATAAACAGCTTATTTACATGCGTTGAATTTCCCCACGATAGCAATCCGTATTGAAGAACGGACGAAACGTAACCGTGGTATGCGGTGACACTCGTTTCATCAGATGCCACTTGTCTTAAGTGCCGAAGTGCAAATACGAAACTACTGACCTTTTTACAAACACTATCTATATGTAATTTCCAGTCACAGTGACTATCAAGAATTATTCCAAGAAAGTTGGTATGAGTGGCTTCTGATATCGGTTCGTCTTTATAATGAATATTAAATTCAATAGGAGAGGCTCGATGAGTATGAAAACTCATAAACTTAGTTTTGGAGATATTTGCCTTTAGGTTATTTTTCTCCAGCCAGTCAATTACTATATTTATGGTTAAGTTAACATCGCTTTGCAGTTTATCTCGGTCCTTTCCTTTGATAACGATTGTCGTATCATCCGCAAATAAAATACAATCATGTGGTATGATATCTGGGAGATCGTTAATATATGCGAGGAAAAGAAGGGGTCCTAAGACACTACCTTGCGGAATCCCATATCTATTGAATTTCAACTGTGATTTATAACACTTAAGGTGCTTATTAGCTTGAAGTTGGGTTATTTCGGTATATTGAACACGGTTTCTTAAATAACTATTTATCCATTTTTCGGCAACTCCGCGAACGCCATATTTATTTAACTTATTTATTAGCCTATCATGGTGTACAAAGTCGAAAGCTTTAGTCATGTCAAAGAAAAGAACAACGACCATTTCACCCGTATCGACGCAATTTGTCACCGTTTTTATAAGTTTGAATACAGCTAATGACGTTGACATGTTTTTCGGAAACCATTTTGCTCGTGTTTTATCACATTTTGCTGATCAAAAAATTCGTTTAATCTGGCACACATAACTTTTTCATACATTTTCGAAATGATGGGTATAAGGGTTATTGGACGATAATTGCTTACTTCAGTGACATCACCTTTTTTGTACATGGGCTTCACAATAGAACATTTGAGCCTTTCGGGGAAAGAACCTTCTGAGAAGGATAAGTTTATTAAATATACTAATATTTTGGCAAAGAATGACGCGCATAGTTTTACAATTCTGGTAGATAAACCATCATACCCGACAGCTCCCGTATTTCTTAGGCCTTTTATTATACCTAATAACTCTTGTTCATGGGTCGGTTTTAAAAATATACTAGAGGAGATACTACTTATCTGGTTTTTAATATCGACTATTCCTTGTTGATTGTTAGTGATATCCACAAAATAGTTGTTGAACGTGTTAGCCACATCATGTGGATCTTCGACTACGGAGTTATTTATTTTTAATTTTTTAATAAAGCTCGTTGGGTTGATATTCATTGATTGATCTCGGATAATCTTCCAAGTGGCTCGGCCTTTATTTTCTGCTTTTTCAATATAATTTATGTTACTTTTCCTTTTCGATTCGTTAATACATTTTCTAAGAGTTTTTGAATACTTCTTGAAGAGCGTTTTGTAGTAAACTTTATTATTTGTGGCATATTGATATTGAAAATACAAACGCATTTTCAGATACATCGTATATTTTTAGAATTTAGAGGCAACTTAATAATATCAACTTTGCTAACGTAACGGTAAAGGACTCTAAATAAATCTCGAAGTGGTCCCTGTGCTTCTTATACTGCCCTTTGACCCTGGACTTTATTGAGGTTCATTAAAATGTGATAAGGATCGGATGCGATTTACAAAAACAGATCTCCACTTTTTAGATTATTAAGAGATTTATAAGTCACTCTCATTTAACTAATTACGCTTTAACTTTTTCTTGGTCTATCGTTAAGGCGACCCATCCCCCAAAATGTTTCGCCTTCGCACGAACCAACTTGCGAAATGTGAACAAAAAATCCTATCGTCAAAATGAACGATTATTTGAGGAAATCCCAATCTCTTTTCGAAAGAACCCTGAAAATACTAATTGCGGTTTAGAAGCAGTGGCAAACTTTAAGTTGGATACAGCCTTATTATCTACTCAATAACTTACTAGAAATCATACGCCCCATTTATTGGTTGGATATCGAAGAATAACATGTCACTTTTCAGCTTTATTAACCAGCTCATAAACGTGTCAAAAACTACCAAATGGCGTAGCTACTCCTTACTACACAACGGCCATTTTGAAACCAACAATTCAACTGTAGAGACGAGGCGTGGTTTTATGTTTCTATTACCTATCGGCGGGGTTCTCTGTAACTTTTCCTTGGTCCAACATAAATAAACGACGGCCATTTTGAAACCAACAATTCAACTGTAGAGCGACGCGGCGTGGTTTTATAATTCCGGGATCCAGGTTTACCCGGGGACGTGTCGCACCTGCGTTTCATCATTCACAAAACGCGGCCACAACGGTGAGCATGGCCCATCCTTACTTGACCCTGCTATATAAAAAACCACTGCCTACTTTTGGGCGATCAATTTTTCGCATAAGTTTATTTTCCAGACGATGTATCCGTTAACAATACAATACGAATACTCTTTATTGCATACCTTACACAGACAAGGCAGTAACAAAAGAAAACACAGACGTCGTACCAGCTATATATGGGGTGTGGGGACCTTCGTCCCCGAGAATGTCCTCCAACCACCACTTATAGACATCCCCAAACACACACACAACTGATACTGAACCAATTCACGCGCTATTGTTCCAGTTATAATTACCAGGGTGCACCCTTGTTTGATGACGATATGGCCTGAGGCTGAGACTAAGGAACCTGAGACCCTGGTTGTTACACTTGTTACTAATCCTCTCACACTAAAGAACTCCACAGCTTAGAACAGTGTTTTCGCATGTACGTCACCTGTAGGACAACCTTATTCACATACATGATATACCGTCACGCCTCCCAAATAAAATAAGACCTGTGGACGCACATAAACACGTCACATCATAAACAATCATCGTCCGAGCTGTGTAAGCACATGAACACACGTGTAACTGAACCAAATCGTTACAATATCAGAATGCATCGAAAGTGATTATGGAAAGAGCTCATCCTGGTTTTCCTTCAAATCTAACACTACAAATCTGCACAACATTGTTGTAAACATGATTTCTTGTAGGTGTTGCTACATGAAATAAATCGGCTGTTTGAGACATTGAATTCGGTAAGTAATGTGAACAGCCCCGTTGACCGATGGCAGGGATTTATCCACAACGGGACGGGGTCCGTTTTTGACTTTACAAAATGCCATAGGTGTCGTCGTACGCCCAGAGGGGTAGTAAACTTTTTGGTCGTTCAAAAAGTTTCGCAACTACCCCGGCAAGGTAAGGGCAACTCAACTGACATTTTTGTCAAAAAATGCCATTTAGATCTACCTTACGTAAGTACGAGACGTTACGAAATCGATCAGCAGTTACACAATAGGGCGTCTACTAGAATTTAATAAAAAAATATAATTATGTGTGTTACATAAACGGGATGTAACGTAAAAGCGTCTGAGAATCCTCCTAGCGTTATTCCCGGTTGTGTCCTAAAGGAGCCCGGGGTCCGATTTGGCACCGGCCTTATTGGGATTAGACCTGTTTCCTCACGATGTTTTCCTCCGAAAGCGAAAATAGAACATCGTCTGCAAACGTTAATGATTAAAATTAACGCAACTTTAAAACATGAAAAGAAAAGCGAAACGATCCTACTTTTTCACAAACTATAATTGGAGTTTGAAAATCGCGACGTAAATTCTCCCATGCGTGTAGCGATGGATGACAATGGATTTAACGTCTACAATAGCCTCCTTTTTCCACAAACTTGTTTTTTGCAAGGAAACATGATATTGTTAGTAAGGATCTCAATTCAGCTGCTGTTTCGCATTTCAATCGCATTTAATTTTTTTACGCGCTCTCTCTAACTAGCTCGGCACACGCAGAAGCGAGCGAAAACATTGCAATATGATTGAGATCGGATGCAAAAACAAAAGTAGACCTCCAGGTCATTAGGAAGCCTGCAGCGGAGAGGGTCACCGCTGGATCTACTAATTGGCACTCACTTCGACTAATTGAGCAGATCCTTCGCGGTACTTGGCGAGTTTGTTCGAGATTGAGATCTGAGAACTTTTCAAATGATTTCCGAAAGGCTAGCATTTGTCTATCAAGCTCACCAATTTGCAGTGGCAATCCTGCACGGATTACATTTCATGAGAATGACACATTTTTATAGTAAAGCGCACGGGCTTGGTAAATAGACACAGACTATGAGCGCTGGCATCTGGAGATATGTGTGTTGTCGGCCGAGCTTTCCTAGCTGCCCTCCGCAACAACTAGATAGGTTTTATGGTCATGTATTACGTGACGTTTTGGGCCATTTGAGCCATAAAACGTGACCATAAAACCTATCGTATTAAGTAGCCTAGGCAGGGGCCGCATGAATATTCCCGTTTTATCATTTATGTTGATTAAGAGATCCGTCTCACACTCTCATCGACAAAACATGTTATTCTCATGCAGAATGTAAAATTAATGCAAATAATATATATAATAATCTAAAAGTGTTTCATAGGTAGCACTGAAATCGTAAGTGAAATAACAGTATCAGAATTGACTTTATCTTTTTCTTTATCTTTATCTTTTTTACGCTCCTACGCGCTGTTGTCGATCGCTGGGACTCAACAGTTTTAAAACGGTGGATCGGGCTCCATGCCCTTAAATAATGTTTAATTTTAATTTTAGTTTTAAAATTTGAATATGTATTAACACTAATATTAGTATTTCTTCTTTTTTTGTATTGTGCCCACATTGTACTAACCAAATTATGGATCTATGGTCTGAAAATAAACGATTTATTATTATTATTTATTCTGCCAGTAAGTACCGTATTGGATTTCTAAAAACAAATGTTCTTTTTACGGGAACTCGATGTTTAAAAATGACATCGAACCGAATATTTCGATAAACAAATACGTTTCAGATATTTATAACGTCAAAATACTGCGCCAAAAATCTTCGGTAAGTACTTAGTCTCATTCTTAACTTAAAATCCACTAAATGGCTTATTTTCTTTGAAATAAATCCGTTACGGACACTGTTTCCATTACATTATTATAAATCCACAATACCTCAAGATTTTCCCATAAGTACTAACTTCAAAGATTACCTCAATGCCTTCATGAATAATTTCCGAAAACATATTTGCCCGATCTTCTTTGATCCACTGCCACTGCTCTCTCGAGTCTAAGTGAAATTAAAAAATAATACCCTTCTTGCCCGACCAGTACAATAGACGTACCCGGTTTGGAAGTTTGCCTAGTCGCGCGCGTTACAGAACTGGCGAGAAAGTTAAATGTTACCATTATTCATGAATTTTAATAATGTTTGCCCTTTGAAAAGTTTCAGATAAGGCGTTTTAGTTACAGTAAGAAGGGTAACTTCTTGAGTTTTTTCACTTTTGTGAGCTAATTTTGTGATTAAAATGCATGAATTTTGTAAACGATGCTTGGTAGTAGCCGACGGTGGCGGTGCTTGTTTGTTTGTTCGCTCAAGCGTAAGGCTGAGAACAGAGAGTATTTAAATATACAGACTGCAAATATCGACGGTTGAACTAGACATCCTATACTAATATTATAAATGCGAAAGTGTGTCTGTCTGTCTGTCTGTCTGTCTGTTACCTCTTCACGCTTAAACCACTGAACCGATTTAGATGAAATTTGGTATAGAGGTAGTTTAAGTCCTGGGGAAGGACATAGGATAGTTTTTATCCCGGAAATGATCCCCCAAAGGGATGAAGTGGGGGGTGATAGTTTGTATGGAGCTACGATATAAACGAGTTCCACGCGGACGGAGTCGCGGGCAGAAGCTAGTATAATATATATCTGAGGTAGGGCACAGCGGAATATCATCTTGCTCATATTCAGATGAGGCCAACGGGGGAAGTACTTCCCCTTTTTTTACAGAAGACTGCAGCTACACGCTCTGTATCTGGTGGTGAGTAAGCTTGCCAGAGCTCCCTTAGGGTGCACTGTGTTGAAAGTGAGGGACCCCTATAGCTGTCGGGAAAATGAATCCTCAAATCAACGCGACCGTACTGTGGAGTCGCAAGCATCCATTGGCTTTGCTTACGATCAGGCAAATCGTATGCTTGTTCGCTGCCGTCGTGGTAAAAGTGAAAAGAGCGCATGTTTTAGAAAACTGAACCATAACCACCAACTTACAACACCGCATAGCGAAACTGGTGACATTTGCAGTCTTCTCTTACCAGTCGCTATTAAGACTGAATATATATATATATATATTGTAATTGAGTTTACAGTGCTCAGTTGTTGCAAACAAGAAAAAAGAACGTACCTACTTACGTAATACCCGACCGCAGATGTATAGTCACAATACACGTACAATACACGTAAAAATCATCAGAAAGACCTCCTGTTGTTGTGACTCATTCGAATAGACATTACATATTAAAAACAAATGCCCATTCAAGCAGCCCGCAACATGCAAGCGGGTCTAAGTAAAATTATCCACACAGAAGTACCTCTTGATACGAAGTCATGATACTATTGATTCCGTTCGTTCCGAACTTTACGAAATTAAAAGCAGGTAGCGCACCAGACTTCGTCAGCGACACATTAGTTGGCTCCTCCAATTTTAATTCAACGCAATAGAGGTGACAAAGAGTTAATTATTCTAATGAGTGGGTTATAGATTGGGACGTTCACCTTACATCACTGCGACAAAGTACCAAAGCATTCTGCCGCTCCTGCTCTATAGAACTTGTGGAAATTAACTTGTATTCAACAGCTTGTTTGCCGCAAGGTAAACCATGGCGCTGTCCTAAGTAATAAATCTTGAAGCAATCGCGGATGACCGATCACCCCCCTCTCACCCCTTGCCCCTCATCAATCACCCCCGCCTGATACAAACACGTTTTATTAAAACACCCTGTCTTGTGTTCAAACTTGATGGCAATTTTGTGTTCGGTTATTTTTGTTCGGTCTACTTTGTAGGCGGATTGAGTTTGGCACTAAGAAACAAATATAAAATTCTTTACATCATAAACAAATAAATAAATAAAAATAATAATAATAAATAAATGTGGTTTATGATGTAAGGGATAGTCGCTTTGTGAGCAAAAAAATGCATTTTTTTGGGAGACAACGCACTTTAGATGCAAATTTTATACAAAAACGAGCGCAGTGTCGCCCACAAACTGCAATGTTCTGTCAGTTTGGCGATAGAATAAAAACTTTAAAAACAAAGTTTTAACCGACTTCTATTTAGTACTCCGCCAAGCAACGAGAACATTTCCACATTTATTTTCCAATTTACCACATGAACTGATTTCCAAGAGCAAACGCGGTGATGTGCTTGCAACACCGCGCGCTAGATGGACTATCCGTCTCTTTCTAATTAACACATTTGTATAGATACGTAGTTTATCTCGCGCGCGGTTTATAATTATTGTGCAAGCCGTGTGGTTAAAATGTAGTTCCAGCACCGCCAGCTAACGTGTTATTTCATTCCAAGCATATGTGTGTGACTGTTATGAGGTCGCCAACAAGAATAACATATATCTTGTTTCATCTACAACTATACTATACATAATTACATACGTCTGTCTCCCCAGAAGGGGTGTTCTTCTAGCCCGACGCCACACATTATCATCCTCCTAGCGTTATTCCCGGTTGTGCCCCTAAAGGAGCCCGGGGTCCGCTTTGACAACTAATCCCAAGATTTGGCATAGGCACTAGTTTTACAAAAGGGACTGCCATCTGACCTTCCAACCCCTCTGGGTTGAACCCGGAAACCAGAGGGAAAACTAGACCTTATTGGGATTAGACCGGTTTCCCCACGATGTTTTCCTTCACCGAAAAGCTACTTAACCGTAAATATTCCGTAAATAAGTTCCGAAAAACTCATTGGTACGAGCCGGGTTTTGAGCCCGCGACCGCCGCTTGACAGCCGCATGCCTGAACCAGTAGGCTACCGTAGCTTCTTCTATCGTAGCCAGACGCCACACATCCTACTTAATATTATAAATGCGAAAGTTTAGATGTTTCGATGTTTGGATGTTTGGATGTTTGTTACTCAATCACGCTTAAACGGCTGAACCGATTTGAATGCAATTTTCCACGAAGATAGTATACAGCCTGGATTAAAATATAGGATAGTTTTTATCCCGAGCCACGCAGACGAAGTTGCGGGCGGAAGCTAATACAACAAAAAGAGAGGAGGGCAGACAGACAGTCACACTTTCGCATATATGTATAATATTAGTATGGTTTCAACGACTAACAGAAATTATTTTCCAGTCTCCTCAACTTTAGTGAAAAGGTGAGAAACATCCAAAGATATCATTCAATTTACGTAACTGGGGATATAAATAAAATGTAACTTGCAGTTTTCAAACCCAACTAATTAGCATAGGCATTTATTTTCAAAAGTATACACAAGATGATAATTAACTTACTAAATTTAAAACTAAGTTTAACCTAAAAAAGGCCCTCGAGGCATTGTACCGCGGATGCTGGCGGCATTTCCTTGCTGAATTGCAATGCTGATGCGTTGCCCGAGAAAGCCAGCTCTTCGGTCACCAGACGTCAATCAAACGTTTCGCGATTTACGCAAATAACTTACATGCGCACTGTTAACCTAACTTTAGTTGCATTTAAATCACATAAGTCACTAAATGTATACAATTACAATAATTGTCATTTAATTTTATTTATTTAATCAGGCAACAAAGCCCATATTACAAATACCTTAAATACTAACATACATACCAATATAAACTACACAACACACAATTACTGCGACGTGTTGCGCAATTTCGTAACAGACCGCGAAAACGTCGGAACTTGACTCCCTTCGGCCAAAATTCTAAGCTAAGAGACACCCATTAATTCCCATTAACTAACTAATAGTTAACTAGTAAAGCCCAACTAGTAAAATAATAATTTAATCTAGTGGCCTCGTTTCTAAATAGAGCAAAGTTAGACCGCGGTAAGTGCAACTGATGAAACGTTTACGCGCTTTGCGGTGCATCGTACTATTTCCCGGTTGTTAATCACGGGGAACACCGGACTCGTGTCCGGCACGGCTGCTTTACTCTCTTTATTTTTGTACTAGCTTCCGCCCGCGACATTGTCTGCGTACTCCGGATAAAAACTATCCTATATTTTCATCCATGCTATAAACTGTCTTCGTGCAAAATTTCTTCCAAATTGGTTGAGCTGTTTAAGCGTTATAGAGGATAGGATATATTAGTAGGGTAGAAATGAGGTAAATCTGGAGTTTATATTTATTTATTTAACAAAAATAAATGTACGTCATCTTGCATGATGAATGTAAGCTTGCAGTTTTTATTAATTTAGTCAAAACCTAACATTACTATAAACTAACACTTATATATGTACAATAAACTATAACTTAACTAAAACTAAACGCTGGAGTTGACAGCTGCCAGCTCTTTGGTCCCCTAAAATAGGTCCCAAATGGTCCCAACAACTGCTTATGCATTGGAAACAATTGATGCAGAATTGGAAAATGTAAAAAGGCTATATTGGTATAAATGGAACAAGAAATATAAGTATGTTCAGATTTATGGTACTTTCTTGAAATTTCCGTTCAGAGAACATTCTTGAGAAACAACGAACTTTATCAAGAGAAGGAATTTTCGGGAATAGGAATGATCTCGCCGGCACATCATGCATGCAATCTTTTTCAAGGACCGATCGTATTAGGTCGCGTTTACATGGGTAATTTGGTGAGACACGGCAAAAGGCTTTAGTTTCACAGAGAATCAAATCACCGCACGCCGTCGTTTAACAGTATACCCTCAATCGAATTGAAGCCACGAGTGACGTTTCAACCAGCACGCTTGTTCGAGTCGCAATAACATTGGCAAAGTTGCCCGTTTGATATGCAAATGCCTTTATTTAAACCGTACGCCGTGTAAGTTCGCTCTATTTACGCTCGCGTCTGGAGTGTTATATTCTATTTTAAGATATACGGTTAAAGAAAGAAATATATTTTTCATCTCTCATACTCTGAAAGTAGGTCATTATTTATCTAAACAGCGGGTTGTAAGTGAGGCATGTCGCCCCTAGGGCTGAAAAGTAATAAAAAATAAAAAGCAATGGCAGAAACCTGTACAGCCATAGTTTCAGAAAATTGTACTGACTTTGAAACTTGTTGATAACCATGCGTTATTTTATTAAATAATGATAATAAATTAATTATCGTATGACTATTATTGCTATTTGAAGACTATTGAATATTTTTCAAGTGTTCTTAGTTCAATGTTTCCGCTTCAGAACAGCGTCCTAAAGTCATAAAAAAAACAATGGCAAAAACCTATACCACTGCCAGACTTTTATAAAATTGTGTGAATTTTTGAAGCTTATTGATAATTATGATGGTTTTCATTCTTTATTACTATATGGTATACCTATATAAAGAGGTATAAGGTACAATAAATTGTTTTTTCTATATAACCATTTCAAAAGCGCTTCCAGGAAATGGTCCACATACAAAATTATTAAAACCTGTCAACATTTCCCTCCCAAATGGTCCATACACAAACCGCTTTTAAAATGGGTTCTATAGGACCTGACTGATTTAGAAATTATTGAAGTTTTTGGCTTTCAATTAATTTCCTCGTATTCGAAATGAAAAGTAGAGTGTTTAACTCGGGGAAAGCCACCCATTTCAGCCACGAACGATTGGCGAAATATCTCGTCAGGAATGGGTTGCTTTCAACCCTCGGTTAACAATATACTATATTTGGTGTGACTAAGAAATTATCCCTACATGTGTTTATACAACTGAACAGCGCCAAAATGAATGCCATTCAGCATATACCATCAGCAATATAATATATATATGCTAGGGGCGCTGGTTTTCAGAGGGGTAATCGCGTAACGTTCCGAACGCTCGTTAGGAAAATCCAACTGTCATGTTTCCATATAAAAAGTGACATTGACATTTACCTGACGCGTGTACAATGCGTTACGTGATCGACCTGCAGGGCACCCCGATGGGTACAAAGGATGGTTACTAGACAAATTAGGGTTTTGTCAAAGTTTTGCCTAAACAGAAGCTAATCCAGTTTAATTTTCAATTTCCCTATAACAATACTAATCCCTCCTCTTTGGCTTTGTAAATTCGCAGCCTGGTGTCATGGATTATGAAGAACTGATTTATATAGCTCTTAATAACCGATTGATATAATATATTAACTTGACCGGCAGGTCGAATGCGTAACGCATTGTACGTACGTTAGGTAGATCTAAATGCTAATTTTATATGGAAATTGACAGTTGGATTAACGCGCGTTGAAAACGTTACGTGCTTACCCCTCGGGTCAACTGCAGACCTATGGATGGCTCGGATTTGCCGGATTTTTCTAGAATATTATTTTTAGAAGCCTCATAAAATTGTATATTTAGCAATTTACCTAATACTTTTCTTTAGAATAATATTTGTTTACAATTTTGGTCACTTATATTGACCACCAATTTACACAAATCTAATATTTAGTGCTATGACACCGGCGCAAAAAAGCTCCTCTAACTAACCCCGCGAGCCTCCTTGACATACTTGCTACAACAACTAACAAGCTACCAGGGTAACACGACTCGTTGGAGAAACATGCATCCAAGACACGATTTCTATCAACTTGAAAAACCTCAATGGTGTACTTGCGCAATGATTGCGACCCCAAACAACCCGGTGAACAAAGGCTGCATTCCGAGTACTTGACACAGATGCGGTCACGAGTTACCAGGGCGCCACAACACGAGGGGTGGCAGCTTGCAGACCATAGGGTTAGTTATTTAACTTTTAGAACCGCCGTTAGAACAATTCAATTGTGATTTTCACATACAAACAACGACATTTAGATCTATCTAACGTACGTCCGAAACTCAATCGACCAGCAGAAGCCCATTTTATAAAGCAACAAATTACTTTTTGACAAGTCGTCGGAACCAGTTACCATTGAAGCGGCATTGGATCTGATTTTTGACAGAACTGATTTCACAATCCCTATCAATGCGGCAAGCTTATCGACTTTCCGGAACGAAAGTAGAACCAAACTATTAAGTAGAGTTAATTCGGGCAAAAGCGCTTATCAAAACTAAAATCTCTTAATAAGGTTGGCACTATCAAGTTTGATACTTTTCTTGGATAGAAGTTTGATACTTTTTATAATGTAAAATATTAGCTGTAAGTCACTCTTTAATTCTCTTCAAACGCAAAAACTGTCCAATTTATTGTGGAACAGTTACTCTCTTAATTCGCATATCAAGTATCAAGATAAGGGCTATGATTAGTATGCTAATTGAAGGCATTTGACACATTTGACAATGATCTTACTGTTGCCATAGTTTTAAATAAATCTCAGGCTTATCTATTACTGGCCAGACTCTAGTATAGTAACGTGTAATAAGTCCATTACTGCAGAGGCTGGCAATCCCTTTTCGCGCCGAGGTATGTTATAGTACGAAAGCGACTGCTATCTGAACTTCCAAGCCAGAGGGAAAACTAGATCTTATTGGGATAAGACCGGTTTCCTTGCGATGTTTTCCTTCGCCGAAAAGCTAACGGTAAATATTCCGTACATAAGTTCCGAATAACTCATTGGTACGAGCCGGGATTCGAACGCTTGACAGCCGCTTGCCTGAACCACTAGGCTACCGTAGCTCTAAAAACTCAAACATACACTGAAAATAACTGCTAGCTTTTTATGGCTGTATGCCACGATGTTGGGTCAGGAATTGACACTGAAGCAAAAGTAGGTGGCTATGCAGGTCTAGGCCTCCAATTTTGTATGAAATTCCATTACGCATCGCTCGTCTGGGCGCGCCCGAAACGTGATACTTCGAAGCGAATTATAAAGAACACAACGTCAATATTTACTTAAACTCGGACACAAAGTTTTAAATGAAAAAGTGCTTATAACACATATTTTTTAAATCTTGGATAGGTAAACCTCCAAGAGGAGTTGGCGGCGGCTTGCAAACATTGCCCACATCTCGTTATCCCCGAAAACATCGCCACTGGTGAAACTACCCTGTTTATTTATACATTATGCATACACCACGTGGCTTGCGACGAAGAGAATTAAATCAGATTTTATTTCGCCAACGTTACCTTCTCACTAACGGAACAACCTTAAACGACTACTTGTTAGACAAAATTGAAATTAAGTGAGACGACTTATGGTTGAAAGACGTGTTTAACTTTGACCTTTTTAGATTTAACTGCACATTATTTCGGAAAATGGAAGTTTAAGAGTTGGGAGGAGTTTTTATAGGGTTACAATAGTACGAGTATGTAAGTCTTATGTATCTTGATAGTATTTCAGCGTACCCAAATGGTAATAGTTTTTTGATAAGCACACTACGAACGATGCAGTTTGTCACACTAAATTGCTGTAGTGAGAATGAAAGGTACAGACGTCGGTGGCAAACAGGCTTACGGGCCGACTCATAAGCGGTCACCGTAATGGCTCCTCTACATGATGGCCCATCCTAATGGCCCACTAGGATGGGCCAGCGTGTAGAGAGGGTAGTGGTGTCAGATGGCGATGGATGGTTGCGTCCTGTACTATGGGTCGTGATAGCCCACTGTATAGAGCAGGCTTTAAACCCATGGACGCTTGCTTTAAAAAAAATACACTCCCTTCTTGAAGAATTCCATACTGTAGTCTCTCGGAAAAACTTCGGCAGCGAGATCATTTCACAACCAGAGCGTTCGAGGGAGGAAATTCCTATGAAACCGTACCGTACCGTTTAGGTTCTAGAGAATGAACTACCGACGGCCACCGCAGCGGTGGCAGAAAGCAGCCGTGGGCCGTGGGCATCATGTCGAAACAATTTATGTTATACTAGCTTACGCCCACGACTTTGTTTGCGTGGACCCGGTATAAAAACTATCCTATATTTTAAACCAGGTTATTAACAATCTTCGAGCCAAACTTATTCATATCGGTTAAGCCGTTTAAACGTGATTGAGTAACAAACATCCAAACTTTCGCATTTATAATATTAGTAGCAACCTACCCAAGCAATCTGAAATTAATTGACGGTAAGAGTCTACACAGTATCTCCAAACGAGGATTTGGGGACAGTAACTTTCCCACCATAAGGTGGATGTCACACTGCGCCGCATCTCCGGACGGACGGAGGTTCGGAGCTGCATACAAATTTCGCCGGACGGAGGTGCGGTGCAGTGTGTCGTCCCACACGGAATTTATATACAAACTGAAGTACTTGCATACAACGAGCTCCGCATCTCCATCCGTGTGACATCCATCTAAACGAATCCAGTGTACTCCCGCACAATATCAAACTCCAAGGAACACAGTCGCCATTTATGATGCCCTAAAACTGTTTTACATTCGCCGACTGTCGCCAGCGCAGCGTTAATAAATCTCTCAGAGATCCGAGAGATTCGAGACAAATCCAAGAGATCTCAGAGATTGAACAGATACGGGCAGGTGTGAAATTACAGCTTAGAAGATTTCTTGATATCTGGGGGTAAATAAACGTATCGAGTATCGTATGTTCGATTTTTTCAAATCCCTGTGTTTTGGAATGTCAACTTTATCTAAGAAGGGACAAGGCAATTTTTGTAAAATCCGATCCAAATATAATGCCATGTTTGTGGTGTGAGGTAAGAGGTACCTATTGCTGCATTTACGAGGACTAGGTGCCGCAATAAACACAGCAGCATTCACCTGGGGCCCGTTTCAAGAAGCTAAGTCACAATTTTACATGTTTACATGGTAACACAGAGGCGCTCAGAAAACATGGACCTATGATACTAGTATCATATACCTAGTATCATAGGTCCATTTCAGAAAATAACGACTGCCCAGTGCCGTGGTTAAGACTACTGTGAAATTCTGACGTGTAGATTTTTAAAACGGGACAGTGGGATGATTCTCACAAAAATGTAAAGTTATCACCTCCTATACTGAGGTATAGGTGTAGCTAATTGAGTTTAGGTAATCTTACAAAATCGAAATTTGTCCTCGATACCTGGCAACATAATATATTTTTGAGATTTCTAATTTAATTAATATTCACAATATTACAAATATGAAGATGGTATATACAAACGCCCAGCATTTAAAAAACGCTACGTGAGAATGGGCCTGGGGCCAATTTTTAGAAGCTTCTTATACTTTAAGTTACAATTTGTCAAGTCTAAATTGACAACACTGAGGAGCTAGAGCAAACTAAAGTTTACAATAAGCATGTTCACATACTAACTAATAATATGAATAATAATAGGAATGTAATACTCGTACTCGTACGTAATAGTAGCCCTCCGAATCGCTAAACTTAAGTGGCAGTGGGCGGGGCACATAGCACGTAGAACCGATGGCCGATGGGGCGGAAAGGTTCTCGAGTGGCGACCATGAACCGGAAGGCGCGGCGTGGGTAGGCCCCCCGCAAGGTGGACTGATGACCTGGTAAAGGTTGCTGGACTCCGCTGGATGCGGGTGGCGCAGGACCGGTCACTGGCACTCTTTGGGGGAGGCCTATGTCCAGCAGTGGACGTCTTTCGGCTGATATGATGATGATTTGATGATGAATACTCGTACTATAAATGTTTGGCCTATTTTTAGTACAAATTTTGTACCAAGACAACATACACGGCCAGAAGTCTGCCAATTCAAAGGCAAAATACAAGGACGTTGCCGGTCGGTTACTGAGATCGAGGTTAACTGGCCCGACGCATTTGGGGGCGGAAATAGAATCTGCGGGACAGCTTCCGTCCCTCTCCGCCGTTACTCAAATGGACACGGATCGATCTACTCTCTTTTTTTAATTATGCGACGAGCGCATTTGAATTCGGAATTGCCGTTTTATTTGAAAAGTTTGCACGAGGAATATCGGGTGAATTGAGTTTTTATTCCAAAGTGATTGAAAGATAACATTACAAGATAGATCTTAGAATAGGTGTAGAACATTAGAACTAGTAGATACATGATATGTATAAATTATATGACATATGGTTTATAATTTAATCGTATGGCATACTATATTTCACCTTTAAAGTTTGTCACTCTTTAGCACCACCCAGCACGGCTATCACAAGACGGCGCGCGAGCTCTCGATTTTTATCGCACTATACTTCTCTTTCTAAGTTTTCTAATAAGAGAGAAACGGATAGCCGTGCAAGGGATACATGCAGGGTTGTGGTAGATGACATATGGTATAATACTGGTACTACTACCAACTATCAGTCTACATGATTTATATCCAATAGTTTCCCCGCTACACGATTATATCTAAAACACAATACGAATCAAGTCAACATGCGGATTCAATCTAAAAATGTCACAGATTACATTTATTCGTGCCACGGAAATACGACAATCGCCAGTACACCTGCCTACTTACAGAACAATGGTATTTTATTAACATCGTTACGCTGACGGCACGCTCCTGGCGTCTGCTGATGACGTGGTATATTTTTTTGTTAATGAACACGATTGAAACGTCTGTATCTTGAAACAAAATACTTATTTTAGTGTTTTAACCCCAGACGCAAAAAGAGGGGTGTTATAAGTTTGACGTGTCTGTGTTTCTGTCTGCGGCATCGTAGCTCCTAAATGCATGAACAGATTTTAATGCGTTTTTTTGTTCGAAAGCTGACGTGATCGTGATAGTTTTTAGCTACGTTTCAACAACATCGGTTTAGCCGGTTTTAACTAAGATATTGAACTTAGAAATATCGGGGGTTTTCAACTTTTCATTCAAAAATAGGTAGAACAGACAGATAATTAGATATACCTACCGTCCCTCTGTATCTTATTTTGATGAATAAAAAAATCATTTTAATTTATAGTTAATCGGAATCTGAAGACTGGAGTGATTTTTTCGAATAGGTGGAATATATAATTAAAAATACGAGTACAGGGGACCGATTTTTGACTTTCGAGCGCTCGACTCTTTCACTCAAAAACTGACAAAAACTATGAAATGCTATTTTGAAATGACGATAGAAAATTTAAAAAAGAGCGGTATTGACCACTCGTATTCAATTCTATCGGTAGAAAGTAAGTGCCCGTAATTTTGACACTACAATAGCATTTACTTTTATTTAATTTTCGAGCGCTCGAAAGTCAAAAGTCGGCCCCCTGGTCCCGTATCATGCTCGGCCTTATCACACGATAAGTGACAAGATAAAGCGTCCGTCACTGGCTGACACCGTTCGATAGAACGAGACGTACATTAAATACACTACAGTACCTACTCATACCGTACTCGTATTGAACATACTCAAATTGATATTGAATAGTACCATATACTTAGGTATATCTACATACATTCAATTATATTAAAGACAATTAATAAAAACAAACATTTCTAATAAAACTTAACCTACACGTGAAAAAATTGGCATAAATCGCCGTCAACGGGCAAGGTGGCTGGCCGTATTTCCTCGCTGTATACATAGTAGCCTCAACTTTCAACATCAATATTTATGAACAACACACCCTTTTATCATAATATCATATATCAGTATGTGCCGACCGAAAACCAAAGGCAATCGGGTTTCCGCGCGAAATACGGATGCCGCCGTATCGGATTTACAGCCGAGTGGCTGCGATAAGTCAGTATTCCATGACTCTTACAAACTCACAGCATCGTTGAGGGTATATTAATATTATTAATACATAAATACCAGTGGCAGTACCACAATTCACGACTTCTATAGGACATTACTGCAGAGGCCGCGAAAATAGAGTAGAGAGAGGCAGTGCCAAGTCGAGCAAAACAGCGGCACGGCCGTACTAACCTTTCTTCGAAGCAGTTCCGGCCATTTTAGACCCCCCTATAACTTCGTTGTGGATAAAACTAGAAGCCTGAATTTTCAGTAACCAAGCATATATTGTACAAACACGATATATTTAAAATTTCATTCAATTTGAACCAGTAGTTTAAGAATTATAACTAGTCAAAGTTACTTAATTTTGTCACGCACTGACTGCCTCACCGATCATCAAAAGTCTAAGGCACTTCTAGCAGACATAGGAGCTTCAAATTTAGAATACAATTAATCAGTGTTTAGTGTATAAATCAAGGGAAAAGTTAAAAAAATGCAATTTCAGACCAGTTTTCTAGATACAGCAACTGCATAAATAACACCACATAAATAAAAACCACCATATAAACATATAGGATTACAAAGTTATATTTGCAGTGAATGGGACAAAAATTTAAAAGTAAGAATGGGACTGCAATAGCATTCATAATTTGTATGTATTACCTACAAAAAGAAGTGAGATCCCATAAAAAACATTCCATTTAAAAAAGAGGGCAAATCTCGAAACTCTTTCACTGTAAAAAGTTGTGAGATATTTCGTAGAGCCAAGTCTCAGGCATTCTTATTAACATATTATTAACCTATTATTTGCTTGCTAAATAAAATTTTGTGACTTGGCAATCACACATAGTTTTAGGTATGCAAAAATCCATAAATGCAGTAAAGTTGTGTGATTGCCAAGTTGCAGAATTTTATTTAGCAAGCAAATAAAGATTAATAAGAATGCCTCAGACTTGGCTCTAGGAAATATCTCACAGCGTTTTACGGTGAAAGAGTTTCGAGACTTGGCCTCATTTTTACATGGAATGTTTTTTATTAGGCTTTTCAAACATGTAATTTTTGAATGTGTCACCAATTGATATCGAAACAAAAGAAGGTCACTTTGCAGACCTTCCATTTTGTAAGAAATTAAATTATGGACCTCTCGTCTCATCGCACCCGAAACGTGATTAAGTAACATTATGTCAATATTTCATTGCATGTTTTATTTCATTGCATGTTTTAGATACTGTCATCTGTTGGAATTGCGCAAACTAAATTACTACACACACTGAATTCTTAACAAATTCCTAAACTCAGTTTGTTTCGATTAATGGTTTTGCTTGTCAAATTATTATACGCAATTTTTTTTTTTAGATATAGGTAGGTACTTGAAGTAAGGTTGTCTATACGTACCGTTAGTACACCGTGCCCCCGAGGTACCTGAAAGTAATTGCATTCGTAAGATCAAAACGAGTAACGAATGGAATGAAATTCAGTTTTTTTTTTTTAATTATTAAAAAAAATAAATCTAGCAAGCACCGTTTCTGTGAGTTCAGTAAATTGGCTACATAATGTACAAGTGTAGCAACATTGCGATCGGGCTTTTGTGTACTGAGTTGTCGCGTACAGTCTGGAAAATAATACGCTTATATGGCAACATGAATAGTACGACCTAGAGATTTTGATACTTTACTTTTTATCAGGACATATTTGTATTAGGCTCCTAATTACGAAAACGACAATCAAGAACAAACTCACAAACATTACCTCTAATAATGTTTGTATAGACAGCATGCTATTAATATAAATACAGTTTTGATTAAATAGTGCAATATACATTTTTGAATTTTGTAAATAAATATATAAATACTTATCTATATAGAAAATATTGATAAAATCTTAAAAACAATACCAAATCGTTCGATTACTATTTAAAGTATTTTAATGAATATACCTACTCATACGGTACTCGTATTTAACATACTCAAACTGATATTTAATAGTATCATATAATTAACTCTACATACATTCTTAAAAACAATGCCAAATCCTTCGATTACGATTTTAAAGTATATGAATAGATATAGGGAACAATCTGAGGCATAGGTACATTTGGCATTCCAATTAGATTTCAACGTATTTCGTGCTCTCGAAGACGTCCTCAGGATCACACTATAAAATCTATCGGGTACGTCCCATTCACCTTGTATATTGGTTTTTACGTCCTATGGATCCTAGTCTGCTTCGGTGTTTTCCAACCCACTGACCACCGCGATAAGATTTCACTATTATCGACGGCCTCCTGTCCGCGTAGATGTTCCTTCAAATTTTATATCTACATCCACATTCATAAGGTTTATAATTAAACAACACGGATGGGTTAAATAAGATCTTGCGTTTTGAAAACTTGGACAAAGTGTTTAGGGGGTCGTTAATCAATTATTCGCCACAAATTAGGCGGACGAGAGATATTATCAAACCCGAGTTACAGGGGATCTATTCAAATAAATATGTTTAATCGGTTTTGTGTTTGTCGCTCGCTTCCTCTTACGGTTAACATGGTAACGTGTGAGAATGAGAGGGTGCAAGATATATCTACCACGATTTCAATGGTTAAAGCTTTCTACATGCTGTATTTTATCACAATTTATTCAGAAGTTTTGGCGTTACTTTTCCATTTATAATATCTACTAGCTGCTCCCGCGGCTTCGCCCGAGCATTGGAAATACAAATATTACCTAACTATAACCAGTCCAAAACCAATCCAAAAGTCCATTCGAAACGCAGACGAAATAATTTTTGACGTTGGTTAAGTGGTTCCGGACATTACCCAAAACATACAAACTTACAAAGCACAGAAACACCCACACACTTCTCCTTTTCACTTTTTTCTTTCTTTTTTTATCGCACAGACTTTTCCTTTTTATAATATTAGCAGACAGCACAGATTATTTCTACTATTATATCTCTGTCTGCTGTCTTGGGCATACCATACTCAAAAATACGGGAAATGCCCCACATTTGTCCTGCCAGCATTTGTCTGGGCCGGGCACTCTGGTGATTAATGAATGTCATAGAAACTAAGAAACAGTCCATTATTTCATGGGATCACCGTTAAGAGCTCTCTGGCAAGAAATATACTAAAGTACGAGGAATAGAGTAGTCTATGTTGAAGCGTGCACTTGGGGCTTCATGTATTATTAATTGATGTCATCATCCTCCTAGCGTTATTCCCGGTTGTGCCCCGTTTTGACACCTAATCCTAAGATTTGACAAAGGCACTAGTTTTACGAAAGCGACTGCAATCTGACCTTCCATCCAGAGGGGAAACTGGTCTAGCTTGGGATTAAACGTTTCCTCACGATGTTTTCCTTCGCTGAATACTAACGGTAAATATTCCAGACATAAGTTCCGGAATACTCATTGGTACGAGCCGGGATTCGAAGCCACGACCGCCGCTTGACAACCGTTTTTAACCCCCGGCGCAAAGAGAGGGGTGTTATAAGTTTAACGTGTCTGTGTATCTGTGTATCTGTATATCTGTCTGTGGTATCGTAGCTCCCAAACGGATGGACCGATTTGAATGCGGTTTTTTTATTCGAAAGCTGATGTGAGCCCAAATGTTCTTAGTTACTTTTCATGAAAATCTGTTTAGCCGTTTTTAATTTATTGGACTTTGAAATGAAAATGTCGGGGGTTTTTCAACTTTTCTAAGTTGTAGTTCATCATCATCATCATCATCATATCAGCCGAAAGACGTCCACTGCTGGACATAGGCCTCCCCCAAAGAGTGCCACAATGACCGGTCCCGCGCCACCCGCATTCAGTGAACCGATGGCCGTTGGGGCGGAAAGGTTCTCGAGTGGCGACCACGTACCGGAAGGCGCAGCGTGGGTAGGCCCCCCACAAGGTGGACTGATGACCTGGTAAAGGTCGCGGGAGTCCGCTGGAAGTTGTAGTTATTCTCGTATTAATGTTGACGTTGTAATTGCTTATAATTTGTTCAGTATGTTGGAAAGGAAGAGGCAAAGCATCGCCGATGTATGTATGTAGTATGATTTAGCGCTTTATGCGGGTGTCAAAATTGGTTTTAGAAAAGAGCACTTCGAAGTTTGAAACTGTAGGGTCGTAGGTTCAAATCCTTAGCACGGATCGGTAAGGTAAACGTCCGCGTGGTCGACGCTGTACTAGCATATGGCATGAGCACTATGTCAAAATGACATGGCTTAAATTCAAATGAAGAAAATCGTCTTAGTTCGAATTTAACCGATATACCTACCTACCTACGAATACCTGCCTACGAAGCAAGAGGTCCTGGGTTCGAATCCCGGTAAGGGCATTTATTTGTGTGACGAGCACTGAATATTTGTTCCTGAGTCGTGGATGTTTTTTTATGTATTTAAGTATTTATTTATCTATATAAGTATGTTTATCGTCGTCTAGTACCCATAGTACAAGCATTGCTTAGTTTGGGACTAGTTCGATTTGTGTGAGATTGTCCGAAAATATTTATTTATTTATTTATTGCTTTGACATAGTGGCCATGCCATATATTAGTACAGCGTCGAGCACTCGGACGTTTACCTTAAGTACTTAGGCATGCAATACACTCAAAACTAAATAAATCTCGGTATTTTCATTCCAGAATGCCATACTAGCTTCGATTCCATATCCGTTTAAGATAATCAAAAAACCATAAATAAAAATAAACATATTTATTCTGTCAGTGGCCTCTGACTTCATGTATTGTGCAATCCTACTAATATTATAAATGCGAAAGTTTAGATGTTTGGATGTTTGTTACTCAATCACGCTTAAACGGCTGAAGCGATTTAAATGATTTTTTTAAAATATAGGATAGTTTTTATTCCGAGTCCACGCAGACGAAGTCGCGGGCGGAAGCTAGTAAAATATAATTGATCTGGTGTAAAAACTGTATAATTCAGTTTCATCAAAACTAGTATTGGAGAAATGTGCAAAAACATACAACCACCCAGGCACGCAAACAGCCGTCCACGCAACAAATGACTTAAGCATTTAATAAAATATTATTAAGAGCAGACCCGTGAGGCACCCAGCCCTTTATACACACAGTAGGTACATTTAAAAGGCTGTAAACAACAGAATTTCGTGCATGTACACGTGCTGTGATTATATTTTTACTGGCAGTAAAGTGAGATTAAATAACGTCTAACATTCTCGGTCGCAGAGTCGTTTATGACTGCAGGCATAAATTATGGTTTATTTTTACGTTTAACCTAAATACTTTATTATTTGAGCTCATTTAAAGATATAAAAATACACTATTTCTTTTGATAATCGTACTGGCCAAGGTGTGTTGGCAATGGTTGCGGGAGCCCGCTGGAAGCTGCATTGTGGCACTCTTTGGGGGAGGCCTATGTCGCGGGCTGTTATTCGCTAAGCGCTAAAGCGGCTCACCCCGCCGGTCACACGTTACGAGACTAGCCCTCCACCTACGCTTGGTTACTACGCATCGCGGTGTCAAGATATATTTGTGGGTGAGCGTTGAGGTGAGCTTAAAACAAGTTACAGAATAGGGGGGCAGGGCTGTTATTCGCTACGCGTTAATGCGGCTTTACCCCGCCGGTCACCCGTCACGAAACTAGACCTCTACCTACGCTTAGTTATTACGCATCGCGGTGGCAAGATATATTTGAGGGTGAGAGTTGAGGTGAGCTTAAAACAAGTTACATTAGGGGGGCAGCAGTGGATGTCTTTCGGCTGATACGATAATGTTGTTGAATCGTGCTGATCAAGTTGGGGACAAAGAGAATATAACCACTAAGTTAACACATTCAGGGCCAGCCACGACACATATGCGTCAGACCGCCGTAGTCGCTTTCCGCTACATACGAGGAAAACCACGGGATCGGCTACGAGCGTAGCGCGTAGCGATTCTTGGCCCTGAATACCCATTCAGGCGGAACTTCATGCATTGTTTTAGGATTCTCTTATGTGTAGACACTCATTTTTTCTTTATGTTGGTAGTAGTACCAACGTAAAGAAAAAATGAGTGCATTTTATTGCCTTGTAATAAGGTGCAAAAGTTCCGTGTTTTGTTAGGTTGGCTAAGATGCGTGAACTATCCCGTACATTTTTTCATTCTATGAGTTTCCAAAGTCTGGTTGGGGACATATGAATTAGTTTCGTAAATGTCAAATAGAATATAAATCGGTTTCGAGTGAATTGATGTAAACCGTTTACGTTTTGACCGAGAATCTTTATTAAATTGACTATTCTACTATGCAATGGCTTACAAGTTATCGAGTAAAATGCCTGTGACATTAGTGCAAACGAAAATGACGAATCTATAATTCTACCGTCTAGCACTGAAAAATGTTAGCCAATTATATCTCACAGTTACCCCGTAGCAAAGCGCGTATAGCCAACTATTTTCTTATTTTATCAGAGAATATGATTTAGAAAGGGTGCGGTAAAGCGAAATAGACAATTTACGGACTATTATCCGATGCCGTTAGTTATCGGCTGAGATTTATCGGCGTTCGACACTTGCACAATAGCCGATTTAATAATAGATACTTTGGTGGGAGACAGTTGAAACTGTTGCTGCGTTGGTGCCTATTGACTTTCTTTTTGTCAGGATGGTAGAATCAATTTAGACAAAAGAGGGCGTACACGTCGCATGAAAACAGTACGGTAGAAGAAAACATGGAAAGACATTCCCGACGATATATTTTAGCTTACCTACATCACACAAATATTATTGCTCCGGGTTTACAAGACTCGATAACGTCGGCTGACGCACATCCAAGCTCCGGCGGTGGGGACCTGCAGGGTTCTCATAGAGCGAAGGCGAGCAGGAAGCCTTTGAACCTGCAGGCTGCACTTTAGTATACTTGACTCCGAGCAAGAACGTTGTCCACTTTGTAAATTGGCTTATACTTGTATGGTTGATTAAATACATCTATAATATACGTTTTTTTGAAGTGCAAACTTGGAGGGCTGGAGGGGGATGTTTTTTTTTTGCAAAATTAAAATTATTCAAGTTTTTACTTCTGCCGGCACTCCCGGAGTGCAGTCCGGTCTTTTTTTGAATACTGATAATTAAAGCAATTCGTGCAAAATTATTCCCTAACCATTCCAAAATATCAAATATGCACAACGTTATAATATTCAAGTTTCACTTCTACCGGCACTTTCGGAGTGCAATCCGGTCTTTTTTTTAAGTATTCCGGGACCGATTTTTGACTTTCGAGCGCTCGACTCTTTCACTCGAAAACTAACAAATATCATGAAATGCTATTTTGAAATGACGATAGAAAATTTAAAAACGTGCGGTATTGACCACTCGTATTCAATTCTATCGGTAAAAAGTACGTGCCTGTGATTATGACACTACAATAGCATTTACTTTTATTTAATTTTCGAGCGCTCGAAAGTTAAAAATCGGTCCCCTGGGCCTCGTCTCATGGATGAGAACTATGAAATACCTAATCATCATCATCCTCCTACAGTTATTCCCGGTTGTGCCCTAAAGGAGCCTGGGGTCCGCTTTGACACATAATCCCTAGATTTGGCATAAGCACTAGTTTTACGCAAGCGACTGCCATCTAACCTTCCAACCCAGAGGGAAAAGTAGACCTTATTGGGACAAGACCGGTTTCCTCACGATGTTTTCCTTCAACGAAAAGCTAACGGCAAATAAACGGTACTGAAAAACTCATTGGTACGAGCCGGGATTCGAACCCACGACTAGGATAACGTAGGTTACAAATACGAATTGCCTACCTAATATCTGCGGAATATTTTATTCGTAATTTTTCGTTCCAACATAATATTTATTGAAGCATCATATATGGTATCATCCTTGTATCGCATGGAAATCGCACGCACGCACGGCACAGCCAATTTATTTCACACGTAGTCAATATTTACTGTCGCCTTATCAAGTTATGGAAATACACGGGTATAGCGTTTAGCTGGAGCGATATTACTTGCTTATTTTGAATACTTAATACCTACATAGATTCTGTAAACAACTAATTTAAATTGTGAGAAACAGGGGTATTATTTGAGATTGAAATTGTGGCGATTAACTGTCATTCAGCACAATGGAAAATTGACAACTCGAAATTATTAGTCGAATCTGAATAATGTCAATTTGAAAATGCTCGACAAGAAAAAAGGTCCAGCCAGAATAATGCTAAAAATGATTGCGTCCAAAAAGTAAAATTGACGTACTCGTTTGATAAAGATCGAAAGAAATACGTCCACATGGAATTACGCACACTAAAAATATGACCAATCGAAAATATTGTATAAAATGTATATATGACTCTTGTAAAAAAATTAATTTTGATTTTAATTGAAATTAGACAAAATTCACTTTGCATGTTATTAAATATTGAACCTATACCGGGCAAAATTTAATTTAGGCTATCTATCACCAAATTAATCTTTGATGGTATTACTTTGGTCCAATTGTAAAACGGTCATTTCGTGTTGATGTTCTTACATTAGTGCCGAACGACAGTAAACATTGCAAAGCGATGTCTTAGTGGCTCTTTCTGTCATGGAATCATGGCACAGCATAGCTTTTCCAACGAGCGTTAGAGCGTAATAATGTCATTTTCAGCTTCCATATGTGTCGTCGCGTCGCTGATTAGAAACGCCTTCATTTTCATTATCCTACTAATATTATAAATGCGAAAGTTTTGATGTTTGGATGTTTGTTACTCAATCACGCTTAAACGGCTGAACCGATTTGAATGAAATTTTGCACGAAGATAGTTTATAGCCTGGATTAAAATATAGGATAGTTTTTATCCCAGATCCACGCGGACGAAGTCCCGGGCGGAAGCTAGTAAGATATAAATGCTAGCTAGTAATGTTATCAATTCACGGTTAGTCTAGCATTACGCTATACTCCGCATAGTACCATCCTAGCAATACATACATAATAAGGAACAGAGAAATACTGTTGAATAATGTTAAAGAAACTATTGGAATTTTTGCCGTCTAAACTCAAAACGAGCAATCTCGACGTTTTGAGAGATTGAGAGGCGGAAGTCATACTCGTTCAATACGTCCTGCCTGACCGTGAACTTGACAACTTTGTTTTCGTCATACCTGGCCATAAAGTAGCAATTACCGCACGCTACGCGTGTGGAAAATCCCACTTCCTGGCCGGGGAGAGACGTTAAATTTCGAACTCAACACGGGTGGTAATAAAGAAAGCCTAAGTTATCATAATAATCGCCCAATTGGCTTTATTGTTTTTATAAAAAAAATACATTTTATACCTTCCATATAAACTCGCCCAACTGTGTGACGTTTGATGGCGAGAAACGATCATGTTTTATACTATAATAACCTATTTACTTAAATCTAACATTATTTAATTAAATTTAGTTTACATTCTTATTTAGTAACATTTCTCCTGTAGGGATAAGTTTGCCCCCTATAGGCTCGGGCGTCAAATACCTGCGATCTGAGACATTTTTTGTTTTACTTTACCGCCATAGTTAATTAATGTTATAATGTACTATAGTGCAGTAGCTTTAAAACAAAAGACATGTAACGCTATAGCTATATTATTTTCTACACCTCTTTGCATATAATAATAGATTTTTAAGTACTATCGAACCAACTGAATCATGACCCACCATAGAACCTTGTTACAATGAGCGAACATACGTAAGATCATATGACGTTAATATGTCAGTTAATTGTAACAAGGTTCCATAGTGGGTCAGGATTCAATTTTGTCGATAGTACAAATTTACTTAATTACCACTCATTTTACTTAATTTGATCATTAAGTGCCCTCTCGAACATAACAATACTAATATATTTGTGTTTCGAAATGGTTTTCCTTGAAATCGCATGACAATTAACGAACGATTTTTCTACTGTTATATGAAATAGGCTTTAATTAAACTAAAGGTTATCTTATATAACTTCAACTAATAATTAGCTCTTGTTATTTTAATTGTAGTTAGTTTTAGTTTCATATTCAAGTTATAAGTTTTTCATAAGTTTTTAGTTTGTATGTTGTTATTGTTAATTATAATACTTCAACTAGGTAATTTTAATAAACAATGGTTTTTAGGATTGGCTCTAATTTTGGTATTTAAATAAAGCAAGCCAAAAACATCTTCACACATCAACTGGCATTCTAAGTTTAAATCTGTTACATAAAATTGTACGCTTTATGTGAAAGACAAGGAACGATGCAAGTAATATTATAACGGCGGAGGTTTGTATTGGTTTGACTGAATTCAGTCTATCTAGCCCAATTGGCCCAAAACCAAATTTCACGTAAGAAATGACCATAAAACCTATCATGCTAGTTGCCCAGAAGGTCTTTTAATAGAAAATAATTGAAATCACAAGCCATGGAAAAAGTACACCATCATCATCACTGCTGGACATAGGTCTCCCCCAAAGATTGCCAATGTGACCGGTCCTTCGCTGCCCGCATCCAGTGGACTCCCTCGACTTTTACCAGGTCATCAGTCCACCTTAGGGTCTAGCTACGTCGCGCCTTCCGGTACGTGGTCGCCATTCGAGAACCTTTCTGCCCCTGGGGCCAACGGTTCTACGTGCAATGCGCCCCGCCCACTGTCACTTAAGTGCGAATCTGAATCGCTAAAAATCCACCATGGCTCCATAAATTGACTGTGAGTTGTGCCGTCACGGCTTGTCGCAGCCCGCCTGTTCAAACGACACCAAGATTTGAACAAGTAATGCTAATGATATTCAAGACCCTTCCCTTAAGTTCGTCAGGTTAATTATAGGATCGGTGGCTCAGCTTCCCAATATACGTTTTCTGAGGGAATTGGCTAGGCATTGCTAGAAATGACGACGTGTAACAATGTATCACTATTAGTTATAGTTCAAGTAATTTAAATAAATAATGGTCTTATTTGGATAGCTTCTAAGAGGGTCATTTAATAAAAACTATTCAATCATCGCATAAAAGATATGCTTAAAGCTTAGTTATAGTTGCACACCACCTACTACTTAGTTTTACTATTCTATTCTCCACTACCCAAAGGTTGTCTGGAAGATGTCGCTCTTTAGCGATAAGAAGAATCTCTGTTTTTTTATTTTTTATTTCTTAAATTAAATTAAGGATCGCCTCCTTGTTTCTGCAATTGATTTGATTGCTCCCCTATAGCAATATCCATCGATTAAGGTTGAGATTATTTTATAAAACTGACATTGGAATCGAAATCTTAATCTACCTCTACCGAGTTGCATTTTGAATGGATTACTTTTATACAATTCCGCCAACTCAAATAATGTCATCAATACGTGTGAAACTTGAGCAATTACTTTACATCAGTATTTCTAAACTTTGCTGCACATGTAGGTAATCTGTTGTTACCTTGTGTTGACATACTTAGTATGAATCGTTATTTGATATTGAAATACTTTGACTCCTTTGACTGAAAACTAACAAGCAAGTTATCAAATGCGCGCTGGCATGTGAGAGACAATTAACAGTAATACCTGTGTCAACTATCTCTTACATACTTCTATGTTTTATAACAATACTTACTGTGATATTGAACTTTTATATTGTGTACAAAGTTTCAATATCACAGTTAATATCAACACAGTGTTATGAGAAAATTATACCTCACCGAGTTTTTACGCCGGTTCATTTCATAGCAGTCTTTCCGGCCCAGTAGTAGTTTATCGACATTCATGTGCATGTTATATGCCCCCCCCCCATCTAATTGAAGAATAAATAACTTTGTCGTTGACCCTTCTGGTCAGAAAAGTTTTTAGGTATTTGTCTTTGAGGCGGAAACCATAATTTCCGTAGGGCTAATAGTATGACCAAAGGAAATAGTAAGTAAAGTATTTTAAGAACGACTACAAAACAATTTAGAATTAATCAAAGTTGTAAAAAGAATTATGTGTTAAAATAAAGTAGCAATGCAACTTTAGAAACGGTTAATTCTCTTACTAATAATAAAACTTAATTTACTAAAATATGCTTTGTCCATTTCGCTCCAACAAAAATTACAAAACGAAAGGTAAAAACAAAT
The DNA here is from genome assembly GCA_947049275.1 of Epinotia bilunana. Taxonomy (NCBI): domain Eukaryota; kingdom Metazoa; phylum Arthropoda; class Insecta; order Lepidoptera; family Tortricidae; genus Epinotia; species Epinotia bilunana. The sequence goes on along the minus strand of OX346271.1, from coordinate 8,055,655 downwards.
AATTTTTTACATCATATTACTTAGAAAAAAAAGTAGTTTTTACCGTTACCGTTTGTTTAGGTATGCGAGTCATAATTAACGGCTGTATCTTCAATTCAACCAGTCGCTTTCTTTTAACTTATTTTACCAACATGAAATGGATGAAAGGGACTTCAAAATGTATTTAACGCGTTTAAAACATGTAAGGCTGGTGTTCCATGTTCAATGTCATTAATCATCGTGTCGACGAAGAAAAACACTGATGGACCGTGCTCGCCGCTCACGCAGAAACATGTTTTTAGGAACCCCGTTTTATGGCAAATTCTTTTACTCATTACAAGGACGGTCGTCGTCAAAGATAAGTGTACACTTTGGCAGATTGCGTGATCATCATAATCAATTAGTGTTGACGATAATATTACTTATTTCATTATCTAACTATTAATAGTAAACCTTACGTTTAACACATTCACTACCAAGAATCGCTACGCGCTACGCTCGTAGCCGATCCCGTGGTTTTCCTCGTATGTAGCGGAAAGCGACTACGGCGTAGGCGCCCGCTTAGGCGGGTTCCTGGTAGTGAAAGTGTTAATTATAAAGTTGGATATGCATGGCTAGGTATTTTAAAAGTACGTTTCACTAGACATAAATAAATATGAAAATAATAGTTGGTTTTCAAATTATTACACACGACAATTAACAAAACCAATATTAACGCCTCACAGCGATCCCAATTAACAAAAGGGATTGCATGCTACAAAGAGATTGCTGAATCCTAAAGGTCAATTTGAGACATACGTTTCGTGTTCCGAACTCATTTCAATGTGTTTTGCTATTTCACGCCCACCGAGAGCTGGACATTCTAAACCGATCCAACAGGCCATGAATGTCAAAACGATAAAGTTTAAAAGGTAATCGCCGGCCTTTTGGATATCCAAACGGATCGGAAATCGGAACGGTCCTAATGATGCGGTCATGAACGTAAAAAAAATACTTGGAGACAATATTACGTCCATTCATTTGAATGCATGTATGTCGCAGTGACAAATGACGCGCCAGTGAATATCCGCTGCTTCAATCGGCTGCCTCGCGACGAAAAATTATTTTTTAGTCTATATCCGCTCCAGCACGGCTATCATAAGACGGCGCGCGAGCTCTCTTGATTTTTTTTCGCACTATCCGTCTCTCTTTTATCAGAAACCTCAGAAAGAGACGCATATTGCGAGAAAAATTGAGAGAGCTCGCGCGCTGTCTTGTGATAACCGTGCTGGCCAAGTTCGCTCAGTTCGGGTTGCACAGGGGTTCACAACACTTCGGGAGCTCAATGCGAGCCATCCGGTTGCCTCTTGGATACTGCAACTACGCGTCATTGCTCTGAATCACGCCAAAGTGATAGCCTGATAGCTTCGCGCTGCGCCTGTCCCATGAAAGTAGTAAAAATACCACCCATTTCCATGTCCACCCATTTGGATGCGTCCATTTGTAACGCAAAACCGTTTAAGAGGACAACAGGTACCGTGTTCTAATAAGAAAAAAGTAAGAGAATTTCTTTTTTGACGCGATTATTTTCTACTTATGTATGGAGCAGGTCGCCCCATTCGGCCAACGCTCCATACAAATGTAAATAAAAATCGCGTCAAAAAAAATTGTCTTAGTTTTTTCTTATCAGAACACGATACCTGTTATGCCCTTAAACGGGTTTGCGTTATTTTTGTAACACCTTGTATACTCCGACCGATGCACTTGACCCTACCTTAACTTGCGGTTCTAGGTTCAAATCCCGTGGTGGTTTGTGTGTTGAGCACGAATATTTCTTTCTCAGATATGGATGTTTTCAGCAATTTAGCATCTATTTATATCTATTAAATGCGTCTTCTTTTTCCCATAACAAAAGCCTTATTGAGTTTACTATGTGGCAATGGATTTATACTCGTACGTATAAGACTGTCCCCTAATATTTATTTTTAACTTAGAATGCGAAAAGAAACTCTCAAATGAATCCCCTGACATGCAATTTTGCATACGGATCAATCTTGATTGGCAATAATGTGCGCGCTGATTGCTCCGGGAGCACAATGCATGCTTGTTAATTAATATCGGCGATTGAGGCGGTTTGCAATAGCTCTCCTTTGCTCTCTGCTCGCCTGGTACTAAGGCTTGGATGAATTGAGGAAAGACAGTGCGGAAATTGAAAATATAACCTATAAAATCCCTGTATTTCCAAAAGAAGCAGACAGAGCATACCTATTACATTTAATTAGGTATCAGTGCTACGTAGTACCTATGATGGCCGCTCCACACGCTGGGCCATCCTGCTGGTCCACTAGGCTGGTGCAGCGTGCAGAGAGGGTAGTGGTGTCGGATGGCTTATGGCGCGGCGGGATGGCGATGGGATGGCCGTGGTGTCGGTTTTTCGGCCGCACATCAAAGGGAGTGGGCCAGCGATGGCGGTACGCATCTACACGTGCGCCATTCCGCAGTACGCGGTCGACCGCGGTTGAGTTTGGACATTCGTGCTGTGTATTTTCTTAATCGAAAATGATTGAAATGAATGAAAATGATTAGTACGGAGTTTAAATCTATCACGAATAGCAAAATGCTCAATGCGAGACTGAAACAGTATCTTTTGAAAAAATCGTACTATTCCATAGCAGAATTTGTACAAGATCAATTGTAAATTAGGGATAATTAACGTATTTTTAATCATGACACCATTATGTAATTTGTGTAAAATAATTATTGTTACTTATATCATAATATAATATAATCTTATTTTTAATTTTGACATTGTTACCTGATAATGAGAAGGGAATTTGTTCTTATGTAATTTGTGTAATTAATGTAATTTTACCTATATAAGTTCAACACATTATCCATTGTTATAAATAAATAAATGAAATTAAGTGGACGTGGCCTCAACACGAAACAATAAAGTTTTTGGAATTGTATCGGGGAGAAAGCGCAATATGTAAATATTAGGTAAATTGCCGCAGCGGCTAACGCTTCGACGTCCATCTCGCAAAACGATTCGATCACAACTGAATGTCGCCATCGTGTAGTGGCGTTCAACCATCGCATGGCCATAGCGCTGGGCCATAGGATGGGCCATCATGTATATGAGCCATTAATAATACGAAGACCGAGCGAGATGGTCACATACAAATCTCCATAAGTGTGACAGAGAGACATTTACTCTGTTGTCTTTGTCATAGTTCCACTTCTTTTGTTTGCCACAATCAAGTTAAGTATGAGCTTGCGGTAAATAAACAATTACCCGCCCAAATTAAGTAGGTTGCCATTTTAAAACATACAAAAAATTATGCTTTAAGTAAATAGATTATGGAGGTTAATTCTAGAATGCACTACTGGCGGTATGATGATTTTATCTATACTAATATTATAAAGGGGAAAAGTCTGTGAGATTGTAGCTTATTAGTTATTATATTTTATTATATTATATTAAAAATTATATTATTCAACTAGAGATCTTTAAAGCCATAAAATATTTAAATTCCACTTGTTTTATGTAGAATAAAGCTTAATACATACATAGGTAGCATTCGTGCCGTAGTGGAACGAATTAAACACTAAAGTTAATAGCAACGTGACATCTTTTTGGAAAAACCTTGCACATTAATGTACCATTACGATTCAACCAATGCCACTTAACGACAATGATATCCAAATCTGTCCAATCACACTAACTGCAAGACCAATTTCAACTTTTGAAATTTTTCATTTTGTGTTCGGGCATCTTGAATACGAAGCAAATCAGAAAAGGAATCTCATTAGAGTGGAGTGGCATCAATCATCGGAACGCGCGGCTGACAGCCTTGCGAGCGGTAAACACAAAGAGCCATCAGAGAAATAGCTGGTTCATCGTGCATGTTATTTACAAAAATATAGTGTTAATGGAAATCATAACAATCTATATGTATATTTTTACAAGTTTTTGTTTAACTTGCCCTGTTAGTAGGTATGTTAGTATGGGACAAATCTTGCGAGTTAAACTTGACCCACTTCCCGGTGACCGATTGAGCTGAAATTTTGGGTATAAGTATAGTTTGGATGACAATTTAATATTATGGTACCATCAAGTTGATCTGATAATGGAGCTGGAAGGTGGCCATAGGAATTAACTCCGTAATAAAACCACATAACCCCATCGAGTTTGGGCTCGTTAGAATCGTCTCAATGAGTAGTTGATGACGGTATACAGAAAAGTACAGTCGTCAATAAAATCTTGGACCAAAAACGAAATTTTTGACAGAAAGTTATTTTCTTTTTATTTAAGGGCCTAGTAGACTGCGTTTGTTAAGATCGCCATCGACGCGCATTTGTGTCGCTTACTCGCGATTTGACACAAACCCCCCCCCCCCCCACCCTTTGGCCCACACGTTTCGCAACGACTTCGAACGGCGGCAACGGTGCGCCTTACATGAGACTCTCACGTAAGGCGAGAGAGTAGCTGCACTCCGATTTCTTGCTCTCACCGTGAGAGCAAGAAATCGGAGTGCAGCTACTCTCTCGGAAGGCGCAGCGTGGGTAGGCCAACACAAGGTGGACTGATGACCTGGTAAAGGTCTCCGGAATCCGATGGATGTGGGTGGCGCGGGACCGGTCACTTTGGCACTCGGTGGGGGAGGCCCGTGACATGTTTACTGTATAAAAATGTTTCTTCATAAGTTATGATCTATTGAAACCTACTTTAATTATTCTACAACCATTAACCGATCAATGTTCATTAAATATTTACGTATAATATTTAGAAGCGACACAAACCAAATGTATAAGTTTGTTCAAAAGGCGAATCGCAAATAACTGCCATTTTATCAATATTTTTGGACGGAATTTTAACACTGTTGACGCTTATAACTCGGACAAACAGAAAGATTAATTGCTGCTCTTTTATATCTAAAATATACTGCAACATTTAAAACCGTAGGTGCAACACGTCGAATATTCTTTTTGAAATTGTGGTACAGGTAAGCGGCTGTCAAGCGGCGGTCGTGGGTTCGAATCCCGGTTCGTGCGAATGAGTTTTTCGGAACGCATGTACGGAATATTTACGGTTCACTAATGTTAGACCAAACAACTTTTGGCCAAATGTTTCATTTGACAAAAGTTTCATTTGACCTAATGCATTTTTTCTTAAATAGAAAGCTTTAAAGGATTATTATAAAACAAACCTAACTTTTTTTTTTGACGCTGGGGAAATGTGTTGCACATACCCCCCGGCCCGGGGAAGGCCATAGTGGGGGGTTATGTGGGGATCTCTCCTCCCTTAACCCCCTCCGCATGAACCTCCTAACCTAACCTAATGACTTCTATTTGATGATATTCAGAGAATACCCGAAAATACCACTGTTTTGACAAAAAATGCATTAGGTCAAATGAAACATTTGTCAAATGATACATTTGGCTAAAAGTGGTTTGGTCAAGAGACAGGACCCCAATATCTACCGTTAGCTTTGCGGTGAAGGAAAACATTGTGATGAAACGATCCAATCCCAATAAGGTCTAGTTTTTGGAAGGTCAGATGGCAGTTGCTTTCGTAAAACTAGTGCCTATGCCAAATCTTGGGCACAACCGGGAATAACGGTAGGAGGATGATGATTCTTTTTTAAATAGGTACCACAACGGTAGCACATACGGTCGGCCAGCGGTGAGCAGACACTGTAGCCTATGGAGTCCAGCGTGTGAGTCCAGAGGGAGCTACATTGATTTGAGGATTCGTTGCGTCAACAGCTAGCGACAAATGCTGGTCCCCCGTTTTCATTATAGACCATACTCACCACTAGGATGACAAAATCACATACCTGCAGAACAATAAATTATGTTATTATGGCTTTTGTGAGGAGAACAGACAACTGGGGCTGCTCGAAATATGAGCGCAATAAATATATATTTGCGAAAAATCTTACACAAATCGACCTAGTCCCAAACTAAGCAAAGCTTATACTATGGGTACTAGACAAATAAATACTTTAATACGTAGAAAATATCCATGACTCAGCAACATATTCCTGGGCATCACACAAATAATTGCCCTTACCGGGATTCGAACCCAGGACCTCCCCTCTAACTTCGTAGGCAGGATCATCAACTTGGCTAAACCGGTCGTCGATATTCCTATGATGTGCAGAACACATCATGCTGAGCTCTAGATCTCTTTTTCGCGAGCACACTTTCACGTGTTAGAGCGCGCATTGACATTAAATTGGAACGCGAAACGTGCGTGTCGAATAGACCTCAGTTTTATAAATTGCATCTCAAATCTCGCGGACGCAGCGGTCACGGAAATGCGGTACCATTTTTACGGATTTTTCTGCTTGCCTGACTTTACTGCTCTGACGTTTTAAGACTTCCGCTTTGTCACTCACTATAAGTTGAGATTCTTTTAAGCTTCCACGAAATATTACTTTGATGATGAGTTAGTTTAGCTATGATATTTTGTTTCATAAATTCGTAGAACCCTGGCGACCACGTACCGGAAGGCGCAGCGTGGGTAGGCCCCCCACAAAGTGGACTGTCATGACCTGGTAAAGGTCGCGGGAGTCCGCTGGATGCAGGTGGCACAGGACCGGTCATTGTGGCACTCTTTGGGGGAGGCCTATCTATGTCCAGCGTCCAGCAGTGAACTTATTTCGGCTGATGTCATAATGATATTTTTGTTTTAATAGGTGAGTTATCAGAAACTATTTTTGTAAGCTGAAAGCCATCATTTCCACACTATATGATCTGAAATAAGATCAATAAAATATACTTATAGGTCGACCGTTCAATTTACAATCAGTCCTCGCCGGCCTCGCGGGTGCAGGGGTGTGACGGTAACGGGGCGCGCGGGCACCTAGTCACACCTTTTTTATACACCATAAAAGTAGGATTTGCAATTTGTTAATATAAGTACAGCTATTTAATTGGAATTACCAAAACAACAAAAAATGGTACCTATTTACTCATTTAGGGCGGTAAAATATAGAAATTCTCAGACCACAAGTATTTTACCAAAGGGGAAATCACGTAACTTTTCAAACTAACGTTAGGACAACTCAACCGTCATTTTCCCACACAAAAAGTTATATTTATATATATCTGAGGTACCTACAATGCATTACGCAATTGACCAGCAGGATGCGGCATTGTCCGCACGCGCAGCGGGCGCTAATTGTCACTTTAGGGACAGCTGATCAACTGTGTAACAATTCGTACGAACGTAAGGTAAATCTAAACGTAATTTTTGTATGGGAATTAGCAGTTGAGTTGTCCTCACGTACATTCGAGATGTTTCGCAATTACCCCTCTTGTCTGACTTAAATATAATTTCCATTGTATACTTACCAGTCATGATGCTGCCCTCAGGGCCTCTATGTTCATAATTCCATAAAAAAACCAACCTTAAAATAACCAACCAGGATAACAGAAAAACCAGAGTTGTTTCTTCTCAAAGACGGTAATCTCATTCAATGCGTCCAACACAAAGCCTTAAAGACATTCCCGGCGATCTTACCGACGCCAGAACAATTTAATTACTTTGATGACACGCAAAACCTCCTGGCGGCACGCTGCACTGACCAATACTAGACCTTATTCGGTTGCAATAAGTTTCAAGAATGGCCAATTAGTATTGTTGTCAGTGGTACCCTTGTTTGCACAGTCCCTTTTCGCAACCTGACCCTTCGCAGACAGTGCATGTGAGGCCGAATATATTGGCGTGTTTCAATAGTGAAAACCTGTGTTCTCATGTAATGCTTGTAGTCGGAGGTTTGTTTATGGCGTTAGCGTTACTCTACAGTTTTATTCGATGAAGGCCCGGTTTTTATAAATATGAGTACGGCCAAACGTCCTATCGTTTATTAACCAAGTGTTCGGGATTGGTATTCTGCAATTAAACTGCAAATATGCCGAATAACTATTTGTTTGAGATTATAAATTTCGGACGGAGCGCGTGTGCGCTGGAATCGTTGATAAAAGAGAATGTTTCCAATTTAGGCTCAAAATAATCTACCACATTAACTAATGTTAACGCACAGATTACAGAGAAAGGCAGATAGGCCCTAATAAATTGAACGTTTTCTATACATCGGATCTCTTCTCACTTACGTACTGAACGACGAGTAAGAAAGGGATAGAACAATGTTATCTGACAGGTCTTCATATGTCATTGTCTCCGCTTTTTCGCTCGCACGATGTAATTCGCTCTCTCGCTCGCTTAAAATTTAGTGTAGCGAAAGATATTTTGTTACAAGATATCGACATCGATATTTACTTTTCATATATTCGACATCTGCACCAGTCGTAAATAAATTGTATCTCCATACATTTGTATTGAGATACAATTTAACACATATATACAATACATGTATACAAAATGTCATTTACGGCATTTACCACAATAAAAAGAAAAACCATAGGTACCTCAATTTAACTACCTACTTAAGTCCTATTTCTGAGACACAACTACCTATGTGAGGTGTAGACAGCTACTTGATTCGGACTTTAAATAAATATTAAAATTTTATTTAGTAGTATTTAACAACTATAATAATAATATAGTTTCAGTTATCTACTGAAATAAACAATACAAAAGTTAATGTGGTAGGTACCTATACGGAAGTAGCAAAATAAACCTCCAGCTCACTCACATCTGTATTTCCAGTGTGTATCTCAAACTTACCAATCGCCTCGCCTATATAAAATTCACGCCGATAAAATGTCGATGAATATAAACTTTAAAATAGTTTAAAATAATTAGAAAACTATAAGTGTCAACTTGACGTTGACGTCTCGGCGAAATTGTTTACTATTTTAACACTGTGGTGAACAGTAGATGGAGACGAGTCGTCAATACTCAAAATACCATACTATTTGTCTCATTCTAACTCACGTCAGCTGACCATAAGAAGTGACAGAGACAACTATATGAGACAACGTCTTGCTTTATACTGCGCGTCTATATTAGTCTGTGTGTTAACGTGGCCAAAACACCAAGCACATTTTAAAAGTGCCGACAGACGTGAGCATTCACTTGTAATGAGCATTCTAGTGAGTTACATTACAAGTAAAAGCTCACAAAATAAACAGGAGCGTTTTAGTGTAACGATAATCGAGCTATTTACCGAGCCGAACAATTTTGTCCACCGGCGTCCCTCCCCCCCCGCACCTCCTGGAATGCCATTTACTCAAGCGTTCGCTAGAATGGTAGTGAAACTGTTCGTAGCGATGTAGTCAAACATCGCTACGAACACTAAGCTCTGTCCGTTGCTCAGGTCGACAAATTTAACCACGTTTCGTGCACAGTCTTAGCTAGCCGTGTAAGCCATCAAAATTTATTCATACATCTATTTCGTGACACCATAATAGACTTTGCGGTACTATTGTTTACCCGTCCATCATGAATGTCATCGATATCCGTTATGCAATCCGCGCCGCCCGTCGCTGCGCTAGTTGAGATACCATGACCTGATTGTTGAATATTGATAACCGTAATAGCCTGGGGTTGTATTCGACCTTACGATTGGATTTGAATATGTTTGGTATTTGTTGCACGCGTTCGTGAAGCACGCGTGAGAAATGCAAAGCCGATTTTGATTGAATACTTTAGGGCGAATAAGCCAAGGTAGCCTAGTGGTTCAGGCATGCGGCTGTCGAGCCACGGTCGTGGGTTCGAATCCCGGGTCGCACCAATGAGTTTTTCCGAACCTATGCACCGAATACTTACTGTAAACTTTTCGGTTAAGGAAAACATCGTGAGGAAACCGGTCTAATCCCAATAAGGTATAGTTTTCCCTCTGGGTCGGAAGGTTATGCCAAATCTCGGGATTACGCGTCAAAGCGGACCCCGGGTTCCTTTAAGGGCACAACCGGGAATAATGCTCGGAGGACGATGATGACTTAAGGGCTAGAGGTCATGTTGTCTCTATCATTATTACGATATAGCAAAATTTTTAGATCTTGTTGATCAAAATCAATTTATTTTCTCAAGTATATACACGATGATAACTAACATAACAAAAAAGAAATATTTATTCAAGACGCTACTTAGACTAACACATGGAAAACAGTTAAAGCATCCACCACAGGTTTCGTCAGTAAAATATAGATACAACACACAATCTTAATCTTGTTGATTATGGAAACGAGTTTTATAGATTACCAAATATATGTGTCCAATATTTTTTGATAAACTAACTGACGGGCTGTTTTTTTTTTTGGAAAGTAGCCAATTATATTAGTATAAGTGTACTAAGTGTACTAGTAGAGATTATTATATTACCTAGTTTCTATAGATGTAAATGACCTACTTGTCCTTAAATCGCCATTGGGTTAATACAACATGAAACTAACAGTTGCGCATTAATGAGCTCCTGGTGCCTCCGTGCAAAAATAGCAGGGCGTCATAAGGATTGTGCGCCGACACGCATGAGTGCGGATCAAACGCGATGGCCGGCGGAGCGTGTGCGCCGCTTCGGCGAGCACCTGCCGCCGCGTAAGAGAATATTTTAAACAGTTACCTTGCTTAATAATTAGGTTATACTATTACTGGGTTATAATTATTTACTGTAATTAGGTTATTACAACACTATTATTCATGAAGCCCAAAGAATGTGTGTGTGAAGGTGATGGGAAGCGCAAAGAGAGTACGGGAAAAGTGAATGGTACAGATGAAAATTGGACCAAATCGGAGAAATCCCCGTGGCTAGGTAAATTAATGCCACAACCATATTATTGATGAAAACGTAATTAGGATAAGTACCTACTCCAGTTTCTTCGTCCATGATGCGATATGACATAGGAGGTGGTTTTCTTAGTATGTAGCGGAAAACAACTACTGCGTAGGCGCCCGCTCGGCGGATTCCTGGCAGTGAAAGTGTTAAGCACTTTTACACACCACTAAATTTAAAAAATTCTGCAGTGTTTTGTTTCAACCTTCGATCAGGTAAGTAAACTGGGTTCAAACTGATACTTTATTTTCGCACTTCAATGTTTGCGGTCATCTTTTCGTTCAATCAATTGAATTTTGGAATGTATAATGTATATCGCATTTCTAGTTGTGCGTGTCCCATATATACACAAAAGGTTTCTTATACCTAAAATATAGTCATTTAACAAACACTCCCTGCAATAAAATAAATTAGAAAACAATACGACGTATCCGTTTCCTATTCCTAATCCCAATTGTAATTTATCCCTGCGTATCTAGAAGCGTATTCACCAAATGCATTCAAAGGACGCAGATAAGCGCGAAATTGAATTAAATTTCGTAAACCAATTCAATTAATACACGGGGTACGGTGCTATCTGCTGTAGCAAATTCTGCTTATCAAAGCGAATATATTGCTACCATTCAAGCGATAGTAGACTTTATGGAAATAGCATAAGATTTTTATCACTTTATATTTAAATTGAATGTGTTTCACTGGTACAGAGCACCTGGGTCTGCGGAGACTTGCTACGTTTTATGGTTTCCTGGTAGGTTGAGTCGTCGTCCACTTCTCGGGAAATTCGGGGCAATTTCAGTATACATCCAACGAATTTCACCAGATATTCCCATAAAGCGCGTCCCATTCGCAAGGATTGTGCCGTTCTGTAGTTATGTGGCGCTGCAAATTGTGCTTATCAGCTTATTGCGCAGCCTACGGTTGGCTTGTGAAAATAATTGATTCGAAGCCGTTTCAGAAGATTTTAAGCAGTCTATTCATGCTTGTCTTTGTGGATGGTGAGAACTTTGAAATTAGTTTTGAACTTAAAACCATTTATGGTAATGTATTTTAATACCTTCGATGTAGCGGCAGTCTACTTGGCACCGTTGGAGAGACTGTAGTACAGCCCAGGTTTCGATCGAATCGAAGGCTTTCTCGTAGTCCACGAACGCTAAGCAGAGAGGCAGGTTATACTCCTCAGTCTTCTGTATAACCTGGCGGAGCGTATGAATGTGGTCTACGGTACTAAAACCTCTTCGGAAACCGGCTTGTTCGGGAGGCTGGAAGTCATCAAGCCTGCGTGCGAGACGATTCGTAATGACCCTTGAAAACAGCTTATAGACATGGCTCAGAAGTGAGATGGGTCGGTAGTTCTTCAGCAGAGTGTTGTCACCCTTTTTGAAGAACAGCACCACCTCACCTCTGTTCCACGCCTTTGGCGTTCTCCCTTTCAGTAGGACGGTGTTGAATAACTTCTGAAGGGCCGTAAGGATCGGTTTTCCACCCGCCTTCAGGAGTTCGGCTGTAATTCCGTCTTCACCGGGTGCCTTGCTATTCTTAAGCTGTTTCAGAGCCATTCTAATCTCGTACAGGCTGATGTCCGGGATGTCGTCGGTGTAGTGTCGGGTAAGTCTAGCTCTAGGGTCTTCTGCCGGACCAACTTCGGGTTTGCGAGTTGACGTGTATAGCTGTCCGTAAAAACGCTCTATCTCACTCAAAAGCTCAGGTTTGGAAGAAACGACTCTGCCGTCCTCAGTTTTCAACCTTGCGAGCTGGCTCTGCCCAATAGACAGATCTCGTGCGAATACTTTCGAGCCCTTATTTCGCTCGATGGCCTCTTCGATACGGTTCGTATTGAATTGGCGCAGATCGCGGGTAAGGGACTTGGAGATCCGTTTATTGAGCCGCCGGTATAAAGTCGCATCGGCTGAAGACTGCAGAATCATTTCACTCCTTTCCTTCATGAGCTTCTGAGTGGAGCTAGAGACCCTTTTAGTTCTGTTGGGCCGCTGGGCCTTGAAGAACTTAGACCCAGTGGCACGGACAGCTTCCACAAACCCGTCGTTGAGTTCGTCCACATCGCCACCTAGGCAATCGAAACGGTTTTGGAGTTCCAGCTGAAAGCTCTCGGAGGTTTGGATTTGGGTGGATACTGGACGGAGCGTAGACTTCATCAGGCGAGAGCGCTCTCGCTTGACACATATATTCAATATGCCTCTTACCAGGCGGTGGTCACTCCCGGTTTTAAACGTAGTGATTACAGAGACATCATTGAATACATGCTTCCTCGTCGACATGATGGAGTCAATCTCGTTTTTAGTCACACCATCGGGACTCATCCAGGTCCACTTTCTGTGCTTCGTTTCTTGAAGAAGGAATTCATCATGTAGAGTCCTTCCTTCTCCAAGAAACCAGCCAGTAGTTGGCCCCGGTGGTTCCGACTTCCGACTTCCGACTCCGAATTGCCCCACTATCAGCTCCTCACCATCTCTCTTGCCTAGTTTAGCGTTGAAGTCCCCCATGACAACGGTGAATTAGGTTTTGGAACTATGCATGGCCTTAGATATATCTTCATACATAGCCTCCACCTCGTCGTCGGAATGTGTCGAGGTCGGCGCGTAAACCTGTATAACCTTCAACGAGTACCTGCTGGATACTCTGAGTATAAGATACGCCACCCTAGTCGACACACTCTCGATCTTCACCACGTTGTTCACTAGGGACTTGTGGACGATGAACCCGACACCTCCCTGGGACTGTTGGTCGCCCTCCCGGAAATAGAGCAAGTTGCCCGATTTAAGGGTTCTCGTGTCCTCCCCCTCTCTTCGGACTTCCGATAATCCTATGACGTCCCACCGCAACTTGCTCAATCCTTCCTCCAGTTCCGTTATCTTTTCGTCGGTCCGCAGTGTGCGCGTGTTGTATGTTGCCAGGACCAGGGGTCGTCGGTGGTGGTAGCCGGATCTTCGGCTAGTACCCTGGCCGCTACCATAACCAGGGTACCGGGGGTCGCCGGAACCTCGGGGCCGTGGCTTTGTTGTGTTCTGCATGGGGGGTATATGCCATAATCGCCACGCTTGGCATGCGGGTTGGCGATCGCAGTGTTTCCTGCCGCTACATCGAAGTGCTGAAGTGTTTGTACGAGAACGCCACTATGTCAGTCCGACTCCAGGATCAGAGTTCGAAGCCTATTCCGCTGCAGCGGGGTGTCAGACAAGGGGATGTTATTTCCCCAAAACTGTTCACCGCTGCACTGGAGGACGTGTTCAAGACTCTAGACTGGAGAAGGCTAGGCATCAACATCAACGGCAAGTACATCACTCACCTTCGGTTTGCTGACGATATAGTAGTCTTGGCTGAGACCATGGAGGACTTAAGCACGATGCTCGATGACCTCAGTAAAGCCTCCGAGCGAGTTGGTCTAAGGATGAACATGGATAAGACAAAGATCATGTCAAACCTCCATGTAGTACCAACCCCATTTCAATCGGACACTTTACGCTCGAAGTTGTAGACGATTATATATACCTAGGACAGACTGTTCAGTTAGGTAGGTCCAACTTTGAGAAAGAGGTCAATCGTCGAATCCGACTCGGCTGGGCAGCATTCGGGAGGCTACGGCACATCTTTTCGTCCAATATTCCGCAGTGTCTCAAGACGAGAGTCTTTGACCAGTGTGTGTTGCCAGTGATGACGTATGGCACGGAAACGTGGTCGCTTACTATGGGCCTCATAAGAAGGCTCAAAGTCACCCAAAGGGCAATGGAGAGGGCTATGTTGGGAGTTTCTCGGCGCGATCGCATCAGAAATGAGGCTATCCGCAGCAGAACCAAGGTAACCGATATAGCCCTCCGAATAGCTAAACTTAAGTGGCAGTGGGCGGGGCACATTGCACGTAGAACCGATGGCCGTTGGGGCGGAAAGGTTCTCGAGTGGCGACCACGTACCGGAAGGCGCAGCGTGGGTAGGCCCCCCACAAGGTGGACTGATGACCTGGTAAAGGTCGCGGGAGTCCGCTGGATGCGGGTGGCGCAGGACCGGTCATTTTGGCACTCTTTGGGGGAGGCCTATGTCCAGCAGTAGACGTCTTTCGGCTGATATGATGATGATGATGATGATTTTAATACCTGTGCCTGTACCGGTCTTCAATGCCATTGAAGGAATTCTAATGAGTCTAAACGCAACGAGTTTATCTAGTTTTGTTGTTTAGGAGTTACTATCGTCGCCTTCTGTATCCATAATCAGAACGTTTCAAATGCTAGCATAAAATACAAGTAATTAGGTACGCCAGTAATTCCAAATATCAATACGATTGGACTTAGGGAATTTGAAAACAGTCGACTAGCAAGAATTGACCTAAACTATTTAGCTAACAAAATAAGATGCTGAATGACTGTTGTGAAGAGTCATGTTGGTTAAGGGGCTACTCGAGGTTATCATCGATTATTGACAAGTTTTGAATCGTATCTCCTACTTTTGCACTACTGATAGAATTAAGTCAAACGGCTATCGGTTCTTCAATCTTTTATCTCCATTTTCATCTACGTATCTCTATTGACGTGAAAGATCTAACATATACGAAATCTACATATTTGGGTTCGTCTGTGACGTCTCTAAAAACTGGTCTAAGGTTTTCATTTTAAACCAATTAACACAAAAGTTATGGCCAGAAAACCAGTTTTTTGACCTAAAATTGTTCAAATTTGATACCATATATCTCGAAAATAATGAATTCTGAAGTAAATATGGGATACTATATGGCTTGAAGCCGTTGTTTTTAATATAATAAGCTACAAAAAACATTGGAAAACTAAGGGATTTAGAACGAAGGTCATTAGCGTATGAGAGCCTCTTAAGAATTCCGATAGGCAGAAGCATTTTTGTTTATATAAACCCACACACAATTAATGTTAGTATACTTAAAACTTTCGCTGCCAAGAATCGCTACGCGTTTTCCTCGTATGTAGTGGAAAGCGACTACGGCTTAGGCACCCGCTAGGCGGGTTCCTGGCAGCGAAAGTGTTAATTCTGGTAAAGGTTGCTGGAGTCCGCTGGATGCGGGTGGCGCGGGGCCGGTCATTGTGGCACTCTTTGGAGGAGGCCTATGTCCAGCTGTGGACGTCTTTCGGCTGAGATGATGATGATGACTTAATTCGTATATTTTAGGTAGTTAGTGCCACGAAAGGGTTCCATCTCAGCATGGTACTAGCCAAATGATTCAATACTGACAGATGCTTTGTCTTATATTACGACGGTGGCAAACAAGCATACGACCTGCCTGATGGTACGCGAACACGGTAGCTCATGGATGGTTGAAATTTCAGAAGAGTCTTATTCAGCCTCTCCTGCCTGGCCGGGGCGGTCAATAATAAACTTATCATTAGCTGTCACAATTGACCGCCACCGCAGGCCGCCCTTTTATTGATGTGAGAATTTGTGTTGATAACGAGAGAGCGGTGATTTAACGGTGATTTCATTAAAAATATTATCACAAATATAGATGCATGGAACGTCTCAGATGAACGATCGGCGTGGCAGTGATCATTTATGCGATTTAAAAACTGTGTATTCATCTCATAACTCGTTGTAGTATAACTTGAACTCGAGATCCGTATCAACTGTGCGTAATCGTAGTTCAAACTTGTACCTGTGATGAGATGTGGGTAAGTGTTGAAGGGCTCTGGTATGGATCCGTGCAGCCTTCCCGAGAGACCTGCCTTATTTTTACGGCACCAGAATAGCGTACTAAATAGCGCGGTGGAGCAAAGTTTGCAAACTTTTTATGGGTATTTTCTTAGCTAGCGCGCGCTTTTTTAGGGTTCCGTACGTCACAAGGAAAAACGGAACCCTTGTAGACTCACTTTGTTGTCCGTCCGTCTGTCAGTCAAAACTCTTTATCTCGAGAATGCGTATCGAGTTGAAATTGAAACCATATACTCAGGTCTACAGTCCCTTGAAACTGTGAAAAAATCAAACTTCTTAATTAACATAAAAGGACATCCGGCCGTAAAAAAGTACATTTCGATACTCTCAAGGTAATCAAAATTTATAGGTTACTTTCCGTTGACCTAGAATTATGAAATTAGGCAAGTAATATCGTCTTATACTATAAGTACAGAGAAAAATCAGAAACTATGCATTTGTACCTCCTCTCCCGGCGAAAAAATTGTTCTTTTGTTCTCCATACTAAATTCTGACGCACATATGGGTCGGCGCGAGCGGAGGGGTGCTCACACGTACGGAACCTTCGTCGGTAGGCATGTCCAACTCGCACTTGTCCGGTTTTTTGATGCGCCTCGGCTTTAAGTGCTAAAATGCATGCATTTTGACAGGACACGCTTACTAAATTCGAGCACATTTTTACGCCTTTTCTATAAAGGTTTTCTAAACTACATTCCGAATTATATTAATCGTGTACGAACTATTGAAGTATTTACGGACGACGGACGGACGGATTTTTTCGGGACGGACAGACGAGTTTTTTAAGTGAGCGAGTCGCATGCGACAGCATGTTACAGTAACGATTGATTTATTTCACTTAATAAATAATAAGTTTTCATTTTTTTCTTACATAGGTATTCATTGTATGCTTGTGGGTAACACGTTGTAAAATTTAGTGCTAACCACCAATTGTTTGTTAACCTGTTGCTACTGGTGGGAATCTTTAATTGGCTCTCTGTTACTTAAGTTATATAACTAGCTTATATTATTGTTTTGAATTGTTAGCGGTTGGTTCTCTGAATAATAAATAAATAAATAAAATAAAACTTTGTTTGAAACTCCTATTAAATAATCCTTTTCCGCCGCGAACCTAATATCAATATTTACTCATTAAATACTATTTAAATAGCGGGGGAATCGCCGCTTGAATTTTAAACCAGGATATTTTTGCATTTAGAGCAGCACCTGATTCCGACGAGCGAAATTAAATTAGCAGACGATGGATACTTAGCGGTCCTGTTACCCTGGTACCTGAGGATTAATTTCTTAATAGTCCGCAGTAAGCTCGGCCGAATTTCACCTTCCCATACAAACGTTGTTACGCTCTCATTTTAAAACTACGTGTTGGATTGGATTGTGACGAAACTTTGCATATACAATGACATGAGGTTTATGTTTAGGTCTTTAATTAGTTTATATGGTTCCAGTTTATAAAACAAACTAAATACAGCAAAAACAAGTTTTGTATGAAAAACTTAAATTCGCTGTATTTTTTTACTATGGTATCTAAGGCTACATAAAAGTACATGCAAAGTTTCGTTACAATCCAACACGTAGTTTAAAAATTAGAGCGTAACTATTTTATTGTATAAGGTAATAATAAATAATAAAAAATATATAATATAATAATAAAAAATATATACATTATTGTATAAGGGCAACAGTACAATATAAATCACGACCCTGTGTCCTGAGCTAGGAAACCCTGTGTTACAGGACCCAGTTTCGTTGCTCCAAATACTTAACCTACGTATCTGTACAAGTGTACAAAGAGAGCAAAATACAAAATAAATATGGCTAGTTTTAAATGGTTAAAATTGTGTGTGTGTGTGTGTGTGTGTGTGTGTGAGTGGTGAGTGTGGTGAGTGCGTGTGCGAATGTATGACATACTCGTAAAGTATGCCTGGCGTAAAATTATATAATATAAGAGAATAAAAAATAAAATAAGGATGTATGTACACTGCAATACTGACTAAATTGTTAGTAGTAATTATTTTATCACGGCCATGAGGAGTTCAGTCTCATCATAATCCAGTTGTATAAGCCACTCGGTCAACAACCGTTTGCTTGGAGGCCTTTTTATGAGGTGACATTTGCAGTACAGTCTCATAACTAGAGGAGAGATGAAGGGATGAAATCTCTTGGCAAATTTTGTACGCGTTTTTGGGGTTTTCCAGCGCTGGCGGCGTCTTGTATCTGCTTCAAAATTCTTGTCATGTAGTTTTCCATAACTGTACAATATTTTCCTTAAAAACAGTTGGCGGACAGAGAGGACGTTAGCAACTTTGTATAATTCATTGGTGCTGAAGCGTGATGGTTTGCGGTAGATGACCTTGAGAAGGGACCTTTGCGCTCTTTCCAAACTAATAAGATGCGTCTTTGCTGCCCCTCCCCAAATAGAATTGCAATAGCCTAGTACGGATTTACAGTGCAGAGTAAACTATTTTCAACAGTTCGGGGTACGCAAAATTTCTTAGAGCGCGAAAGACAAACATAAGCTTTCGAACGCGACTTTTAAATGATTCGATATGCTGCTGCCAGGTGAGGTGGGAATCAAGTACTACACCAAGGTATTTTATAGTATCAAAGCGTTCGATAAAGCTATCGCTGCCGTAGGTAGGGAATCCTAGCGAGTTTAGTTGAGAGCACTGGTGTCGAACCTTAATGCAGAATTCATCGTGAGGTTGACCTCTGGAGTCTATAGAAAAACATAAGTATTTGGTTTTCTGAACGTTTAATGTCAATAAGTTAGTGTCGAGCCATTCGACTACTAGTTTTAAGTTAGCCTCAACAGTACTTTGAACTTCTCGCCAGTCTTTGCCACGTACCAAAATAGCTGTGTCGTCAGCAAACGATATAATCGTGGCGTTTGCCAGATTAAGGTTACAGAGTCCGTTAATATATGTTAAAAATAGGGTTGGCCCTAATACACTCCCCTGGGGGACTCCGAAATCTACACTAGCAAAGTCACTGGTGTGGCTTTCCACCAGTACGCATTGCCTACGATCGCGTAAGTACGACTCAAACCATTTAAGCGCAAGTCCCCTGATGCCAAGGCCTTCGAGCTTAGCCAATAAGATCGGGATTGAAACTGTATCAAAAGCCTTAGCAAGGTCTAGAAACATTCCTACACATCTTTCACCATTATCAAGGCAATCTACTATATTCCCAACAAGTAGGTCTACGGCTTGTTCGGTGGACCTATTTTGCCTGAATCCAAATTGGTTAGGTGACAGACTGTTATTTCCTTCCAGATAGGACAGCAACTGTACATTGATAATCTTCTCGATTAGTTTACCAATTATACTAAGTAGGGAGATCGGTCTATAGTTGTTGACTTCCGTTCTACTACCTGTCTTGTAGATTGGTGTTACTGAGGCTACTTTGAGGATATTAGGGAATGTCGCAGATGCTATGCTTAAGTTGCATAAGTAGGTGATTGGTTCGATAACGTTAGCCACTGTCATTTTTAATAAATCCGGTGAAATGCCGTCTAGCCCAGGGGAACTACCAGCTTTAAGTTGTTTGATAAAGGAGGCTACCTCATGAGTGTCCGTTGGTCGAAGGAAGAATGACGAGGCTGGGGAATTTTCATCTTTATAAATTTTGGCCAAGTCCGCCTCACTTACTCCCATTCTATTGAGTGTCACTTCCGCTAAATTCCTACCGACAGAACTAAAAAAGAAGTTAACTTTATTTAACGATGCTGTAGGGTCAGTGTCAATATGAAGCAGTTCAGAATCCTGGATGCGGGTGGTCGCAATATTACATGCCGATTTAACCGTCTTCCAAGTCTTCTTCGCATCAAGACGTGCTTGTAGCAGCTCTCGCTGATGGTATTTAGCTTTGACTTCTTTTAAGAGATCAGCGGTAGTGTTCCTGTACCTTTTGTATTCAGTTAACATCACCTCATCGTGAGGGTTTTTATTTGCCTGTTGATGCAACATACTTCTCTTACGTATGCATTTGAGAAGCCCGGGAGTAATCCATTGTATAATTATAAGTTTTGAATTACTGACTAGGACGCATTTTTTGTGTCTTTTAATTATATTTGTTAGTGAGGTACAGAAAAAGTTACATGCCTCATTAATATCATTTATCTGGTAAAGAAGTGACCAATCTGTGTTTTTAATATCTGAATCTATCGCATTAAAGTCAAATTTGATTGCATATTTACGTTTTTCGTTTGTTAACGAATAGTCTAAGAGTGTCATAATAAGGGCATGATCAGAGATATCCTCGTTACAGGTGATTACTGCCACTTTTAACTTGGATCTTATCATGACATGATCTAAGCAATTATTACCGCGAGTGGGCAAGAAATTGCCAGTGTAAAAAGCCCTGCTCGGAGCAAACATTTAGGTAGTCGTCGGCGCCGCTGCTGCGTGCGTTTGGCGTGATATTTAAATTAATATCGCCTGTCACGATAGCATGCCTACAGCCTACGCTATGAGATAAAAATGTACTAAAGGAATCTAAAAAGGTGGCACAGTTGTAATAACTAGGTCATCTGTATATACCCATTATGTCAATTGCGTTATTTATTGTCAGAAATAAAGCATTAGCCTCTTTTATGTTAATTTTACGAACCTTTACGCTCAATTGTTCTTTCACAAAAATGATTACTCCATCATTTTGCAGATAGTGCTGTTCTGACGCAAAGCAATTATACCCGTGGAGGACCGGTAATTGGGGACATACTTGCAGCCAACACTCCGTCAGTACTATTGCATCAGGAATGAGATTAGCTCGTTCAAGTACACACTTAAAATAGTCGAAATTACATTGGTGGCTACGTATGTTTTGTGTAATTATCATGAAAGGTTTTTTAAATGTGTTTGTAATAACGAGGCAGTCTTCTAGACAGGAAACCTGCCTGTTGTCGCACAAGTCGGTCGCATCAATATCGTCAGCCACAGTATTCAAAGCGCCAGTGAAAAAATATTAGTCCAATCTTTGCTTTTGTATTTATTTTTACTATATATACTAGAGAAAACACGTTTTGTGGGCAGTTTGCAATAAAAATGAAGAATAATGTTAGGACTAAAATGATCTAGGTACCACTGTATAATAACCGTTCTTAATATAGCCATAAAAATACCAAGTCGAATGCATGTTTGGGAGGTATATAAGTAAATACACTTAAAGATATTTGATAATTTAATAATAAGTAAAAGTCCATAAATTATAAAATAGTATATATTGTTAGTAAGACATAACTGTATATTTTTAGGGTGAGTAACATGCAAAATTTCTAGGTTTTGTGAATGGTGTATGTGTTGTGTGTGTTCGTTTAAAAGTACATGCAAATAACTAAGGATACAAATCATGGCCGAACAGAGAGTACCTAAATGATTACATTTATAACAATAACATAAAAGTTGTTTGTGTGGCTGCCGCTGCCGTGCGCACGCGTCATCAGTAACTAGCGGACACTTATTTGTTGTCATCATGGCGTATGCCTTAAATTGATTATTATAATTCAAGCTTAGTTTAATACGTGAGCCACTAATTCCAATTAACAACATGAACGTATCAATATTGGTATGAGCGAAAATGAATATTTTAATGAGTAAATAACATGCTTCTTATGAGGCTATGGCATAAATTAGGCTAATGTATTGTTACTTAATATTATTTAACACTTCCATGTCCTTTACCCTTTATGAAGCTATAGTTTCTACTTAGAGTGTTTATTGGGATTGTAGGCGAACATTGCATACAAATATGTTCCAACTACTAGCTAAGGTATTATACCTAACCCAAGTTATTCTTTAGCCGACTTCCTGACTTGGCAGGGCGGGATCGGTATACTGTATTTTTTGCTCTGACGAAAGCTTCCTGATGTTGCACATGTTTGCACATGTCGGTGACAGTCTCTGTAGTCACTGTCAGTATTACATTAGTTCAGTAGCAGTACCATGCGCAGAAGCGGGGCGGTGGCGGTGCGCTTGCAGTACGGTATTCTTATTGCCCCGCTAACGCGCTTTCCGCGCCTGTTATGATTATGAAGGATACATTTAAATGTAGGTGTGTAGTAAAAAATCGGTACTGACTCGACTGACAGCTGACTGATATCGCACTGCTTTCGCATCGACAAATCAGGAAGTCGCCTTAGGTATAAAGCTGGTTTTCCACCGGAGGGGCGAGACGAGACGAGACGAGGCGACAATTGAAATCGTATGGGACTTACTACCTATTTCCAACGCACGCGCGCGCGCTCGGTACCCCAGTAAACCTCTCGGTAAACCAGCTTAACACTTTTTTCTGATATACGTAACGTACAGGTCGATTCACGAGAGTTGGCGCGGAAAATAATATATGAAACTGTCATTAATTTCATAAACATTACGCACCAGCTCTTGTGAATCGACCTGTACGTTGCGGGTCCTCCTGATACATGTATATGGTTACTTAAAAGGAGGTCCCAACCTTACGCGTAATAAACCTAATAAAATATTTTAATTTTTAATTCATTTTCACGTACACGTAACATGAGGTTAACACTTTTGCGTGCGATATTTTGCGGCAGCGGGCAAAGCGCTGCGCTGGCAGGATCGCCATATGAGGACGGGTGTTCAGAGATGTATTTATACAACCAGAATCTTAGTACAACTGCTATTTATTCATAATTAACATGTGTTAAGCCTATATAAGGCTTGCAAGTATGAGTAAGCATCTTACAGTACACATGAATCGATTGCTATCACAACGTACTGTAGCTTTTTCTCATTACATATTACACGCCCTTAAATAGCAGGTGAACCGAATCATCACACTAATTATCATACCAAATTGCGCCCACGTGAAATTCTCTTATTTACCCAACTACGCAAATGTGCGTCCCATTTCCGACACAAAAGTAATTTCATTAGGTATTAATATGCCGACCGTACTAGTACTGAGCAACACTCTATTTCTATAACGAAATAAGAACATTTAAGTTTCAGTTACATACGCTCTCCTCTTTGCAGGGCAGAGGGCCAGACGGTAGGCAAATATGGCCGACCAGTTGTCATGTCGTCAATGTGCCAGTGAACAATTCAATTGTATTTGTTCAGACGGACAGGTATAAATATCGCCATGATGAATGTATTGTTCAATGTCTGTGTATTTTTATTTATTAATTTATTCATTATTACTTACATGGGATAGAAAACTTAATCTATTACATTTTCCTGCAAAACTGTTTTAACAGTATGTCTGCAGGTCCGAGTCTCTATAAAATAACTATTATCTATTACAGTATACTATGATTTTAACTATTTACATATTTATATTGCAAAATATTATTGCGAACGTGTATAGAGCGTTGTGCTATATATTTGAGTAACATTTACGTGTAAGCAATCTCAAGTGTTTGGAGGAAGTAATTTTTCAAAGCTTTTTTAAATGTAAGCTTATTTGACTCGTGTCGAATGTCTTTGGGCAAGGTATTTATTAGGTACGGAAGTCGTTGAGCTAACATTTTATCTCCGAAATAGTTATTTTCACAAGGTACTTCATACTTACTCGCAAACACCGACCTAGTGCCATGCTTGGGCTCTATAAGTGATGGACTATGGGCCTGACTGCCATGGTTGTTTACTGCTAGCTATGCTATGACAATGGATGCAGTTATTCATTTCAATCCAGAGGAGTGATGACGTAGCTTTTCGAACTAACGTTATGCCATCTCAACTCTCAGTTTCCCACACAATTTGTACCTACGCTGTCAAATGTATTTTTACATGTAGATCTAAAGTACGTATGAAGCGTTTCGCATTCGACCAGCTAGTTACGTAAACGTATATATATATACGAGTATGAGGCATGGAAAGAGAGTTTTGCTTATTTTGTTCAAGTGCTAACCGTGCTTTGTTTATTCGGTACTAGCTTCCGCCCGCGACTTCATCTGCGTGGACCCAGGATAAAAACTATCTTTTATTTTAATCCAGGCCTTAAACCGGCTTCGTGCAAAATTTCATTCATATCGGTGGAGTCGTTTAAGCGTGATTGAGTAACAAACATCCAAAAATTGGCATTTATAATATTAGTAGGAAGTAGGATTAATGCGATATGTTTGATATTCTTATATGTGTACGGGTTCATGCGTCATTTACTTTACCTAATTGGTTCGTTATTGAACCAAACACAAATATTCAGTAGTTTGCATTCCATTAGGATCATTAATTGCACATAGTGGTATACAATTTATATACCTGATAAGATAATACCCGTGATATTTATTTCCACAGAATTTTCTATTTAAATTTTATTTATTGCAGAATGGACCCTCGCATCGTATACTATATATTCAACGGTTTCAGCAAATAAAAGTACCAGGACGTCATATTTACTGCAGCAGTCTGGGTTCGTAATAGCGACATGCATATTAGATGAACTAAAAGCGCCCCGAGGCGAGTGTGACGGCTATAATGCACGCGTTTAATAATCGGCCATGTAAAATGTGTTACGAGACCGTCTTCTCCAAGCGCAAGAAGTTGGCTCTAATATCTCTCGAGCTGTATGCGCTCCTAGTACCAATTTAGTCTCGCATGATGCCTTTGTGGTTTCATAAGAGACACACGCTCATATTACGTCGATATGTTTACGACGAAGAAAAAGCTGAGAGGGGGAGCAAAAATAAATAAGCACAACCCGTTAAGGTGAATTTTCCCATGTGTGAACATAAATCTTCATAGTCGCCATCGCGAAAGTGCATTTTCCACGTAGGTAATTTACCCACGCCTGGCAACATCTATCATCGTTCATACGCTAGCAACACCAAGGAAGATGTATGACGTTCGGAAACCACCCGTGCTTGAGGCGCTTTATTATCGTTACGATATTTTTACTGACAAAGGTATTCCTGTATTTTTTTGGGTACAGAAACGAGTAGGTACTCGTAAATGAAGTCCAGCGCTGGCTCTGTCAGCATTACGCTGAGTTGTGACCATTTCGTGGCAAATTGCATAAGTTTAATATCATTGTCTGTAAATTTCTTTAAGTATCAAAGTTAATTATTGTGAGCATGAATTTTACAGGTTTTGGACTTAACAAGTAATCTACGAGACTTAACGGCAATTTCCTCTAAAGGCTTACCGTTTAATTAAAGCACCCGCTAAAATGTCGGAAGTAGCACTAAACGATAGGACAGCGTCATAAATACATTCCCTTTAGAGGTGAAATTTCTTATACGCAAATTGCCCGTAATACGCAATTTTAATTTTCTCCAAAATGCCACGTTCTTTCTCGTAAATTTTGCTTTTAAAATTAATATCGCAGGTAATTTCGGATCTTTTGAAGATGCGGCGCTAAAAGATTTATACTGGGGCGCGGTAAAAACATAGTTACTATGGTGTTTAGTTGTTCAACACCATTAATATTTTACATTTTCATCCACATAGCGTTTTTTCCCGGTAGTGTTTAAACGAGCCCGAGGGCCGCTTTGGCACCTAATCCAAAGATTTGGCGTAGGCACTAGTTTTACAAAATCCATGTGACCTCTCAACCCAGAGAGAAAACTAGACCTTATTGGGATTAGATCGGTTATTCACGATGTTTTCCGTCACAGAAAAGTCACTGTTAAATAGGTACATAGGTTTTACGAAAAAAACCCAGGGGCACGCGCCGGGGATCGAACCCGCAACCTCTGATTGAAAGTCGCGCGCGTTACTGCTCAGCTACAGAGACGCTTCATCATCTTTATATTTTGCGCAAAATTTTATATTTCAGCCAAATATCATTCTACAAAGTAATGACTACTTTAAACACTCTTTGTCTGTCACATAGACTTGGGGCAGGGAAAACTCAACAACCTCATTTATTATACCAGGCCAGCACAAAACCATACACATCAAAATAACGTCTAGCGGTAATTTGATGGCAGGTTATTAAGCGATCATCCCAGGGGGACAGCTTTTAACCAAATTACCGTCGCGTGAACTACCAGGCGAGCATGGTGGGGTGATGTTGAACCTTAATGGTCACTTGGTACGTAACCTAATTATGGCGGAAAAGTAAAGATACTCCTCACTTTAAGTAGTACAGGGTGTTCCGAGGAATTTCCTCTAACTACGGCATATAGCAGAGTACATTCACAAAAACAAAGTAGCGTAATTAGTTAAAAAAAATCTTCTTTACATAGATACAAAAAAAAAATTGCATTGAAGGTCCCTTTGTTTCCCATAAACTTATTGTTCCGAATTTCAATAGTCAGAAATTGATATCCATATAATTTATAGACATATAAACATCAATAGTCATAATTTTTGTTAGGTATAACGCTTTATAGTTGTAACATTGATGTTAAGTATTATAATCACAAAAGTCAGAAAATTTTTATCCATAACGATCAAAGGTCTATCGATAATTATTAATAAATATTCTAAGGCATATATTTCAACGTACTAATGGTTGTTATTCATATCGTTTTAATGCCTAAAGTGAATTAGGTATAAGAGACCAAATCTATAACATACATAGTCATATAGATAATTACTCAGAAACATTTCCAGACATACATTTGAAAGGAGTACTTGTTACTACTGTGCGGTGGGTTTATGACTGTTTCGTAAAGAAAGCGTTTAAATAAGCATGTTTTGTTATAAACTTTTTCTCTGAAATTAAAAATGGCCAAGATATTGGACCTCTAAGGCTGGTCGGAGTAGGTCCGACGACGAGCGAAGCGAGGAAAAGTGTTAGGTGTACCGCGACCCTAAGCGCGTAAGCCGAGCGAGCGAAGCGAGCGTGCCGCGGCAGCGGCCGGCGAAGCGCCAGAACCAATAATGACACAACATCTATCGAAATTTTTACAAGTACAGATTTTTCCCAACTTTCGGGTCAAATATCTCAGCCATTTTTAGTTTTAGAGAAAAAAGTTTTAAACAAAACATACATTTTAAGGTATTCTGATCACTAAACAAAACAGTGAGCGGCACAGATACCTTTCAATCGCATCACTCCATACCATCTTTATTATTGCCCAAGTACCCACATTAATTATAAAGCAGTCTGGAAGAACGCGTTCAGTAACATTCGGTAGTTAAAATTGTATGTATTTTATTATTTTTCTGGGAGTGTGTTTATAGGCTTTAACATTATGAAGTGTGACACCAACATGACATTGAATGATATGACTAACTAATCAGATGACTACCAATCATTATGACTTGCGAAAAAAGACAACAATGATTATAAACTAGATTATTGCCTTTAACATTTATGTAATTGCATACCACCGGGACATTGAATGTTATGGGCCAACCAATTTTGTGACTAACAATAATGATTACCTGCAAAAATCGGAACTCCAATTTATATTGTTAAATTTTATGACTTTCGACAATATGACTAGAAAAAAATATGGTGGAAAACGTTATGGACTGAAAAAATCTGAATTTAAATTTTATGGAAAACAATAGGTCTCTATTAACTCTTAATGGGTCTCCATTAAGAGTTATTGAAATGTTAATGTCAAATATTGTAATATTCGAATGACATCACATGACATGCTCGTCAAGAAACCATACATCACCCACTCATAAACAAAAAAAATAAGATAACGTGGCGCGATGGCGAGATAGCGCGGTTCTAAAATGCAACTTTGCTTATCAAGTACGAAAAAAATGTCCTTGCAATTGACGTATTGTCCCGAACACGTTGTATAATCGACTAGCTCGGGTGGCTCAGGCCGCGTATTACAAAGAACCCAGGCGGTGCGAATATAGCTTTTATGCATCCTGAAGATCCATTATGTATACTGGTGCAATAATTTTTAAACACCCACCCCATTAAGGTCCTATTGATTGGTGCCCTCGCGTACGCTAAAGTTAGCGCAAAGCCAATGTTTGAAAGACAGAAGGAAATATAATAGAATAGAGAAGAACATCTTTATTTCAGGTAAGGTCATAGAGTTAGTTAAAAATGAGCAAAGCACATGAAATTTAATTGGTACTTATATAAAAAAAAAGTGCTATTGCACTGATAGGTTGCTAGCCTAAGCCCGAAACACACTATAATCCCGATCTCATAGTCCAGAAGTATAACTCCAGGGAATTGAGGTTATGTCGTATCGAGAATTTATTAATATTACATACATGTCCCTTTATTAACACTTTCACTGTCAGGAACCCGTCTACCAGACTCTTTTCTCTACTTAGCGGGAAAACCACAGTTTGGGTTACTACTGTTACTAGCGTAGTGCTACGAAATTGTTGGCAGTGAATGTGTTTAGTTAGGTCGTAGATGCGCTACGGTTTCGTAGAGCCCGCTATAAGCTACGTGGCTACGAAGGTAGAAAAATTAGGGGTGTAGACACTAAATAAAGTAGTTTAAAATGTCATATTTTCTCGAAAAAGGGTTAAAAATGTAGTCAAATGGAGAAAAAAACAACGCAAAAGGTTACATAATCACGAAGTTATAAGTGTCTAAAGTTTTAAGAAGGGGTATGTTCTGTCCCTTTTTCGCAAAACGCAACTTCATATGAAACGATGACGCTAGAAGAATGTCACTAGAAGACGGCAATGTGCCGTGGCCATCGTGTTCGGCGCCGCCGTCGACGCAGCCCCCGGCAGCCTCGTGTAATGTGACATCACAGACTGTTTGCGTTTTCTCTCTCTAACAAGCAATATTAAAACGGCTGTAGCTTCGTAATTTTTCGAGATATCTGAATGGGATTTTCGTCACTAGGCATATTTCTTTGCCTTCTTTCTTATGGAGTCATAATAATTTTCAAGTCTACACCCCTATTGATATCACCCAACCATGTAAAAGTACTTAGTTTAAATTCATCAAATTTTAAACTTAAATAAGTGTGTAGTCTAGTGGACTTCCACTAGACTACACACTTATTTAAGTTTAAAATTTGATATCAAAAATGGAGGAGGTTCTCAATGTGTGTATGTATGTTCTTTGATTACCTACCCAAAGAGGCCTAGACCGATTTTGAAAAAAAAAATGATTGAAAGGGTATCCTTCCTAGGTGGTCCGAGGGTCATCAGGTCAGGATCTGAAGATGGGAACCGGGAGAAGTCGAGGGAACTCTTCAAATTTTATAGCCACACTTAAAGCGATTTGGGTACTGATTTGAAGTCGGTTAAAACGGTTTTAAAGTAAATTATTTTAACGGTGACTTTTAAAGAGTATTGATGCCACCGACGAACTGTGGGTCAATCTAAGATACACACATAAATAAATAAATAAATATTAGGGGAAAATCTTACACAAATCGAGCTAGCCCCATAGTAAGCTCAATAAGGCTTGTGTTACGGGTACTAGACGACGATATATTTAATAGATATACATACTTAAATACATAGAAAACATCCAAGACTCAGAAACAAATAATCATGCTCATCACACAAATATTTGCCCTTATCGGGATTCGAACCCAGGACCTTCAGCTTCGTAGGCAGCGTCACTACACACTAGGCTAACCGGTCGTCAAATATCACATATACAAAATACTAGCTTCTGCCCGCGACTCCGTTCGCGTGGAACTCGTTTATATCGTAGCTCCATATAAACTTTCACCCCCCACTTCATCCCTTTGGGGAATGATTTCCGGGATAAAAACTATCCTATGTCCTTCCCCAGGACTCAAATTATCGCTATACCAAATTTCATCCAAATCCAAAAAAAAAAAGCGGTTTAATCGTGAAGAGCTGAAGAGGTAACAGACAGACAGACAGACAGACAGAAAGACACACTTTCGCATTTATTATAATATTAGTATTAGTATGGATTCTGCTGATATCAGTAGGCGATTAAGGTGTCGGCTCTAACCTAACCGAGAAACAAAAAAGATGAAACGGTGTACTTTAAATCATTTTAAACTAGCTTATAACTCATTAAATGCAGAACCGCGTCTATAAAGTTTAAATAGAGACGCTTTCTGCAAATTCCACAAATTCTGGAAAACCTGGATTGACTTCGCAAGAACTAGCTCAGTTATTAATAGTCCGGATTCAAACCAGCATTATTTCGACGTAAAATTGTTAATAAGATCAGATTTATCTTTAATCTATAATAATAATAATAATAAATATTGCACCACAGTATAAGAAAAACATGTTAAACAAGAGTACAGTACTACAGAGTAGATGCAGTCTATTTACTTATTTACATCTTTACCGGGCCGGCTCTCTCCGTGATTTCGTCACGCCGCTACAATTACACACCACAGTTGTGTACTGTGGTGTGTAATTGGTACTACAGTACCGTCCCCGGTCGGTATGTTAGCGCTGCTACGGCACGCACGCATTCTATCGTAGCGCGTTGCATGCGGGATGCCTACGTTTAGAGTCGTTCGGCGTACCTAAACTGGGGCTTTATTAACAGAGTACCTTCTGTACGTCCTTAATTTATTGTATGGCGTGTATACAAAACTATGAGTGCGATTGCGGGGTCAGCCATATTGTCCCGATGGTCGTTTTGCTGAACGGAGTCTTGACCAGCATCTTCAGAGACTCTCTCTAGATGGCTGGATCAAGGGTCAGATACAGAAGGCGGTATTCCTGAGCACTGCGCCGATAGGCAGGAGGCTCTCTCTGTCACCCTGACCACTCGTAGCTTAGCCCTTTTATAAAGTGTAATTCTCTATTGTTGTTTTACTTTTATATTTTACTAGCTGATGCCCGCGGCTTCGCCCGCGTGGTTATAGGAAAATGTAACATATTGAATTTTCCCGTGGGAATTAGATGTTTTCCCGCTCGAAAAAGTAGCCTATGTCTCCAGCTTCTAATTATCTCCATTCAAAAAATCACATGAATACGACGCTCCGTTGCGACGTGAAAGAAGGACAAACAAACACACACACTTTCGCATTTATAATATTAGTAAGTATATTTAACATTTATGAATTACACTTTCGAAACAGTGCTATACGCGCGTTACATCACTGTTTCGACTTAGTATGAAGAGAGTAGGTATTTAATAATAGCGTTGATTTAACTCGGCGGCTGGCAGTTAATAACATCACACGGTGCAGTGAATATTAACAGTGCGGTGAGAGTCGCGTAAAACATTTGATTGAGAGTTATATGCCACACAATATTATTGTCATCGTTGATTGTGGGCCTTTGTATGCTGCTTCGACCAGGAGCTGCTCTATTGTGTCAGCCCTTTTTTTAGAGTTCACCGTTAAGGCCCGTTGCCTCTAGGAAATTCTAGATTCTTTGGGCGGTGATATGTTGTACAGTCAGGATCAAAAGTAGCTGCGCAATCGAGGACGTCAAAAGCTCTTATTCCCTTTTAATAAAGACTTTTGACGTCTTCGTTTGCGCAGTTACTTTTGATGCTGACTGAACGTCTCCTGGGTGCACGCTACGGACAAATTGTGGTAAATATCACGCAAGATTCGAAGAGAGAATACGAAGAAAGTTCTTATAGGAGCGATCTCACCGGTCGTAATAGACAAAGCAGCAGTTTCTTGAGAAGCACACAAAGTGTAACGGAAGGCTCAACGTGGGTGTTTCTGAGGGGTAATCACGTAACGTACCGAACGCGCGTTAGGACAATCCAACTGTCATTTTTCCATGTAAAATTTGACATTTAGATATACCTAACGTGCGTACAATGCGTAACGTGATTACCCCTCTGATCAAGGAAGAATGACGACCTGGTAAAGAGTCCGCTGGATGCGGCTGCGGGTGGCGCAGGACCCGTCATTGTGGCGTCTTTGGGGGAGGCCTAAGATCAGCAGCAGTGGACGTCTATTGGCTGATATGATGACGATTAGTACACAAAGATTACTGAATATATAGATAGGTATAGAGATGACAGTCAAGACGTGACCATTAACGCGAATTTTGGGTCTAGTGCACCAATTTGTAACGGGTCAAAAAAGTATAAGTCCCGTTACTGCGTTTACGGGTACGTCTGAGCATTTTGGGCACCGGGTTGGTCGGTGTTTTATAAAAAGCGGGAAACGGGCATTGTATGTACTGTGAAGCTAATAAGATAAATAATTTCCGCTCTTTGTTTTCTACTTTTGTCAGTTTCGGAAAACAAATGGGGTATTCTTTTGATTGGCAAAACATTTTTGACGTTTAAAAACCACGAAAACATGGGCGCGGCTTAAGAACATAAAATAGAATAGAGAATCCATTCACTGTTTTATTCGTGTTCACATTGAAGGTAAAAAGCTCTTCGTTAGTCACAAATTAAATTCATAACGCATTTGCCGCCCGGAGAGTTGTTATTTGCGTTGTTTTTTGCCGATACAGGATATGAATTTTAATTTCACAAGCACATTGGTTGCGGGCGGTGTTACATCCAATATTAAATCTATGAAACCTGTCGGCTTTGCGAATAATCCGAAAAAATTTTTTTTTTTCTGAAATGAAATGAGCAAAATGAATAGAGAAACCATTTTATTTAACCTGTTTTCCAAGCTTTATCTATATACATATACATGTGTATATATATGTATGTTTTTTTAAATATTATACTAGACAATTATCACTCGTGGCGTCCTTACAAAGTAGATTTTTGCAGCAGCTACGACACGGCGGAAATGCCTGTGGAAAAAAATAGTTTTTTGCATTACCAGCACGGCTATCGCACGACGGCGCGCGAGCTCTCTCGATTTTTCTCGCAGTATACCTTTCTTTCTAAGTTGTCTAATAAAAGAGACAAAAGTTCGAGTGCTGGAGTCAAAGTGGCAAAAAGCACACTCAAGAATGCAGCTAAGTGGGAGTGTACATAAATGGTTGAGATTATATAATGTGGCTGACTTTTTATAAAACTGCTATTGGGTTCTTCTTACTTGGACGGAACAGTTGTTTTTTGAATGGACTTTTTGATGCAATTCGGTCAACTCAAATAATTTCAAGTACACCAATATATCCCTAGATTCATACATATGAACGCGTTTCATGGTTTCCCCATTTGGTTTACCTTAATAGCCCGCGAGCTAGGAGCATTTTTTTGTCAGTCACTTACCCCCCGGCGATAATATTAACTTATGAGAAGATTAAGAATATTGTATCATGAAGCCCGTGGACGTCAGCTGCGACTCCGTTGGTGGGTTGACCAGCAACAGCCACACAAACATGTAAAACCAAAAACAAATTGCCATTTGCCCCCCGATTCATTTTATCATCAAATGATAGTTACTCCAATGTTATGACGAAGAAAAATAGCAGGTGTTAATCTGCTTTAAAGTGCATGGCAAAGTATCGCGCCGTCGCTTTAACCGTGCGTTTATAGTAGGAATAAATTTTAACATGTTCGTGTGACCAGTTGACGGGTACCACCACTGTACAGTTAACTGATGATATTTTATCGTCATAACATTGAATGAACTATCATTTGATGATAAAATGAATCGGGGGTAAATTGCATTTTTTTTGGTTTTACGTAATTGGGTGGCTGCTGCTGGTCAACACACCGACGGAGCCGCAGCTGACGTCCACGGGGCTTCATGATACAACATTCTTAACCTTCTCACAAGTTATCGCACGGGGGTTAATTGGTCACAAAAATCTGTTGCTAGCTCGCGGGCTATAGGTTATGTGTGCAAAGACGAACAAACGAGTTAAACAAGTAGGTAGTAGATATCTACTAATTGTCCTTTAAAGAGTAACTAATGTGCCTATATAAGTCCGAGACGGACTTTAGTAATCTAATCAACACGTGCATTTCTGGCGCTAGATTTAATTAAGAATTTCCAACTAACACTGTTAGAATAGATATTAGTTTAAAGAGCAAAGTTGTACGCGGGAGCTTAGCTTAATGAAATGGTTCTTGGGTACTCGACCAACGGCCACGGAACAGATTTGTTGAATCTATGGCCGAACTAATTCAAATTTAATCCCGAAATTACATTACTTTTCTTCGTCTTTTTAGGGTTCCGTAGTCAACAAGGAGCCTTACGTCTGTGTGTGTGTCTGTGTCCTTAATGTCTTAAGTGATAGTCGATTAACGTAAAAATGTACTTGGAAAGGCCAAATTTCTTACAAATTCGACCGACGCAACCGCATCGTTTAGTTGCGCGCGCGTGTCGATGTAACAAAGACAGACAGGCAACTACGGAACCCTACACTGCTCAGGGCCCGACTTAGCTGGTTTTTAGGGTTCCGTACCCAAAGGGTAAAACGGGGCCCTAGTACTAAGACTCCGCTGTCCGTCCGTCCGTCTGTCTGTCTGTCTGTCTGTCCGTCTGTCAACAGGCGGTATCTCATGAACCGTTATAGTTAGACAGTTGAAATTTTCAGAGATGATGTATTTCTGTTGCCGCTATAACAACACATATAATAATGTGTATTTTTTTGCCGTTTTTATAGATAATGGTACGGAACCCTTCGTGCGCGAGTCCGACTCGCACTTGGCCGGTTTTTAGATGTAACTAGCTGTCCGCAAGAACGCAGGCGGAGCCATGGGATAGAATATAGCCTATGCCCATACAAGGTTAATTCTATGGACCACTTGTGAAATATGTAATTTTTGAAGTTAGACGATTCGTTCCAGGTCCACCCGTAACATACAAACTTACAAACATTGTGTCTATAATATTGTACATATTAGTATAGATAATACAATAATACACATGATGTGATGTACAAATGAATTGAAGTGGCGATTATAGTTTCAAAAACTATATCTGGCCAATTATTCAAGACGAATATTCTAAAATAGCACTCAAATCATCACGTGTGTCCTGTGTGTTTGTGAATAAATGTATCTTTCTTTCTTTTCTTTCTTTCTTTCAAATTATATATCCGGGTCATACAGTGTAAAATAAAATTCATCTTTCCTTGTCAATAGTTAAAGGTTACATGCATATAAATAATGTTTTTATCGCATAATAATATACATATAAGAGTAGATGCCGTCTATGCGGAACAGTCCAACCAAAAATTAGGCTTTGTAGCACTTAACTTTGACTTGAGCAAAGAAGCGAATCTACACCTGTGTAAGCGAGAATGTTAGTTCGTTTGCTTGATCTGTGTAGAAGTTTTGTTACACTAAACAAATACCCAAAACACTAATAATCTAAAAACAAGTACCAGGAATTCAGAAGGCGTGGGAGTTTAGTTTCAAAACCCAAGTTCTACACGAATGTAATTTAGTACAATGGAGTGCAATTCGCCCACTTGTCTGCCTTGTAACGGTAATGACCGTGTCAGAATTAATTAGGTCATGCATGCCTAGAGGGCTTTAAATAGAGGGAAGCTAGTCACGAAGTATATTCGATTATAACAAACAATATTAGGATTGAATTTGTATTTGGCTTGTGTTTAATATTTCGTTTAAACAAATGATTAAATATGTAACGGTTGAAAGTACGGAAATATGGTAGAAGGGAATTTTCCAAAATTTGTGTAACGCCTTGGCCACGACTTTGGTCTTAAGCGACCTGCGGCAGCGTTTTATCTGTTCATTGCGCGGTCGAGACGCGCAACGCACTGAGGTTAGTTGGGATATGGCATGGGCACTTTATGTCAAAGCAAAGCTTTATGGCAAAGCAATATGAGTTAAATTCGAACTAAGAGGGTTTTTCTTCATTCGAATTTAAGCCATGTCACTTTTACCTTACCCAATTAGCGTGCGTTGTTAAACAAAAATTAACTTATTATCAGTTTTGTGTCCGGTGGCATAATGGACGTATCGTAGGAGTGACTACGATTATGAGGAACCCAACGACACCTCATATGTCAAAATCTATCAAGCCATTTGGGCTCTAGCCTGTGAAATAGAATTGAACTGTCCATATAGATACATACGATCGAAAAACATAATCCAGCAGAAGGCAGTCGGGTCCACAACATTAAGTGTGAAGTTGACGAGAAATGCAAGATAAGAAGGCGTTTTGTTTTGACTTTACTAATGCTATTTTAATCGCATAGTAGAACAATAAGCAAAATAAAAAATTGGGTACTTATTAATTCTGCAAGTAGTATTCTTCTTGCAGAATTCCAGGGGCTCAGTTGATGACGAAAGTGCTGAAAGAAAATCAATATCGCTAGTTCTTTACCCCCGTTTCCTTGAATAAAATTGTATACTTAAAGTAGAATAATTTGAGAAAAATGATTTTCCCAAAGTATGACGTCACAAACTGATATCTCAAATTATTCTAGTTTATACAAGTTTATTGAAGAAAAAGGGGAATTGCAAATGGAAAGCCAATTTATGTAAGCTAGTTACATAAGTTTCTTAAAAAATTACGCCGTTAGCCTGCGAATGTCAAATAACGTTTTGTATGGAAACCGAACCACCTTAACATAATTCGTTGTTGGTAATCTGTGGACGAAATATCCCACCGACAAGTCACCAGCATACTGACTACTAGACATTGAATCACGCAGATACTGATCTGCGTGATTCGATGTCTAGCACGTCCTCGCGGCCCTGCAGGCTGTCCCAAAAGTCAACGTCAAGTCGCAAACGGGTGACAGCATAACTTTACTCGTGAAAGGTATTAAAAAAAACCATTTCATGTCAGTATACAGTCATTTGAAGTTAGTTGGTCTAACGATTCTTCTTTGCGTTATTCTCCGTTGTACCTTAAAGGAGCCAGTATGTCTACCAACTTGGTGACAAGTCGCTTTACGCGCGAATGAGGGTCTCCTTTCTCACTCGCACCGTGCAAATTACAAAGAGGAGGGTTGATCTTTCTCGACTCGCGTCGCGGCGCGGCATCAGTTGTGCTAGCCCCGCTGGGGTCCACGTTGGCACCTAATTACAAGATTTTGCATAGGCACTGGTCTGACGATTTCAAGTAAATGTTTTGTAAAAGTGTAATTTTATTTAAAACGGAGGCACATTGCTGTTTTTAGGGTCCCGTAGTCAACAAGGAACCCTTATAGTTTCGCCATGTCCGTCTGGCCTTCTGTCCGTCTTTCCGTCTGTGACTTAGCTCAGTAACCCTTTCTACTAGAAAACTGTAATTCGGCATGGGTATCAATCACGCCGACCAAACAAGTAGAATAAAATCTTGAAAAAAAGTTTTTTAGTGTAGGTACCTCCCCAACTTTTATACTGGGGATGTAATACATCATGGCAGGGTGTCCAATTTTTTTTAATGCCTGTGTACACCCGGTTTAGTTTTTTTTTAACTGTTATGACTTTGACTTTTCACCCGTTTTCGACTTGTTTTTTTTTTGTACTCGTATTAAATAGAGCTGTGTCAGATTATGCGCGTTTTATTGTAGTACATAATGTAGATACGTACAATACTGTACAATATAAAGACGCCAACTTAACAGTTCCATGTCCATTACAACCAGGAGCGCAGGGGCTATGAGGATGCATCTCCAAGGCATTGTTCCCGCTAATGCAGGCGCCGAGTGGTGGCATTACCGCCGTTTGCTATATCTAACTGCCCGTTGCTTACACGCTACATGCTATCTCTCACAAGATCGTATCTCACCAAATACTCTCGGCGCAAATACGACTTTAATGACCATATGGTAAGGTTTAAATCGCATCAGTATAAAGTGAGGTAAGAGTGTGCCATAGATAGTCGCAACTCGTTAAGTTGCAGTAGTCTCGGTGGAGATAAGCAGTTGTTTATGTGGGTTAATATTATACAATTGGTATTTCTGTTTCTGTATATATGTGTAGGTCAGTCTATTCACGTTTTATGATAAGAAACAATCTGGTTATAAAATACATTCTATACAAATCTTACAACCAATTATTCTTCCGCATGGAAGGCAAAGGTAAATTTTTGGCGCAATTTATTTTTATTTTACGACTGGTTAGCCTAGTTAGTGACGCTGCCTATGAAACTGAAGGCCCTGGGTTCGAATTCCGGTAAGGGCAAATACTTGTGTGATGGATGACCATGAATATTTATTTCGTTTAAGAGTCTTGGATGTTTTCTATCTCAGCCTCTAAATGGGCAATATTACAACGTAAAGTAAAAGCTGTGCCATCTTTAGGTATAAAGCAAAAATGGAATCCCAAAGTCCGTGAACATGCATTGGCAGTGTATTTAAGATGTTCGTATATTTCTACTTAAGCATTTTGTAAATTAAAAACGTCTGTGTTCAAACTTTAATTAGAGAAAATGTATTTATCTTACTGAAACCAACTAGGAATTACATTAGTTATAACTATGAACATTCCACAATTTTGACACTTACACCCACAGAAATAAGCAGGTGGTCCTAATCAAATAACTATCAGTATTTAGTTATTTACCTATCCAATTTAATGTGTGTCTGGGCCGCTTTCATGGCAAAGAAACATCTCCGATATTGATCAAAGTCAGGACAGCTATGACGTGTATACATACGACTCTTCGATATTGACAAAAGTGGGGACAGCTATGACGTGACTATCACTTCGACATTGACAAAAGTCGGGACGGGAAAGGTTTTATCATAAAAATGTGTGTCCCCAAATAAAATAGCCGACACAAAATGGCCCGTAATAAAAACTTGGAAAAAGTTTATCTTTTCATTTTCTTAGCAAATATTTTATTGCAACGAAGCAGATGTTCTTTGATATAGGTAGTTTACCTATTAAATCTTAGTAATACAGTATTTTCTGTTAATATAAGTGAAGTAACATATCAAGAACCATTATTAACTTCGCATACTTTTATTTATTTATTTATTATTCGGAGAACCAACAGCTAACAATTCAAAATAATAATATAAGCTAGTTATATAACTTAAGTAACAGAAAGCCAATTAAAGGTTCCCACCAGTAGCAACAGGTTAACATACAATTGGTGGTTATCAACTTATCACTAAATTTTACAACGTGTTACCCGCAAGCATACAATGAATACCTATGTAAGAAAAAAAAAAGAATACGTATTATTTATAAAGTGATATAAGTCAACCGTTACAGTAACATGCTGTCGCGCATGCGACTCGCTCACTTAAAACACTCGTCTGTTAAAATCCGTCTTATAGTGGTGATGTTGCTATTGAAAATGTCAATATCCCGCTCCTTCGTTAGTTCATTTAGGCATTTACCAGCTCGCAATAAAAAGCTATTTTTTCTATAATTACGTGATGTAAATGGAATTGAGAGGGGAGGGAAGTATCTTTTAGACCTAGATGGAGTATTGAAGGAGAGCTTAGCTTTCCGGACAATCAATGTTACCATTTAAGATACTAACGGCCGTATTCATAAACGTTCTACAAGCCTATTTTAACTAAAATGCCGTTAAAGTTCGTTTGTCTTTATCTGTCACTCTGACATTTGCGTGCGTAAGAAAGGGACAAAGCACATTTTATTTAGCAGACGCATTTTAAGTTTTATGAATAAGGGGGTAAGTATATAAATAATATCTGCAATTTAACGACGTTTATGCAATGGAATGAGGTGATGTTTTTTACAAATATTTTCATAATTAGATGAATTGTAAGTGTACTTTTGTAAAACTAACCTGGTATCCTCCTTGGGATACGATTAAATTAAACTAGTCATTCTGTGAGCTGTAGAACACTCTTTTTAAAATGTTGTAGAACTGAATCGTCAAAAAAACTACAAATATTGAACCTGCTCACAAAACTTCACAAGAATCGTAACCTGTAGAAGACAACAGCCGGACAGCCGGACAACTGGACATCTGGACATTCGGATATACGAACGTATTTTGGCCCAAGATGAAACAACGGAAAGGAACAATTTGTTCGCTGCGCTCGCTCGGTCAAGAAATAAATTCCAATGAGTGACATAATGTATACGATTGTCGTAACTCAATGGAATATTTATTACAAAATTTTAGCGTAGGTACAGTCAAGGAATTTAATTTACGACCCTTTTCGCAAAAATATTCTTTGTAGTCTAATACAAATCGACAGGTTGACAACCTTAAGTGGGTCCTAAATTAAAGTTCGCGACTGTACATACATATTCGAACTCTTCCTACCCTACGTACTTAAATGACAAATTCTGGCGAAAAACCACATGGCATATGTAAAACATGTTCAAAACTCGTACCAGGCTCTCAGGGGGCGAAAGAGATTCATAAAACAGCAACATCAGCGGCCTCTGAGGCATTGCACCGACAGCCTCCGCCGTTCCGAGTATCCGATTTATCTATTAACGAATCAGAGATACGCCTGGCTTCCCGCCAGCAACTTATGCATTCATAGGGCGACTAACACGTAGTGGGAAGCGAAATAGCGTTATGAATTTTGCAATTGTTTCAGATGTACTGGGGCTGTCGTGAGTTAAAAGATTTTTCAGTGATGATGATGACGATTTAATAAAGTTGTTTACGTTGTTCGTAAATTATTTTAGCAATCTCTATGAACTTTTTTTTTGCTAGGTTATTATAATTAAGATTCTGTTATTTTATTAATTCGAAACAATCTCAAAACGTACCTATGTGTCTCTTTCGATGAGTAATCGTTTCAATCTGCCACCTTATGATGTAATTTTCGATCAAAATAGCGATACGGTCCAGGATATGCTATGATATGGCAACCAACTAAAATCCAGTGTTCCTAAGTAGTATCTATCACTATATTGCATTTCTTATCTGCCACCTTGTGAGGTAGCGTTTCGTGGAACGGGAGCTTAGACTAGACTTAGAAATTACTATAAAGTATGGTAACGAAAAAGGAAGTATGCCTTAATTGGCTTTCTTAAATGATACAATATTTTCTGGAAATGCTTATTAATCTGAAATAAGCAACATTAATAAAAAATTCAACACAAAATGTTACTGAGGTTAACAAATTCCTACAAAGCAAACATGAAACACAAGGAGTAAACATTTACATAGCGACAGTACGCCCGCTAAACGAACTGTACAAGACTCTCAAGTGGTTTTAGACAATGGATTGTCGAAAGCTTGTAGCACTACGTAGAATGACAGCGGTATTC
The DNA here is from genome assembly GCA_947049275.1 of Epinotia bilunana. NCBI lineage: Eukaryota > Metazoa > Arthropoda > Insecta > Lepidoptera > Tortricidae > Epinotia > Epinotia bilunana. The sequence goes on along the minus strand of OX346271.1, from coordinate 8,014,472 downwards.
TCTACAGTTTCTGTGCCCCTGGTAAGTCTCACGGGTATGCGTATCAGGTTCACTATGTTTGCACTGCCGGTTTGCATAAAAACAAAGTGGATCGCATATACGGGAAACAACGACTTATTATCTATATTATAATGCTACTGGGAGAGCGATTGCTACTGACGAACTAGGCCATTATTTATATGCTGTTTAATATTGTTAAAACACGAAAGTGATGATGGTGTATTTTTGTTACTTTTACCACTGTTTCCGACATCACGTTTTAAATCTTTTTAATAACACGCATCGGAGGTTGGTTATTATAAATTCATTTGCAGCGAAGTTGCTCGATCATTGCTGGCACATAAAAACCAGAAAATTGGTTTTAAATATGTCCAAGTTATGTTACTTATGTCAAGTTGTCAGTTTCCGCGAAAATTTCAACCGCACTATATTATTCAAACATATACTTATCTAGCTATTATTTAATGAATTGTTGGTACCTATTTGGCGTTTGGTCTTACTATTTGTCGCCCATGACATGCTTTTACCGTAATTCTAGTTGTAATCCCTACTCATTATACCGCTTTCAGTGTCTGTGAAGCAACATTTGTGTGCAAGTGAACTTAACCTAGTGAATGCTCACCCGAGTCCGTGATAGAATAATTAAGGTAGGTAATTTGTCTCAGAGCAGAAAATATATACTTACTTATACTATAGTATAGCATATCTAGTACGGTTTATATTAGTTATTGGACAAGGGAGCGAAGCGAACGAAGTTCTTTGCTTCAGCTTGAGCCAACATTCTTTCGTACATCCGTTTGTCCAGCTGTTCTCCTCTATAGCTCGCATTTCTCAACCCATTCTCGTGAAATTTTGTAAGCGGGTTTAAAATTATTGATATTATATGTATTTAATTGTGTCTGTGAAATGTGTTTTTAGCTTTATAGGAGTTTTTTACGCGGGAGGTAATCTCCGGAACCACTCATGCGATTAAACAAAACATTTACCAGTATATGGAATGGCCCTTCTAGATGGATATTTTATCCCGCGGTTCTGCGCGCGTTCTTTGTAATGCGCGGACGAAGCCGCACGAGTATCTAGTACAAAGTAAAAAAATCGCGTATGAAGTCGTTCACATAAACTTTTTGGAAATATGTAGCGGATGATTACCGAAACTTAGATATTTTGAGAGTGTATCCAAACTTATTTTCCAAGACCTGAGACCCAGCTGGATCGATATTTCGTTCCCGTAAACCCTATAGGGGTTTCATTGAAATCTTTAGAGTCGTTTTCGAGAACGTGATTTCAAATATATATACAAATATTGCTCGTTTTAATAGTATTAGATCGATTTTTCGCCCCCGTAAGCCACTATATTCCAGATTTAATTGAAATCTTTAGTCGTTTTCGAGAACGTGATTTCAAAAATATATACAAATATTGCTCGTCTAATAGGATAGGATAGATAGGATAGGACATCGAACGGAAATATTGTACAAGTTTTACTTATTTCGATTATTTAGTGGTTTTCAAATACAACATCAATATTAACGTAACTATTTGCGTTTAATTTTTCGCATCTTAAATGAAATGCGGCATAGTTTTGTACGACGAAATTTAACGACAAGCTATTCACGAGCGGTAGCTCAGGGGCGCATCGGCGCGGACAACAGGATTAGCCGTTTATCTGCCCGGAGTGCACTGCTGCACCGAGGCCTTAGCCACAGTCAATATATAAGCTAAAGCAGTAGGTAGGTACAACTAGACTGTCTTAAAACCTTTTTAACCCCCGACGCCAAAAGAGAGGGGTGTTATAAGTTTAACGTGTCTGTCTGTATATCTGTGTATCTGTCTGTGGTATCGTAGCTCCCAAACGGATGAACCGATTTTAGATCAGTTTTTTTTTTGTGTCATACATAATCTTATCCCAAGTGTTCTTAGCCATGTTTTTGAAAATCTGTTCAGCCGTTTTTGAGATAATGGACTTTGAAATGAAAATGTCGGGGTTTTTTCAACTTTTTTAAGTTGTATTCAGAGTTATTACACCTGTAACCTGTTGTAGGCAAGCAGGTCGATCACGTAACGCATTGAACGCGCGTCATCTAAATGTCACTTTTTACATGGAAAAATTACAGTTAAATTGCGCGCGTTCAAAACATTACGTGATTACCCCTCAGTTCAACGCGGCACGTGCGTGGAACCCGGACTGATGTCGGTCGCGTTCTTTAATTTATGACCCATTTCGCAAAAATGTTATTTGCCATCCTATACAATATGACAGGACTGTCAACTTTGTTGGTCCCAAATAAAAGTTCGTGACTGTACCGCCGACTATCCCGACTTGCGCTTAACAGATTGACGAACTGGACTTCAAATAAAATTATTATATTGTAATGTTCTTCAAAAAAAAATAGTAGGGTAAAAAACAGCGTGCGCTGGATTGAGTTGAATGTGACACATTCAACTCAATCCAGTTAGGGCTGTGAATTCTTTACAAAATTATATTCAGAATTCCATTCAGCGGTTCTGTGGAGACGCAGCTTAATTAAAGGATGAATTTACTAACAAAGCCTGTAGCTGGAATTAATAACTGTGTCCTTATTTTTTTACCGTGTTGTTTGTAACTTTGTACCGCGCGAGCATTTAAACGGGATTTCACTTTGTCTTTATACGTTTTTGTAAAGGTCTTTTGTGTGTATATTTTTATGAGAAAGTTAGGTTCCTCTATTGAAATACTAACTAGTTGATTTTACTAAGGCTGTAGCCTTAGTACAATCAACTACTTGGATTGTAATCTTACATAAATCGAACTAGCCCAATATGTTTTTCTTTTGTATCTGGATTTGTGTGCATGTATTTGTTGTTGTCATTATTAAATGTTTATTCTATTCTGTTCTATTCAATAGTTCGTTCAAAAAGGCTTGTGTTATGGCAATAGTGTTATTACCTTATTGGGCTTAAACGACGATATATTAAATGAAATAGAAAGCTTAAATTCATAGAAAACATCAAAAAATTCAGTAACATAACATTCTTCGGGTCGGCGAGCCATGAAGTTAGTTAGCTACTGCGGGATTCGAACCCAAAACCGCCAGCTTTGTCACAAGACGGCACGCGAGCTGTGTTAGAAAGTGACCTCTCAGTAAAACCGAAACCTAAACCTCTAGTATTTCCTTTGGGTACAATGCATAATTCCGAAGAAGCTCGAAAGCATTTTTTTCCAATATCATAATCCCGAAAGCCATGTTCCACTGAAGGTTCATTTTTTATTTTTCATTTTTCAGAATATATAATATACTAAACAATTTTTCTAAGTTTATTTTCCCCTTTCCTATAGCACAGTAAAAATAAACCGAGTGGATAATTTAGTTATATGAAGACAGCGCAAGATCCACACTGCTAGGTGTCTGAAAGTTTTTACCACGAGTTTAACTCTAATTCGACAAAGTTGGCACGCACGCGCGGCGACCCGTCGTCTTTAGAGGTCTTTACAAGTCATGTCGCCCAGACCAATTTGTAACTTTTATAGAGTTAGCAGAAATTAGGCGCTGGACCCTCGTGGTTGACTAGTTCTAAGCATGTCTAGGGCATGTCTTATTAAAAAGGGATCAATCTGTTTAGTGCCCATAAGTGTACGGCATGAGTGTAAGCTCCTCTACGAGCGGGGCGTGCAGCGTGCAGCGTCTATATAAAACAAATGCAATTTATATGGACGCTCCACGCCCCGCTCGTAGCGGAGCGTGCACTCAGGCCGTATACTTATGTGCCGTACACGAAGTTTTGATTTAATTTAATCTGCATGGGGCGAGTAATTTATGTATAACCTCGACTATACATGAATACATAATTAGGCCTACTTATGTATAAGAAATCGTGCCGGTACTTCGAACTGGCGATGTCTTTGTTACTTTGTGAGTTTATTAAAAAAATCTTTGGGTTAATTTGATATATTTTTTAACTACTACGACGCGTCTGTGCAATCAGCATATGTAAGTAGGTAGTGTTTCATTTGTATTGGCATGCGGCCTGCCTGATGGCAACCAAACACAGTACCCTGTGTAGTCTTTTAACTCCAGAAAAATTACAAGCTCTACCGAGATTTTCTATCTAGATCAGATTCCAGATATGCTTGAATGTCTGCTCAGACTATTCACGGTGATTGTTTACTTTCTTTTAGTTATTTACTAGCGACCCGCCCCGGCTTTGCACGGGTACTATATTATACACATAAACCTTCCTCTTGAATCACTCTATCTTTTTAAAAAAACCGCATCAAATCCATTGCTTAGTTTTAAACATCTAAGCATACATAGGGACAGACAGCGGGAAGCGAATTTGTTTTATACTATGTAGTGATCCATTTGACTCAGGCAAGAAAGGCCCTTATTACATATACCTACCTTAAATAGTAACATATCAATATAAACTTATTTTTATAAACAGGGTGGAAAGTTGCGGTAATTGTTTAAGTGATGACAATTGACATTCACAGGTTTTAATCTCAACCATACGTGAAATGTCATTACTTTGGTAGATCGTACGTCAAGAAACATTTCCATTTGTGCATATGTCAATGACAAATTAAACGTCATAGTCCTCGACTTTGCTTTAACTATAGTCTATGGCATAGGTACTTTGTCAAAGCAATATGGGTTAAATTCGGACTAAAAGTTTCTTCATTCATTCACTTCCAATCATTCATTCACTTCCATTCATTCACTTCCAATCATTTTGTAAATAAAAAAGATTTCGATTTAACATCATAATTTTACATATGCGATACACGCAAAATTCCGTTTAAAACAGTTTTATTTTGATAGTTATGCGAATGAATAAAGGTTTAGATACAAGTAGATGAATATTTTAATCGTTAAAACCAAAGAGAATAATATCTCGATATATTTTTACTAGCTTCCGCCCGCGACTTCGTCCGCGTGGACCCGGGATAAAAACTATCCTATATTTTAATCCAGGCTATAAACTATCTTCGTGCAAAATTTCATTCAAATCGGTTCAGCCGTTTAAGCGTGATTGAGTAACAAACATCCAAGCATCTAAACTTTCGCATTTATAATATTAGTAGGATTTATCGCGTACACTTAAATCACATTCACTCATTCGTTAATTCACTACCTTTTTTGCAATTAGTAATCTACGTAGCTGTGTGTAATCATTCACCTCAACTCTCCTGCCGATAATTATACCTAATGTAGCCGTGTAATCCAGTATCGGATGGCTGGCCGGTGGTTGTAAGAGGATGCTTGAATCTGTGTGTGCACACCTCGGACACTGGCGATCAAATGTATGAAGCAAATGCGTTCCTACGCACACAGTCTAAGCTCGTGTAGGTGAACGCGTACCATGCTTGTGTGAGTGCGATAAGACATGCTAGGGTTGCCGCCATAAAACTGAGTATTCGTTTTGGATCAGACTAATTATAAACGAAAATGTCGTATAAAACGGGAATTCAAACTTTGGTGATTTTCATTTCTTTGATAAAGATATGTCCCATTTAAACTTCCACAACAAATAACAACTAGGTAGGTATTACTCGTATTTTCGCGCCTGCAATGTTTTATTTCTACAATGTTTTACTTGGGAAACGAATTCAAACTATTAAACACACCCCCTTATTCATAAAACTTAAAAGGCCTCTTCTAAATAAAATGTGCATTGTCTCTTGCTTACGAACAGAAATGTCAAAGTGATAGACAAGCACAAACGGATTTTAACGTCATTTTAGTTAAGACATGCTTGTATTACGTTTATGAATACGGCCGTCAGTGTTAATCCAACCAAACAATAAAACGTTAATTCAACATTTATTGACATTTAACTTCAGATTTATACTTTTTTCCTGCTCGAATTCGGCCTAAACAATTTACCCATACCCACACAACGGTTGTTTTATCTATACGTCCTCTCCACGCGTCGTATTCATGAGATTAGCCAGCGCTGCCTCTAGACCGCTGTTGCATAATTGAGTCCGCCGCCCGCGCAACCGACCCTCCACCTTAAAAACGGACCAGTAAAGTCCACACCGGTCCGCTAGAGTGGCTGCTCATAATTAGCGGACGAATCAGCACCAAGACTGTTTTAATTGACATAAATATTTAGGAACGGACAAAAACGTTCATAAATCGAACAGAGGTTTAAGCGCCGAGGGAAATTTGGAATGAGTTAAGTTTAATTAGCGGATAGTAGAATTTGGTGTTTGTTATTAACTGGGACTTTTGTTTGAATACTTTAAATAACTCAAATAATTGACTTATGAAAAGGGTTTGTGAAGCTTTTGACAACGAAGTCATGCTTTAGTGCGTTGCGTAGGTACCAGTTCAAGTTGACTTTTTGTGAACTAGCGAGCGAAGCGAACGAAGTTCTCCATTTCAGCTTAGGCTTGTTCATTCGCATGTCCAAAAGTCCGGCTGTTCTCCTGTCAGGTCGCATTTCTCAACCGATTCTCGTGAAATTTTGTGAGCAGGTTCAATAAAATATACAGATTTTAAAACAAGCAGTATATATTTTTTTTTACTAAAGACAGGTTCTCGATTTCTACCGCTCGCAGAACCACTAGTTTACTCTATTTATTGAAGTTCACTAGAAACATTTAATACCGGTTTCATATGCATCCTCTATCTGGTCATATTTATTGATAATAATGCTTTACCCATAATAAAATCAGCACGCACAGCGCTCAAATGGTCCGTGAAGCATTAGCCAAGACAAATGACTGCATCAGTGGCTGGCATCCACTAAATTTACCGATATAGTTCGGTTCAGGAGAACCAGTATACGTCTGGAATCCAATTTCGTATATTATGTATGAATCCCGGGTTCCAATTATGCTAGGTAATAGTTCTGAGGTGAGTTGACACCAATTGTGAGTTCGCTGATGGATGGAACGACTCTGGCCGGACTAATGCATATACGAAACAATTTATTGTAACCATATTGCTCATATGGGAATACACCATTGTATCTGACAGTTAATGAATCTTCATTCATGGCAACTCTGGGATTGGCAACTTACTTAAAAATATATTTAGGCCGTCATGGTACACTTTTTAGCATAATGTGAAGTCACGCGGAACTTTAACGGGCTATACATATCTTTATAATTTTTAGGGTTCCGTAGTCAACAAGGATCTTTTCTCGTTAAACCCTTAGTGTGGTGTATCGTTGGATAGCTTGTTCAAAATATTATGGGTTTCTTTAAACCATTTTTCAGCTCAGTGATTCTTTTGCGAGATATTGGGCTTTAATAAGCCCTATTTTTTGTTTCGAGTCACGTGTCCCCTCCCCTGCCGGCTAAATGGCTATTTCTGGGGACGTGAAAAAATTCGTGGCAGCAATAAATATAATGATTTAAAAGGAAAACATCACGGCTAAGTACGTAACTACTTACCGAGTAATATTCGACCAACTTAAAAAGGCCAACATTTACTTGACGCGTGTCGATGTAACAAGTACAGACAGACAACTACGGAACCTTACACTGCGCGTGTCCCGACACGCACTTGGCCGGTTTTTTGTTTAATAGACAAACAAAAAATACGAGTCCAATATTTTTTGATTATCTAACGCACAGAACAAATAGAATTATATTTTTTACCCAGGAAAGTACCCAATTCTTGATTATATACAAAATAGTTTAACGACGGGTTTTATGCCTCGCCCTTTATTACCATATAATCCGATGGGTAGCGGGAACGGCCGCATGTGAAACTGATATTTTCGTAATTAACGTAAAAACGAATGGTTTTGCTATATTAAATAATTAACAAATTGGAGCACTTGTCAGTAAAAAAAGTTAAGTTAAGTTTTCTGTAAAGCTGCTAAGCAATAGTAACACATTAATTCTGAAGTTTTCTATTTCATGATTTTGTACACTGATATGAATTAAAAAAGGAACATTGAACCAGGACGAATTTAACTTTATATTTTCATCGAACTAGGTCCGATCACACTGTCTTGTATCGAAATCGACTAAGTCGGATAGTATACAAATAACCAATGCGTTCCCTTTTAGCCAACACACTTGGATAAGTTTGCCTTTGTTACTTTGATCTATTGTGTGACATGATTCTCAACCTGTTATTGTGTACAATAAAATGCTTACATACATACATACATACACTTGGATATTCTTTGTAATGTATTCGCAATGATGATGTACTTTCAAAACAGCTGGAAACCGCCATTCGCCCCCACCGTATCTTCTTCAAACGCTGAGTCCATCCCTATTGCCGCACTGTGTTGTTTTTTTTTAATGTGATATATTTACGTGTTAACTAATGTGTATAGGTATGTGTTTTTATGTGTAGCAATTAATCTCTTTTCTTTCTTTCTTTCATAAGATCCGTTGACAACATTTAACAGCTTCGGGCCAGAATTTAGCGAGGCAACTTGTGTGTGATTTATTAATCTATATAATACTAGCTGCCCGCGCGGCCTCACCCACCTATTGCAAAGAACGCAGGCAAACCCGCGAGATAAAATATAACCTATAGCCATCCAGAAAGTCCATTCTACACGCGTGAAATAACTTTTGAAATCGGACAAGCGGTTCCGGAGGTTTCCCATTACAGACAAACTTATATTTTAAGCTACACTCTCACAGACTTTTTCTCTTTATGAATAATAGCTTCCGGCCGCAAATTCATCTGCGTGGGCCGGGGAACTATCCTATATTTTATTCCAGGCTATAATCTATCTTCGTGAAAAAAATCATCCAAATCGGTTAATCCGTTTAAGCATGATTGAGTAACAAACATCCAAACATCTAAACTTTCGCATTTATAATATTAAGTAGGATAAATAAATAAATAACTAAAACTCGAAACATCTGGTTGACGTAACTGGTGACCGAAGAGCTGGCGACTTTCTCGCACAACGCATCAGCATTGCAATTCAGCGAGGAAATGCCGCCAGCATCATCGGTACAAAGCCGCGAGGGCCTTTTTTAGATTTAACTTTATAGTTTTTATTTAGTTAATGTGAGTAATAATAATAATAACTAACTACTACTAATAACTAACATATACATCTTCAACGGATCTACTAGGCTATCATAAACACGGCGCAGTTCTCAGTAAGAAAGAAGGATGCGCACGGATATCCCCCGCCCATACCGGAAACGGCTCCGAGTGCTCCGGCGCAGCTGCCGGAACAATACCGGAGACGCTGCCCCGCTACGTGGTGCCCGGCACAGTAGGCTAGCTGTGTTGTCCTGGTTCAATGTTTCTTATGAGCAGACATCATACATTCTACATTTTCTCTGTGGTTCCGACTGAACTAGTGGATGAGAGTGGCCTGTATAAATAGATGTGTGAGATGATGGAAACAACGTTAGCACTTCAAGACTGGTATTTATTAAAATATCAATACGCAGAACCAGCTAATAACTTGACGTGGCAAAGGCAGATCGACATAACAAGCCAAGGAAAACGTATAAAAGAAGAATACAAACAAAAAGGTTACACGTTCTGATAGTAGAACATTACTTACCTAGGGCGGTAAAGCAAAGAATGTCTCGGATCGCAGGTATTTGACGCCCGAGCGAAGACAAGGGTGATAAATATGCGATCAGAGGCTTTCTTTATTACTGACCCTGGTGAGTACAATGGCCAGGATGTGGGATAGCGTGCGTTAATTGTTATTTTATGGCCAGTTATGACGTAAAAGAATACATGTTTCTTGAGTATATATTTTTTGAAAACCTTATTGGTAATTGGTTTTGCTTATATAAAAAGCTCCGTTCACACAATGAAGCTGCACTGAAAATGTTGCATATGATGTCTGATCATGAGAGATAATCTATTAAGTAGAGTTTGTTTTAAACAGAAATGCCTCCTGAAAGTCATCATGAAATGCAATACAGGTTTTCCCCCGATTTTTCACTGGATTATTTAAAAGCCTCAGCGCTTTAAAAACCAACATTTAGCGTATCTACTCCCCTTAAAGCACCAATCACAACAACTGTATAGAGTTTTCACCTCAGACATAATTAACCTTTACCTTTATTACCTACACTTAAGAGGGTTAAATTCAAAATCTTCTCCTACTTTTACATACATACATAGATTCACGCCTTTATTCCCAAATAAGTAGGCACAGCACATGAATCTTATATTCCAGTGCCACTTTTAGCATCAATGTGGGTATAAAAGATCGTCAAAATTTGATATGTGTGTGTGTGTGTGTGTGTCTGTGTGTGTGTGTGTGTGCGCGCGCGCGTGTGTGTGTGTCCTATTTTCACTCGACTGCCGAAGGAGAGCAGCTTTATGTTTTTAAGAACTAAAAATCTAATTAGTTTCGGATCTACGGTGTTCCTTGTCTACTGTGGTAGGAAGGCACTAGTGCTTTCCAAACGGAGCCCGCAGGCGTAATATCCGCAGCGACGAACCACCCATAAACTGTTTTTAAATGTTCACCTTCTGTGAGAAACTAACGCTACACGTTTCACTTGTTTCTTGCAAACTGACGTTTATTTCGTAAACGAGAGAGCTGTGGAAAATTGTTGTTTTCATGCTGTGCTAGAATACTCATCCAAGTCCAGTAATTTTGCTGACAACTAGAAGAGAATAAATTAATATTTGACGACCGCTTTAGCCTAGTTGGTAGTGACCCTGCCTACTAAGCAAGAGGTCCTGGGTTCGAATCCCGGTAAGGGCATTTATTTGTGTGATGAGCACTGAATATTTGTTCCTGAGTCATGGATGTTTTCTATGTATTTAAGTATTTATTTATCTATAATACGTATGTTTATCGTCGTCTAGTACCCATAGTACAAGCATTGCTTAGTTTGGGACTAGGTCGATTTGTGTGAGATTATCCGAAAATATTTATATTTAAAAAAACGTAACTTAATTAGCTTATTAATATTTTAATAGTGTACTTATTTTATTTCGGTTAACTTACATTCGCTCTATAATATTCATCCATACTATTCATACTACACTAATATTGCGAAAAGCGACAGTGTGTCTGTCTGTCTGTCTGTTAAAACTTCACGCTTAAACAGCTGAACCGATTGAGATGAAAGGTATGGAGTTAGTGGGTAGATAGATTTTATCCAGGAAATCATCCCTTAAGGAGGTTGCATGGGGGTGAAAGTTTGTATAAAGCTACGATATAAACGAGTTTCACACGGACGGAGTCGCGTGCAGAAGCAAGTTCAAGATAAATCATGCCAAAAAGTAAAATGAATGCTTCATTTAAATCTATATAATTACTTCCAGGTGGAACAATTGCTGGATTCTTGATTAAACCATCTTAGAATATAATAATTATGTATGTATATAAGCACTTTATTGTACAAAATAACAGGTTAAAGAATATATCAAAGTACAAAGGCAAACTTATCCCTATAAGCCAACCATAACCATTTGAAATGAATAAACAAAAAAACGCCATTATAAATCAATATTTTACAAAACCGTATTTCTCCTGGAGTAATAGTTTAGTGTAGGTACTGTACATACATAGCCTGTAAGTTAATACTAACAACTATGGACTGTCATTGTCTGTTTTTTTTTTTTTTTTTTTAATAGGTAAGTACGGTCGACGTCACAAGAGGCTGACAGCTAGTTATACAGCATTCATCAATTTTATGCCGCTCCAATAAGGAATAGATTCTCAAAAATCCTGTCCCACTCACATCTACAAATGGCGCGAGAAATGTTTCCATTTTGGAATATATCCTTGCTGACTTTGGCTTAATACTACCTTCATATGCACATATATTAACTGCAAACATAAAAATAACGGAATAGGTACAGCTGAAATTTAAATTAAATACTTGAAACTAAAACTTAATAAAATGACAAATAAAATAATTAAACTTGAATAATCTAAAAGCTTCCCCCGAATCCCCCAGAAGCAAAGGTGCCCATCACGCCTTGGCATTACCTCATCTCGTTGAATCGCGATGGACAACCTTTGCCTCAGGAATGACCCGGAGCGAGGCTCTAAGATATTCTTAAAAAGTCGCCGCCCCAATTCCCTTAAAAATACCTTCATATTATAATTAATCATAAAATGGCTTTTGCCCTTTTGAGGATTTTTATTCGATGCTAACCCACGCACCATATTATTCTACTTTTAGATTATTTCATTACTAATTCATGATTTCTTTTAAGATTTAATTTATTCCTCAGTATTTGATCTGTTTCTATCTATACTAATCTATACTAATAATATACAGAGGAAAAGGCTGTGAGATTGCAGCTTTCTAAGTTTGTATATAGAAAAAATAAAAATTGTATGCAATGGGTAATCTTCGGAACCACTAGCCCGATTAAAAAAAAAATCTTACCCTTTTGCACTTTCTGGACATGGATATGGATATAGGCTATGTTTCATACCGCGGGTTTGCCTGCGTTCTTTTAGATGAAATTTGGTATGGAGATAGGTTTGAAACTCGAGGAAGGACATTAGATAGTATTTATCTCGGAAATCGTCATTCAAAGGGTCCACCCCTCGAGTTTCTAAGGGAGTACGATAATTGCGTAAGGTGCAAACATTTAATAATTGTAAACCGAAACGTAATTGTGTGAGAAAGAGAAAGTATGAGAGCGTGACCTAAGAAAGAAAGGGATGGAATGAAAGGGATATAAGTTTAAGCGAGAGTAATAGAGACAATAAACATTCATTATGGTCGATCCGTCGTTTCCTTTACTTACTCGTACAATTGATGCTGCCTTGCAGGAAGTGTAATATAATATTTGCTATTAGAATGTTAAAGTTAATTTATCCAAGACGCACATCATGAATATCAAACAAAGACGCAATAGTACACAAAACCCTAGTGTTACTTCTAAAGATGTTACTATCTCAGAAGTAGACAACACAAAATTCTTAGGCTTAGTATTGGATTATAGTCTGTCATGGAAAATTCAAATTGGATCTGTGTGCAAAAAACTGAGTAGTTTTTCGTATGTTTTGTATATGCTACGCAAGATAGTTGGCGAATCAGCTGTGTTGACTGCATACCATGCATACGTTTCTTCAACACTAAGATATGGGGTAATATTCTGGGGTAGCTCTACTGATCGGTAATTGGTCTTTAGGGCGCAGAAAAAACGCATAAGAGCAGTACGCCTGCGGCCCACGGATTCATGTAAAACTTATTTCGTAGACCTAAACATTTTCCCTAGCTTATATATACTTGAGGTAGCTTTGTTTGTAAAATCAAATCCCAATGAGTTTCAGTACTTTTCAAGTAGAAGATTACAAAACAAGTTGTGTGCAGCACCATCTAAAACGGGACTTATGTCAAAAAGTATTATAGGAATGGCACCAAGAATTTTTAATCATCTACCTAGTGATATCAAGGATAAAGAAACTGCTCTAGAATTTAAGAGAGCTTTAAGTAGATTTCAAGTTAAAAAAGCTTACTACTCAGTCAACGAATACTTAAGTGATAATTCTAATTGAATTCATGTAGGTGAGCAAAGTCGTTTTGCAATTGTAGCTAACAAATATTATGAATTATTATTTATAAATTATCCGAATTTTTATACTTTTTATTGTTTCATTTTTTTAGATTTTTAACATGATATAATGATTATTACTTAAATTATAAGTTATTTCATTGCTGTGCCCTTACAGGGTTCATGTTGAACTGTATGTTGAATTGAAGAACTGTATACTAACATGTGTGCAATAAATTATTTGATATTTGATTTGATATTTGATAGATTTTGTCAAGCGCACATGTAATGCCTTATTAACTGTATGCGGTCATGGCAATGTGTAGACGAGTTGCTGCAGCTAGTTTGGCGAACTTTTTTTTTACGAGCCGTTTCAAGCAAGATGCTCAATAGTGCTTACTAACCGTGGCGAAGTGCTTGCTCGCTGGGCAGAACACTTTAACGAAGTCCTTAATCCCGCAATACAAAGAGTGGACCTCGATTACATCAATGCCCTTATAAGCTTGCCGGTCGACGAGAATCTTGCAGACCCACCAACTTTTACAGAGACACCTGGCTCGGATGGTTTACCGTCAGAGGTTTACAAATACAGCGGACCTAATATTCTAAACAGGCTTTTTGCCTTGATACTTAGGATCTGGGAGTCAGAAATAGTGCCGCAGGAATGGAAAGATGCCTCTATATGTAAACTTTATAAAGGCAAAGGAGATGTAGCTGACTGTAGCTCGTACAGAGGAATATCTCTTCTCTCCACTGCTGGTAAGGTACTAGCGCATATAATCAACACCCGCTTGGGCACCCTAGCAGAGAAGGTTTTTCCAGAGAGCCAATGTGGTTTCAGGCCGAGTAGAGGTACGGTGGATGCAATATTTGTTGTGAAACAAATACAAGAGAAGTGCATTGAGCAAAATCGTCCTCTGTTCATGTGTTTTGTAGACCTCGAAAAGGCCTTTGACCGAGCCCCACGTATGGCTCTCTGGTTGATTTTAGAGAAAATTGGCTGTCCATCTAAGCTAGTTAACCTTATTAGGCAATTTCACGTCAATATGACAGCCAAGGTTCAGCACAACAGTGAATTTTCGGACTCATTTCAGGTAACTAGTGGTGTCAAGCAAGGATGCGTGATGGCACCGTCATTATTTGCTCTATATTTCTCCGCTGTAATTAGAGACGCGCTTAGCCGAAACAGCGAACCGATTCAGCTCCACGTACGATCAGACAAGGGAGTTTTTGATCTTTCGCGTTTTAGGGCAAAAAGGAAAATTCACCAGGTATCGTTGCTTGAAGTCCTGTATGCCGATGACGTATGTATGATGGCTAGCAGCTTAGACGCACTCCGGGCTCCATGGTGTCTTTGAGTGACTCGTGTGACAGATTTGGCCTAGTTATAAGCGTCGTCAAAACTCAGGTACTTAAGCACCACCCCGAGGGTGCAATGCTGACACAGCGCAAATTACTTTGGGCAGTTCAGTGTTAAAGGAAGTGACCAGCTTTAAGTACCTGGGCAGGCAAATCCGAAGTGATAATCCCACCATGCATAGCCAAAGCTGCTGCCACCTTTGGCAAACTTAACCAACGTGTTTGGAAATCGCTCGACCTGAAACTTCAAACCAAGCTTTCTGTCTACAAGGCTATGGTGCTCCCAATACTCACATATGCTGCGGAGTGCTGGTGCTTGTACAAGGGAGATATCAGAAAGCTTGACACCTTCCACTTGCGTTGCTTACAATGTATTCTCCGCACTCAGTGGCCGGATCGTGTGACCAACATGGACATCTTATGTAGATATAACATGCCCGGCATGGAGGCCATACTGATGAAAAGCCAGTTGAGATGGAGTGGTCACGTTAGTCGCATGACAGACTGCAAACTCCCAAAATCTGTCTTCTACTCCGAGTTCAAGGATGGAAAGCGTAATCGTAGGGGGCAGTTTCTGCGCTACAAGGACGTATTAAAACGTCATCTCAAAGCCTGCGATATACCTGCTGAGGGCTGGGAGGAGGTGGCGTCTATGAGACCGGAATGGCGTAATAAAGTCAGAAAAGGTGTAGCTTCTTTTGAAGTAGCTCGACTTGAACACCTGGACCAAAAGTGCCATTTACGGAAGACACGACCCAAACCATCCTATACTTATACTTACAATGACCAGGGCCAGTTATACTGCACACAATGTGACCGGACATTTAAAACTAAGTTCGGCTTTGCGAGCCATATACGTGCTCATCAGAGAACATTGTAAGGGTCACCGTCGTCGGATACGACAAGGAGGACTATAGGTAGGCACACAGGCACTGAGAAAAATTGTCTAAGTCCCAGGGTTTCTCTTGTATCAAAAGTAATAAAACGAATACCTAAATCATTAGACAGTGTCCTTTGAACGCGGGCTGATCCCAAGTCGCGGCACGCGCGGCCGATTTATGACGACTATTGTTGTGACTTTAAACGCGGCAATTTTTGTTTTATTCCACTGCTGAAACGTATTCGCAGGCGATGTGGCCTATTAAATTCTGGAACCCGGTTCGAAGTATTCAAATGATTATGTGAATAGGCTACCAATATATATTTCTGCGAGAATAGTGTTCGACAAAAAAAAAAAAACTCATATATTGTATGCATGAACATGATTCGGAATATCAAAATTATGCACAAATAATATTCGGTCTATTGAAATTCGGCGTAATCGAACTATGCGCATCTCGATTCTGCCAAAACAGTTTATGCGCAAAGTCAATTATGCCTACATAGATTACGCCAAATAGAATTCTTACTAAAAAAATATGCCAAAACAGGGGGAACCAGGGTGATCCCATGGTCACCAGGTCAGGATCTGATGATGGGATCCTATAGAAATCGAGGGAACTCTTCAAATTTTATAGGCACACATGAAGCAATTTGGTTACTGATTTGAAGTTGGTTAAAACTTTGTTCTTTTTTCTTAGGTTTTTTTTGTCATTGTTCTTTTCATTTTGGGCAGCATACAACTTGAACAATATAACGGGTAGTGGGTCTGAGATAGTTTGCCAGATTGGTCACATTAACTGTCATATCGATTGCACACACCCGGTTGAGAGCGTAACGCGTTATTAATCGAATGAAACTGCAAAGAAACAATAAATACCTTGCTAAGTAAGAAAGGTTCTCAGCAGCTGGCGGTGGCTAGGTAAAAGTACGAAATCATTCAACAATGAACTAGTGAAACTATCAAGTATTACTGGAGGCCACGTCAGGTTAACTTAGCGTATAAAGTTGAGAGACAATTGGAGTTGGAACTTTGATAATCATACGAACACATAGTTTAATAATTTGGGATAGGATAGTATAGATAGCAAGATCAGATGCACATGTAACAGAATACCGAGCATTTTGTTTTAAATTTTGTCGAACTGCGGGCGTAGCATGGTTACCATTTTATCACTTATCGCTGTCGATGAGACATCCGTCACGTTCTGACAAATATGCGAGAGAGAGAGAGTGACGGGTGACTTATCCACAACGATAAGTGATAAAATGGCAACCATGCTACACCCGATGAACAACGAGCGGGTGGAGAAGGATGGCGGCGGAAAAACACCAAAATTGCTCAGGTCGGCAAAAAGCTCGAAGTAAATTTACTGTCGTGTCGTTAAAATTCTCGCTAAAATGCTTTCACCTGTAACCTTCGCTAGAATGCTCATCACAAGTGAATGCTCTAGTGTATCGGCACCTTTAAACTGGACGAGGCATTTTAGGACCTTACCGGTACCATTATTAGTCGTGGCTAGAGATTAGAGACCATTTCGAATGGATTTTTTCAAAAAGTGACATTTTGGGGCCGAGTTTTTTTTAATGAAATGTTCAAACTTTTGTCATAATGAAATATCCATTATGATGCATAGTTTATGAGAATACATTATTTTCTTATTCAAAATACCACATTTATTTTTTTCCGAAATTAGATAGCTAAAATGGAAGCCACTGCCAGCCTAAATATACTGTAAGAAAAATATTGAAATAGTGTTGCCATCTACTTATTCTGCAAGAGATATTTAAAGAAAGCTCGAATAAAAGTTTTTTTGTAGTTTGTAAAGTCTAATTATTGTGTATACGATAGATGACCATAATGACTAAACTAGACACATACTGACTACCTATTATATGTCATTTTGAGCTTGGCAAAAAGTCTAGAAACAGAACTATTTTTTTTCGACCTTGACTTCGTTAAACTTGTCTTATGCTCTTATGCTAGTAGACGTTTTGTAATCTGTGTTGTTATTTTACCGTATTAATTAAATTTCGCGGATTTATTAGCATTAAAATGTAGCAAACATGCCAAACAATGAGCAAGACAAGCTCGGAAAGTAGCTTATAATGTATACAAGCGATATCATGCGGAATATTAAGTCAGAATCATTTTGTCTGAATTGGACAATGTTTATAAAAGAACTGCTGAAATTACAGGGTTTTAATTATTGAAGTGTTATATTATGAATGATTATATTAATATTATCTATTCCTTACGCTACAATTACAGTCATTTGATATTGTCGTCTTGTTTACATAGTATGTTTTAGAGGTTATGTTTACATAAAACTAACTTAGTACTTGCAATAAATTTGACGAGTTTTAATTAAGTGTAATTGTTACAAAGTGGAATATTTGTAGGAGGAAGAAACTGGATATCGTACTATTTAATAAAACTGGTAAACAAAACTTGTATGTAAATTACTAGCATTCTGTCCACCTAAACATTTTTCTAAATTAGGATCCAAATAAAAATAAATGTCCTATTGTACTATTCGTGTTGCCATATTAGCGAAAGTGGCGCCCCTATTATTTTCTAGACTTTTTTGCCAGACTATACGTTGCTTAGCTTTACAAAAAGCAAATAAATAAAATACTCAAGTAAACTTAACATGGTGGCACATAGTTCATATGGACCAATTTGTGTTTTAGATTAGTAAAGTCACCAATGCAATGGTCGCCGTTAATTATTAGTGCTAGTAAGTTCAACAACCAATAAGATCAGCCCTAACTGGCAGGTAGCGACGTCGCGATCGTGAAATGCGGATGCGGTGAAATATTCGCGCATCGCAGGTAGCGGCGCATCCGACCCGGTCAATTAATGTTTACCAGTTGCCTGGTTGAGACGACTATTGTGCGTTAAGTGCCACGTGTGGATGTTTACCCGTGCTTTACATATAGATTTTGTTTTGTTTTGTTTGTGCTAAAAGCTCACGTTATTGAATTTTTTTTACCTATAAATTTCATTAGTCCATCCCAAAGTTATTTAAAACTCGCTAAGTAATGGATACACTTCTTTCTGAGTTCGGATGAATGTAAATACAAACAACATGCATAAATTCAATGAGAACAACGTTTATATATTCCTACATAACTTAATAACATTTTCATTATAATATTTGCAAAAAATATGGATCAAAAGAGTTTATACCCACCTTTTTGGAAAGAAACGGGTAAATACGAGTAGGTTGGGTAAATGCCCTGTATTTACCCTTGGGTTTTTACCCACTACCCATCTGTAGTCATGGCAAAAGTAAGAAAAAACGCAAAAAGTACCTACTACCTAAGTTTAATTGAATAAGTAGTGCAGCGTGGGTAGACTGATGAGCTAGTAAAGGTTGCGGCCCGCGACCTTCGCGGGAGTCCGCTGGATGCGGGTAGCGCAGGACCGGTTATTGTTAAACTACCCGCACTTGGTTTTTATTAAGCGGCCTGTAGACCTTGCACATTGTGGCACTCTTTGGGGGAGGCCTTTGTGCAGCAGTGGACGTCTTTCAGCTGATATGATGACGATGAATCTAAGGAGCGGGAGATGTTCCGCACGAGCACCCCAACTAATGCTTAACCCTTTCACGTTTTAAATAGTGGATCAATATAGGTATATTTAACATTTTATATCTGGTTCTAGGTGTATAAAAAGCTGCATGTTTCAGAAGCATACCTACATATTGTTTAAATTATTTAAGAAATGACACAAAATACAAATAAATAATAATACAATTAATTGTACATGGTGAACAAATAAAAAAAACATACTTATTGTACACATCGGATCTAAGTATTTCATAAAATTATTAATATAATCATAATTTTCCTATTTAATTACCTACATACTGTTCAGTTGTATTGACATCTGATATTAGTGAATAATTATAGTTCCTTGAAAGTACCTAACACTTAAAGTAACTTTCTAAAAAAGACACCTTAAAAGCTTGAAATATGAACTTAATCACTGTACCTGTGATATTTATGGCACGTTATATTTTACCCTTCCCTCCCTTTGAGGAAACGTGAGAAGCACGTTCAAAGGAAAATATTCGCAAAAATCCAGGCTATTAAGACTAAATTCGTTTGAAGTGAGGCGACGTATTCATGCCACTTCAATGCGCGATATATTATGCCTACTTCTGAGTCGATATTGTAACAATATACTGGGGATTCCCGATAACTCGCTGTATTAGTAGAATGTGGGTTTTATGGCGAAGCACATTTTAGCATGTATACATCTGAAATCAAAACAAAGCGTCGGTATTGTATTTGTCCAAGTTACGCGTTGCGTTTCCCCGACGAAACGTAATTTAATATTCAATTACTAAGATTCTTCGTCCGCCACCAAGGGAATTGTCATAAGAAACGGGACCGATGTGACTTGGTCCCTGTCACTCCGAAACCTTATGAAGTAGGCTTCCAAGGTATTGTCAAGAGTTAGTTACATCAGAGACCTAGAAATAATGGTCGGTAAGTCGACGTCAAAATATGAGACCAGGCGAGCAACACGGAGGGGTTCGTGTGGACATTATTTATGCACTACATAATATCTAATATGATATCGGGGTAATATTTTCTGACACGTGGTCGTGTATTGTAGCTTTGTAGCGGTACATTTAGAGCCATAAGGTACAGCTTTGGAAAATGTTTTTGTGTGTTAAGTTAGCCAGTTCGAGGAGTATTGTAGTCACTGTTATCGTGTGACGATTGAAAATAATTATTTATTTATTTATTTGAGTCAGGCAACAAGGCCCATATTTACAAATACCTTACAGATTAACATACATAACAATATACAAAACTTATAATGTAACACAAAAACACGTTAGGACGGCGACGCTGGGCGCAAGTTCTATTATAAAGCATCCGTCACACTTCAAAACGGTGAAGGGTGAAACCGAATGCATTGTCACGTCACGATTTTATGGTTTACCGACATAGTTACAACGCACTCGCGTGGGTACATGCTAGAAAGAATATGACGGAGTCGCGGCCATCATACTGGTGTGGATGTAAAGATAATTTACTTTAAAAACAAAGTTTTAACGCGAGACCATTTCCACATTATTCATTATTCTTTTCCAATTTACCACATGAACTGATTTCCGAGAGCCCATGCGTTGATTATTAGAGAAAAAAAACAAATCGCTGACAAGCTTTTACTGCGGCGCTACTTTACTTTTTTGCACATTATCATTAACTTATTGTCCAGCCCATACATAATAAAGTCAGCCAGGCCCCGTATCATGGTTGGCCTTATCACGCGATAAGTGACAAGATAGAGCGTCCGTCTCGTTCCATCGAACGGTGTCAGCCAGTGACGGACGCTCTATCTTGTCACTATCGCGTGATAAGGCCGACCATGATACGGGGTCTGATCTCCATTATCAGAGCAGGTTTAAATATTGCATTGTCAACTGATTTACAAACGCATTTTACAGGATTTCAACCCGATGAGGTAGTGACTGGTATGCCGGCTCTCCGTCTTATGGTCTTTCGGGGAAACGGCTGAACTAGGAATTTGCACAGTGGTCTTTCGGGGAAATGGCCTTAGTAGGAATCTGCATTGTGGTCCTTTGGGGAAATGGCCGTAGTAGGAATCTGCATTGTGGTCCTTTGGGGAAATGACCGTAGTAGGAAAAGACCGAACAGGGATATGGCCGATGTAGAAATTTCCACGATGGCCGTAGAAGGAAGTGGCCGTAGGTGACCGGATCCTTTCAATTCGATTGGATAAGGGAAATATGGCACAATAAAAGCTTTTAAAAAGAACGCACTAATGCTGTTTTGAGATTAGATTGATGTAAAAAAAACACACGCTGACAAAATAAATTGATATTTAAAAAAAAACTTAGTTAATCATACTGTGTTCCTACTCTTATGATGTTGATATATATCTTCTTCTACCTAGCGTTATCCCGGCCTTTGCCAGGGTCCGCTTTCCTACTCTACTCCAGGCAAAATACGGTTTTGAAAAACATTAATTTATAATAGCGTTTTTTTTGTTGATTTCATTTTAAAATTTTATTCTAAAATGATTTATTCAAGAATCCGGCAAACTTTCCACCCGGAAGTAATTATGTAGCTTTAAATGAAGCATGCATTGTGTTTTTTTGTACGATTTATATTGAATATTATAGAGCAAATGTAAATGAACCAAAATAAAGACAAACATGTTTATTAATATTTTTTCTGACTTTTAGAAGCTAGTTAATTTATCATTTTTTTGATGTCTGAAATTTTGTCGGATTTTGTCGCTGGGTAACTATTTAATTGATAATATATCCGTTACACATCAAAAAGAAGCTATTATAAATTATTTCCAAAATTGACATTTTTTCCATACAAGTTGTCAGTTCATTGACTGGACTACTCGCTTTCCTCCACTTTGCACGATCCTGGGCGTCCATTGTCTGATGCTATCGGTGGGAACCTGTAATTGGCTTTTTGTATTTTATCTATATAATCAATGTGTTACTGAAGCTATTATAAATAAAAAAAATAAATGGTGAGTTCCTCCTAGTTCTCACTAATCCTGTATTCATTTCTTTATCATAAAATAATTATGATCCATTTTTCATTAATCAATATTATTTTTAGGATTCTGTACTTAATAAAGTCTCTGGGAGCTGTGAAAAAATCAATCTTCATGTTATCGCAATCAAAAGATTCGCGTCGCCGTTCACGCCGCATGTTTAAATTCCAAAAAAAAAGATATGGGATTATTCCTTTACTTGGAACGAAAGAAGACTTCTTGCCTTTCATGATTTTAGGTTTGGAAATCGGTTAAGTAGTTCCAGTGATTACCCCTTACATACAAACTAATAGCACCATTTTCACCGACCTTTGTCTTCATAATATTACTATAGATAGATCATACACATGACAGTACTTACACAAGAAAAAACAAAACGAAATTTCAAAAGTATTTAACATCAATTACTTTACATTTACCCCGACATTAATTGATCTTCGGCTAAGGGACCTCTAGGCTAAGTGTCTGACACAGCTTATTACCAACACCAGCTCAAAGAGCCTCCAAGTTTATTGGAGTCGGAGACAATTTGTCTGATCTGCCCCGGTTTTCTACTGACCCCAAAAGGATACATTTTAACACACAGCGCCAAATCTTGGGCGTTCTCGCCAAATATCTGGCAGATACTTTAATTACAAATTTTGTGCGTTTTCAAGGATCCTAGCGCCCAGACGGCTATCTCAAGAGTTTTCTAAAATTTATTTAATGGAAATTCTCGCTTTGTAGCAATGAATAGAACGTAAATTAATTTAGGTTTTTTCACTGTTTTCACAATATGCGTGATTCGAAAGAAAATTACCCTGTCTCTACGAGGCTTTATCTAGTTTTTTTATTAGTTTAACATAAAGGCCAAGATTGTCAGTGTTGGTAACAGATGATAATAAGTTTTTATAGCGGGAAACTGTCAGTTTAGGAAAATTATTAAGTGTTTCAGGAATTGCCATTGCAAGTTGTAATCTATATCCCATAAAAAACATTCCATGTAAAAAGAGGCCAAGTCTCGAAACTCTTCCACTGCAAATAGTTGTGAGATATTTGGTAATACCAAGTCTCCGGCATTCTTATTATTCTTTATTTGCAAGCTAAATAAAATTCTACAACTTAGCAATCACACAACTTTACTGCATTTATGTATTTTTGCATACCTAAAACTATGTAGTAACTATTGTGCGATTGTCAAGTTACAAAATTTTATTTAGCTTGCAAATAAGGAATAATAAGAATGCCGGAGACTTGGTACTACCAAATATCTCACAACTTTTTGCGGTGGAAGTTTCGAGACTTGGCCTCTTTTTTACATGGAATGTTTTTATGGGATCTCACTTCAAATATAACTTTGTAAACCTATATGTTTATATGGGATTACAAAGTTATTTATGCAGTCGCTGTATCTAGAAAACTGGACTTAAATTGCAATTTTTTTAAGCCTCCCCTTGATTTATACACTAAACACTAATTGTATTCTAAATTTAATGTCTGCTAGAAGTGCCTTAGACTTTTGATGATCGGTGAATCAGTCAGTGAGTGACAAAATTAAGAAACTTTGACTAGTTATAATCTTAAACCGCTGGTTCAAATTGAATGAAATTTGAAATATATCGTGTTTATACAATGCGTGCTTGGTTAATGAAAATGCAGGCTTCGTTTTATCCACAACGAAGTTACAGGGGGGTCGAAAATGGCCTGAACTGCTTCGATAAAAGGATGGTACGGCCGTGCCGCTGTTTTGCTCGACTTGGCGGGGGCACTGCCGTGCCCCCAGATTAAATTTAAATTAGAAGATGTGTCCCACTACGCTGGATGTTTGCAATGACAATCGATTTTTAACCGACTTCAAAAAAGGAGGAGGTTTCTCAATTCGACCGTATATATATATATATATATATATATAAAAAATTATGTATGTCCGCGAATAACTTCGTCGTTTATGAACCGATTTTGATTATTCTTTTTTTGTTGGAAAGGAAATATCTCAAGGGTGGTCCCATGGTAAGGAAACCAGGATCTGATGGTGGAATCCTGAAGAAATTGAGGGAAAAAATTGTCTTTTCGACTAGTGTGTTCCTTAATATTATTCAATATAAAGAATTTTAAAGCCCTATTATTTTCCCTAATAATCAACGCATTTGCTCTCGGAAATCAGTTCATGTGGTAAATTGGAAAATAAATGTGGAAATGTTCTCGTGGCTTGGCGGAGTACTAAATTGAAGTCGGTTAAAACTTTGTTTTTAAAGTAAATTATTTTATGTACCAATAGTAGAAGGGGGGCATTACCATATCTCTAATACAGCTGAGACGAACTGAGGGTTCTTCATCAGATACTTCAGACGTTCGATTTTCGACATCAAATGAAGCGGCCCACCAAGTTGAATATTTTTTGTAAAGGCGGTATAGATATATCTCTAATAGTTTGGTTGGGCTCTTGTGTTTTCTAATCAGGGTCACCAGGTACTCCAGATCTTCGATTATCCTAGTTTTTATAGTTTTCCCTTTATGTGGCCAATAAACCGTACCGTGTACCAAATTTCAGCTCTCTGAGATTATGGGAAGTACCAGTTCTATTTTGATGATCATGAGTGAGTGTGAGTGAGTGAGTGAGTGAGTGTCATAAATGCGAAACTTTGCTTTCGCTTAACTTCGGAACTAAATGACCTACAGACTTTTACCTACTTTATATTATCTAATAACATTTATAGTAGCAATCTACATATACTTACTAATATTATACATAGTAGAAGTCTGTGAGATTGTAGCTTTGTAACTTTGTTTGTATTGTAGGGGGTCTCCGGAACCACTTATCCGATGTCAAAAAATCTTTCACCAGTTTATGGAATTCCGAATGTGCATAGACTAAATTTTACCCCGTGGGTTTGTCTGAGTTCTTTATTATTATATGGAAATTGTAATCGTAGTTAAAGAAGTTGCTGTGGGTTTTGTGATATGCCGTTCAAAATCAGGCGTATCGTGTACGCGGCCCCCACGTCGCCGAACGCACCGTTTGGCCATAAACACGGCCTCATCGTTATCATCATCGTATCAGCCAACAGACGTCCACTGCTGGACATAGACCTCCCCCACACACAATGACCGGTCCTGTGCCACACGCATCCAGCGGACTCCCGTGACCTTTACCAAGTCATCAGTCAAACACGGCCTCAGTCCCCATTGATCAGTTCCTGTGTCAGTTATCTTCAGAATATATAGCGACAATGGCACCAACTTTCGACAATCCTATAAAGGGTTATGCGTGGCGTGACGTTTGAATATGTAATATGAGCGGGAGGTTGCCGCGGAGTGAAACACCCACGCACGTGGAACTTGTCAGCTTAGTACCTGAATACAAATTCAGACTAATACGATGTACCTTAAATACAATATTTGACACGTACAGTTAAATTAGCACCACGATTTTTATTTATCGGGAATAGTGATATAATAAAATAATACGTTTTGTCCTTTGATTTTTATACACAAAAAATAAGTTCAAGAAAGCGATTTCAAAGATTTTCTCGTATAATATTGAATATATAATTCGATTCCGGACGCCTGTAGAGTTGCGCTGGCTGAGCCGTTACGAACCTCTGAATCTCTCATAGGAAAGAGGGACTAGACTATCTTTACTTTTCACAAATATCCTTAAGTCTAATTATTGGTTTAGCATCTAGCCGTCCAATAAAAGACCGTCTTTTCTTCGATGTAATTTACTGCCCTCCTAAGCGCTTTTTCTTCTGCAAAATTGAGATTTTTGGTTTTCAACTGCATAGGCCATAAAAAACCCAAAATTAAAACCCGCCCTAATCGACCGGGCGGTTCTTTTTGACGGCTATTTTTACTAAATTTTTAATCAATGCGGTTATGCCCTGTGCCACATGATTGTAATTCTAAATGTACGTCAAATGACATAACTTAAGATGACATTACTTATAGCGCCATTTGGCTTAGGAAGGCAGTTTTACCCATTATAAATTGGACCTTTGTTTCATTTCGTTCGATTTCGAATCAAAACAGACCCTACTCTATTTCCTATTACAGTTAACTCAGATTTCATCGTCAATTTTTCATGAAGAGCGGTGTTAATTTTGTTCTAAGGAAATACCTATCGCACGATTATTAATATGCAATGTGTGTTTCACCCATAATTTAAATAAATAATTAATTTAAATTGGCTCCTATTTAAAAACTTCACTTTTCGCTTTGAGGAAATATACGAAAGTCATTCGGGGATTTAAAGTCTCCAATCCACTTATGGCCTTTCCATTCCCCTGTTTCCTTCTCTCTGATTCATGGAAGGAGCATAACTTGCAAATGAGACGTATATGTATATGCCAATGATGATCATGAACAAATAAATTTAAGATTCAGTATACATATTGTGTTATGAATAGTAAATACGATTTAAATAAATCAGTAAGAGCCAAAAAACTTTCAATTTTAATGTATAGAATGTTTTGTTTGGTTTTTAAAATAATTTATTTACACAACCTACTTCATAAATGTGCGTACCAGGGTATCATAACCGCTTAAAGGGTAACCTGAAAGGTTAGCAGCGGAACATTTCGTGCGGTTTTTGTGTAATTTAATTAAAGGGAAAGGCGGCGTTTGCCTCGGTTTTCTTTGCACGGCGGAATAAACGCTTTCATGCTGTAATAACAAGGACGGTAAGTCTGAAGAAGATTATCTAGATAAGTTTGTATCTTGTTACCCTTTTTTATTAGGGTTCCGTAGTCGACGAAAAAAGTTACAAAATAATTTCTGAACTAAATTTGTAATTTAACCGTATAAGCAGGTGTTCATTGTACCTGTAATTTCTACAAAATCACAATGAAATGACGTGCTTTTAAATAAAGTATAAAACGGTGAAAATCTGTTCACGCAATAAAGAATTATCCCATAAAAATCATCTTCTATACTTTAAGCTCGCGCGCAATAGTTTACTTAATTTGCCGATAGATGTCGCTGTACGCGGAACGCTCACATTGTACATGGCGCTGTTAAGATTTTTCCTGATTTAAAGGGGTCGGAGCAGGTGCGCCCATACATTAGGTCGAAAATTTGTCGTGCTCGAATTGTCTTAGTTGTCTTTGGTCGTTCGTTGTCTAATAATAAAATTGCTCGCTAAGTATTGCTTGTATTGTGTCTATCTATAATACGTGGTCGATTTGATTTGGGAATTTGAACTCTTTTGCTCATTCATTCGGTTCACGGAACGAGCTACGGAACCCTACACTGAGCGTGGCCCAACACGCTCTTGGCCGGTTTTTTTGACTAGTTACGGGGAGGGCGGCGTTAGGCGTAGGTTGATAACGTACCAATGCAATATCACATTTTGTCCATCTTTAAGCCTATATTTGATAGAATTGGCACTAAAAGACACTGACAACCCATCAACCAGTCAAAACCTCTGCAAATTGTTCCTTACTTTTGCCAGAGTTTTGTTTGTCTGATTTTTTTAATCAGTAGCCGTTTAATTTTTTAGTACTGTTAATTATAAAAGAAACGTAACATTTGTTTTTTTTATGTATAAAACTATTTTTAAATTAAAGATTGAATAATTTTCTAAAAAATGCATTCAGATAAATTTATCTTTGGCAAATGACTTTTGTACGGAACCGAATAATCGATTTTTTTTTACATTTCGGGTTAAAATATATATTTGTTAAAAAGTAATATAAAGAACAAAATTTAAAGTAGATATTTTTGTGATGGAGGAATTGTCTGAACTCCTCGAATATTAAATGAGCACACGCGTATATGGGTCATTCTCAGAATTAGGCGTTCTCAGCCTCAACTCCGTCTTGATTTTGTACAGTATATTTACTGCTATATTATGTATAAAATATGAATCATTGAGCTATTTACATCATTTATATACTTTTGTCCCTCGTATACATCTATTAGTTAACATTTTATAAGCCATTGTTTTTTTCACTAAGACGGAGTTGAGAATGTTGCGACGGAGTTGATATATTTTATACGGAGTTTAGAAATATGATATGGAGTTGATGGATACAGTGCTTTAAAACCTGAATGATATTTTATATATTTTAATATAAAATATTAAACACAGTTTGAAAAGAAAAATAACAGCATTGATTACTTTTAATTTTTTTATTAATTTGTATACTAATTTTAAAAGGCATGGTAGAAAACATAACAAAATCAACAAAAAAAATAACAATCACTTAACTTAGTGAATAACATGTTACACTTAATAATATTTCTTTTAGATCTTTTAAGATCTTCTTAATCTTTTGCATTTAGAATAATCGCTTTTTTATAATCATCTCTAAACTAACAAATGCTTACATTAGAATATCACCAGTGTTTTACTTAAACAGGAAATAAGTTAAACGAAAAGCCCTAGCTCCAAAAATGATTTAAACGGTATTGTGGGTAAATAATTGCTGTCGTTAGTGTTCAGAACGAAGAAAATGCGTCAAATTTCACATGGCTTATTTTTCTAGGTACTGTACATCAATGTTTGTAAATAGTACATGTCCATGTAAAATTCGCAGTAATGAAGAAACTAGAGTATACTTAATTTCTTCGGCCTTCGCTTTAGCAGCAAATGTGATGTAAAACATGTTTTTTTGCATGTGACTGCTCACTTAGATACTAAATACACGTTTTTTCTCAACTCCGTCTAAATATTTGACAGAGTTTATTTGACGGAGCCTAGGGAGAAAACTATTTAATTTTTTTATTTCATAAATTACCTTATATAGTAAAACGATATTACACGCATTTAACAGGTAATATAGTTTAATTCATTATACTTAAATAGTAGAACAATCAATCACACCAATAGAAAAATAAATGACTAAACGGAGTTTAGAAAATGCAAGTGACAAAATACGGAGATTAGATACTTACGTTTGTAAAATCGCCCAGCGTCGCGAAACGCACCTCCGTCGCTCACCGTGTCACAGACAAGACTGAACTGGCTCGCTTGATATAATAGTGATGTGCGTAAACTTGCAAATAGTGATGTCAACTTTTGTTTTGCTTCCAATGACGGAGTTTAGTCATAAATTTGTACGCGCGGAGAAAATATCATATTTCTTCATACAAGCATTTGTAATAACAATCAACATAACAAAATGTAAATTTGTTTAACTGACTATAATAAAAAAGTGCCCGGTGTTAGGCAGTAGTAGTGGTTACCGAGTTGCAAAGGGGTTTGTCCCAAATTTTGGAGTCTGTACGCTTGATGGAGCATGATAAAAGTAGGCTTTTAATTTTTTTTATTACTGGTTCTCAACAGAGTATCTTCAAAATTACAACTGTTACAGGTAGAATAAAACTAAAACTACCCTCCAACATTTTTTGTATGCCATATATATGCAAGAATACAAAGTTATTCTACCCGACGCCCAAAAAACGTGCCATCTGAGAATGACCCATATATCCAGTTTTTATAAACTAACTTTACGCAATTTTAAACTTCGAAGAACAGAAGTTCCGAATAAAATTGAAGACATTTTGTAACCTTAATAGTTGCTAGAGATGCGCCTTATATATATGGGTTTACCCGAATACGAATATCCAGCATTTGCCGAACCGAATATTTGACAGATATCCTCGATTCAGAGTAATGCCTTATAATAACTATCTTCATCAGACGTTCCAAAACAGACTCGTTTTTCAGTGGTTAAAATCTTGTTGAGATATAAGTGAAATATTTACAATAAAGTTAGTTAAATAACAATAAGGATCCGATTTAGAATGATATTTTCACATGGCAATGACTATATTACAGTCTTGCAACTTGCAGACAAACACGTGCATAATTATTGGGTAAATATTCGGCATTTGAACCAAGTAATTCGGCCGAATAAGGAACATTCAAAAACGTGCCGAATATGCTGAATACCGAATATTTACCGAA
This sequence comes from Epinotia bilunana, assembly GCA_947049275.1. NCBI lineage: Eukaryota > Metazoa > Arthropoda > Insecta > Lepidoptera > Tortricidae > Epinotia > Epinotia bilunana. Next base: position 7,984,369 of record OX346271.1, on the reverse strand, counting down.
TATTCAGCGCATCTCTAATAGTTACATACATCAAGTCTCAGATGGAACCAAAGCAGTTGAACCAATCAGCGCTGCCTCCCCATAAACAAAAGCTTGCGAAAGCCCGAAACTGAATTAAAAGAAGTCGTAAAGCACTTACTAATGTTAAATGCATCGCAATAACGAAGACGCCAGACAGAAGGCTCGAGACACTGGCTCGGGGCCAGGCGGTGACCACTGCCTTCCTTCTCCGAGGAAGAACGTCCAATGTCTATACTGTTAACCACTTCATTATTACCTTCTGTTATTGAGTAAGCAAATTACTCCGTTCTTTATTTACTTTGTCTTCCTTCATTAATGAATTTTTCTATTACGCGAACGCAGTAATTAATGTAAATGAGTTTTTTTCAAACATGCAATGAAAATATTGATGTTGTGTTCTTTATAATAGGCTTCGATGCAAGGCTTTTTGTGCGCGGCGAAACGAGAGATCTGTAATGGAATTTCATACAAAATTGGAGTATCAATTCGTGACCCACCAGATTCAGCCATTAAAAAATCTTTATGTGAGAAAAGCACTACACATACCTCGGCGTGAAAAGGGGTCTGCTGTCCTAGGTTTTTAAAGTTATGATCCCTATGTAATCTTGCCATCACGACGAAAATCCCATGTTATGTTATCTGTTTTTTAATTGACGTAAGATGATTTGCATATTTTTGATACACGCAAAGTATGTACCAGGTAACCCTGGTACATACCTGATACGACCCAAACTGTAACCAGTCTGTACCGTCTTTGCCAGACAACTAAACGCCCAGACTGCATTGCGATATAATTAACTTGCACTAAATAAAATAAAGTGAAAAAGCCTCAAACGGAATACAAACTGAATGGAAATGATCTGTCGAGGCATCGTTTCTTATGCCACCGCACTGTAATTAAACTCTCTTAATTAAAACTCCATCTGAAACACAGTAACCGTCAAAACCTCTTCCTGAAACTAACAGAACAATGCAAAAAAGAACCATATCTCAAGCTCTTAAGGTCCAACATTGAAAACACGAACGCAAGATTGAGGAATCCATTGCCCATCTACAGCTTGATAACTAATCTTCCCAACATCTTAACTAATTGAAGTAAACGTCGGAAAAACTACTTTATGGCGTATAGTTAAGGTTCGAAGTTGAAGCACTCTGGAAAGCCTGATAAGACTGCGACAAGCCACATTGCGGTCCATTTAGCAGTACATCAATATAATGCAGTTGCAAATAAGGCCTTCAGACTTCGTAACTAAAGTTCAATTTCCCGAAGATAGTAAGGCGAAGATGACTGTATAAGTAGTGTTAGGTACTCGACAAGAAAAAAGGTAATAAGAATGTATGAAACTCATTTATTAATGTTGCCTTTAGGGATAGGTATTTTCCTTGGCCATTCGTCTGCTTCGATATATTTAGCTCGGTGGACGGACACTTCGAAACTTTAATTAAATAATACTTCGTGCAAATCCTGAGGATTCCGCATTTTTAAACCGAGTCGGATTCAGTTGGGAGAGAAAAGGCTTAGAGAAGATTAATGAAATAAATTATATTACCATGTAAGTTGAAGTTTTATTTTACACAAGCTTGCCCGCGGGTCCGTCCGCGTAGAACTCGTTTATATCGTAGCTCCATACAAACTTTCATCCCCCATTTCACCACCTTAGCACATTCAACACCAAGAATCGCTACGCGCTACGCTCGTAGCCGATCCCGTCGTTTTCCTCGTATGTAGCGGAAAGCGACTACGGCGTAGGCGCCCGCTAGGCGGGCTCCTGGTAGTGAAAGTGTTAACACATTCACTACCAGGAATCGCTACGCGCTACGCTCGTAGCCGATCCCATGGTTTTCCTCGTATATAGCGGAAAGTGACTACGGCGTAGGCGCCCGCTAGGCGGGCTCCTGGTAGTGAAAGTGTTAACACATTCACTACCAGGAATCGCTACGCGCTACGCTCGTAGCCGATCCCATGGTTTTCCTCGTATATGGCGGAAAGCGACTACGGCGTAGGCGCCCGCTAGGCGGGTTCCTGGTAGTGCAAGTGTTAAGAGATGATTTCTGGGATAAAAGCTATTCCCCGGGATCTTAATCGGTTCAACGGTTTAAGCGTGAAGAGGTAACAGATTGACACACTTTCGTATTTATAATATTACTAGCTTCTGCCCGCGACTCCGTCCGCGTGGAACTCGTTTATATCGTAGCGCCATACAAACTTTCACCTCCCATTTTAGGAAAGTGGGGGGTTAAAAAGAGACAAAAGGTAGCCTATGTCACTCTCCATCCCTTCAACTATCTCCACTTAAAAAATCACGTCAATTCGTCGCTCCGTTTTGCCGTGAAAGACGGACAAACAAACACACATATACACTTTCCTATTTATAATATTAGTATGGATAAATATGGAGTTGTTTTTTGTCGCATAGTAGCCTTGTCTTAGGTACCAGCTATGCAGACATTACCAATGTATGGGACCCATATTTCATGAACTAATAATACTCTATAGGCACAGTCAGCTAAGCGTTCGCTGCAGCACACCCCTGTATAGAAAGAGACTCGAATGCAGGAATGTGCAGCTAACTATTTTTACGTCGCACCTGGCCATAATGCGAGTTTTACTGCACGCTGCGCGTACGGTAAAAGTCGCATTGTGGCCAGATGAAGCCGTAAAACTGTGTACTTACCACGGGCGGTAATTCGTAAAGCCCCAGATCGCATATTTATGGCCCTCACCTTCGGTTCGGACCACAAACAACTGCGATCTGGGCCATTCACAAATTCACCGCCCTAGGTACGTAATGTACTATTACGTCACTCTGGGCGGTAAGTGAGATTTACCGCCCACGGGCGCAGCGGCAAATCTTATGTACGCACCACGGGCGGTAATTCGTAAAGTCCCAGATCGCATATTTATGATTATGGCCCTCACCTTCGGTTCGGCCCACAAACACCTGCGATCTGGGGCATTCACGAATTCACTGCCCTATAGGTACGTAATGTACTATTACATATTTTCCTTTAATTAATATTTTTAGAAGTCCATTAAAGTAAAAGTAAGTTCATAATTAGTTGCTGACCCAGATTACACAAAAGTTAGCTACAGTTAAGATATAAGTACCTAATCATGTCTGTTCATAATACAGTTATAAAAACTTTTTGGTCATCTGGGTTAGCAACTAATTATTAACCAAACAACTCGGTACAACTGGCAAAGTCAATTAAAACTTTTTTTAATTTACCATCTTACTCGTACCTATATATTTTTCATAAAAAAATATATGATTGAAGTGAAGTATAAATAAATAGCTGACGCTGAATTGGGCATAGTTACCTGAGTCGACTCATTATTAGTACATTACGTACCTAGGGTGGTGAATTCGTAAATGGCCCAGATCGCAGGTGTTTGTGGCCCGAACCGAAGGTGAGGGCCATAAATATGCGATCTGGGGCTTTACGAATTACCCGTGGTGAGTACACAATTTTACGACTTCATCTGGCCACAATGCGAGTTTTACCGTACGCGCAGCGTGCAGTAAAACTCGCATTATGGCCAGGTGTGACGTAAAAGTAGTTATCATTACCCTCCTAGCCTTAGATATATCCTTTGAGCCCTAAAGGAGCCCGGGGTCCGCGTTGGCACCATTGAACCCATCATATAGTATATTTCACTGCAGTGCCCCGCCGCAATGAATTTAGCTATGAAGCCGACGACGAAGCCTTAGAGAAACATGGTGAGACAATCGCAGTCTCTCATGACACCTTTAAGGCTCTTGATAGGGCTTGACACGTTGTTCTAATTAGCAACTTCCTTCGTTTGGGATTCTCGCCTCCCTCGGCGCTTGGATTTCTTACTTCTCTAATAGGACGATCAAAAGAGTAGTAATTGATTGATGCTCTTCCAATCTATTAGCTATCAGTGCCGGTGTACCTCAGGGGTCTGTTTGGTCCGTTATACTTTTCCTGCTGCACATAATCGACCTTTTGTGCCTTGTTATTTTTGGAGACACATATGACAGTATATATTTACAGAAAACTTTATGTCTTTAAGGTAGGAGTGAACAGGCATATTCTTAGAGAGTGTGATCTTAGATCATCTCTTAATTTTCCATCAGATTAGACAAAGGTTAAAAACAATCTTGTTTATAAAATGTCCTTACTTTTGATAGATCTACTACTTCTGATAGTATAAGCAATTGATATGTAAAATTTTATATTTTATTAATAAATACTGGAATTGAATTAAATTGATCCACATGAGTGACAAATTTTCGTGATTTGAAAGTTTACCGTTTAGGTGTCAAAAACGTGATCGTAAACAGCTAACAATAAGTTTATGTTCACATACGCATAAACCAAACTATACCATTTAAAGGCATTTTGCGCGTATCATACTATGAGTTATGTAAAACTATTATAACCACGTGTGTGTAAATTCAAGCCATGCCTCGTGCAGGCATTGAACACAATACCCCAAGGCGTGGCTCTGTGCCATACATTCTATTTGTTTAGGAGTTTCAGGAGAGTAATTAAAAACAGCGTAATTTTATATGAGGAGACATGTAATCTATTGCCTCTCGGTACAATACTTAAGAGTAAGTGTCTAAAAACTAAAATCCTATTATATATCGCACACATCACGACGTATGTTAGATGCGTTGCTCTGATGATATTGTCAGGCGCTATATTTATTATTCATGGCATTCTTCAACATGCCCCCGCGCGCTGAAAGCTTTCATGTGCTAGGAGCATCAGCATTCAGCAGTGGACAAATCTTGGAGAATGCCCTTCGCACAACTCCTTGTGCTGTCCTCACATCTGCCACTCTGTTGACACCATCAGTTCCTGGGTGAACTGCGACGATGCGACCCAGTCTCCATTTTAAAGGGGGAAGGTTATCTTCCTTGAGAAGCACCAGTGTGTTCAGGGACAAGGAGTCTCCGCTGGACTGCCATTTTACTCGCTGCTGAAGATCGGAAATGTACTCCTTGCTCCAACGGGTCCAAAAATGTTGACAAAGTTGTTCTACTCGCTGGAAGCGTGTTAAATAATTGAACGAGTGGTCTCTGTACTCGGGAGCTGGCAGGGCGGTCAGTGGACGTCCGATGAGAAAATGTCCGGGACTTAACGGCATTAAGTCTTCCGGTTCCGTAGACAGGGCGGTGAGTGGCCGAGAATTTAAAATTGCCTCTATTTTAACGAGAGTGGTATAAAGTTCCTCATAGGTGAGCTTACAATTTCCCAGCACTCTGTTTAAATGGTGTTTCGTCGACTTAACACCCGCTTCCCAGAGCCCACCAAAATGTGGCGCATAGGCTGGCAAAAAATGAAAGTTCGTCTCTTCATTTGACGCCTTCTCAGCTAACGAGTTACAATTGGTTTTGAGGAATTTTGACAGTTCGTTGTATGCACCAACGAACGAGGTTCCATTGTCGGAATAAATATTGGCAGGCTTTCCTCTGCGTGACATAAATCGACTTAAGGCCATTAGATAATTATTACTTGTTAGGTCGCCAACCAACTCAAGGTGAATAGCCTTTGTCGTAAAACATATGAATATGGCAACGTACACCTTTACCATCCTACAACCTCTTCCTTGACGACTAGCCGAGCTTATGGGACCTGCATAGTCGACACCTACATTGACGAAAACGTGACCCTCGGGGGATAAGCGAGACTTGGGTAAATGACCCATTAATGGGCTAAGTAATCGTCCCTTCATTCGAATACATAGGGTACACTGTCTGTAGCATAATTTAGCCAGATTTCGCCCCCCGATTGGCCAGTACAGATCCTTGATGGTAGCCAGCAATAGCTGCGGTGGCGCATGCAATAATCGTTTATGCTCATATTGAAAAAGTAGCTTCGTAAATCTGTGAGTGGACTGTAAGATGATTGGATGCTTCTTTTCATAGCAGAATTCTGAGTTAGCAAGACGACCACCGACACGCATGACTGAGTCTTCGTCTAAAAAAGGGTTCAACTTTAGCAGTGGGCTGCCTTTGGGCAAGTTTTGTGAACTTAACAATATATTGTATTCAGGAAAAGATTCGGCTTGCGAGATTTTAACTAACAATTTCAAAGCGTTCTTTAACTCGCTATCATTTAGGTAAGGAGTAGTTCTTGGCTCCTTCCTACAGACCGACGTGAAACGCAACACATAGGCAACGGCGCGCTTCAACCGTGAAAAATTTGAAAACCTGTCAAAGTCAATGAAAGTCTCTTGAACACGAGTGGACAACGTAATTTCGGTTCGAATCTCTGGTAAATTAGCGACGTAGTTTGCACCTAAGTTCACTGGCCAATTCGAAGCATCACGCTTTAGGAAACTCGGCCCCAACCACCATAGGTCAAGAGATTTTATTGCGTTGAAGTCGACGCCTCGAGATACGTGGTCAGCGGGATTCTCGTCTGTAGGAACGTGTCGCCAGGAATTATTGGCTGTTATCTCGAGAATTTCGCCTACACGATTTCGAACAAATGGTTGTAGTTTTATTGGTAACGTTTTGAGCCAAGCCAGAACAATGGTGGAGTCGGTCCAGAAGGTTGTCCTGGTAATTTGAGCTCGAATCGAACTGATGACCTTTTGGTACAGTCGAGCACCAACTAAAGCTCCACACAATTCAAGACGCGGTATAGTCAGGGGTTTGATGGGAGCTACGCGACTTTTGGCCAGTAACAACCTGACTAAAACCTCTCCCTCACTGTTCGTGCTACGGGCATACACACAAGCACCGTAGGCTCGTTCTGAAGAATCCGTGAAAATATGCAACTCCAGGTGCTCATAGGACTCACAAAAAACTCGCCGTGGGATATGAATATTATTAAGAGCATGTAGGTTTGAGACTATGTCCACCCATTGTCTCAGAATTCCTGACGGTAGCTGCTCGTCCCAAGACAGTTTGTGCAACCAGAGGCGTTGCATGAGTATTTTCATTCTAATAACACAAGGACTGAGGAGGCCTAGGGGATCAAAAATTTGTGCGATAGTGGATAGCACGTCTCTCTTAGTACACCCCGCAGAGATTGAAGTGCTGATTGGGAAATATAAATGATCGGCATCTGGATGCCAACCCAGACCTAATGTCTTAGTTGCCTCGAATGTTCCAATATTTAAATTTACCGATTCATGACAGGATGAGTTTATCAATCGCGAGTCGTTAGATTTCCACTTGCGTAAATGCATGCGAGCTGCAGCTAAAGCGTCGATCACTCCTTGACGCAACCTAAGTACCTCGTCGAAGTCATCACCCCCACTAAGCAAATCATCGACATAAAAGTCATGGATGATCATCTCACTTAGATTTTTGTCCTTGCAGTCTAAACCTATCTGCTTAAGGCACCGGGTCGCCAGAAACGGAGCAGAAGCGGTTCCATAACTAACTGTGTTTAGCTGATACGTTTTTAAAACGTCAGATTCGTTTTCGCGCCATAGAATAAGCTGCAAGCTTCGGTCAGCAGGATGTACCAGCACGGTTCTGTACATTTTTTCTATATCGCCTGATATAACATATTTATGCTGGCGGAAACGAATAAGTATGGACAGAAGGTCATCCTGGACTGTCGGTCCCACCATTTGCAAGTCATTTAAAGAAATACCCGTAGAGCTAGGACTACTTGCATTAAACACGGCTCTTAACTTCGTTGTTGAGCTTTCGCGCAGTATGCCGAAATGAGGAATGTGGTATTTACTTATACGTAAGTCGGTAGGTACGAACTCGGACATGTGACCTAAAGCGTGATACTCCAACATGAAATCAGTGTACATCTTTTTAAATAATGGTCTACTTGTCCATCGGCGCTCTAATGCCAAAAAACATTGTTTAGCTCTTTGATATGAGTCTCCTAGCAGGTTTGGACTTTGTTTTAAGGGCAACCTAACACTAAAACTACCGTTATTTAAACGAACAGTGTTTGCCTTAAAGTGTTCCTCGCATAATTTCTCTTCGTGAGAATAATGAGACGACTGATGGCTAACTTCCTCTAGCTGCCAAAAACGCGTTAATTGGTTTTGTATGTCGTCATCAAATGTTGAGGTAGCACTATCTGAATTAACCGCGAAATTACACCGAATGGGTGCTGACATTGTCGATCCATGGTGACTTGTAATAGGACCTGAAACCAACCATCCAAGTTCGGTTTCACAAAGGATCGGTTGCCCGTCACCCAACTTAATTTTCTGACATCCTAACAAATCCCAAAATAAATCGGCTCCTATTATCATATCTACCTCCGACGGAGTGTAGAAGTATGGGTCTGCTAGGCAAATATCTGTAGGAATATTCAAGTTCGATAAATCGACCTGATGAGTAGGGACGGCGTCTGTAATTGAGGGCAAAACAAAACATTGCAACTTTGTTGCAAAGCGCCCATTAAGCGACTTCATTTCAACTCGGCACCTTTTATTTATAGGTGACGAAGTGTTATTTATACCTAGTACGCTTTTGTTTACAAAGTCAGTCAACAGGTTTAGCCTACTATACATTTTTTGCGTTATAAGACAAGACGTACTGCCACTATCAAGAATGCAACGGGCAATATGTTCCTGATTGTTGCAATCATATAATTTAATTAAAGCAGTTGATAACAGTACGTCTTGTGCCCGTCAGAATGACTGCGAAGTACTTGGCGCGACATTTGCTGACAGTGCAACCTGGGCCGGCTCCGGGCGGCCGGGAAGCGAGAGGTGCGCGGGCGCAGTCTGCTGTTGGTCACCGTTGATGACGCTCGTGCAATGATCGCTGTTTACGTTTCGTCTAGGCATGATATCCGATACGTGAATTAGGGTGTGGTGTTTCCGTTTGCATATTTTACAACCAGGTTTTTTACAGTGATTTGCGTAATGCCCACTACGAAAACAATTGAAGCACACCTTATAGTTAGGTAATAATTGCAACCGTGCTGCATTGCTTAACGCAAGGAATTGCGAACAATTAGATAAGCAATGATCGTCCTTACATCTTGGACACGATTTAGTAGACGGCGGCTGTTTATTGCTATTATTACCTACTCGCTCGTGCATCGATATCATTGATTTAACCTTAGGCAGCTGTTTACTTTGTGGTGGTACCTGAATAGATGAGAATTCCAGTGTTTCGAGTAAGTCGGCACGGTTTTGTAGGAAGGCTAAGAATTCATTGAAAGTAACCGTTTTGTTTTTATCTAAGCCGCCCCTGAACTCTTCCCACTCACGGAATGTTTTAGTGTCTAACTTGTGTGAAATTATGTGAATGAGAAGTGTTGACCACTCTTTAACTGGTTCGCCTAGTGTCTCCAGGGAACGGAGGTGTTTGTTGACCTGATCAATAACCCGTTTAATGTGGCTGGATGATTCTCGTGTAATGGTTTCAATGTTGAACAGTGCCGATACGTGATTTTGCAATAACTGCCGCTTGTTATTAAAGCGATCACATAGAAGTTTCCAAGCCATGGAGTAGTTGTCTGACGAGAATTCCACCGACTGTATGACGACTGCCGCAGACGCCTCCAGGGAAGCCCTAAGGTAATGATATTTATTTATATCGTCTATTTCGTCATTTGAGTGGATGAGGCTGGTAAAAGTGTCGCGAAAGCAAAGCTAGTTATCATAATCACCGTAAAATTTTGGAATTTGAATCGTGGGAAGCCGGACAATATTATTATTGCCCTTACGAGACGACTGCTCACTCGCTGCTGAATTGAAATTAGAATTTTGCCTTTTATCATTCGTGGCCAGTATATCTTGTGCCATGGCAAGTAATTTAAAATACCTACTTTCAAAATCAGCTCGTTCGGACATTTGAGCGTCAGCATTTCCAGAACTATACTCAATTTTAAGTTGAACCTCATCGTATTGTTCATACAAAGCCTCAATTTTACCAATTCGCAATCGTAACTCGTTTACCTCGACCGATGTCAATGAAGAAACGTCCAAGTCATCTAGGTAACGCTCGAATATGGTTAATCGGCCTTTACAGCTGCCACGCTTGCCCACTAACTCTTTTTCTTTAGCATCGGACATTCTGGGAAGAGAGTGTAGTCAACCTGGAATATTCAAGTTATAACTTATTAAGTAACAATTCTCTTAACATATGCTAGCACATGAGCAAGCTATAGCTAATATAAGCTTGGCTAATTTTAGTCTTATTTTTATAATGAATTTACACTCGTAAGAAGTTTAATTAAATTTAAAAACTTTTAAATATTACACTTGTAATAAATACAGTTGATGGCTAGTGCAAAGTTATGGTTTCACTGACAATTTGCCAACAGGCCTAATTAAATGTGTCGAACTAATAAGCGGTCTGAGCTATCATAAGCATTAAATTAATACAATAATCGCAAATATTTTGCTACATTAAATATATTGTAGTATAATCAGACCGGTACACTTAAAATTGGCTTTATTTTAGAAACATATTTAGAAACACGTGGATACTAACCTTGTCACAATTTATAAAATTACGCTAAATTATACCTGTTGAGTGTTGGGTGAAATAAATTACAATATTTAACACTGAATAATCACTTTTCCATTATAGGGCAATATCAATTTAAATCTCGACCACTATAAGACGATCCTTTGTCTCTTCATGTCTTCTATGGAAGGTGTCACTCGGTACATTTGGTTAATTCTCCGTTTTATCTCCGTATTTTACTCGAACTTATGAATCCAGTCGCTGGTATCCCTTATTCGGTTCAGTAGGACCATGTTTAGGAGTTTCAGGAGAGTAATTAAAAACAGCGTAATTTTATATGAGGAGACATGTAATCTATTGCCTCTCGGTACAATACTTAAGAGTAAGTGTCTAAAAACTAAAATCCTATTATATATCGCACACATCACGACGTATGTTAGATGCGTTGCTCTGATGATATTGTCAGGCGCTATATTTATTATTCATGGCATTCTTCAACACTATTTATTATAATATTCCGCTGAATACTACGCAGAATAGCTGTCGTTAATCTTGTGTTAAACTGCACACAAGGTTAACTTACTTCTACCCTGCGAGTGTTGTAACCCTATTTACAGGTAGGTGGGGTAGGGGGGAAAGTGTGTTGTGGGCGATGGGCTAGCAACCTGTCGCTGCAATATAATTTTTTCCCATATCTTTAAACCTACAATATGGCACTAAAATGTAATTTCATGTTCTGCCTACCCCTTTTTTATTTTTATTTATTTATTTATCAAAAGTACAAAACAATTAAAATTGTTATGTTACTCGCCAAACTGCGATAACAGTTTGTTGGCGAGACCGCGCTCATTTTAACTAATGTTAAGTACCTATGTTAAAACTATGTTACGTATGCTATATGAACTAGGCACATATGATCTTAAAGACTAACTTACACACTAAACATGACAATGCCTGAGCACTTCACCTCTGCACTTAAAGTGCTATACTTTTACAATTATTTATTTGTTCAGTTATTTTTTTACTGCGAGCATTCTTTTTTACCTATGTAGTTCTATTTTTTTTTTGAGAATACAGGTGTGACTTTATGTAGGTACGTTTGATTTGCGCGCTCGTTTTCATATGCGCCGAACTAGCGTGTTAGAAAGCGCGCAAAATATTGAAATGTGCACCTAAGTATCAGATTGACACGATGCACTCAATACCAATTCCGCAGACACGACTAGGCACTTGGTTGGTAATGATACAAAGCATTCGCACATCAGTGAGAAGATAATAGTAGGTACATTACTTACCTAGGGCGGTAAAACAAAGAATGTCTCAGATCGCAGGTACTTGTCGAGAGAGGGCGAGAAATATGCGATTCGAGACTTTTACCACCCGTGATCTAAACACAAGCCGTCAGAGCCTGATCAAATATTTTTGTTGATATTTGATGACAATTGTATTATCTATGTACTCCTAAGTTTCACAGACCCTCGTTGCAATATCTATATTTCTTTACTAGCTTTTAAGTTCTCAAGGTAAAACGAACATGCTTTCTTCTCACATGCAACTAACACACCAGACAAGTCAAATCAAAAACCGTGTCAAATTAAATATTCCCTTCACTATTGGCAGTGTCAGTGTAGAAAAATGGATGTTTGTAAAAAGCGCAATGCTGTATTTGTTTTCTGAATCGCATAAGGTATAAAAATGTACTAGGCAAGCATACTTCCGAAGAGTTATTTTTCATGTAAACGAGTAGGAATAAAAGGGGCGCTATATTTTACGTTTACTTTTTGCTCCGGCGAACAATACAGATAATGCCGTGGCTGCGAACGTGAAAGGTTCTTGCTGTCGGGGCCGGCTATGCGCTATGTGTTCATGGCAGCTTGAATTAGTTGTTCACATTCATTTTATAAATAAATAATAGTATATTACTGCAGAGGGCGGGACAATAGGGATTGCAGGCCAAGTAGGAGATACGAGCCTGGTAATCCCTTTTCACGCCTCGGTTTCTGGTCTTGGCATATGATTTTCTGAAACGTGCATTGAAATAAAAAAAAAACACTACAAGTTTTTTATGAGATAGCTAAACACCGTGACAATTGTTTCACAAATTTATGTTGAAACAAAAGGTCACTGTGTAGACTTCAATTTTGTATGCAATTCCATTATGGACCTCTTGTTTCGCTGCGCCCGGAACGTGATACGTCGCAGCCCATTTATGAAGAACATAATGTTCATATTTCATAACATGTTTGAGAAAAATATGTTTTGCGATTTCGATAGATCAACATATTTCCGAAAAGATCTAGAGCTAATCCAGCAACTACGATACTTGACATTGATGGATTATCTGGAATCTACTGAAAACCGCATATTACATTTCTCTCGCCTTTGTATACTTTCTAAGAAATTACGCCGTAGAAGAGTGATCGAAATTATACCAAACTTAGGAGCAGGTGGCAAGCTTTGATAATAATGGCTTATCATTTCAATATTGAGTGGAAAAAGCAATTGCTTCTTTTAATATTGTGTTTTTAGAGTTACCTTAAAAGGCATAAACGGAACCCTTATAGGATCACTTTGATGTCCGTCAGAACAATCCCGCAAAGCTGTGAAAAAATCAAACTTCTAAGTTAACGTAAAAGAAAGATACGGCCATTTATGCCGCAAACAACGTATATTTCGACACTTTCAAGGGAATCATTTAGGGTACTTTCCGTTGACCTCAAACTATGTGGCAACTACAAGTACGGGGAAAATTCTGAAAACTATATATTAGTAATTTGTTACAGAATCATCGGTGGACGAGTCCGACTCGCACTTGTCTGGTTTTTTTTTATAAATTAATAAATTCCATTGATATTTTTGTTGTCCATGCACTGTGCTGATTGCTTGTAAAAATTGTAAACAGACAATTGGTACACCTTATATAGGTATAGATCTCCTTTGTTCTGGTCTTTGTTCTCAAGTAATGGCGAAATCTAAATTTAGTTTAGCATGAGAAAGCTTTTTTTATGAAATGGCCAGGATGTTGGTTAGTTGCCTGCAGAAACAGTAGGTACTTACAAAATACCTTCTTAATTTAATATCTCTGATAAACCTCACAAACTGTGAAAAGCAATTTGACATTCACCGAGACCTTTGGAGGTAGAGGAAGAGAGAGAGTGATATTACCCGAAGCCTTGTCCCACCAACGCGAATTGATGTGGACGTCACTGCGGCTAACAGTAGCCTAGTGGTTCAAGCATGGCGCTGTCAAGCGGCGGTCGTGGGTTCGAATCGAAATTCCAATAAGGTCTAGTTTTCCCTATGGGTTGGAAGGTCAGACGGCAGTTTTGCAAAATGCCTATGCCAAATCTTGGGATTAGTCAAAGCGAAAGCGAAGCCCTTAGGGGCACAATCGGAAATAACGCTAATATGATGATATGCGGACGTCGCTGTCGCTCTTGTATTGGCCCTACAAGCCACCCTTACACAATACACTGCATAAAAGTGAATGATTTATTAAGTATAATTTATTTTGTGTGAAATGCCTTCGTCGGAAAAGTTGACATGTCGTATGTCGCCCTTTGTAATGGCTTTTATATGCAAAAGAAAGCGAACTCTTTCAGATTGCCGTGTTTATGGGAAATGTTAAACTTCCCGGTTTGGTAAGTACTAACTGAATAATTGAGGTTTGTCCATCGTGTTTTTCCGTTAAGTACTTTATTGATAGGAACGGTATAGCATAGTTAAAGCAGTTTTGCAATATTATTTTAAAAAAACTTGTAAAATAGTTGTAACGTCAAGGCTGCGAATTACTAAAGTTCAAACAGTGATCAAAGCGGCCTTTAGAACTTGCTAAATGCAGTACACTAACTGATTAGAGCTGATGATTGATATCCCCTTCCCCTGTTAACTAGTTTACTGCATTTCATCATCACCAACATCATCATCATCATCGTCAATATCATCATCATCATCACCACCATCATCATAATTATCAATGTCATTATCATGATCGTCATCATCAGCACCATCATATTCATCGTCGTCATCATCATCATCATCATATCAGCCGAGAGACGTCCACTGCTGGACATATGCCTCCCCCAAAGAGTGGCACAATGTGCAAGGTCTAAAGGCCGCTTAATAAAGACCAAGTTTGGAACCCCCGCAGCAAGAAGAGTTTGATAAGGATGTTGTGACACATCCGAAACGTTGGGAAATCCTCAGAGGTAAATGGGTCATACCATACACAGAATTAGGTTCGTGTCTTTCCTGTGGACATTATCAAGGTTAAGAGCTACGAAGCCTAATTTTTGGTTGGACTCTTAATCCGCATAAGCGGCGTCTCTTCTATATTACTATGCGATAAAATCATTATTTATATGCACGTGAGCTCTTAATTATTGACCACAGGAGAGACGAATTTTGTTTTATACACTGTGTAATACCCAAATAAATAAGTTATAAGTCCCGAGTAAAAATAATGTGTGAGAATCGTGAAATTCTAAATAAATTTATAATTTTGTGTGATAAACTACACAAATGCAGGTCTTTCACTCAACACTGTGTATCCTTAAAATCTTTGGCGACCTTACTCACCCCTAAGTACAACAGCAAACACCCACAGACTAAGTAGTGGTGTTATTACGGCTGTGTCTTCTGTAAAGCCGGCTGTAAACATTGGGCCAACGTAGGCGCGTGAGCAGGATGCAGCTTTGCGTTAGAAGGGAGGGCTATAATTCGATCTCGTTCGTTTACATAGCTGCATCCTGCTCACGCGCCATCGTTGGCCCAATGTGTAGAGTATAAGGTGGAAGTTCCCCAGCTATTATGAAAACATGCCCTCCTAGTAAATAGTAATTTTACAAGTAGGTAATAACTTTCCCGTATTGATAGCCCGGGCTATCAATACGGGAAAGTTATTACTTCCCCGGATAAAAAGCACCCGTTACCAAACATGAGTGTATTCACGCTATGGCCATAACTATACATACATACATTATGCGAATACATTTTACTTAATGGCATTATTACATGCAAAGGAAAACTACAGCCCTGACGGTATCCTTTGGTCCCAAACTAGGCACAGCCTGTATCTTAGGCACCAGAGGTACAAATTTAACAGTATTTTTTTACATTTAAACGATAACTTAAGGGTTAACAAAGAAACAATGTATATAGGTATTAACAACTTGAAGTGTATTTTCATGTGTTTATATGTGAGATTGAATGTGTTTGTTTGTGCATGTGCGTGTGTGTGTGTGTGTGTGTGTGTGTGTGTGTGTGCGAGTAGATATTGGACGTAAACAAGGTTTTACCGACAAAACCAACTTTATTATATTACAAAAACTATACTCAAGAGCGACATGACCACTAAATGGAACTTATAATTATATTTATATCGAAACGTCGAGGTAAATTCATACGCGACTACGTCCCGTTTAGTAACAATAATTATACTCAATCTGTAGAGTGACGTAAACATTGATAGCATGCTGCGGATTCATGAGATCAGAAACTTCGTCTTTGGTAAGGATAAGGTCTACCAGGGTTAATGTGACAGTGGGGTAAACTCGTCTTTTGAAGATATCTTCGAAACGCAACATTTTAGAACTAACTATTACAGGCCTCGATGCTCAAAGTAACTATAGCATCGAGGGCTGTAATAGTTCCAAACTTTCAATTTAGACGATTGTAATAGTTCTAAAATGTTCACTTTCGGAATATAACTAAGGAACGAATTTACAACATCTGTCGCGTCCGCTTATGAAAAAGCTGTATCTCTATCTGTTTTAATGCTTTGATTTGTTCTTGAGAAATATATTGTTGAACGTGATTGCCATACTGTAGTTGTCAACGGTACCGAGGAAATGCTGTGTTTACTTTTATACCCTCTGCTAGTGGTAATCTGGAATATGAACTTTAACACTGATATAATAAGGTTGTTCTTGAATCACTACTGACTACTGTTGGGTACTGTTAGGTCGTTATAGACGTGAGCTCGAAATGGCCAGACGACTGCTAACGAGGAACAGATAATTTTAAAACCCATTTATAGGTATTGCGGCTGAATCAACCATTCGCGCAGTATAGAAGTTCGATTTTAAGGTTCTCTAGCAGTAAACTGTACTTACTTATATATTGAACCCTTGTGAACCCGATTGTGTTCTGACTGTTTTAGTAATAGCTTCGAATCGAGTATCTCAGTTGCTTTCGACCGATCGCCTGGTCTGATGAAAGGTTGCTGGCTTGAATCCGGCTTGAAGAGAAGTATTTTTTACAACACATGCCCTAAAAACTGTTGATAAAGTAGTTTATCCGAGCATACCCAGAACAGTAAGTGGGTATGTCAATTAAATTTGATACTAGTTTTTTTGTAATTTGATATTATGTTAATTAGATACTATTTTTGATAATTAAGTATCTGTAACCATAATACTTCGTTAATAGAATGAATCCTAAAACACTGAGTAACAAGGAAAAGTAAGAAACATGGGAATTTAAAAGGAAGTATGCCTTATTTAAAGTAATATTTAAGGTAATTAATTGAAAACAAACTTTTCTAGAAAATCTCCTTTTGTGTGACCAACTTACAATAAATTAATAAATTAGAGTCGTTTTTAAACTGCTAGAAGAAGAGCCTATGAATTCCGAAACGGGTGTAAATATAAATAAACGAATAGATAAAGAATTGATTCAACTTTCGATAAGATAACAAATAATGTGAAGTTCTTCCCTATATGCAGATGTCAGTTTCATCTCTCCATTCAGGTTTGTTTCATTGCTGGAAACGAGATTATCTGCCCGAACCCAAATTACTCTGGGGGCCGATTTTTGACTTTCGATCAGTCGAAAATTAAATTAAAGTAAATGCTATTGTAGTATCATAATCACAGGCACTTACTTTCTACCGATAGAATTGAATACGAGTAGTCAATACCGCACGTTTTTAAATTTTCTATCGTCATTTCAAAATAGCATTTCATAATATTTGTCAGTTTTCGAGTGAAAGAGTCGAGCGCTCGAAAGTCAAAAATCGGTCCCCGGGTCCATATTCACAACCCGCAAAAGGAATGACAATAACCGTTACGCTTATTTTAAAAATAACAAGGGGAATTCACTAACTTAAAACAAAAGAAATTCAAAATGATGCTAAAGAAGAGTTGATTCGAGGACACGTTCAAATATGCTTTTGTTTGAAATAAATCTACAATTTGACTACCTTTTTGTATTTTATATTTTTCCAACCTGCCTGAAACTGTTCTTCTCTGAACCAGGATATTTTCAGGATTATTATTAAACAAACCTAACCTTACCTAATGGTACATGATCTATATGATCAGTTTAACAAAAAAAATTGGGCTGCTAGAAAATTGGCTTTTAGCCGAAATGAAAATTTGGAAATACGATACAGTTGGGAAATAAAATTTAGTGATTGCAATAGGATACTAAAAAACGCCTATTATAATGGCACATACCCGGGATAACGTAAAGATTATGATGATACCTGACTACATCAGCTGGTCGGTTTCATAGCGTTTCATACGTGAGGTAGAACTATGTAAATGTAACTTAAAAAAGTACAAACAGTAGAATTGTTCTACCGCTCGCACGAAAAGTTTTGTTTTTACTCCTCTGATGGAATGAAGACATTGAACTTTGAAAAAATATAGTGGCGTCGGACATTACGCATAATATACAAACTTATACCTACAACGTACAATCTGACAGACTGTTTCTCTTTATAATATTAGTATAAGTATAACAGTGTTTACGTTTATATTAATCCACTTACTTAAGTTATAACAAGGTGCTTACTTTGTATTTCAGTAGGCTTTTCCAGATACATTTTATTCGGGGCGAACATCGTCGGAAAATGAGCGCGGTTGTTTTCATTCGAATTATTATTTTTACAAATATACCGTCCAAAATGTAAAACATAATTGAAAATTGCTTCGACGCGAAGAAAATCGAAGTTAGACGTGTTTGAAGCAGTAGCAAAATAGTTCAGTACCTATCGCTTTGTTCGAGTACCTTAATTTTAAAATGATAACGATATACTTTGGATAGGTAAAGTAGGCAGAGTAATGTTGTAAGTATCGTTTTGATTCAGTACCTTTAATCGGATCTGATCTTCAAGGTCATCAGTAAAGGTACGGTTTAAAACGGTATAAGCAATACCTTTATTAAACAGTACCGTTAAAACCCCGAATTCCGATACCACATTCAGTCCCTGGTCGAATCATTTGATGCAATATAAAAGTGGCACAAGTCAAACAGTACAAACTAAGTTTTTTTTTTGTAATTTGGGTCAATCAACTTCTTTGCTATGGTCTTGGGTCTTGTCTCTTGCGTTACTTTTTAGAACTGCCATTTTATAGGTTTATAATTCACCAAATGTTGGATTTTGTCGACATTTTTAACCTCATTGTATTAGCCATCTTCTAAGCATGTCAGAAGTCCGTGTTGTAACAATTTTTCTAAGAAATTCTGTCATTTTGTCTTCTGCCTAATTTATTTATTTATTTGTTTATACATGCATGGAGAACCAACAGCGTCAAATATTACTAAACATTAAAATGGAATTACAGAGCCAATTACAGGTTCTCACTTATAGAACTTAACTATCTTACAAGAACAAACTTAGCCTAATTAAATGACGCACGCAACCTGCAGCAATTACCGATATGCTGTACAAGACAATTACCCAACATTAGACAGAATAACAACAGGACCCCAGGAGTCCATTGACCTATTTATTATTTTCTGTTGAATATTCTGCGATTTATGGGTTTGGTCAAATCGATTCCAAATTCAAATGATTTCCGTGCCTTCATTTTTACTTCTGATTCATAACCATTCGTACACAATTCGAGGTATCATTTGTTTATTTTGACTTTTTAATTTACGGCCGTCCACGAATGTCAGATGTGAAATGAAACGGGGAGTTTTCATCAGGAATTCTCGTCTGTGGGGACCAAAAGTGTATAAAAATATAATGTGCAAATGGAGAGGTCAAACTGCGTGGCGTAATGAACAAACGACCTCTGGCAATGAGATAACGAGCGGCCAGCCGGCGGGCGATCAACGCCGGTTGTTATTTATCCGACACTCCATTATCACCTTTATAACTAATGACACACGGGCGATAGTTACGAGATAGGGTCTAAGGATCCGCACTTATCTTTGATGTCAGTGATTTCTTTTATCCTAGGCGTAAATAGCTCATTAAAGTCGAGGGAACATGGAGAAAAATGGAGCGGCCTGAAACGATTGAGATACACATCGGGAGCCGTATAGTGCGAAAGTAGCGAAACAAAGGAACGAGAAAAAGGAATTCATTTTTGTAGACAGGCTAATGTTAGGTAATTATAATTTTGTAAGTAAAACAAAACCTACATAATGTCTATAAACACAGTTACTTTACTTGTTACTTTAATTAATTTTTCATTAGTTCAACTATTCTACGACGTACGATTAAAAATGTTTCCATTCTCTACATACGGTATTTTTCTGAAAATAAGTGAATGATGTATCAGTGAAATGAATGAAAAATCCGCAGGCTACAAGCCTGACTAACACTTACCGAATTTAATTATCAATGTAAATATTAACCTCACATGGGAAATCTAAATGGGAAAGTAAGTCTGTTTGTATACATGTCTGCCAGTCTATAACCTTTTCACGCTTAAATCACTGAACCAATTTAAATGAAATTTGGTACATACGCAGATTTTTTTGTTCTGAGATAGTGGGATGGACCGAGGATAGTTTTTATCCCGAAAATCTTCCCTTACGGGGCTGAAAAGGGGAGTGTACTAGGATATTTGCTATTAGATGTTGTACAAGTCAAGTCAAGTGAAGTCAAGTATTATTAAGCTATAGTCATCATCCTCCTAGTTATTCCCGGTTGTGCCCAGGAGCCCAGGGTCCACTTTGACATCTAATTCCAAGATTTGGCATAGGCACTAGCTTTACGAAAGCGACTGCCACCTGACCTTCCAACCCTGTGGAAAAACGAGACCTTATTGGCATTAGAGCGGTTTCGGGGAATGCCGCGAGCTGATCGCGAACCGGCGCCCGCGCCGTTCCGCACCGTTCCTCCCGTGCGTAGTTGGTAGGTTAAGGAACACATCGTGAGTGGTACTAGTTTTACGAAAGCGACTGCCATCTGACCTTCCGACCCAGAGGAAAACTAGACCTTATTGGGTGTTCTTCACCGAAAAGCTAACGATTTATATTCCGTATATAAGTTCCGAAAAAGCTACGGTGGCCACCGTAGCTTTTTCGGTAAATATTCCGTACATAAGTTCCGAAAAACTCATGGGTACGAGCCGGGGTTTGAACCCACGACCGCCGTTTGACAGCTGCATGCCTGAACCCGTACCGTAGCTTCTTCAAGGAAAAGCTAGTCTTTACTAATATTATAAATGCGAAAGTGTGTGTTTGTTTTTCCTTCTTTCACGTCGCAACGGAGCATCGTATTAATGTGATTTTTTGTATGGAGATAGTTTAGAGGCTGGAGAGTGACATAGGCTACTTTTTTTCCAGCGGGAAAACATCTAATTAAATATGAATTAAAAAATCAATATGTTACATTTTCCTATAACCACGCGGGCGAAGCCGCGGGCATCAGCTAGTATTTCATAAATTTGCATATCATCTCCGAGTTCTGCTTTCGGCGTTGCCCACCTCTTCACTTAGGAAAGCGATATTTTGCGACTGCACTGAACTCTAGTACGAAGCGATCTGCTGACTGCGTCTAAATAGACTGGTGCACTTTACGGCACGAAGACAATACTCGCAGCTGCACTTAAGACCGGGTATAAAACAATTTTACCTACTGCTCTATGGTTCCGCTGTTTATTTTATGCTGGCACTTAAAATTGCAAGACATACTCCAGGCAAAATACGGTTTTGAAAAACATTAATTTATAATAGCGTTTTTTTTGTTGATTTCATATTAAAATTTTATTCTAAGATGATTTATTCAAGAATCCGGCAAACTTTCCACCCGGAAGTAATTATGTAGCTTTAAATGAAGCATGCATTGTGTTTTTTTGTACGATTTATATTGAATATTATAGAGCAAATGTAAATGAACCAAAATAAAGACAAACATGTTTATTAATATTTTTTCTGACTTTTTAGAAGCTAGTTAATTTATCATTTTTTTGATGTCTGAAATTTTGTCGGATTTTGTCGCTGGGTAACTATTTAATTGATAATATATCCGTTACACATCAAAAAGAAGCTATTATAAATTATTTCCAAAATTGACATTTTTTCCATACAAGTTGTCAGTTCATTGACTGGACTAACAAGGGCTTGAGAGCACTAACGATAAGTTCGCGGAGGACTTTCATCACCATTCTTCTAGCGTTTTCCGGTTGTACATAGCCTACAGGCGTCTGGGGTCCACTGGCACCTAATCCCAATATTTGGCGTTGGTAGTTAAACGAAAGCGACTGCCATCCGTCAAACGAAATTATCACGAAACATTGTATTAAAAATTACTAAACAAGTCTTAGTATTATTAGTTACGGCTGTGGCGCAACGACCCCCAGTGGATACTTGGGGTCGTTGCGCCAGTTAAGTAATTATAAAAATTAGTACCTAACACAAGTTTCTGTCAAAAATTTCATTTTTGGTACAAGCTTTTATTGCCGACTGTACTTTTCCATATACCATCATCAACTACTCATTGAGACGATTCTAAAGAGCCCAAACTCAACAGGGTTACGTCGGTTAAGTACTGATTTCCCATGGCCACCTTCTGTCTCCAGCATCAGATCAGCTCGATGGTGCCATAATATTGAATTGTCATCCAAACTATACTTATACCCAAAATTTCAGCTCAAGAAGAGGGTCAAATTTAACTTGCAAGATTTGATTACAGACAGACAGACAGACAGGCAGACAACGGGGCAGGTGAAAGTAAATAAAAGCTTGTAAAAAGAGGAAAGTTAGTAAAATTATGCCTCAATTGACATACCTAATTGGTACAAATTTTCTAGAAATGCTCTAGATAACTATAACACAGAATATTTGAAGCTTGATTTCTAATTGCTATTTTTTACCCCAGCATCTGAAGTATATTTACGAGTATTGCCTGAGGGGTTAAAACTTAACTTTTCAAACGAGCGTTAGCGTAATTCAACTGTAATTTTCCCATACAAAAAGTAACATTTAGATCTCCCTGACGCACGTAAATGCGTTACGTGATCATCATCACAATCATTCATGAGACAATGCAAATCAAATGTGCCTTTTTAATACGAATACCAGGACAACATACTCGCATGTAGGTTGCGTCCTCGCCCACTAAGTCCAACCCAGCTATTACTATATTCGTGTATCATTTATGTCACTTACTTAAAGATATAAGCTGAAAATACAGCGCAGTTTCCCGCCATAATAACTAGGCGTGCCACCGGGACATTATAATATTAGTTTACTACCCTTGGGTAGCAAGAGATGCTTTCAACACTTAAGGTTGCCTCTGCGAAACTGGGTATACGAGTTTCTTAGGATAAAATAAGTACGTATCTGTCACAAATTATTATGGACCGATTTTGATGAGATTTTTATCTTCAAGCTGACGTAATCGAGATGGTTCTTAGCAACATCAAAATCAGATCAGCTGGGTTGAGAGTTGAACTTTTAAATGAGATCGCGGGTGTCTAATTTTTCCTAAGTTGTTAATCATTCAGCCATCAACAACAGTAGAGAGTGTGGGTTCCGATGAGCCCAAACATGACGAATTTGTCTTGTGCCGTTTAGGAGTTGCTATAGCCATCTTCTGTGTCCATCATCAGATCAGTTCAGTTGTGCCATAATATTGCGTTGGCACCAAATTTACATAAGTATGCCAAATCTCAGCTCAATTGGATCGGCAAGTGGCTGAAAAATTATTTGCCAACCTTGAAGGACATACATACGAACAGTCCAAGTTAATATAAAGCTTTACCCCCTTATTCATAAAACTTAAAATGCCTCTGCTAAATAAAATGTGCTTTGTCCATTTCTTACGAACACAAACGTCAAAGTGACAGATAAGCATAAACGAATTTTAACGGCATTTTAGTTAAAACAGGCTTATAGAACGTTTATGAATACGGCCATAAGTTATTACAGCGATGCGATAGAGGATGTTAGATAAAAATACCTGAGTGCGCTGAGAGCATCTTTAATACATTCATTACGCGCATATTTGTAGCAAAAAATTGCTACGAACCCACTTGGCCTAGCAGGTAATTGGCAGCAACAGTGTTAATAATGACTTATTTATTATTTATTTATGTATTTATTAATGACATGAGTGCGGCACTAAAGTGCCTTTTCTTGGATAATAGGTACTGCTACTGCCTGAAGCATTAGAAAACAAACTAACCAGCGGGCGTAGCACGGTTGCCATTTTATCACTTATCGTTGTGGATAAGGCATTCGTCACTCTCGCACTCGCATACTTGTCAGAGAGTGATGGGCGTCTTTACCACAACGATAAGTGATAAAATGGCAACCATGCTACGCCCACAGACCCCGTATCATGGTTGGCCTTATCACACGATAAGTGACAAGATAGAGCGTCCATCACTGGCTGACACCGTTCAATAGAATGTGACGGACGCTGTATCTTGTCACTTATCGCATGATAAGGCCGACCATGATACGGGGTCAGATATATCCTAGTTCGGCAAGGCGCCTCTACAAACTGAGTCGAAATCGGAATGAAATCTGTCAAAATCATAAATTCCATTTCCAGCCATTGTCTGCGTAACAAGTGGGGCATGAACCTCCGAACTCACATTTATTGTTGTATTAAACATTGAGCTTGACATTTATTATATGTATTTGAAATTATAATATAAATCCACAACGCAGGCTTCGTCTGAAACATCTAGGCTCATCTAGGCTGTAACACACTTCGTCAAAAAACCCACACAAGCAATCATAGCCACAGGCTTCGCAGTAGCATACAAATAAAATAATATAAGCAGCAACAAGCTTTGTCAAAGTCAACCCTCTCAGGTTGGCGCATTTTACGGATCTGTCTTTAGTTATTTGTCAAGATGTTACTTTCCCGCAGTCAAATGTAATGGAAAAAAACCGGACAAGTGCGAGTCGGACTAATTCCAAATCTATAGTTTTCAGATTTTTCCCTGTCCTTGTAATATAGACTAATTAACTGGCCAAAAATCATAGTTCTATTAGGGCGGAAAACGGAAAGTACCCCATAAATTTTGATTCCCTTGAGTGTCGAAATATACGTTTTTTGCGGCATAAACCGGCCGTATCTTTTTTAGGGTTCCGTACCCAAAGAGTAAAACGGGACTGCCACTGCCCGTCCATCTGTCTGTCTGTCTGTCCGTCTGTCACCAGGCTGTATCTCATGAACCGTGATTAGTTAGACAGTTGAAATTTTCACAGATGATGTATTTCTATTGCCACGTTAACAAAAAATACTAAAAACACAGAATAAAATAAATATTTAAGGGGGTTTTTACGGTACCCTTCGTGCGCGAGTCCGACTCGCACTTGGCCGGTTTTTTACGTTACCTAACTTAGAAGTTTCATTTTTCAATGCTTCAAGGGACTGTAGCTCCAAGGGAGTGTACATATATGGTTTTACTCCACGTATTCCCGAGACAAAGGGTATTGACAGACAGACGGACAACAAAGTGATCCTATAATCGTTCCGTTTTTGCTTTTGTGGTACGAAACCCTAAAAAAGTACCAATTAACATCTTTATAAAATGCCACAGCGTTCGGTATGGCGTTAAATAAATCCGTTGGCAGGCCGCGACTGATTTGGTTGACTTTTCTTTCAATAGTAGAAAAACAAAGTGCCCCTGCCCAAGGTTTTAAAATATACAAGCCAGTGGGCAGCTAATAAGGGTCTATGCAGACTGCGTTTTTTAAGCACGCCGTGGACGCGCGTTTGTATTTTTTTAACACGTTATTTGACACAAACGCGCGTAACCGGCGCGCTTAAAAAACGCAATCTGCATATGCCCTAAATCTGCGGGTACGATGACACTACAAAATGCTTTACCCATAACAAGGTATTCGATAAACACTTTAGATTTTAATGTTATTTGTTTTCGATATTCTGTTATTATTATTTATTTAAAATATTTGACTAATTGTAATTCTTTCGATCGTTTAGTGCTGTTCAAACATTACAATACTTATTATTTTTTTGCGTTGCAAAATGGTTTTTAGATATCGCATGAAGATTAGACCGAAGCCGATCGTAATGCTAAAAATATGTGTGGAATACGCAATCGTATCAAACCGCGAGGAACCAAGCTAACGCCGAATAAAAAAACCGTTTTAGAAAACTCCCACAATCGAACCAGTCATTAAGGAAGCGGGAAGCTATAGATAGTTTACATACAGACGGTATCAAACTTTCGCTACCCCTATTCTAAGGGTGAATCATGGAAACGTTGATTTTTTTTATAGCACAGTAAGTGTTTAAGAAGTTATTCAGTAACGCAACTGCAACGTTTCGAGTAGAAGCAATGTTTTGAGATTTGTTGATGGAGGACATTATAGAGTGCAATAATTCCGTTTTATAAAGTATCACACTTTAAACCGCTCCATAAAAAACGTATTAACTGCTGTCGAGACGCGTCGACCCATAAAACAATATAAAACGAGGGTATTTAGCCTAATGAATATTAAACCGCCGGAAGCACCCATAAAACGGCGGAACCACAGACCTCTAAATACTCCGATGCCTTTTTAAATGTCTGCCCCAACTTGAACTTTTTTAATAAGCCAGCCCAACGGACTCTGAAAGATTAACTACGAAAGTTTGCCCGTTAAACAAGCGCCCCAACCCCGCGCCCGCTCCTTAACAAACGAAACTGGTGGTTGAACTTACCTGCTTACGTCATCGATGGATTAAAACACTTCTTAATTTGGTATTTGGATGAAACTTCGAGTTGGGAGCTACGCGTGCACGCGACCGGTCACGTTGGCGGGCTAGCGAGAACTGAAGTAGCTTTTAAAATTCAGGAGGGTTCGGGAGGCACCGACCCCGCGGTGCAGCCTGCATTTGTTCCCTGAAATAAAACACTGTTACCCTTTGTGTAGTTATGAATACTCGGTATAATCGTTTCAGGCTTCACTACTGCTGTATGCCAATCAAAAATCAACGTTTTTTCTGTTGATTTACATATATCAACTTGTTCAACTGTAGGTACCTATTTGAGCTTCCTCCATACAATAAATTAAGTTAAACTTTTACTTCCATTGGTTACTACGATTGCGGAAAATCTCCCTTCCTATTTAGTAGTGTATTAATATACGCATCCAGTATTCGTAATATAGACTAACTAGTAACCGGAACTGAATCATACTTGAACGGTGTGGGCGAAGAGAGGACAGCACTGTTAACTCATACGAGGATTAAAAAGAAACAATACGTACATACATAATAAGAAAGAGTTGAGTTTCTCTACATTGTTGCGTTATTCATAATTGACAACATTTCATATTTTCAAGTGGGTTATTTTATGTTCTAGATCGATAGAAAACGAGATTTTAACGTATACGTGTTTTTTAATTTTCTTAAATCCTTGTTTACATAAAAAAAATATTAAATCTAAAAGTAGCTAACTCCTAAAGGTCGTAAGTAAATTAAGGCTACTGATTTTAGTGGACTAAAGTACTGTCCTTTTACAGCCATAAGAATGACGTCACACTTCCGGTTTATACATTTTAGCGATTTTCTTCAAAACGAGTGGGAAAAAAACGGAAAACTAGTTTACGAGTATTTACTCATATGGTTTTCGAT
Source organism: Epinotia bilunana (assembly GCA_947049275.1). NCBI lineage: Eukaryota > Metazoa > Arthropoda > Insecta > Lepidoptera > Tortricidae > Epinotia > Epinotia bilunana. The sequence goes on along the minus strand of OX346271.1, from coordinate 7,957,177 downwards.
TTAGGTATCATAAAAAATTTTGCAATGTTTTCAATTGCATGTCGTGTAACTTTAAACATACTTATGTAGACTTATACGATGCTACGGTATGCCTAGTGGTTCTGGCATGTTGCTGTCAAGAGGCGGTCGTGGGTTTGAATCCCGGCTCGTACCAATGACTATTTTGCACTGCCACTTAGGTTTAGCGATTCGGAGGGCTATATCGGTTACCTTGGTTCTGCTGCGGATAGCCTCATTTCTAATGCGATCACGCAGAGAAACTCCCATATGTCATCACTGGCAACACACACTGGTCAAAGACTCTCGTCTTGAGACACTGCGGAATATTGGACGAAAAGATGTGCCGTAGCTTCCCGAACGCTGCCCAGCCGAGTCGGATTCGACGATTGACCGCTTTCTCGAAGTTAATAATCGTCTACAACTTCGAGTGTAAAGTGTCCGATTGTAATGGGAGTTGGTACTACATGGGTATTTGACATGCAACTACTTGATATATTGCATATCATTATGATGTCAACCGGCCATTATGGCACTTTTTGGGGGAGGCCTACGCCCAACAGTGGACGTCTTTCAGTTAATATGATGATAATGATGGTTTGCACGTTTTTGTTTCAACGCGTTCGGCGCGAGAAGATTTCAGCACGCATTAACATTTTCATTACTAGGTCATGCCCGTGACTTCATCCTCGTATAGGTACTCGTTAATCGTCTAAAGGGTTGCTAAGGCTGTACAGTCGCGGAATGAAAAGGTTGACCACTTTTGGACCTTAATAGCTTTGAAATAAGGCCGAAAAATGGTCAACCTTTTCATTCCTCGACTATACAAAATCTAATGGCGAATATTATAATTTGGTGATATTATTCGGTTTCCCAGTCTTCCCACGGACAGTCGCAGCATCAATAGGGGTGTGGACACTAAAATAAAATAATCGATAATCATGTATTTTCCTGAAAAAGGATTAAGAATGTAGTGAAATGTAGAAAAAAACAATCCAAGAGGATTTTTTAACATAATGATAAAGTTAGAAGTTTTATGATGCGGGATGTTCCGTTTCCGCAAAATAAAACCTTCATATGAAATGATTGTCATTTATTGTGACGCTCTAAGATCGTGACGTCACGATCTGCTAGCGATGCTTGTTATAGAGAAACAAGCAACGTTCTTACGGTTGTAGCATCGTAATTTTTTGAGATATATGAAGATTCTTTTGAAGTAATAATAAATTTTGAGTCTAAACACCTATTATTGCACTTCCATTAATACTTCTATCCCCTTTTTTCGTCTCTTTATTTAAGAGACGATTTCTGGCATGAAAACTATCTTAAGTCCTTTCCAAGGTATCAACCATCTAAATCGGTTCAGCGTTTAAAGCATGAAAAGGTAATAGACAGGCTTTCTCATTTATAATATCATATAATAATATGATATTATCTAGGCGGTATAAGGCCTGGTGGTCTATCTGATTCTACATATCACATAATAATGCCTACCACCTAGCCGCTAATAACCGCCTAGTCCACCGTTACAGCCCGTTCACACAGGGTCTCCGTTTTACTGTTCCGTTTTATCGTATACGTTTCTTTTCATTGATAGCGTATGGAGTTGTATGAGCGACTTCACATATGATACAGTATTCAGTATTCAGTGTATCCGTTAAAACGGGTACCGTAAATACGGAGACTGTCTGAACGGGGTCTTACGTAGCATATCAGATAAAAATCCGTCGAGTATAATAATACTGAGTGGCAATAAGCAGCCAAACTTCCCTCTTTGCGGGTCTGCTCGCTTGGTTTCTAAGCCGGCCGAAATGAGCTCCGGTCGTGTCATCCTTAATGAAAGTATATTCGCGCCTATTATGCAGTCCTAGTCATGTCGAAAGGAAGGATGACAAGCACCGTAACAAGGCTTTGTTAACACTTTCACTGCCAGGAACTCTTAGCGGGTGCCTACGCCGTAGCCGCTCTCCGCTACTTAGCGGGAAAACCATGGGCTCGGCTACGAAACGAGCGTAGCGATTCCTGGCAGTGAATGTGTTAAGCAAGAAAAAAATCCAAAGAACTGGTCTTTTATCTGATGGTGTACAATTAAAGTTATAAAAATCTCGATAATTATATACATCCTTGAGCGTAAAGTGGAAATTACGCTCGCGGATCTCAATTATTAGCCCGAGAAAGATGCAAAATGGTGTATGAACAGCTCAAAGAAAAGTTGCGTACAAACGTCTACATATATGCAAGAGGGTCACGTTTCTCTGCAGCAGACTAATTTTCATTGTCAGATGACAATCGTCAAGTTGGCTAATAGACATCAGTACTCAAAAACATCTGAGCCTTTCAATTAACGTCACGAACACAAATAGTTATTTTTTTTTAATCCGTTTTTTTCTGCCGCATTCAAATCAAGGTATGACTATAGGCACGTAACCCCAAGGCCCATTTCTCAAAAGAAATGGGCCTTTGGGACGCATTTATTCATTAATAAAACAAAGCTTGTACATGCATAGATGTTTCAACTTTGCAAGTCTTTATATAGCAACACTTAAGCCGTTTGACTAATGAAGGCTGGCCTTTATTTACAATCAGTATTTCTGGTTAAGCTTGTAAATGAAAACTTGAAATAAATGTTGTAAAAAAAAACTCAGTTACACAAGTATTTATAATGTCGCTTGTCCTAGAAGTTGGTCGAATTAAATTCCGAAGTAAACAAACTAGAATACAGTATACAAACAAATATTTGAGGTTATTAAAAAGTTTCTAAAATGGACCTTTACTTGTGTTCATACCCTACCTTCGAATTGGATTACATTCAATGAGTGAATTGATACGGAAAATATTTTCCTGATATTAACCTGTTCAAGGCCACGTAGCAGCATATTTCCGCCTTGTAGCGGAAATCGCTCGTAGAGGCTCATATGTGGGTCATTGGGGATTGAATAGGTTGACTAAATTACCATACCATTTTTCCACCCATTGTTTGTATATATTTGCCGTTCAATAAGTTACACACTGTACCTATACAAACTAAGGGCCGATTTTTCAATTCCCAGATAAAATAATAATAATTTTAACTGACGGATAATTTTATCTAGATATTGAAAAATCGGCCCTAAGTAATATAAGGCTTATTATTCGGCTCAGTCAGAGAGAGAAAGCCCGAAATTTGTTCATTAAAGAGTTCGGATACAAATTTAATCACGCGACTTAGCTTTTCCAACGATTTAGTCTTTATGGATATTCTATGCGGGAAAAAATAGCGTTGATTTTCCTTCTTAGATATTTAAGACGATTTTTTATACCTTTGTATCACAAGATTAGAAAAATTAAGCGTTTAATACCTCATGCAATTTCAAGGAAAACTATTTATAAACGTAAAACATTCGTAGTGATGTTTGAAAAATAATTAATAATAATGAATGAAAAAACTATGTAATAATTTACTTTAAAACAAAGTTTTAACCGACTTCAATTTAGTACTCCACCAAGCCACGAGAACATTTCCACATTTATTTTCCAATTTACCACATGAACTGATTTTCGAGAGCAAATGCGTTAATTATTAGAGAAAAAAACCCAATCGCTGTATGTGGGCCGATAATATTTGAGGACTTCCGTCGATTCAACAAGGATCACCTTTGGCACTTCATTAGTTGCTATTTCAACGGAATCTTATCAGAATCTGTTATATACTTTTTCAATTTTATGTACATAATTGAGGAATTCCATAAGTCATCTGTGGTCTTCATCATCAATTCCACTTCACCAAATTTATGATTTCCGGCTGTAAATACACGAGTTATAATAGAAAATACCAAAATCACTACACGCGTGCCTAATATAATTGAGGAGTTCCCTCAATTCCTCATGGATCCCATCATCCAATTGAATTTTTGAAAAAATGGGACCCACCTGGAATCATATACTTACAAATAAATAAAAAAATTACGAATCGGCTCATCAATGACGGAGTGCTGAGGTAACAAACATTGAAAAAAAAAATACAACCGAATTGAGAACCCCCTCTTTTTTTTTGAAGTTGGTTAAAAAGAGTAAATTTTTAGTTATATCCTACTAATATTATAAATGCGAAAGTTTAGAATATGTTTGGTAGAGTGAGACTTGTGTTAACTTATTAACTGGAGTAGGTTTGATATTTGTCGCCCGCGCTTATTTTGTCGCGATTGGCCTGATAGCGGAAAGGAAAAATTTCAAACCCCAATTTTGATAGGATTATTAGTAGGCAATACACTGCTACGATTATATGGTAGACTGCTACGAAAATTGTTTTCATGTATATATATTACATATTAACTCATTCACTGCCATGCATCGATACGCTCTACGCTCGTAGTTTTCCTCGTGTGTAGCAGAAAGCGACTACGGGATAGGCACCCGCTAGGCGGGTTCCTGGCAGTGAAAGGGTTAGCCTATTAGAGACCAAGCAACGCTACGTGTGCGTCTTTCCATCTTGTTGTGGAAATCGCTCGTAGAGGCATGACTCATATTATAAAATATATATTTATATATATTTGGTGACCATCTTACACAAATAGAACTGGTCCGACGATATATATACTTATATAGATAAATAAATACAGAAAACATCCATGACCCAAGCACAAATATCATGGTTATCACACAAATAAATGCCCTTACCGGGATTCGAACCCAGGACCTCCTTCAGCTTCAAATTATGTGTTAGCACATTTTTTGGATTGTTACGTGCGTAGCCTGTAGCAAAATATTCCGTTTTGAAGCTGAAGACGCCATATTAAAAAAAACTTGCTATTCAAGAGGCAAATGTTACTTTTTTTTGTTTTTGTCTATTCATTTCACTGACCCTATTCAACAAATAACATGTAATTGCAAAACTCTTTTTTAAAGTTACTCTTTTCTATACATTGCAACTGCATTTTAATTGTATAGCTTCCATTTTCCATTCCAAATCGAAAAAGAAACGTTACGTTAAATGACAGCGGCATTTAAATATTTCCTTCGGGATCTCGACGAGATTTTCCTTTCAAGCCGTCTCGCTGGGAGCTGCAAGGGGCTTCTCGAAAGCTTGTCTTGTTACGAGTCGCCTCTCATTAAGGCTGAACCCCTGGTACCTGCGCTGCGTGCTTCAATCGCAACTTTTTTATACATACACTCGCAGGCAAAGAATACGGGTCGGTAAAATACCGTCACATTTCCTAAAATAGTGCGTAAGAGGTTGTACAGTTAATCCTGTCATGATCTTTATTTAATTTTACATATAAACTGCTAATAACAGTAAAAAATATAACGTGACCAGGTTTAAATCGGACTCGTAAAAACCCATGAAAAAAAACAACGTTAACGGAGCGAGACATCGCAAAAATCGTGATTTTTGGATATCGATATTTATATGATAGGATCCAGGAAATTGTTAATACAGTTGGGTATTGTAAAGAATAGCACATTATGTAAATAAAACAAGTATTAAATATTTTAAAAACCTATTGCAGTTATTTAATTTAGGGTGACCCGTATTCTTTGCCCGCGAGTGTAGCATTTGCAGGAAAAGGGTATTTAGGTCATTTTTTACCTTTTTTAAAAGCTTTTTTAAGTGGAAGGGAGAAATGTATGTTATTTTGTAAGTTGTCCATCAAAAGCAAGCAAATTTCTGGATGCATGGCGGTGTCCGATTGAGCTAAAATTTAGCAGAAATAATTATTAATAAATACGCATAACAAACCGTGGTTTTGTATTACGTCGCGTATGGTATTTACCTTGGAGTTATTATGAATTCTTACCCCTGTTCGTCTTCTCGACTAAGTAACAATGCTACCATAGTTACCTACATCTCCTGTGAAAATGCTAATAGCACAGTACCATGTAGCGTCTCATGAGATCCAAGTTTCTCGGTATCTACGTAATCAGAAACATGTACCTGTACATATAAAAGGCTGAGTGAGCGCTTACCAACTTTCCTGAGTAACTTAATAGTTGTAGGAACTCCGAGCGCAACCCGCGCAGTAGGTACTTAATCCGGAGTCTGTAGAAAACTGAACAATTTATCACTAGAGTAGTTCTGCCGCAATAGGGGTGTAGACACTAAATAAAATAATCAATAGTGTCATATTTTCTCGAAAAAGGATTAAACATGTAGTCAAATGGAGAAAATAAACGCAAAAGGTTAAATAATCAAGAAGTTATAACTGTCCAAAGTTTTAAGAAGGGGTATGTGCTGTCCCTTTTTTGCAAAACGCAACTTCATGCAACGATGATGCTGGAAGAATGTGACATCACTAATATTTAGACGGCAATGTGCCGCGCCCACCGTGTTCGCCGCCGCCGTCGTTGCGGCCCCACGGCAGCATCCCGTAACGTGACATCACACACCGTTTGGGTTTTCTCTCTTTAACAAGCAATATTAAAACGGTTGTAGCTTCGTAATTCTTTGAGATATCTGAATGGGATTTTCGTCACTAGGCATATTTTTTTGCCTTCTTTCTTTTGGAGTAATAATAATTTTCGAGTCTACACCCCTTTTGGTATGCGTTCGTCTGGGACACACCGCGATCTTGCTGGGGAAACTCTAACCACTCTATTCAATGAACGAGAGCGGGAAGCGAACCAAATTGTCCGTTTCAGCTTGGGGCCAATATTCTTTCGTATGTTCAGATGTCCGAATGACCGGCTGTTTTCCTTTACAGGCCGCATTTCTCAACCGATTCGCGTGACATTTTGTGAGCAGGTTCAAAAATTATATTGATTCATTTTTTTTCGAAAAAAAAAACATTAATATACACGCTCGCGAGTTCTGCCTACAGCTCACCGAGCCGCTATTAATAGTTGAAAAAGTCTGACGAGGTGGTGTAATAGTGTATATTGATTTATCATCTCAACTTATCTCCGGTCGACGAGTGCCACTTTCTAATCTATATATATCAACCATTAGCGGCCCGCGCGGCACCACCCGCGTTTTACAAATAATACAGGCGGGCCCGCAGGATAAAATGGCTATAGCCTATGTCCATTGCAAAAGTCCATGCTACATAAAAAATATCAGTAAAATAATTCAAATTGGATGAGTAGTTCCGGAGATTACCCAGCATCATTACCCTACATACAGCTCCATCATCATCGTCCTGAGCCACCCGCATCCAGCGGACTCCTGCGACTTTTAGGTGGATGTCACACTGCCCCGCATCTACGGACGGAGATGCGGAGCTGCATACAAATTTCACCGGAGATGCGGCGCAGTGTGACATCCGCCTTATCACGATCTTTTTAATGGTCGTCATTCCACCTTATAGCGGTCTGCCTACGCTGCGCCTCCCGGTACGTGGTCGCCTCTCGAGAACCATTCCGCGTCAATATCATCGGTTATTGCACGCGTGCAATTTATACTTTTTTTTCTAGCCTGGTTAGCTCTACTGCTGGGCAAAGGCCTCCCATTTTCCTAAAGGCGGCAACCCAAGCAGAGCGCGTCCAAATCGTCCCGCTATCTCCTTTTACGACTACCTCTGCTCCGGTGGCCGGCTTACGGGGTCATATTCATACTAAGCTTAAAAAAACATGTTAAGAAACTTTACCTTACCTACATTTTATGTCCCATCTTGTATTTATTATGTTATGTTCATCGACGATTGTCTTCCTCTTTGGTGTCTTGTAACTTTCCAAATTTTTACCATATACTTATCTGTGTTATCTGTACTTGTTTGTTTTTATTATTAAGTTATTTAATAGTTTATTGTCGGCCTATTGTACTCTTTCTGTCTGTAGTACTCACGGCAGAGGTTTGGACGTGACTTTGACACTCCGGTAGTTCGGGTCGCCGTCGCTAGACAGCGCTGTCAAACTGGTCACGTTCAGCTTAAGCCGTGCGTACTGCAGACACTTCAGGTCCCGCCGGAAGATCAGCGCCGGCTCTTGAGTCGGCATTATGCTGAGGCGGGACCTTTTCGTGACACGAATTGATTGATTCCACACAATGTTTTAGATTTAGTTTTATTTTTAATTTTAATCATACTTGTCATGAATAAATGTTTTTCTTTCTTTCTTCTTTCTTTCTTTCTTGCCTTGTTAGAATATAAGGAGTAGGTACCTTATTTGATAAGATTGCCCATTCAACGGAGTAGTGAGTGTGTCCGCGGCCGCTAGACTTCCGAACTGGCATCGAATCGGCCGAGCCACGCTAATTCCGCCGACTGCCGCGCCGCTATTGTTACTACTGCTACCCTATTACGTGTCGTATTTATACTCCCAACTTGCATGGAATTTATTGATTCCACTCCGGCTACTTTGACTAGTCTTGACTTAATTGGATCTTAGCCGGATTGTTTCTTGAACTTATGACAGGAATAGTTGCCGTTAAAATGTACAAGGTAATTTTGCCTTAGATACAAATTTACAGTAAGGAGGCTCAATAAGGCTTGTGTCATGGGTACGACGATATATTTATTTATCTACGTAAGTATCATTAGTGCTCTAAAATGCGTTCTGAAACCGTAGGAAATGACCAGCATTATTACAACCCATTTCACTATGTAAACGTTCTTGTCTGTGGTAGTAGTTAAAATATGTACTTTAATGTTATTTACAATATCGATTTTTGTAAGGTTATGACTTATGAGTTTAAATTTGGAACAGCTGTCAAAACTCAAGTGGGTCTCTATTCTAGTATCCATAGATATTAAAACAGTTATTGATACGAAACGTCAATTTAGTATGTTTTTTTATATAAACTGCACGACATATGATCTCGAGTGACATAAGAATAGGGACTTCATTCGTTTGTCTATGATTAAAAAAAAACGTTCGTCTTGACGGAGGATCGAATTGCCGCCATTACTGTTGTCATTTGTTTGTTGGTTTTTTGCTGTTGCGAAAAAAGAATTGTGAACCCACCTTAGAGTAGGTACTTATGATATGTGTGTAGATAAAGTAGTGTATATGCAACTGTACATAACTAGGCCTTAAAACACTTGTGTGATTCTATTATGATACTCACCGACGCTCGTTTCATAAAACCACACTCGTGTTTTAAGGCCGCTTATTATGTATCAGTTGCATAAACTATTATTATAGATTTGCCTACATAAATACATCGATTCAACCCTGAACGCCTTTTTGGCCAATTTGAGTTTTATTTTATTTTATACGACGGTGGCAAACAAGCGTACGGCCCGCCTGATGGTAAGCGGACACTGCAGCCTATAGACGCATGCAACTCCAAAGGAGTAACATGGGCGTTGCCGACCCTTGATATGTTTGAGCATTCGCCGTGTTGACAGCTTAAGGAACAAATTCCCTCGCTCTCAACGCAACGCATCCTCGGGAGCTCTAAGTAAACCTTTTGTTTACGTATAAAAATATGTGTCGCAATAAATAACTCAGGTTCTAAGGACATGCCATGTTTATTGCCACATGTATATCATTAGCTGAACACTTCCTATTTCTATATATACTACTCAAAAGAAATAAGGTAAAGTTTGGTGATCGTTACGTGAAAATTATATTAAACAGTAATATCTATTTTTTCCAGCTATTACACTTAAACCAAAATGAAAGAGGTTGGATTCTGAAGGATGCGGGACTTCATTAATTAGCCACTTCTTTAGTTTATGTCCAATAATTAAAATGAAATAGAAAAAATTAAGTGGCCCTTATTTTGTTTTGAAGAGTATATTATTATAATGTACCTATACTGGCTGCCCGCGGAACCACTTGCGTTCTTTGTGATACGGGATAAAATACAGCCTATGTCCCCTAAAGGGCTATCCTATATACTAGTAAAAAATATAGATAAGTAGTCCCGGATAAGAGGTACCACCTATTTACATTAAAACTTATCAAGCCACAAACTCACAAACTTAACCTCTCCTTTATATTAGTATATATCAGTAGATATCAATAATATTGCAATTATGTTCATGGAATGCGTAATTCAGTAACTTAATAAATAAATGCAAATGTATCAGGCTTTGATCGGTCATTGTTTCTGGGGGCCAATTTCGCAGAAAGTATAGAATTGGAATCGGTTTTATATTTGTCGTGCACCCTTGCATCCAAGCATAAACGCGCATTTATCAGTGCATAAGCTATAACGACTACCGCAACGGCTGGGAATAGGTATACTGGCCGCCGTACCATCAATAAATCACTGAAGATCCTAAACTGCAGTATCTGACAAATTTGTGTGTTTTGTTTTTGGGTGAATTTTTAATACAGCAATATGCACATGTAAATCTTATCAACATTTGATTTGGATCCCTTGAAAAATCCATAGATTTCTAAAGTGCAGTAACTGGCGGCGTGGAACGCGAAACACTTCTTCAAAATCATCATTTTAAGACTTAGACTCTTGTCGGTGCAGCTCTCGTTATCTGATTATATCTACGACCGCCTCCTCATGCAACGTCTTTAATTCAACTCAATTCAATTCATTTATTTGTTCATAAAACATGAGTATAAGTAGGAACATTGGTGTTACAAGCAATAAATCAGCCTATATACCGTCCCACTGCTGGGCACAGGCCTCCTCTCACGGATGAGAGGGAACGGGCAGTAGTCCCCCCGCTGGCCCAGAGCAGGTTGGGGACTTCACATACACGTTTGAATTTCTTCGTGGATGTATGCAGGTTTCCTCACGATGTTTTTCCTTCACCGAAAAGCTAACGGTAAATATCAAATGATATTCCGTACATAAGTTCCGAAAAACCCATTGGTACGAGCCGGTATTCGAACCCACGACTGCCGTTTGACAGCCGCATGCCTGAACCGCTAGGCTACCGTAGCTTATTGGTGTTACAAGTATCAGTCTAGAATCACTATATATATCACCTTGATTTGTTTCATCCTGTCCTTTCTTCGCTTCTTTTAATCATGCCTTATATGGTACGTCACGTCATATAAGGTAACAAATAATGTTCACTCTCTATCGTTTTTAAATATAGCTGCCTTTTCTTCCCTGCAACTACTTAATGTAAAAATCCTCACTAAAACTTAGCACCACCATTTGTACGGCAAGACCAGAAGAGGTAATCACAATGGACCGGTAATCCAGATACGTCGGTTCGATTTCGGACTTGAAAATTATTTTTTCATTGTTCTGAATCAAAAATTGTAATTGAATAAAAATAATGCCGATCAACTTCCGCACCCCGAATGTGGTCTAAACTTTTCAGAAGACTGATTACTTAAGTATCTAACATTCGCATGTTCGTCAAGTTAAAATGTGTAGTATGAATACATCTACACATAGAAAAAAATCGCACTATTTTAATGCATCTGGAGAGAAAAATCCTAATACAATTTCAAATGGGCACTGCCTAGTGTCAGCGATTTGGGGGAAATATGTGTATAAGTATAGTTTAGGTTCACATAGTTTAAGTTAGTTTGTATTTTTTTTATATACATATGTATGTTTATTTAGACAATGTATTATCTAACATAACTGCAATTTTATACGGTTGAAATATGAATTTAAAATTAATACAGTTAGTTGAATAGGTTCCCTGGAGTGACCATTACGTGTGGAGTGAGTTGAATATGCGTAATTAGTGCGGTATTTTTGACGCAATGTTAGTCTAAAATAGGGTTACCGCAGCACAATTTGGATGACCGTATTAGCATGCATATTTTTGAAAAGGTGCTGCAATGTGAAAAAGTTGGTATTTTATTGCAAAAACCAACGAGTTCAGCATCAAGCCCAAAACGATCTGTAGTAACCTAATGGGAATTCTATTGAATGCTGAATTTCAATTAAGCAATGGCTGAGTGGTAAACCGATACTTGTATTTATTTTATTCTATGTATTTTGCATCAGGCAACAAGAACTATATTAACATATACCTATATTTAAATAAAGGTTAGACGTCGACGCGCGCCGCGTTTTCTGGGAAAGTCGAATAACCGACCCCAATACCGCAAGAAAAGGACACCGCTCGGCCACAACTCCTCTTTAATAACGGTCAATATAGTTTTAGAGTTGGTTGCCTCATCATCATCAGTCGTTCCCTCAATGCCGAGGATCGTGGCATCATTTCCTATTCTTGCTGACCAGACTCCTCCGTAGGCTCCTGTGGCCCGCTGCAGTGTTTTGTGTGCACTATCTGGGGGGTGGTTTGCCCCGAGACCTCTGGTCCTTAACTTTGCCCCATGCTTTCCGGTAATCAAGTGACCACTTCTGATTGCCACACAGACATGTCCAAGCACATCGCTTCAGCAGACTGAGGAGTAGTTTCTAGAGTGTTTTTCCAGTAAAGAAAGTGGTTGACTCTCGGGTAACTCCACAGGGCATCAGGTGATACGACTACTTATCAAGCCAGCAGTTCACCGAGGTTTGTCGGCCGTCAACCAAAATGCATAAAACCTGACAGTATTAACAAAATTCATGATGAGGACCCTGTTCTCAATCAATCAATCAATCAATATATTTATTCGTTCATCACAGGTACATAAGGTGGTAACATAATATTTAAAGGAACAGCTATGACGTGCCTTCTGGCGTACGAAGCAAATGGTTCTTAATTACAATCCAATCTAAGTGATCTAACAATGAAAAGTCTATCTCTAATACTAGATTACATGTACAATATATTAAATTCAGAATATTATGTCAAAGATCATTCAAATAATCCGCTACACTATAATAACTTCTGTAAAGATAAATGGCTGTTGTCTCAGACCATGGTGGTAACCAGCCCTTCCAGCTCCTCTTCATTCACCTCTGAAAGTGCTCTGCGCCTCCTCCACGTGTGTAGTGGGCGAGTGCACGTCGCCCTCCCAGTTCAAGTGCTGCAAGCTATACAAGGAACTACTTGGTAGTCTCATCACAAATGAATGAAACCAAACGGTAAGGTCGACTCGCAGGGTAAAGTTGGTCTTCATGCGCAAGTATTCGACCATATGTTTGGCTTTCGTCGAGTAGTGCAGATTCCGTACAAATTATGAAAAACTATTGGTACGAGCCGGGATGTGAACCCTCGACCACCGTCGTATTGATTGAACCACTAGGCCACCGGTGCTTATAAAATACTTCTTCTATACCTAAAACACAAATGCAACTAAATCAGCAATAGCTAGATTTCACTAAACATCACGCCAACCTTTTTCGGCCAAGTTTCATCAAAACTTTATATCACTGCCCGTGTAAGCCTAGGCCAATATCGACCTGAGACATGGCCGAATACTCCGAATAGGCAATAAAGCCAGTGCTTTACGTCCTTGTCCGTGCTATATTAGCCGTGCTGTAAAACGGCTTGCCACGACAAGACACAATCGCGAACGTTATGCAAATCCGATACCGGCTAGGGACGGGATCGCTCTTCGTTAGTATGCACGCCTAGCACTTGTCGCATGAAAATATCATGGAAAACGAAGGTTTGAACTGTGGAAATGAATTTTGATTTCATAATTTGGTTTTAAAACACGGGTGGCTGTTCTCGCAGAGTTTTAATGTATAAATAACGAGTTTCACAAACTTTTGGTAGCTGAGGCGGCATTTTGATTATACAGCTTAATTTTCAGGTTAAAGCTGAATCAAATTGTATAAATAAAAATGCTCCAGTTACTAATTTGATGTTAACTACTTACTAACTTAGTGCTTGGGCACTTTGAAATGTATTCAATATAAGTAGCCTAAGATTTTATTTTTTCCGTCGCGGGAGTCCGCTGGATGTGGGTGGCGCAAGACCGGTTACTTTGGCACTCTTTTGGGGAGGCCCACGTCCAGCAGTGGACATCTTTCGGCTGATATAATGATGATGAAGATTTTCTTTATGATGGTATTTTGACAGTAAGATCTCCACGGTCAATTGCTATTTCATTAAATTTTACTTGATTAACATCTCGTAAGAAATAAGGCAAAAACTCGAAACCCATTTTAACCATCTCTGTAGTAATTACAGAATTGTCAAACAAAAATACACAGATATATACTCGTAATATCACCAAGTTACATCAAGACCAAAGTAAACACGAAGACTGACTGTATCTCAGTGAGTCGGTTGAAACCGAAGGTATACTAAGGTTAGGGTATCAAAAACATGTCTAACTGGGTTTTGCCACAAGGCATTTTACAGAATTCAATCAGAATTAAAATTACTGTTCCAGAACGATCTAAATTATACATTAAAACGAGTGAAATCAAAAGATTTTTCGAAAAACCCAACTGCTTTTTTACAAATATTAAAGCATATGCCAGGCCTACAATTAAGAGGAATCCAAAGATACCTCATATATCGAAATCCATTAAACGTTTTAGGCTGCAGGGCGTGCCATAGAACAAGACACACACACACACACACATACATAAATATTACGCTCGAAAAAGATAACTTTGCTCAACGTCGTTTTGAAATACGATTCGAAAATCGAGCTCCACGTGAATCGTCGCGCTAATTACTGGCAGCTATAATTTTGAGCTATGTAAATCCATAAATGCCTTGAGGAAGAAGAAACATATCCCATCAGCCGTTTATACTCAGGTGCTAGGTTACCTTGGTATCCGGTGAGTGTGTACAGTACAAGCCAACACCTGATGAAGGGTCATCGCTTGAAGGCTCCGTTTCGTTGTATGAATTTCTCTTTTAGCGCCAGCCTCATCGTGTATAAACCCATTAAGAATAATGTTAATTGTATCTATTTGTAATAACTCGTAATTTCAAATTGGATCTATTAAAATCTCCCTTCAAAAGTAACTCCGCCGTTCTTCTTTTAGACCGACTATAGATAAACTGGGATAGCTTTTCTCTCAGGTTTTGAGTTCTTGGTATGTTTTGCAGTGCTTCAATGAACGCATGTGTTATTTTTTTGGAGCTACATATTTTTATAGAAAATAATAATCGACGCGTGAACATGTTCCATCGACAAAGCAACCACGTCACTACAGCTGTAAACTTTTTACGTCCCTATTTACAAAATACCTCTACGGTTACGACTGCCGGCATATGCTGAGATATTTGCGATATGCAACATGCATGTAGCCTACGTAGGCATTTACTAGTCACGGAGTCACGGAGGCAGATTATTCATATAAGTAGGCAGACTAGGCACGCAAACTAACAAAATCAACATACGTAACACTTACACAACTACGTAGCCGAAGTCTAGTAAATTGCAAACATGAACACATTTCACCAAAAAGTCAGAAATGTGATAAAACTAGTGGCTCTGCGAGCTGTAGAAATAGAAAGTCAGTTTTTTTATAATTTTGCAAAAATGTTGTCGACTAGAAAATCCATAATATAATAATCTAAGGCCCCTAGCACACGGCGTATTTGAAACGCGCAGATGACGCGCGTTTCCCAGCTACCATCGGCTGGGTAATAGGTGAACGCGCGGTAGTAAGTGAACCGAGAGGCAGTTGAGAAATGCAATCTGTACCTAGAGGAGAACAGCTGGACAGCTGGGCAGCGGGACATCCGGACATACGAAATAATTTTGGCCGAAGGCAAAACGGAAAACTTCGTTCGCTTCGCTCGCTCGTTCGATTATACAGCAGGTTGATTGCGTAACACTGTCCGTACGTTAGGTAAATCTAAATGGCATCTTTTTTAGGGAAAATGACAGACTAGGCACACGCATTCACCTGGAGTTAACTTAATGCACCTGAGTTAATTCACCTGGGGGAATTAAGAACACTAAAAGTATAATCGTAGCGGCCGTTCAAAAAGTTGCGCAATTAGGTATAGCATGAGGGATATGTGCGCCATTTTCAGTATTCAACAACTCGTTTTCAGTTGAGATATCTTCTTTTTCAACTGAAAACGAAGCAAGCGGAATCTTAACATTTCTATTTGACTGGTATTGATAATTGAATGCACCATGTCCTTTGAGCGTGACTTTTTAAACTTGTTGTTCGCTCAAAGCTTTGAGTTGCTTTTAACTTCGTAGGGTTCTAGGAGGATTGAGAAAATGTTAGGAATTTATGTGACGTTTTCATTTGTTTACGAGCTGCAATCACAGAATAAGGGTGATTTTCACAAAATCGTCTGTAATCGTATGCGGTGTTCGTTAAAATCGGAATGTATGGAAAGATTGAGTGACAGCTGCTGTCGGCGCCATATTTAACACTGATCGGTCTGTAATTGTAAGTTGGTGCAACCCACCTTAAGTAGGTACTCACGTACAGAAGGTTATTTGTTGGAAAAACACGATTGACATCTAGAAAATTGACATCAGGGCTGTTATTCACTAATCGTTAAAGCGGCTCACCCCGCCGGTCGACCGTCACGAAACTAGACCTCTACCTACGCTTGGTTACTACGCATTGCGGTGTCAAGATATATTTGTGGGTGAGCGTTGAGGTGAGCTTAAAACAAGTTACAGAATAGGGGGGCAGGGTATCCCGTTCTCACGCGCTAGCCTAGTCTCATAACACGTGCCCTTTCGTTCCTAGCGCGATCGGTGTATCGACACCTCGGAGGTGCCCTAGAGCCGAGTTTAGCCAAACCTGCAAGAGGAACAGGTCTGCTGAAATTATCGTTGAGTACCATAGTCGACGGCAAAATTGCATTTTCGACGTTTTACTGGGGCATAAGGTGCACATAATAAATATTATCTTTGACGTCGACGCACAAAGATTGTACTTAATAATTATTTGACCTTTATTAAACATTAAGACAAAAAAACTATAGTTTTGACAATCGTCACTTTTTTAAGTACTTAATAAAATAACTTCATGAAACGCAGAATACTTATATAGGTAATGTTTCGTAAACCTACGCAATGGAATCCGGTTTATTTGATTTAGTGTTTTTCTGAAAATCAACAAATTTTTCAAAATCTTCCCAAACGCAGCTTTCATTAGTAGCCAGAGCTGACACAAAACAAACGTCATCAATCAAAGACACATAAATCATAATTATGGGCTATGTGATGGTATTCGCAACTTCTCGCTTCACCTCACAGTTTAGCTTGTAAAACTTGACCTCGAGATAGGTAACAACTTTGTGTGAACGTATGTAATACTTAGTCTGGTTCGTCCGAGGTCAAACAGCGTTGTTAATACCCCTAAGCATGTCGAGGCAACACGATACAGCAATGCGAATCTAATAGCGAAGTTGGATGCACTGTACCGTCGAAGTTTTAATGTATGTTCATCCCCAGTGAGTGCTACAATCAACTGTAGCTTATGTTATGCTCGCCTGGTCAGATGGAAATACCTAAAGTTTAGAGTTGTTTGGAAACAAAATACGGGGGTATTGCGGTTTTTTCATTAGGGAAGTAGTTACGCCAGATATTAGAAACGTTAAGGCTTTTGAATAATTTTTGATATTTAATTAATTATATAGACGTTTGTATTGCGGGTAGAAAATGAAATACTATGTCAAACAAATATTTAAATGAGGTCGTTTTCAACATAAAAATGGCAACTGCTTTGCATTCACGGTTCTGTCCAAAAAAGATTTCTAAACTCTGAAAATTATATGGTCCAAAATGACAATCAATTCAGATTTGTATGTACGTAACTACTTATCAAGGTTTCCTTACCATTACCAGCTTTATTAAATTTAAGGTTTTGTTCAAGAAATATCAAAGCGTGCTATAATTGACGTTTCATAAGGTGATGTCTTATTTAATGTGAGGTGCCTATTTTATTTAACTAAATACCATTCAAGCCTCTCACAGACTGGCTTGGTCTGGCCGCGGCGGTCAATAGTAAACTTTTCATTCGCTGTCTACTATTGACCGCCACCGCAGGCCGCGCCTGTCTGAGATATTCAAACTTCTTTTTGTTATAAAACCTCCTTTGTTTAAAACGAATGTTTGAGTAACAGTTACCATTAATTCATGTTTTCTGCCACCGAATAAAATAAGTTTAACTACAGGGCCTAAATCACTCTGGCGCGGCCTGCAGCGGCGGTCAGTAGTTAAGTTGACAGTTATTGTCAAAATTACTATTGACCGCCAACGCAGGCCGCACCAGTCTATGAAAAACCTAAATCATGCATCACACTGGCGCGGCTTGCGGTGGCGGTCAATAGCGATTTTGGTGATTGGAGAAATTATGCGATTCAGGCTTTAGTAGTTAAAGTAATCTTATTTGGTGGCCAAACTACTTACAACACATGAATTAATTAAACCAAGGACGTTATGAAACAAAATATGGTGTTACAATATCTACTTATGTAAAAATAATATAAAAACGATTATTTTTGCTTTCTGCGCCCTCTGTTAAATTCAGCGTGACTTCGGCCATCAAGTGCTTCACTTTCATCCTACAAATGCCATCTGTTGAAGTGCGGGTGAACGATATTTGAGCGGGTAAAGTCGGAAGTTCTTTAGTTCCGTCGTACACCAGTAGAGGGCAGTTGCTAGTTCGTTATATCGTTTACTGCCAAGAATCACTACGCGCTATGCTCGTAGCCGATCCCCGGGGTTTTCCTCGTATGTAGTGGAAAGCAACTACGGCGTAGGCACCCGCTAGGCGGGTTCCTGGCAGTAAAAGTATTAACACATTCACTGGCAAGAATCGCTACGCGCTACGCTAGTAACCTACGGCGTGCTCATTCGGGGCCGAGCAATGCTACGTGTGCTACGTCGTAGCGCGTAGCAGTATTGTTTCACGGAAATTTCTCGTAGAGGCATGATTCGATTGCGAGTCAATGGTCTTGAATGGGTACATAAAAAAAGATAAGGCATTTTAATATTTTTTATTACATCGAACACATTGTAGAATATAAAATACATAGCAGTTGCATAGCAGGTGATTATAAATATCTAAAATTACTCTAATTATTCTTCTAAGTATGTTGGTTTATTTGGAAAAGTACTTGGGTGAATAATGCAGTAATATTTTTTACGTCACACCTGGCCATAATGCGAGTTTTACTGCACGCTGCGCGTACGGTAAAACTCGCATTGTGGCCAGATGAAGACGTAAAATTGTGTACTTACCACGGGCGGTAATTCGTAAAGCCCCAGATCGCATATTTATGGCCCTCACCTTCGGTTCGGGCCACAAACACCTGCGATCTGGGCCATTCACGAATTCACCGCCCTAGGTACGTAATGTAATATGAGTACTTATTTGTTTCAACAATCAACATAGTATAAAACACTCCCAGAACATTTCCATCAGCACAGAATAATAACAAGGTGTGGATGTGTACCGATGTGTTGTTACAACGATTAAACAAGACAATAAACCGGTACCTAAGTCAAATGACGCGTTAAACATTTCAAATGTTGCGTTAAACATTTCAAACGATGCGATAAACATTTCTCAAGAAGGACGACTTTCTGACTGGCCGAATCGTTATTCGGTATTTCGTACTTTGATGAGCAATGAGCATACCGTTTATTATACATACATACATACACGCCTTTATCCCTAAAAGGGGTAGGCAGAGCACATGAAACTTGTGTCCAGTGCCACTGCTAGCATAAATGTGGGTACAAAAGATCGACAAAATGTGATATCGCAGTGATAGGTTGCTAGCCCATCGCCCACAACACATTTCAACCCTGTTCCCTTAGTCGGCTCTTACGACACCCACGGGAAGAAAGGGGGTGGTGCTATTCTAATCCGACACCACACGGGTCACCGCCACCACGGGATACCGCCAAGTGCGATTCGGACTCGCGCACGAAGGATTCCGTACCATTATTTATAGAAGCGCCAAAAAATCACGTTTTTCAACTGTCTAACTATCACGGTTCTTGAGATAAAGCCTGGTGAGAGACGGAAAAACAGACAGTCAGACAGACAGCGGAGTCTTAATAGGGTCCAGTTTTACCCTTTGGGTACGGAACCCTAAACAGACAGACAGATAATGATTAAATTTAGAAACAATATTAAAAGCGAAGAACAGAGAGAAAAACGCCTTGCAACAAGGCGCAAAGATTTGCAGCAGCTTATCACATCAAAACTCACTGTGACCACCAGCACTGTCCGAGGTGTCAAGGGATTACGCTATCCATTAAGTTGCCCATAGAGTTAGAATATAATAGAATAGAATAAGTTTATTTCTCCGAATATGATACATTTGTTGGTATGTTTTACACATGTCAGTTTCACATATATATCCTGCCGACATCGGCGTAGAAATATTATTAAAATTAAGTATATCACAAACATTCAAATTATCAAGACATAACAATTAATTAAAAAATATAACATATTATACGGAAATATAGTAAGATAGACAATTAATAATTCAAAAATTCGTTTATATAATAAAAACAAATGTCAAGCAGCCAGTTAAATCATTTTCTGTCAAATTGAGTATTTGGCATATATTTGAAGTCATTGGGAACTTTATTAAGTATACTGTTATAGCCCTCTCTCTCACCCTCCATTGGTCACGCATATCATCAATACTCATTTCACTTTAAACCTCCTTTCGCACATCATCCGCTCTATGGCCTGTCTGCCAAATTTAAATTCTGACATTAGAAAAACATGTATCAGTTCTGAAGAAAGATTTATAACAATTGGAAGAAAATAATGCGTTTTTTTAATAAAATAAGTACGCGATAAACCCCTCAATTGTGCAGAAGAAGAGAGGCAATCAGCATACCTTCGATTATAAAGAATAACAAGTGGCGGCCGCTCGAAACCTCGACAAGGAACTTCAGGTACGGCAGGCTTCCATTAAACTCATTTCATTTCTCAGACCAATCCGTCCCTTCTGGCCTACGGTCTTCTACCGCACGGTCCTTCGTCCCCTTTCCTTCCCCGCGCCCACATTTCTGGTCTTCGAACCGGATTTATCCTTTCTTCTCGCACCCCCGCACCCCATCTCATTCATTCATTTATCGCGTATTCCGACCCCCGCACCGCCCTTATAAATTACCTAAATTATTTAAGCAGTTTAGGTAAATATTATAAGAGTTTTCCTATTCGTAGGTACAATTTATACGTATTGTTTTATTTTTATCCGCATAGACCGCTTTCAATAATTTTAACCGCTTCGCACTATGGCGAAAATACATAAAACACCCAAAAGTATCGACAGCTAGTATTTTGATGACGAACTGTCGATGCTTGAGGCGAAACGCAATATGATCTTTGAACTCGTTCAAGGTATTTATAATGAATCGCTTGTTGTTGATACCGATGAAGCAAGTCGAGAAAGTTTCCTCGATTCTGTTCCACCACCATCGAGGAAATTCGCTCGGAGTTTAAAGAGGTGGTAAACGAGCATAATCGCACGCTACTTAGGGGTAAGACTGCTGCCGTTCCCAATTATCAGCCGATTATAGCCTTCGAAGATTTATATTGCCGCATTAGAAGGGTTATCAAACGACTTCAACCAGCCGCCGTGCCGCCTGCCGCGTTGCCACCTATAACGGTGGAGCGATCCAGACCTTCTTTGCCAGCAATGGAACTGATGGCGTTTGATGGCGACATACGCAACTGGCCGCTATTCTACGCCAGTTTTAAAACAAGAGTGCACGACAACCTGTCGCTTACAGATGACGAGAGACTATACTATCTTATATAAGTAGGGAAATTGTCACCGAAAGCTCAAGCCGTCTTTGCGGGTATAACGCCATGCGCTGACAATTATAACTTGATCCTCGATTGTCTTATCGACAGATTTCATGACAAGCGCACCCTCGCCGCTACATACATGGATCAAATGCTCAATTTAAAGATTAATGGGCCCGCTTCTTCATCCAACCTTCAGGCGTTCATTGACAAGTTTGTCACAGCTGCGAACGCGCTTAAATCGCTTAAACTCAGCGACTTAACTGACTATATGCTGCTTCACGTTGCATTAAAGAAGTTGGATCAAGAAACTATTCGAGCATTTGAAATGGAGTACCGAAACATCAAGATTCCTACCTTTGCCAACCTCGCCGACTTTGTCAAGAGTCAGTATAGGATTTACCAGAATACGCAGCCATGTACCGCCGCAGTAAGTCCCTCGCGCGACAAACCCGCTAAGACGCCGCGACCACGCAGCTTCGCGCCCAACCCACAAAGTTATGTGGCTAGTGCGAACCTACGCAAATGCATTTGTGAAAGCATTGTTCACGAGCATTTATACAAATGCCCCGCCTTTAATGACTTATCGCCATCCGAGCGCTTCAAATGCGTTAAGGAACATAACGCGTGCGTCAATTGTTTAAGCATTAAACATAGAACCCGCGAATGCCATTCCGAATTGAAATGTCGACTTTGCCGTCAAAGGCATCATACGATGTTGCATTTTGATACGGACAAAAATGAAAAATCAGTGACGTATGTGTGTACGTGTCAAACCCTTCCGCCTGTGACGGAGCGAAATCATCGCCGCCCGCATCAAATCCAAGTTGTAACACTTCCACTGCGTCGCACGTACTCGCAGTCGCAAAACAACAAGGCGTCGGGACAAACTGTGAAATGTACGACGCGTAATACAATAATATTGTCGACCGCGAAGGTTCTTGTTCCCGACAATATGGGTGGAAGACATCTTGTAAAATGCTTGCTTGATTCCGCCTCTCAGAGTAACTTCATCACGGAAGACTGTTGTACGCGCTTAGGTTTGACGTATGATAAAAAATCGAACGTAACTGAGCGAGGCATTGGAGGCGCCGAGAAACCTAGTGGGGGTACCGCAAACTTTAAAATATTTTCGCGATTCAACGAAGACGCCAACTTTGACGTTTCGGGGGTTTACCATTGAATTGCCGACAAACATTTCATCGAATATTATTTCAAAGACAACGTTTCAAGTATTTTCATTTCATCGACAAGTTATTCCGTCGAATACTCGATACTAGGTAATTTGCACCGAGGTCTTTTAATTGGTAGTTGACTTATTACAATAAAATTCATGTCATGGCTTTTCATTTCGAGTTTTTTTTATTCATTTTTTTTTACTTGTAATAATATTTATTCCGCATAAAATTATTTCAATTGGTAATATTTCGTTGTCGAAACTAAACGCACATAGATACCATTTTACAACATCAAGCAGAATATTCTGAGGTTAAGTTGTTAAAATGCATAGCAAAAAATTTAAAAGTTTAAGTCTTAAATCTCTTCAGACTTATGTCTTGTTGATTTTTGTTTTTTTTTTGTAATAAACGATTTACACCAATGATTCTTAGTTTTATTATACGTACATATTATTTATCAATTGTCATGATGATCAGAGCTCGCGTGCCATCTTGTCATAGCCGTGCAGCGGGTCAACGCCACCCCGCTGCGCGGGGTGTCTATTTCTTGTCTGAGGGACACAAGTGAACCCTAACCTAACCGACCTAAAACAGATTTCGCTTATGACAAGCCATTTTTGTCCACCCTGATATTTTTTGTAATAAACGATTTACACCAATGATTCTTAGTTTTATTATACATACAATAATACATAATTAACTACATAATTTGAATAATGTATAAATGTGCAGTAGGACATATAAAATTGTATTAAAGTAAAATGTCGAAGAAATGAATTGCAATGTTATGTAGTTGTGCCAATTAAGATAATTTGAAACAAACCAGCTATTAAGTAATATTCGTTGAATAGTATTTCTACGTAGTAAGATAAATTTAAATGAATAGTAGTTGAAATAAAATAACGCCAAACAATATTACTAGTACTAAAGTTTCGATGAATCGTTGTCGATGAAATAATATTCGATGAAAAGGTTGTCGACAAAACAAGGGTACACCCGTTTCGGGTCTTGTAGTGGACCGCATCACAGATGACTTACCGTCTGTCGCTGTGGACACGTCGGCTTTCGTGCACGTTCAAGGGCTCCCTCTAGCGGACGACACATTTGATTCGTCTGCCACAATAGATGTACTGCTGGGTGCTTCCATATTTCCACATTTGTTGCTGCCGAAGATTATTAAAAGCGAAATAAATGGAATACCGCCGGCTATCCAGTCATTACTGGGATACATAATAATGGGTTCAGCCCCCGCTTTACAGGTGCCACGAAAATTTACATCCGCATGCTGTGCTTTCGTTCAAGATTCTATAGACCACCTCCTCAAAAGGTTCTGGGAGCTTGAGGAAGTCTCCGCTCTGCCCGCTCACAGTCAAGATGACATTGAATGCGAGGACTACTTCCTCGCCACCACTACGCGAGACGCTAGTGGTAGATACACAGTCGCGTTGCCGTTTCTCGACGATGTATTCAAGCTTGGATATTCGCACTCTGCTGCTTATAGGCGTTTCCTTTGCCTTGAAAGGAAATTAGAGGCATCGAGTACTTTACGTCCCGCTATGAGGTCATCATTCGTGAATACGTCAATAAAGGGTATATATCGGAGGTAACGAACTCGAAGGATGCTTCACCCGCACCTGCATACGCGATCCCGCATCACGCCATCGTGCGTGAGGACAAATCAACGACGAAGGTGCGTATGGTACTGGATTCTAGTAGCAAGACCAGCTCAGGCCTATCCCTGAACGATATTTTGCACTCGGGACCTAATCTACAGGGGGATTTGTTTTCAATCCTCTTAAACTTTCGCCTGTTTAAGATAGCCCTTTCAGCCGATTGTCGTCAGATGTTTCTGCAGATTGGTATCCGCGAACGTGATCGCCAATACCAGCGGATATTATTCCGATTTAGCCCGCAAGATCCCGTCGCAATATACGAGTTCAATCGAGTTTGCTTTGGAATGAAGTCGAGTCCGTATCACGCCCTTCGCGTCGTACGACAGCTGATTGCAGACGATGGACATAAGTTTCCAACAGCAGCGGCGATCGCATCCTCATGCACATATATGGATGATGTATGCTTTAGCATAATGTCAGAGAACTCGCAGCAGCAGGATGAATCCATGGCAATCGCCGCTTCTAAGGAGCTGATCGACCTATTTAAATGCGGTCAATTTGACCTCGTAAAATGGACTTCTAATTCCAATGCTGTTTTAGAAGCTATACCCGCCTCGCATCGAGCTTCTGTCGTTGAAATTGATGGGGGGGTGTCTCAAAAGGTCTTGGGCTTGTGCTGGAACAAGCTTAGTGATAACTTTTATTTCAAAGTCACGGAGCCAGACTCGGCGTGTATTAAAAGAACAATTTTGTCTGCTGTCGCACGTCTGTGGGATAACGTGGGCTTGGTAGCTCCCGTTGTCTTGCACACAAAACTCCTTATTCAGGAGCTTTCGTTAATCAAATGCGATTGGGATGACGTTCCCCCACCCCATATCGTGAATAAATGGGAACAATTTTGCTCTGAGCTGCCAAAGCTCAATGAAATCCATATACCGCGCCATCTTGGAGTAGTACAGGATTGTACTGTGAACCTTTTAGGATTCAGTGATGCATCTGAACGCGCGTACGGAGGTGTGGTTTACCTTCAAGTTCTTAATGGAACAAAAGTGACAGTTCGACTCGTGTGCTCCAAGTCAAAGGTTGCACCACTTAAAACACTCTCTGTTGCGAGACTAGTATTGTGTGCATCGGCTCTCCTATCTAAGCTCATGCGGAAGGTCTTGGACAATTTTGAGCCACGTTATAAAATAAACGAAGTATACGCCTTCACCGACTCTAAGATCGTCCTCTGCTGGATTTATTCCTCACCGCACCGCTGGCAAACGTTTGTTGCTACCCGTGTTGTCAAGATTATTGAAGACATTCCTGCCAGCTGCTTCCATCACGTGGCAGGGTTGCAAAATCCCGCGGATTGCTTGTCACGCGTCCTGTCACCTGCCAAGCTAGTGGATCATCCGCTGTGGTTCAGTGGGCCGCCATGGACTTCCAAGCATCCATCAGAATGGCCTTTAAGGGAGCTCGATCGTGAATCCGTCGGTGAAGTGCCGGAGCTTAAGCCGCTCGCACACGCTACAACTACGGAGTCCACAGAATCACCGCTTTACTCACTCGCGCAGCGAATGTCGTCGTGGTCCAGACTATTGCGTATCGTGGTTTATGTTTACCGCATTTTAAAACCGAAACCGCGCGCCACGGCGCTTACTCGGTCTGATCAGGAGTTCGCTGAAGGTAAAATAATTTTATCTTTGCAGAAAGTGCACTTCAGTGACGATATGGACAAGATAAAAAATAACAAATCTTGTTCCCCCGCTTTACAAAAGCTTAAGCCGTTCTTGGACAAAGACGGTTTGATCCGCGTTGGCGGACGACTATCAAACGCTGGATTAGAATATTCGCAAAAGCACCCAATTGTACTTCCGCGCCGCGATCACGTGGTCAACATAATAGTTGACTACTTTCATAAGAGACATTTACACGCCGGTCCTGAAACACTGATGTCCTTACTCAGGCACCAATATTGGATACTCGCCGCCCGTCGAGTTATTCGTGAACGCGTTGCTAAATGCAACACGTGCTTTAGAGCGAAACCCCAATCATCGTTCCCACTTATGGCGGATCTGCCGAGCTGTCGCGTAAACAAAGTGGACAAAGCATTTTCACATACAGGATGCGACTACTCCGGCCCATTGCAATATACGCCTGTTCGTGGCAGAGGGGTTAGAAGTCGCAAAGCATGGTTGTGTATTTTCACCTGTCTAACAACGCGCTGTTTACACATCGAAATAGCGACGGAGCTAAGTACCGCTAACTTTCTTGCTGCTTTAAAGCGCTTCTTATCGCGACGTGGTGCAGTGCAATGTCTGTACACAGACAATGGAACAAACTTTGTCGGCGCGAATTCTTATTTGAGGGATCTGTATAAGTTTCTGGATAACTACCGCCCATGCTTGACGGCAGAGCTGGCCGAAAACAGAATTGAATGGAAGTTTATTCCTCCGGCTGCACCTCATTTCGGAGGTGTGTGGGAAAGTATGGTCAAAATTGTTAAAAACCATCTGTTCAAAGTGATTGGCAGACAAATTTTGTCATATGAAGAACTGTTAACGACCCTCACCCAAATAGAGGCACTTGTAAATTCTCGGCCACTGACCGCTATGAGCAGCGATCCCGCTGAGCCGTTAGCACTCACACCGGCTCATTTTCTCAATACTGCGCCACTGCTATCCTTACCATCACCATTATCGAATCGGCTAACCTGCTCGACCGACATACCCTTCTGGATGGAATGGTGCAGTTATTCTGGAAGCGATGGCGTGCCGAATACTTACATCAGTTGCAATCGCGGGCAAAATGGACCACGCCATCAGTTCCCATTAATGTTGGCACAATGGTAATTATAAAGGTGGATAATGCCCCGCCATTCTCTTGGCCTTTAGGCATTGTAGAGGCAGTTCACCCTTCAAAAGACGGCACAACCCGTGTCGTCACTGTGAAGACTAGTAGAGGCAGTTTGACCCGTCCTGTCGTGCGACTATGTCCGCTACCTAGCCAATAGTTTTATTATTGTCTTTTTATCTTTTATTATCGTGGGGCTGGCATTTTTAAGTTCCTCATTCAGCTTAGTTCTTTAAAGGAACCCTTTAAGGCCGGGGGAAATGTTATCGCCCTCTCTCTCACCCTCCATTGGTCACGCATATCATCAATACTCATTTCACTTTAAACCTCCTTTCGCACATCATCCGCTCTATGGCCTGTCTGCCAAATTTAAATTCTGACAGTAGAAAAACATGTATCAGTTCTGAAGAAAGATTTATAACAATTGGAAGAAAATAATACGTTTTTTTAAATAAATAAGTACGCGATAAACCCCTCAATTGTGCAGAAGAAGAGAGGCAATCAGCATACCTTCGATTATAAAGAATAACAAGTGGCGGCCGCCCGAAACCTCGACAAGGAACTTCAGATACGGCAGGCTTCCATTAAACTCATTTCATTTCTCAGACCAATCCGTCCCTTCTGGCCTACGGTCTTCTACCGCACGGTCCTTCGTCCCCTTTCCTTCCCCGCGCCCACATATACAATTTACTGAGTTAAAGTATTTGGGTGTAATACTAGATGCCAAACTTAACTGGAGCAGCCACTTAGACAACAAAATCCAAAAAGCTACAGTCGCTTTCTGGCCATGCCGTAGAGTGGTAGGTAAGACTTGGGGGCTAAACCCCTAAGACCTCTATGGCTTTACCAGGCGATAATTCGACCAATAGTAAGCTACGGAGCCGTAGTGTGATGGCCTCGCATCACACTAACCACGGTCGAAGCTGACTGACCTGTATGGCGGCTAGTGGCTGTATGAGGATCACACCGACTGCAGCCCTGCAAGCCATCATGGACATTCCGCCACAACGACGAATCTAAAAAAAAACCCACGAGCCATTGTACCGTGGATTGCTCGCTGAATTGCAATGCTGGTGCGTTGCGCGAGAAAGCCACCAGTTCTTCGGTAACCAGTTAGGTACATCAACAAGACGTTATGCGATTTCCACAAATAAATTATGCGAAATGGGACCCCACGGACCGAGGGTCTCGACGCCAAAGGGCACAACGTTGTATTCTCGACCCTGAGGGTATGTATATTTACTACCCAAGTAACATTTTGGACCTATAACTTAGGTTTACATCACAAAAAGGTTGAGTAAACGTCGTATAATGGTTTTAGTGGTGACTACCCGTTCTATAATGGCGTTTGATAACACGTTCTTGCTCTATAAGCTTAATAACCAAATTATCCTATTAGCTGTTGATGTAAAGGTTTACATGAGCATTTTATAAAGCCATGTGCTATAAAAGCCTCAAATATAGACAGTATAGAGCAATATTACTGTATAACAGTGCTTGAAATCACTATTGTGTATCTAATTTGCGCTATAAGGTTTCCCTGATAACCGCTATAAAAGTTGCGTTTTAGCAGTGATGAACATTCAACAATACAAGGATATTACGATATTGTGGTTCCACAAATCACTTGTGGTTTCACAGTAGTACATGATACTTTAATAGTCATAACAGCAGTTAAAAGTGGTTAATGGTTTTGGAATGCCTATTATAGTCTCATTGCGGTAGACGTCACTGAGACTCTTTTATATGGCCGAAGCTTTCTACGTATAATGGTTTTGGTTGTTCTTTTAAAATACAACAGCGTACGTAGCTGACTTTTTATCTCCTTTATAGGATAAATAAGGCACATAAAGGAAGGAAATTGCTACTTTTAAATGATAATTTGGACCTGTAAAGGCATATGTATCTTGCTTACAACTTAACCGACATGGGATATGGATATGGTAAAAAGTGCATTTAATATTTCTTATGACAACCAACACTGAAAAAGAAAACAACACTAATGACTAACCTATTTCATAAACCTTCCCTGGATATCAAAATGTATTTCTATTTAAAGAGTTTGTGTAACCCGGCTAAAGACTTATGGAACCCTAATTTTACGATGATGGCGGCCAAAACTTTGTCATGAGTGCTATAGTTAGCCGGTAAGAGCTACGGATTTACTTAATGGCTGTAAAGTAGAAACTGCGGTGAATTTAATTTAAAATTATTAATATATTTTATTGAAAACTCAACAAATCGAGGGCACATTAAAAAATACTAAATAAACCTAATACAAAAACTTTAGTCGCACGTGCTTCTTGCAGTATTGATCGAATTATTCAATTTCTAAATAAGATAACATAAACTTACCACGATACAATTCCTTAATAAAGTAGGTTTATTTTTCTTTTCGTTGGGTGAAGTTCACACAGCAAAATCTCTCACAATCCTTGCCGAAAATTATTAGGAAGAGCGTAGTAATAGGAATCACGGACTCTAGTATACAATGAAATAGCAATATAACGGAATCACGAACGCTACTACAGTATAAAAAATACTATAATAGCGTTACTGTGCCCCCTATGTCAATAAATTGTCATAAAAGCCATTTACATCAACTTAGTTGTCTGCTGGTGAAAGTAAATTTTGATGTTTCCAATATGGGCAACAGCGGAGCACATAAGTAAATAAAGGGATAAAAAGGCAAAACTTAAGAACAAAAAGATCATACTATGGGCTGATTTTGAGTTTAAAGAACCTGCGTGAGTTTGGAATTTAGAAAACCTAGCGTTACTCGTAGTAACATAACCAGGAAAAGATTGTTCAAAGAGGGGGAACCCAGGAGGCAAAGTAATTTTCTATCTACTATTTTATGCTGGGTGCCGCTGCCCTCGCCACTATAATGGTGCTCCTACAGCGTAATGTTATATAACATCAACTATTTCCTTTCAACATCTTAGTGTTACATAGCGTCATCCTTGTTACACTATGTTATATAACATTTATAACAGCCAGTTTGATGATGATGAGTTCCCGGCCGATTTCGGCCACAGCGACTGCGTTCAAATGTGCTGTCGACGGTCGTGTGCTCGCATGTGACTTATGTAGCCAATCTTCTTCGTGAAGGTCCTCGCCCACTGCGGACATATGAGTACACCGTCGACATAATTATAATTGATTGCCGCAGGTGGTCTGGCTTTCAGTGTATCGCGCTTCGAGTCTAGATCAGAGCGCCGCTCAGTCTCAAAATCAAATACTTTTGATTTCACAAGCTGTCGCCACTCCAGTCTTGTGGCAGCTTCCTTCTTCCACAGCGAGGGCTCAATCCGGCACTTTTTCATGTGCCGCTTCAGCACATCTTTATACCTAAGGAGTTGTCCGCCATGCTTTCGCTTGCCCTCCTCAAGTTCCGAATAAAAGATGCGCTTCGCCACTCGCTGTTCCGCCATACGTGACACGTGTCCACACCACCGAAGCTGTCGCCGCATAAGGTAAGCCTCAATGCCACTGGTATTGGCTCTCCGCAGCACATCGGTGTTCCGCACGCGGTCGGACCACCGGATGTTAAGTATTTTCCGCAGACATCGGAGATGGAATCGGTCCAGCATGCGGATGTGCCGGCGGTACACGGTCCACGTCTCAGCGGAGTATAAAATGTTAGGTAGTACGACAGCCATGTACACTGAGATCTTAGTAGCTAACTTCAGATCATGTGAGCGGAAAACCTTTAAATCCAGCTTGCCGAACGCTGCAGCTGCAGCGCTAATTCTGCTGTTTACCTCTGCATCAAGGTCACACTTTGTTGTTAACGTGCTCCCCAGGTATCGAAACCTTTCGACTTGCTTCAACTTGTCCTCGCCGAGCTTGACGGCCAGTGTCTCCTGACCGTGAATGTCAAGCGACACCACTTCCGTCTTTTTGACACTGATTTTTAAGCCAAATCTGCGACAAGCCAGCCACAACAGAACAGCCAGTTTAGGAGCACCATGAAGGTGCGCGCGGTGGAAATACGTACTAAGTCCCATACTAATTTCAATTCTCGCCCATCCACGCCCCGCCTCGTCGTGGAAAACCACCTTAAGTCTTGGCCGAGCTGTAAGACTTACGTATGCACAACTTTTAACACAAGAAAACCGGTTTGTGTGTATGTGTCTGACACCTCAGCATAACTTTGAGCTAGTGCCTGGCTCACTGCCGCAGAGCCACCACTTGTCATCATATTGAATGGGAATGCAAAAAATATTTTTGCGATAAAGGTCATAAATTAAAGAACGCGACTGTTAGTACTTGTGTGAGATTCATTTCCATATGTTCATACATTCACTTTCGAATCATTAATGAATACGTTATGAAAAGGACATTGAGATGAAAGTCGTTACAGTCGCACCTGCGAAGACTCCTGGCACGTAGCATACACAGTAGATGACATGATAATAATATCCAATAAAATTGTGATTAATATGTAACAATATGTAACAATAAGTAATAACTCTATTTCTATGTAATATTTATATAATATTATGGATAATTGAGTATGAGTATGAGTATAATCACTGTGTGCATAAACTCGGGAGCACTCGGCGTCGCCCGGACTTCACCTACGCGTCATTGGGGGTGTCTTCGGCCATCGTTACTATCATCGTTACTCCAGTCACACCTGTGAATAATGGATCAATACGGTATTTGACAACAGTGAAAATGTATTATTTTTCAAGGGCTGGCAGTTATCTCGCACAAAGAATTAGCTTAGCTATTCAGCGAGTTAATGCTGCCAGCATCTTCGGCACAATGCCGCAGGGGCCTTTTTTAGATTTAGTTTAGTACTATTCTATTTTATTTTTAATTTAGTTTATTATTATTACTTTAGTTGTTATCTCTTTTTTCATTAACAACAGATCAACATTATGAAAATACTCGGAAAGAATCAATGTTTCATTTACGTTTGCTATTTTAAGAATTTTAAATTCATATTTTTTTTAATAAGGACTGTTTGATTGTGACGTCATCATCATATCAGCCGAAAGACGTCCACTGCTGGACATAGGCCTCCCCCAAAGAGTGCCAAAGTGACCGGTCCTGCGCCACCCGCATCCAGCGGACTCCAGCAACCTTTACCAGGTCATCAGTCCACCTTGCGGGGGGCCTACCCTCGCCGCGCCTTCCGGTTCGTGTTCGCCACTCAAGAACCTTTCCGCCCCAACGGCCATCGGTTCTACGCGCTAGATTGTGACGTCACTAGCAAGTAATCCCTACAAATTGCATACTAACGGAACGTTATAGACCTTTCATAAAAATAAGCTAATTTGAATTTTGACAAATACCGTATTGAGATACTATGATCATCCTGAGCAACATTGT
Source organism: Epinotia bilunana (assembly GCA_947049275.1). Lineage (NCBI taxonomy): Eukaryota > Metazoa > Arthropoda > Insecta > Lepidoptera > Tortricidae > Epinotia > Epinotia bilunana. Next base: position 7,924,799 of record OX346271.1, on the reverse strand, counting down.
GGACTGTGGCAGTTCTCGCTTGTGGCAACCACAGTTGCCAATTTCACGCATCCCTAAACTGATGGTGGCAACCGTGTTTGCCAAGCGAAGTATGGATTTCTTTGATGAAGAAGAATTGGAAGCAATTTAGGGTATTTTTTTAAAAATCCGAAATCAATTGAGCGGCTAGGGCGAGTTCAAGAAATTAGGAATTTGGCCTTTCTTTACACTTTTCTAATTGGTATGCGCTTGCTGTACTGTATTTGTGTCACCTTGCGTCCATGCATCCCGCGCCAGTCAGTAAGTACTCATTTAAATGAAGGCGCGGGAAAGAATTGGTATATTCCTGCCGGCGGGGACGTCCACCGCCCCCGCGTGGTCGTGCCGGTTTCCCCTGGACTTTGCCCAGGCTAGTCTCTAATCAATTCAAGCGCTGTGTTGGGTTCGTCCTATTATAGCAACAGTCACAGGGTTAAAAAAAACGATATTATTGACTGACCCAGCTTACTGATATCGGAGGTAGTAACTCCGCACAGGCCTTATTGACTTTACTAGTTTACTCCGATTTGTGTATGTGTAGCGAAGCATTCGAAATTATTTCGTATGTCCGGATGTCCGGCTGTTCTTCTCTACAGGTCGCATTTCTCAACCGATTCTCGTGCATTTTTGTGAGCAGCTTCAATAATTATATAGACTGTTTTGCACAGTTGGTTTTTCTTAGTCAAATAAAAATAAGCCAGGCTCGCGAATTTTATAACGCACATGAGCCGCTATAGGCAGAAAGTTTAACTCAGTCCTCCCTGCGGCGCGGCGCGTGGGAGCGGAGGTAGGACGATAAAGTGGCGCGGGTGACGTGCGGGAAGCGAAACTCGTCGCCCGCGGCCGCGCCCCGATATCGTCCTACCTCCGCTACCGCGCGCCGCGCCTGCGAGGACTGAGTTAAACGGTCTGCCTATAGTTTATTTTTTTGTTTACCTACTAATATTTATTAATTTGTGTATTATGTGTGACCCACTTATACAACATACTCAATCCGTTCTGTCGGCTAGATTCCGGGGCCGGGAACCCCCGTCCTAGGTCGATTCTAGCAGCTTGGTCGCTCTGGCTTCCCCGGCACACGCAGGGCCAAAATAGTTGCTTGAAACTTCTTCTGAAACTGAGCATCATCCGATTAGAATGTATGTAAAAAATACATACATACATAGATTCACGCCTCTATTCCCTTATTTTGTGATACATAAAATACCTAAGTTTAATAAGCGTTGTTATCAAACCTCCAAAAACGGAAAATCGTAATAATAATTCTTGTATTAAAGATTGTATAGCAACTTTTAATACAGCAGTAAAAATAAACACTATTTACATAAAATTGAGAAAATAGAAAAACTAAACAAATACAACGTCAAATTATTGTTCATCTGAATGACAATGTCAGTTAAAATACCATTTTAAGTGCCAATATCGTTTAAAGGAGGTTTATACCTACGTTGTAACTGTTTCGAAAATACTATTTGAAATCATCGTGTGGTCTGCGCCGAAGACACTTACTTGGGTAGAACAATGAAGTATATCAACGGGTTCATCATATTGTTGCTCATAGCCAGCCAGTAGATGAAGAGGTAGATACATTGCACGTGCGTAAACCTCTCCAAATCAGGCCAGTAAGCTACCACCATGAAGTAGACGTGGGTAGGGAGCCAGCATACAGCGAATAACGTGACTACCACAATCAGCATGATAACCATCTGTAGGAATAAGATCAGAGTGACGAAAAACGTAAAGGATCACTAAGTCCACAGTAAGTTATGCACACAAGTATCCAAGAGATGGAAAGAGGAAAAAAGGGAGACAGAAGAAAAGATGGGGAGATGAACTCAAAGATATAGCCGGAGCCATATGGAGAAAAGAAGCTCTGGATAGAGTCAGATGGAGGACTCTGGGTGGGGCCTATGCCAAAGGCAACCAGACAATGTCAGTCAAAATCAGTAATCAGTAAAAAAAAGTACACCGTGCCACCTGGTGCTCGGTCACCAAATTCACCATTGCCAATATTGATTTGTCGGTGGGAAGCGGGTGCGATATTAGTGAGCTGTCAGCTGTCAATGACAACTGTCAGTCGAGTCAGTACCGATTCTTTACTGCGACATCAGTAAGCTCACGTCAAAATACAAAATACCGCACACCGATCCCGCCCCGCCAAGTCAAGAAAGCACCGGAAAAATAGTATTGCAACACTAGAGACGAGTTGGGCGCATTTTACGTCCCCTCTGCATAGGGAGTGGGATTTTCCGCATGCGTCGTCGTCAAAAATTTCCACTTTATAGCCTGCGGGCGTAGTATGGTTGCTATTTAATCACTTATCGCTATAGATAAGACATCGGTCAAGTTCTGACAAGTATGCGAGTGCGAAAGAGACGGATGTCTTATCCACAACGATAAGTGATAAAATGGCCACCATACTACGCCCGCGGGTGTGACGTAAGATTACTTACTCTTTTACGATCCTCATGCATGCGTCGCTGCGATTCGCTTTGTTCGCCGATGACCTCAGGCTTCCACAGTTTTTTACAGATGGATGTGTAGCAGCCCCCCATAATTATAATGGGGAAGAAATACGTGACGCACATGAACATTATGTCGAAACTGCAAATGCAAACAAACATACATATTAGGTGGACAATCTTACAAAAATCGAACTAGCCCCAATTAAGCTCAATAAGGCTTGTGCTATGGGTACTAGACGACGATATAGGTATTTAATAGATTTCATACTTAAATACATACTCAGAAACATAATATATATTATATATCAATTGCCTAATCTAATGTACTTACCTAAGAAAAGGTATGACTTGTAGCTATTTGTTATTCAATCACGCATAGAGAATTGGATGGATTAAGATTAAATTTGGCACATACGTAATCTATAAACAGGATATTTTTTGTACCAGAAATAATCTTCAGAAGCGATGAAATCTGAGGCATTTAGAAGTCTCTAAAGAAGCCTCGGAGAGACTCACTCATGACTTGAGAGTTTACGAGAAGTCTATATTTAAAAATACCTTACTAAATTTTTATTGCACATCTCAATTACAGTTTGGCAAAAAGTCAAGAAACAACTATTATTTTTCGACTTCGTTAAACTTGTATGTATGTATGTAAATACTTGATTGTATACAAAACATTAGTATAAATATAAGACAAAATAGGTTAAGTAAGTATTATGCTAGAAACTGATTGTCAATTGTGTTGTTATTTCACCTTATTTGTTAAATTTCGCTGATTGATTAGCATTAAAATGCATCAAAATTTTAATAAAATTAGCTAGATAAGACACAGTTCCGCTCGGGAAGTAATTAATAAATATTATTAGAGGTAATGTTTGTGAATTTGTATGTATTTGATGGTCAGTTTTATAAATTAGGAATCTAATATAAATAAATGTCCTAGTAAATAAAAAGTGAAGTGTCAAAATCTCTAGGTCGTCCTCTTTGTGTTGATATTAGCGGCGCTCCTATTATTTTCTAGACTTTTTGCCAGACTGTAAATGAAGTACAAAAAGATAAGTACCTAGTACTTATTCATCTGTGCGAAAATACTTTGTCCTAAAACTGTATGATAGGTTATTTGGAGATAACTGAAAGGGTTCCCAAAAAAGGCATATTCACACGACTTTCCATAATAAGGAGGGCAATGTTTTGTAATTTTATGGTCAAGGCTGAAACTCGGATTGAAAATAGGATCCAAAACGAAACAAACACTCATATCTAGTAATAGATTCAATCCATTGTTTTAGTCATCCATGTATAAATTGTATGACTAAATTGGGGGTTATGCAACGGACTCAATAACGAAAATAAAATAATAAAAATAAAATAAAAATGTTTTAATTCAGACCAGCGATCCATATTATGTTAGTAACAAAATGAAATAGACAATTTAGATCCTTAACGCTATGTTAGTAACAATAATAATAATGAAGACAACAGCAAACAGAAAAGACGCACGAATTTTGGCTTCACCCTGCACCGGTTTAGGTCACTTAGTAATAAAGTAAAATGTTATGGACTCACAATAACTGTGAGCCTGGAGAGTAATTGTCCCACATGCAGTGATGCCTGAAAAAAGGACATAATAGTAAGTTCCTATCAAAAAATAAAGTTTTGGTACAGTCGAGTTCTCCAATATCTATACAGACAACCTATCAAAAATATCTACACGTGTGTCTTATGTCAGTAACAATAAAGTCTCTGTATAGATATTTTTGAAAGATTGTCTATGTAGATATTGGAGAACTCGACTGTATAAGCTTTTATTGCCGATCGGCGATTCGATTGGGCTCATTGAGATCCACTCAATGAGCCCAAAGATCGCGGGCTTATCATGTGTAATTTAAGAGTTGTCATTGTCATAGCCAACTCCTTATTAAAAAAAAAACTGTCTATAACAAGACCATAAATCGAATTTTCACTTTCGTGAGACATGTTGAAATAATACTAATAATTGCACGGTTCAACTCACGTATTCAATGTCACTACGGGCGACATGTTTCGAACTCTTCGGGAGTTCTTCTTCAGGATGAGTGTTTTCGCTGCGGTGTCGCCATTTCATTTGTTTCAACAGGGCGAGATTGTTGGTACGAGAGAAAGGTTATGTGGCACGCTAGACTTGTGAGGCGATTGAGATTGGGCGCCGCCCAAATTTTAATCGTGATGGTGGCTGGATGTTACCACTAGCATGGAAAACTCATCATCATCATATCAGCCGAAAGACGCCCACTGCTGGACATAGGCCTCCCCCAAAGAGTGCCAAAGTGACCGGTCCTGCGCCACCCGCATCCAGCGGACTCCAGCAACCTTTACCAGGTCATCAGTCCACCTTGCGGGGGGCCTACCCACGCCGCGCCTTCCGGTGGAAAACTATCATTCCTAAATTGAAGTGGACAGTGTGTTCTGACCATCTCGTGGATACAGTAAGTTCAGTGTGCGTATCGTCTCTCGGAGGAGACGACCTCCTGCCACAATCTAACACAATTACTCTAGCGCTAGACTGCCCCCCTCCCCCCGCCCTAGCGGCGCGTGCGTCACTCATCCTGAATAAGAACTCCCGAAGAGTTCGAAACATGTCGCCCGTAGTGACATTGAATACGTGAGTTGAACCGTGTAATGATTAGTATTAAGAGCATAAATATTACGACACCTGAGAAACTGATAAATAATAAAAATAATTATAATAAACGTACATAATTCCCCATGAAAAAGAAAATATTTATTTAACCTTAAAAAAGTGTCAACCCTAATAACCTGTCACGTCTATCACACCGAATATTTATAGATTATTTTAACAATAGATAATAACTGTTTATACATTTTACCTAGTTTAATACTTTACAAGAGACCTTTTAACCCCCTTTCGGCTTTAGGAGTATTTTTGTAACTCCCAAAGTGTAGAAAATGTCAACTTGATTGGATTTCAGGAAGGTGGTCAAAGAATTGCAAAATTTGACTTAAACAAACGAACTACATTGCAAGTAAGCCGGGTAAATGTAGTACTTTTATTTGGACAACAAATTACTGGTCAATTTAAAAATTCTGGCGACGGGCATGATACAAATAGCCACCGAATGATATTTGTTTAAAATGAGCGGAACATTTGAGACAATGAATGTCTTAGAAATCGAATAATAAACCGATGTTTTACAAGAACCGGCTTTTAAAAGCATTAAATTTAGTACGGCTACTCGCCCAGAAGGCTCTGGGCGATTGTTTTCATACCAAAGTGACACGGACACGCCATTTGTTTTCAGTAAGAGAGTGTAAAATATCAACCTTAGTTGAAAGCATGAACTCAAAGTGGTTATAAAGTTAAAATGGGACTTTGTCAGTGGACGCCATAACACCAATAGTCGCTTTTGGCGCCGCGGGCACGACAACAATTAACACCTTTCGATGTTCTTGGCTTCCAAAGGTAAAATAACTGGACAGGTGCGAGCAAGAACAGACTCGCCCACCAAGGGTGTCGTACCAAATTATATATCTATACGACCATCTGACGAAGCATTTAGACGCCGCCTTAAGTACCTTTTATTGGAAAATCCATTATACTTAGTTAAAAAGTATAATATGAGTCTTGACTTGACATGGTACATTATTATTATTACCTATTTAAATTTGTTTTTTTTTTTTTTTTTTAATAAGGGGACAATCTTACACAAATCTACCTAGTCCCATAGTAAGCTAATAAGTAACGACGACATTAAATGTATTGTGTCACGTATTTTCAGATGTTTTTTCCTTAAGGTACGGAACCCTAAAAATGTTGACGATTATTGTCCTGCATACTTAGGGCTGTTAGGTGCCACACGATAACTGTCATAGTTAATCAATACAAGGCTGCTGGTCGCCACACTGGCTATCCAGATGGCCAACCCAGCCCTGTACATCACCCCCTTGGACTGCGGAAAAGCGAATGAACTGCACAATACCAGGTACCTGAAAAAAAAACAGTATTTTTTTGTTATTGACTAATATTTTAAATTAGGAAGTAAAATTTAGATGGCCGAGCAAGATAAATGGGTACTTTTTATCCTAATACCAAATACCAGTAAGGGCAAATATTTGTGAGCACGAGTTCCCAAATGTTGGATGTTTCATGGGTATTAAAAATAATTTTCTTTGATGGTTCTGGTTTATTTTAAGACTGTCAAATGGCTGAACCTGAACACACCATTTTCCGTTAGCTTTCTGTGAAGGAAAACATCTTAAGGAAATCTAATCTGAATGAAGTCTTGTTTTCCCTCCGGTGGAAGGTCAGATAGCAGACGCTTTCGTAATAATAGTGCCAACACCAAATATTGGGATAAGGTGTTAAAACGGACCCCGGGCTCCTTTAGGGCACAACCGGGAATAACGCTAGGAGGATAATGGTCAGGATTATTTCGTGATTTGGGTCATACTCGACGTAGGAATTAGTAGTTTTACGTCACACCGTGCACGCTGCGCGTACGGTAAAAGTCGCATTGTGGCCAGATGAAGACGTAAAATTGTGTACTTACCACGGGCGGTAATTCGTAACTCCCCAGATCGCATAATTATGGCCCTCACCTTCGGTTCGGGCCACAAACACCTGCGATCTGGGCCATTCACGAATTCACCGCCCTTGGTACGTAATGTACTATGAAGTACTACGAGTACCACAGAATAAGTACTAGAGATATAGAAGGTTCCCTGTTAACAAATCCCCTGTTTAGGTATGCCGACCGAGCCTAAACCTGGGCATCCCTTTCTATCGCATGCAACGCGCTGCGATAGAACGCGTGTGAGCCGTAGCCACATACCCTCTGGGGCCGGTAGGCATGTACCTACTTGTAGCGGCGCGATTAAATCACAGAGTGAGCCGCCCCTGCCCCCCCATTCTCTAACTTGTTTTAAGCTCACCTCAACGCTCACCCACAAATATATCTTGACACCGCGATGCGTAGTAACCAAGCGTAGGTAGAGGTAGAGCTAGTTTCGTGACGCGGGTGAACGGCGGGGTGAGCCGTATTAACGCTTAGCGAATAACAGCCCTGGTAATACTAAGTTGTTACTAACCGGTCGAAACTGATCGCTGTGAGAGTGAACACCGACACACTGATGAAAGTACACGATAAGAACTGATTCCACGTGCACCACAACTCGCCCCATATCCAATCGTTGTGCAATATATTGTAGAAGTTGAAAGGTGTGTTGAAAAATGACGTCAGTAAGTCAGCCACGGCTAGGTTCACTGAAAACAGACAGATCCTGTTTATTTATTTGTTTATGTAAATATGAAATAAACGTTCATACACAAAACATTGTTAAAAGTTATCTTAAATCTAGACCTATAGTTTCAAACTTGGAACATTTATTTCTGACAAAAAGACAAAAATAATACATATAATAAGTTATAAAATAAAAATTACAAAAACCATTTCCATTATTAACGCCATGTAGCACGAGAAAAACAAGGTACCCATCTAGGCTTGAGCTTAGCGAAAACATTTAAGAGTTACATTGTTTCACAGGATTTACGAAATAGATAAGGTAAAACATGTCCTACGCTTTCAATAATCTAGACACGCGGCAGCGTGTCAAGCCAAGTTCTAGCTAACAGAACTGGCGAGCAGCATCGTGTATGGAACACACGAATAACTCAAAAAATATTGCACATATACATGACATTGTTGTTACAAACGAGATTTAGAACCTAAAAGTGGCGACTGATTTGTAACTTTTCGGTGTAATGTAACACGATACAAGCCGAGCATTACAGCAGTCAGTACAGCGAACCGAGCCGCTCGACGCGAGCGCCGCCGCCGCGTGCTCCACTCGGCTGTCGGTTTTTACGCGAATCCCTTTGAGTGTGTAATGCAACAGTCAGTACAGATTCACGAGTCGCCGCAAGAATGGGGCACAAATGAGCAGAGCAGTCAAGATGAGCGTTCGCCGCGTAATGTAATGTAACACGATCGCCGTAAACTATACATTACACCGAAATTTTACAAGTCAGTCGCAGCCTTTAAAAACCTGAGCACACACGCACCGAGAGATGTTTAGTCAAATCAAATCAAATCAAATCAATTATTTATTCTGCAAATAGGCCACAAGGGCACTTTTACATGTCAAACCGTAATTCACAATAAAATAATAATAATAATCTTACACAATAATAATTTAAAATTATATATAAAAGGTTAACAAACTAAATGTCACTAAGTTAATGTAAACAAAACAAAATTGCAAAATATGACTATTACATTCGATATAAGATCTGTCCCCAATGTCCGATTAATACAAATTATTACAAATAAATATAACTTAAAAAAATAATCGAGTACAGAGATGTATAGTCTCTAATTTCAGAATATAAATAGAATGAAAAAGAAAAATAATTAGGTACAGACACGTATAGAGCCTCTTATGTCAGAATAAAATTAAAATGAAAAAGAATAATAATTAGATAAACAGATGTATATAGTATCTAATGTCTAAATAAAAAAAAATTAAACGGAGATGTAAAGATTCTCTGCTGTCAAAAGAATACATTTGCAGGTGTAAAAAGCCTCCAAAGGGCAAATAATTTACAACGAAGTGAATCTCTGTTAACTTACGCAGTGGATAATTAGTGACTTTCTTCCTCATAGGTTTGTGGGTCAGTAAGATCCAACAGACCATAGAGTTCAGGACGATGGCTGGCGGCCATATGCAGGCGAAGCCCACCCACCACGCCGCTTGGACCCACTCGGGAAGAGGACCGAGTTCAGTCTGGTCCGTCTGTAAGCATTAAAACAAGTTTCTGACAAAAAACATTTTTAGTACAAGGTTTTATTGCCGACTGTACTTTTCTGTATACCATCATCAACTACTCATTGAGACGATTCTAACGAGTCCAAACTCGATGGGGTTATGTGGTTTTTATTACGGAGTTCCTACGGCCACCTTCCAGCTCCATCATCAGATCAGCTCAACGTCATCGTCTGTCTGTCTGTAATCAAATCTTGCAAGTTAAATTTGATCCACTTGCCGGGTTCCGATTGAGTTGAAATTTTGCACGAATATGCAAATCGCGTGACAATGCAATATTATGTCATCATAATATTGCATTGTGAAAGTAACGGCACAGGTGAAAGTAAATAAAAGCTTGTAATAAACCACAGTACTTTTTTATGCTGCGATGTTGCATGGCCATGTGACTGAAGAGGAGGCCACCAAAGTATGTTGGTAACATCGCATTACAACTTTCCGTCTCTAGTCGAAGATCCCGGGGCAGACCCAGAACAAGATGGAAGGATGTAAGTAGTGCTAAGGGTCATAACATAAGAGAGTGCAAGTTGTCCGAAACCGATGTCGCGGACAGAGCGAAGTGGAGAAGCAGTAAGACGAGGAAAGCTGACCCCACCACCATGTGGGATTTATAGCTAGGGAGAGAGAGAGACTTTTTTATACTTCAAACTCAAACTCAAATTATTTATTTGTCAAACACAGGTATTATGTAAAGATCTTAAATTGTAATAGAATCTCTATGTTTCGCCACATGGCACACAAATTGCTACAAATTAGCATGCAGCATGCATTACAAGAAAATAATTTACATTTCAAGACAAATTAGAGTTCAAAATAAATCACAATCCAAAAATAAATATGTCAACATTACTTAAAATTCAATATTAATTGAAATTCGAAATAAATTAGGTACAATTGAGAATCAAATCAAAATGGGCAACTTAAAATTGAAAATAAATTATTGAATTTAAAAGTCAATGTTAAAAGGATTGCGATAAAAAATCATTTATAGAATAGTATGCACTGGCAGTTAAAAATTGATGCAATTTCATTTTAAACTGTCTCAAATCATTTAAATTCATTATATCTGTCTTCGCCGGTGGAATCATGCATACGGTATGCCTGGTGGTAAGCCGGCACCGTATCTGTAGCTATAACCACAACGAATCCACAAAATAAAGGGTCCTGGAGTCGCAAGCGTCGTTAGTTTACGGTGTGAGTTGACCAGGCATGCTGTATGTATGGTTATTTGCCATCGTCGTGGTAATTTAGCGCACGCTCAGTAACATCAGACAATTATACTATTGCTTACACTGTTAGAGTACGGGTCGGTGCTCAATGTCGACATAGTAGTGAGATTAGAAGTTAGTAGCTCGAGTGACATTATCACTATAATCTGTAACAAAAATATTGGAGTGTTACATAAATAGTATTTTACGTCACACCTGGCCATAATGCGAGTTTTACTGCACGCTGCGCGTACGGTAAAACTCGCATTGTGGCCAGATGAAGACGTAAAATTGTGCACTTACCACGGGCGGTAATTCGTAAAGCCCCAGTAGTATTCTTTTTCAATCGAATACCACGTTTAGGCCACGAAGCTTGCTGAGTGGCCTAATTAAGGTACGAGACTTAAAAAGCTAATTATATAACTATTGTATACAATACTTTTTCTACGAGTCAACTGAACTAATTAAACAAACTTGGTATCTATTGAAAACGAAGTGCAACCAACGGCTTTTTTATTTTTTTGCGTTGATGTCTATTACCGTTAGCTTTCTCATGACGGCGTCCTATTGGTCAAATACATTATAGTTCAGTAAAGGCGCCACGTGATTGGTCAATTTCATTTTAGTTGTCATAACAGTTATGAAATGTTTAGTTGGGAGCTCTATAGTAAAAAGTATGTGATTTAAGTTTGGTGTACGAAGTCTTAATTCAAACATTAAGGTCGACGAGTATAAAAAGATTTCTACATCATCATCGTCATTTTCAGACTGTAATCGCCACTGATTAGCATAAGCCGCTCTTGTACGTGACCTAAGGTAGTCTTATTCGGGCCCCGTATCATGGTCGGCCTTATCACGCGATAAGTGACAAGATAGAGCGTCCGTCTTGTTCCATCAAACGGTGTCAGCCAGTGACGGACGCTCTATCTTGTCACTTATCGCGTGATAAGGCCGACCATGATACAGGGTCAGGAGTGACCCGCGATCTATCTCATACATACATACATAGATTCACGGCTTAATTCCCAAAAGGGGTAGGCAGACCACAATAAACTTTTGTCTCAGTCCCACTTTAAGCATAAATGTGGGTATGAAAGTTCGAATAATGTTCCTTATACATTTCTAAATAAATAATAACTAAAGCTGTTTTTTTTAGTACTAAAAGTCTGCTAACGATAACTGCTGTTTTAGTATTTTTGTGTTTATTCTATTTTCAGTTTTCCTTCACCTTCTTAGTGGAAATCTGTTATTTTTTGTTACAATTCAGTTACTGAAAAAATATTTATACACTAGCTGATGGCCGCGGCTTCGCCCGCGTGGTTATAGGAAAATGTAACATATTGAATTTTCCCGTGGGAATTAGATGTTTTCCCGCTGGAAAAAGTAGCCTATGTCACTCTCCAGCCTCTAAACTATCTCCATACAAAAAATCACGTCAATACGACGCCCCGTTGCAACGTGAAAGAAGGACAAACAAACAACCAAACACACTTTCGCATTTATAATATTAGTAAGGATAGTCGGGTTTCCATAGTGTCGGTAGTAGTCAAATGGACTCAGGTCTTGATATGATCCTAATCATACTGGGTGAATGAATAATCACTTTAGGGGCACGTGAGAGTGGGACAGTGTAGATACTCTACGGAAAAAAATAACAAGGATCAAATGGATGTTGTTACTTTGTTATTTCGCTCCGGGTGTTTCGTAAGTAGCTCAAAATTATGTTTACGACTTTAGAAACTCTTGGAACAGCGAGTTTGAGAACATTTTTCGTAATGTTTTTTTTTTTTGGAGTGGGGTAGTTAGGTTTGGATCGGAACCGACTGAAAACTGCGCAGTCCGCTTGCAGGCGGCGTGCAGTTATGACGACTGCACTCTGAAGTTTAAGTATTAAAGTTTAATACTGTTCTATTGCAGTTGTACTAACGGCACTATAATCGTGCAGCTAGTTTACGGTCAGCGTGTAGTTTTAACGCAGTTATGTCAACTGCAAAAGAACCGCATTCAAACTAGGGCTCGCGGTCGTGTCCGGGTTTCGTGTATTCGTGTCGGGTTCCCGTGCCCGTGTAACACGCCCGCGGTTTTAAGCGACCGGTCCGAACGGATCCGTGTAATTAGCGCACGGGTGCCCGTGTACACGTGTACACGTGTACACGGGTACCTGTGCGCTAATTACACGCGGGTAGTACTACCCTTCTTTGAGGTGTGAAGCTAGGAACTATCCCGTAGTTCTAAGAATGTACATACAAGTACTAAATGAGTGTTTGTAGCTTTGCAATTATAACATCTTTTTTTGTGAATAAAAATAGCAGATTAATAAATGTAACAAATTATAACAAAGTACGTAAAGTTAGCCTTCTCAAATTCATACAGTTATAAATGTGAAAGTGGGTCTGTCTGCCTGTGTCTTTCTGTTACCCCTTCACGCTTAAACCGCTGAACCGATTTAGATAAAATTTGGTATAGAGATTTGAGTCTGGAGGAGGGACATAGGATATAAACGAGTTCCACGCGAACGGAGTCGCGGGCAGAAGCTAGTAAGTTTTATCCCATAAAAAAACATTCCATGTAAAAAAGAGGCCAAGTCTCGAAACTCTTCCACCATAAAAAGTTGTGAGATAAATATAAACATAATATAAATATATTAGGAGACAATCTTACACAAATTGACCTAGTCCCAAACTGAGCAAAGCTTGTACTATGGGTACTAGACGACGATAAACATACTTATATAGATAAATAAATACTTAAATACATAGAAAACATCCATGACTCAGGAACAAATATTCGTGCTTATCACACAAATAAATGCCCTTACCGGGATTAGAACCCGAGACCTCTTGCTTCGTAGGCAGCGTCACTACCAACTAGGAAAGCGGTCGTTGACTTTGATATTTCGTAGTACCAAGTCTCAGGCATTCTTATTATTCTTTATTTGCTAGCTAAATAAAATTCTGCTACTTGGCAATCACACAACTTTACTGCATTTATGGATTTTTGCACACCTAATACTATGCAGTATTGTGTGATTGCCAAGTCACACGGTGGAAGAGTTTCGAGACTTGGCCTCTTTTTTACATAGAATGTTTTTTTATGGGATCTCATTTCTTTTGTAGGTTATTGTGTTATCAATACATACAAATTATGATTGCAGTCTCATTCTTGCTTTTTAATTTTTTCTCCCACTCACTGCAAATGTAACTTTGTAATCCTATATATTTATATGGGCTTACAAAGTTATTTATGCGTATCTAGAAATCTGGACCGAAATTTGCAAAATATTTTAGTTTTACCTTGATTTAAACACTAATTATGTTCTAAATTAGCGCTTTTGTTGATCGGTCAGTGTGTATGTAAGTGGCAAAATTAAGAAACTTTGACTAGTTATAATTCTTAAACCACTGATTCATATTGAATGAAATTTGAAATATACCGTGTTTATATAATGCCGGCTTGGTTACTGAAAATTCAGGCTTCTAGTTTTATTCACAGCGATGTTATTGGGGGGTCGAAAATGGCCTGAACTGCTTCGAAAAAAGATGGTACGGCCGTGCCGCTGTTTTGCCCGACTTAGCGGGGGCACCGCCGTGCCCCCAGATTTTTATTTAAGCTTAAAATGTGAAAAATAATGTTGTAGCATTAATCTAGTTTTGTTTTTGAACCATAACAGTTACGAAGCTGGTGTTTTAAAATTGGCCGGTCCCAATTTTAGACCACCAGCTCTAATAGTAGATATTAGAAATAATGATGAGTTTAGCACGACCATTTATTTATAACCTCACAAAGGGAAGGAATCAGTATCAAAGCATGTATCAATTAAGAATTGGTCACATTTATTTCAGATTGTGTGGGCCTTTACGAACACTCAATATCACAAATTAAATATAACACTACAGTATCTGACAGAAAAAAAACTAAGAAAATCGCAACAAAATGATGATTTTTTTTTAATCACAACTGTTGAACAGAACATAGGTATAAACATTTATTGCAGATCATTGTAATGAGGCGAGCATAGTAAATAGCTAAACCAAATGTAGTAAATGATAGTAATATCCCATAAAAAACATTTCATCGAAAAAAGAGGCCGTCTCAAAACTCTTCTACCTTAAAAATTTGTTAGATGTTTCGTAGAGCCAAGTCTCGGGCATTCTTATTAATCTTTATTTGCTTGCTAAATAAAATTCTGGAACTTGGAAATCACACAATGTACTGCCTTTATTAAATTCTGCATACCTAAAACTATGTACTATTGTGTGACCCCTTCCACCTCCCTAATATATCCGTTCAGCGGTAAAACACCACAACTCAGGTCGGCGAAGATAACAGATAAAGAATTATTACCTGCTTTTAAACGATGAAGTTCGTGCCTATTTAACCTGTTAAACCCTTTTCGCCGGCAGGCGACGGACACAACAAACAAAGGAAACATACAAGTCTTGAGACGTCTTGAGGACGTCAATTTTTTTGTTGAAATTTCGACTTATCGCAAACGCATAAAACTTAATATTGCTTTGGAATTCAACGACTTCTGGGTTTATCCAAAAAAAGTTGCAAGACACTGATAATGCCTTTCCAAATTATAATCTCGTTGCTGCAAATTATTTTTACCTTCGTTAAACTACATCAGCGATGTTTAGTACGTCTGAAATTGTAAGATAAAATCCTCTCAAAAGCGCAAGCAGAAAACGACTTTATTATGAGAGCACAAAATCGTATTTTGCTTGCATTCATTTGATAGAATTTCCTCTAGTTTCGGATATATAATAACGGTAAACTTTGAAGCTGTAGCAAATTGTCACAATATGGTTTTGTTCGAGTACCTTACTTTTAAAATGATTACTGTATCCTTTATATAGGTATCGTAGGCAGAGTAATATTGCAAGTATCGTTTTGATTCAGTGCCTTTATTTGGTGCTCATATTCAATCTCGTGAGTACAGGTACGGTTTAAAACGGTATACCTTGCAATACCTTTATTAAGTATCGTTAATTAAAACCCTTAATTTCGATACCACATTCAGTCCCTTATTTAGAACCATAATGGCATGTACGATCGAGGAAAATGAAGGTTTGGCAAATGTCAACTCTATTTGAATGACGTTAAGGATCAAAAGTGCTAAACATTAAATTTCCTCGACTGTACAATACAATAAGCGCTAGGTTAAAATTAAATAGTTCTCATGTGCAGTCAGCCAAGAAAGTGGTGTACCACTTTTGGAAGGTCCAATTTTGCATGCAATAAAGTCGAAAAGCGGTAGAACACTTTCTTGGCTGACTCTACTTACCTAGGTACTGTTTTTGTTTAGCTATCATATCTTTAAGCGGCTATAATAAAAGTTAAACAGTTTGCGTGTCCTTTGTCGGGCAATCATTACATAAAATACTAGGTTTATACAATATTATGACGCAATAGAGTAAACATAGGCTTCCTACGATGTTTCCTTTTGTCACATACCTAATATAAAACAACTTGTTTATACATAGAGTTGCTAATGCAAATAGAGCAAAATGAAAGAATTATATTCTATTTGCCTCAACTCAAACGGCCACGGATGTCCGAATCCGCGTGTAATTAGAACCCGCGGGTACGTGTGTACGGGTACACGGGTACCCGGGTACCCGCCCGCGGACCGGGCGGGTTCGGGCGTGTCCGTGTAGAACGGACGCTTAGCACCGCGGGCTTAAGAACACGGGTATTCGGGCGGGCGGGTTTACACGTGTAGCGGGAGCCCTAATTCAAACTATACCTTTCCAGATAAGAGATAACATTAGATTTTGGACGGACTAATTGGTCTGCGTTTCTTTGTTTATATCTGGGATTTCAAAGGGAATATTGTACTAATTTCGATCATGTAGTGCTTTTCAAACATTACCATACCATTTTTTTTACATTTCTCGATGGTTTTTCGTGTATTTTGCATGACGATTAACGCACGATTTTTCTGACCTTATATGCAACAGGCCATATTTTTCAACACTTTTGCAGCCAAAAAGCAAAAGCAGCTGGAATGCAGCAACTCTGTAACGGCTCCAAAGTCCAGTCATTGTACTGACAACTATGTGGAATGGAAAAACGACAATTTGGAAATATATTATAATAGCAGATTTTTGTGTTTCACCGATATAATATTATCATTTAAATAATTATCTAGAGACAAAATCCAACAAAATAACGACCTCCAAAAAAATAATCTTATAGGAGCTAATTAAGTATCAGTCAGTCAGTAAAATATAATTAAGTAAATCTTTATTATGGTTCATTTACATTTCAAGATAAATCGTCCAAAAAAAATATACATAATTGCTTCCATCGTTCGTTTGAAATCGAACAGACTTTCTAAGTCTGTTCGATTCTTGAATAAAGCATCTTAGAATAACGGTTTAAAATGAAATAATGAAAAAAAAACGCTATTATAAATTAACGATTTCAAACCCGTACTTATCTGGAGTATCTTAGTGAGAAAACAAGACAAAATTTCGAGGGTTACAGTTGTCTTAATGTGACCCACTAATATTACAGGGTTGTATCCTGCATAGTATCCCAGACCCAATCAAATTTTTGCAAGCAGTAAGTTACCGTTCGAACTATTACTATGCGCATTAAAACTCCGTCCGGTGCGCGTGCGCATTAGTTATTTGCGGAAATCGCGAAAAGTCCGGTTGATTCAACAGAAGCTAAAAATTATAAATTTAAATTAAAGGGAAAAAAATATTTAGTATAGGGTGGCGCATCGTTACCTACCTGCCGATTTCTCAATATAATTTGGACCATTGCGTTGGTGCCGTTAAGAAGCCTAATAAGTCTTCTGGTAGATGTCGCTACACGCCTCCCTGAGGCGTTGTAAGAAGGAACTGATTTAAAAATTTAGTGGCCGAGACAGATTGTTCCGATAGCTCAGTTGGTTAGTAGCGGCGGGCCATGAATGCCTGTGGTCGCCGGTTCGAATCTGGCTCGGCTCATTTTTCCTTCAATTTAAATTTATAATTTCGTTAGAAGCGTTACTACTTAATACAAAATTAATATACCTAAATCACTAAATGACTTATTCGTATGCGAATGAAGACTAATAATAACAAATAGTTGTTTACCGTATTCAACCAATATGTGTAGGAGCCCATTTTATTACTCAACGTGTGCTGTCAGGCGAAAAACATAAACATTTTACGACAAGAATTTATCTTAATGTCACGCTTATACAAACGAGCGTGTACGTGAGAATGTCATCTCACTCGTGTGTAACGGCAAACTGGGGAAGTACCTCCACTTTACAGAAGGCTGCTATAATAAGACTACTAAGTCAGAGGCGGGTTACGTGTCGAGAGCGCCGTAGGCAAGCATTTCATCGGCGCCCCTCTAAAATAATAAAAATAAAATTCTAAAATAAAATTATATGGAAAAAAATCGCTAGCGAGCTACTCGTGGAACGTCCCTTATAGTCCAGTCAATTCTTAAAGGGTCGGCAACGCGCATGTAGCACCCCTGGAGTTGCAAGCGTCCACACTACGGTAACCACTTACCATCAGGTGGGCCGTAAGATTGTTTGCCACCGACGTGGTATAAAAAAAAAGTCAGTGAACTGACAACTTGTATGGAAAAAGTGACAATTTTGGAAATAATTAATAATAGCTTATTTTTGATGTGTGGATATATTCGTATGATCAATTAAATAGTTTCCCAGCGATAGAGTCCGACAAAATTTCAGACATCAAAAAGCTTCTGAAAAGTCAGAATAAATATTAATAAATATATTTGTCTTTATTTTGGTTCATTTATATTTGCTTAATAATATTCAAGATAAATCATACAATAATTTACTTTAAAAACAAAGTTTTAACCGACTTCAATTTAGTACTCCGCCAAGCCACGAGAACATTTCCACATTTCTTTTCCAATTTACCACATGAACTGATTTCCGAGAGCAAATGCGTTGATTATTAGAAACCCCAATCGCTGTATGTGACCCGATAATATTTGAGGACTTCCGTCGATTCCACAAGGATCACCTTTGGCACTTCGTTAGTTGCTATTTCAACGGAATCTTATCAGAATCTGTGATATACTTTTGTACTTTTACATTAATTGAGGAATTCTATAAGTCATCTGTGGTCTTCATCATCAATTCCACTCCATCAAATTTATGATTTCCGGGTGTAAATACACGAGTTATAATAGAAAATACCAAAATCACTACACGCGTGCCCAATATAATTGAGGATTTCCCTCAATTCCTCGTGGATCCCATCATCCAATTGAATTTTTGAAAAAAATGGGACCCATCTGAAAGCATATACATACAAACAAAAAAAAATTACGAATCGGCTCATCAATGACGGAGTTCTGAGGTAACAAACATTGAAAAAAAAATGATAAAAAAATTATTATTATCATTATTTTTTAAGTCGGTTATAAAAAGACAATGCATGCTTCATTTAAATCTGCATAATTACTTCCGGGTGGAAAGTTTGTCGGATTCTTGAATAAAGCATCTTGGAATAACATTTTAAAATGAAATCAACAAAAAAAACCCTATTATCAATTAATGTTTTTCAAAACCGTATTTTTCCTGGAGTATTAGCAATCCCACGCCTCTAAGCACGTGCCTAGTTTGCCTATAGTGTCCGCCTCTGTGCCAAGTACTTAACCGCTCTGAACACATGTGTTGAGTTCGTGAGTAACGACGAGTAATGTCGCCAGGGCTCCTGGACATGTAGTTGTGGGGAAGTAACAGTGGGGAAGTTATGTATTGTTTCAAATGTGTTAGGGCAAATCAACTGTCATTTTCTCATACAAAAATAGACAGATCTAAAACAATGTAACGCATTACCAGCGAATTTACTTGTTGAAAGTCACTCCGTTTAATTCAATTTTAACTTTACTCTGATACGGGCATTTTTAATTTAATTGCATTTAATTTCATAATATAATACTTTATAATTAAAATAGTTTGTAATATCTAACATGTAATATTGGGCATAAAAATGAACATGTCACAACACAATAAACTTATTATAACTATATCTTAAACTAAACTACTTATAAAATAAAATAACTTACAAATAAAATATTTGCCCCAGTTCGCCGTCGCTGGGCAACGTGCCCAGAAGGCTGGCAGCATTGCCACGTTGGATGGCTATGCTTATCCTCTGTGCGAGGTATGAGCCAGCCCTAGTTTGTAATTGTTTGATGTTTAATGTATTTTATGCAATATAAATAAATAAGTATATTGTAGTTCAGATTATTAAAAAAAAATATTTTTTTAGGGTGTCCCTCCCTACACGCACAACGCATCTGACAGCTTACTGATACCGTACCGACTCCGCACCGCAAAATACGGAAGTTACCTTTATTCATTAAATTCCAAACATACATAGGTACAACAAACAGTTTAATACGAAAACATTGTCACCGTATGCTTCCATTCAATGGGTTACGTAGGAGTAAAGGCATGACGGTTTATGACCACTCATAAAATAAACGATGTCTAGTCGAACGAAAAAAGCCATGATGTTGGGACTTGAGAACTTATTACACTATATATGCTTACAGTAAACACCGTAAATACTGCGTAAACACCGAATTGTTAGGGAAAATGTGCACCAGTTTTTGTATATTACACACTAGCTTCCGCCCGCGACTTCGTCTGCGTGGACCCGGGATAAAGACTATCATATCTTTTAATTATCTTCGTTCAAAATTTCATTCAAATCGGTTCAGCTGTTTAAGCGTGATTGAGTAACAAATATCCAAACATCCAAACTTTCGCATGTAGTAGGATCTGTCAAGCATGCCAGACCCCGTATCATGCGTCCATGTCCAAGGCCGTCGCCTTATCACACGATAAGTGACAAGATAGAGCGTCCGTCACTGGCTGACACCGTTCCATAGAACGCTACGGGGTCAGGTGTCTAATGTACTGGGTGCCTCTAAGCTTAGGGCTTTAAATGCAAATATCGATTATGCCCCTAAAACGGTACTTACTGCTTTTGTACTACAAGTTTTCAAAAATATGTTATTCTTACATTTTCATAATTTCACACAAATGAAATGAAATTTACTATGTATAATCCATTACTACCAAGTTTAAGTATCATAAATAATAAATAAATAAATATAAAGGGACAATCTTACACAAATCGACCTAGTCCCATAGTAAGCTCAGTAAGGCTTGTGTTATGGGTACTAGACGACGATATATATAATAGATATAAATACTTAAATACATAGAAAAACATCCATGACTCAGAAACAAATATTTATGCTCATCACACAAATATTTGCCCTTACCGGGATTCGAACCCAGGACCTTCAGCTTCGTAGGCAGCGTCACTACCCACTAGGCTAACCGGTCGTCAAAACATACTTATCACTATCATATTATGTCAAATAATGAGGCCGTGTTTGCTCTAGATTGATGGTAAGTTAAAGTTCAAACACTAATAATGATAGAAATAATAGTTATTCTACAAAGTTGCAGAACAAAAGTAGTATAGTTTGACGAGTCTAATATTAAATTTAAAGCCCCGAGGTCATAGGCACACTGTATAAAAACACATCTTCGCAGATATTATTACTAGGAAAATAATGACTTGCAATTGGCCGGTTATTTTTCTTGGTATAAAAAGAGGAATTATATTTACTAATGGCCGATTCCAATAATCAATCATTTCAGTTAATTTCGTTTATTCAGTCACAATTTACATTGTATATGAATTTTAGGTACATAAAATGTCATAAAGAACTATCATATTAAATACCAAAACCTTGCATTGAAGACGCGAGAGTCTATGATTGATTTTAATTCAATTGGCAGTTTGTTAAACAACTGAGCTGCCTGGTAACAAGCGGCATGCTTCACGATATTGAGCCGCGGTGCCATTTTATTAAGAATATCTTTCCTTCTTGTTGAGTCTGACTTCCCTCTCACTCTGGGTTTCATAGTGATATAGATGATTAATTAAGTCGCTAAGCAGAACAAGAATATATAGACATGGCACAGTTAAAATTTCAAGCTTTTTGAAGTGTTATCTGCACGATTCTCTTTGCAGAATGCGAACTATCGTACGAATGACCCTTTTTGCATATTGAAGGCAGCTTCTACGTTATATTTGAAACCATTTCCCCACAATTTAATGCTATACCGTAGTTTTGATTCCACAAGAGCGTGGTATACCATTTTTAGGTGTATTGTGTGAACATCATCTCTCAAACTACGGAGTGCATAACACGCGGAACCAATCGAGGAATTCAGTTGCTGCACTTCGGTTTTCCATTTGAGTCTCGAGTCTATGTGTATTCCTAAGAACTTTACAACACTAACCTGGTCCACTTGGACTCCGTTCAACTTTGCATTCAAGATATCCGACTTGCTAGCTGTCGTATGAAATAACATAACGTTCGTTTTACTGGTATTAAGTGTCAATTTATTATTCAGAAACCAGTAACTGAAAGCCATCAGAGCTGCGTTGACTGATTCATTGAGCTGAGTCATGTTCTTTGCTGTAACGATGGCATTTGTGTCGTCAGCGAAAACAACTACCTTTACATGTGGCATTACCATATTCATATAAGAGATCAGGTCATTTATAAAAACTACGAAGAAAAGCGGGCCTAAAATCGATCCTTGAGGCACGCCGCGTTTTATGTTTACCATTTTGGATTTGTAAGTTCTTTCTGTGTTGTCTACAATAGTTTTAAGTTCCACGTACTGTTTCCTATTGGACAGATACGAGGCATACATTTCTAGTACCTTGCCACGAACGCCATAGTGTTCCAGTTTGGACAACAAAATTTTATAATCCACAGTGTCAAAAGCGGAACTGAGGTCCAAGAACAATCCAGCTTCCTTGTTTTTGCTATTTATTGCTTGTACTGCATCGTGTATTAAGGTATCTGTTGTTTCGCGAGTACCGACCCCTCTGCGATAACCAAACTGCCTACAATTTAGCGCATCACAGTCGTTGAGGTGGTTTTGTAATTGCGATTTCATAATACTTTCAAAGATTTTAGACAGATTTTAGGTTATATTTTGACAGATTACCCGTAGAAAATGTGTCAAAATGTAACTGTTGGTAAGGAAAACTATCGGTAGATTGATTATTGGAACCGGCCATAAGTCATTAACCAATTTATTTCGGTTCTGCGCGTCAGCCTCCACTCTTTTTTCCATTGATAAGTAGATATCAATAATAAAAATGTTGAATATTGTCAGCAAAATTATTTTTCCGTCTCAAAAATAATAAATAGCGGATACTGCCTTCCACGAGTTTTCCTCAAAGTCATCCAAATATCTCGATAAAGGAACAATAGAATAAAGAACAAGAAAAACAAGTAATTACAGTAAACAAAGTATTTTAAGACTCAATGTAACCTGTTGTTTTGTAAGTGACATTACATTAAGCTTTTGTAGTAAGAATTTTTCTTTCTAAACTTTAATGATGATTATATTTTATTATTTCAGTAGACGGGCTGTAGTATATATACACGCAGTTTCCTAAGTAAATAAAAAACAAAAATAAATTAAGCGAGGTTACGATTCCATAATACCTATTTCATCCAGTAAAATTGACCTATTGACCTTGACTTTGAATGAAGAAATGAATGTCGTTCCTTGACATGAGTATTTATGAAAATAATTTCCTACCACAATGTAAGTAATTATGTCATAAACACAATATATTGTCCATATCTTTTTGTACAGCTAGCCATCAAATATACCTTAAGGCCCGTACAAAAGCTGCTCGCACTTGCAGCAAATGTACGAACTCGCAGTGATCACTAGGTAATCAAAGTGTAAACCGCCCATTACAATTCAGCATTCTTTAAAATATCTCTCGGTCACAAGGTCCTCTATCAAAACCGCTATTTGACGGCTAGAAAATTCTAATCAGGGCATCCCGCTCGGACGCTCTCTCCACACTCTTTAATTCCTAGCGCGATCGGGCATATCGTAGTCTCGGAGGTTTGCGTGAGCCGAGTTTTGTGAAGCGACAAGAAAAACAGACCTAATCAGGAGTTTACCTTTTCTTTACTTTCAAGATTGTGATGGGTACTGAAAATGTTTCAAGAACTAAAATAATGTTATAAGAAAGAAAGAAAAAAAGAAAGAAAACATTTATTCGTGGACAAAACAATGGGTATACAAAACAAAACACAGTAAAGAAAAAGTAGCAGGGTAGCAGGTTATCGGTTGTTTATTCAAAGAACGAAGCGCTCTCTTTCAGCTTGGGGCAAAATTCTTTCATGTCCGGATGGTTTTTTTCAGTAAGATTTTCAAAATTATAAAATAAGAATGTAAAACGGCTGGCTTGCGAGTTCTACAACAGACAGAGTCATTAGTCGTATCTATCGAAAACCCGCTCTTGCGGCATCTTATATAATACTCGTACTGTTTTTGGCGTAGGTAAATATAAATAAAACAGCTACATATCAACACTACGTAGTCAACCTTATGTGTTACAGTACTATTCTACTAACTTCTTATTCTGTCGCAGATAACGCACCACCTAATTGGCTATCAGATGTAGATTTATTTCCCAGTGCCTCTTCCCCAGCCCTACCATTACGGTCTGCACAAGTACCTAATTTGGCAAGTGGACCTCAAATTTATAGGGACCGTCGCTACGAGGAAAATGACAACTTATTATAACAGTTCATGTTGTCTCATTTCTTCTGTAGAAATAAATATAAGGCTTAAATAAAAATAGGCCTTGTTTGTTTTCAGTTTGTTAATGACGTCAGTTACATTGATAGGAACCATTTATATAAGCCACTAGCTTCTGCCCACGTCCGCTTGAAACTCGTTTGTATTGTAGGTTCACTAGTAGGCGCAGGACTGGTCATTGTACCACACTTTGAGGGAGGCCCATGTTTCAAAAGTGGACGTCTTTCGGCTGATATGACGATGATACAAACTTACACCCCCATTTCACCTCCTTAGGAGATGATTTCCGGGATAAACACTATCTATGTCCTTGTCCGGGATGAAAAGGTAACAGACAGGACAGACAGACAGACAGACACACTTTCGCATTTATAATATATCTAAACTTGTCGGTGTATCTTTAAATGCAATCATTTTTTTCCTTTTCCATTATTTTTAACGGTTTTTCACACAATCAAAGACCTTGACTGCATTTTTTTTTGCCATGTCAGAGGTATAGTAGAGCTAAGACTGTGTTTCTAAACAAACAGGGCGTCTGGCGGGCTATCAGGAGAGTATGGAAACGCTCACGCCTGTACAGTGTTAATTTACAGTCCTATGAATCCGCTCCGCCGACCGCTCCGCTTGTCCGCAGACGGACCAAAGCTAATACCCGCCGCGCCGTTCGATCGTCTGGTGACAAATAGATGCATTCAAATAAATGGAAGGCCGTAGTATTTTGACGTCATTCACGCGCAAGCCGAGAGCTGTCACTTTGTATTAGTTATCAACTTATAAAGGATCAATTTACATATATTCGCGACACACTAATCAACTCACACAACCGTTATGTGTGTTGTTTAACATTTACGTGTGCGCCATTTGTCTCGGCGATAAATTAATCATCCGATTGGTTTGGCGTGGTGTATTATAAGTATTACAATATTGAATTTTGACTTTCACGACCGTTCCATTTGGACGGCGCGTTCCCGCGTTGCTATGGCTACTCATCCGTTTGGATCGAACAGGTTGCACCAACCATGTTTAAACGCTACAGTTTTGCCATTAATGGACCGTTTAAAGCGACGTCACTCCAATCGGCTTGTTGCGATCGTGGACCAGTTTAAGATGGCTTTTGGGAAGTATGGTGTAAATTATGGGGGCAACATAAGACATAATAAACTACAGGAAACAGAACTGGTCCAAGACTAATAAAGATTTTATTGCCAGTTTCGCCTTACATTAAGTCCGGTAGTACCCAATAGACGGTCCGATAGTAAAATTGTATGTTACTGTTATTAGCAAAGGAAAGCTTTAGGCCGCTTTTACGCACAGGCGTACCTGGCAGGCCACTATAGCGGTTGCCGCCTGCGCGGCCGGCGATAGTCGCCTAACAGCTTGCGTGGCGAGTTGCGCGACTTCACGCCCGCGCCTGTCAGTCAACCCTCACGCAAATCAGTTTTCGACATAAAACAATACTAATAAATAAAATAAATAAAAAAAACAATCTCTCTCCTTTTTGTTGGGCCGTCGTGTAAAAAATAAGTTAAACTCATTAAGCAGATATACACCGTGGCCCCTAGTATCCCGAAGGATTTTAACCATGCATCCTGAGGTCATTAGGAATAAAAAATGTTATATGGACCCAACTCAAACTCAGCAAAAAAAGTTTTTCTTATTTTGCCGGTTTTTGTAAATAAAACTTGGATAACTATCGCTTCTCTATGGAAATTATCCCTTTTAATAAAACGGTAACGATTATTTTTTCAAAAAAGGATCAATTTTGTGAGTGGTGGCTGGCACTTTGATATGTCAATAGTGACGCGGAACTGGCCAATATCGGTAGCAACGTCGCAATCAAGAGCTAAAGGCACTTTAGTAATCACAATAAATAGTTTGCATGAACTTTGATAATATCTTCAAAACTAAGCCGGATTTCACTGTGGGTGCATATTTTTTTTTGCTCCTAATGACCTAAGGAATGCGTTGTTACAATCTTTTGGGTTACTCGGGCCCACGGTTTATATCTAAGTAATATTTTA
The DNA here is from genome assembly GCA_947049275.1 of Epinotia bilunana. Classification (NCBI taxonomy): domain Eukaryota; kingdom Metazoa; phylum Arthropoda; class Insecta; order Lepidoptera; family Tortricidae; genus Epinotia; species Epinotia bilunana. The sequence continues at coordinate 7,898,602 of OX346271.1, read as the reverse complement.
AAGAAAACACATAATTATAAGTATTATTAGTAGTACTACTGTATAAGTATTTATTATTGAATTTATAAAACGCCTCCCTTTTTGTCTTCCACGTAGGTATCCCTATCCTGGTCCTTCCAATCCAAAAGTAATTTTCCAATCAAGGCTCTCCGGAGTCTGCGAACTTAGGTGCGTTCTCATTTAATGCGTAAAACAGAGTGAGATGAGGGGGTTATTACGTAAGTTTTTGAACGAGCTCAAAGGGCATTTTCCCATACTAAACTGACATTTAGACACCACCAGTCCCCAATAATGTATGAATCACCGTCATAAAAGCGGCTCAAAGATAATATACAATACAGTTACAGTGCCAGCGAAAGAAATTGATATTTCACGGGAGAATCAGATAATTTAAAGTCAGACCTCAAGAATAATTGCGGCCATAACAATGAACGGACGATTTCTTCCGACCATTTTATGATCTGTGAGTGTCCTTGTGACCTTGAACTTTTGATGAGAATATTTTGGATTCCGTACAGGGCGGGTAGGAATCTTGAGCAGGGGATTTGAGTCGGTACAGGCGATATCATCGATGTATATGATCTTTTTTACGCTTTATCACAGACTGTTTGGAGGATTTTTTTCTATTTGAATCAAGAATATCTTCAGGTCGGGAATATTTCCAACCAAAAAAAACTTTCAGGAGTATTCATGGGAACGGCACGTTAATCACAAAGGATTTAAATGTCAAAATGACAATATCTTTGACGTCGACCATACCGATACCGATAAGGAGATTAATGTTTCCCCGTTTTCCGACACCGACTTCAGCATCCAAAAGAGTCCATTAGCTCTGATTCGACAGTAAGATTTTGAAGGCATTTTTTTTGCAATTAAGAAAAAATCGAGAACCTAAATACTTATCAGTGGAAGTGTACTTATACAGAATCATGTATTTCTTGCTCTGTGGCATAATATGTGTTCCGTTAAGCTCGATAAAGTTTTGCCACCCGCGTCACAATTAGTGAACTGAGCTGAGCTGGTATTTGGCCTCCATAATGTGACGAGTTCCCGGCTTCTTTGGTCTAAGTATCTCCGTTAAATGTAGCTCTTACTTTAAAAAATATTATATATCAAAATGAGATAGGATATTTAAAACAAAAGGGCCGTCCTATTGATGCCCGCAATTGTCAATTAAATAAGACAAATGGAATAGCGGGCGTGACGGTAAAAAACTTAGCGAGGACGAGGCAACACTTTGAAAATAAGCGTGATTATAAATGGTCGCCAAAGTAGTTAACTAATTGTTTTTAGGTCGTCAATAACGATGCGCCACTAAAATATTTTTTGTATTAGATCTGTACCATCAGCTAATGAAAATGATGCATTTAAAAATACAGGAAAATATGAAAAAATAAATTGCTCCGAGAAGGATTCGTACCTCAGATAGCTCAGGGTGGTAACAGCGACAAGCTGCCGTTTGCCAGAAGATTGCTTTTTAATTAGAACGTTAAACATTCCGCACTAGAATTGGTACAACGGAACAATTATTCCCTTTAATTTGAGTATATAATTTTCGGTACAGACGTAACTACTAAATACAAAAAAAGAAAAATATTTGGCTTTGATAATTCTCAGTCGCAGTCTTCGCCAGGAAATCTGTAGATGATGTTGCGTCTCTCCTCGCTTCTCCGGGCGCACAGATAGTGTCCAGGGAAGGTTTGCGGGGTTTTAACTACTTACTAAAGGACATGAACTCGCACTTGGCCCTCGTAAAAACTTTCCGGGTATCGTTTGTTACGTATTTATGACAAAGACAAAGACTGTGTGGACATTTCTACGGTTGAATATGTCAGTCAGTCATACGTTTGTACTAAAATGACACGAGTATTCGTGTTTTTTTTATTGCTCCCTTACAGTAGGTATAGACTGCTCGATTGACAAATTAAAAATAGCAAGATATATGTTTTCGTAGCTGCTAGCAACTGTACTGCCTACAGAAAAGACTCATCTTTTTCATAACTTAAATGTTGATTTGAATATGTTTTGGCCCTGTCTCACAAACACAAATGTAAAAAAGACGAGTAATGATTAAACGAATTTTAACGGCATTTTAGTTAAAATAGCTTTGATAGATGGGTGAGTCAACTTTAATGTGTCACTAGTTGTCATGGTTACCTACGTCTAGTGGGCCACTTTTTAAAACTGCGATTTTATGGGTCCATCCATCCACCAAATGTGTGTGTTTCTGGTCTTGTGCGACCCCTTTTTGTGTGGCCATCTTTTAGCCGTGTTAGAAGTCCATAGTTTCCATTCCTGTAATAATATTTAAGTAAGTAATTTTGTCTCCTGGCTAAAGGCCAGAATAACAACAAAAAATAGTTGATTGACACAGATATGATATTAATATTATATATGTAATATAATATTTAACTGAATATGAAAGTAGCAATGTGTACTTTATTATTGCGAGATAAATGCATTATTATTAATAGAAGTTGTGGTTTTTGTTCCGCCTTTGAAGTATAAAAAGAATAGGTAACTATGCAGCTACTTTTCTCGGAAACGTTCGTTCATGGAGCCATAAAAACGAAGTTACGCGAGCCCTTTTTGAGGCGTGTCAATCAACGACATTTTTTTTTATGAAATCAGCTAGAATGATCTTTTTACACACTTTTTATAGCCTAACCTAACCGTTTTCGGTTCCGTCCATACATTCAATCGGAGAAATCGCATTGGAATGAACCTGTTTTGATATATGACCAGCAATTTCAGTAGATTTTGCTAGCACATGTGAACCTTGTGTTCTTTATTTGAACTTTACTCACATGTTTGTGAGCTTACCTTGTTTATGACCAGCGACTGTGAGTTTTTTTTACTGCAAACTTATTTAGGTACATACCTATTTGTTTTCATTAAGAACATTTGAAAATTGTAAGATTTTACAAAGAAACTCCGAATTACTTTGTACTTTATTGTGCCATATAATTTACGATTTGGCAGCTCATATATAGGTATCCATATAAGTATTATATATGTGAAAGTGTGTCTGCCTGTCTGTTACCACATCACGCTTAAACCGCTGAACCGATTGTCATGAAAGGTATAGCGATAGTTCGAATCCCAGGAAAGGATATAGGATAGAAATCGGAAAGCATCCCCTGGGGGGTGAAATTGGTGATGAAAGTTTGTATGGAGCTACGATATAACCGTGTTCCACGCGGACGGAGTCGCGGGTAGAACCTAGTTTGTCATAGTTCTATGTTTTAATGAAAATCAATTTTGAATTGATATAGGTACCTACATTCAACATAAAAAAATACTTTGCCAGCACATCTAAAAAACTGCAAAAAATCTGGATTTCAATACAAAAAATACTAATTATTATTTAGGCGACAAAACAGTATTGGTCCGTTGCGTCGCTATGCCGACATATCCGTGATAGTTTTCCTATTAAATTCAGTTGATCATGTAACGCAATGTACGTACGTTAGGTAGATCTAAATGTCAATTATATGGAAAAACGACAGGGAAACTGCGTTCTAAACGTTACGTGATAACCCCTCGGGGCAACCTACCGAATTCTACACCGGATTTGACGACGCATCGAAGCCACGCTATTTCGTCGCCTAAATAATAATTAGTGTTTAATTTTATAATTTTATGTATTTGAGTCTTCAAGGGATTTGTAACTCCATAGTTTTGAATCAGTTTATTCGTAGGCGAGATGACATTATGTTGAGCCAACGGACTTGAAAAAGTTTTCATTTGATTGTTAAACTCCTTAATAAGTAGGTACTTATTAGTTATTTATTTGTCAAAATATGTTTAATGTCATGTAAATAATTTTATTATACAGTATAAAATATGAATTTCCTGGAAAACCGTGCTGAATTTTCTCAGTTTAAAATGAAAATAATAAATAATCTCGACTGTGTCAAAAGAGTATTTTGTAAATCGCCGAGCCGACTTCTAAAACTCTAAAACGAGTTTCCTTTGATCCCAAAACCTCCTCGTCCAGTTATCGAGACGGGCAACATGGCTATAGGCGGTTGTCTATTAGCAATATATTTTTTATAATATTAAACACATAATAAACAAATTCAACAGTCGAGATACCGCTGCTATAGCGAAGGCGAAACGATTTTTTCTAAATCAAAATTTAAAACGTGATATTGATTTTATAGTTGACAAATTTGGTTTCTCTGTCAATAGCGATTGATCATTTTTATTAGAAAATTCCGAACTAAGTTTAGAAGAATCTATGAGCATCATTAATGGTGTGATTAGGAAAATATCCATGTTGAAACTTCATACTGGAGCTTCAATAATGGAGCAGCTAAAATAACAAAAAATAACAACCGGAACACCGTAGAACACTATAAACATCTGAAGTATTTACCAATTACGTCTGTAGAAGTGGAGCCATCCTTTTCATATCTAAAGTGGACCTACAGTAATAGAAGACAAAGTTGAACGCCAATTAATTTAGAAATATAATTAATAAGTAAATTATTTTTAGTTTATATTATTTTACTTATTTTAGATTAGAACTTACTTTTGTCATTTCTGTGTCTGGTGTTTTCTCAATATGGATCTCCTAAGTTATCCGCAATAAAGAATTATGATTATTATTATTTATTGTCTTCTATAAATGACTTAACAGACCTTTTCAACACAATTGCTCGTAACTCTTCTTGTGTTGCTTTTAGGCTCATAATCCTGGATATTAAACACGCGTGTTTTATAACATTACGACACTTGTGTGTTATGGTTATGGTGATATCTCAATTTAGTCAGGTTGGCACCTTGCGGCAAGTTGGATGCATGCGCACGGTGCATTCTTAATTTAAACGGGCTGTACAGATTGTACAGCTTTTTTTAATCCTCGGCAAAAGGGGTTCTTACTCGACTAAACAAATTAAATCCTTTTTGTTAATTAATTGACTATTTCTTTTTGGATATGATATAGAAACGTTTAATTTAGCAAAACTATTCACTTTTGATAACATCTTAACATGAATTAATAAAGATATCATTTTAAAACGTAAATATTTATTTAATTTTGTATTGGCTGTTTAGAGATTTCATCTAATGCGTGCGCACTGCGCAAAAAAACTGTTGTGCGCCATTAGGTTATTTCACAGATATTTGTAAACATTATTAATGCGTTTTTGGTTATTAACAAAAATGTTAACTCGTGGTGACTATAAAGTGATAATAAGAATGGACGCCACTGGAAATTCTTGGCGATGTATACAACATGTGAGTAAAAACCTGTTGCCATAAATAAGTAAAGAAAATAACTTGGCAGGCCTATAAAATTTTCATCTTATGAAAAGGATTTTTTCTTGCAAAATGTGTTGAAAAACGTCGTATGAGCTTTGATAATTACATCCTCGGTTCTCTTATCACGCTCACCTGTGGCTCGCGTGATAATTCCGCTTCGATGTGATTATCAACATACCTCACTTGTTACACAATGTACTATTACGTCACACCTGACCATAATGTGAGTTTTAAAACTCGCATTGTGGCCAGTTGAAGACGTAAAATTGCGTACTCACCACGGGCAGTACGAAAGAAAGCCCTTGGTAAGTAATATACTATTACTAAACAAAAAATATGATCAGGACACATCAAACAGATGCCCAAACTTAAATTTACGACTATGGAGGAGGAGGCATTGCAAGCGATTCGGAGTAACAATAAAAGTATGATTTACTATCGTTTTACGCATTGACGGTTATTTTTACACATAACAATCTATCTAAAGGTTGGTAACATTACATGTTATTATTTTCTTCGGTTATCCCTTTGTCAACTTTGGCAATTACGTCTATGCCCTCTTCCGCATTAAAGTACCTAGTGGCAACTTTGTTGGTTTATGATATTTATTAGTAGCTAGTAATTCATTTAAGGACATTTATACAGTTTAGCTTTCTTCCTACAATATAATAATAATATTATAAATGCGAAAGTTAGGATGTTTGTTACTCAATTACACTTAAACGGCTTAACCGATTTAGATGAAATTTTGCACGAAGATAGTTTCTAGTCTGGATTAAAATATAGGATAGTTTTTATCCTGGGTCCACTCAGACGAAGTCGCGGGCGGAAGCTAGTAATATTATAAATGGGAAAGTTTGGATATTTCTTACTAAATCACGTAAAAACGATTGAACGGATTAAGATGAATATAGTTTACAAATAGAGTATAGCCTGAAGTAACATATAGGTAAGAATAGAACGTAGCTAGCGTTATAGGCACCTTACCGCAGAGCGCCGACCTGGGGGACTATATGGTAGGCAATTTGTAAATATGTTAAATATGTAGTTTTTAGATGTAACTTTATTTCTGTAGTAGTTCTGTTACATATGTTTAATAAATCCTGTTTCTATAAAAAAGAAGTAAATAATACTTTTATCCCAGTTAAAGTCCAACAAAAGGAAGCCAACGCGAACGATGTCGCGAGCAAAAGCTAGTACCTACTCAAATAAACATTAAAATATTAGGTCACTTTTGCACTCGGCGTTGCGGAATCGATATGCGGTATTTTACTTATGTAGCTCAGAGGGGTGATTACTTATCCTTCGAACGACATCTTCAATCAATCTACACGAAATCAAAAAAACCAAGACCTGATTGGGGTGGGGTTAGACTGGTTTCCCCACGATGTTTTCCTTCACAGAAACCCACTATGATAAAAAAAAATTGGGGACAATAGCCAACTATAGGCCAAGCTTATAGTGTGGGTACTAAGTGCCGATATACATACAAACGTACATAGATAAATAAATATCCAATATATGAATCTCATACTCAAACAAATATTCGTACTCATCACACAAATAAATGCCCTTACCGGGATTCCAACTCAGGACCTCTAGCTTCGTCGGCAGGGTCACTGATTATGATAATAAGAAGTTTGTGGTAAAAAGTTCCATACAAAAATTTAATATTATTTTAAAATTTGTGAACCAAACTCTCTTTGAAAATGATCGCGTGAGTAATTTACTCGGTAACGTCAAGGGTGGTCCCGAATTTTTACGACTATGAAATAGTTCTCTTTTTAATTTAATTGGTATCTAATTTATAAAGTTACTGTCAGAAACTAAAAGATTTTTCAAGAAATCCAACTGTTTATTACAAATATATATTATAGTCTATGTTAAGTTCTTACGATTAAAAGGAATCCAACGACATCTATATCGAAATTCATTAAGCCGTTTCGACTGTAGCCCATGAAATATAAATTATTATTGTCCAAAACCCTTCTGAAGCAGTTGCGTAAGGCATGGCACAGTGCAACGACAATACCACCTAATAGGGGTTTAAAATTTGCATGGAATGTGTTAGGGTCACTAAGGCAGCCGACCACTTTACAAAGGAACCCTGAGGACGTTCCGAACGCGCGTTAGGACAATCCAGAAGGGTAGGGTAATCGCGTAACGGTTCCAACGCGCGTTAGGACAGTCCAACTGCCATTTTTAACCCCCGACGCAAAGAGGGGTGTTATAAGTTTAACGTTTCTGTGTATCTGTGTATCTGTATTTCTAGCTGTGGTAGCGTAGCTCCCAAACGGACCGATTTGAATGCGGTTTTGTTTATTCGAAAGCTAATGTGATCTCGAGTGCTAGCTATGTTTCATGAAAATTGTTTAGCCGTTTTTGAGATATTGGACATTGAAATTAAAATGTCGGGGGTTTTTCAAGTTTTCTAAGTTGTAGTTATTCCATATAATACAATGCGTTACGTGATTAACCTGCAGATTTTTGACGCAGTGTACTATCAGCATTATAATAAAATTAATAAATACTAGTGGCTCGTCTTTTTCTTCTTCGTGTTGAAGTTCCTCAAATAAGTGATGCCCAACGGACAGCTGTGTGCATTGCGCCGGCAGTCGCGTCTCTCAGTACGCTTACCATGAGTTTGACAATGACGGCTTACGCTAACGAGTATCGAGTTTTCTATCTGTGCATCCCGCTCGTACTGTCAAAGTGCAATAGAGATGCACAGATAGAAAACTCGATTCTCGTTAACGAAAAATGACAATGTCAAACTCATGGTAGCCGTACTGGTCGTATTCAGAGGGGTAATCGCGTAACGTTTCGTAAGGGCGTTAGGACAATTTAACTGTACATATTATAACTGACATTTAGACCTACCTAACGTACGTACAATGCGTTACGTGAATGACCTGCAGGTCGTGGTTGTGTACACTAGTACACGACCACGACCTGCTGCAGGGGCTCGCGAGTTCTCCAGCTCACAGAACCACTAGGTTCTGTGAGCTGGAGAACTCGCGAGCCTCTCTTTTATAAAAATTCTATAAAGTGGATCGACACAATACTTCTTTATAATTATTTTACCTGCTCTCAAAATTTCAATGCAACAAAAGAAATGCGACCTGCAGATGAGAACAGCGGGACAGCGGGACACCGGACATACGAACGATTTTCTGCCCAGGCTGAAGCATAGAACTTCGTACATCGATCTTATACAAATTAATTGACCTAGTGCCACAGTAACCTCAATAAGGCTTGTGTTATGGGTACTAGATGACGATATAATTAATAATTAGATATAAACACTCAGCTCGACGCCTGTCGACGCAAGTGTGGGGACAAATATGTCATATCATATCAAGATTATTTCAATACGTCTACCAATGATTGATCAATAGATACCAATATCAGAATGAAAGCAAGCTTTCTGCAAAATAAGCAAAAATAATCATTCCCAATGATAAGTTAGTCATATCTAAGTTACGGTATTGGGAAATTGCCAAATATGATTTAGCTTGTCATAAAGGGTAAAATATGATAACTGATTACTTCCACAGATTATGAAATTGTACCACAAATAGATATATTTTCTCTGAATTGGTCCAAGGCAAGCAGAACAGACGTAATCTAGGGCAAGTTGTGGACAACACGGATGGTGAACTTCAAAATTTGCCAATGAGTTGACAAAAAAATCCTGCCCAGAAAAGAAAAGCAAAATTTACGTTTTATTTTTCACTATACTCAATACTGTAACGAACAAATATATCTACTAATCGAAAGTATCAAGCCCTTGCCTCGCCCGTGTAAAATCTCAGACAGAAGTGAAATCCACTTTTATTCTTATTTAATCCTGTGCTTCAAGGTCATAGCCTGTACATAATATGGTTGTATCTTTTTTTACCGACAATTGTTCCATCGAATGTATGTTTCGCAGAATTTTCATTTCATCGAAAACAATTTGCTTCAGAAACGGTAAACTTTTCAGGTATGTTATAAAACACACCTAACCTAACCTTATGGGTTCTATAGAATTACCTTTTGGCTGTACTTATAAAGTTTTCCGAGTAACAGAAATTCCATAAAACGTAAATTCGGCGAAACATTTGTCGGTGAAATAAGGGAACACCACATAACTAAGTATGTTTCAAAAAGAAAATTGTGTTACGAAAGAGTAAATCGACAATAAATTAAATTTAATCATTTAAGGAAAAACCCATAACTTCTCCTCTTTATAATTTTACATACTATAGACCATACAATTTTCTTAAAAAAATACTCACCAGAAATAGTCGTGCGTCTCTTTGGCTGCTTCGCTTTGTTAGCAACTTGTATCTGTCCACAATTTGATATAAGGTAGCTTAGCTGGATTTGCAGCTGTGGTATAAAGGACCTTGAGGATAATTGGATTCCTCGGTAATGTATAATGTCCTAATCCTAAGATAAGAAATGTGGGATGAGAGAAAAATAAATGTTACCTAATTTGATGAAATGATACGGACACTATGATTTCAAAGGCATACAACATTTAATAAGGACGAAACTGTGTAACCGGATTTAAGAGATACGAACTCACATAAACGTCTCGAGTTAAATCTATGACAAGTGAAATCATCATGATTAGAAACGAAGAAGAATGTATAATTCCTATATTAATTCGTAAATGAATTGAGTTTAACGATTAAAAAATAAATATTCAATATTAAAAATAAGTAATTTTATGTTAGACTAAGTTTTAGTTTCACGTTTGTTAAAGTTTTACTAATCATTTTTATATTTGTTTAAGTTATTTTAAAATTCTCTTTGTTAAGTATAATTTAAAAAGTAATGAATTCAAAAAAATGTAAGTAACGTTGATTTTTCGGTTGTTCCTTAAAAGAGACCTCGGTTTTTTTTGTTGTTATTAGAAACTAAATATGTTAGGAACCCGGTAAATAAATAGGTTATCAAAGTTGGTTCGCGGCGCAGTTCGATATTTTTCAGCCGTGTGCGCGGGAGGACAACCGAACTTAAACTGTGGGCGGGAAGCCATCCCCTAATCCCAGACCTCTAAACGCCAGGTTCCGCTTCGCTAGTATCGCTGATTGGGTAGGTACCCTTATTAGGTCTCCCACAACTAAGGATAGGTCATATCATATATTAATTATTAAAAATGTGAGTTTTGATGCTTCGATGCTTATAGTCGTATTATTGTTACTCGATTATGCAATAACGGCTTGACGGCTTTCGATGAAATTTGGCATATAGAAAAAAAACATCATATAAAAGGAATAAAATGTAAGAAGTTAAACTGGGAGTTCATGCGAACGAACTCGCGGGGAATTACTACATAGTATTACTATATTTTATCCTTGTTTGAGGAAATTATCCCGATTAATGATGTTTTAGTTCGTTTTAATGGGCTCTTTTTATATGTTTGTTTTTGCATACGTTCGAACTATAAAATCCAAATTATAGCTTTTCAAACGAAATTGTGAGAAAACGAAAGTTAGCCGTAAAAAGTTTGTTCTTTCACCCCGCTAATTTAATAGGGCATGACTCTGAAACTTCTTTCACGCAAGTAGGAATATTGCATATTCCTTTCGCACCATAAACTTTCTCATTTCTTGTAAAATCTCTTTGATCCGTTGTTGAGGCTGCTAGCGGCGAGAAAAATAATTGAAATCTGCTTAATACTGGGCAGTTCTCATTTACATTTAGATTCATTTATTACAGGATAAAAATAACAAGATACATTTTCATAAATGCCAAAATTACAAGAATTTGTACCATGATCGTCGATTATAATAATAAAAATTTTATGCGTAATAATTTAATGCGTATTTTAAAATAATAATAATTATTAATTATTTAAAATAATTTTTGAGCACAATGAACGTCACAGCCATGTTTGTAATTTTACGTTTTATTTAGTTTATTAGGCACCTTAATATACATTTTTTTATATTTATTTATTTATTTATTTATTTATATATATATATAACTCACTAACATATAAACTGGCTGGGCGGTGAGGAAAATATTCAATTTCTTCAATTTGTAATGGGTAATACAAATCCCGAAAGTCCGTATTGAATATTTCTAAATCTTTTGATGACATGATCAAAATATTAAAATTCTTTTATTAGAACACACAAAATAACAAGAATCACACAAACAACATAAAAAATTAAAACACACAAACAAAAACCAAAACATACACTTTTATAACATTCCTAACCCAAGTCTAGTCAAACAAGCCCCCGCGGGTTGTACCCGGTGCAAAGGTGCAATCTTTGCACCAGGTACGAACCCGCACGAGCATTTCAATTAGGCACTTCTTTTAATACTAATTCATGACTGTTCATAATTGTTTCCACGGCTGTGACAGTTTGTATAAAAATCTGGCTCTAACGGTTGTAAATTAACGTTCTTAATAATCCGACAAGCCATTTTTATTGACTTTATCGATGAAGAACAATTACACGAAGCATTACCATAATTTTAGAGCATTTCTCATCACCATCATCATATCGGCCGAAAAACTTCCCCTAAGAATGCCACAATGAACGGTACTACGTGCAATGTGCCCCGCGGACTGCCACATTTCAGAGCATTTCTACTGTCACCCATTTCCATAATTTTCGTGCGTAATTAACTTGTGGCAGTTTGTAGGTCAAAATTACATCAGATGTCGCGAGTTTTACTATCACGGTCCCACAAATTAGAGTAACCGGTAGTAACATTATTATAAGTAAAATACTGGGGCAAATATATAAAAGAGATGGTGGAAAATTGACTATTACTTGTACCTGTTGTTCATGTATTCCTGACCTCCCAAGTGTTTTAGGGTACCATAGCCTAATGGCAAAACACGGAACCCTTATGGATTCGTCATGTCAGTCTGTCTGTCTGTCCGTCCGTATGTCACAGCCACTTTTTTCCGAAACTATAAGAACTATACTGTTGAAACTTGGTAAGTAGATGTAAATATTCTGTGAACCGCATTAAGATTTTTACACAAAAATAGAAAAAAACAATAAATTTTGGGGGTTCCCCATACTTAGAACTGAAATTTAAATTATTTTTTTCATCGAATCCATACGTAAAGGGGATCTATGGATAGGTCTTCAAAAATGATATTGAGGTTTCTAATTTTTTTTTTTTCTAAACTGAATATTTTGCGCGAGAGACACTTCTAAAGTAGTAGAATGTGCCCCCCCCCCTGTAACTTTTAAAATAAGAGAACGATAAAACTAAAAGAAATATATGATGTACTCGTACCATGCAAACTTCCACCGAAAATTGGTTTGAACGAGATCTAGTAAGTAGTATTTTTAACCGACTTCAAAAAAGAAGGTTTCTGAATTCGACCGTATATATTGATATATATATATATATATGTATGTCCGCGGATAACTTCGTCGTTTATGAACCGATTTTGATTATTCTTTTTTGTTGGAAAGGGAGTATCCCAAGGGTGGTCCCATGGTAAGGAAACCAGGATCTGATGGTAGGTGGAAGAAATTGAGGGAAACTCGAAAAAACTGTCTTTCCGACTAATGTGTTCCTTAATATTATTCAATATAAAGAATTTTAAAGCCCTACTATTTTCCCTAATAATCAACGCATTTGCTTTCGGAAATCAGTTCATGTGGTAAATTGGAAAATAAATGTGGAAATGTTCTCGTGGCTTGGCGGAGTACTAAATTGAAGTCGGTTAAAACTTTGTTTTTAAAGTAAATTATTTTAATACGTCATAAATCGTAAACCGCAATTTACCTTTCATTCAACGGATGGGGACGGAACCCTTTGTGCGCGTTTTTTAGGTTGGGGATAAGATGATAGTCGGAAGGGGCCAAATGAGGCAAATAGGATGGGTGGGGCAACAATTCAAACCCACAATTACGAATCTGTGCCATTGACTTCGATGCTGTGTGGATGGGAGCGTTGTCTTGGTGGAACAAGACTTTCTTTGATATCAGGCCTTTTTATTTAATAGTAGTCTGAATTTATGGTTTTACCTTCTTCAAGAAAATCTATCATTATAACGTAACCTGTTCTGTGTACTTTAACCTTTGCAGTTTCTACATGTTTTCCTTCACGAACTTTGTTCTCACAATGGAACACTTCCCAAACATGAGTAGTTTGGATGCTCCTTCAACAACCATTCATCACAAACATTACTAAGGCTTGAAGGAAAACAACCACTATACTACAAACTGGTTTAAGCAAAAAATGTCTTTGTGACCGCTGTGAGAGGGTTCAAAATCGAAGGGCGTCGGTTACCATTTAGCGGCTAATATTCAGATGCGTGGTCGACATCGAAGATATGTGGCTTTTGGCCTTATTACCGGGAAATAAGGTGCAAAATTGGAGATATATTTAGCGTTAGCGTTGCCCTAAGGAAGAACGGTCTGTTGCGAATGTGTCTCAACGAATGTACTTCACGAATGAGTTGACCTGGCCGATTTATCTCTGACTGTCAAGTCAACACCACGAATCCCCAAATCAATAAGAGCCAGCCACGTGCTTCTGATACCTCTGGATTCGCAGGTGCCCGTAGCTACGGTGTCTACTTCCTATCAGGCACGCCGTATGCGTGTTTGACACAGTAGTCAGAATAATGTTTTTCAATAGGACCCATAGGTCGTGGGAGTCCGCTGGATGCGGGTGGCGCAAGACCGGTCATTGTGGCACTCTTTAGGGGGGGGGGGCTATGTCCAGCAGTCGACGTCTTTCGGCTCACTGTACCAACATTCACACCCGAAATTCATCTTTGGGTCCTGACTTCGCCTTAAGTCGAGATTATAACACCTACTAAACGGTAAAAGCGACAATGTTTATGACTTTTATGAGCCATATCTGAAAGCCATTTATTTGTGGACATACTCTAGCCTTAGACCCACACTCCAAGGTTATGTATCTTTTTAACAACCGACGCAAATCTCCTGTGGCATCGTAGTTCTTTTGTTTGAAAGCTGACGTGATTGAGATAGTTCTTAGCTACGTTTCAATAAAATTGGTTCAGCCGGTTTAGAGATATTGTACTTTGAAATGAAAATGGCGGGGGCTTTTCAACTTTTCTAAGATGTTATTTGTTGACTCATTCATCGCCACGCTACGCTTTAGCGCTGCTTCGTAGTCTGTTGCAGTTTAAACTCCATCTGTAGCGAAAAGCGCCCGTAGCGCTCTGACTCACGTGTGTTGTGATCGGTGCTAAATGGGTTGGTGTAGGAGCAATTCCAGAGTGATTAATACAATATCGTGACAGCGCTACGACTTATAGGGTATTTGACAACAGTGAAAAAAAAAATTGTTTTTAGGGTTCCGTACCCGAAGGGGAAAAACGGGACCCCATTACTAAGACTCCGCCATCCGTCCGTCTCTCCGTCTGTCACCAGGCTGTATCTCATGAACCGTGATAGTTACAGTTGAAATTTTCACAGATCATCATCTAAGATACATCTATCTTGTCTGTTCTGTTGCCGCTATAACAACAAATAAATATATATATATATTAAAGGGGGCTCCCATCGTGATTTTTTCGCAGTTTTTATAGTATTAACCCTTCGTGCGCGAGTCTGATTCGCACTTGGCCGGAAAATACTCGGAAAACTAAGTATCAATCTCTCATTTGTGTTTGTTGTTTTAAGATTATTTAATTCATAAAAACTAACAATACGTCACAAGCAAGTAATCCCTACAAATTCCATACTAACGGAGCGTTTTTGACGTTTCATAAAAAGAAGCTGATTTGACTTTTGTCAAATGCCGTATTTTGCTACAAAGCGAGGAATTCCTGCTACGAGCGCGTTGCGGGGCCCGTTATTCACCCCACCCTGTTATCATGTAAGTATTTGACTATCGCTGGAATACCAATTGACCAACTTCAATAATATGGAAGGAGGTTTTCAATTCGTCTTAAAAAAAGTAATTTCAGCGATAACTCTTAACCATTGTATGATTGATTGATTGTACTGACCCCTGCCTACGAAGCTGGAGGTCCTGGGTTCGAATCCCGGTAAGGGCATTTATTTGTGTGATGAGCACGAAGTTGTTCCTGAGTCATGGATATTTTCTATATAGTTATGTATTTATTTATCTATATATTTAGTATGTCTAATCGTTGTCTAGTACCTATAGAATAAGCTTTGCTTAATTTGGGACTACATTGATTTGTGTAAAATTGACGGAAAATAATAATTAATTAAAAAAAAAATTGTTTAGTGAGGTCCATTTGGTGAAAATTTGATGACGGTGGATAGTCTACTGACTACCGCGACAGAAAAACAACAATAAGAAGTTGATTGACCCAAATATAAAAGCTGAGTTCTCACGTTTCAGTCAGGGGTTTATGTTCAAGATTTTATGAGGGTCCAGTAATTATCGAGTCACGACTCCTCATTACGAGCGAGAAATGTAATTTGAGAGTAGATTGAGGCTTAGGATTGTGTTTGTCAAGTCGACATTTATTCACGAAGTAAAAGGGTGTTGATAGGATTCGAAATATGAGGCACGGTTAGCACAACAGTATTTATTGGCTCTGTGAGCTGCAGAACTCGTAAATCTGTTGTATTTGTAGCTATTTTTTTAAACTCCTATTAAACTGAATTGACAAAAAAAAAACGATTCTGCTCACAAAATTTCACGATAATCTGAGGGGTAAACACGTAGCGTTTCGAACGCGCGTTAGGATAATTCAACTGACATTTTCCCAAATAAAAATTGACATTTAGATCTCGACTGCCCAATATAGAAAACTATTGGCAAATTTTACAGAGTATACTTAGTAACGTAATTTTAATTTTGCGTCACTAAACTAGACCCAAATAGGATTAAAATCGATGTAATGGCATTTGGTAGTGTAAAACTAGATCTTTGCTATACATTTTTTTTTATATTTATGTTCAGTTTAATCAGAATTAGGAAAAATTAATCCTGCGTAGAACGGACGTTGAATTTTTAAAGAAATACCCACGTAAAAACAAGTATTTATTAGTTTTATTGTATTTTTATCGATGGTCGTTAAATAAAGACCCTTTTTATCATTTTAATATATTATGTACTAGCTTCCGCCCGCGACTTCGTCCGCGTGGACCTGGGATAAAAACTATCCTATATTTTAATCCAGGCTATAAACTATCTTCGTGCAAAATTTCATTCAAATCGGTTCAGCCGTTTAAGCGTGATTGAGTAACAAACATCCAAACATCCAAACATCCAAACATCCAAACATCTAAACTTTCGCATTTATAATATTAGTAGGATGTTTTGTGTAATGTCCGGAGCCGCATATCTGATTTTATAATGATTTCACCTCCGTAGAGACTGGACTTTCTGGATGGTTAATAGGCTATATTTTATCCAGCAGGTTTGCCTGCGTTCTTTGCAATACGCGGGTTAAACCGCGCGGGCAGGTTATAATTAGGCATATAATACATATATCTAATAGACACGAAGACTTAAGTATATAGATTAAAAAAAAAAAAAAACTGTTTAAAGGGTGTCAGCATAATTAAACCGTAGCCGTTTAAACAGATTACCTAGTCAGTTTGGTTAAAATCTACAATATCTCCATTGTCTATTAAATCATTAGAAGAAGGTTTTTTTTCTTTTGGTCCCAAAATCTATTTATTTAAACCTTATTGCATGGTGACGTCGGCAAGAAGTGATGTCAGCATCAGTGGCACCAACTTTTCATAATGCTGGGGCCACACTAACGAGAAATGCCATTAATTATCGCGATAATGGACGTTAAAGGCACGGCCACACTACGATTATCGCGATAATTAATGGCATTTCTCGTTAGTGTGGCCCCAGCATAAAGGAGATCTGGCCGATTTCGAGGCCGGTTATTTGACTCGCAGTAAATGTGCAGCGCTCTTTACGCGTTATTTGTGTTATATAAGTTTTGCATATTGATTTGTATGTTAGTCTGTAAGGTATTTGTACTATTGCCTTATGAAAATAAATAATAAAAGCGTGTCATGTCCAAAAATATTATTTTGCTCTGTGAACACACACTATTAACGATGGTACCAGTAATTGAGAAAATAAAACATGATTTTACTCTTACTGCATCTGAATTCTGAAACAAATATAAGTAGCTACGTTTTTACTTTGTTTAAATAGGTAAAATATGCAAAATTTTCATAGTCAATAAGAAACATTATTTAACTCAACAACAAGCACTTTCAAATCGTCAGTTATTTTTAAACTATATGACAAACGATGCTATTTACCCTACGAGCATTTTACTTGGGTAGATTAGATTTGACATACCTATGATCATCATTTAAACACATATTCACTATTATTTGCGTCCTAAAGTCAGATTGTGTCAGATAACTCGTGTGATAAGCTTAGAGGAAGAAAAAACGTGAAAGTGATATATTATTGGCCGTTACTGTATACCCAAACCCTCGTTCGAAAACTAACGCAATTACCCCGCCAACGAGAAGGGTTAGGATACAAAAAGGTTCCGATTTAGATAAAAAGATAGGCTCTATTCTCATTTCCGAGCCGGCCGCCCAAACGGGCAAACAAAACGATGTTTTCATGTAACACAATTCTCTTTATGATAAAACTTACTCGAGAAATGTGAGGACTGTGGTTTACAGACCTATTTGCATCTTTAGTTCTTATCTCATCTACTAACTTACTCTAATCAACAAATACTTTTGGGGTAACACTATTTACAGACTATTTCTATTTTTATAATTTAGACGATTTTATATAGACTACCGATTAGCCTAGTAGTTGAGCTAACTTGGACTGGGGGCGGAAATTAAAGGGGAGGGTAAAAAAAATGTTGTATTCGGTTGAAACAGCATTTAATTATATAAACAGCGTACACACCTTCAGGCAACCACTATTTCAATCGGCTGCCTTGCGACTAACGAACAATTTTTCATATTTTTTTTCTATTTCCAACCTAGTCCAAGTTGGCTCAGTTTGGGTTACACAGGGCGGTTCCACAACACTTCGGAAGCTCAAATACCGAGAGCCATTCGGTTGCCTCTCGGACACTGCAACTGCGCGTTATTGCTCTGAATAAAGTGGGTAGTGAAGCTGCCTGCGAAGCTGAAGGTCCTGCGTTTGAATCCCGGTAAGGGCAAATATTTGTGTGACGAGCATGAATATTATGTATATTTCTGAGTCTGATTTAGTTCAGTTTAGTTTTTATAATGCTTTCTGTGTATTTCAGTATTTATATCTATTAAATATATCGGCGTCTAGTACCCATATCACAAGCCTTATTGACTTACTATGGAACTAGGTAGGTCGATTTGTATTTATTTATTGTTATTGCTGAAAAACTTTATTCAATTCAATTCAATTTAATAATGTATTAATAAAGTATAAAATTGTACATGTCAACTGCTTTTACTATAAAGGTACTTAAGAAGGCCTTTCTTGTTATGTAGTAATAGCCATTCCGTGTTTCAACATTGATAATTTTTCCCCCTTTTGTGACTCGCAGTTTTGTCCTTATACACAACAGCAATGATGTAATATAAAAATAAGCGCTCCAAAAGTGGCACACTAAAGCACCAAATTGCCTCAGTTTCATGTCGTCAATGGAAACTTATGCTGTCAGATTTGGTGGCCATTTTTGGAATTTCGTTTAGACAACGTACTTATCTACCTCTATAATATTGTTTAAAAACCCATGCGTATCGGTCATAGTGTCGATGTTGATGGTTAAATACGGAAGTAAATAATGAGTATAGAAGACAATTACACACAAATCGAATTAGCCAAATAATAAGCCCAAATAGGGTTTGTGCTAAATTCATCTGGTATTTTAGAAAACAAGAGTCAGAAACAAATATTCACTCATTCGCACAGAAGCATTTTCCCTTACTTTTTTAAACGCAGGACTGTCATCTTTGCCGTTAGGGTCACGTCCCACTATTGTTAAACCGGGCGGTAGTTCGTCGGTTCTTATTTACAGTAGCCGTTGATCGGACTAACTATTTTGTTTATTATCATAAATCGCATCTCTCGAAGTTTCGTGATGGTAGGGCCGGCCCTATGATAGGTGTAATGTAATCACGGGAAACTACGATTTCCGTTTCAAGGTTGGTGGTGGAGTTGGGAAGTAAATAGACGGTAATTTTTAATCGTTAATCAGACGGGTAAGTGCGTAACATGGACCTATAATCATCATATCAGCCGAAAGACGTCCACTGCTGGACACAGGCCTCCCCCAAAGAGTGCCACAATGACCGGCGCCACCCGCATCCAGCGGACTCCCGCTACCTTTACCAGGTCATCAGTCCACCTTGTGGGGGGCCAGCAGTGGCAGTGGGCGGGGCACATTGCACGTAGAACCGATGGCCATTGGGGCGGAAAGGTTCTCGAGTGGCGACCACGTACCGGAAGGCGCAGCGTGGGAACTGTAATACTCAGGACAAACTATTCGTGTTGCCACAATGAGGGAGAGAAAGGCTCCCTATGCAGCTAAATTAAGAACTGGTCTTAAAATGGCTGATGGCTTACCATAAACAACCTTAATTTGGCGGGTAATGGTTAATACCGCAACTTCATACTAAATCAGTTGCGGCAAATAAAAAGTGCAACTATGACAAGGACAACGAATGATATTTCCCTTTCTGTTCCGCTTATCGAGATTTGTATGCTACCATCTCGGTCGGACGTGGTATTATTATTTTATTACCATAGTTTGTCCTGAGTTATAATACTCAGGACAAACTATAATGGACCTATAATGATCCATGGTGGGTAACTTTTTGAAGTAGCGTAAAGCAACATTTACATTGTGCATTGGAATTTATCGCGTGCTTTGAAACTCCGTTCTGACTAGATTCAGAAATAATAAGGTCTGATTTTCAGATATATGATTCTTGACTATATGATTTTTTATTTGATTTTATCGAATACATGATTGCTTAAAATTTCCACGATAGAAAAAAAATCCAAATTTGAGTCTGTATTTTCCTTATTTTACTCAGCCTACTCAAACGATATATTATTTTACGACACAATCAAGTTAATACTATAGTATTTTATCTCATCTAAAATCTCACTTTATGAAATTTAAGTAAAACGTCTCTAAGTTAGGTATTTATCGAAATTTGACCAAAAAAGCCATTCCCGAAGAGTGTTACATCTCTTTTCCTCGTGCGCGGAAGGCATCAGCGTGTCTCTATCTAGGGGGCGTATTCGACTCAAATCAAGGCATCGTCTTAAGAGGGAAGAATACTGCGTACTCTTCCATACAAAAAGGGAAAATGTTTTTCCACTTCTAAACATTTCCCAAACTCTAAGATTTCTTAGTGCGTTTTTGATACAATGAAAGACTAGGTTTATATCAATCAATCAATCAATCAATCAATATAAATTATTTGCCAGAATACAGTAGGTATATAATACAGATGTCAATAAGATTGCGCAGCACAGTGTATGAAGCTCACATGCAGGCATGCAAATGTCTTGAGTTTCATTACATACTCGTTGCATAAATAATCTGTTACAATAAGTCAACATTTAACAACACAATATAAAACAAAGTCAAAATAATAATAATCATAATATCCTATTGCTCTCAAAGAACTCCTTTACACTATAATAACAACTGTCCAATAACCAGTCCGTCAATTTATGCTTAAAACTATAGGTTTTCCTTTTTTCAAAATTTGCAATTAACTCAAACTTATAGGCACCTCAAAAACTTTTTCTTTTTTAATACGACACATATACCTATACCTAGAATATATTATATTGAAGCGATCGACATCAAAATCACAGTGATTTGTTAAGATTCAGTTATTGGAAACCGTTTTCTCCCGAAATGGAAATTTCATCAAAAAAGTACCTATTGTCAGTGGCGAGCTGCTAGCTGTTGCAAAGGTATTCTTTCCTCTTAAGTCGGTCGTCGCATGCAACACGACTTATGTTTTGTGTGTCGTAGGTGTTTGCGATTGTTTTTTTTTATGTTATTTAGTAATTCTACTACACACTAATGTAGTTATAGAGCGGCACACAAAATGCACTTGTTTTCTATTTATTTTTAGAAAAATGCTGTAATCTACGAAAAAAACAGACAGTAGTTATTTACGATACAAGTGCAAAAATAGGAACGCACGCTTACCTTTTCGCACGTGTATCGTACAACGTTTTACTGTACATATGGCTCTTTAAAGTTTCGACATATGCACGAAAAGTGCTCTTTTCCGCACTAGTGCGGGAAAGTAGCACCATATGTACTGTAAAATACATTACGAAACAAGGGTCGCGTTTTTTGCCATCTCACCTTTGGACCTTAAACATAAGTATAATAATGGACTTTGAGAAGTAACTCGCTGTTACGCACGTTACCGTCTGTTGCGGATCTTGTGCTAATAGCCTGGTAGGTTCTGGCATTTGATTTAAAAATCGACGTCATTTCTATGAAAACAACACACACCGTACGCTACGAACAACCATTATTGTGATATATCTGTATTAAGGTTAATTTTTTAAACCCTTGACGTGAACGATGGGTTTTATCAGTTTAACTTCTGCATAGATATATGTAGGTACTAGAGTTAAGGTCGCGCACACAACAACATGTCATATGTAATGGAAAAATAGCCGATTTAAATAAATAGGTAGATCATAATATTTATACGCATGCATACGCGATAATATACGCAAAATTAAAAGTTGTCAAACGAGACCAGTGTGCCCGAGGAGTTCATCGAGATCCTGAAATTTTGGTACGGACACCAGGTAAACTCGGTCAGGTGGACCGGCCGCCGATAGGCCAATTTGCCCGTTCTCCTTTTTAGGGTTCTGTAGTCAACAAGGAACCCTTATAGTTTCGCCATGTCCATCTGTCTGTCCGTCTGTCCATCTTCGGCTTAGCTCAGTAACCATTACTACTAGAAAACTGTGATTCGGCATGGGTACCAATGACGCCGACAAACAGTACAATACAATTTAGAAAAAGTTTTTTTTTGGGTACCTCCCCTACACCTAAAGCGGGATGTATTGTTTTTTCCCGTCAAACCCATAGTGTGGGGTATCTTTGGATAGCTCGTTCAAAAACATTTTTCAAATCAGTAATTCGTTTGCGAGATATTATGCTTTAAAGCCCTAATTTTAGTTCGAGTTCCCCCCCGCCGGCTAAATGGCTACTACTGGGGATGTAAAAAAATCGTGGTAGTAGTACATATAATGAATTTAAAAGGAAAACTATCACGAACAAGTAGGCATAAGTAGTTCCGAGTAATAGTCGACCAACTTAATGTGTCATTGAAAAGGCCAATTTTCGTACCAATTCGGCCGACGCAACCGCACCGCACGTCGATGTAACTAAGACAGACAGGCAACTACGGTGTGGCAGTGTGCTGCGCGTGGTCCGACACGCACTTGGCCGGTTTTATAGTCATTAAGTTCGACCCGATGTCATTGTGTAATAAAACAAAAACAAAACTATTTAAAGCAAAAACATTTATAAGAAGAGCATCATAACATATATTTTTAACCTCACAACAACAAAAAAACTGTGGATCGAGTTGTATGAAAGTAATCCGTTCAAAAAGTAACTTTACCTCGTTAGCCATTAGATCTAAATCGAATAGCATTGTAATAAAATATTGGTGAGCAAATGAAAACAACTATAAACGGAAGTTTTAAGGAGTCTATTAATAGCAAGCGAAATTCTCCGTTACCCTGAACTTTTAATTTATACGAAAAGAACCAACATATGATCGGTCCAATAACAATTAAGGCCGTGGTTATACACAACCGTGGCGATATGCGGCGCGGGGCGCGCGTCGGATAGCGTGCAAACACAAACAAACACACAAACATTGACTCTTTATTTTGGTGAAAAGTTGTACACCGACTTGTAAATTGGTTGTCTGTAAAGTCAGTTTACGGACAACAATTTGACATGATAACGTCATAAGAATGTATTGATGAAAAATTGCATACTTTTATAAATTGAATTGAATTATTATCACTGAATTATCATTATTTAGTTGCACGTCACAAAAAAACATAAAAACGACACTAATATAGATATTTAGACATTTCAACCCCATCGCACCCCAACAGGGGAGATGGTATTTCACGTCCGCCACGTTGGATTTTAAAATCGTTGTCTTTTTCGTAATCAGCGACCCGAAAAACCATAGAAACGATACCCATGTTGATTTTCAGACTTTATCACCACGTTCTATCACCTTTTAGGTGTTGAATTATCAAAAAACCTGAAACACGTACTTACTCATTTATTGTTAGGAATACTCCTGTGAAGTTTCGAATAAAATTGTCGATCTAAGTAACCTTGTTTCCCCATACAAACTTTGGACCCCCATTTCACCCCTTTAGAGGGTGAATTTTGAAAAAATATTTCTTAGTGCACCCCTAGACCTTGTAAGGAACCTACGTGCCAAGTTTGGAATCTCTAAAACCATCGGTTTGGACTGTGCCTTGATAGTTCAGTACGGGACAATGACGTCACACTTTTTCGTGCGTGCAGCCGGCGTTCATCGATTTATAAGACGTTATCACTAATCCAACTCGGGTCTAGTAGGTTCTGATTTACTCGTGAACAGAACATTGCGAACTTGGCTCTATACAATTTGTGTTACTTATATTAAAACTTGTGAACATCAATACTTTATAACGTAACACGTAAGATTGTAATGCAAACTGACCTAAGTTACCTACCTAACCTACTAGTAATTATTTTTTTATCTCGTGATGTAGGCTATTAGCGCACCTAACCTAATATACAGAGCAATGACGCGCAGTTGCAGTGTTCAATAGGCAACCGGATGGCTATTTTAGCTCCCGAAGTGTTGTGGAACCGCCCTGTGCAACCCGAACTGAGGCAATTTGGACTGGGCCGGAAATATTTTTGTCGCGTGACAGCTGATTGAAACAGCGGTTGCTTTTTTTTTCTCATCCCCCCTCCAATTTCTGCCCCAGTCCAAGTTGGCTCAGTTTGGGTTGTACAGGGCGGTTCCACAACGCTTCGGAAGCTCACATACCGCGAGCCATCCGGTTGCCTCTCGAACACTGAAACTACGCGTCATTGCTTTAACTTTATGTACCTTAATTTAAGTTATTTTATTTTATGTTCGATTTTGTATTTTTTTCGTCAAAAAATCTTTTTTTTTACCGTCTGTTTATACACAATCTTAACATATTTATGCACTTTGTATATTTTAAAATATGCAAGAAGGTATATAAAACATGCAAAAGTGGAATTAATACAATGTCGTTATAAAAAGGTGAATGTACAGACGATTATACGCAACCAGTCTCGGGCAAGTTGCCTTGAGCCGTCGACGTGCTGTGCCGGTCACAATGGAGCAATTCCTTGGGAAAAAATATAAATTGGTGTCGTCGGATAACTTTGAAGAATACCTTAAATTCATTGGTGAGTTATTATTTTTTTATATTTTCAATAATATATTTTTTTTAAACGTACCTTCATTTACTTTCAATAAATTCTTAATGGTTACTTAGAATCTAGCTTAAAACCCATTACATGTGCCTTAACTCTGAAATAAAATAATCTTCATTGCATACCTACATGTCAGTAGTTACCCAGTTAAAACTGAAGAAGTGAACAAAGTCTCGTTGTGACACAAAAAATTACGATATAATTTTATGATTAATTCTCGTGCCACTATAAAAACTTTCATTAAAAAAGATTAGCGAATCAAGCTGGCCAAAAAATTTGGTCCTCACCTAAATAACCAGTACTTACTCTGTACGTATATGTTATTCCTGGTGGTGATAAGGTCGCCAGAGCTCCCGAGGATGTGCTGTGTTGAGATTGAGGGACCCGCGTTCGTCTCTAGCTATCAACACAATGAATCCTCAAATCAATAAAGGGTCGGCAACGCGCTTTTGATACTTCTGGAATCGCAAGCTTCTAATATAGGCTACGGTCTCTGCGTATCATCAGGCAGACCGTATGCTTGTTTGCCAATGGGGCTTGAAGACTATAATCCGCACCATACCCAAAAACGACAAACCTATCTCATTTTAGACCTTATCAGCACGGCTATCACAAGATGGCCCGCGAGCTGTGTCGCGGCGAGATAGATTATCCGGCTCTTTCTGATTAGAACGCTTAGAAAGGTACATATAGTCTATGTCGCCGCGACACAGCTCGCGGGTCATCCTGTGATAGCCCTGCAGAGTAACTCCCCCTATTCAGAAGATATTTTTTTTATACATATATGTGCACGTAAAGAGTAAGTATTCTATTATCATTTTAGGGATAAAATCTGGTAAACTATCTCCAAGTCATATTTTATCTAAAACTGTTTAAGCGGGAAATTAAAGGTAACAGACAGACATTTACAATATGTATTGACATGGAAGTATGGATTCTAGTGCACAGAATGAATGTATTGCGTATGAACTCCGCAAATACGTAGTAGTGACAATTATTAATATCTATGTATGTATTTATGTATATTAATCAGCATTACTTGCGTAAACGTTTCCAGGGTTATTATTACCTTATTACAACGAAGGCCGCTTTGGTATTTATACCCAGTTGAGCAAGTTGCGTGCTTAAAGTACAAGATTGTAGTATACTTATTACCTTCCAGCAAACTATAATAACAATGAATAAATTGCATTTTGAGACTTATTGTTGGTTTGGTTATCTAATGTGGTGAGATGATGTGGGGAAAAGGCCTTAAAAAAACTGCATGTAAGTACATGAAGATTTTACGAAATTAATTTTTTATAATTCTTCTTACTCTGAATCGTTAATACCACTAGAAGAACAGGCCCCTATTTCACCAACTTGATAATTGTCACCTGACACTTACAATTCGCCATACATTGCTTGTTCTAGAAGTTAAGGTGGTTACTAGGTTACTTGTGGAACCAGCAATGTACGGAGAATTGTCGTTGTCAGGTGACAATTGTCAAGTTGGTGAAATAGGGGCCAGATCACACTAAAAGAAAATTAAACCAGATGGGGATTATTTCATCCATTATCCAGTATTTGTACAATCCTTTTTAAATATTTACTAATCATGATGGTGTTTTAACATCGTGAGGAAACCGGTCTAATCTCAATAAGGTCTAGTTTTCCCTCTGGGTTGGAAGGTCAGACGGCAGTCGCTTTCGTTAAACTAGTGCCTATGCCAAATCTTGGGATAAGGTGTCAAAGCGGACCCCGGGCTCCTTTAGGGCACAACCGGGAATAACGCTAGGAGGATGATGACAAATCATTATGGTCAATTGCCTTTTTATAGTAAACATCGCTCACAGGCACTGAGGCCCTGGCCGTCGCTGAACTGCCAGTACGAATAATGCAAATAAATGAATATGTATGAGTACATGTCCACTGCTGGACATAGGCCTCCCCGGAAGAGTGCCACGATGACCGGTCCTGCGCCACCCGCATCCAGTGGACTCCCGCGACCTGTACCAGGTCATCAGTCCACCTTGCGGGGGGGCCTACCCACGCCGCGCCTTCCGGTACGTGGCCGCCACTCGAGAAACTTTCCGCCCCAACCGCCATCGGTTCTACGTGCAATGTGCCCCGCCCACTGCCACTTAAGTTTAGCGATTCGGAGGGCTATATCGGTTACCTTGGTCTACTGGGGATAGCCTCATTTCTGATTCGATCGTGCGATCCCAACATAGCCCTCTCCATTGCACTTTGGGTAACTTTGAGCCTTCTTATGAGGCCCATAGTAAGCGACCACATTTCCGTGCCATACGTCACTGGCAACACACACTGGTCAAAGACTCTCATCTTGAGACACTGCTGACAATTCCGGAATGCTGCCCAGCAATATGAACTAATTAATAGACTAATGTTAGTAAGTCTGTGGCAGGCAGTGATGGGGGTCGTTTCGAGTGTAATTTTTACTCAAAACTTTAAAAAATGCCTTCTTTGGCATTGCACCAACAACAAACCCAACAATACTTTTCATCGGCAAATTCACAGATTTTTTAAATAGGGCATTTTCACTAAAATGTGTACCCACTAAAAAGTGTGGCCTAAAGTAAGGTTGTGTCAGTCGACTGGACACCGTGCACATTTCTTCGGTCAGGTTTGTGATTAAATTTCTTTAATGTACAGTATTATGACGGATCTATCAAATATTTTGGTAAGCAAGTATCAACCCTAGAACTGTTTTTCAAAATAATCATACTAAAATACAGTTAAACTAAATAATAGTCATTTTTCTATTAGAATTAAGTAGAAATACGTGACGTCAGTTTTCTGACCAATCGTCTCGTTACTTATAGGCTGACCACCAAAGTCACGAAACTGACGTCATTAAGGTGGAGTTACATGCACATTTAGAGAGTTCTTTCAATTAGTTAACTTAACAAAAAAAATAGGTAAAAAAAAACTGTAGGTATGATTCGTTTTTATTGATTCCAAATCGTTCATCTTTTTATGGAGGTTTTCTAACGATGAAGAGAGACGAGGTGATGCGAGATATTTCGTAATATCGGTGATAAATAGTAATTACAAGCTTGGGACAACTAACGAAATTTTTCTGGGTATGTTTCGATGGGTTACTAGGAATAAAGTTAATTTTCATAATTTTTTGAATAACACTCGGCAAATCTTCATTCAAAAAGATTGTTGCAAATATACAGTACAGTAGTCGAAAATTAACATTACAGGTATTTAACTAATTTTGTTTTATGTAAAATCATACTATCATGAAACTGTTTAACAGTTGCGGAAAATTCGACAAGCTTTTGTATGAAAACTGCACCGGAACTTAACAACTGTAGGGATTGTAATCTAACAATATCATTTGAAAATAAATGTGAAGCTTTAATTTGTTGATTATGTGTTTTTTAATAACTAAGACATATTCCATCCATTTCGTCAATTTGTGTGTTAAGTTTCTTTTTGTTTATAATTTTTTATCAAGAGAAGATTTTTATATGATTAAAGGAATTAACTTTTTTTTTGCATTCATTCACGCCCCATGAAACCCCAGCCTTAGCATTTTGGGCCTGTCAGTTTTGTGACTGTCCCACTTGGTCAGTAGCTAAGTTTCATTGTTGTTTCTTCTGTCGGAAACGTTTAACAGATTTTATCATAATACTGTAAACATACACAGAAACATCAATAAATACAATAAGAATTAAAAATGATATGGTCTCACCATTCCTAGTAATAGAGAAAATAAAGAGCGTCACAGTACCATCCGTCACAAAAGTAAAAACTTACTTTTAGACAATATTTATTGAAAACTTCATTGAATTATTTATTTTTCTGAGAATAATAATATATCACTACAGAACACATATAAAATCTGGTTGAATATCTGAGTTTTTAAAACAGTCACCAAACTGACAGGATTGTACTTCATTGTCAATTAAATTAGCCGATAATTAAAAAACTAAGCATAATTGTGCAGACTGATACAAAGTTCCAATAAATTTAGAATATAAACTTGAAAATCTAAATCAACATTTATCAAAATAACAATCTTTAAAATAAGATCGTAATTTTCGCAGGGGTACACGTTTTAGTGAAAAGTAATTTATTATAAGACACGTGCCGATGGCGGCCATTATTTCAAAGATAAAAAATGTAGAAGTAACAATTTCCCAAGACTATTTTGCCTTATTAGTGGAACATTAAAAAACTAAATGGAAGCTTTAAAGATCTTAAATTTTGCGCCAAAATAGCAGCAACCATTTTTTTTGTAATTAAATCGTTTTTATGAATAATTTTATTGCAACGTTTAGTTCTTCTCATTTAAATATATCTTAAGTTCTACTTATTTAAATCCTAGGTAAACTATCTTAAAGTAAGATTACTGTTAGTTAACCACTGACAGATGGATTGCCATCATTTATTTAATTTTCAATTTTCAACTTTAATCGTATACAAGTAAAATAGTTTGTATTGTATAGTTATTACTAAATCGGTAGATGTGGGTAACAGTATTCTGAAAAATGCTTTATCTGTATGAAATTAAAGTTGAAAATTAAATGAAGGCAATCCATCTGTCAGTGGTTAACTAACAGCAAAAATTATCTAACAGTAATCGTACTGTATATAAATAATTAGCGACCCGCCCCAGCTTCGCACAGGTACTATATTATACATATAAACCTTTCTCTTGAATCACTATCTAGGTATTAAAAAAAAACCGCATCAAAATCCGTTGCATAGTTTTAAAGATCTAAGCATACATAGGGACAAACAGCGGGAAGCGACTTTGTTTTTAATCGATTAAAAAAAAAGAGGTTCTAATTTCGGTTGTATATTTTTTTTCAATTTTTGTTACCTCAGAACTCCGTCATTTTTTTTGTTTGTAAGTTTGTATGCTTCCAACTGGGTCCCATTTTTTCAAAAATTCAGCTGGATGGATGAGATTCACGAGGAATTGAGGGAACTCCTCAATTACATTCGGCACGCGTGTAGTGATTTTGGTATTTTTTATTATATCTCGTGTTTTTACACCCTAAAATCATAAATTTGGTGGAGTGGAATTGATGATGAAGACCACAGATGATTTCTGGAATTCCTCAATTATATTAGGCACGCGTGTAGAGATTTAGGTATTTTCTATTATATCTCGTATATTTACACCCTGAAATCATAAATTTGGTGGAGTGGAATTTATGATGAAGACCACAGATGACTTATGGAATTCCTCAATTATGTACTTAACCCGACGAACGCGCGTCGTCTGTATAACAATGTGTAAAGGGCTTATGACTCAACTCCGCTCCCTAATTAGGATGCTAAATTCAGGTAAGTGTCATAAGCCCTTTACTATTGTCCGTTAGGCGTACACGTGTGTCCCTAGCGCGTCCAACGGGTTAAAGTACAAAAGTACGTCACAGATTCTGATAAGATTATTATTCTCTTTATTCATCTTTCATCTTAGGCTAGGTTTTTACAATAACTATATAAAAAGTAAAATATAAAACTATACATACAAAACATAAAATCATTTTAAAAACCTAACCTAGGGTACCGTCGGCAGCGAGGCGGGGCCTAGGCTGCCGGTGGTCAGGGCACCAGAGACAGGAACCTCCTGACTATCCGCGCAGTATCCAGGAGTACCGCCTTCTGTATCTGACCCTTGATCCAGCCATCTAGCGAGAGTCTCTTGAGGTGATGGTCAAGACTCTTCGCTATTAAACCGTTCGCCGAAACGACTATCGGGACGATGATCGTCGAATCAACATCCCACATGGCGGTTACCTCGTGAGCCAGGTCTAGGTACTTGCTGGCTTTGTCCTTCTCGGCCTTCACGAGGTTCTCATCATGGGGGATGGTGATGTGGACGAGCACCGCCTGGCGTTTCGATCGATCTGTCAGCACGATATCAGGCCTATTGGCAAGAATAGTCCTGTCCGTGATGACAGACCGATCCCAATAGAGCGTGGCACGACCATTTTCGAGAACTGGCGCAGGTGTGTACTTATAGTTAGGCACTTCGGAGACCACAAGACCGTATAGCAGAGCAAGTTGCTGGTGAATAATCCTGGCTACAAGGTTATGTCTGTGCAAGTACTCGCCGTTAGCAAGATGACCACAACCGGAGATAATATGCCTGAGTGACTCCCCGGGATGGCGGCATGCCCGACAAATGTCGACCGTACCGTCCTTCAGGATATACCTCCGGTAATTGTTCGTCATGATAACTTCGTCCGCAATTGCACAGACTAAACCTTCGGTTTCCCCGAAGAGATCCCCGAAACGTAGCCAGTTCACCGACGCGAGCAGATCTACATCAGGGCCTGTGAGAGCCTTGTAGAACCGCCCGTGTAGCTCCTTGCTAGATTATTATTATTATTATTATCCTATTTTAGACAGGCAGCTGACGAGTCCTACATCATAGTTCACTTAGAACCGGTTCACACTGCTTTAGATAGTTTGTGGAGTCTGTTTTTAAACTGGTTAACGATTCTAGCGTTCACTACTTCTTAAGGCAATTTGTTCCATGTATTTACTATTCGATTTAAGATTCCGTTGAAATAGCAACTAATGAAGTGCCAAAGGTGATACTTGTGGAATCGAAGAAAGTCCTCAAATATTATCGGGCCACATAGAGCGATTGGGTTTTTTTCTCTAATAATCAACGCATTTTGCTCTCGAAAATCAGTTCATGTGATAAATTCGAAAATAAATGTGGAAATGTTCTCGCGTGGCTTGGCGGAGTAAGTACTAAATTGAAGTCGGTTAAAACTTTTTCGACCTTTTAAAGTAAATTATATACTATGTAGTGATAGTGATGATGTACGCGATGCGAGTA
Source organism: Epinotia bilunana (assembly GCA_947049275.1). Lineage (NCBI taxonomy): Eukaryota > Metazoa > Arthropoda > Insecta > Lepidoptera > Tortricidae > Epinotia > Epinotia bilunana. Next base: position 7,867,106 of record OX346271.1, on the reverse strand, counting down.
TGGTCTCTGAATATGAACCCATTAGCAATTTAGGATAATATAATAATTATTAATTTCTAATTTGAAAATGGTCGTAATTTAGTTTTTTTGTCTTGCTGCGATTGCTATCATAATCGATATCTGACGATCCGCATGGACCTTAATTAGTACTTTGTCATTAAATCTGACACTAATTGCTGAGACAAATTGAATCAACACAGCATCCTCAGTAACTATGAAGATATCCAGTATAAAAAAAATTCAAATACCAAATATCGGTGATTAAATAAATAATTAGTTATTTTTATACGAGTGTATTAAATCACGCTACAGCCATAACTGAATCCGAACTTGAATTTTCGCATCTACTACAAGTTTTCGATACGTACGTTAAGTTCCGCCTTCCGAATCGCTAAACTTAAGTGGCAGTGGGCGGGGCACATAGCACGTAGAACCGATGGCCGTTGGGGCGGAAAGGTTCTCGAGTGGCGACCACGTACCGGAAGGCGCGGCGTGGGTAGGCCCCCCACAAGGTGGACTGATGACCTGGTAAAGGTTGCTGAAGTCCGCTGGATGCGGGTGGCGCAGGACCGGTCACTTTGGCACTCTTTGGGGGAGGACTATGTCCAGCAGTGGACGTTTTTCGGCTGATATGATGACGTTAAGTTACTCTTTGATTTTCCAAGATGGTGGCCTGATTGGAAGACGTCAAGAAAAATGTTCTGGGTTGCCAGTCTACGTATACAGTATTACATAGTAATAGTAAGTCAATGCTCGAGTGTAATCTATGAGTTTCGACATTAAATCTATCGCGAAGGGGAAAGTAGAAGGAAGGCCATAATACATATATGGACCGAATTAAGGAAAAAATAAACCCCGTGTCGTATCAGCGGGATTAAGATGGTTGTCATTTATTATCACTTATCGTTGTGGATAAGACATCCTTCAGTCTCGCACTCACTTACTTGTCAGAACGTCACGGATACCTCTATCTTCTCCACAGCGATGGATAAGTAATAAAATGGCAACCATGCTACGCCAGGATGTCACAGAAAAGGCTCATGAGCGACATGGATAGCTTAAGTTTATGATGATAATGACGAATAATCCTGGAAACCGAAGACATGAAAAACCCTTATTACAGAGATCGGCTTTCTGTCCCGCAAGGCTGCGCAAGCGGCGTCCCCGGTGTCGCGCCTCGAGCGCAGCCTGGACGGCGGCTACATGTTCTCCGTGTCGTCACCAATCAAGTCCAGCGTCATCAGGTTCAGGGTGGGCGAGGAATTTGAGGAGACGAGAATCGACGGAGTCAAGGTAATCATATAAAAATCCTCAAAGATAGGCTTCCTGCCCCGCAAGGCAGCAAAGGCAGCGGCCCCGGTGTCACGTCTCGAGTAGAAGCCGGTTGGCGGCTACGCGGTCTCCGTGACGTCACCGATCAAGTCCAGCGCCGTCTCGTTCAGGGAGGGCGAGGAATTCGAGAAGACGAGACTCGATGGAGTAACTACTCTCAGCATCACAAAGATCGGCTTCCTGTCCCGCAAGGCTGCGCAAGTTGCGGCCCCGGTGTCACGCCTCGAGCGCAGTCCGGCCGGCGGCTACACGTTTTTTGTGACGTCACCGATCAACTACAGCGTCGTCGCGTTCAAGGAGGGCGAGCAGTTTGAGGAGACTACTCTCGATGGAGTCAAAGTAATTATAGTACTAGCTGCCCGTCCCGCTGTACCCGCGTATTGGGGGTACCTATGCACCAGGGCTATGCGTGGTTGCCAGGCGGCGAGCGAGAAAGAAACGAACAAGCGAAGAAAAAGGACTAATAGGAATCGATGCACGAGTGCGGCCACCCACGCTATTGGTGGAGTTTTTCCTCCCTGACCCTCTCGCAACTTCGCACAGCTCAGCAGCGCTATCACAGCACGTATAGTGCGAGAAAATTTGAGAGAGCTCGCGCGCGCCTTCGCGTGATAGCCGTAATAGACGGCCCGCGAGCTGTGTCGCGGCGCATAGACTATCCGTTCTTTAAATATTAAAATGGCAGATACATGAGACAACAGCGATATCATAGGGTAGGGTAGGGTAGCTAGGGTAGGGTTTAAGTGTAAGGCCTGAGTGGACGCTATGAGCAGGGCGTCCACTCAGGCCTTACACTTAGAATGGAATGGCGGCCCAATAGAACAATTGGTAAGTTCTCATAAGGCTAACGAGGTATATAAATGACCACGTGTAGTATCGGGTTTGAGTTGCACCACCCCCGTTCTTGCCATGGATTTTATAAGAACCGACTATAAGATTAGGGAGAAGGTATGTAGGAGGCGATAGGCTAGCAACCTATCACTGCAATATCATATTTTATCCATATTTAGACCTAGGTACTTGCTAGAAGTGGCACTCAAATTGGCATGTGCTTATTTAGGTACTTGAATACAGACATGAGTTCATGCATTATTTTATAATTCGTAACATTTCAGGTGAAGACAATTATGACGATGGAAGAAAATAAACTTATTCAAATACAAGTCGAGGGCAACGGGAGGACGACAACGCACCTGAGGGAATTTACATCGGATACTCTGGTTGTGGTGAGTTTTACTTTCATACTACAACGGTGAAAAACAAGCATACGGCCTGCCTGATGGTACCTACATTACCTCTTTAAGAGCCTGTCCAGATGACGCGATTTACGCGTGATTCCGCTCTCGCGCTTCAATTTACGTAGCGTCCAGCACGGCTATCACGGGACGGCGCGCGAGCTCTTTCGATTTTTCTCGCACTATCTGTCTCTCTCTTATTAGAACACTTAGAACAAGAGGTATAGTGCGAGAAAAATTGCAAGGACAATACATACAAGTTCGGACGTGCAGATGCCGCGTTTTACGCGCGAGTTAGGAAACGCGCGGCAGCATCTGGACGATATGTAGCTAGTACCTCGGGGATCCGCGAGTGTCTACGCGCGTGCAGACGCGCGCGCTTCAAATTATATTGCGTCCAGATGCCGCGTTTTACGCGCGTTTCTACGGGAGAGGGACTTAGCCATATAAAATATTCCGTATCGAATTTTACCGCGCTCCATTTTTAACCAAGTACGTCTACTTGCCACGGACTCGCGCTTACTACTGAACGTTCCATTGGCGCCAGAGTATCTCGACTCGCGCGGCGTTCGCGCGTACAACGAGCGAGTCGAGAGTCCGGCCGCATTGCACGCGTTTTAAGCGCGAGTTTTGAAACGCGCGAGTCCATCTGGACGGGGTGCTGTAGCTCTAGTACCTCGGGTGCGCGTTTTGCGCACGAGGGCACTCGCGCGTAGACACGTCTTTCTTTTCGTCTGGACAGGGTCTAAGACGCAAGGTGGATGCAAGCATAGGCCGCTACCGCTACATTTCGCAGGGCGGGATCGGTATGCGGCATTCTGTACTTTTACGTGAGAGGTATGTCGCCCAGATTTTCTATTTATTTTTATGGAGTAGAAATATCATGCGCGGAAGCGGGACGGTGCGGTGCATATCCCCGAGCCAGGAAGCACTCATTTAAATAAATTTAGGCACTAAGTAAAAAAGTCTGTGAAGTGGGGCACAGCGAAATGTCATCCCGCTCCAATGTGGAGCAGCCCATCTGGGGAAGTACCTCCGCCTTGCAGAAGACCACAGCCATAATAACACTACTACTTGCTCTGTAGTAGTGTTGTGTTCCTGGAGGTGAGTAACCTCGCCAGAGCTCCCTCGGATACGTTGTGTTAAGAGCGAGGGAATTTGTTCCTTCAGCTGTCAACACGGCGAATCCTCAAACATATCAAGGGTCGGCAACGCCCATGTTACTCCCTTGTAGTTGCATGCGTCTATAGGCCGCGATGTCCGCTTACCATCAGGCGGGTCGTACGCTTGTTTGCCACCGTCGTTGTATAAATAAAAAAATCGTGAGTAAACCGATATAATCCCAATAAGATTTAGTTTTCCCTTTGGGTTGGAAAGTCAGAAAACGTTGACAAAAAGAAATAAAAATATTAGAAAAGTTTGTGTGCGTGCGTGCGCGCGTGAGTATAGTACGTGTGTGTGTGAGTGTGTGTGTGTGTGTTTGTGTTTTTTTTACACTACAGCATACTGATATCGTAGCAACAAATCAAGAACTCGCCTAACTGAGAGCTTACTAACTTAGCTATTGGTATACTGTCAGACATTTGCTCATTTGCGGGGCAGTACGGAAATTAAATACTACTAATACTACGAAGTTCACTCGGTACCTATATGTAAATTGGAACTGAAACTTCCTCAAATCAGTCTGTGCGTATCTCACCTTAGAACAAAACAAACGCTCCTGTCTCATTTTTTTTTTTCAGACAACTACTGCTGGTGGCTGGGACGGCAAATGTGTGAGAACATACAAATTGATAGAGTGAATTTGGACTCTAAATAGCGAAACAGAGAAATCAATTTCGATAATTTAGGCTGTTCTTATTGAGAATTTCAAGACTGGTTTCGGGTAAAAAGTTTCGAGAAAAGAAATATGCCCAAAAATATATAATTCCTTTGAAATGTGATGTAACTGATTAAGAGTAATGAAACATATTTTGTATTGAAATGTGTTTAATTTTCAGAACATTTAATGCAGGCTAAAATATTTCATCCTGAGTATTCGTTATTCTACATACATAGTACGTAGAACCGATGGCCGTTGGGGCGGAAAGGTTCTCGAGTGGCGACCACGTACCGGAAGGTGCGGCGTGGCTAGGCGCCCACAAGGTGGACTGATGACCTGGTAAAGGTTGCTGGAGTCCGCTGGATGCGGGTGGCGCAGGACTGGTCACGTTGGCACTCTTTGGGGGAGGCCTATGTCCAGCAGTGGACGTCTTTCGGCTGATATCATGATGATGATGATAATGATGATTCGTTATTCAATGTTTAGAGGTAGAGTCCTATATAAAAAAAATTAAAAACCCCCGACACGAAAAATAACCGTCGGGCGACTGAAGCGGTCCCCGACGCGACTAGGTACGCTTGGAAAATAAAAATATTTGAACTTACATAAAATATGTAACTATAATAATTATAATAGGTTTAAAATATTATTTGTTAGTTTTTAGAGTAAATTTTTTGTGTCGGGGGGTTTTTAAATTTTACTTTTATTTTGTCTTTTTTAAATTGATGATCTACAGACGGCTGATCAGGTCATGGTTAACTTACCATATACATTCAATATCATTGAAGTAACACGGTACCAAAACTACCAAATATCGAATCGATAGGACATGGAAGGTAGTCAGATCCCCTCATCAACTATTAAAGAGCTGATGATCTTCAAACGGCTGATCAGCCATCCGCTGCCCGCTGGCATCCAGTCTACAGCCGTTAAGTTGCACAAAATATTTAATGAAACTATATACTTACTAGCTTCCGCCCGCGACTTCGTCCGCGTGGACCCGGGATAAAAACTATCCTATATTTTAATCCAGGCTATAAACTATCTTCGTGCAAAATTTTATTCATATCGGTTCAGCCGTTTAAGCGTGATTGAGTAACAAACATCCAAACATCCAAACATCTAAACTTTCGCATTTATAATATTAGTAGGATACCTATGTATGCACTTTTGGGTTTGAAGAAGAAAATAAGAAGAAAATAATTTATTAGCGTAAAGATTTCTGTGCATAAAAGCAAAAATAACTACAAACAATTTAACCACAATATTACGCTAAAAGGTCCTCACTCAGCTTGGTGTCACGGAGCGAGCCACAATACGTTTGGTTTCTAATATGCTAGTTAAAGCAATGACGCGGCCGAAGTGTTGGGGAACCAAATACCCCGGCGCCACCCCAGTCCAAGTTGGCTCAGTTCGGGTTGCACAGGGCGGTTCCACAACGCTTCGGGAGCTCAAAGACCGCGAGCCATCCGGTTGCCTCTCGCACACTGAAACTACGCGTCATTGCTTTAACCATAAATAAATAACTATATCAATCTTGGGCTGCTCTAATAATGAGTTTAATAAGAACTCGATACACTCGTGTCTCGAGTGTAATCCATGATTTAGAACGTCTGTTGAATAGTTTTTTGTTGCATTGAATCGTTATATAATAACACTTTTATAAATATTGTTGTTTGGTTTCCATGTCACGAGCCAAATAAGAGGTAGGTGACTATTTAAAAACGCTGAAACACACTAATGAACAAGCACAATCACGAGGGCGCAATTCTGTCATTTTAGTTACTAGTCAAACGTTTTGACATGTAAAGATGAATGAAGTCAATTAGGTATGGACAATTTTCAATAACAAAAACCATGACGATATTAGTTTTACCTTTTTATTAGAACAGTTTATTAAAATAGTCATAAGTTATAAAAACATACTTATTTTTGAAAACTGGTAAGACTGGCATGGCAGAAGGTACTACGCAGAGTAATACGTGTAGGCGACGCCATCCCAAAGGCTGTTGGTAGCCTCCTGGGAAAATAAAAATTATCATGTTCATAATGTTCATACTGCTTACTAAAACATGACTTTTACTAAATAACAGAATTAATCATGTCGTACCAACCGATACATTTTGTAAATCTCTCGATTATAATTCTTCTACCAATTGTAACTAATAATACTTCCCGACAAGTTAATACCAGCCTGACTAGACTATAGAGATTTATAAAATTAACTTTGAATTATTTGGTGAATATTAATTACATGAATACACACAAAATGAAATGAAATGAAATACTTATTAACAAAAACATGTTGTATACAGATACAAGTCGTTGAAAATATTTATTCATACACAATTGTTACACTTTTCAAATAACAGTTGATGCCTCTTTTTAAGTAAATTATACCTGTGTTAAAAGAGGCACCGCTCTTCATTAATGAGTACGTACAATACAATTGTAAATAATAATAGTATAAGACATTAAGTTAACATAAAATCAAGTTTTCTGCTTGAACTGTAAAATAATAATTATAATGTAATGTGATTTATGCAATAATTTGAATTTGAATTTGAAAATCAGCATTTTACTTTTTTCGGTTTGTTTCTTACTGCGCTCATCCTGACTCGTATTCTTCTCGAAAGACTCTTTCGAGGATCTTGTGTTATGCATTTGCTTACCAGTCGTCATAATAAAAGGAGTTAAAACACGCAGGTGCGTAAAATTCGTGCAATTGCGATGGCCAAAAAGTACTGAATATTGATGAAATAAAATCGAAGTGTATTGACATTACGCCTGTCAATAAACTTATTTTTATACTTACAAATATATTATGAAAAATAAGTTCACTGTCAGGCGTAAGTAATGTGATTGTCTAGGACACATATGTTTTGGAACGAATGTTTTGGAAGCTGATTAAAAACAAAACCAATCCAAAACCTTTTACATCACAATATAGTATAGAATGAAAAGCATAGGCTCTTGCAGATGAATGCTGGCTCTCAACAATCAACGCGCATGTGACACTGACTGACCGTCAGCCTGTCGTTATCATCATCATTATCATATCAGCCAAAAGACGTCCACTGCTGGACACAGGCCTCATCCAAAGAGTGCCACAATTACCGGTTCTACGGAACAATTTTACCAGAAGGCGTATAGCATGGTCGACATTTTATCACTCATCGTAGTCCATAACGACATCCGTCACGTTCTGAGAAGTACACGAGTGCGAGATTGACAGCTGTTTGTCCATAACGATAAGTGATAAAATGGCAACCACCTTAGGCCCGCTGGTCGTCATTCCACCTAGGGGGTCTACACACGCCTTCCGCTCCGCACCAAGCTAAGCATTAAATAAAGCCTTAAACTTACCACGACAAGCTTGTTGCCGGAGTACTGCTTCTTAAAGGTGATCGTGAATTCAGGGAACTTCTGTGTTTGCGTGACGGTGTTGCCGTCTACCACGATGGTGACCTTGCACTGGAAGGTTAAACAATTCGTCTTCAACATTTATTTACTGACGGTAAATGTTTAAGTTTCGTTTGCAAGACACCCGAAGATAATGAGTGTCCGTAGCGGCTCGCATTGAGAGCGTTCTGTAAAGGGCTGCTTTGGGCCTTTAATTCCAATGTAAAGCTCGGCCTTTGGCATTGCTGCTACCTCGGAATAGTAAGTGGCCTTCAGCCCCCGAGCGCTTTCTTAAGGCTTGATTTGGATTGCAAGGTCCAAATCAAGCCTATGTTACGAAACTTTGTTCGGGACTTTGGTCTCCAGTTTCGCTTGCAAAACACCTGGGGATAGTAAATGTCCGTGGGGCTCACCCACAGGCCTCCATACTCGTAATATTCGATGGGACGTACTCGCACTGACACACGTTACAATGCATCATTCTGACGACCGGTTTAGGCTAGTGGGTAGTGACCGGGGTTCGAATCCCGGTCACGGTACGGGAAAATATTTATGTGATGTGATGAGCAACGAGCATGAATATTTGTTTCTGAGTCTTGGATGTACGCTACGCGAGCCTAAGTGCCGAAGGCGTAAAGGCCGTGCTCACGCGGACACTCACTGCCTCCGAATGTTTTATGCCGGGGCCACACTAACGAGAAATGCCGTTAATTATCGCGTTATCAGTACGGCCACACTACGATTATCGCGATAATTAACGGCATTACTTGTTAGTGTGGCCCGGGCATTACAAGCGAACCTGAGCACCCATGATAGCGCACTCTCTACGCGAGCCCGAGCTACAGTTGAAGGCCCGAAGGGCGAGCTCACGCGAACACTCATGCCCACCACCTAATTTACACTTCTAGGCAGACTTTTTTGAAAGTATTTATTTTTCCCCGTCAGAAAGTTGAGATTAATGTTCAGAAGAATTGTGAACTCCCCCGACTAAACGGTGTATGCCGTTTTTGCTGATTATGCTCGGGGCAGTCTTAAGTGGATAGGGAACGCAAAAATTATCTACTTATCTGACATTAGCAAGAGAAGATAACTCCTTATGTAGTGCAACATTGATATAGAAATCATAAAATAATGTTCTTATGTTCCTAATAATCAAAATATTTTTTATACTAAAATGCCTTATAAACTCATAATAAAATGATGTTACACAAAAACATCTTACAATTAAATGTCATACAGTAAATCAATGCTTTTAAAAACGCCCTATCTATATACTAATATCAGAAAAGATAATGTTTGTGACTTTTACAAAGTGATAACATGTTATTTACGAGTATTCCGTGGCTCGATCTACATTCTGTTTTCCCGCCCGCGCGGCCACGCCCGCTTATCAAACATGTCTATACATACCTAGTCTAAACTACTCTATACTAATATTATAAAAAGGAGTTTATTAGGCTACTTATTATATCCTGCGGGTTTGCGTATCCTCCTTTCTTTGCAATACGCTTAGTAACGTGTATAAAGAGGAAGTCTGTAAGGTTGAAGCTTTGTAAGTTTGTATGTAGGGGGTTATAACCGGAACCACACTTTTGTATAGCACAGACTTTTTGGAAGGTCATAAGTTACATTTAATCCCGCGGGCTTGCGCTCATTTCAATACGCAGGTGCGGGCGGTTATTATTAACAAAGAAAACAACTCGTAAAAAATTACCTGTTTCCCACCGGTTGTTTCGTCAAACTCTACGCCTGATTGAAAACTGACTGTTATGCGTGACGTCGCGAGTGTGTAGGTGTCTCCATTTTTCTCCAAAGTCTCTACAGATATTTCTGACAGCAATGAGTCAATGCTTTCCTTTGGCACTCCTAAAAAAAATACTGAATTAGATCGCATAGATAAGCTGAAATACAATTACGTGTAGGTGGTGTTAAAGTGCGCAAATCATCATGCGATTTCAAGGAAAACCATTTTAAAAGCAAAAAATATAACATTTTTCTGTTTGGAAAGCTCTTTATACATCATCCTAGCGTTATTTCCGAATGTGCTTAGAGTTGGGCACCGCGCCGCCGCGCCGCCTCCGCCGACGATTTTTCCACGCTGCCGCCGCCGATAAATTTGAAATCGGCATGGTGTAATTTCGTTTTTGTTGGAACAGTGTTAATTATTCCATGCAATTTATTTAACTCATTTTAATTCCAACGCCGAATATGGAATATTTACAGAACATATTAACATTGTGAACCCTGTAATGTACTACGAAACGGCGTCCCTGGTCAGCGCAACCAACGAACCTGTCCCTGCCAGTTGTTGTGACAGCTATGCTGGCAGCGGACACGGCATGTTAGGCCATGGTCTCCTTCTGTGAGAACGTCTTGATTCAGAAGGAATTGCCGAACGGGAACGGGAGAGGGCTGATTCCTCTCATAGGAGACGACGCAAAGGGCGCGGGCGTAATCGTCCTCCGTAAGCCCCAGGCGCAAACCGTGTAGACTTGGGCAAGAAAAGGTCTACGGTATCCCCCGTCTGTCGTAAAAGGCGACTTCAGGGGGTCAACGGGGTCCCCAGTGATTTTTGTGAACAGCACTTGGCCATGTACCCCAGAGAAGTCGACGAAGATGCCCAGAACGAGCCCGCAGGGCACAGCGCGAGTAGGGCTCTAGTGCGTTCAACCTGAGATCCTTGAGTCCTCCGAATTACTTAGCGCAGACCGTCGTCAATCGCCGTTGACGTGGAGTTTTTAGTGGGTAGAAATAGCACATAACCCAGACTTCCCCCGAGAGCTGGGTACCTGGTTCGCAGGTTTTTTTACACGAAAAAAAAGGTACAAGCCATGGCAGATATCGTCGGCTAGTCACAAACCTCTTAACTCCATTTTTTAAATCATGCTTTGGCACTTTTATACAACTTCATATAAAAAAACCTATTATAAATATTTAAAAACATTAAAAAAAAATCAAGTGCACATCTTGCAATGACATGTATAAGTAATAATGCTGCCATTCTTAACCTAAAAAGAAATCGGTTCCCATATATATATACAAATATATTTGTATATATATATGCAAAGTTAATTAAATAGTTTTTTTTTTGGCATAACACAAAGTGTCATAGTAAAATTTGTTCATAATCATAGATTCACATTTTGCTATTTTGTATCACCAATTAAATTACACCCTGTATCTGAAAGAGGTCATCAGATCGCAAATTACAAAACGGCAACAAAGCGCTTGAAAAAATATGGAGCACTGATTTGAAGTCGGCTAAATTTTGTTTTTAAAGTAAATTATAAAAAAAACAGCACTTACCCAGTGCCGCAAGGAACTGGTCGTACTTCTCAGACTTCTCAAAAGTGTATTTTTTTCCGAGGTATGACATTTCGACGGCTCTTGTTAAGCAAACACACACATTAGCACCAGTTGGACCAGACGTCCTCTTTATATAGTACGATTCAGATTATTTTATGTGGCCGACTCTTTTTTTAAACTGGCTGGATTTGCAATCTTCTACCGTGGACGTGAGAGTTGCTTTTTGAATGGACTACTTTGATGCATCTCGGCAAACTCGAATCATTCCAATTATACGTAGATACGCCAAATCATATCGGCAGGAGTTTTAGGTTAACTTAATTATCTGCTTATCTGCAAATTTTTAATGATTGTTTTGTGAGATTATTATTATATTAATGACAATTACCGTTTGTCATGTTAAAGTGCCCTGGTGCCCTATTTGCAGAATAAATAATTGATTTTGATTTATTCTTTTGGGTATCGGTATATCTAGAGCTATTTATTGCACTTATGATACATTATCAGAGCGGCTACCGCGAAACGGCTACGTCATTTGTTCGTGTATCATTCAACTATTCGGTGTAACGGTTGGAATTTAGAGTGTTAATGAAAGACAACCGGTCAAAAGAAAACAGTTAAATTTATTGAAAAGGTCGTGGCCAAGGTCCGATTTAAGGGGAATTTGCCCGTCTGGTTCCACTGGTATAATGCGGTACTCCCCTACGTGGCTGCGAGCTGGTCGAGCAGGTCCAGGGGCGTAATCTGTATCACGGGGAGCGCCGTGGGCAGCTGGTGGTTGGTGGACGAGCGATGCCGGAGGCCTAGGTCCTCAGTATGACGACCGTCAATTTACAGCCGTAAGGTTGCACCCTGGAATCAACGTCGTCCACATTTAGGGCCACGTAATAGAATGCCGCCGATTATGAACCCCTGGTATGTTGCAGGCTAGCCGGAAAAGGAGCAACAGTTTAAGTAGCTGGTGGGTGTTCATAATCAGAACGGAGTTACTAGGCGAGATTGAAGGCAAACGCTATAGCAAAGCGGCCGAGATTAAAAATGCATGAGGTGCTAAACTATAATATTAATTGTTACATGTAGATACTCTATAATTAATATAAACACAAGCTTTGTAATTCAAAAAGGGTGACGACATGCAAAAATACCGTGGTGCACAATGTATGGGACGCCATCTTATAACGGTACTTTTTGCCAACGCGCGCAGCGGTTACTTACATATGCTTGCGAGCGACATCATTACATCTGCGAAATAAGTAGCTCAAAGCGAAGCGCATACAGCCTGGCATTGCACGATTAAATAACTAACATTCTTAAGACTAGGTAACGTTCAACACTTACCCTTACGGGGTGAAAGACGATATGAGGATGCGACAGGTACACTGTTTCGTGTCGACGCACAAATTGCTCCGGGGCCTTCACTGCCGGAATACTTTTAAAAAGTTTACTTGTTTAAAACAAAGAGTAAAATTTCTGCATGCGCGTAAGAAGACACAGAGTATATGTGAACGCGGCTGCAGTAGGCGATGCGCCTCTCGGGACGCTCGGGCGAGAAATGAATCGTGGCGCGGCTGCAGTGAAATATTCCGTCGGCCGTGCACAAATGCTGACCTCTCGTTACTACGTTGCGGTCAGAGTGTTTGTTCGAAAATAAACATTAATATTTTCTTAATTTATTTTTAATGTTAATTCTTCATGTTTGTTATTTAATTAAATAGGTAAGTTGATTAAGCGTTACTTTGATAGTTTTCAGTTATGAATTAAAATCATTATTATTTTTTAAATATAAATCATCTATGTAAATATGTATATATGTACGTACAACGTTACATTACCCCGCGCGCCACATAAGGATTTTATTACTGATATATTAATAAAATCCGCTCTTATCGTCGCGTATTCGCATTATTCTTACATAAAACTACTTCCGTACATCACGCGATTATTTTAGGCGTTAACAGACGTAAATAAATGTGGAATGTTAACGCGTCCTGCCATTTGGTAAGGTGTTCCATCATTGAAAAAACTGGAAGACCCATACGAATACTTAGAACAACCGGTGTAACTAAGGGGCAAGGGTATTTGAGCACATATTTCTGTAGATACGTACAGACATAAACACATACGCGCTAGTGTTCCCAGAAGGGGTAGGCAGAACACATGAAATTGAATTTTCATTGCTGCTACTAGTAATGTTGGTTTATAAATAGAGAGGATGTGATAAGGCGGTGACAGGTTGCTAGCCTATCGACCACTACACACTTTAACCTCATCCCGTAGTCGACTCTTACGACACCCACGGGAAGAATGGGGGTGGTGAAATTCTTACCCGACACCACACGGGGAAGAACATGCATATCTAGCTAACTACTTGTTGTGTCCTGTTAATTTTATGTCTTTGATGTGCCAGGTACCAATATTTTTTCCAGACATGTCAGCTAAGACATAAACTAATGGTGATTTTTTATCTATTATGCGACACTTAATAAATTTTGGCGCAAGTTTTTTACTAAAGAACTTATCTTTGTCACTCAAAACATAAGCGCGTTTCATTACAACTTCACCAACGTTAAACTCCATAGGCTTGCGCCGAAGATTATAGTGGGCCGAGTTCTTGACGTGAGCATGCCATAATCTTTCTTGCACAGTACTGAATACCTCTTTAAGACAACCCACATTCTCCGCGTAGACGTCACGGGGAAGGAACAAGATCTCCGCGCCTAAATCGTTGTCCAAGTAATGCGAGCCACAAGGAAAAAGTTCCCTGCCGAACACCAGGAACGATGGAGTGAAACCAGTTGCCTCACTCACCGAATTGTTGATGGCAAACTGCACCTTCGGAATATATGTATCCCAACTGCGATGATCGTTGTCCACGAAAGTTGAGAGACGATATAATAACCTTATTCTGGCGTTCAACTAAATTAATTTGCGGCGTGTACTTGGGCGTAAAGAACACATTAGGAACTTTATAACGCTGGAACAGTGATTGAGTGACCCCTGATATGAACTGACTGCCATTGTCCATAAATATGGTCTGAGGGACACCATGGACAAGAAAAACAGACTCCTCGAGTATCTTCGCGACTGCAGTGGAAGTGGCACTTCTAATCGGGAAAATAAGATTATACTTCGTGAAAGCGCACGTGACAACGAAGATGAAAGTGTTCTGTTTCCTAGTGACAGGCAGAGGGCCCATCAAGTCGATTGATATCATTTGAAATGGCCTAGAACATTGTTTAGGGCGACCCATCTCTCCTAACGTTTGGTGGTTTTGTGCCTTGTATGCTAAACACTTATCGCAGGAGGCAACAAGGTTCACCACGTCCTGGTGCATACCAGGGCAAAAATAGCGTAAGGCCAGACGGTGATAAGTTTTAAAAACGCCAAGATGTCCTGCTGTAGGTTCCGCATGATTTTCAGTGATCACCTGCTCACGTAACTCACAAGGTACGACCTCCTTCCATAAAAACTCAGACGAAAGAGAGTGATTATCCTTAGCACGCCTGAATAACCTGCCATCCTTTATAATGAAATTTGGAAAGGTTTGCGGCTTAGACAAGCAAGAGTTATAAATATTCTTATACCTTGAATCTGTAGTGACTAGGTTCGAACCGGCAGTACTAATGGCCGAGACAGGAAGAGCTCTAGAGAGGGCATCGGGAACCACGTTGTCCACGCCTTTACGATGCTTAAATTCTAAATTAAAGGTGGACAACCTTACACCCCAACGAGCTAACCTACCTGACGGGTTCTTCAGGGACAGGAACCATTTCAACGCACTGTGATCCGTATAGACAGTGAATGGCTTCCCGTTCTCCACATAGCACCTCCAGTGCTCCAAGGCGATGACCACGGCTAACATCTCACGCTCCGTGATACTGTAGTTCCTCTCTGCTGCTGACAACGATTTGCTCATGTAAGCAATGGGATGCTCCTTACCATCTATAGTCTGCGTCAGCATCGCTCCCACGCCGTAGTTGCTGGCATCTGTGTGCACCTCAAACTGCTTATCGTAGTCAGGACAGGAGAGAACAGGAGCGGTAACTAAGCATTCCTTAAGTTTATTGAAAGCGGCATCAGCTTCCGCAGACCAGACAAAAGGAGGTAATCGAAGTCAACTTGTTTAGAGGCCCTGCTATTGTGCTAAAACTTGGAACAAAACGACGGTACCAAGTAGCAGTCCCGAGAAAGCGCTTGACGTCCTTTCGGCAAAAAGGTGTCGGATAATTGAGGATCGCTTGAACCTTCTCGGGATCAGTACGTAACCCAGAACTATCTACCACATAGCCTAGGTACTTAAGTTGGCTACGGAAGAATTGACATTTTTCCAGGTTAATGGTGAGGTTAGCCTGCTTCAATTTATTAAGGACCCGAAGTAACAGGGAAACATGGGAATTGAAGTCGTTCGAGACGATAATAATGTCGTCTAGGTAAGCGAAGACTTTGAGGTCAAATTCCCTAAAGAGCTGGTCAACTAACCTCTGCTGCGTAGCTGGCGCATTAGTCAAACCAAAGGCGGTACGCTTAAAACGAAAGGTACCACGATTATTGACATAAAACGCCGTCTTATCGCGGTCCTCCTGTGCTATCGGAATCTGCCAAAAGGCTCTGGATAAGTCGATACTAGATAAATAGCGAGCATCGCGAGGGTTATCCAAAATCTCGGAGATGTATGGAAGATTGTAGGCGTCACGCTTCGTGACGGAATTGAGCTTGCGGCTGTCGAGGCAAAATCTAGGCTGACCGTTCTTCTTGGTGACAATGAGAACCGGCGAAGACCAAGCACTCTCGCACTTCTCGATGACGTCCAATGCCATCATCTCGTCGACCTGATCGGCGAGTATACGCTGCTTCTCCGGGGACAATCGGTAATACCTTTGGCGAACTGGTTCAGCATCTCCGGTATCAAAGCGGTGAGTGATCAAACTCGTCTCTCCCAATCCCCGATGCTCGGCAGAAATGTCGCTAAATTGTGAAATTATATCATCCGCAACGGCTCTTTCCGAAACAGATAAATTGTCGTACGCCTGGATGAAAGATGGGCAATCTGTACTAAGGCTAGCATTCAATACCGCGGCATTAGCAAACGTAATGCTCGTAAGATGCCCGGGAAAAATCTTAAACTCGCGCCAAAAATCTATCCCTAACACGAGATCTATATTGATGTCTGGCACAACAAAAGCCTTAATAATATGGTACTCTTTCTCGAAATGCATAGGAAGAAACATGTAGCCAATGCTGGTCATAGACTGACCACCCGCAGCAGTCACTGTAATTATGTTATCCCTATGCAATTGTAAACCTTGTTCTTCCATTCTTCTATAAATGTTGTCCCCCAAGATGGAGACAGCTGAGCCTGAATCTAAGAGGCCATATAGCTTAAAATGATTAATTTGGACGCAAGCGTAAGGCCTAGGGTCATGCGATGGTCTGTCCAGCAGAACTGTATCAACTTTGTAAGAATTGAAGAAAAAGTTAATTGTTTCAAGCCATTTCTGCCAATCCTCTTGCTCAAACTTGGATGGCTGGCCTTTGGTACAATTCTGCTGGTCTACTCGTTTTTTGACGTGCTTGGTTTACCCTTACCGCACTTAGGGCAATCTGGCGATTTGACACCTTCATGGCCGCAAACGAAACAAAATACCCTATCCTTATTGGCCTTGCATTGACGAAGATTATGGGTGTTATCACGACACCTAGGACAATATGGAGGCTTCTGCTCCTGATGTTGCACTGCATGTATGTAGCTATTATTTTTAGTGTACGATTTATTCGCCGCGTTGTACGTACCGGTGTGTTCATTGTTTTTGTTCCTATCGTAGAAGTTATTATAAGGCCTTTTATTAAAATTTTGACTATTACTGTAAGTAAACTTGTTTGAAGACTGACCAGCGTAAGCAAACTCGGGAGCCAGTGTTCCAGAAGAGACCTTGGAAGGTTCATGAAAACCTACCAGACGAGCCTGAATGGTCTCGTAATTACGGCAGAGCGAACGCAAGGTGTCGAGATCTGAGATCTTCGGAACAGAAGCCAAGGTGCTGGCGTAGCATGGGCGGATGTTGGGCAATAGAATTTCAAGTTTGTCCTCATTTGACAGGCCATTGGACAAACGTGAAAATAGCCCAGTCATAATGGACATGTAAATAGTAATATTTTCTGCCTCGCCCTGGGTTCTGGCCCGAATTTCTGACAACAGCCTATAATCATAATCGGCCTGGTCGAAATCTTCCTTCAGAAGGGTAACTAAGTCTTCCCAACACGAAACCTGGTCCTGCACAGTACGGAACCAATGCAAGGCATCGCCGGTAAAAATTTCTGTACAATAGGACAGCAGCTTTGCCCCAGGCATATTCCTCGACTTACTGAATTCATTAATGCGCTGAATGAAATCACGGACGCAAGATTTCCCATCAAATCTCAACTTAGTGAGTTCCCCAGCCACGCCACGTTCACAAGTTACATTAACATTAAGAGGTGGTACGCTTGAAACTGGGTCGCTAGCCGTAGAAGACGACTGGAAGTCCGATGCGGTAATGGAATTATAACGTTCCGACAGATTATCCAATTCAGAAACGCAAGTATCAACCGCTTTCTGGGCTGATTTATCACAAACTATGCGATTTAAACGGTAGTGCAGGTGGTTAAGAAGGTTACGAGAACGCAGTAACGTATTTCTATCGCGTGGTGCCTCGATATACGTTCTCAGCTTAGTTAAAGCATCGCCAACTCCCTTCAAGTCGTCACTAACAGAAAAAACACTCTCGAGGATGTCTTCTGAAGGAAAGAGTGGTCCTAATTTTGCTATCTGCTCGCGTAACTTTTGAACTGTGTCTGCAGGAGTGGCACCACGGATAGCAACCTCGTACTCCAATTCCGACTTTTGCAAGGAAATAAATTTTACTGGGTGCGACATTATTCAAGTTCTCTTTTAAAGATGGTGAGCGGAATAAACTAAACGCTGTCCCGGGACCGTTAATAGGTGAGTGTTGAACGCTACCGACTTAAACTACTCCGTTCTGTTACAAAGATAAATAGATACTAACAACGTTCTTGCTGGTTAAAACAAATAAAAACAGGTGTCAGCTTTGTAAAAAAACAGCACAAATAACAACTGCCAGCAAAAATTTACAAGGAAGCAGCGCAACAAAATCTGCAACTAATGTGTACCACACAATAAATAAAATCTCAAAAGGAAATACAATATAAATAATCTAGATTTTAAAATAATAATAAAAACGCTTGCGTAACTCAACTGAACTAGAGTTCTGCAGCAACAATATCGATCATTAAAAAAAAATTAAAATTAGTTGCAAACAAACACACATACGATAAAATGATTCCCTGCGCGGCTCAATCGAACCATAAGTAGTCACTAATAACAACTATGGAACCAAACCTCTAATAATTAAATCAGACTCCGTGACTGCTCTGGATGCTAACTACTCTGCAAGTATGATTGACTGTGGGTAATAACATAGAGTACGTAAAAGTACAGAGTGAGCTGCTAAAAGTTGTTAGAAAAATTAAATCGGAATTAAGATCATAAGTTAACCTATAGGATAAAAAGGACAAACACTTTTAAAATCATTAAAATTCATAAAACAGTTGAAAATATAAAATTTGTACACATTAGTCGCTGCAACCTAAAACACAAAGCAAAACGTTTCACATACAGAAAAAGACACAAACACCAACTACTTCTACGCAGTGAAACCAGACCAATTTTACCACGTTTATGGGCGCCAGTGTAACGGTTGGAATTTAGAGTGTTTATGAAAGACAACCGGTCAAAAGAAAACACTTAAATTTTTTGAAAAGGTCGTGGCCAAGGTCCGATTTAAGGGGAATTTGCCCGTCTGGTTCCACTGGTATAATGCGGTACTCCCCTACGTGGCTGCGAGCTGGTCGAGCAGGTCCAGGGGCGTAATCTGTATCACGGGGAGCGCCGTGGGCAGCTGGTGGTTGGTGGACGAGCGATGCCGGAGGCCTAGGTCCTCAGTATGACGACCGTCAATTTACAGCCGTAAGGTTGCACCCTGGAATCAACGTCGTCCACATTTAGGGCCACGTAATAGAATGCCGCCGATTATGAACCCCTGGTATGTTGCAGGCTAGCCGGAAAAGGAGCAACAGTTTAAGTAGCTGGTGGGTGTTCATAATCAGAACGGAGTTACTAGGCGAGATTGAAGGCAAACGCTATAGCAAAGCGGCCGAGATTAAAAATGCATGAGGTGCTAAACTATAATATTAATTGTTACATGTAGATACTCTATAATTAATATAAACACAAGCTTTGTAATTCAAAAAGGGTGACGACAT
This sequence comes from Epinotia bilunana, assembly GCA_947049275.1. Lineage (NCBI taxonomy): Eukaryota > Metazoa > Arthropoda > Insecta > Lepidoptera > Tortricidae > Epinotia > Epinotia bilunana. Next base: position 7,847,690 of record OX346271.1, on the reverse strand, counting down.
GCAAAAATACCGTGGTGCACAATGTATGGGACGCCATCTTATAACGGTACTTTTTGCCAACGCGCGCAGCGGTTACTTACATATGCTTGCGAGCGACATCATTACATCTGCGAAATAAGTAGCTCAAAGCGAAGCGCATACAGCCTGGCATTGCACGATTAAATAACTAACATTCTTAAGACTAGGTAACGTTCAACACTTACCCTTACGGGGTGAAAGACGATATGAGGATGCGACAGGTACACTGTTTCGTGTCGACGCACAAATTGCTCCGGGGCCTTCACTGCCGGAATACTTTTAAAAAGTTTACTTGTTTAAAACAAAGAGTAAAATTTCTGCATGCGCGTAAGAAGACACAGAGTATATGTGAACGCGGCTGCAGTAGGCGATGCGCCTCTCGGGACGCTCGGGCGAGAAATGAATCGTGGCGCGGCTGCAGTGAAATATTCCGTCGGCCGTGCACAAATGCTGACCTCTCGTTACTACGTTGCGGTCAGAGTGTTTGTTCGAAAATAAACATTAATATTTTCTTAATTTATTTTTAATGTTAATTCTTCATGTTTGTTATTTAATTAAATAGGTAAGTTGATTAAGCGTTACTTTGATAGTTTTCAGTTTAGAATTAAAATCATTATTATTTTTTAAATATAAATCATCTATGTAAATATGTATATATGTACGTACAACGTTACATCGAGCGACAAAAAGGGAGATAGTAGACGAGCAGAAGACGTTTGCGTTTCGCGCTCAAAATTAAAATCAAAATATTTATCCAGCAAATAAGCCACGAGGGCACTTTTGGAAGTCAAAATCTATAGACTATCCGTTTTTGGAATAAATACATTTTGTTTGCAGTCGGGGGACCTATTAGGTTATTATACTTACTTTATTACGGGTGTAAGTATTCTTGATTATTTTTCTAGGGCATAAGAGGTTAGCCTCTTCTGACAATTAGTTGTCAGACCTTTTTAGTGCTTTACGAGCCTCGCTTGTAAGACACTTGGGAATAATTATTGTCCCCATAGGCTCGCCCTTCGGGCCTTCGGCACTCGGGTTTGGGTAGAGAGTGCACTTTAAAGGGACGCTTCGGTCTTTCAGTCCTACACCGAAGTCGGCCTTCTGCCTCACTTGTGAGACACTCGTGAGTGTCCTCGTTGGGACACTCACTATTCACGAGTGTTCGTTTCGCTCTTCGGGACTTCGCCTCTCGAGCTAGTTTATAGAGTGCGAAATTCTGCTCTGCAGGGGCGCTTTGGGACTTTAAAACAAAGCAGAGCTCGGCCTACCGCCTCTTGTTATATACTCTCGAATAGTGTATGCTCCTCGAAAAGTGTTAATACAAGCGAGGCCGAGTGCCGAACTCTGCCGAAGCGCGGTCTCATCTCGAGTTTGCGGGCCGAAGGCTCACAGGGCGAACCCAAAGCCGAGTTCCCGAGTTTCTTATAAACAAGTCCGAAGGCCTAACTCTGCGCAGGCCCAAAGACCCGAATCGTCTCTTCAAAGCGCGCTTCGTACACGAAGCCGAGGCAGAAGACCCGGAGCAGGCAGTAAAACAAATGGCAGAAATGTTCGATGTGACGCACTCGCACAGACACACATCGTTAGAATGCATCATTCTGACTAACGGTTTAGGCAAGTGGGTTACCTTGCCTACAAACCTGACGGTCCCGGGTTCGAATCCCGGTATGGCAAAATAATTGCGTGATGACCAATGAGCATGAATATTTGTTTTTGAGTTAGATGTTTTCTATGTATTTAAGTATAGTTCTATAGATATAATAAAGCTGAAGAGGGTCGAAAGTCTGTACATGGAAGATATTCGAAAAAAAGTTGGCTGGGGTACTTAGAATCGATAAGAGAACACGTTCCAAAAGGACTGATAAAGAGGTCATTCCTGAGGCGAGGGAAACAATTTGAGCATCTACTTTAGTTTTAGAAGGATATCAAATTGTTACGATAATTGATTGTTTTATTTTGATTAAGTTTTCCTTGAGGTCTATTCGCAAAAAAATGGAAATAGCACTTTTATTCGCAAGAAAAGTGGCAAGTGTTGTACGATTTTGAAATCTTGCCTAAATAGGCCATCTTTTAAAATAACTTGCCAAGGGTAGTGTGTAACATTTTTTTTCTAACATGTAGTGTCAAAGTTGACTGACAATAATTTTATAAACCATAACTCGTCAAAACTTATTTTTTTTTACTTAGTTAAGAATGTTTATTACTTTGATTTGTGGTTGCGAATAATAGCACTGTTATTTGAGATTACATTATTAAAAAAATCACTGTAAAATTGTGCAAATTGTGATCACAGTACTTAAAATGCGACCAAGGGTGTCAAATTTTCAACTTTTTCGGAAAATGTCTATTACCGCTCGACTAAGTAACATGGTTTTTTTTTCATTTTTTTTTCATAACTGGTATACCTTGGCCTCTCACCCGGTACCAGGTTATCGTTGAGTTCAGGGACAGCCTGTATATTAACCAAAAAAGGTTGATACCTCCATCGATAGTAACTGTTAGACATTAGAGACCTAGTTATATTGGAACTTCAGTCACTGACGACGTCGCTGTTGATATTGAATAATTTACTTTAAAAACAAAGTTAGCCCAGATGTAGAATTTGTAGAGCGTGGCTGGTAGTGGTAGAGTTACGCCGTGTGGAGTAGGAAGCTTGGCGCTAATTGCGATCTGATATCTTTTTCATGCTGAAAGCTGTATGAGCTATGGAGTCTTGGCATCACTTTACATGTAATGTTTTTGGTGGGATTTCTTTTCCAATTTACGACATGAACTGATTTCCTAGAGCAAATGCGTTGATTATTAGAGAAAAAAACCCAATCGCTGTATGTGGCCCGATAATATTTGAGGACTTCCGTCGATTCCACAGGGATAACCTATGGCACTTCATTAGTTGCTATTTCAACGGAATCTTATCAGAATCTGTGACGTACTTTTTTAGTTTTAAGTACATAATTGAGGAATTCCATAAGTCATCTATGGTTTTGATCATCAATTCCACTCTAACTTTCTACCTTTATGATTTCCGGGTCTAAATACACGAGTTATAATAGAAAATACCGATGTGGGTATAAAATGTGTATAAAACGGTATTCCGCAGAGAATAGTTTTTTTTATGTAGAAAACTCCCGTGACTTTCTGAAATATTATTGGGTCTTTCATTTCTACGATAACTTCAGCCTTCGCTTCGCTTCTTCTTCGCTTGCCTCCCTGTTTACCTTCAGGATTTCGTTCCTCAAGTTTCGCTTGCAAGACACCGGAAGATAATGAGTGTCCTTAGGGGTCATTGCTCGCATTGAGACCGCTCTCAGAAGGGTTGCGAAGGGCCCAATCCTTTCATTCCAACGAAAAGGCCTTTCTTGCCTCGACGCTCACCTTAGGAAATGGCCTGAGGTTTCACTTGCAAGACCCCGGGGATAGTAAATGTATGTGGGGGCTCGCCCTCAGGTTTCGCTTGCAAGACACAGGGAAATAATGAGTGTCCGTCCATGGGGGCTCATTTCGAGCGTTTTCTGAAGGAATGCTTCGAGTCTTTCATTCCAACGAAAAGTACGGACTCGCTTGCTTCGCCACTCACCTACACGAGATTGTATGTGTCCGTGAGGGCTCGCTTGCCTCGCCGCTCATCTTCGGTACTTTGGCTACAGGTTTCGCTTGCAAGACACCTAGGGATTGTAAGTGTCCGTGGGGGCTTGCCTTCGGGTCTTCGGCCCTCGAGCTCACCTAGAGAGTGCTCTCTAAAAGCATGCTATAGGGCTCAGCCTTCGGCTTCACTTACCTCCTCTTTTACCTTCAGGAATTTGGGCCTCAGGTTTCGCTTGCAAGACACCCGAAGATAATGAGTGTCCGTAGGGGCTCGCATTGACAGCGCTCTCTAAAGGGATGCTTTGGGCCTTTCATTCCAACGTAAAGCTTGACCTTTGGCCTCGCTGCCACCTGGAGATAGTAGCCTTCAGCCCCCGAGCACTCTTTTAACGCTTAATTTGGACCTTTCATTATTACAAAAAGCTCGACCTTCGGCCTCGCTTGCCTGGCCGCTCACCTTCAGGACTTAGTCTCCAGTTTTGCTTGCACCAGCTCAGCCTTCGGCTTCGCTTGCCCCCCCGTATACCTTCAGGAATTCTGCCCTCATCAGATTTCGCTTGCGAGTTACTCGGAGATAACGAGTATCCGTGGGGGCTCGGCCCTCGGGCTCGCATTGAGACGCGCATTGCTTTAGGCCTTTAATTCTAATGAAAAGCTCGGCCTTCGGCCTCGCTTACCTCGCCACTCATCTTCGGCGCTTTGGCCTCAGGTCTCGCTTGCAAGACACCTAAGGATAGTGAGTGTCCGTCAGGCTCGCCTTCGGACCTGGGGCTCGCATAGGTAGCGCTCTCTAAAAGGATACTTTGGGCGTCTATATAATATTATTAACGAACAAGTTTATGAGGGTGTTTATTTAGATTCGAAGTGAACTGTTACACGCACACCGCATAGTCTATGTAAATGAAATCTTTATTTTCAAAGGGGTTTGGGTAAAAATGTTGTAATTTTTTTTAGATGAGCGGCCACTTGTAAAATTGGTAGATTATGATAGATCTACTCAAAACAAACATATTTTGTTATGAAATGTAATAAATACACTAAAATGCATCGGAGCCAAGATATTAGCAATATATGTTTTCATAGGTCATATTGTAAAGTTATAAACTAAACTTCAAACTTATATATCTCGGCTCTGATATTGTTTAATTTTATATATCTAAGCATATTAAGAGGTCCGCTAAACGATTATTAAAAAAACATCCTTGGCCGCTGCATAAAAAGACATTATTTCTCATACAAGATTACCCAATGCCCTTTGTCCGATTTATGGTAACATAAGAATATGATGTACTTAAACCATAATTTATACGGGTACGAAGTCGCGGGCAGAAGTAGAATAAATGGGTGGATCAACTATTTTCTGTCGCTAGTTGCCATGGTTACTTCTCCTGAGTCACTTTTTAAAACTCCGATTTGTGGGTTTTAAATCACCGAATGTGGGGTTTTCTTGTCAAAGTCGACCCCTTTTTGTATGGTGCATCTTCTAGGCATATTAGAAGTCCTTATTGTAACGATTTTTCTAAGAAACTCTGTAACGTTGTCTCCTGGCTAACGGGACAGAATAACAACAAGAAATAGTTGATTGACCCAAATAATAACCGTGCCATAATTGTGCGTGGACGAAATAATAGGTAAATGTGACTAACTGGGCGTGGTTTACATCATTCGGCACAGCGCCTTAAACAAATGAAGCAAAACCGGCCAAGTGCGTGTCGGGCCATGCGCAGTGTAGGGTTCCGTAGTTGCCTGTCTGTCTTAGTTACATCGACGTGCGGTGCGGTTGCGTCGGCCGAATTTGTACGAAAATTGGCCTTTTCAATTACACATTAAGTTGGTCGACTATTACTCGGTAACTACTTATGCCTACTTATCGTGATAGTTTTCCTTTTAAATTCATTATATGTACTACTATCACGAATTTTTTCACATCCCCAGTAGTAGCCATTCCAAATTGTATTGTACCGTTTTGTCGGCGTGATTGAATACCCATTCCGAATCACAGTTTTCTAGTAGTAATGGTTACTAAGCTAAGCCGAAGACGGACAGGCATACCGACAGACAGACGGACATGGCGAAACTATAAGGGTTCCTTGTTTGCTACGGAACCCTAAAAACAACGGTTTATCTGATTTTGCCATAATCACATGTAATTTAGTAACACCTTATCAAAGCTACGGATGATAAGTGGTAATACAAATAAGACGGTATGACAAACACGTTCGAATAGGTGCCGTCATCGTTTTTATGCACTTTTGTTAAATAAATAACAATAATATGGGTGTAGCGATAACACTGAATCGACATAGAACTGCTATTCCAATTTGAATCTTCTACGTTATGGAATAAAAACTCAATTTCAACAGTTTATTTTTTACAACTCACTAACTTGAAGTATTAGTATAGGTATTAGTAGTAGTGTTAGTATTTAATATAATTATTTTGATTTTTGGCTTATTATAATCTCTGCACCACCTACTACATAATCTAGTTTTATCTCTTTCTCCGATACCCAAAGGTTGTCTGGAAGAGATCGCTCTTCAGCGATAAGACCGCCTGTTGTCTACCTCTACCTACATGTTATTGTATTGTTTTTCTTTTTAACTGCTTTGTTTGTGTGAGATGTGCAATAAAGAGTATTTGTATTTTATTGTATTAGCGGCAGAAGATAATAATCACTGTCGGTGGTGGGTTTTGCTTCCCACATTATTTAGATAACCTAAAGTCATCATGAAAAAGGCAGTCTGAATCGCGGACCGAGGATTGCGTACCAACTTTCACGACCCCCATTAATCTGCAGAAAAATAACAGTGCATAGGAGAAGCAGAGAAGTTATTGGTACATATCCATCTATCGGTACATTCTTTCTTGTAACCTAACTTCGTGTACTTAGGTTTGTTTTTCAGCGATACTTAGTTAAATATTTTTTTATCAAAATCGAACTACTTGGTAAAGAGTTACTGCTGAATATACATAGAGATTTAAGAACCTCCTTACATAAATTGAAGACGATTTAAATCCACAAATATAAAAGGTTCCACGAAATATTTAATTAAACTACTACCCATATATAATGTAATTATGTATGCACTTTTGGATTTTTTTTCTAATGCATGTGTGTGCATTTTTAAAGTTCAAAGTTCCAAGTGAAAAGTTTGGCTAGAACATAGTTATAAAACCGATCTTAATTTAATCCATATCCATACTAATATTATAAATGCGAAAGTGTGTCAGTCTGTCTGTTAACTCTTCACGCTTAAACCGCTGAACCGATTTAGCTGAAATTTAGTGTAGAGATAGTTTCAATCCCGGGGAAGGACATAAGATAAAGGAAGGAATAAGTTTTTATCTCGAAAATCATCCCCTGACGGGTGAAAGTTTGTATGAAGCTACGATATTAACGAGTTCCACGCGGGCGGAGTCGCGGGCAGCAGCTAGAAAGTACTTATGTTCTACCGGCTTTGGGCATGCAATATTATTATATATTTTACTTTAGCGCAATAAATACTATGTGACATATTTATCTCTTCAGATTGAATCACGAATACTCAGGATCGAAAATTAAACTTAAATCACTATTAAATATGTTTTACAGTACATATGGTGTTACTAAAAGAGCACTTTTCGTGCATATGTCGAAACTTTAAAGAGCCGTACAGTAAAACGTTGTACGATACACGTGCGAATAGGTAATTCGCAACTCGTGTCGATTTAAAACACTCCCTTCGGTCGTGTTTTAATTTATCACCACTCGTTGCGAATTTCGTCACTTGTTTTTATTTTATTTTTGGCACTTGTTTCGTAAATAACTATTATTACTCTTAATTAATAATCAATTATATCACATTTCAAAGGAATTATATATTTTTTGGCATATTTGTTTTTTCAAAACTTGTTTACCAGAAACCAGTCTTTAAATTCTCATTAAAAAGAGCCTAAATAATCGAAATTTATTGCTCCATATTGTTCTTTAGTTCACATTCACTTTAGCAATTTGTATGTTCTCACACATTTTCCACCCCAGCCGTAGTTGTCTGAAAAAAAAATGAGATAGGAGCGAAATTTGGCGAGCCGCTCCTGGTCGACTGCATATTCTTTGGTCTTGGTGCCGTTCATTGACTTCTGGGGCGGCGCATGATGATCGGCAGCTGCCGATTTTTAAGTTACGTCATTAAATTAATTTTATTTTCTCAAACATGCTCGGAAATGTATGCGTTAATATCACGAACTGAAGACATGAAGTTTCTTGTTTAAGGCTCCGTACATTTCTTCTTGGCCTTACGCCAAGAAGTAATTTATGAAAACCCTAAGTAAAACCATTATTGTTCGCAACTAACTTTTTAAATTTGCTTAGTAATATTAAACTGACAAAGGAAAAATTACATACTGCCAACCACCACTAGAATCTGTAAGCATACTTGCGACATAAAAAAAAACAAAATCTATGTTCGAACGGCTTGTTCAAATGGCATGTTTAAAAATAAAAAAGGCGGCCAGTTACCTATTATTTCATTGATTACCTTTTATTTATTTTAATTTAAATATTTCCTCACATCGTTTGAGAAAAGCACTATACAATCCTCGGCCGGAACAGGGATTGCTGGACTCGTTTTATCCGGCCTCGTCTACTAAGTCTTTACTTCACGGCCTCTGCAGTAATGTACTAATTTTAAATAACCCAGAAATTGAAGTCCTATATAATGTATCCAATCTAATCAGATCACATGCGCTTGTTTCTGAAAAGATCGACAAAATTTGGACCAAAACTTCGATTCCAATCATAATTAACACGTTCGCGCATGCAACTTCATTAGATATAAATATTGAACTCATGCAATAGCTAAACACCCTTTACACGTCACGTTTTAACCTTTGAATCCTCAAACAACGTTTTATTATTCTGACGTCATTGCGCTACAACACTGGGAACTTCTAGCACCTAGGGGTGTCACTTGTTTCGAGTTTGGAAGGTAGTTTTTATCCGCACACATTAGGAGGGTACGCATACATTTACAACGTCATTAAACGTAGCTAATGTTTCTGCCTCGGCGAGACTGTGCGCAAGAAAGAAGAGGCACGTACGCCGGCTGCGACGCGTACTGATTTTGTTCACGTTATTGTCAGTAAATTTTCCGCCTGTTGTTACCATTATTTATTGAATGTACTCTTGTAACATGTTTTTCTTGTTGTGGTGCAATGATAATAATAATTATTATTAAATTTCCTTTGTTTTTGTACTTATTTTGTTAGTCAAATATCGTAATTGCTTATTTAGTAAGTTTGTACCGCTCATTAATTATCATAATTTTTTCCGATGGATACATAAGACGCAGCAATATATTTATGAAAATTACGAAGATAGGTAATCAATCTCCGAGTGATGATACTCCGCCGGACCCATAAAGTGATGATGGCCCAAGAGGGCGTAAACTTTCAAGTGACAGTTCTATGAGTGATTTTGTAGTCCGTGTGAATCCCAGGCGTGGATCAAGTACCTCAAATAAACAGCCCACGGTGTCAGTCAATTTGAAGCAGAGGCATCAGGTGAGGATGATAATGAAAGTAGTGACACTGACGATTATATTATATGTCATCGAGTTCTGACAGCGTATACGAGTCTCGTCTGAAACTTAGATTTAGTGGACTGGTCAGGTCACACCTTCAACATCGATAGCACTCGTCAGAAATAATATTCAACATAAATCTAAAAAACCTAAACTTAGTGTTGACTCACTGATGTGGATCAAGTGGCAAAGATACATTATCTAAGCATTAGTCACTATCATATCAACAGGGATATCTCTGTGCGTACAGATATCATGCAGAAAGTTGTAGAATAGTGACTAATGCTTTGATAATGTATCTTTGGCGCTTGATCCCGTAACGCCCCAACCATCCTCACCAGAGAATTGATGCGCCAATTTCCCCAGAAACATATCCAACAATAGACCCGTCCAGGTGACCAATATACCCTCGACAGAGAAAGCATCAACTTCAAAAACAAATCGGATTGTAATTTGTACACGAAAATGTGAGACGTATTAAATTCTTCAATTGAAAGAAATCGTTTTAGTCCGTACCAAAAAAACATGTTGTTTCATGATAGAGACCACATTTGGCTGCTAGTATTGCAAATAAGAATAAAAGCAATAGAAGCTGACAGTATTAAAATGCCAGCGTTTTAATACTGTTTGTTTGTTTGTGTTTAATAATACCCAGGTATGTAGACTACCAAACACTAACTCTCGGTTACACTACACTATAATTTATTGTGTCACAAGTGCCAAGTTACAGCGCCGTCGGACATTCGAGATATTTCAGATGAGGAACTTCATTCAAATGATGGTAAAAGATAAGAGCATGGTCATAATTGACTTTCCTTGTGACACATCATCTGTGGAAAGATGTCTTAAACTTGTAGCAGAGGTCTCGTAGAACGTATCTGACGCAATTTCTGAAGATGGGTTTATTAGAACCATTGAGTTAGATTAGACATCACCTAGCATAAGTTAACCAGTATGTATATTGTAGTCTTTGAAGTTAACTCATGACATCTTGGTTTAGTCTGTGGCGGGCAGTGATGGGGGTCGTTTTGAGTGTAATTTGACCTAAAACTTTAAAAAAATGCCTTCTTTTGCGCTATTGCACCAACAACAAACACAACAATAGTAAAAGTACGGGAATCACTTTTTATCGGCAAATTCACGGATTTTTTAAATAACATGTTTTTTTCTGTAATTTGTAAGAAACGCGACAATGGCGGCCATTATTACAAAGATTAAAAATGTAGAAGTGACAATTTCCTAAGACTTTTTTGCATTATTAGTGGAACATTAAACTTATACTAGACTATTTGAATTTTTTAATATCTTAATTTTTGCGCAAAAATAGCAGCAACCATTTGGTTTTTTTAATTAAATCGTTTTTAAGAATCATTTTATTGGCAACGTTTAGTTGATATTTAGATCTTAAGTTCTACTCATTTAAATCCTAGGTCAATTATCTCATATAAATAATGCAAGCGACGCGATTATGGCCTCCGAAGTTAATAGGACTAAGACTTTTTAACCGACTACCCTCAAACCTTAAAACCATAACGAACGACAACTCATTTCGCTACCATGTAAAACAACTATTGCTTGAAAAAATACTGTATAGTTTGCAAGTTTCTTTCAAATTACTATGATAACAAAAAAATGACTATCTTAAAAGCTTGACGTTTGTATTCTCTGGACTGACCTTGTACCCTGGTGTACCTTGCTATCCATAATATACCTACTCGCTCAACGGCGCCTCTCAGGCTTCCGAAGATAACGGAAGGCATAATTTCCATTATAACACTTCTTTTCTAACATTGTCAATAAAATTTCATGCAAACACCTTTCAATCCACTCGTTCCCTATGAAAACATAAACATTTCAGGATTCCAGCAGCTATAAGTTGATCAGGCTAATTGCTCAGTGAAAAACTTAGTTGTTAATTTTTCCCATACACTATGCTTAAAGCACTTCCAAATTATCAGACCATTCCTTGCTTTAAATCCCACTACTCAAAGCCAACTTTTTCTAAAATTATATATCTAAAACCATATTCCTCTCAAAAAAACTACCTTCACGTCCAATTCCAAACAAAACAAAACTTCTGACCTTTATATTCCAACGTTAATCTATCTCAATCTTTCCTAAACCTACTACAAACTGTTTATATCGTAACAAAACCCCATTTCACGTAATAAGTATCATTCTTATATACCATCTTTTCCCCTATTCATATTTGTCATATATTTCCATATTTACTCATGTGCCATCCTGCACATACCTAATTGTCAACTCCATGTAAAAAAATATCAGTCCGGTACCCTTTACCATCTTCCATTAATTAAATCTTGACCAAAAATGTCTTAAATCTTAATATCCATTAAGAAATCCCAATAAGCCAAACGTCCTCATTTATACTTATAAGGCACAAATTCATTAAACGTTTAAATTTATTTTATTAATTCAAATTCATGTGCTAATAACGATAATTATAAATCCGAACAAGTAACAAACACTACGTGATTACTAGTATCATAAGATATCCACGTGAAACTCGTATGACGGGTGGCATGCGTGGATGAAACACTGCTAGCACTTTCAATATATTTATTAAGATAATAACCTTTACACAAATAATAATGTCCAGGATGTCCTCATAGAACGACGGTTCAATCAAGAATCCCCCCGCTGTTCCTTTAATTTTTAGCCTCCACTAAGGTTGCCAACTAAAATACTTCTTAATGTAATTTCAAGGACCAACAGTATTAACTTGGTTTTAAAATTAGCCATAATATTCTTAATTAGATTTAGCAATAACAACCATGACTTTAAACTACATCGTTACAATAACATGAAATAACAAAATAATTAAACGGATATCCCGCCAAAACTCGTCCATCCTGACGCGTGTGATGTCCTCACACACGCACCTTACAATCATGCTATCTGTGTATTATACTAATTATTTTCCAATGCGACAGTATGGCAATATTTATAAGTATCAACAACCTATCTCGCCTCAGTAACCGCAACCTTCACATATCATAGCATCTATGGTCGTCTTTCTGCAGTGTCCGCAGTTCATCTCGCCGCAGTGCCCGCAGCTTTAACATACTGCAGTCTCCGCAGTTTATCTTGCCGCGGTGTCCGCAGCTCATCGGCCGCAGAATCTGCAGCTTTAACATACTGCAGTCTCCGCAGTTTATCTTGCCGCAGTGTCCGCAACTCATCGGCCGCAGAATCCGCAGCTTTAACATACTGCAGTCTCCGCAGTTTATCTTGCCGCAGTGTCCGCAGCTCATCGGCCGCAGAATCCGCAGCTTTTACATACTGCAGTCTCCGCAGTTTATCTTGCCGCAGTGTCCGCAGCTCATCGGCCGCAGAATCCGCAGCTTTAACATACTGCAGTCTGCGCAGTTTATCTTGCCGCAGTATCCGCAGCAAGAACTGAAATATAGAATAGCTCAGGCAGTACTTGTGGGCTTTAAACACATTTTTTTTTAATAAGCATTTCATCTGTATTAAAACAAGTCTGTCATCTGTATTAAGTCTTTTATTATCATTCATCGATTAATCAGTAACAATTTACCATTTAATCTACACATTAGTCAATCGTCTTTGTGTTAGCCGTTTAACTACATCTTGTCGATATTGCGGATACGTACATAACATTAAATACATCTTACTACTCGTCTGAATGGAGATCTAATGCAGCCAAGTGTATCCATGGTTGCATTCTATCAGCGGACACAGTGGTCTTGTATTTTCGCTTACTCTTTCGTCTAAAACCTTCTATGTCATATAATTGGTAACGATCGTTCCCTAGAACTTTTACCACTTTGAAGGGACCTATATACTTATCTAGCAACTTTTTACTTTTGCCATTATTATCAAAACTGACTACTTATTTTCACCAAATCGCCTTCACTATAAGATGTCGCCGGCTTCCGACTACTGTCATAATATTTCTTTTGTCGAAATTGACTATCTCCAATATTTCCTACCACCTCCTCACGAATCTCATCTACGTCAATACTAGATCGTGTGATTTCTAGGATAGGGTCAAACTGACTGTTTATCTCACAGTTCATCGCAACCCCGAACAATACTTCTGCTGGAGTCTTCCCTATTGACTTCTGCAAAGTATTATTTAGACCCCATTGGACTATCCCAACTGCCGCATCCCAAACGTTCTCATTCAACCCGTGATTTTGAGTACTTAATGATTTGAGGATTGTTCTATTATAACGTTCAACCTGCCCGTTAGCTCTAGGGCAGGCTACTGCATTATAGACTACTTTAATTTGTCTGTCCTGACAGAACTGTTTAAAACAGTGTGATGTAAAACTACTACCTCTATCACAAATAATCCGATTTGGTACGGCGGTTGGTGGTTGGTTGGTGGTAAAGGTACGTATTACCACTTTTGCTTCTGACAAACGGGCCAAGGTGGTCGATGTGCAAGGTGTGAAAAGGCATTGATGCCTTTTCAATTGGGTGTAAATACCCCTCCTTCGCATTTACATTGTCATTATGATATGCACAGTTGAGGCAAGCTTTCACATATTTTTTAACGAATTGCCTCATATGTGGAAACCAATAGGTATTTTTTATTCGCTCAAATGTTTTTTCAAAAGCAAAGTGACCTATGTCATCGTGGTTTAGCTTGCAGATCTGCCACCTCGCCCCCTTTGGTACCACCCAGCGCAGTTCCTTCTTATCATCATCAACATACCTATAAAGCTGATTGTTTTTGATTATATAATTACTTTTAATAGACTTAACTTCTTCCTCATTGTCCTTTGTGTTCAAAATCCTTGTAATACGACATAATTCATCATCTCCTAACTGTAGCGTTAATAACCAGTTATCTACTTCTATATGCATAACGTTCGGAAAAAACTCATTGTGAAATACAATTTCGTCCTCAGCTAGAGTCTCGCCTATGTTACGGCTAAGAGCGTCTACATGGCTCATCTGTGTACCGGGTCTATACTCAATCTCAAAGTGAAATTCTTGGAGTTGCAACCACCACCTAGCAATTCTCGGTATGAGATCCCGTTTAATCAGCGTCGTTCTTAAGGCACGGCAGTCTGTTACAATCTTGAAAAGGATTCCAAGAACATACACACGAAACTTCTTAAGGGACTCTACAACAGCTAAGGTCTCTAGCTCGTAGGCATGGAAATTTTTATCTTCGGGAGCCGTCTGCCGACTGTAATAGCCAATTACACGCAGCGGTTCCGAATCGTCCCTTTTTGCAACAAGATACCAGCACGACCATGCTTGCTCGCATCCGTGTGTACCTCTGTGAATTTTGCGCGAGGATCATAAATTGTCAAAATCGGTCTGTTACTCAGTCTGTCCTTTAAAATCGTAAAAGCTTCAGCTTGTTTATCGGTCCAAACGAATGGGACGTTCTTTTTTAGCAAAGATGTGATAGGTTGAGCTATGCTAGCAAAATCGTTTATAAATTTCCTGAAGTAGCTAACAAGGCCGTAAAATTGTCTAACCTGATGATGGTTCTTTGGCTGCGGGAAGTCTATTACCGATTGAATTTTCTTTTGACCTGGCCGTACGTGAGATCTCATAACCGAGAAAATCTATCTTTTCGGATAAAAATAAACATTTTTCTAAATTAAGAGTTAGCCCCGCACTCTTAAATATCTTCAATACGTTACTTAACTTATACAATCCCTCATCAATCGTAGACGACGCAATGAGTATGTCATCCATGTAAGTTATGGCGTCATTAAACCTTACAGGACCCAAGACACGGTTGATCATTCGCTGGAATACTGCTGGAGCGTTAGCCAATCCGAACGGCATACGTGTAAACTCGTACTGTCCGTCCGGAGTGACAAACGCTGTCAGATGTCGAGAATCCAACGATATTGGAATTTGATAATATCCGCTAGCAAGGTCTAGGGCTGTAAAGTATTTCTTATCGGCAAGTCTACTAATCTGATCTTCGATAATAGGCATAGGGTAACGTTCCTTAATGGTCTTATTATTCAATGCCCTGTAATCGACACATAATCTATATTTACCATTTTTCTTTTTTACTAATAGGACTGGGCTTGCGTAGTCAGAAACTGAATCTTGAACGATACCTGCATCGACTAAGTCGCCTACCATATCTCTTACCTTAGTCGATATGGTCCGTAGACTACCGGTCGTTTATCACTGAGTTCAACATTTATCTCGGTATCCTTAACACAGCCCAGTTCATGCAAATTCATGGCAAAACAAGCTCTATGAGTATTAAGAAGCGTTATTAAACGATTTTTGTGGTCATCGCCTATCTGTGATTCAATCTTTATATCGTCAACGTTCAAAGGAGCCATCGAATCTCCATGGGCTACGCGGAAACAACTGCGTACCTCTATATACTGTTTAGCCCGAGCAACAACAGTACCCTGTTTCAGATAAGCTGGTATATTACCTCCCTGTAGCAAGAGTAAACAACCCTTTCCGTCACTATCAAAGGAGTAAACACCATCCTGTATAATAACCTCGCTGCCAAGATTGCCTATAGCTGTGGATGGCACGTATAAGTCACCACCATATTTTGGTTCGGTGGAGACTGCAAGCGTACACTGACCTACGATTTTCTTATCTTCGCTTGCACTCAAACGAATTTTATAATCAACGTCCTCATCTATAAGTGCTGGCAACTCTTTGTTAACTGAATAGAAATTCAACTCTTTGTTATTTTTAACGATAAGGACATGCGGCTGATCGGTAAAGTCTTGTCCAATTAATACTGGCACATTCATGTACCGATCATCGACGACCAATGCTTTCCTGCTACCAGTAACATCATCTACACATATTTGTACATCTAATTCCCCCAATGTGGGGACAGTTGAATTTCCGAAAGACTTGATTGCCTTGATAGTTGAAATATTCACTGGCGTCCCTAATAATGCTGCTTCCCTGGACCTAATGATTGTTACTTCACTACCCAGGTCAATAAACGCATTAAACTTATTGTTGTTTACTTTAACATTTTTGTAATACTTCGCATCACTACCCTCATTGCATATTACGTTAGTTGATTTGGCCTTGTCTTGAACGTCCTTGGTAAAAAAATTCTCAGTTTTGTATCCGATCCTATTACATTTGGTACATTTAATTAATGGTTTGGGGCAGCTGGTGGAAACGTGGCCCCTTTCGCGACAATTAAAGCATATTTGAGATGTTTTTCCTACGTTATCACTGTTTCGTTTAACTTTAGAGTCGGAAAATCTAGGAGGATACACAAAGAACTCTTTACTGCTTGCTAAGAACTCAAATAGCTGTTCAGGTTCTTTGCAACGAAGGGATTGAGCTGTGGTTCGCAAAGTTCTGTCTGATAGACCATACATGATACAATCAACCGCGTTTTTACCAGATATCTGACATTGGTTAATAAGAGACATTTTCTCGTAAAAATAGTTCTCAATAGATTCACCTAACTTATATTTCCGCCTTAACATGTCATCTAATAATTTTCCATAATTTTGTTCAAATGGAAAAGCTGAAAGCAGTTTGTCTTGCCATTCGCGCCATGTAAACAACATAGATGGAAGGCTATCGTACCAGGTCTTCGCATTACCTGCCAGTTTTTGTAGCGAAAAATGAATCGTTTGTAGATCGTCCCATCCGTAAATTGAGGCACATTGATTGACTTTATTTATCCAAAGATCAACGCGATGACCTGGTAGCGACGGGTCAAAAGTAGGCACAACATTATTGTGAAAAGTAGGTTTTTTAAACGCCCCGAGGCTGGTAATGATATCATGCAAATCTTTAGTCTTGAGAAAAGTTTCACTTGACCTTGCATTAGCCAACTGTCCTGGCTGCGGTGGTGTCGCCGACCGTTGCGGTTCCGGGCTGCGCCGCCGCCGGTGCTCCCGGTTGCTATCTCGCCGCAGCTCCTTGCTGCGCGCACGGTGCTGGCTAGGGCTACCCTCGCTGCTTGGCGAGGATCGACGGCGTCTGCTTCTTGCTTCGCGTCTTCGCTTCGGCGATTGTGATCGGCTTCTCCTACTGATCTTGCGTTTGCGTGTATCCGTTCTAGAATGGCTACGTGTGTCGTCGCGTTCCCCGGGTGTAGCATGGTTCCCAGAACAGGAACGCGATTTATTGTTGTTTTCTGGTACCGTATGATGCACACTGTTGTTACTACGGCGGCGCCGTTTATGCTAGTTTTTACGTTTACGCTTGGTTTTCTTGGGCGTACTTGGTGAGTGTGTACGAAACGGTGGCATTACGTTCAGATATATCCCACTTGCTGATTTATGACGGGTGGCATGCGTGGATGCAACACTTCTAGCACTTTCAATATATTTATTAAGATAATAACCTTTACACAAATAATAATGTCCAGGATGTCCTCATAGAACGACGGTTCAATCAAGAATCCCCCCGCTGTTCCTTTCATTTTTAGCCTCCACTAAGGTTGCCAACTAAAATACTTCTTAATGTAATTTCAAGAACCAACAGTATTAACTTGGTTTTAAAATTAGCCATAATATTCTTAATTAGATTTAGCAATAACAACCATGACTTTAAACTACATCGTTACAATAACATGAAATAACAAAATAATTAAACGGATATCCCGCCAAAACCTTACACTCGCAAAAATTCTAATCTGAATCACTTAGCAAAGGCGTTGATTCAACGACATTGACACTGCGCTGTTCGCCTGATGTAGCAAAATTATTTGAATTCCGCTTACTCGGAAACTACGTCTGCCTTGCTGGCATTGCGATTATAATACTCAGTGCAAATGCGTGGATATATATTATGCAACATTGTTATTTTTAGGATGAAAAATGCTTTTGACTGAAATATTGTTTCCCATTAGATATTGCTACCCAAATTATTATCCTGTCTAAAAATGATAACAAAACGTGCCAAAACGGTATGATCTTTCTCCTTCACTGCTACTTTACAACTTTAACCTGTTAATTAATTGATTTTCCACATCTACTATAGGCAAAACTAAAAGAGCTATCTTTAATTCATCTCCGAAAATAATGTTCAGTGTTCCGCGATTTTTAACGAAACCTTGATATACACAGCTGCAACTTCTTTTTTACAAACACATTAATCAAAATTACAAAACCTTATTCCCTGTACACAAATTAGGTATTAGAGGTACTCTGCACGTAAATACTTCCAATAAGTCGATAAGATTTAACCATAAAATATAAAAAAAAAATCCCTAAATTACAAAACCACATTATAAACAACTGTTCTAATACGTCAATCCGATTCGCCATAAAACAAAACTAAATTACCTTAGGTAGTAAAAAACCCTAAATTACAAATCCACATTAAAAAACTTACTTATTAAACATCTCCACCTCAAACAGCTCGCCGTGCCGCTCGCCGCTCCCAGCCGCTGTACAATTGTCCTCTATTCCGTTCCTGCACCCGGGACGGGGCATCACGCAGCTCGCCACAGCTGTCCGTAGAAATTCTCCACCAGCCCCACCGTGGCCAACGAACCAGCGTTGTTCTTGGGCGCGGCCACTATGGCCCTATCCCCTGCTTGCTCGCCCATCTTCTTAATATAGTTGCTCCTCTTCTCAATATAGTGGCAATAATAAGTGGCAACAAGGTAAAAAAAACCGGCCAAGTGCGAGTCGGACTCGCGCACGAAGGGTTCCGTACCATGATGTATAAAACAGTTAAAAAAAGTTTGTTGTATGGGAGGCCCCCTTAAACATTTATTTTGTTTTTTTTAGTATTTGTTGTTATAGCAGCAACAGAAATACATAATCTGTGAAAATTTCAACTGTTTAGCTATCGCGGTTCTTGAGATACCGCCTGGCGAAAGACAAAACGGCAAAAAAAACACGATACGATGGGGTGGTCTTGAAGGATACACTTAGAACTCAAACATAGTTTATGTGTCACAAAGTACAACTCTCTTCTGATCTCCCCGTTACAATAACGTATTCTATGTATATATATATATATAATTAATCTACGTGCTTTGATAGAAAATCCCTTATCTGGTGGACGGCATTTATCTATCTTAATATTAATCTCGCATGATCTACACACGTACTAGACACTACACGTGTAGATGAGCACGTTTGCCTACCACAATTGTCTTCACCTGAAATGTTACGAATTGACATGAACATGAACTTATGTCTCTGTATTCAAGTAGGCACATGAAAATCTAAGTGCCACTTCTAGCAATTACCTAGGTCTTAAGACAGATAAATTGTGATATTGCAGTGATAGGTTGCTAGCTTCATACCTTTTCCCCTATTCTTATGGTCTGTTCTTATAAAATCCACGGCAAGAAAGGGGGTGGTACTGCTCAAACCCGATACAACAAGGGGGCATTTATAGACCTCGTTAGCCTTATGAGAACTTACCAGTTGTTCTATTGGGCCGCAATTCCATTCTTAAACCCCTACCCTATGATATTGCTGCTCTCTCATGTCTCTGCCATTTTAATCTTTAAAGAACGGATACGGATATCTATGACGCCACGACACAGCTCGCGGGTTGTCCTGTGATACCGCTGCTGAGCTGTGCGAAGTTGCGAGGCGATGAGCGAGGAAAAAAACACCAATAGTGTGAATGGCCGCGCTCGCGCATCGCTTCCTATTGGTCCTTTTTCTTCGCTTGTTCATTTTTCGTCGCTGGCCGCTTGGCAACCGCGCACGCGCACAGCTCTGGCGCATACTCACCCTACTACGCGGGTGGAGTGGCACGGGCAGCTAAGTACTATAATTACCTTGACTCCATCGAGTCTCGTCTCCTCGAAATCCTCGCCCTCCCACAACGACGCTGGAATTGATCGGTGGCATCACGGAGAACGTGTAGCCGCCGTCCGGGCTGCGCTCGAGACGCGACACCGGGGACGTCGCTTGCGCAGCCTTGCGGGACAGAAAGCCGATCTCTGTAATGAGGGTTTTTCATTTCAGACTTAGATATTGTCTACGGTTTCCAGGATTAATCATCATTGTCATCATAAACTTAAACTTTCTATGTATCTCAAGAGAAATTCTTGAGCCTTGTCTGTGACATCCTGGCGTAGCATGGTTGCCATTTTATCACTTATCGCTGTGGATAAAATAGGTACGAGTATGTGTCACGTTCTGAGAAGTAAGCGAGTGCGAGACTGATGGATGTCTTATCCACAACGATAAGTGATAATAAATGACAACCATCTTATCCCCGCTGATAGGACACGACGTTTATTTTTTCCTTAAATCGGTCCATATACTTATACATGTATTACTAGCTTCTGCACGCGACTGCGTCCGCGTGGAACTCGTTTAATATCGTAGTCCGCAGTTAATGAACTGACAACTTGTATGGAAAAAATGACAATTTTGGAAATAATTTATAATAGCTTATTTTTTATGTGTAACGGATATATTATCAATTAAATAGTTACCCAGCGACAGAATCCGCCAAAATTACAGACATAAAAAAAATTAAAATTTTGCTGGCTTCTGAAAAGTCAGAAGAAATATACACATGACTCGAACAAAAATCAGGGCTTTAAATCCTATTATCTAGCAAACGCATAACTGAGTTGAAAAATAGACTTAGAAAACCTATAATATTTTTGAACAAGCTATCCAACGATACCCCACACTATAGGTTTAGCGAGAAAAAAAATACATCTCCAATTTACATGTCAAAGAGGTACCTACCCTAAAAAAAAACGGGATTTTATTCTACTGTTTTGTCGGCGTGATTGGTTTATATACCCACGCCGAATTGCAGTTTTCTAGTTGTAAGGGTTAATGAGCTAAGCCGAAGACGGTCAGACAGACAGACAGACAGACAAACGGACGGACGTGGCGAAACTATAAGGGTTCCTTGTTGACTACGGAACCCTAAAAACCATACACTACTGGTTTTAGGTGATATTTAGCGTAGAGATAATTTGAGACCCTTGGAAGGATATAGGATAGTTTTTACTTCGGAAATCATCCCTTAATATGGTAGAAGTTTGTTTAGAAGAGCGATAATTTAGCTTGCGACTAAAATAATTTAATAGCAATATTTTTGTAACACGATAACAAGTTCTCCGTGGACGAAGTCGCGGGCAACGGCTAGATTGCAGATAAGAAGATAAGTTAATCTAAACCTCCCGCCGATATGATTTGGCGAATCTACGTACACTTGGAATGATTCGAGTTTGCCGAATTGCATTAAAGTAGTCCATTCAAAAAGCCGTTTACCGTACACGGTAGAAGATTGCAAATCCAGCCAATCTTATAAAAGAGTCGCCCACATAAAATAATCCCAACCGTACCTATATAAAGAGGACGTCTGGTCAAACTGGTGTTAATTCGATATGTCTTACCTCGGAAAAGAATACACTTTGGTGAGGGCTGAGAAGTTCGACGAGTTTCTTACGTCAATGGGTAAGTGCTATTTTTTTATTATTTACTTTAAAAACAAAGTTTGATTCGACTTCAAATCAGTGCCCAAATTGCTTCAAGGTTTCCAATAAAATTTGAAGAGTTCCCTCGACATCTCCAGGATCCTATCATCAGATCCTGACCTGATGACCATGAGACCAACTGAGAAGGATACCCTTTTTACATTAAAAAAAATCAAATCAGTCTAGGCGTGTTCGGGATCGGGGAACATACATAAAAATATTCAGACGAATCGAGAACCTCCGCCTTTTTTGGAGTCGGTTAAAAGTTGATAAGTAGCATACGGCCTGCCTGACGGTAAGCAGACGCCGTAGCCTACAGACACTCGGCCATTCGTTATGTTGACAGTGTAATCGATTTTATTTATTTATTTATTTATTACCATACATAGACACAAAACCATCCTTACAGGCTATCCTGATTACGAAACCGGATTAACCTTGATAAGGCTAGAATGATGTATAAAGAGCTTTCCAAACAGAAGAATACTTATATTTGTGTTTTTCTAAATGGTTTTTTTGAAATCGCATGATGATTCCCGCACTTTAACACTATATGATCTAATTAAATATTTTTTTAGGAATACCACAGGAATACAAAGACGCAATCTTGCCAGAAAAATCTGTAGAGATTTTGGAGAAGGATGGAGACACCTATACACTCAAAACATCGCACGAAACAATCATTTTTGAATCAGGCGTCGAGTTTGAGAAGACAATCAGAGAAAAGGAGGTAATTTTCTACGACTTGTTTTCTTTGTCGCTAACCGTCCACGCGCCTGCATATTGCACTGAACGCAAGCCCTCGGGACGAAATATAGCCTAAACCCTACCCCTAAAATACAAACTTACAAAGCTACAATCTTAGAAACTTCCTCTGTATACGCTTTACTAAGCGTATTGCAAAGAACGCAGGATACGCAAATCCGCGGGATAATAAGTAGCCCACTTTAACCATCAAGAAAGTCCATTGCACACGTAAATAGGTATGGATCCGGAGATTACCCAAAGCTAAAGACTTTCTCACACTTTTCCTTTTTATAATATTAGTATGGATTAGTGTAGACTAGCTGCCCGTGCGGCTTCATCCGCTTTAATAAGCGGTCGATGCGGGCGGGGAAGAAAGAATGTAGGTCGAGCCACGGAATATACAACATGTTATCACTGTGTAATCTTACAAAGTCACAAACATTATCTTTTCTGATACTAGTATATAGGTAACATATATTAGGGTAACACTTTGCCAACAGCTAAGGGCACGAGACTTATCTTTTAGGGAGGTTCTATTATAACCTGAGAGTCAGGCCTCACTCAGAGAAAGTGTTGGGTGCCTAAATAGGGGGTAGCAAGACCTGACTAAAAATGGGAATTATTAGACGTGAATCAAATAAATGCAGTAAATAGACTATAGTTTTACATACAGGTTAAAGTGTATTAGCTCACATACTGCATACACACATGCTAACTTAAGAAACTTAGGAACTTAGGAAATTTTTTAGACTAATGAAGTGACAGAAAATTTTGTTCTTTTGAAACCTGATGAGAACTTGAGGTTCTGTAAGAGTCAATGCAGTGACTTGAGCCTCCTCGAAGAGGACTTAACTAATAACTAGAACAACATTTTTTTAGACATGTTATGATTGATTCATACAATACGGGTGTAGACTCTAAAAAATTGGTATTACCCCAAAAGAAAGAAGGCAATAAATGAAATATGCCTAGTGACGAAAATCCCATTCAGATGTCTCGAAGAATTACGAAGCTACAACCGTTTTAATATTGCTTGTTAGAGAGAGAAAACGCTCGCACTTAGTGACGTCATAATCTGCGAGGCTGCCGCAGAGCGCGTCGATGGCGGTGTTTATTTATGCCATATGGTATTTTACGAGGGTCGTCTGAAAAGTTTCTGGCCTGACAAGGAAAGAAGTAGTTTTCGATCTTATTATTTTCTATTTTTCAACATAGTCTCCTTGTAAGTCTATACACTTCTCCCCTCGATGCTCGCATGTTTTCAACGCGTCCAAGTAGTAGTTGACATCTTGCTCTGCAAAATAGTTGTTCACGACGGCAATGACCTCTTCCTTATTCGAAAATCTCTGTCCACCGAGCCAAGTTTTGAGTCTAGGAAAGAGAAAAAAGTCGCTGGGAGCCAGATCAGGACAATATGGTGGGTGGTCGATCAATTCGAATCGTAGCTCCTGAATTTTTGCCATGGCGATCGCTGACTTGTGAAACGGTGCGTTATCTAAGTTATCTTGATGCAACAACACTTAATTTTTTTGTAAATCCGGTAGTTTTTTCGCAATTTCTACCTTCAGCTTGTCAAGTAACAATGCATAATAAGCTCCCGTTATCGTTTTTCCTTTTTCTAGATAGTCAACGAATTTATATTCCCCGCGACTATCCCAGAACACGGTGGCCATCACTTTTCCGGCCGACGAAACCGTCTTCGCCTTCCTTGGCGCAGGCTCATCTTTCGCAGTCCACTGTTTGGATTGTGATTTCGTCTCAGGCGTAAAGTGATGAATCCATGTTTCATCGACAGTTATCAAGCGACGCAAAAAATTCGATTTATTTCGCTTAAATCGCTTCAAAAGAGTTTCGGAAATGTTCATTCTCACTTGTTTTTGTTCCGAATTTAGCAGACGCGGCACCCAACAGGCGGCTAGCTTTCGCATATTCAATTCTTCAGTCAATATATGGCAGACTCTTTCTTTTGATATGCCTATGCCTTCTGCTATCTCTCTGACCTTGATTCGTCGGTATTTGAGTACTATTCGGTGTACTTTTTCGATAACATCTTGATTGGTCAGTTTTTGGCCGTCCAAGACGTCCCTCATCATTTAAGCTGGCACGACCACGTTTAAATTCAGCTACCCAAAATTTCACGGTGAAAAATGACGGAGCAGACTTGCCATAAACAGAATCCATCTCAGTTTTAATTTGGTTTGTTGTATTATTTTTCAAATATAAGAATTTAATCACAGCTTGGCACTCAATTTTATCAATTTTATCAAGAACAGAGGTTAGTTTACAAAATAACCAATTTTGACATTTACCTTCTGAAAAAAGTATAATCGTAATGCCAAAGAGTTCTTATTTAAAAAGTTCTTAGTTAGTTCTTTATTTAACAGTGAGGCCAGAAACTTTTCAGACGACTCGGGTATTGCGAGGCAGTGCTACGGATATTCATACGATTTTTGTTCTGCAGAACTAGCTATTCGGGCGATATACTTAATAATTGAACCATAGAGACTCACTTAGAGATAAGTTTAAAGATATTCATATAATGACATTACAATATATGGTAATTGTGTAAGGTTTTATAACGAACTTCCTTAAAACGTAACTGAGTTATCTAATAATAAAACTATGTGAAGCGTAAACTTATTTCGAAAGCATATTATAGCACACAAGACTACATGAATGATAAAACTCCGTAGAATTAATTGTTACTGATGTTAATTTATTTTTTAAGTTTGGAAATGTGTGGCATTGTGTTATTAATTTGAGGGCACGGCAGTGACCCCGCTAAGTCGAGCATAACAGCGGCACGGCCGTACCATCCTTTTCTCGAAGCAGTTCAGACCATTTTCGACCCCCCTATAACTTCGTTGTGGATAAAACTAGAAGCCTAAATTTTCAGTAACCAAGCACGCATTGTATAAACATGATATTTCAAATTTCATTCAATTTGAACCAGTAATTTAAGAATTATAACTAGTCAAAATTTCTTAATTTTGTCTGTCACTGACTGACTCACCGACTATCAAAAGTCTAAGGCACTTCTAGCAGACAGACGCTTCAAATTTAGAATACAATTAGTGTTTAGTGTAGAAATCAAAGGAAAACTAAAATATTTTGCAATATCGGTCCAGTTTTCTAGAATTTTGCAGAGAAGGGACAAAAATTAAAAAGCAAAAATGCGACTGCATTCATAATTTGTATGTATTGACACAATAACCCAATTACACACGAAACCAACCTACCTACGAAAAGAAGTGAGCTCCCATAAAAAAACATTCTATTTAAAAAAGAGGCCAAGTCTCGAAACTCATTCACCGTAAAAAGTTGTAAGATATTTTATAGAGCCAAGTCTCAGATATTCTTGGGTAAGGCCGCGGAGCGTATTAACCGCCACACTTTTATGTAACGATTTATTAGGGAATACTCGTACAACTTCACGGTGGCATTTAGTTGTAATATACATCGCAAGTAGGAAAGCAAGCTTATTGTTTTTCATTCAAACTTAGTGATTTTGTAACGCGATTTTGTAACAAATCGTTACATAAAAGTGCGGCAGTTGAAACGCTCCGCGGCCTTACTCTGTTATTAATCTTTATTTGCAAGCTAAATAAAATTTTGTGACTTGGCAATCACACAATACTACATAGTTTTAGGTACCTGTGCAAAAATCCATAACTGCAGTAAAGTTAAAGCAATAAAGCAGTAAGAATGCCTGAGACTTGGCTACATGAAATATCTCACATCTTTTTACGGTGGATGAGTTCCGTGACTTGGCCTCTTTTTTACAAGGAATGTTTTTATGCGGTTCATTATTCTCGTTATATATTTTTTTTGACATTCGATTTTATTTCTAGAAACGTTCTAGACTTGTATTTTTCTTTCACATTATGTTTCTAACTGACGATTTCAACGTGCTTGTTGATTGTCCTACTTGAATAAAGATTACTTCGAGTTTGAGTTTGAGTTTTCTGCTAAGTAAACATTAACTTTCAATAAATAAATGTTGAAGAAGAATTGTTTAACCTTCCAGTGCAAGATCACCTACGTGGTAGACGGCGACACCATCACGCAAACTCAGACGTTCCCTGCTGAAGGCTTCACGGTCACCTACAAGAAGGAGTACTCCGACGATGAGCTTGTCGTGGTAAGTTTAAGGCTTTATTTAATGCTTGAGCTATCGCTCAAGCTGAGCGGAAGCCCTGGGTAGGTACCCCAGGGTGGACTGACGACCAGCGGGCCTAAGGTGGTTGCCATTTTATCACTTATCATTATGGATAAGACATCCGTCAATCCCGCACCCGCATACTTGTCAGAACGGGACGTGACCGGTGTCATTATCGACAGTGATAAGTGATAAAATGTCAACCATGCTACGCCCTCTGGTGAAACTGTTCCGTAAAACCGGTCATTGTCGCACTCTTTGGATGAGGCCTGTGTCCTGGGCTGTTATTCGCTAAGCGTTAATGCGGCTCACCCCGCCGTTCACCCGTCACGAAACTAGACCTCTACCTACGCTTGGTTACGCATCGCGGTGTCAAGATATATTTGTGGGTGAGCGTTGAGGTGAGCTTAAAACAAGTTGGAAAATAGGGGGGCTGATGTGAAATAGATGTCTAACGCTGAGTTAGATGTCATTAACTCAGCGTTGTGATTCAATATATGAAACTATGCAGTAAACATGGATCTATTATTTTACGCCATGTGCAATTTCTAGATACATATTTAAGTAGTTAGGGACTGCTAGATCAGCAGTGGATGTCTTATGATGATGATAACGACAGGCTGACGGTTACTCAGTGTCTCATGCGCGTTGATTGTTGAGAGCCAGCATTCATCTGCAAGTGCCTATGTTTTCCAATGCTGTACTATATTGTGATGTGGAAGGTTTTTGATTGTTTTTGTTTAAAACCAGCTTCCAAAACATCTGTTCCAAAATATAAGTGTCCTAGACAATCACATTACCTAGGTCTATCAGTAAGTTATTTTTCATAACATATCTGTATGTCAATACATTTCGGTTTTCATTTCATCAGTAAAATGTATCGGTTGGTACGACATGATCATGATTAAAAATATTTTCAAAAATCTTTATCGAAATTGGTGGTTATGTTGTTATTGAGTAAAAGGCATGTTTTAGCTTACTAAAATATGCATGCATGCATATTGCTCACAATATGAACTTTATTTATTTATTTATACTTAAGGAGTACCAACAGCTGCAAAAACATGATATAAGTCTTACATAGTAATACAAAGCCAATTAAAGGAACTCACAGATAGAAATGGCATAGAAAAAAGAAAAATGTTTGACACTCTTAGCACACAATATCGCACTAGGCATATGTACAATGCTAATGCAGAATAGTGCACCATAAAAAAGAAAAGAATAAAATACATAAAAAACATAGTAACTGATTAACAAAGAAGGAACACGTGAGCAGTCACACGTACCCGAACAAATCACCACTTGCAATTTATCTATCTTCAAATTTAGATTGGAGAATGAACATGATAATTTTTTTTTTCAGGAATTGACCAACAGCGCTTGGGATGGCGTCGCCTACATGTATTACTCTGCGTAGTATTCCACCTGCCAGTGTTACCAATTTTAAAAATTAAGTATTTTTTATAACTTATGACTATTTTTAATAAATTGTATTAATAAAAAGATAAAATGAATATAGTCATGGTTTGTTATAAAAAAATTACCTGCCTAATTAAAGTCATCATTACTACATGTCAAACGTTTGACTATAGGAACTATAATGACAGAATTGCGCCCTCGTGATTGTGCTCGTTCACTAGTATGTTTCAGCGTTTTTAAATAGTTACATTTTATTTCGCTCGTGACATGTAAACCAAACAATTATAAGTGTTATTTTATATAAAGATTTAATGCAATAAAATACTATTTAATAAAAATTCTAAATCATGGATTACACTCAAGACACGAGTGTATCGAATTCTTGTTCTTATTCAAAGAACTCATTAATAGACTTGAGATCCAAGATCGATAATATTACGAGCTGTAAAATAATAGTAATATGTATGACTATTTTTTTATATCAATGACATAATATTATGCTTTTAATTTAATTTAGTTAATGTGAACTATTTTCTTATATACAATATTTATTTAATACTAGCTTCCGCCCGCGACTTCGTCTGCGTGGACTCGGGATAAAAACTATCCTATATTTTAATCCGTTTAAGATAATCAAAAAACCATAAATAAAAATAAACATATTTATTCTGTCAGTTGCCTGTGACTTCATGTATTGTGCAATCCTACTAATATTATAAATGCGAAAGTTTAGATGTTTGGATGTTTGTTACTCAACCACGCTTAAACGGCTGAACCGATTTGAATGAAATTTTGCACGAAGATAGTTTATAAACTATCTTCGTGCAAAATTTCAAGATAGTTTATAAACTATCTTCGTGCAAAATTTCATTCAAATCGGACAGAATAAATATGTTTATTTTTATTTATGGTTTTTTGATTATCTTAAACGGATATGGAATCGAAGCTAGTATGGCATTCTGGAATGAAAATACCGAGATTTATTTAGTTTTGAGTGTATTGCATGCCTAAGTACTTAAGGTAAACGTCCGAGTGCTCGACGCTGTACTAATATATGGCATGGCCACTATGTCAAAGCAATAAATAAATAAATAAATATTTTCGGACAATCTCACACAAATCGAACTAGTCCCAAACTAAGCAATGCTTGTACTATGGGTACTAGACGACGATAAACATACTTATAAAGATAAATAAATACTTAAATACATAGAAAACATCCATGACTCAGGAACAAATATTCAGTGCTCATCACACAAATAAATGCCCTTACCGGGATTCGCACCCAGGACCTCTTGCTTCGTAGGCAGGTATTCGTAGGTAGGTATGTATATCGGTTAAATTCGAACTAAGACGATTTTCTTCATTTGAATTTAAGCCATGTCATTTTGACATAGAGTGCTCATGCCATATGCTAGTACAGCGTCGACCACGCGGACGTTTACCTTACCGATCCGTGCTAAGGATTTGAACCTACGACCCTACAGTTTCAAACTTCGAAGTGCTCTTTTCTAAAACCAATTTTGACACCCGCATACAAGCGCTAAATCATACTACATACATACATCGGCGATGCTTTGCGTCTTCCTTTCCAACATACTGAACAAATTATAAGCAACTAGCTTCCGCCCGCGACTTCGTCCGCGTGGACCCGGGATAAAAACTATCCTATATTTTAATCCAGGCTATAAACTATCTTTGTGCAAAATTTCAAATCGAATCGAATTCAAATCGGTTCGGCCGTTTAAGCGTGATTGAGTAACAAACATCCAAACATCCAAACATCTAAACTTTAGCATTTATAATATTAGTAGGAGTAGGATATTAGGAATACTCATAGTCAGAGCCATGGTCATTTATTTATAATACTATAAATATTACATTTCATTAGAGAATCACAAGCCACCCGGTTGCCTCATGGACACTGAATCTACGCGTCATTGCTGTAACTAGCATCTTATCTTATCTTATCTTATCTAGATGAGGGCCCTTTCGGATGCACTTCGACCCAGCGGGATCTTTTGTGCATTTGCCCTCTCCTTTATGCCTACTCCCAAGCTCGCTCCATCGTTTCCACAAAGCGGATGATGCAGCTCAGCGGGAGCACCTTGAACTCCCTTGGTTGCGGATAGTCGCTACCAAAGTAATTCATTCTTTGTCTGGCAAGGGCATGACATTCACACAGTAAGTGTTCCATGGTCTCATCCTCCTCGCCACACATTCTACAGACTAAGCTGTCCGACAGTCCCATCTTGGCCAAGAGATCCTTGACTCCGAAGTGACCTGTGAACACCCCAGATATGATTCTGAGTTGCTTCCTGCTGGATTTCCAGAGCTTGTTAGTCCAGCCCGAGTCCACTCCTTCTATGAAGAGCTTAGAGTGCCTTAAGCCCGCCTCATTCCTCCACTCGTGTTGGTGTTTGGTTTTGGCGTAGGCTTTAAAGGCCGAAGTTATGGTTCTCTGCGAGAGTCCCACAAATGGTTCTGGACCTACAAAGTGATTTGTAGACCCCCCTCTTGCAAGCTCATCCGCTCTTTCGTTGCCGATGTAGCCCTCGTGCCCCGGTATCCAAACTAGTTGCACCTTATTGTGCTTCCCAAGCTTGTTCAGTGCCTGGACGCCATTATAGACTAGTCTAGAATCCACTTTCGGCGCCGTAAGCGCTTTAAGGGCCGCTTGACTGTCGCTGAGGATATAGATGGTCTGCCCTCTGGTTTGCCTGTCTATATTCTCCTGTGCACAGGCAATTATGGCGTATGTCTCCGCCTGGAAGACGGTTGCCAAACTACCCATGCTTACACTACTACTGTAGTCAATCGCATAAATGCCTGCTCCCGTACCGGATCCCATTTTAGATCCGTCCGTGTACCATATACTGTCTTCGACACCAGACCTCGGTGGTTCTAGACCTTCGGCCCATTCGGCCCTGGATGGAACTTTTGTTGTGTAGTTCCTATGGAATACATACTTGGGTAGCATTTTGTCACATCCCATGTTTGTTATTCTGTCTAAGAGACTGTCAGTCTCCATGTTTGTGTGCTTAGTCTTTGGCTTGCTGTCGCTCCACAGTCCAAGAGTTCTTAGTCTATAGAGCGATTTGCGCGCCTCTGACTTAATCACCATGTGAAGTGGCGGTAGGTCCAGTAGGACTTCTAGCGCCGCTGTAGGCGTGGTTCGAAACGCCCCTGTTATAGCCATGCATGCCGATCTCTGTACTTTGGTCAGGGCATCTCTGCATGTGCTCATTAAAGTCCTTGGCCACCACACCAGGCTACCGTACAATAATATGGGCCTCACCATCATGGTATAGATCCACTTCAGTACCTTTGGGTTCAGTCCCCATGTTTTGCCATACGCTGATCTACACATTCCAAATACCCTGAGTGCCTTTGTAATGGTGAGATCTGTATGCTTCTTCCAATTCAGTTCCTTATCCAGAGTGACACCTAGATATTTCACATCGTTGGACAGTTCTAGTACCCTCCCGTACAGTTTTAACTGCTGTACGCCGCGAAGGGTCCTTTTCCTAGTAAAGGGTATTACTACAGTTTTGCCTGGATTAATGGATAATTGGTGCCGGTCGCACCATCTCTCCACTGTCTTCAGTGCCTTGTTCATGATTTCTGACACCGTGCCTGGGAACTTCCCACTCACCAGTATTACTAAATCATCAGCATATCCTACCGTGTGGGTGGGACCTTTATTGAGTTCCACCAGGAGTGAGTTCACCACCAAACTCCAGAGAGTTGGTGAGAGTACCCCACCTTGCGGACATCCCTTTGTGGCCGTGGCCGTTATCTCATCCCCCAAGAGAGATGACTTTATTAGTCTGCCATTTAGCATGTTGCCTATCCATTTACAAATGGTCGGCTCTACACCATGTTTTGCAGCTGCTTCGCTGATAGCTTTATACGTGGTGCGATCAAACGCTCCCTCCACGTCTAAGAAAGCTGCCAGACATAGTTCTTTATTCTCTATAGCCTGCTCAGCCTTGGTTGTTACCAGGTGGAGTGCGGTTTCCGTTGACTTCCCTGGCTGGTATGCACATTGCAGTTCGTGCAGCGGATGTCTCCTTAATGGGCCATCCCTTATGTGTCTATCTACCAATTTCTCCAGTGTTTTGAGGAAAAACGACGATAGACTTATCGGCCTATACGATTTGGCTTCACTGTAATCCGCCTTACCTGGTTTGGGTAGATAGGTTACTTTTACCATCCTCCACACACGCGGTACGTGTGCGAAGGCCAAGCACGCCCTGTACAATCTGCTAAGGTGCGGGATTAGTACATTAGCGCCTTCTTGTAGTAGAATGGGGTAGATTCCATCTGGCCCCGGGGCTTTGAAAGGTTGAAATGTTGAAAGTGCCCACTTTATCTTTTTATGATCTACTACCTTTTTAGACGTGTCCCAATTGTGTCTCGTTGTACTTGTGGTTTGTTCCAACGCACTAATTGCACCGTCGTCTGTTACGCTGTCGTGTATTACTGAGCCTGGGAAGTGTGTGTTACACATTATCTTAAGGGTCTCCAGCCCCGTTTTCGTCATTCTACCGTCATTGTCCCTGATGGATGTGAGCGGTACCGACTTTGTGGTTGCTAATGCCTTTGTTAGTCTCATTCCTTCCGGTATTGACTCAATCTGATCGCAGTGATTCCTCCATGCTCTCCTTTTGGCTTTCCTCACAGCCTTGCTGAGTTCTGTGAGTTTTTGTGCATAGTACCCGAAGTCATTGGATGACTTTGCGTCATTAAATATTGCCCTGGTTTCCCTCCTGAGCTTGACTATCTCTGGGGTCCACCATGGTAACTTTTTAGCCAGGGTTTTCTTTTCCGGGCAGTTATTAGTGAAGGCCGTGTATACGGCTTGTACTATTTTGTCCGCTTCGAATTCTATGTCAATAATAGAGTTTAGCTTACCTTTTGGGTCTCCTAGGTCCACTTTGAGATCATTTCTAAAGGCCGACCAGTCCGTGTTCCTAGGATTCCGTTTACGTACCGTATTCGTTTTTATTTTAGTTTGGTACCTAAAGCAAATGTATCTGTGGTCCGAAAGGGATATGTCATCAGATACGTGCCATGAGTTGATTTTGTTGCTAGTGTTGTTAGTAGCCAACGTTAAATCAATAACCTCCCCCCGCCTAGAGTTGACGAAGGTAGGTTCATTGCCTTTATTCAGTATTTGTAGAGAAGAGCTTACCAGGAAATCCAGTACCTTCTCTCCTCTCCTGTTGACATCTGAGCTACCCCAGATGACATGGTGAGCGTTCGCGTCGCAGCCGATGATCAGGTTGGTGTTCGCCCGGCTGCCGTATGCAACGAGATCCCGCAGTTGTTGTGTGATGGGATCCGTTGCCTCGTAGGGGAGGTAGGCTGATGATAGTATAAGCTCCTTACCCTCCCCCTTGTTTAGGATCATCACCGTGGTGAGATCCCTGCAACAGAAATCATGTAAAGGCATAGCGTTGATGCCATTTTTGACATATATACATGTCCTCATATTATTGTTATTATCTGGACACAGGTGAACAATTGTTCCTCCCGTTCCGCCTAAACCTCTTATTTCACTTTTATATATATATGGTTCTTGAATAAGAGCAATATCGAATTTATCGCATTTTAGCTGCCTTGCCAGAAGGGCAGTGGCCGCCTTGTTGTGTTGTAAATTAATTTGTACACACCTTAGACCCGCCATTGGCGCTTTTATAATTTGGGCTTGCTGAGGTCGGCAGCCTCCTCCTGGACAGCCTCGTCACAGGACATGGGAGACATGGAGGCCCCCAGGTACAGCTCCGCCAATCCCCGCAGGTCCTCTGAGCCGATCACCGATAACGGTGATGACTCTCGGGGCCTGCGGGATTCAGCAAGTCCGTACCCGGAGCCCGCCCTGTTCCCGTCCTCCACCTCTGACTGCCCCTCCCCCTTGGCTACCTCAGCCCCCTCAGCCTCCCCGTTGGTGCCAGGCACATTGCCTACCGGAGGTGTGCCCTCCTCGGCCTCCCCAGATTGCGGAACCCCCGCGCCCTCCCCCGGCGTCGGACCCCCCGCGCCCGTCCCCGCACGAGTGCCTTCCCCAGCCCCCTCAAGCGCCCTCTCCTCCGCGTCCTCTAGGAGCTTGAAGGAGCTCAGGTCGACACCCGTGTGTAGGTGGTAGCCCGCGGCCTTGATAACGTCGGCCGACACCCGGTCCATCAATATGATGCGCCTGGTGTTCGCGTCCGATGTCAAGGTGTCTACCACCTTCCACTCCTCCGTGTGTAGCGCAGGATTGTACCTCTGCAACACACGGAGAAGCAACTTAACGTCATGGCCGCCAACTATCTTCGTTTTCCATGCCATTTTGACAGGTTTGGGAAGATCCTTGGCGTCCATAACCCTCAGGCGCAGGCCAGCAATCTCCTCGCTTCCGATTGCTGACCTGAGCCATGTGACGGACTCTCTCCCTTGGCAATTGACGTGGAGAGCGCCCGCCACTACGTTGCCGAGAGTGACTCGGGGTAGGGGATCCGGAGCGTCAACCAAAAGCTCCAGAATGAGCCCCTGGATGGCGCCCAGATGCCCCAACCCGATCTTCTCGGCCGGAAAGGCCTCCGGGACGATGGCCATCCTCTCGCTTGCAGCCACTTCAGCGAACGAAGCTGCAACTTTCACTCGCTTGGAGTCGCTGACAAGCAGAGAAGAGTCGCCACTGGCTCCCAGATGCCTCTTCTTTTGCGCCGTCCCTGGCCCCGAAGTGGGTGCATCCTGGGAGGTGCCCTCGCTCAGTGTCTGAGCCCTCGCCTTGGCGTTGTCTCGCCTCTTCTGCCTCCTGCTACTGACGACTCCTCCACCGGACCACGCATCCGCGCTCTGGGGTGCGGACACGCTATCAACAGCGCCCGGATCGTCAGCAGGATTCGGAAGAGGACCGGCCGGCCTGTTGCAGATGACCACAGTTCCGCTGACCTCCCCTCCGGCACCTGCGCCAGCCGGTCTCCTTGCGGGGACCTGCTGGGTGTGTCCGCTTTTCGACCCGTGGGGAAAAGTTCGAACGGTGCCTCCGGTTTGGACCGCTCCACCATGGCCTCTGCCTGAAAATGCGCCTCGCGCCTTCTGCGTCCTTGCGGACCCCCTTGCTCGGCTGTTACCCGCTCTCGCTCCCCTGTCTGGGACAGAAGTGCGTGCCGCCGGTACAGCATTTGCGCTATGCGCCTTGGCCTCATCCCTTGCGGGTACGGCTTTCCCTCCTACCGTCGTCTCGGGTTTTATGGTATCCATGTGACCTTTGACCTTGCTTCATCAGTTTGGCTCCCCACCCACCACGGAGCCCACACCCTGGGGATGCGTTAGCGCATCAGGGCTACCAAACTGACATAGCGCCCCGAGAGTATGTTGTCTGTGAGTCCGCACGGTGCCGAGCTACTCGTCATCTCCTCAGACGACTCGTAACCCGTGCTCCGCCGACTACAGACCCCATACCCCAGGACACTCGCCCGTGGCCATCAGACTGGACACGACAGCCGATTGATCATGGCTGGCTAGGCCATGACCGCCCGTGTGAGGTGAATCCTGAGCCAAAGAAGAGTGTTGTCTTCCAGCAGTAACTATCCCGACCGCTGGTCGACTCAGCTTCCAGGATCTCCCTCTCCACCCGTACGGGTCCCCGCGCACGGCACAAACACGCGGGTGGCATTTTACCGCTAACCATCCTTCTTTGTGGATGGAAAGCCCGCTGCGACATGCCACGTCATCGCTTACGGCTGATTAGACGGGATTAACGGGATAGGATGGGTTGGGATATACAAGTATAGGCTCAACTGATTGTTTCCGTTCTGCCTGTTTCTAACGGTAGAACCAGGCAGCTAACAGGCGGTAACCTCGTGAAGGAACCCAATCAGTTTTGCCTCGAGGATCTTAGCAACTGTGAGCTCCCCCCGAGGCCATCTACCATGTTAGCCGCCGGACAGGCCGCTACCATAGAGACAGACCCAGCGCAAGTAGCGACCGGTCGCAAATTTTCCTTGCCCCTGGACCTGCCTCCGCCCTGTAACTAGCATATTAGAAACAAAACCCAAAAGTGCACATAATTATGAATAAAAAATAATATTAAAATTAAACTCATTTATTTCAGAGTCCATGGTTCCATGCTTTTGTTAGTAACAATTGTCTTAACATACTATGTTAGACACACAAAATAAATAAACAGTAATAAAACTGACAGGGCTCCTCCCGCGCCACATCTATCCCTATTGACGTGCAGAGGCTCTAGTATAAGTTTTACCGAAACAAAACGTTACGACCGCGTTCGCGTTTAGCTGTCAAATCCCATACAAATTGGGGGTAAAACGCAAACGCGATCGTAACGTTTTGTTTCGGTAAAACTTATACTAGAGCCTCAGGTCTATGAAGCGCGCCAGGATACCCGAGTGTAGCCAATCAGCGGCCATTTGCTGGATACTGTTGCCACTCCCCCGCACACGACGTATAATAGACGTGGACTTCTTGTATATCATAGCATAGAAATTGTCTACGGCTGCGTCGGCGAACATTCCCGACGCGCTACAATAGCGGGGGAGCCGCAACAAGCATGTAATGGGGGTCGCGAAAGTTGGTACGGAACCCTTCGGTGCGCGATTCATGCTGACCGTTTTTATGATGACTAGGTTATCTAAATAATCTGGGTAGCAAAACCCACCAGATAGTGATTATTATCTTCTGCCGCTTAGTAAGAAAGAAAGAAAGAAAGAAAACATTTATTCGTGGACAAAACAATGGGTATACAAAACTAAACACAGTAAAGTAAAAGTAGCAGGGTCCACGAAAAGGCCCCGACAGCATGGTGCTAACCTAGGAGGCCAGCGCTGGTCTTCCGTCGGAACCTTTACATGACACAAAACAAATACCTACGCTAAAACATATTTTAAAGAATACATAGGTATCTTAAGTAAAAATAAGCAGTATGTAAGTGCGATAGAGATAGA
The DNA here is from genome assembly GCA_947049275.1 of Epinotia bilunana. Lineage (NCBI taxonomy): Eukaryota > Metazoa > Arthropoda > Insecta > Lepidoptera > Tortricidae > Epinotia > Epinotia bilunana. Next base: position 7,810,847 of record OX346271.1, on the reverse strand, counting down.
GATATCCGAACTTCGACATTCGAAGTTCGTGGTTATAGCTCAGAGTGGCACGGCAGATTGCAGCGTGTGAACGCGTCGCCAAACTGTGTGTCAGTGTCACTGTCACTGTCAACTTGACAGACCCAAACGCAAATACATCAAGTTAGTTGAGTTGTTTGTGTTGAAAAGTCTGACCAAGCTCACTCTAAAGACCTACTGTTTCTACAAGAGCATTCAAGCCTGGAGAGCTATACCAGGACTGAAACATTATATTTATATACATATATAGCCTTTGGCAAAAAGGCGTCTTCTGATGCCTTGGCGCTAAGCAGGAACCATCTACGCATGTTGGTAAGGGTGTTTTCAGGGCATTGTCGCCTAAATAAGCACATGCAAAGGTTAGGGCTATGTGACACAAGGCGGAGGAGACGCCTACACACATCCTAACCGATTGCCCCTGCCTTATGCGAGGATTTACGACTGTAAATCCTTTCTGGGCAAACACATTAAGTGCCAGGAGGAGATTAAATTTCTTGAGATCAATTTCATGAGGATACTTCCTGCAATTCTTCGAGTTCGCAGGACTTGACCAAGAATTGTAGTAAGTGGCGATCACAATAGATCAGCGATGGTCGCAGTGATATAAGGGCTCTCACAGCCGGAAGCCACTACCAGAATAATAATAATAATTGAGTTGTTGAAAATAAACTGTTGAAATCGAGATTTTATTGCAAGAAATAGAATATTCAAATTGGAATAGCAGTTCTATGTTAGATCAGTGTTATTGCTGCACCCATATTTATTTTCTAAAAGTGCATACTTAATAAAGATGATGGCACCTATTCGAATGTGTTTTCAAACTACTCCAGGAAAAATACGGTTTTGAAAATCATTAATTTATAATAGCGTTTTTTTGTTGATTTAATTTAAAAATGTTATTCTAAGATGCTTTATTCAAGAATCCGACAAACTTTCCACCCAGAATTTATTATGTAGATTTAAATGAAGCATGCATTGTCTTTTTTTGTATGATTTATCTTGAATATTATATATAAATAAACCAAAATAAAGACAAAAAAAAATATAAAGCTTTTTTCTGACTCTTGAGAAGATTAACATTTTTTGATGTCTGAAATTTGGTCGGATTCTGTGGATGGGTAACTATATAATCCTACTAATATTATAAATGCGAAAGTTTCGATGTTTGGATGTTTGGATGTTTGTTACTCAATCACGCTTAAACGGCTGAACCGATTTGAATGAAATTTTGCACGAAGATAGTTTATAACCTGGATTAAAATATAGGATAGTTTTTATCCCGGGTCCACGCGGACGAAGTCGCGGGCGGAAGCTAGTTGATAATATATCCGTTACACATAAAAAAATAAGCTATAAATTATTTCCAAAATTGTCATTTTTTCCATACAAGTTGTCAGTTGATTGACTGGACTAAACGTCCTATTTGTCATGACATGGGTGACTTCGATTATCTGTCACCAAATTGAATGTGATTATGACAAAACCAGATAAAATTATGAAATAAAGTCGTTTGTTTAAGGCGCTGCGCCGAATCTCGTAAACCACGCCCCGTTAGACATTGTTCACTTATACTCGTATATCTTCCACGCACAATTATGGCAATATTCCTTCAATTGGTATCACTACATTAGTTAGTTCTTTGCAGGTTGTGCATGTGCAAAACTGCTTCAAGTTAACATCAACAAATCGTAAATTTACAAATTGTGGTGATATCAATACTTCTGGTAGACCCAGAACGTATTTTAATTTCCAAAACCCTCAAATTACTTTTCTTGTATTGTAATAAGGAGTCCATACACAAAGTTTCAAATCTCTCACTTAAAATTTTATTCCATCCATATACAAGTTTTGGACCCCCTTTTTACCCCCTTGAGGGTGGAATTATCAAAAATCCCTTCTTAGTGGGTCATATAAACTACCTATTGTGAAAAAATAAGCTTTCTGGGTTCAACGGTTTGGGCTGGGCGTTGGTTAAGTGAGTGAGTGTCAGTCAGGATTTCTATGTTTATATATATATAGGTAGATAGATAATAAAAGCAGCGCATAGAACCCTTAGGTTAGTTTTGGTTTGTTCTGTAAAAATCCTGAAAAGTTAACGGTCTCTAAAATAATATATTGATAAAATGAAATTTTGGCAACTTACAGGGAGAAAAAGAAAATACATATAAAGAGAGTGTGATATAACTGATAGATAAGCCTATAAACCCCATTAAGGCCGACCAAAAGCCATATTCGAGACAAGAGGAGAAAAATTAGGCTTGCTTCGAAATTAATCACTAAATAATACCAATTTAATGCTTATATATTGTTTTATAAAATGTATATTGTTTATAATACATTGTAAAGCCTATAAAGGCTTTTAAATTCACCCATTTTGTCATACCCCAACATCATATACTTACGCCTTAAGAGCGTGCAAACATCGTTACAACTCGACAAAGTCGCGATCGCCTGCGAGTGGCTATGATTAGCAAACCACAGTGCGGTTCGAGTGCTGCCGTGCTGTTGGACCGACCCTTCTTGATCATTATTATACTTTCACTTTATAGTGAGGTAGTGTTGGCGCCGATGCCGTTGATGGATGTAGCTCGACGACTTTTAAATAAAACCGATGAAAAGTTGACTGTAGTATAATTTCCCAAAAGGCTTTGGTTGATACAAAAATAGTTTGGCCGAAAGACAGATGTACAGAAGTGGTGTTATGTGGTTTCGTATATGAAAGGTAAGTGACTAGCAAGATTTGACTTATTTGAGGTAACGAATTTAGGTAGGGATAAAACTTGGGTATGTGTAGCGCTTCTATTGGTGCTTTTAAAAGCCCCTCTCATGCTAACCGTGCCCGACGGGCGCGTTTTGCTACTGCATATGAAGTAATATTTAAGTAGGATACAATACTAAAAACGGTTGCGTTCGCAACATACTCCCCGGCGTTGAGAGACTCAATACAACAAAGAACTTAATTTAAATTAAAAACAAATATCAAGAAGAGGGAAGAGGACACAAGTTGTTGAACGCGCGTCGGATGATGCCCTTCTTCGTCATTATGTCAGCGACCCTTGTAACGTTGTCCGTGCCCGGGTAGATCTTCGTGACGCGACCCAGCAGCCACAGCAGAGGAGGTAGCCCGCGATCTTTGACCAGGACTAGTGTGCCGGTCTGCAGCTGGTCCGATGAGGTTTGCCACTTGGTTTTCTGCTGGAGGAGAGTAACATACTCATTAGAGAAGCGGCTCCAGAAATGTTGCTTGAGTTTTTCAACTCTTGGGAACTTGGGCACTGACAGAAGCGAGCGTCCAATAAGGAAATGAGAAGGTGCTAGGTAAGTCAGATCAGAAGGATCAGTCGATAGAGGTGTGATGGGTCTGGAATTAAGAATACCTTCTATCTGTATCAGGCATGTGTTCATCTCTTCATAAGTTAGATATGTAAGAGAGAGAATACGTTTGAGATGGTTTTGTAGATTTTACAGTGGCTTCCCAGAGGCCGCCAAAGTGTGGAGAATATGCTTGGCTGAATTTAAAGTTAATGCTTTTTTCTGCCATACCTGACTGCAACATGTCGTGGTTATTTTTTAGGAACCTACTGAGTTCGTTTGACGCCCCAACAAACGAAGTTCCGTTGTCGGAGTAAAGAGTTTTAGGCCTGCCCCGACGACTCATGAAACGGTGAAGAGCAGCAAAAAAGGACTCCGTGGTAAGACTCGTTACTAGCTCCAAGTGAACAGCCTTGACTGAAAGACAGACGAAAACTAAAATATATGATTTAATGGTTCGGCTACCCCTTCCCTTACGGTCAGCTATCAGCACTGGTCCGGCGTAATCCATTCCCGTATGTAGAAAGGGATATTCTAGCTGTGTGCGGTCTGTGGGTAGATTGCCCATTGCCATTTGAAGAGGTTTAGCCTTGAACCTGATGCAACGAACACAATTATGAACAGTCTTACGAGCTAAATCTCTTCCACCAAGAGGTAGTAAGTTTGCCTTATACTTGCAAGTAATAGCTGTGGTGGAGCATGCAATAAGGTCAGGTGTTGCATTTCAAAAATAAGTTTTGACAGGTGATGTTTACTACATAATAAAATTGGATGTTTAACGTTATAACTATAGTTGGCATTATTAAGACGACCACCGACTCTTATTAAGTTATGTGTATCTAAGAATGGGGTCAACGAAAGTAATCGAGTTTTCGGTGGTAATGGTCTGCCAGTCAATAAGACTTTATATTCTTCAGGAAACATTTCCTGTTGTGCAAGTTGTAGTAATTTATTTTGAGATGACTTTATTTCTGTGTATGTTAAGTGTGATTTTATTTTATTATTTCTGTTTTTGCAGTTGTATATAAATCTGTAAATGTATGCCATTATTCTTATTAATTTCGTAAGTTTTGAGTTATTAGTCATAAGCGTAGTTATAGGATTTGCATTTACGTGTATATGTATGTTTGTATGTAGTGAAGTTTCTGGCAGGTCAACGGTAAGTGTGTTAGGCGTTGGAGGAAATTGAATGACTGGATAATGTAAGAATTCTGGCCCAGTCCACCATAATGAGGAAGTGCTGATATCATCAGCCTTCATACCTCGTGACACAAGATCTGATGCGTTAAGCTTTGAGGGTACATAGTTCCACGTTTGTCCACGCGTACTTTCTTGAATTTCATTCACACGGTTATCCAGAGCCTTGCGCCAAGCAAGGCACCACAAAGTTCCAGCCGTGGAATCGTGGACGATTTAAGCGGAGCTACCTTGTTCTTTGATGCTATAAGACGTACGCAAACTGCTCCGCTACCGTCCACAGTCCTAACATAGGCAGAAGTGCCATATGCACGCTCGGACGCATCTGTGAAAACGTGAAGTTGAATTTCTGATGGCGAGTCATTAAATACCCAACGATCTACTTGAAGTGTGTTTAATTTGGAGAGTGACAACGCGAAGGATAGAAATTCATTATTGATATCTGTAGGTAGCTCGTCGTCCCAGTCACATTTGAGAAGCCAAAGCTTTTGTAAAATGAATTTAGCTTCTACTACACATGGACCGACGAGGCCTAAAGGATCGAAGACCTGACTGATGACAGATAAGATGTTTCTTTTTGTTATTTTATCTGGAATTCGAATATCGATAGAAAATAACAACTTATCTAATTTTGATTGCCAATATAAGCCCAGTGTCTTACAGGGCGACGTGCTGTCAAGATTAAGTGCCTTGTTGTCGCCTTCTTTATGGTCAAGAATCGAGTGCAACAATTCAGGACAATTTGACTGTCATTTGCGTAAGTTGAATTTTGCTGACGCTAATGTGGCAATATTTCCTTGCTTATCTCAATCAATGACTGAATGGAGTCGCTGCCGCTAAGAAAATCGTCTACGTAAAAGTCATGCTGTATGGCGCGTTTGACTGGCATCCTGGCATTGATCAGCGAGAGAAACAAGGCACTTTGTCGCTAAGTAAGGAGCAGACGCCGTTCCATAGGAGACGGTATTTAGTTTGTAGGTTTTTAGGGGATCCGCGGGATCAAACCTAAATTTGATTTGCTGCAATGAGCGTTGAGAAGGTTCGACTAGTATAGCACGGTACATTTTTTCGACGTCACTCGAAACAATATATTTATGTATTTAGCAATATAGACAGTAAGTCATCCTGGACGGTCGGTCCGACCATCTGAATGTCGTTGAAGCTTTTGCCACTGGTTGTGACCGCAGAACCGTCAAAAACGACACGAAGACGCGTGCTCGTGCTATTCCGGACTACTCCGTGATGAGGCAAAATGAATGACTTTATTGAATGATTGAATGATTTGTTTTCGCTCATATGACCGAGGTCGATGTATTCTCTAATAAAGTCAAAGTATAAGCCTTTAAAAATAGCATCGCGCGCAAATCTTTTTTCTAGAGATAAGAAACGCCGCTTTGCCATGTGATATGAGTCACCAAGTGCGTCTGGTGACTCCTTCAATGGGAGCGTGACGACAAAGCGGCCATCTTGATCGCGGGTGGTGTTCTCTAAGAAACTCTTTTCGCAAGCTTGTTCTTCATAAGACATGAAATGTGTTGAAGACACCGAGTCTAGTTCCCAGAACCGCGTAAGATTAGCTTCTTCATTATGCGTGAGGAATGAGCAAAATAAAGATTTGTTTTCATTTTTATTACTAGTAGGTATAGACCCAGACAAAAGCCAGCCTAACTTAGATTCATGTATTCGAGGTTTATTTTTACCTAAATTAATAGATGCGGAACCCAAGACGTCCCAAAACACCTCCGCCCCAACAAGAATGTCAATAGCGGACGGCTTATAAAATGACGGGTCAGCTAATACAATGCCGGCAGGTATAGGTATATGCGTTATATCGATATGACACGACGGCAATGACTTATTGATCTCAGGCAAAACGAAGCAGTTTACGGTTGTCGTATAATCAGTATGACGCGACTTAATAACAATATCACAGGACTGTACTATGTGAAAGTTAATTATTGATACCTGTGATCGTGGTTCCCGCGCTGCGCCGCGCTAACCCAAGCTGTCCGCACAGGTCCCGTGTCACGAAGTTCGAAAATCAGTTTTAGTTGTAGAGTTTTAAATGTTTTTATATTATTAAACTTACGCACTTATTTACTTACCATAAAATTAGTGCCTATGCCAAATATTGGGATTAGGTGTCAAAGCGGAGCCTCAGCTCCTTTAGGGCACAACCGGGAATAACGCTAGGGTATGATGATGACGCACTTATTTTCTTATGTCATACGGTATAGTTTTGCATGGAGACTCGACCTACTCTAACAGTGTTTAAATTACAAACACAAGCCGTACGAATATTGTTCCGAGTAAATCCGAGCCACTCGTGTAGTTTAAAATGTTCAAATTATTGTACCTATAGACGATCTTTTAGTGAATCCATTTTATTTTTGATGTAAAATCAAATAATCATGTTATTTTCTAAAATAAATAAATGAATCTATGTATATTTTAAGTTTCTCCTAGGTAAGTATGTCCCTAATTGACGTTGACCTACTTTTCTCCCATCAACCATTTCATTTCTTTCAATATTAATTTTGGCTCCATCTTCTTACAAAACCAGTCATCTTTATTCATTTTTGCAGTCTTACAGCTGGAACTCTTCTCCTGTCCACACCGAACTGGCATTACATATGGCAACATATATTCCAAAAGAGCTCTTTTTGGAGTTCCTTGATTGTCTTGTGCAATATCCTTTGTTTTTGCAGTATCACATATCATCATCATCATCATATCAGCCGAAAAACGTCCACTCCTGGCCAAGAATTTGGTCCTCACCCATATTCGACGGTTTTTCTCTTTTTTTTCTGTCTGAAAATAAAGTTCATCTTTACCACAAAAAGTAATTACCAAAAACATTCATTTCCCTTGAAAAGTACATTTTCTAAGTTTCATAACCGTAGGTTTAAATATAATGTTTCCCCACTCAAACTTCCAACCCCTTTTTCAGCATTCTATGGGTGGAATTTTCTAAAACAGTAAACATGATATGTTCTTTTATATCTTTTGAAGAGTATATTCCCAGTTATATGATCGTAAGTTTAAAAAACAAAGTTTTTAAATTCAGAATTCCACCCCCCTTCTCATCCCCTATAAATTTAGCCTTACCCCTAGTACAAATCATAAAAGAAACCTCTATGCCAAATTTCAGCTTTCTATGTGGTAAGGTTTGGGCGCGGCGCGCGATGTCTTCGAATGTCGAAGTTCGGATATCTCTATCTCTATCGCACTTACATACTGCTTATTTTTACTTAAGATACCTATGTATTCTTTAAAATATGTTTTAGCGTAGGTATTTGTTTTGTGTCATGTAAAGGTTCCGACGGAAGACCAGCGCTGGCCTCCTAGGTTAGCACCATGCTGTCGGGGCCTTTTCGTGGACCCTGCTACTTTTACTTTACTGTGTTTTGTTTTGTATACCCATTGTTTTGTCCACGAATAAATGTTTTCTTTCTTTCTTTCTTTCTTACTAAGCGGCAGAAGATAATAATCACTATCTGGTGGGTTTTGCTACCCAGATTATTTAGATAACCTAAAGTCATCATAAAAACGGTCAGCATGAATCGCGCACCGAAGGGTTCCGTACCAACTTTCGCGACCCCCATTACAATTATAAATGATGTACTCATAGTCTATAGAGTCTACAGATATTTTGACTAGTAAAAGTGTCCTCGTGGCTTAGGTATTTGCTGAATAAATATTTTAATTTGAATTCGACTGCGAAACGCAAACGTCTTTCGTTCGTCTATCTCCCTTTTTGTCGCTCGAATACGCATCAGAGATAGACGAACGAATGACGTAGCCGTTTCGCGGTAGCTGCTCTGATAATGTATCATAAGTGCAATAAATACACGGATAAAAAAAAACTAAATCAATTATTTATTCTGCAGATAGGCCACAGGAGCACTTTTACATGTCAAACGGTAACTTACAATAAAATAATAATAATCTGACACAATAATCAAATAAAATTATAAGTTAATCTAAACCTCCCGCCGATATCATTTAGCGTATCTAAATTTACTTGAAATGATTTGAGTTCGCCGAATTGCATTAAAGTAGTTCATTCAAAAAGCAACTTTAACGTCCACGGCAGAAGATTGCAAATTGCAAAAAGTTTTTTAAAAAGTCGGCCACATAAAATAATCTCAACCGTAGCTATATAAAGAGGACGTCTGGTCCAACTGGTGCTAATAGCTTAACAAGAGCCGTCGATATGTCTTACCTCGGTAAATCATACACTTTGGAGAAGACTGAGAAGTTCGACCAGTTCCTTGCGACACTGGGTAAGTGCTATTTTCATAATTTACTTTGAAAACAATGTTCAAAACAGTGCACATATTGCTTCGAGTTTGACCGTAAAATTTGAAGTTTCCTCGATATCTCCAAGATTCTATCATCAGATCCTGACCTGATGACCAACTGAGAAGGATGCCCTTTTAAACAAAAAAATAATTTTCCAAATCGGTCCTGGAGTCTTCGAGTAATCCGGGAACATACCTACATAAAAGTATTCCGACGAATTGAGAACCTCCTCCTTTTTTGAAGTCGGTTAAAAGTGGCTAAGTAGCAGACGCCGCAGCCTATAGACGCACTCGGCGATTCGTTGTGTCGACAGTTTAATCGATTTGTAATCATGAAACTGAATCAAAATAGATAAGTTATCGGATAACGTTTCACATTACATGATACACTTTCGGTAGATATTAGATAGATAGTAGGTATTACTTTCGGTAGAAATGACTTTTGGGATAGTAATTTGATCCCTTCATATCCCTTTTACAGTTTTAGTACTTAATCCCATTCCAATATAACATTCTATTTTTAGCGGACAAATTCGTCTGCATTTCTTCATTTATCTATGGTATTAAATATTGTACTCCAAACATCATGAGGAAACCGGTCTAATCACAATAAGGTCTAGTTTTCCCTCTAGATTGGAAGCTCATATGGCAGTCGCTTTCGTAAAAACTACTGCCTATACCAGATGTTCGGATTAGGTGTCGAAGCACAACCGGGAATATCGCTAGGAAGATGTACGAGTACAAAAGCTTTCCACACAGAAGAATACATTTTTTTTTCTCTTTTCAAAATGGTTTTCCTTGAAATCGCATGACGATCCCCGTACTTTAACACTACCTACACGTAATTTTATCTCAGCTTATCTATGTGATCTAATTTATTTTTTCAGGAGCGCCAAAGGAAATCATAGACGCAGTCTTGTCAGAAAAATCTGTAGAGACTTTGGAGAAAAATGGGGACACCTACACACTCACGATGTCGAACAATACACTCAGTTTTCAATCAGGCATAGAGTTTGACGAAATAATCAGTGGAAAACAGGTAATTTTGAACGAGTTGTTTTCATTGTTGTTACTAACGGCCCAAGCGGCTTGGCCTGCGTATTACAAAGAACGCAAGCCCGCGAGATGAAATATTGCCAATGATCTTCCAAAAAGTCTGTGCTATACAAAAATGTGGTTCCGGATATTACCCCCTACATACAAACTTACAAAGCTACAATCTTACAGACTTCCTGTTTATACGCTTTACTAAACGTATTGCAAAGAACGCAGGATACGCAAACCCGCGGGGCACAGATTATCTGTGCCGCGGGATAATAATTAGCCTAAAACCCACTTTAACCATCAAGAAAGTCCATTGTACACGTAAATAAATTAAAGTATTTTGGAAATCCGATAAGTGGATCCGGAGATTACACAAAGCTAAAGACTTTCTCACATACTTTTCCTCTTTATAATATTAGTACCTATGACCATATGTTCGAATATGTTCGAAGCCGCGCGGGCGGGGAAGCAAGAATGTAGATCGAGCCACGGAATAAATAACATGTTATCAATTTGTAATCTTACAAAATCACAAACATTATAATTTCTAATATTTGTATATAGATAGTATATATATATTATATATATTTGTATTTGTATATATTTGTATCTAGTTTTATCTCTTTCTCCGATACCCAAAGGTTGTCTGGAAGAGATCGCTCTTCAGCGATAAGACCGCCTGTTGTCTACCTCTACCTACATGTTATTGTATTGTTTTTCTTTTTAACTGCTTTGTTTGTGTGCGGTGTGCAATAATAGTTATTTACGATACAAGTGCCCAAAATAGGAAATTCGCAACGAGTGGTGATAATTTGATAAATTAAAACACGACCGATGGGAGTGTTTTAAATCGACACGAGTTGCGAATTACCTATTCGCACGTGTATCGTACAACGTTTTACTGTACATATGGCTCTTTAAAGTTTTGACATATGCACGAAAAGTGCTCTTTTCCGCACTAGTGCGGTAAAGTAGCACCATATGTACTGTAAAGAATATTTGTATTGTATTGTATTGTATAGATAGGGCGTTTTTAAAAACATTAATTAACTTTATGACATTGAAATGTAAGATGTTTTTGTGTAACATTTTGTTATGAGTTTATGCGGCTTTTAGTATAATATTTATTTTAAATATTAGGAACATAATAACATAAATTATGATATTTATATCAATGTTGCACTACAAAAGGAATTCTTCTCTTGCTAGTGCCAGATAAGTAATTCTTGCGTTAAAAACCGCCCAATTTAGAAAATCCGCAATAGCGGAACACTTAATGGATTAAATCAATGGATTTAGGGCATGCAAACCGAGATCGCGGGATCCCGAAATACCGGAATCCCGAGATTATTTTTCCGATTTTTCAATATTGGTATTGCAAAGGACCAATGTCGGAATACCGGAATTCCGGGATTCATATTTGTTGTTCTGGTAAAACGGAATAAATAGAATTAGACAAATTGATTTTGATAAAATCAGTACTTGTAGTGAATTTAAATTATTTATTTTCTTAAGTATATACAAGAGGATAACTGACATTAACAAAATTAAATTAAAACTAAGTTAAATCTATAAAATTCCCTCGAGACATTGTACCGAGGATGCTGGCGGCATTTCCTCGCTGAATTGCAATGCTGATGCGTTGCGCGAGAAAGCCGCCAGCTCTTCGGTCACCAGTTTCGTCAACCACGTTTCGCGATTTAAACATATTTTTTATTAACATATTTTCCAGAGAAAAGTACTTTTTAAGTGACAAATCTTCAAAACTGGAATGGGATAAAAGCAATGGACGCTTTCCAGAGGCGCGGGTTCATATCCTGCTCATGGCGAATAAATTTAAATTTACCACTGATCGAAATTTAGAATTTCGTTAGAGGACGTTCTTGCTAAGCAAATATTTACTGTCAGTAAATAAATGTTGAAGACGCATTGTTTTATCTTCCAGTGCAAGACCACCTTCGTGGTAGACGGTAACACTGTCACGCAAACACAGAAGCTTCCTGATGGCTGCACGGCCACCTTTAAGAAGCAGTACTCCGACAACAAGCTTGTCGTGGTAAGTATAAGGCTTTATTTTATGCTTGAGCGACACGCTGAGCGGAAGTCGTAGGTAGACCCCCTAGGTGGACTGACGACAAGCGGGCCTTAGATGGTTGCCATTTTATCACTTGTCAGAACGTGTCGGGTGTCTTTATCGACAGCGTAAGTCATAAAATGTCAACCATGCGACGCCCGCTGGTAAAACTGTGCCGTAGAACCGGTCAATGTGTCACTCTTTCGATTAGGCCTGTGGCCAGTAGTGGATGTCTTTCAACTGATATGATAATGATGATGATAACGACAGGCTGACGGTCAGTCAGTCTCTCACCCGCGTTGATTGTTGAGAGCCAGCATTCATCTGCAAGTGCCTATGCTTTCCATTCTATTCTATATCGTGATGTGAAAGGTTTTGGATTGGTTTTGTTTTTAATCAGCTTCCAAAACATCCGTTTCAAAATATAAGTATCCTCTAGACAATCACATTTCCTAGGTCTATCAGCTTATTAAACTTATTTTTCATAATATATCTGTATGTCAATACAGTTCGGTTTTCATTTCGTCAGTATTCAGCATCGACCATAAAGTAACAACACAAAGTACTTCAATTAATGAGTATTAATAGATATTATAGTAAGATGTAAGAGCTACGGTAGCCTAGTGGTTCAGGCATGCGGCTGTCAAGCGGCGGTGGTGGGTTCGAATCCCGGCTTGTACCAATGAGTTTTCGGAACTTATGTACGGAATATTTACCGTTAGCTTTTCGGTCGAAGGAAAACATCGTGAGGAAACCGGTCTTATCCCAATAAGGTCTAGTTTTCTCTCTGGGTTGGAAGGTCAGATGGCAGTCGCTTTCGTAAAACTAGTGCCTATGCCAAAACCTTGGGATTAGGTGTCAAAGCGGACCCCGGGCTTCTTTAGGGGCACAACCGGAAATAACGCTGGGAGGATGATGAATTCATCAAATAATTGAAAGTTAATTTTATAAATGTCTAGTCAGGTTGGTATTAAGTTTTTGGGAAGTATTATTAGTTAAAATTTGTACAAAAATAATGATCGAGAGATTTAGTTAAAATATAGAAAATATTTCGGTTGGTACGACATGATTAAAAATAATCAATTAAAACTGTTCATATTTTTAAAAATCTTCATCGAAATTGGTGGTTCTTCTGTTATCGAGTAAAAGGCATGCTTTGTAAGCAATATGAATATGATAATTTTTATTTTCCCAGGAGGCAACCAACAGTGTTTGGGATGGCGTCGCCTACAGGTACTACTCTGCGTAGTATTGCACCTGCCAGTCTTAACAGTTTTCTAAATTAAGTATTTTTTTATAATGTATGACTATTTTTAATAAACTGCTGAATATTGCTTTTTTGGTACTCCTGGCAACATTTTATACGTCAAATATTTGTCAAACTAGTTCGCCTAACTATGGATTTTACTTTAGGCTGCTTGCGTAACATACATGATAAATTTTATCAATATTTTTGAAATTCAATAAAAATAACGAACATTTATAAAAGAAGATTATTTATTAGGTTCAGTCAAGGAATTTTCACGCCACTGTTCGGAAATGTGGCAATAGATGGTCTAAAACCAAGCTGGAAAGTAGGCAATAGCTGTAGCACCTGAACCACCACTACTACAATGTAACATTGTAGTAGTGGTTGTTATTGTTGGACAGTTTGAACAGCGATTCCCCAATCACAGCTCCGGCGCGGTGCCCTCCGTCACACTAAAGGGTTTCATATTATGATCTTTAATTAGATACTTAATTTTGACTTATAATTATAATTATTTGCAATTTCCTCGCAGTAGGCGTGAAAAGCACCATGTAATGTCTCGGCCATAAGTGCAATAGATGGACTCGTCTCCTACGAGGTCCTCACCTAGCGTCTCGGAACTCGAACTCACTCGTCCATCTATTGCCTACTTTCTAGCCTTTACAACAATGTACGATTGATTACCGTTTCGCTGATTTATTGCTTGAAAGGTGGGCATATATTAAGGGTTATACTTATTCGCTTCAGCAAGCAAAAGTGTTGACAACTACTAAATTGATGACAGGAAAGTTTGGAGGCTAGTCCAAAATTGTTAACGTATTGACAACTTATTTGTAAGTAAAGTTAACAGTGAATGAGAATAAGAATAAATTTATTTTAAAACATATAGGTCTTATATAAATATAGAAAAATGTCCCGCAGGCCCCGAACTAGGCTGAGCCTGTATCTCGAAGACTAATGCGATTTATTTTTAACAATTACGTTACCAAAATATTAAACACAGTTTTGTACGCACTCCTTACATGCTCCTGACAATGAGAGGTATTTTCAGCCAAGCAACAAGACGAGGGTGAGATATTTGTAAGAAATGCTGCATCATGACATTGAAATAATGCGTTCCGAAAAAAAACGTTCACCTTCAATAATTATGATGTCCAAAATTTCTTTCATAATCAACAATCGCCCGGTGAACTTAAAGAAGAATTAGGCTCTTTCATAATAAACATATCTGAATTGGTACAAAAACTGTGAAATTGCGAAGATTCCACGAGTTGTAATTTTTCGGATAACCCTTGAAATGTTTCTTCGAATTCCCGTAGATTACTTCTATCCCTATTAGCGTAAAAGCGTGACTTCGGTGACCTAAGCTTAATACTTGTAAAAAACCACAACGTTCACCAAACCAGAACACCCATTTGCGTCTCCTTGTCCACCCACTGTCAATCCTATAAATACCCCTCGTTTTCTCAGGGGCTAAACATATTAACTATTTAAAAACAAAAAATCTTCCACAGGAGACGCTGTACCTTTACCATGGTTACATTGAATATTCTTCAAATTGTTTACATGTTTCGATGCATGACATACCTAAATAAACAACGTAATTACGCTTTTAATTTTAATTTACGCGACGTTGCAGCCTGCTGGTCTTCGGCCGTCTTGAATAGGTCCTGAGATTGTACCCGTGCGTGAAGGAGACGGAGATAGCGACGTCAAGCGAGAGGTCCTCTAGTCGACCGTCGGCCTCGACCCGCACATGCTGCAGCGCGCGCACCACCAGCGTCTTCACCATATTTATGGCATACACGCGCCCTGCATCAAAAACATATTAACATTGGTATTTGCTTACAAAAGAAGTAAGAAAGGCTGTCGTAAAGCGACTTTTTTCTTTCGTTGTCAGCAGCCAAATTAAATTGAAAAGATACTTTTAAATGTTATGCACCTGGAAATTCAGTACAATTTGGACAATTGATGTAGGTACTGAGATCGCTGTCGCGTCCCTAATCGCCTTACGTAAGGTTCAAAATAGCAGTTCACATGCACAACATGCGATAACGGAACAACATGGAATACAAATAAAATACAAATGTTACCCAGACAGTCCATAGGCCCCAAGCTGTAGGGTATAAAGGCATCAGGGTTCCGAAGCTTCGTATTCTCTGGCAGGAACCTCCCCGGATCAACTCTGTCGGGATCCGGCCAGTACTTGGGGTCACGGTGCAAGAAGTGAATGGGAATCACCAACGACGTCCCAACAGGCAGGGTTATTTTACCTGCAATATACCTGTGAATATTGGTTTGTATTTAGGGGAATTTGTCGAAACTACTGATCTTTCATCCAAATTCCTTCCCCAAATATACACCATTTATGATGAATACTCAAATCGTGATGCTTGAGGCTAGATGTTAACCGCGAAATTTTACCAGAATTAATAGTGATTTCCTCTTCCACTGTCCTCTGGATAATGGCCGCTATGGACATACAACGTAGCACTTCCTTGTAAACCATGTCTAGGTACTGGAGCGTTTTGATCTGATCTTCCGTTATATATTCGTCTTGCGTGCCCAGACGCTCCTCTATCTCGCTGTACACTTTATCCTGTAGGATATAAAGAAACCATTTAAAACCTTTTTAAGTAGGGAATTGGTAGTTTGCCTCGAATTGTGCTTCTATAGTCATCATTCTCCTAGCGTTATTCCCGGTTGTGCCCCTAAAGGAGCCCAGGGTCCGCTTTGACACCTAATCCCAAGATATGGCATAGGCACTAGTTTTACGAAAGCGACTGCCATCTGACCTTCCAACCCAGAGGGAAAACTAGACCTTATTGCGATTAGACCGGATTCCTCACGAAGTTTTCTTTCACCGAAAAGCTAACGGTAAATATTCCGTAAATAAGTTCCGAAAAACTCATTGGTACGAGCCGGGATTGGGACCCACGACCGCCGCTTGACAGCCGCATGCCTGAACCACTAGGCTACCGTAGCGTAGCGTAGCATAACTGACCTGCCATTCCGGCAAATGCGCTAGGTATAGAAGGACAGCCGACGCTACCTTCGCACCAGCTTCCTGACTCTGCAACAAAAAATTAATCAAAAGTGTGGGTAGCGCAACCTAAAGTTGAAGTGGAATAAGATTACACCCAAAAGTACTTCCAATACTGATGACAAAATAAATGAATGGTACTAGTCTAGCGCTATGATTTTTATGTAATTTTTAATTTTAAAAATATGTCCATTGACATATTTACTTTTCCATGGACATATTTTTTCTGATTGTTTTGTGTGAAAAATAGATCTACAATCGACCAAATAAGATTATTAGTGTGACTTAAATTCCAAACTGCGAAGTTAAGTAGTAGTAGGACCGAGCGCGCACCGAATCTTCAATGGATTGTGCAAGCGCTTGGTCGAGGCTTCACGTGACCAGAAGGCTGGCTTTTACCTCGCCCAGAGGATCAGCGTTGCCATTCAACGTGGCAATGCTGCCAGCCTTCTGGGCACACTACCGCCTGGCAGCGACCTGGGGCATTTTTTTTTACCTTTAGTTTTAGTTTTATTAGTTTATGTACCTATATTATATTCATTAAAGAACTACATTTATGAGTAGTAGTAGTATCTTTATTGTACAAAATAAACACAGTAAAAACAATTAACAAAAAGATGAGTTATGTAGAATAGAATAGAATAGAATAGAATATCATTTATTCATGACAACGACAACACCACAGATCAAAGAATACAAGCACAGATACCCAATCTCATAGACCAAAAACGTACCGTCCTGTAGGCAATTCTGTATACAATTTTAATCCCGTAGCTACACCACTAGATGCAATATCCGAGCCACCACGGCTATGACGCTGTCAGTCTACCTAATAGTTTCAGTAATACATTGAGATATCACCAGATGGCATTGACTTCCCAGGCAACAAATAGACTCGCAATTAAGTATTTTTGATATAAAAGTAGTTTTTTGATACAATATTACACATCACACAAAAATATACATAACCAAACGTGTGGAGCATGTGGTTCCACAGAATTTTCGCGACCCGTGATGGCGCCATCTAGTGACAGTACCCAATAAGACGTAGCAAGCTTGAAAGCTCACACGTATAGTACGAGTTAAATAGACTTAGTAAAGTACGACTCTTCCCAGGTGAATTTTTCGCTTCGAGCCCTAATCTTTCAAACAAAGGCCATTGTCTCTATTATCACATAGCCTAGCTACCGATAGACCGCCCCGAAGCAGTACGGCATCGTCCTACACTACCAAAACGTAATATCTAGAATATCAGTGACATTAAATTTGAACCTTAATACTATAACGATACCGTTTGTTTTTCAATATGAATGTTGTTGTGGCACGTGCTTATTCGGTAGCTAGCGGCTATGCGATAATAGAGACAATGGCCTTTGTTTGAAAGATTAGGACTCGAAGCGAAAAATTCACCTGAGAAGAGTCGTACTATATAAATTTTATTGCATTTACTAAACTTATAAAATATACCTTTATTTTATGTAGGGAAGGATGTTTGTGATATAATTAAGTTACGTTGAATGTATTATGGTGTAATAATCATTCTATCTTCACGATTACTGGCTCAAATGTTTCGCTCGGTACCTGTGTCGCCATCTACGAGTATGAGTTATTTTTAGTAACAATTATACGTTGTTCGAGTTGGGAGGCCATGACAACACATACATACTTACACATAAATCACAAATACAAAAGAGAGAACAACATTGCCACGAAACGGGTGGCAATCTTGGTCTGGTGGCCAGCGCTGGTCTTCCGTTGGAACCGTCCGCTGATTCCACGGCGTAACACATATTTTACACTCGCACAAAAAGTAATATAAAACAAAAAACAATACAGCAAGACAAATAATAAAATTCCCGAACGCAACCATGTACAGGCGAACTTATCCCTTTGAGGGATCTCTTCCAGTTAACCTTTGAGTAGATGAGAGTAAGTTGACTGTTGTCTGCGAAGGTGTGGTAAAATGAACTTTTCACTTTTCATGCTCGAAAAGTGTGTCATATTGGGCATAGATAGCGGGGCTAAAGTAGCACATTTAGCTCCTATACCTACTAGGGAAAATATGTAAACGTATTTATGATTTTAAAACATTTTAATTTGACCAATCAAAACACTTCAACGTATTAAATCCACCAATCACAACTATTTAAAAAACCATTCGTATTTGCTATCTACTAATCATAATACAGCTATATATTAAAATCAACGAATCAGGAAACAGAATAAATTTCGAATATTAGGCGTTTTTTATTCCCGAATTCCGACACATTTAAAAAATAAACGCCTTTGGCCCTCTATAGCCGCGTCCAAACGTTCAAGCGTGGTTGCATACATGGCATAAGCTATGAGATTGAGCGGGAAAGCAAGGATAACAAGATAATGAATGACATTACGTGCGTTCTAAAGACTTACAGTAGTGAACAGAGTGAAGGTTTGCCCCCTTATTTCCTGCTCTGTCAAAGCTCCGCTCAGAATAAGACTGTCAACGACACCTCGGACTTCGTGGTCTGCGTTTTCGTTACTTGCTAAAGCTTTTCGTCTTTTGTCTACAATATCTTTAAATAAAATGAAAAACTTCTGCTTGAAATCCGTATCTTCCGTCTTCTGAGCTCCTGTCAGCCAAAAAATAAACGGTATCTGAAGCCACCATTTAGTCATTTTGGCAAAATAGAAATTGTACATCCTGAAAGACAATTTTTCTTTTCACATATTTATTAAAACATATCATGTTGATCTCGAAGCAAATTAAACATGTATATTAATAAAGAACAATTAATGTAATGAATTAACGATTAGGTAATAATATTGTATTGAACGGTTTTCATGAAATAAATACTTTGTAATACTGCAATACCGGAATAATTTTTCTCATATCGTTTTTAGCAATATTAAATAACATTGTACAGAATATTTCATTATGCATTAGTTATGCATACCACCTACCTGCGAGTGTTGAAAACCACATAATCGAGTTTTGCCAAATTTTGAGATTCATCCTTTGTAAGGCCCATCAGTGTTTCTGAAAGGAAATGAAGGACTACAATAGTGTCTACGTAGAAAAACCACTAAAATAACATTGTATACTAAGCTCCAATTGAGATTACTTCTGATACCGTTAATGGTCATCTTCGCGTTGGCGTTCGCACAAATCAACTGGGTGCGATTATAATTGGTTCGCGCTCGCACCACAGTATAATAAAGAGTACTACCGTACAGTATGGCCACTCCCTGCCTCCCGTTGAAAGTGCCGCCCACCCGCTCTCGGTTACCTCACAGTTACCGGGTGGCAAGGACGCGACGACGCGGTGCGCAAAGCGGAGGCCACGTAAAATATTTAAATATCAAACAAATATTTACAAATCCTTTTGTAATGGGCGTGTGTTGTGCTGTGTCCGGTTGTTTAAGCTCTATAAACGACCAAACTAGTTTGTGGAAAACCAACTTACAATAGGTACTTATGTTTAGTATTTATTTTATCCTATCGGTTTTAGATCTAAACCTATCAGATCACACGGAAAACAACACAATATCTATATGAACATTCAATTTACGTAATATTTTGGTGGCCTGAATTTCCTTACAAAAATTTTGTTACCTACTTCGTTTATACTGATTCAAAATAGGAAACTATTGTATAAATCGAGCTTAGATACCCACCTTACAGCATAATATGATTCTTATTTCTTCCTAATTCGCGTAAAGAGTTTTGAGTCATTGAGGTCATCGAACTTGAACGCGGGCGGAGGGCGCGCGGCGGTTTCTGCGCATGCTTCTATAAACTTGTGCGAAAGAATATTCAAAAACTGGATCGACAAAAAAAAACTATTTAATCATAGAATCTGGTCACAAAATTTCATGAGAATCGGTTAAGAATTGCGACCTGTAGAGGAGAACATCCGGACATACAAAAGCAAATTGCTCGAGTCAAAACATAGACCTTCGCTAACGCTTCGGTCAATAATAATCTCAGAAAATGGAGTTAAAAACGTTTTTGTTTATAATTAATTACAAGCACACAAAATAATTCGACGCCGCTAATGTACTAAAATGGCGGCAACCCTAGCATGTCTTAACGCACTCACACAAGCATGGTACGCGTTCACCTACACGAGCTTAGACTGTGTGCGTAGGAACGCATTTATTTCATACATTTGATCGCCAGTGTCCGAGGTGTGCTCGCACACAGTTGATTTGTGCGAACGCCAACCAATCGCATCATGCTCCTAGCGTCTTTTCTTGCCAGTGTTCAAACGAGGCCGGGGTTCGCTTTGGCACCTAATACCAAGATTTGGCGTAGGCACGATTTTTTCGAAAGCGACTGCCATCCTGACATTCGAACCCTGAGGGAAACTAGACCTTACCGGGATTAGACCGAAAAATCTATTCCAAAACTAATTCTATCGAACCAATAATAATTTTGAGTTTTCATCCAGCGGAAGCAGGAGGCAATTTCCACATGACTTCTACAATTTTCACCCGATTAAAATAAAAAGGCAGGTTATGCTTGGAAAAGGAAGTTAATAGCTTTGCCATTTTATGTAGGGCTGACTTTATTTCTTCCATTCCGCTCCTTATATAGATTCCGAGACTTTCAGACAATAAGAAACGGAGAGTCATTAGAGAGCAATGGAAAAATTCATTCATACACTGTTACTCACGGCAAACGCATTGTGTGGTGGCGCGGACGACGTCCTTGTAGACGTCGAAGGCGGGCCCGCCGGCGCGCGCGCACAGCTGCTCCGCCAGGTGCGCCGCCTCCGCGTTAAACACATGCGCGGACGCACGCACAGACCTCTTGTTGTACGACGGCGTCACTATCTTGCGGTATTTACGCCAAACATCACCTGTAATACCAAGAGTTTCTCTTCAAAAAAGGAGTGTATACATTCTCAAAGGGTCGGCAACGCGCATGTAACACCCCTGGAGTTGCAAGCGTCCATAGGCTACGGTAACCACTTACCATCAGGTGGGCCGTAAGCTTTTTTGCCACCGACGTGGTATAAAAAAAAGAGTACGTTGAAATAACAACATTCTTGTGTGTACGCTTCGGCTCGAACATTTTAACCTTCAAATACATTATGATACTACTTATTATTACCTACTCAAAAACCGCTTTTTCCTGTTTACACTCTTTTGCAAATGCGGTTTCACAGCAGCAATTCACCACATTGGATATTCTTCGCAGCTAAAATGTTTACACAAACGCGTTTCTTACTATTCGCCATTACGCACAAAGCCAATGTTTAGGACGATGAAAGCATTTTTCATTACTTATTGAATACACAGACACTCTCGCTGAAACTGATGCAAGTCGGCTTTCGAATGCACTAGGGGCATCACTATGCCTCTGTTTACGGCTAGCGCAACACTAGTTGTCAAAAAAAGTCAGTGGGAACAATATGGCCGTACCGTGTGCATCTAATTGTAAATTGTTATCTGCATGTAAAATACCTAAATTTAAGTTAACTTAATATAACTGACTAGATAATATGTATAGAGTCTTTTGCACGCCAGCTACGATACGTTATTTATGATGTGAAACAATTTTAGGTATTAAACTAAACTAGATTTGGCAAATATTGTGTGCCCTAACAGGGTGTCATGAACTTACCATCCTTAGTTATAAGACCTTATTATGTAAATGTGTTCATGGCTATACAATAAATGAAATGAAATGAAATGAAATTTTCTACTCCCGCGCCGCTTTCCTTCTAAAACTTTCTGTTGGTGACAAGGGTGACTGCTGTGCCGTGTATTGTGCATGTTTTCATGGATTTCCCGAGGCGCTGAAGCTAGGTGAGTTGTTTTTGGTTTTCTTTGAGTGTGAAACGTGCTTTTAAGGTATACCCACCGCCGCGCTCGCAGCAAGATTTAGGGAAAGGACAAACGAACGTGTTTTGAAACCTATGAAAGTCCACTTAAAATCGAAGCCCCAACAGCCAATTTGCCACATTCGTTATCAGCACGGAAATGCAGAAGTAAAAATTAGGACTGCGAAGATTAACCGATGTGCTGAAAATAAATGCAAAAGTGAATACCGTTTATGAAGATTAGGAGGAAACTATTTTGTGAAGATTAGGAAGAAAAGGTTTTGAAGAAGACGCTGCGATCGCTGTACTAAATTAAAGACAGGTGGCATGAAGAGTTTTAGTGTAATGTACAGCATAATTTTATATACAGTTAACAATGCGTGTTTTTTAATAACGTTCTCTTATCTACCCCACTAAAATGTAAGGCAGACTTACAATATTAAGAACCATTTAATGGTACCATAGAAAGTAAGTAATGTACGAACCGCCAGTTAGGATCCCGGGGCCGACCATAGGTTTCATGTGTTCGTAGACCGGCCCTTTCCGGTTCACTTTATTACTGGTGAGAAGCAACTGGAACAAAATAAATGTATAAACTTGACTCAGTATAATTGCATTTACGTCTGGTTGGTAGTTACAAAACATTTTTCAACTAATAAAATAAATACACAATTACGGCATGATGTTGACTAAAAAATTAAAATAACTAGTTTTTGGACAGGAACAAATGTTTGTATGGGAGCAACTACAATTAAAGAACATAATTACCCAAAAATTCGAGACAGAGATTGGCCTCGCTTGAGGCAGCGCAAAACGCTTCATAGTTCATACTGATAGACAGACAGCTAAGTATGACGTCACAACAGACATTTGTTAGTACAAAGTACATATATCGTTGTATGGAAAATCAGGTAAATTGTTGTTTCGGTCGTGAAATACTGCGTTTAAGTACATATGTAGTTGTCATACAATTTTGTTTCTATAAAAGCGTAAGGATTCTATTGGTAACTTTGAATTTACTCTTGGACTATAAAAAATGCATATAATTTGATGGTTACTATCCATTTAGCATCACTACGTTATCAATTTGAACATGAGGCATCATAAAATCATATTGTACATAAAAATCAATACACAATATTTGAATGAAGTTAAGTCTGATCCAAGTCAATCTGGAGACAACTTTTCTCGACAATGTTCGAACGCGTCACATAACTAGTCATGTCAGGATTGACTTCATAGCGGCGGGCTATAATGCTACTTATAAAGGTCGTTTGCAACGGGGTTAAAAACAAGTTAACACAGTATTGTTAAGTTTTAAACAACAGTCAAATTAATGTTGTCCTTTTTTAAGTGGATAAAGACTAAAGCGATTGGACATGATGATTTATAATATAACTCTTTGTGAACCCCCTGCGCAAATGTGGGGTGTTACATTTATTGTTATGTATTTTACGTCACACCTGGCCATAATGCGAGTTTTACTGAACGCTGCGGTAAAACTTGCATTGTGGCCAGATGAAGACGTAAAATTGTGTACTTACCACGGGCGGTAATGTACTATTACGTCAGTCTGGGCGGTATTTGAGATTAACCGCCCACGGTCGCAGTGGAAAATCACTTCTCACCCAGGAGAAGACGTAAAATTGTGTACGTAATAGGTGTACTATTTCATCCCACTTGCTCGTAGGGTGGGTAGGTGGGGCCCATGGGCGTAATGTAGTTAAGGCTCCACATTCGAAATTTTCGTGAAAATGAGTTGTTTTGTAACCGTTTTATACATTATAACGTAACATTTTTGCTGTCGGAAAAAATATATCATAATCTGCAAGATATGCGACGGGTCATAGTTTTCGTAGAAATCCATTTTAACTATAAAAAATAGAGAAAAAGAAATCTAAAGTCACCCCTATTTTTTCACTTGTAACCATTTTACTGCTCCATTTTTTATCAGAATAATACGAAATTTTATAACTTTCTTCATACAATAATGAACAAGGGCATCATTTTCTTACTTTCTTAATTTTCTTAAAAAATTATCTCGTTTTCTGAAATATTCCGCCAAAGTTCCTACGCCTCCCCGTTTTCGTCCATACGGTCAGTGCGGGACGAGACACGTTGCATGACGGACCTGTGTCAATTTGCGCTGCGCCGAAATTTTTAAATATTTGTGGAAATTGTGGACTATATTTGTTGCATAGAGTGGACAATCCGTTTTGTGATTCGTATAGTAGGTAACTAATAAATATTTGCGTATAGTTTAGTTTTTAGTGACAGATAATTTTGTTGCATAGAGTGGACAATCTATTTCGTGGTTTGTAAAGTAGTAGGTACTATAGACAAGACAGCTGACTAACCATCCGTGCACTTTATGTGCATTGTAATAAGGTTCTTGTATAAATACAGGATGGTCAGTTAACTGTGTGGGCATTTGTACCTAATTAACATTTACGTAGGTATAGTTTAGATTTTGATTTTAGTTCAAGATGGGAAATTAATAATAATACATACATACATACATACACGCCTTTAGCCCTAAAAGGGGTAGGCAGAGCACATGAAACCTGTGCCACTGTTAGCATAAATGTGGGTATAAAAGATCGACAAAATGTGATATAGCGGTGACAGGTTGCTGGCCCATCGCCCGCAAGACACTTCAACCCAGTTCCCTTAGTCGACTCTTACTACCCACACGGGAAGAAAGGGGGTGGTGCTATTCTAACCCGACACCACACGGGTAATAATAATAATAATAGAATAATAATATAATATTATTAATATAATAAAGAGATAATAATAAATTCTTTATTTCAGGCCAGTTTGCCCATAGATTGTTAGTAACATACAAACTTACGATACTAGAGTTAGTAGGTCTTAGCTTAGGTCTCACAAATTTTTCAATAATTATTTTGGGTCTTTGGGGTTAAATAAGCGCAGGAGGAAAATACGTAATATCAAGAAATTTTACAAGAGAAGAGAAAAAAGAATACACAAGTAAATACCTATTCTATAAAAGTATCAAATATCTAAACAGTATCAAAATTGGGAAATCGCTAAGACCAGACATTTTATTAGTAATCTATTGCCTACTAACAATATTGTTTTATCTGTTCGTATTAATGACTGTCAAGTGTTAATAGAATAAGTTCTAATAAAAATAGTGGGCTTGGCAAATATTGTAAGTACCTACCTATGGGTTGCATGCCAACTCCAAGTTCGATACAGAGTTATTATTTGATATGAAACAAAGTATGGTTAACGTACAACTAATCTATAAGTATATATTTACCCGAGGCCGATTTCTGTACAGTCAGCATAATATAGTTAGTAGTCTTTGTTACTATAAGTAGGAGTAAGGAATGTGTTACGATATATTTGGCTACTTTGGATGCTACTAACTATCTGATGCTGACTGTACACGCCATCATCATCAAATCAAGGAAGTAGAACGTAATAAATATACCGAAAATTTGTTTAAAACTTAACAACCTTACACTTACACAAAAGGTAACGGACAGACAGACACACTTTCGCATTTATAATATTAGTATGGAGTATGGATATGGAAGTATGGATAGTATGGATTATATGTCTTTCCCGCTCACGGGACAATGATGTCCCGGACCTTTGGGAGGCGTGCGTGGAGCTCTGAGCCAACACGTAGAGGCCCTTTTGACAATTTAATGAAATGCAAGGAGTACACCAAGCGGATGCTGTCTCTGCCCGTGTCATGGGACGCACACAGAAACAGCACCCGCTGGGGTGTAAGAGTCTATTGCTAGTTGATGGAATCTAAATAAAACGGGTTATTGGGTCAAAATGATGGACTAGTAGCTGGGCTATTGGATGAAACATCGGACGCCTGCCCAATAAAACTGTTTCACATTTCATCTCTGGCAGACGGTGAATCGCTAACTGCTAGATGGGCCCCTATTAATAGCGACATTAAAAAATGGCCTAAGGGCAACAGTAGGTATGGATTATTATTATAACCTTTATATTTTTTTCGCACTATCCGTCTCTCTATTATTAGAATATTTAGTAACAGAGGTATAGTGCGAGAAAAATCGAAAGTATGTCGCGGCCGTCTCGTGCTAGCCGTGCTGACGGAACTACACTAATCGTAAGTAAATAGTATTATAATAGTAGGGACATAATTTTTGAACTTAATCAATTATGTAATTTATGTATGACAAATATCACGTTTCAATTAAGCATGACGAATGTCACCCACCCACGTCCACCCTTGCATTGGTAACGATGCGCGATGCCGCGTCTGTAACTTAATCTATGTAACGCTTAATAAACGACGGCGGGTTGTGCGACTTGCGCGGGGAGAGGGTCGAGGCTCCGCCCATACGCTCAAGGACTTTAGCGGGTATACAAGCCTTAAAGCAATGACGCGTAAATTGTATCTGTGACTCATGCGTTAGTTACCAAACCAAGGAGGTTTTAGTTTTAACTCACGCGCCATCTTGGCGTCGAGACGACTTTTGTTTTCTCAATCTATATGACCCAGTTATTGAGTGAAACATTGAAACAATAAAAAATGAAACTATGAAATGAATACCTTGATATCTTCCGGGTTGGTGACCATTATGTTCAGCTCGGACCCCAGCCAGAACCTCACGTACTCACCATATTTGGCTATAATGTCACCAATCAACTTCAATTGTTCTGTAATAGGAAATGGGAACACTATAATTAGGGTTATCAGAAAACCTGCTGAAGACCAGAACTGCGGCGAAGAGCCGGTGGCGCTGGGTCACGCATCAGTTTTGTTAATAAATCATAGATTTTTACTTGTTATATTCTATAGGCCGACCGCTTCACTCATTTCTCGCCTGCGCGGCGCGCGGGGGATGTAACGGGGGAGCTCACGGCGTGCGGGCGCCGGGCTTCGCCTCCCGCACGACGCCTGCTAGTTTCTCGAGAAACGAGTGAAGCAGAGCAAGCAAGAATTTTCAAATGTCTTCACAGTTTTTTGTGAAAAGCACTATACTCACCTCGGCCGGAACTAATGGATTGCCTGCCTCTTTTAACTATCGGCATAATCACATTTGGCAGGCGATCCCTTCCTTCGCCGCCTTTGCAGTAATGTACTATTCCGTGACAACCGGCTGAACTGTGGCCGATCCCCTGATGACTGGTTTCGTATCAGGGTCACTACTAACTTCACTAAAGTGGGCCGCAATAAGGGTGATAATTTTCCCAAATGGTTTAGTAATTCTATTAATGAATCCCAGAATTCACAATGCACGCTTTATTATATTGTCAATGTGTATAGTGAAGGACAACTTATCGTCGAGGGTATGCAAGATGCGAGATTAACTAGTCATGTCTACTACTCGTCAACTAGTTATGTCTACTTAACTGTGATAGTTTTTCTTTTACATTCATTATATGTACTACTGTCACGAATTTTTTCACGTCCCCAGTAGTAGCCATTTAGCCGGCAGGGGGGGCGACACATGACTCGAACAAAAATGAGGGCTCCCTTAAATCCCATTATCTCGCAAACGCATAACTGAGTTGAAAAATAGTTTTACAAAACCCATAATATTTTTGAACAAGTTATCCAACGATACCCCACACTACAGGTTTAACGAGAAAAAAAATACATCACCAATTTATTTACATGTAGGATGTAGACACTTAGTAGAATAATCAATCGTGTGGTATTTTCTCGAAAAAGGTTATAAAAACAACGCAAGAGGTTCAATAATCACAAAGTTATGTGTCCAAAGTTTTAAGAGGGGGTATATGTTGTGTCCCTTTGCCTTTTTCCGTGAAATGCACCTTCATATGAAACGATTGTCATTTACTATGCTTGAGGATCGTGGCGTCACGGGCTCCGAGCGTTTTCTCCCTCTAACAAATAGTGTTTGTCGCATTTCTCGCTATCTACCCAATAGCGGCGTGGAAGTAGTAAGGCAGCCATAAACAGCCAAAAAGCAAAGAATGTGCGTACTATACCATTAGGCTTAGCCATGAAGAGCAAGGCATTCCCGAGCAGCGGCAGCGCTGGGGGGCCGGGCACCCGCGCCGCCAGCTCCAGCAGGCGCCGGTGCCGTCGGCGCCAATCCACCCATGCCAGCAGCGCCGTCAGCGCCGCGCACAGCACACCACCCAGCCAGAACATTAATACCTGTAATTAAGTCATACTATACCTCCAGAGTCAGTGCTTTGTTTTATTTAAAAAAAATGCCACAATATTTCGCATGGGCGATCGAGTTACGTCGTAAAATTGTTTTCAACACAATTGCTCGTAACGTACCTCATATTGTGTCACTGTTATAACATTACGACACTTGTGTGTTATAGTTATATCCCGAATCCCGATTAAGTCACGTTAGCACCTTGCAGCAAGATGTATGCATGCACACGGTGCATTCTTAAATAACCTGGTTGTACAGAATGTACAGCTTTTTTTAATTCTCGGCAAATGGATTCTTACTCTACTGAACAAATTCAATCCTTTTTGTTATTAATTGACTCTTTTTGGAAATGGTATAGAAACGTTTAATTTAGTAAGAACTATTCACTTTTGATAACATTTTACATATATTAATAAAGATATCATTTTAAAACGAAAACATATTTTATTTTGTATTGGCTGTTTAGAGATTTTATCTAATGTGCGCGCACTGCGCAAACTTCACGAAAAAAACTGTTGCGCGCCATTATAGGTTATTTCACAGATATTTGAAAACATTGTTAATGCGTGTTTGGTTATTAACAAAAATGATGACTGGTGGTGACTAGAAAAGTGATAAAAAGAATGGACGCGATAAAAACCTGTTGCCAGCAATAAGTAAAGAAAATAACTTGGCAGGCCTATAAAATTTTCATCTGATGAAATGGATTTTTTCCTCGCAAAATGTGTTGAAAAACGTCGTACGTAACGCGTGAGCTTTGATAACGGAATTATCACGCGAGCAGCAGGTGAGACACATACCTCACTATTTCATCACAATGTACTATTTCAACACATTTGCTCGTAACGTACCTCTTATTAAGTCTTTTTTAGGCTCATAATCCTGGGTATTAAACACGCGTGTTTTATAACACTACGACACTCGTGTTTTATGGTTATATCCCGACTAAGACCCGTTGGCACCTTATAGCAAGATTTATGCATGGTCACGGTGCATTCTTAAATTAACTGGGTTGTACAAAATGTAGGGGAGAGTGGGGCAAGCCGGAGTAGTTAACGTTTCAAGTCCAATAAAAATAAAATAAAACTAGAATTTGGACACAGACATTGAGCGCGTGGCGCACGAGTGTCTGGCGTGCCGCTCGCAGCGGCCCGCCGCGCCGGTGGCGCCGCTGCGAGCGTGGTCGTGGCCGCCTCAGGTCTGGTCCCGCCTGCATGTGGATTTTTTAGGTCCCTTTAGTGGTCATCGACGCGCACTCCAAGTGGATTGAAGCCAAGAAGGTAAAAACCACTTCGGCGCAATTTGTTATTGGTAATTTGCGACAAATGTTTGCACGTTTTGGTTTGCCCCAGAGAATAGTTAGCGACAATGGGCCTCCGTTTTCGTCATCTGAATTTGCTTCATATTTGATTCGGAATGGTATTAAACACACCTTGATAGCACCGTACCACCCGGCCAGCAATGGGGCCGCAGAAAATGCTGTGCGCTCAATTAAACGTGTCCTAAAAAAAGCTCAGTTCGAAAACGAAGACCCAAATACGGCACTCTGCAGGTTTCTCTTCACCTACAGAAATACAGAGCAAGCTACGACCGGCCGGGAACCAGCTGTCATGATGATGGGTCGACGGCTGCGCGGGCGGCTGGACTTGTTGCGTCCGGACGCCGCGGACGCCGTGCGCGACGCGCAGCTCTCACAGGAGCAGCGCCGCGCGGGCGCCCTGCGCCAAGCGCATCCCGGGGATGAAGTTTTATTTAGAGATTATTCTAAGACGGGGCGTAAATGGCAGGAAGGCGTCGTAACAAAAAGGTCAAGTCCCGTATTATACGAGGTCAAAACAAGTGATGGGCGCACTCATAAACGTCATGTCATGTTGACCAGATTTTAACGAATAAAGCAAACGGTCGAAATCAAACGAAATCGCGTCATTCGCTTAGCCAGGTACTCAATGACTCATCAGAGTCTCCAGAGCCGTCGCGGTCGTCACTCGTTAACAAGGCAGACGATACAAACATTGACGAGTTTTATGACAGCATGACGGGCCACACGGCGGAGCCCGCATCGCCGGGTCCCTCCCCGGGCTCGCCGGGACAAGTCACCAGCGCCGGATCCTAGTCTTCTTTTACGCAGGAAGGCGGATCCTAGTCCTCTTTTACGCAGGAAGGCGGATTTAAAATGCCTAGAAAGGCTTAGCCCCAACAGTCTTTACTCTATTTTTTTTATATGGACACCTTAGTTATAAGTTACTTCAAATCGAAATGTTTATAAATAAAGTTTGCTATATGACTCCTAACCTATGTTGTTAAAAATAAAATAAAAAGAAACCTTAAAGGATCATAAACATTGTAAACATAAATAATTTAGTTAAGAAAGACTTAGGAGTAGGTACCTGTGTATAATGTTATAAATAGTTTAAAATATAGCATGTCACAAATATAAATATCTTAAGTTAAACTTTACATCGTGCACATTGGGTCGTAATTGGAATAAATAGACTCGGCTACCCGATTTGGTGGTATTTAACTCAGTCATTCTAACTCAATATCATATTAAAAACGACCTTACACTAACGACGACCTTGTTCTAAAGTTTATAATGGTTTTTACCTATGTCTAAATGTGTTTCGCTTCATGACCTCAATACAACAGCTGACCCAATGATACAGAATTATATAAAGCAATAACTATTTTAGGTATAATTTTAAGTCTTAAATAGTCATTAAGTATATAGGTAATTACTGATCGTTTGGAGTTTGTAATTAAATTTCTACCACATGCCAGTAACCAACTGTTTAGCTATGTGGATAAGTTATTGTTAATTTCAGTTAAACAATTGAGGGGGAAAAGTGTTATGTATAATGCACGGTATCTATACAATACACTCAGTCTATACCCGATCGTCTTGTTTCATTGCCGCGCCTACCCACCTAACAGTAACCCTTTTCTTTTTGTATTGAAAACAATACAATGGGGTGGGGATGGGGGTTTGGGTAAAAACCCAAGACCCTATCTTGCCCCGCGTGCCTAAAGGAATTCGGCAAATTATTAAAAAATAACAATGACGTATTGGAAACCAGACTAGTCCTTATGTGTTGGCGTGATAGTTGATCCATAGGAATACGCCAAAACTGTGCTGGTTATATTAAGGCAACAAACGCGAACCAAATGCAACGCAAAAATATTCAGGAGTGTGGCAAAACTTGATTTTTGCAATTAAAAAAATAATAACAGTTTTTGTCCAACCGGTCACTGTGCGAACCAGCAAACGATAAAATAATAGAAGGCGAGCTTCTTACAAATTTCTACCCAAATACGTGCCTAAAACCCGGTATGCGCATTGTCAACTGCGCATCCAATCACAGCTACCCAAAATATCAGCCTATTTCTTATTACGGCTAGTAGCTCTGTGAGCTGTAGAACTCGCGGGTTTGTTTCAAAACGGTTGAATTTAGTAAAGGTCAAGATACAGTGGACGGAACAAAATTTGTACCAAGTCAGTAGTCAACGCTGACCCCTTTCTTGTATTTTTTTACGTTTTCAAGACATGTCTCCGCCATTTTTCAAAATTTCGAAAGACTGACTCGACAAAAAAAATCTGTATACTTACCGAACCTACTCACAAAATTTCATGAGAATTGGATTTTGTTCACAGTTCTTGCCACGATTGTAAATGTTCATGACATTCAATCCCATTACACTTAAGTTTTTAGCCAAGGGTCACACTCATATGAGTGCAGACGGAGTTCATGGAAACATTGAAAGAAACTTTAAAAGGGTCAAATATATATATATGATTTTGAAGATTACAAAAATGGCCTCCTGACGAGTCGTAGACAAAATCAGGTGATTGAAGTAACTTCTGAAGACAAATACGTTTGGGAAAAGAAGAAAAAAGTACGAATGGATCCTATAATGCTATTAAATCTTGTAGAAGTGCAATTTATGAAAAATCAACGTAGCATGCTGTATAAAAAATCATTCAGTGATTCTTATAAGGAACTAGATTTTCTTCAAAAACGTTTCAAGCCCAGCCAACTCCCAAAGAAACCTGTGAGAGTCCGAGGTATTCGATCTTCAAAGAAAAAGGAGATATGCTAAAACTTGTGCAATTCATGCCATGTAACAGAATATCGTTTTGGGAAGATTTGCCGGAAAACGACCATTCTGTAGACTTAATCGACAGTGGTCAAGAAGAGACTAGTAACTAGTCGATAACTAACCTCTTTAATGTATTAAAATAAACTGTGTTGTCTGATGTAGTTTGTTTTAATTGAAAACGTTATATTTAGCTAGCTTTTTCATCACCATCTCATTCAGGAAGCGTCCATTTCAGAAAATTATTTGCACAGCAAAACGGTCCCATGCTTTCTGAATCCACCGCCTTCCTACGGTCTTAACCGGGGTAGCCAGTCCGCGCTTGTGAGTGTCCTATCTACCCTGCCATTCAACTTAGTTGTATGATACTTGACTAAAATTATAGATAAATTTATATTGATTATCAGCAAATAAAAAGTAACCTAAGTTAAATTCAAGTAATTGAACAAATAATTAAATAAAATGAAATATTTAATCTACTCACATGCATTAAGGATCAATCTCCAAATCACTCAATATATTTTCCGGATCCCGTTATTATTTTTACATTGGCACTAACTCAACGGCGAGACGGAGGCGAAATATCAGTGAAGTTGAGAAAAATAAGGAAGGTGTACTCAATTCGAGTAACTGCGTAAATGTGAAGTAAGTACATGTTGTCACGGACATTATATTACATCGGTTGTTTAACTGTAATAGCCGTTATGAATGCGAGTCACACACTGCTCCAGTACTCGTCTAATGTGATCAAGTTGCTTGCGTTGTTAAGGGGACGCCTCATCGTCATCCTCCCAGCGTTATTCCCGGTTGTGCCCTAAAAGAGCCCGGGGTCCGCTTTGACACCTAACTAATCAGATTAGGCATAGGCACTAGTTTTACGAAAGCGACTGCCATCTGACCTTCCAAACCAAAGGGAAAACTGGACCTTATTGGGATAAGACCGGTTTCATCACGATGTTTTTCTTTACCGAAAAGCTAACGGTAAATATTCCGTACATAAGTTCCGAAAAACACATTGGTACGAGCCGGGATTTGAACCCACAGCCGCTGCTTGATAGCCGCATGCCTGAACCACTAGGCTACCGTAGCTTGTTAAGGGCATGCGTTGATTCTTGTAAATGCATGCACCGAGTAAACGACACATATTTATTTATTTCGATAAATCTCAAAATTTGTGAACTTTTTTCCTATTCGATTGTACGGGATTGTAGAAAAAATGAAATCTTTGAGTATTTGTAGAAAGGACAGCCAGCATACCCTAGCATATTTTTTTCGCTTTTAACCTACTCCAGTGACAGTGAGAGTACCTTTACATAGCGTCTAGCGTGTACTTGTACTGAAATTCTAAGATGGCGGCCTCATGGAAGACGAATAGAAAAATTTCCAAGTGGTATCCGTAGTAAAAGTAAGTCAATGGGTAAAAGCGCCAGCGCTGACTGTAAAGCGAGTATCTTGCTGAACTAGGTCCATTTCGTAACAAAACCTCATTGTGTAACATTTAACCTAATGTTTTTTTTATTACGTTCTTTTGTCATCTAATTGTTTGTCACAAATAACAGTGAGTTAGCATTTGAAAATACTATAATAAACCGAGACACCACGCGCGCAATAAGTACCTACAGAGCGTCAAGGTAGAAGATTCCAATTCTAACCACAGATATTTAAAAAATCGGCCACATTTAATAATCTCAACTATACGAAACTATATAGAAATATTGTCAGTAATCGGCAAGTGTAGCCGCGTCGTCGGCGACCTGGGGCATGCACCTGGGCCACAACGGAAGAACAGCGCTGGCCTTGCCAGCTTCATGCTGAGTTGTGGCCCTTTTGTGACAAACAGTGTTCGGCCTACTTGTGTAATTTTTGTTACCTACGTGTTTGTCACAAATAAATGCTTTTCTTTCTTTCTTTCTTTTCTTTATATACTATACGTAATTATACCTTTTTTTCTTTATTTATTACCCTACATCGGCGGTCTCTCTAAAATTTTACGCCCAGATAGTGCTTGTTGGCGTAACGCTGCCGGTCTGCTCCGACTTCCGATACATCTGGTCACTGGAATGTACGGGAATGTAATGGCGATATTGACCGTGACGTTAGAAACTGAATCAGCGCTGAAATGGCGACAGGTTCCGGGAACAATCTGCGACGACCGTATGCCCCTACGAATGGACTGAAGGGCAAAATTTACAAAACCATTATAAGACCTGTCGTCATGTATGGATCGGAATGCTGGGCCGCAAAGTTGACGGATCAAACGCGATTGCATGTTTCGGAGATGAGAATGTTGAGATAGATGTGTGGCGTGACGAGAATGGATCGTATTAGGAATGAGTATATAAGAAGCCTGGAAGAAGCACACGTAACTGAAAAGCTGAGAGCAAGCTGGACATGTTATGCGGAAGGATGATAATCATGTTACTGGAAGGGAATTAAGAGGCAGAAAAGACGTAAATTTGTTGAAATTGATGTTATTTAAGCAGTTTTTTAAAAAGTAAAACGATTTGTTCTAGCACATCAAAAATAAATTTTTGGTACAAGCTTTTATTGCCGACTGTACTTTTCTGTATACCATCATCAACTGCTCATTGAGACGATTCTAACGAGCCCAAACTCGATGGGGTTATGTGGTTTTATTACGAGTTCCTATGGTCACCTTCTGTCTCCATCATCAGATCAGCTCAATGGTACCATAATATTGAATTGTCATATTGCCAAACTACACTTATATCCAAAATTTCAGCTCAATCGGTCACCGGGACACTTCCCGGTATTTGATACCACTGGTCAAATTTAACTTGCAAGATTTGACGGACAACTTACTTACATACATACGAACAAGTCAAGTTAATATAAAGCTTGTAAAAAAAAGATAATATTCATCATATTTCAAAGACCGTGGATGGACTCGATACATAATTGGACGAAATCGGCGCTATAGAAAATAGCTGCAAAGATTGGTCTTAAAATCATAATTAAACGGTTCTATGTCTTTATTTTCTTGACGTATGGGTCTGCAATTAAAAACAGTGTAGTCAACATATTCGACTAACGAGTCATATTTCACAAATCATCCACATTTTTTTATTTTAATAATAATTTATTATTATCTCCTAAAACCTGCCCGCCTAGTATCACTCTCTCGATTACTCCGATACAAATAGACAGTGTGCGCCGTATCCCGAATCCTCAGGGGCACATTGGTGTTGACAGCGTCTTAAGTATGAATGTGGAGGGATTTAAGAGAAGAGGTAGTTAGATCAAGAAAAAGATGGATGGACTTCGTGAGAGACGATATGAGTAGGAAAGAAGACGGGAGATAGAGAGGTATGGAAAAAAAGGACAAGCGAATGATAATGATACGTAGTACTGACCCCGCAACCTTCGTACCGTAATAAAACATCATAAAAATCGGTATATAGCCGTAAATAGCCGTTCTTGAGTTATAAATGGTGTAACTAACACAACTTGTAATCAGCGTCCTCCGGATGTTATTTCCCGGGGCCGATTTTGACATTTAGGCTACTTTTACGAAAGCGACTGCCATCTGAACTTTTGACTTTCCAACCCAGAGGGAAAATGAGCTTCCTTGGCCTTGTTGGGATTCGACCGGTTTCCTCACGACACGGTGTGTTCCTTCACCGAAAAGCCAAAGTTAATTATTTCGTACATGGGTTTTTTGGAAAACCCAGTAGTAACGAGCTGGGGATCGAACCCGCGATCTCCAGATTGCGCGCCTTAATGCTTGGCTACAGTCACTTTAAACTAAAGTTATAATATTGGGACCTTGGTTACACGAATCTCAAGGGAAACGAAAAATGTTCGCGTTAATGAGGTGTCTTAAAGAAAATATTGTCTTAAGAATCCGCAGCAAGCTCGGCCTTCCCGTACAAACGGAGTTTCGTTCTCATTTTAAAACAACGTGTTGGATTGTGACGAAACTTTGCATATACAATCACATGAGGTATATCTATGTCTGTAATTAGTTTATATGGTTCCAGTTTATAAAACAAACGAAATACAGAAAAAACAAGTTTTGTATGAAAAACTTAAAATCGCTGTATTTTTTTACTATGGTATCTGAAGCTACATAAACTAATTACAGACATAGATATACCTCATGTCATTGTATATGGAAAGTTTCGTTACAATTCAACACGTAGTTTTAAAATGAGAGCGTAACTACGTTTGTATGGAGAATCGAGCTTACTGCGAACTCTTAAGGAGCTGGTTTTTATGGGGTCAAGTTTGACTTACAGAGGTTCCGAAATTCTCTAAAATTATTTAAAAAACAGAAGTTAGCACCTACAATTTTGTATCAGTTATATTTTTATCAAAAATCTTATGTTGGTAAAATTTAATTAGTAACTTACTAGTATCAAATCGATAACAAATGTATAGTTTTATATTTTGGTAAATAATTACCCCTTAAATCACTATCTGCAGGAGGGCAACATTATTAACAATAACTTTTGGCATACTAAGTTGATGAAAAGAACAAAAAAAATAAAAGATAAAGATAAAAAAGATAAAAAATGTTTATTGTACAGTAAAAGAAATTTGCAAATACAGGACATCACATATAAAGAAACGTACATACTAAAATGTTGTATACAAAATTGCACCGGTTCCTACACTAGGCTAGGCCTGTCCCGTAGGTAACCAATTCGGAAGAGGATAAGTAAATTATGCGCGAATGCTTAAAAGAGCCAACAATTAATTATATATTATATTACTACTATAGTAACTAGCATATATCTAGGTTTTTTATCATTTTATCGTTTACAATATTCATAGAGTACGTTCGTGACTGTGTGTGTGTGTGTGTGTATGTGTGTGTGTGTGTGTGTGTGTGTCTGTGTGTAGTTAGTGAGTGTGTTTTCATTTAATTACTCTCAGTATGTTCTCTATTTCCTCATAGCAAAGAGTTTTGAGCCATGTTTGCAATTTGTTTTTGAGGTCTCTTACTGTGTATTCTTGGAGAGGAAGTTTTTTGCATATTTTATTATACATAAAGGGGTGAAGAAAGGGACCGAATCTTTTGGCGAATGCAGACTTAGTTGGAGGAACAGGAATCCGAAAATTGCGTCTTAGAAGTGAGTTGCCGTGTATGGGTGAATTCAGTAACGCTACGTGCAGCCTTAAAACCGCACGCAGAACAAAAACTCCGCGAACACTAAGGACATCCATATCCTTATACACCATCAGAGTGGGGTAGCGCCTGCGTTGCTTGAGAATAACCTTCAGAACAGCTCGCTGAGCTCTCAAGAAGAAGCATATATGTCTTTGCAGCGCCACCCCAGGCTGTTATGCAATAGGTTAGTACTGACTGACAAAGCGAGATATAAACCACTTTTAGCAGCCGTTTATCCGCTGAGTTACGAAGATTTTTGAAGATATAGATTAGTTTTCGGACACGGTTTGACGTCAAAAGTAAGTGCTGCTTGAAATCGAGTTTTTCGTCGATTACGACGCCGAGGTACCTCACAGCCGTAGTTCTGTCAATATGTGAACAAGAGCATAATATTGATTGTTGCCCGAGGGAAGTGCATGTATGAAGGGCAATGTCGGAGAAGCTAGCGGGTGCTGATGCTTTGGTTTTATGAAAACACATAAACTTTGTTTTGGAGGAGTTCAAAGTCAGCAAGTTTCCCCGAAGCCATTTCGCCACTGCACTTAAGCCCCGTTCGGCGGATGCCGATACTTTCATCCATGACTTGTCCTGAAAAATTAGAGCGGTGTCATCTGCATAACAGATAACATCCGCATCTAGACCATCGATTTTCGTTATATCGTTGATGTAAATAGTAAAAAGTGTAGGCCCGAGAATACTCCCCTGCGGAACACCGAAATCGTACCGAAATATTAGGAAAAGTATTTAATACTCGCAAAAGTAGGTATGTTACGAAAAATCAGTAGCTATTCCATTTTATCCGGAAATTCCGTACAAATTATACTTATTTTCAGTGCTCTCAACTATACTTAAATACATTATTGAGCTGCTATTGCATGATTTTAAGTTTGAGATATAGGCAATATACTCAGGAATTTACGAAATGTAGAGGTGTTCACACAATACATTAATTATTTCGATATACAGAGGTCAAAGAAAAGACAACTTTCATACACAAATTAAAACAAATGTTACTTTCGAAAACCTACTACTTAATTATTAAATAATAAAAAAATGCATAATATAAGTGCCCACCTTTTTATTTGCTGTGGTAGCTTAGATTATTCTAATACCACCTGTATAACCATAATGTGCAATAAATGATTGAGTAATAAATGTAAGAATTTGTTTTCGAGTTGCAGAGTTTAAGATTGCACTGAAATACATTGTAGAGAATTGTTAATCGCTTTGCCTTATTGAGGATACAATATTTCATCCATACTAATATTATAAATGTGAAAGTGTGTCTGTCTGTCTATCTGTCTGTTAGCTCTTCACGCTTAAACCGCTGAACTGATTGAGATGAAATTTGGTATGAAGATAGTTTGGATCCCGGGGAAGGACATAGGATAGTTTTCATCCCGGAAACCATCCACGGAGGGGGTGAAATTGGGGATGAAAGTCTGTATGGTGCTACGATATAAACGAGTTCCACGCGGAAGGAGTCACGGGCAGAAGCTAGTTTTTTATATTTATAGAATACGCGACGCGGCGGCGGCGGCCGCGGCTGCTGGCAGAGCCGCTCGGCCGCACCAACTTACTACGCACCCCTCAGCCGGGCAGTCCGCACGATAGTTGGCGATAATAGTTATTTATGATACAAGTGCGGAAAGTAGGTAAATCCGAGTTGGGAATTACCAATCCGCACGTTGGGTTGTAACCTGTAATAATAGTTAGTGATATGAAATTATTAAATAAATTAATAAATTTCGGCTTGTGAAGGTTTTGGGGCTCGAAGGGAAGAGAATGGCATTTTATTTAGTGTTACAGAGTATTGCGTCTTATCGAGGTACGTGATATAAATGTTCCACTGTCTACTTATGTAAATTATGAAAGAATACACGTTGTAATATTTTTTCCGTAGGGAGCGTGTACCCTGGCCAGGGGAGGGTCACTCCGTGATTTCGTCGTGCCGCTACATGCCTACCGCCTACATTGCCTACCGGCCCCGGCCGGTATGTTAGCGCTGCGCTGTGGCACGCACGCCTTCTGTAGCAGCGCGTTGCATGCGATAGAAAGGGATGGCCACGTCGTTCAGCATACCTAAACTGGAAATTTGGACTTTCTGTACGTAGTGCTGTTATTTATTCTGTGCTTTGGCAATGTACCTATGTGTCACGCCTCGATGGTGTAAATAACGCAGTTTAACAACAAGTTTTGCAATTGTGTAGGTAATTATTTTCCGTGACGACTTAATGTCCTTTGTCACCTATGAGTGTGCTAGTGGAAATATTGTGCCGTTTCTCCGTGTATCTGTATTTTCATTTACTTGAATATGACAATACCCAAAAGAGTTCTAGACGAAAATTTATAATTACTCCAAAAGAAAGAAGGCAAAAATATATGCCTAGTGACAAAAATCTCATTCAGATATCTCAAAAAAATACGAAGCTATGACCGTTTAAGGCTCCACATTCGAAATTTTCGTGAAAATGAGTTGTTTTGTAACCGTTTTATACATTATAACGTAACATTTTTGCTGTCGGAAAAAATATATCATAATCTGCAAGATATGCGACGGGTCATAGTTTTCGTAGAAATCCATTTTAACAATAAAAATTAGAGAAAAAGAAATCTAAAGTCACCCCTATTTTTTCACTTGTAACCATTTTACTGCTCCATTTTTTATCAGAATAATATGAAATTTTATAACTTTCTTCATACAATAATGAACAAGGTCATCATTTTCTTACTTTCTTAATTTTCTTAAAAAATTGTCTCGTTTTCTGAAATATTCCGCCAAAGTTCCTACGCCTCCCCGTTTTTGTCCATACGGTCAGTGCGGGACGAGACACGTTGCATGACGGACCTGTGTCAATTTGCGCTGCGCCGAAATTTTTAAATATTTGTGGAAATTGTGGACTATATTTGTTGCATAGAGTGGACAATCCGTTTTGTGATTCGTATAGTAGGTAACTAATAAATATTTGCGTATAGTTTAGTTTTTAGTGACAGATAATTTTGTTGCATAGAGTGGACTATCTATTTCGTGGTTTATAAAGTAGTAGGTACTATAGACAAGACAGCTGACTGAACATCCGTGCACTTTATGTGCATGTAATAAGGTTCTTGTATAAATACAGGATGGTTAACAATGCCAACACAGTTAACTGTGTTGGCATTTGTACCTAATTAACATTTACGTAGGTATAGTTTAGATTTTGTTTTTAGTTCAAGATGGGAAATAATAACAATAATAATACATACATACATACATACATACATACATACACGCCTTTATCCCTAAAAGGGGTAGGCAGAGCACATGAAACCTGTGTCCAGTGCCACTGTTAGCATACATGTGGGTATAAAAGATCGACAAAATGTGATATAGCAGTGACAGGTTGCTAGCCCATCGCCCACAACACACTTCAACCCCGTTCCCTTAGTCGACTCTTACAACCCCCACGGGAAGAAAGGGGGTGGTGCTATTCTAACCCGACACCACACGGGTAATAATAATAATAATATAATAATAAAAAATAAAATAAAATAGAGATAAAAAGTGAGACAGTTTTATTAGGCAGGCGTCCGATGTTTCACCCAATAGCCCAGCCACTAGTCCATCATTTTCACCCAATAATCCGTTTCATTTAGATTCCATCAACCATCAATAGGCCCTATACTCCTCAGCGGTTGCTGTCTCTGTGTGCGTCCCATGACACGGGCAGGGACAGCATCCGCTCGGTGTACTCCTTGCATTTTATTAAATTGTCAAACGGGCCTCTACGTGTTGGCTCAGTTGGTACTTTGTAGGTACCTAGCTCCACGCACGCCTCTCAAAGGTCCGGGACGTCACTGTCCCGTGAGCGGGAAAGACATAATAATATAATATTATTAATA
Organism: Epinotia bilunana; assembly: GCA_947049275.1. Classification (NCBI taxonomy): domain Eukaryota; kingdom Metazoa; phylum Arthropoda; class Insecta; order Lepidoptera; family Tortricidae; genus Epinotia; species Epinotia bilunana. The sequence continues at coordinate 7,769,530 of OX346271.1, read as the reverse complement.
TAATAATAATAATAAATTCTTTATTTCAGACCAGTTTGCCCATAGATTGTCAGTAACATACAAACTTACGATACTAGAGTTAGTAGGTCTTAGCTTAGGTCTCACAAATTTTTCAATAATTATTTTGGGTCTTTGGGGTTAAATACGCGCAGGAGTAAAATACGAGTAGGAGGAAAATACGTAATATCAAGAAATTTTACAAGAGAAGCGGAAAAAGAATACACAAGTAAATACCTATTCTATCAAAGTATCAAATATCTAAACAGTATCAAAATTGGGAAATCGCTAAAACCAGACATTTTATTAGTAAATATATTTACAATATCTATTGCCTACTAACAATATTGTTTTATCTGCTCGTATTAATGACTGTCAAGTGTTAATAGAATAAGTTCTAATAAAAATAGTGGGCTTGGCAAACATTGTAAGTACCTACCTATGGGTTGCATGCCAACTCCAAGTTCGATACAGTTATTATTTGATATGAAACAAAGTATGGTTAACGTACAACTAATCTGTAAGTATATATTTACCCGAGGCCGATTTCTGTACAGTCAGCACAATATAGTTAGTAGCAGCCAAGTTAGCCAAATATATCGGAACGTACATTCATCGAAATAGTCTTTGTTAATAAGTAGGAGTAAGGAATGTGTTACGATATATTTAATTACTTTGGATGCTACTAACTATCTGATGCTGACTGTACACGCCATCATCATCAAATCAAGGAAGTAGAACGTAATAAATATACCGAAAATTAGTTTAAAACTTAACAAATATCACGTTTCAATTAAGCATGACGAATGTCACCCACCCACGTCCACCCTTGCATTGGTGGCGCGATGACGCGTCTGTAACTTAATCTATGTAACGCTTAATAAACGACGGCGACTTGCGCGGGGAGAGGGTCGAGGCTCCGCCCATACGCTCAAGGACTTTAGCGGGTATACAAGCCTTAAATATTGCTTGTTAGAGAGAGAAATCGCTTGGAGATCGCGATAGCCACAAGTTTTACCGTACGCGCAGCGTGCGGTAAAACTAAAATTATGGCCAGGTGTGACGTAAAACATCTTATAGTATTAATTTATTAGTCTTATCTAATAAGTATTTGGTCATTAATCTGCACGTTTCAATATCTAAGTACTAGCTTCTGCCCGCGACTCCGTCCGCGTGGAACTCGTTTATATCGTTGCTCGATACAAACTTTCATCCCCCATTTCACCCCCTCAAGGGATGATCTCCGGAATAAAAACTATCCTATATCCTTCCCGGGATTCAAACTATCTCCATACCACATTTCATCTCAATCGGTTCAGCGGTTTAAGAGGTAACAGACAGACAGACAGACACACTTTCGCATTTATAATATTAGTATGGATATAGATACGACTCGTAACTTTTTAGGACTCAAAAAAAAACATCGTATATCACATTAGGAGAAAAAGAGCTTAGTGTTTTAATGGGAAATAAAACTTGTTCACTTCTGCCTAACATTACTAAACCCAATAATTTCTCAAATCACCCTGATCTCTCTGAGAAGCAACAGACCTATGACTTATGAAGCTATGATTGTAATAAATCGAAAAAAGAGCGTCCATTTTTTACATCAAATCATTACGTACTGACATTACAATAATTACGGTGTTAAACGCAGTAATATTATTATTATTAATTCTATAGATATTTACATATAAATTCTGTTGTTCTGTTATTGTTCTGTTGTTCTGTTATGGTCCGAATTGAGGGAGACACACCCCTCAATTCGGACCAGTGTGACCTGGCATCTCTACTCATTCGGTACGGTGGGTTGGGCGTAAGGCGCGCGCGGGATGTGAGTCTGCCAGCTTTCCTGGCGTCAGCGGAGGGGGTTGTGGACCTTGTTACTCACTCATCAAAGTATCTACTTTCCCTAGATGGTGTCAAGGCTACCATACCTTTTGCTGCCGATGCTTTGTCAGCGACTCTCAACTCGGGTGCGCCTGTGCCTGAGAAACTTGACCGGAAAAAAAAAAAAAAAAAATAGAAATATTGTCAGTAATCGGCAAGTGTAGCCGCGTCGTCGGCGAGCTGGGGCATGCACCTGGGCCACAACGGAAGAACAGCGCTGGCTTTGCCAGCTTCATGCGGAGTTGTGGCCCTTTTGTGACAAACAGTGTTCGGCCTATTTTTGTAATTTTTGTTACCTACGTGTCACAAATAAATGCTTTTCTTTCTTTCTTTTCTTTTAAAATAACTAATCTAACTAACTAAATAACTAAATCCTAATATATTAGGATATTACGGCACCAATCGTACACAATACACTAGATTAACTAAATAAAAGATCTACCCCAGTAGCACACTGGGTAGGAAATAGCTCGGATATCATACCTATTTAGATACTTAAGTGAAATTTATAGCCATGACTAAGTTCTATATAGGTGGAAAGAACCCTTAGGCAACCAATATAGAACCACGGGGAGAAAAATTGCAGCCTATTTTTGGTTCTAAATTGAATCCATAAGAGATCTCACGATTACCTTAAGTGGCAGTTACAACTATGGGTGAAAGTTATGCGCAGTGAACGACGATTTATTGAACGTATGAATAACAATATTTCAGTTCGGTCAATGAGTGATAAATGCGACGCCTAAGTTCCTTTGAGTGGCGTGGCAACAATTAATAAGTTGCGTTTCTTAAAAGTGCATGTGATCTGCCATTTTAATTTTGGATTTATACATCTGTTTGGTGAGTGATTAAAACTCCAAGTAAAGGCATTGAAATAAGCACGAAATTCTTGCGAATGATTTTTTACCGTGAAACCGTAGTATGGTTTCTTTGTAAATTTCGATGCGCCTTTGATTTGATCAGGAATATTTAAAAAGTGAGTGCTAAATCAAATAAAGAATTGATACTGATAAGAAATAAAACTGTTAAAAACCTGACCTAACGATTGTAGGTTACGTACAATGTTAAAGTAACATCGTCACAACGATTAAAAGTCTGTGATTATGCGTCAGTGTGATGAAAATTTGTTTAGAATAATTCATTTACAAGAACTCCATTTGTAAACATGGCGAAACAAAAAAGATCTTACAGTGTTTATTTTCACTTATTTGTTCTCTATTTGGAACTATCAGGTCTGAAAATCACTTAAATGAAATTATCCCATTCGGATTCCTTTATAATTAATTATCAATAGATTGTGATAGTTGATTTCACACGCGCGTTCCGCGTTTTATTAGTCTGAAAACAGTGTTTCATTATTAGAGATTTTATGTGATATGTTAACAGACATTTAAGACATTTTAGAGACGAATAAGTGAATTTAGTGTATAGGCACGTATTTTTAAGACAATTGACAATACTGTGAGTATAAAACATTAAGTGTTTGATTTGTCTTTATATGAATAGTGTGTAACTGCAATTAATTAATCATAGAGTCAGTGTTCACATGAAGTATTTTTAGTAATGTACCTATGTAATTTAAGGGTTAAGTTTTATCTTTGGTTTGTAATCACTAGGTCGTCACTACGGGAGATTAGCTGGATATATGGTTCTGCGTGCTAATTGCTGTGGTAGTCATTTCAAGGCTTCATAAATTGTAGGTATAGTAAGTTCTTTTCTGCAAATCAACGGGTCCGCTGAGACGTTTAATTGAAGATTGTTTAGGGGGCCATTAGAGCCAGATATTATTCTAAAGTTTAATATTATGTATTTACTATTTCTGGTACGAGAGTGGATTTAAAGATATACTTCTATTGTTTTGAAATACAACTCTAAATTAAATAAGGATGCATGTTGGAGACACCGCCAGACACCCCGCGACACCGCGCCTCGACACGGTGTCGATACCGTTTCTAACGGAATCGCCATCCGCGCCCGCTGGACCAGACGCTATCCGATCACGCTCAAGCGCACACCTTACATTTTGTTATTTTTATAAATTTAATTAAAGCTAAGAGAGAACCTTAAAAAGTTGTCAAATTATTGAAGAAGACCTAGAAGAATCCTCAACATTGTATGGCGGCAGAAGAACTGCAATCTTCCGATTCTTCGGATGCTTCTTCAACCATAAAGTCGAGGAAGTGGAAGGCGTGAAGAGCTGGACTCCTGACTGCAGATCAACAAATATCAGGGGAGTGCCGTTCCTTTTATTCCATTAGTTCCAACTTCCTTTCCAGAGATAGTCTTAGCTAAACGAGTACCGTTGTGGGTTTTCATATGGCACGTGCACGTGGCAGTTGGCACTAGTAGCTTAGCGTTGCATAACAGTGTGTTCAACAAATTAAAGTAGAAGTTTAATAAATATAGCGTTCTCACATATCTAATTTAATTGCTAAATTAGTAAAGTACCTAATTTATTAACGAACTTAGTTAATCGAAAATATCCCTATGTACAGTATCAGAATTGATTCCCCTTTATTTCATTTATAACCAGCTAGCAATCAGAAATAAAACTGCTGCATTGGTGCATAGGTATTTATTGCACTCGCCGATTATTCCAGATTTGCGTAAACAAGTCGAGCGGCCGATGGGCTGCCACCCGCGGAGAACAAAAGATCACGCGCAGCGGCCACTCGATCGGCGTGGTAGCACATCATTAAGCCTGTGACAACAACGTGGGTTTCAATCTGAACTTCAAGGTTTGCCGAATTAAACGGTATTTATAACATTTTATTACTGCTTGTTCATTGATTACGATGTCTGATACAGAGTTAAAAGAGTTATTCAAAAAGCGTAGTGTAATTAAAGGAAAGGTAACTGTGTTTAGAAATAAGTATGCGGAGTTTGTGAACGAGACAGATATTACGGCTAGCAAAATTAATGAGTTAACATTGAGGTTAGGCAGATTTGAAATCGTGTTCAATAATTTTGATGCAGTGCGGGACAAAATTGAGTCATTAACGAATGAAAGTGACCAGCTGTCAGAAAACATCCAGATTGAAAACGATTTCTTTGATCTTATTAATTGCGCACAAGAATTTATCGAAACAAATAAACAAAAATTTGCTGATGCTGACGATAGGAGTGTTTGTAGCCAATCAAGCCAACAGATTAATGTTAGATTGCCTCAAATACAGTTGCCCTCGTACGATGGTAACTATAGCAAATGGCTTGAATTTAGGGATACATGTATAGAAGTATTTCTATCATGCATAATAATAGTTCACTTAATGAGGTAAACAAGTTTCATTACCTACGCACCTCGCTTGAGGGCAGCGCCGCTCTCGTAATAAAGTCATTAGAAATATCTGCCTCCAACTATGCCGTAACTTGGAAACTAATATGTAATAGATATGATAATAAGCGACAATTGATTCACAACCATTTACAGTCCTTATTCCAAATGGAGGCGCTGACGAAAGAGTCAGATAAAGCTTTGAAATTTACGAGCACTGGAGAGCCTCGGCGAGAAAGTAGACTGCTGGGACACTCTAGTTGTTTTCCTTTGCTCATCCAAGCTTGACCCGATCACATTAAGAAAATGGGAGGAAAAAAGAAATAGTTTCGAAGATTCGCCGAAGCTCTCTGATTTTACGGACTTTCTTCGTAGCAGGGCCGATGTGCTGGAGTCGTTGGCTAGAAGTGGTGGCAGTCACGTTGATAAACCTGAAAAAACATTTCACAAAAGATTAGATAAAGCTCAAAAAACATTCGTGGCCGCTGTTTCCAAACCAACGACGACCAACTTACCTCAGGTATGCTGCTTGATATGCAAAGGTGACCACCGTGTTTATACTTGTAGTAAATTTCTCGAAATGACTCCTGAAATGCGAAGTAATGAGATATACAAATTAAAGGTATGTCCAGTTGGTTTTCGAGGTGGTCATCGCGCATATCAGTGCCGAGCAAATCCATGCAAAATATGTGGATATAAACATAACTCATTATTACATCGAACGTATGTGCCAAATAATACACAGGTACCTAATACCTCACAGGCTAACACTTCGCCGCAAGGTGATAGCCATAGTAAAAATGCATGCCCGGTTTCATTGTCTTCATGTGTAGCAACGCAAGTATTGCTATCGACAGCTATAGTAGATGTCGTAGACAAAGCGGTAGACCAATGCCATCGCGTACGTTCATTGCTCGATTGCGCGAGCGAATCATCATTCATAACGAAATCGTTACAAGAAAGATTAAATCTTCCCAATATGGAAACCAAGCCCACTGATGTCACAGGCATCAATAATATATCATTTACAGCTATACGACGGTGCAAGATAAACTTGCAAGCCCGGGATGGATCTATCAAAAGATCCGTGCATTGTTTCGTAATCGATCAAATAGCAAATAATCTCCCGGCTAACGAGGTCGATATTTCATCATTTGAAATACCAAAAAATATTAAATTAGCTGACGAGACATTTAATAGTCCCTCACAAGTAGAATTGTTACTAGGGGCTGATGTTTTTTGGGATTTCATCCTACAAGGTCAAATCAAGTTAGGCGTAAACAAACCAGTTTTACAGAACTCGCATTTCGGATGGCTTGTTGTAGGTCCAACCGCTTCTGCCTACAACAATTTTAGTAAATCACAAAACAACAAAATACAATGCAACTTTAGCCACGAAATCAGCGTGCAACTTAGAAAGTTTTGGGAGCTGGAAGAGCTTCCACAGAAAGAGAAGTGGACAGCCGAAGAAGAAGCATGCGAGGCTCACTTTGTCGAAAATACACACCAATTGCCCGATGGTAGGTTTTGCGTGTTTGCCTTTGAAAGAGTCACCCGAAAAATTAGGGGATTCATTTCATATAGCCAAAAGACGATTAAGTTATTTAGAAAACCGATTCGAAAGGGAACCTCACGTAAAACAACAATATTGCGAGTTCATTCGCGAGTATCAAGATCTAGGGCACCTAACGCAAATAGAAAAACCAGACGTAGCTAACTACTTAACCCATTTTCCAATTTTGCGCGAAAAAAGTACCACGACCCGCTGTAGGGCGGTATTTGATGCGAGTTGTAAGACGTCGTCTGGTCTTTCTTTGAACAATTTACTGATGGTTGGACCTGTAATACAAGACATTTTTTCAATTCTCACTCGTTTCCGTCAGCATAAATATGTGTTGATAGATGTTGAAAAAATGTATCGCCAAATTCGTGTTAACGAAAAAGATAGATATCTGCAAGTAATTTTGTGGCGCGAAAATAGTACGGAACCCATTAAATATCTGCGCCTTGATACTGTCTGTTACGGAATGTCCTGCTCCCCATTCTTAAGCATAAGATGTTTACATGAAATTGCTAAGACTTGTGATGACTCATTTATAAAAACCATAATTGAAAAAGATATGTACGTCGATGATTTGGTAACAGGGACAGATAATCCTGAACATTTGACCTACATTCTAAATTCTGTCACAAACCTTAGCAAGTGCACAAATGAAATTGCGAAAAATAAAATCGAATTGTACTTACCTGTTTAATGACAACGATAACTACAACGAACAAACGAATGTCGACTTTAATAGCGAGTGTTCAACGCTCGGAATTCAGTGGACCCCGGCGTCGGATAAACTATCAATTAGCTGTGCTAAAGATTTTAACGATGTAGGTAAATACATTGAGAAATGTACAAAACGAACGATTTTATCCACGATAGCCAGCATTTTTGACCCGTTGGGTCTCTTATGTGTGTGTACAATTACATTTAAAATATTACTACAAAGGTTTTAAAGTTAGATTGGAACGATGAGGTACCCTCCGAAATAAAACAAACGTGGCATAAGATCGTGCGTGGACTAGGTACCTTATGTACGTTCCAAATTGATCGTTACGTATTGCAATCGAACGCCGACACAATAGAACTCCATTTTTTTTCTGATGCTTCGATATTAGCGTATGCAGCGTGCGCATACGTTCGCTCGGTAAGCGATAAGGAAATAACGGTTCGGCTGCTCTGTGCGAAGGCCAAGGTCATGCCTTTAAAGCCAGCTGTGACGATTCCGCGCGCGGAATTATTGGGCGGATTATTAGCAAGTCGATTATACGAAAAAATTAAAAACTCGTTACGCCAGAATGTTGATAAGGTTTACTTTTGGACTGATTCAAAAATAGTTTTAGCTTGGTTGAATATATACAAGTCAAATAAGATGCAATTAAAAACATTTGTATTACACCGAGTATCTGAGATAACGGAATTGTCTCCCGGTGCTGATTGGAATTACATCCCATCGGCGCTGAATCCCGCTGACTTAGGATCCCGAGGAGTGTTGCCCGATCAGCTGACGCCGGGATGTGGTTCGCAGGGCCGAGTTTCCTGCAGCACGGCGAGACCGCCTGGCCTTCTCACAATGAATCAGTTGAGTTAAGTTCAGAGATTCCCGAAATTAAATCAACTGTTAAAGTTATGAACGTAACCGTTTATCCATCAACTGATTTCATAAACATGGAAAACTTTTCTAGCTTTAATCGGTTGAGAAGGACAGTGTCATACATTTTACGATTTATAAATAATTGTAAATTGCCAAAGAATAAATTTCAAGGCCCGTTAAATGTGCAAGAGCTGCATGCGGCTGAAATTGAGCTTGTAAAAATGGCTCAAAGAAATTTTTTCTCGGACGAGATTAACCTGTTAAAAAATGATGTTTTAATTAATAAAAAATCTAAGTTGTTGTCTTTAAATCCATTCATGGATAACGACAGCGTTATGCGCGTGGGTGGCAGACTATGTAACTCGGATTACGCTTACGAGAAAAAACATCCCATTATTTTAGAGAACAAACATTATTTAAGCACCCTTATTTATGAATATTTTCATAAACAATTAAAACATACTGGGCCCCAACTGCTGCACTCAAGCGTACGCGAACAGTATTGGATTATCGGAGGAAGATTATTAGCGCGAAAAGTATATCAATCGTGTACAACTTGTAAACGCGTGCGCGGAGCAGTTGCGTCCCAGATTATGGGAAATTTGCCATCACAGCGCGTAACGCCAGGGTACACATTTGAGTTCACGGCTTTAGATTATGCGGGTCCATTCCTAATACTAAATAAAAAGGGACGTGGAGCAACACTAATTAAGGCTTTTATGTGTATCATGTGTTGTTTAAAAACCTGACCTTAGTACTCAAAGTTTTATTTTAGCTCTTAGGCGATTCATTGCTAGAAGAGGGAGGCCACGCGAGATTTTCTCTGATAACGGCCGAAATTTCGTTGGTGCGAGTAAAGAAATAGGTCAGTTTCTTTATAACTCATGTAACTCTGTGTCGGAGGAGTTTGCTAATGAACACATACAGTTCAGATTCGCGCCCGCGTATTCGCCTAACTTTTCTGGCTTAATAGAAGCCGCGGTGAAGTCCGCGAAATATCATATCAAAAGAATAATCGGAAATATGCATTTTACGTATGAAGAACTTATAACGATATTCGCGCAAGTTGAGGCTATTCTCAATTCGCGCCCTATTTGTCCTCTATCATCCGATCCTCACGACCTGTCCCCGTTGTCCCCAGGGCACTTCCTCATCGGACGACCATTGACTTCACTGCCAGCGCCGAACCTCGAGGAAGCCAACTCGAACCAATTGCACAGATATGCAAGAATCGAGCAAGTGCGACAACACTTTTGGGCCAGATGGAGCCGCGAGTATGTGGCTCAGCTACAGCAGCGTGCCAAGTGGCGCGTACAACAGCCCAGCCTGCAGTCGGGACAGCTCGTTCTCGTCAAGCAGGCCCACGGCCCGCCGTTGACATGGCCGTTAGGCCGCATCGTGCAGCTACACAAGGGCTCTGATGGGCTCTGCTGCGTAGTCGACGTCAGAACCAATAAGGGCATCGTACGACGTGGCATCTCTTGTATATGCCCCCTGCTGGATGAAGATGGAGATGCTGAACAAAGAAGCTCTTGAAAGCAGGAGCTTTCAAGGCGCGGGAGCATGTTGGAGACACCGCCAGACACCCCGCGACACCGCGCCTCGACACGGTGTCGATACCGTGTCTAACGGGATCGCCATCCGCGCCCGCTGGACCAGACGCTATCTGATCACGCTCAAGCGCACACCTTACATTTTGTTATTTTTATAAATTTAATTAAAGCTAGGAGAGAACCTTAAAAAGTTGTCAAATTATTGAAGAAGACCTAGAAGAATCCTCAACAATGCATGAATATAATAAATGATGGCATTGCAATGTGATTTAAATTTTGGGAGAGCACACACATCTCAATTTTATAACTAGCTCTTTTTATAAATCTTTCTAAGGCATTGCAGTGTTACGCATTTATTGCCTTTTGATTCTATTATTTGTGACAAGATAGTGAAATTACAATAAAAAAAAAAACTTATACACACCCATTGTATTTCGTGGCTTTAGCCTGATTACAATGGACACACACTCAAATACACATCACATTTACACAACATACATTAGGTGACACACCACGAGCTTAGATTTCATTTGATATACACGCACTTAGGTACATTCGATGCAAAGCATTTTGGCTGATACTAGATCCTGGATTGCTGGAGTCGACTCGAGTTTGCACCTAAGGTATCTGACGTGTCAATTCCTTAGAAGCTGTGAACTTTACACAACACAATAGGAATTCAACCAAGGCCTGAATTATTTATATGTTCTGTAACATTACGCTCTGTTTGTTCTGCGATGTGACTCATTCGATTATACGGACCTTTGACATCTGCGTCAATTAGTGGAAGTAGAGTGACACTGCAGTCCAATTTAAGGGACAGACAGTACAGTGGATGTTATAGCATATAAATGGTATTCAGAGCACCTTGTACATAATCGACAACAATCACTATTTCTGTTACAAATACCGCGGCTGCACGAACGTTTAGGGTATGCGTAATTTCTGCTGCGCGTTATGCTTTTGCGTACCTAATTTATTAAAATTAATCTTTAAACTAACTTGGCAACTTTAACTTGGCAATCTGCGTAAAGTACAATTTAAAAGTACTTAAGTACTTAAAAATCGTGTTAGATGAGGAATGCGTAGGAGAGATGGTTTGAATCAAATAGATAGTAAGGGTTGATAGGTTGCTTCACGACGGTTTTGTTGGTTGGCGGGGGTGTAGGAGTGAAGGGAGCCCCCGAAAGATTCAAGATATAACAATAGGTATAGGCCCCATTTTCAAGACCTAAGGTCTAAAATACCAAGGTCCCCTTGTAGTCTGTTTTTTACAGGTCTTCGTTGCCATTCATCGTTATGGAGCATTTTTATAGTATAAGTAATTTTAGTTAGTTAGGTATGTAAGTTAGAAATGTATGTAATTAGTATTAGATAATCATAATTAATAAATTGTAATTAACTAATTAAATCAATTATCTTTGTTCGAGTTGTTGCTGATGGGGTGAGTTGCATTTTCACTGATGTAGATAGACTATTATTCTTGATTTGAATTTAAATGTTCATTTTATTGCGGATTTAATTAATTATTGCGGATTTTTCACGGCTTTTTTTACCGTTTGATTTGATTAGCGGACGATAAAATTTATTGACGGATTATTATTTTACAGTAATGTTTACGATTACTGAAATTACTTTTCACGTGTTTAATTCGGTTTTTTGCGGTTTTTGATCATACAAGGTGTAACAAAAATAGAGTATGAACCGATCAAGGGCATAACAGGTACCGTGTTCTGATAAGAAAAAACAGAAAAAAAAATTTTTTCGACGCGATTTTTTTTTACATTTCTATGGAGCTTGTCGCCCCAGTCGGCCAACGCTCCATACTAAGTAAATCAGTTCATCAGTCAGTTCATCAGTTCCCTTGATCAGTTCATACCCCATTTTTGTTACACCCTGTATATTTACGTATGATTTTTGACGTTTATTTTATTTAAACGCATTATTTAATGCGTCAAACAAACTACATTCGCGTTTTGGTTTATTTCCAAACTTTATTTACATTCGTTTTATTTATTACGAATGTTATTTATTCACATTTATTTGTTGCGTTTGTTGCGGTTTCATTTGAAACATAATTTGACATTATTATTTTATACGATGCGTTTTACAACGAGATTTTAACACAACGTAGTAGAGGGTCGGTCCTATTCGACTTCTTGAACTAGAACGATCACAAGTATTTTATTTATGGCCAGTATTTCAGTTAACTTATTAAATAGTATTTTATTTAAAGGAGGTTAGTTTAGTCTTTCTACACCTTCTATGTACTTCGCCAGCAATCCCTATTTTCTCGGCCTCCTCAGTAATGTACTTTACGGTGCTAATCACACTGATATTATAAATGTGCAAATTCGATGTTGTTATCAGAGAGACATAATAAGAAAATCCGGAAGGAAATTGTATTTATACGACATAAATCAAAAACTTCAATAGCGCGTTGCAGAACATCATCAATTTTCACGTAATATTGTAGCTTCATTCTCCAGTTTTTTGTCGGCTTCTTAACTCCATCAAACCATATAAAACATATAAAAAAGTTTCATGGAGTTCAGGTGACCCGCAGACCCAATGAGACTAACAGATTGGAGAAAGTCGTGTATACGCAAAAGCTTTTACGCAAAGCTTCTTTTGTTGTCAAGTGGACGCCCCGTGGCGGCGACGATAACCAGTATAATTTTGGGGAAAGAATATAGCAAAAACTACTGAACTGATTTTGATGAAACTTTCTAAAATTCTCTTCTAGACCTCGGAATAGGACATAGCGTGGCGTTTTTTTAGATAGGATTTCTTCAGAGGGTGCTATAAGGTTCGAAAAATTGTATGGGAATTAATTTATTTTTTAAGATAGACACTTGAAACTTTGTAAAAAGGTTCTTTAATGAAATTTTATTGTTTTTGCCAGTTCATAACCTAAGGGGGTCAAAAATGGGTAGATTTTTTTTTTGAAGAATGAATATTTTTTGAGCTAGGGACTTGAAACTTCGTAATATGATTCCATATCACACACCATAACCCATATAACACGAGAAAACGAATTTTAGCGTTTTTGAAAATTCATCTTCTAAAGGGATTAAAACTTGGTTGAAAGTTTGTATTAAGAAACCCTAAGTACCAAAACTTTATCAACCGTCACTAGATCGCATATGCTGTACACGTTTTTGTGGAAAAAGTCACAGTAGAATTGTTGATGTTGCTTCAGTTTTTCGATCACAAAAACTACTAAACGCATTTTTACATAACTGCCCTTAAAGGTTTGTAAAACATTACCAGACGATAGTCGGTAGTAGTTTATAAAGATAAGAAAATGTCATGACAATTATACAATTACCTACAATACAATACAATACTCTTTATTGAACTTCACACACACAAAACACACTAACAATAAAAAAAAGTACCTAAGTTGAAGCCCGTGTAATACTTTAAATTTAAGTTAGCTACCTACTGGTCAGTAGATGGCGTAAGCTGTGGCGTTATTTTTGTAGCGAACGTAACCGTTTTAATATAACGCGTTTAAATAAATAACAAATAAGCGGATTCATATTGAAAACTGTACACTTATAGAATACTAGCTTCCACCCGCGACTTCGTCAGCGTGGACCTAGAATAAAAGCTATCCACGCTATTAAATATCTTCGTGTATAATTTCATTTAAATCGGTTGAGCCGTTTAAACGTCATTGAGTAACAAACATCTAAATATCCAACCATCCAAACTTTCACACTTATAATTTTAGTAGGATTATCCTTTACTTTATATTTTATCAATTATATTTTCACTTTTTTGGTAAACTTCAGCACAATTCTATCACCGTAGCTAAAATCGTGAATGAACCTCATTCATTAAATTATTTAATCATATGGCATATACATTATTTTTGGCCTTTAAAGTTTGTCACTCTTTAGTTCCACCCAGGGGACACGTGCAGGGTTGTGGTAGCTCCTGCGGACGCGAGTAACCCCCCTTTGTCAAGTGAGTGGGCAACTCGACTGTTAGAAGTTCTGAAGCCGCCCGAAGGCCTCTAACTCGGCTTAACGACTACTGTCATAGACAGCAGCCAGGATCAACTGCTTAGCGTGCCTTCCACTCGCAGGCGCCGGCTATGAGCGCATCGAAATTAAATAAATTCATTAAACATAAAATGCCTGTTAGAGTCCGTCAAGCGAGTCGTGTCCCTGGATATTTTGCAAATCCTACTAATATTATGAATGCTAAAGTTTGGACCTCATTCCGCAAAAACGGCTTAACGGAATAAAATGAAGTTTGGTATACATATATATATAGTGTATAACCTGGATTAACATACATGTATATAATGCTTTTTATTCCGGGAATCATCGTCAAAGGGGCCGAAAGTTTGTAAGGAGCTACGATATGAAAGAGTTCCACGCGGACGAAGTCGCGGGCAGAAGCTAGTATATAGGTACAATAATTGCATTTCAGAAGGTTTTTCCCAGATCTTATGAAATATAATTATAGCTGTCTTTTAAGGTACTTAAAATTATTAGTTGCTTTTAACTTGAGTGTCTCGGGAAGCTTATTAAATATCTTTGGAGCCGTAGTTACGAGTATAAAGCTTTTTTCAATCAGAGCGATGTTTACCACGTTCAGTTTATGTTTGCAGGTTGTGTATCCTTAACTGTACGGAAAATAAGCCAGGATTACACTTTACAAACATACAACATTCGAAAATATAGAGACAAGGCAGAGTAAAAAGCTTTAGCGATTTAAAAATACGGTTTTCGCAATCTGTGTTATAAGACGTTGCTTCGTACCAAATTTCAAGATTCTGAGTTCACGGGAAATACCCTGTAGGTTTTGATTCCCTTGCGAGTTTCGCAAAACTTGCGGAAATTTGCGGCATAAACGGCTGTATCTTTTGATTGCGTTGGTTTAGAAGTTTGATTTTTTCACAGCTCCAAGGGACAGTAGTTCTGAGTATTTGGTATAAAATTAGCTTGATACCCCCACGCGTTCCTGAGAAAAAGGGTCTTGACAGTTGGATGGATGGACGGACGGACAAAAAAGTGATCCTATAAGGGTTCTGTTTTTCCTTTTGAGGTACGGAACCCTAAAAACGAAAAAGCTCAATATAATTAACGAACCTGCTCACAGAATTTCAAGAGAATCGGTTGAGGAATGCGACCTGTAGAGGAGAACAGCGCGAAAACGGGACATCTAGACATCCGGACATCTGGACATACAAACAATGGTGTCCATGCAGGCAAATGCTTCTAAAAATTGAATTGTTTAGAGTCAGCTTTAAACCTAAGATCTCCATTTGAAAGTGGTTTGAACCACTTGACTACTCTAATTCGGTAATTTCTCTCTAAAATGTCGCACACAATCCCAGCGTGGGAACATACGGGCATAACTTAAGGCCTGCGCAAACCGGCGCAATATTCTTTTCTATTTGAATAGCATTAAGGTATAAATTTGAATGCTCTGAGACCGACGGGGGACTTCTACTCTGCGGAATCGAGGAGCATGTTAGAGGATACTGCGGCGGTAGACGGCGGCATGCCGCGGCATCCCCCGCTATGCGCCGAGGCCTCCTGAGTCCCGAGTGCGCCGGGGTAGCGGGGCTGCGGGAGGTGAAGGCTTGGCGCAACTGGCGCAACTGGCAGACGACGGGGGAGAACACGAATTTTGATGATACCACAAGCACCTCCGCAATGCCGCGGCATCCCAAGGCATCCCACGGCATGCCATGATCGGTGATTATGCATTCCGTTCCACTAGCGACCAACAGTCGAAAACTTATTTTTGTACGAGTAGTTCGTGTTGAAGGTTTCGTGATGCCGCGGACTGGGATTTAGTGTTAATATAATTTTTTCTTCGTTGACTTCGGTCATATTGAAAAATTAACGCACGAATATATTCACCAAAGGCGGCGGCAAAAATGGTCTGAATGGAATGCAAAGCGCGCCCCCGCTTGTGCTACCCCCTTCACCCCGCACTTTCCCTTCGTAGACCCGGCGCACTTCGGTGCATACCGGGGGATGCCGCGGCATGCCGCTGCAGTATCGTCGGCGACGGCATGCCGCGCCATCCCCCGGTATGCGCAGAAGTGCTACCAGATGCGCCGGCCGCCGGAGCTACGCTGGCGGGCGCTCGCGGTATCGCTGGGAATTTTCCCTCGTCAGTGTGCGCTGCGCGGAGTAAATCCTCCTAGGTGATCAGCGCTGCGCTCCGCCGGTTTACACAGGCCTTTAACGTAAAGATCTGATTGCGACATTCTTCACCGTGACACGGCAAAGTCGAGGTCAATTCACCCATATACGTGTAATTTGTGCATTATCATATGTTTATAAGATAACGCAGTGTATAATCCTACTATCTGTATGTATGATAGGCCTTACATAAATCGTGTTTTAGACAAATAAAAGCAACCGCAACCATGACTTGGTTCTTGTGTAATGGTTGTACTACACGATGGGGCATGATGGACGATTAAAAAAATTGCCATCGACGTACGTCGCTATCATCCTATGTATATGTATATGTATGTACATCCTACTTATCCTACTTCCTACTAATATTATAAATGCGAAAGTTTAGTTGTTTGGATGTTTGGATGTTTGTTAGTCAATCACGCTGAAACGGCTGAACCGATTTGAATTAAATTTTCCACGAAGATAGTTTATAGCCTGGATTAAAATATAGGATAGTTTTTATCCTGGGTCCATGCAGACGAAGTCGCGGCCGGAAGCCAGTAGATTATAAATGCACAAAATAGGGTACGTAATTTCATCACGTCAATTGATAACGTTTTGTTGTTAAATGGATATATCCCATTAAATTATAGTATAAAGGTATAAATTACAAAATATAATTAAAATCATAAAAAATATGCATTTTTTTATTGTCTAAAGAGTGAATTTAAAGCCATCAAAAGAATCCATGTTTCTAAAACAAAATTGTGTGACAACTTTGAACCTAAACCCACCGACCGAAACTGCAATTTACAAATTCATCGTTTTTACGAGATGCCATTACAATGTTAGAAGGCTCCCTGTTCTATCTTCCATAACCATAACCTTATTTAAAAACATAGCAGCCCCACTTGTCACAAACACTTTTAGTTTCTATGGTTCCTCCGATGCAATTGTACGGGGTAACCGTTGACGGAGGCAACAGATACCGCTAATAAAAGACGCAAGTCGGCGTATGTCTCTGGAGAGGTGAGGCGGTACTCCAGCAGAACTTTAATGCACACAGTCTTCACTATTTTGTATGCGTAGAACCTCCCTGAAACGAAAAGACACGTGGTCATTTATCCGTCCGGCCAAGTTCCATGGAAAAGTCGAGCGAAATGGCAATGGACTTTGATACCCTTGCACTTATCGTACTTAACTTATCGTCATCATCATCATCATACCAGCCGAATGACGTCCACTGCTGGACATAGGCCTCCCCAAAGAGTGCCATAACGACCGGTCCCGTGCCACCCGCATCCAGCGGACTCCCGTGACTTAATTTTACCAGACTACCAGCGGCCAGCTACTTAATTCGAGTAAGTATATTAAATATATACCAGTGTATCCAGCAAGCAAAGTAATTGACATGACATTTTCATTACATAAGTAAAACACCTTCCTAAAACTACATAAGCAAAAAACTAACGCTTGCACTTCAATGTTCACGCGTTCACGCGTCGAAAACGAAACATCCACTTATTTAAGCGAGCGAATATGCCTGGCAGAATCACCCGTCATACGGGGCGATTACTACCTGTATCGCGGCGACTCGCGCTGCCCAGAGCCCGGAGCCGGCGAGTAATAGGCCCGTCGATGTACGAGCGCCTACCCGCCACAATTAAAAACGAGACCTCAAACAACATATTTGAACGCCGACTAAAGGAACTTTTACTTTCAAAATCGTTGTATTCCGTAAAGGAATACAACGAACGAACATTGTAAATTGTATGTGTATTTGACATGTTTTAGTTATATCGAATTTTTTGACTATTGACTATTTATATCTAGGATACCCTAGCTTTTATTAATAATTTGACATTTAGACACATTTTACTCCATTTTTTCCATTTACATTTGTACCATTTTAATATTATTTCAATTGTTCCTTATTATTATTCTTGTTTTTTCATTTTTTGCAATGTACATATTTAGATTTTTTACTTTCATTTATATTATTGCTATTCTTATACACTCTGACGATCTTTTTGTGAATTCATGCTATTTAATTTTCAAAAAATGACGTCAATTTTCAAAATGAAATAAATAAATAATTAGCCTTTTAGAAATGATTTAGAGATTTATGAAATCAGTAAATGTCATTGAATGATTTGGTTTTCAAATGTTGGATTTTCGTCAACTAAGCACGAATTTTGAGCAGAATTGACGCATTCAAATATACTGTTGTGAATTTTATTGTAAGCATTTCCTTTGTGTGCACACTTTTGAGAGAATGGATGAACTCATCCATTCTCTCAAAATTAAGGATTTAGTGGCACCACTATACATCACGGTACTTTGGACACGTCGCCTGCAGGTCGATCAGGTAACGTATTGTGCGCGCGTCAGGTAGACCTAAATGTCACTTCTTGAACCGTCCTAATGCTCGTTAAAATCGTTACGTGATTACCCCTCACGGCACTCTAGTGTAAAAACTTATTATTGTGGAACAATTGGTAGGAAAAAAGACACACGGGAATCACCGACTCCTTGGACTGATGCGGCTAGGCAAGGAGAAGAACAGTGCGCTAAGCGACGACCTCGTTTAGTCACGCCCCAGTTGGAAGGATGCGCGACGAGTAGAAAATTCAGAGTACAATTATTACAAAATATATACCCAAGCAATCCATTGGTCCATAGCTGAACGGGATGTAGCAGTTTGGGTGGCGTAGCTTGGTGTTCTCCGGGGAGAACCGCTCAGGGTCGAAGGCATTTGGGTTAGTCCAGAATCGCTTATCACGATGCATGTGGAATATGGGGACCACAATCGAGCTTCCTGCTGGCAGCGTAGCTTTACCTGAAAAAATAAATATATCACCATTAGTATCGATACCGGTGATTTTGACAGGTGATCTAATAGCTAGTGTAGCCCGACAGCCGCGTCGGCCGGCGGATGTAACGACGACGACGACGACGACGACGAACGAACGCGCGGGCGGCCGGGCGGCGGCGTAGTCTTACTTCTTGGCGGCGGCCTTCTTCGGTTTGGACGCTTTCGGCTTTTTAGTCGGGGGCTTCGCGGTCTTCTTGGCCTTGGGAGCGGCGGCGCTCTTACCCTTGGCCGGGGTGGAAGGCTTCTTGGCGGCGGGTTTCTTCTTAGCTGCGGCGGCTTTCTTGTCCCTGGCGGCGGCCCTGGGCTTAGCGGGCGACGCGGCGGCGGCTTTTGCCTTCTTCGCCTTGGCGGATTTGGCAGCGGCGCGTTTCTTAGCGGCGGCTGAAGATTTCGCGCTAGACTTGGCCGCGGCCGGTTTCTTGGCTGCCGCGGACGACTTGGACTCCAGCTTGAACGACTCGGACGCACCCTTGCCCTTGGTCTGTATGAGGGCGCCGGATTCGACGGCGCTCTTCAGGTACTTCCTGATGAACGGGGCGAGTTTCTCGGCGTCGACCTTGTACTGGGCCGCGATGTATTTCTTGATGGCCTGTAGAGACGAACCGCTGCGCTTGAACGGTGTTTGAACGGTGCAAAAAGTCGCCGTGTAACCGTAACCCTTTTTACTAATACAATCCAGAACCACAGGAACAGAATATTTAAAAAAATAAACACGAAAAACGGTTGAAAATGTTGGTGTGGATAATAACTATTGTTTATATAAAAAAAGACTGCCAGTGCCAATCTCCTCAGTGTTATCTTAAGCGCTTGCTTCATCATCCCAAATAATGGTATAAGCGCTCGCTTATGCGGAAGTTACTGCCGGCTGCTTTTCTAACTAGAATGGAAATAGACCATGTTGCATTTAGGAACGTAAAGTGAGAGAGCAACGTTGCAACTTGTGACAAAGTCATAATATTGGGATGATTATTATTTTATGATAAAATTAATCGGGGGTAATCGGCAATTATATACTTGTTCGGGTGGCGGCTGCTGATCAACCCACCGACGGAGCCGCAGCTGACATCCACGGCGCTTCATAATACAACATTCTTAACCTTCTCACAAATCATAGCACGGGGGTAAATGACTAACAATAAAAATGCTCCTACCTCGCGGGCTAGAACGACAACTGTCCGCCAAAACTCAGCCCCCGATAGTAAACTTGTGAGGAGCCCGTTTTCAAATATTAAATTAAAGTGTGGTACATGGTTATACGGTCAAAGAGGGCAGCTGCTCCCCAGCAGTGGAAGCATAGGTTTGGGTTGGGACATGTGGAGTTCTCCCAAATCTTGGTTACTTTTCTTGGGTACCAGCACTCTTAAAATAATTCAGTCCGCTTGAAATTTGACGACTGGTTTAACCTAATAGACAGTGAAGAGTTACTATTTGTATCTGTTAAGCAAATAGTCATTTACTCACCACATACCCAAAGCATAACTCTTAAGCTTAATATGCTAGTTCGATTTATGTAAGATTGTCCACTAATATCTATTCAATTATAGCATACTTATAGTAATGTCGTCAGCCAGGGTCCTCTGCAGCATCACGCCGATAGGGAAGAGTCGGACGATCTCCTTGAACACCATATCTAAGTACGGCATCAGTTTGAGGTCATCGTCTGCGACATCCCTGTCGCTGTCTCCAAACACCCCCTTTATTTCAGCGTATAGTTTCTCCTGTTCGGATAAGCGATAATATATTTTATTACACACGTTCTTACATTCTTAAGAAGAATCATAGCTATGATAGTGTTGCGCCGGTGGTACAAACTTCAAACTTGATTTTCCATGCTTTAGAAGCGTTTTCAGCAGGCTGAAAAGTGATTTCAGGCCGTTTCAGAGGTGGCTCTTCCACATACTAGAAGATTGAAAATTCACCCTAGTTGCCGTTGTTTTCAGGCGCCTGAAACATGTTTTCAGGCGCCTGAAACATGTTTTCAGTCCGTTTCAGGACAGCCTATATCAGATGGCGCGATAACATGAAAACCCGTTTTCAGGCGTTTTCAGGACCCCTTATGGGCCTTTGAAGTACACTTCAATATATGGCGAAATTTCTCGAAGGAATGAAACAGACAGCACTATTAGAGAGAGACATCTAGATTGAGAAGGTTCGAGAAGTGTGTGAAAGAGACAACTAGAAACAGACAACACTATTAGAGAGAGACATCTAGATTGAGAAGGTTCGAGAAGTGTGTGAAAGAGACAACTAGAAAGGGACAGCATATTCGGAAATGTTCCAGTCATCGAGTCGAACGAGCATCGAACAATCTAGAGGCTCTGGAACATTCATGAACCGAGGGGTCGCCGTTCCTAGAATTGGACCTTGGACCGTTTATTCAAGATTTCTCCGGAATGTTCTAGTGCGAAGGGCTCCGGATATATAAGCCGCGCGCCAACGCAGTGGAGGAGAGTTTGGATATAACTGCGAACAGTGCGAATCTCAAAGCGAAGCGAGTGAAAAGTGCGTCATAGTGAATTGATTTATTAAGTAAGCCTTGTTAATTAGTAATTTTGTAATAAAGTTTGCATTCCTTTTAATTAGTGATCAATTAGTGTATTTTCTATCACGTTACCCACCCCGTGGACGTAACATTTGGTGTCAGAAGTGGGATAGAAAATGTCAACTACATCACGTGAGAACGAGCAGAAGGGAGTGCAAACCCGGAGCCGAGTTGCAGCAGGTGAGGACGTCGCGCGCTGGCCCATCAGACTCACCGACCCCATATAAGCAAGAGTTGGACGTCAATGCCATCTTAGTTCTCTTAAAAGAGCAAGCTCGTCAACAACAAGAGCAAGCTCGTGAACAACAAGAGCAAGCTCGTCAACAACAGGAACAGGCCCGAAAAATCGTAGAGGGGCTGCGCAAACAGGAAGAAAAGCAAGAAGAACAATCGAGACTGCTTCGAGAGGTACATGAGACCGCGACTGAATGGAAGCGCGAGATGTGTGAGGTCCAGGAGAAACTGATTGACTTGGACATTAAAATTAAAACTGGACTTCATGGTGTTAGAGAAACCATTGGGACAGTCAAGGAGGAAGTCGACACCTACAAGAATCGCCTCCAGAAGCTCGAAATAAAAGTGGCCAGTGGTACGAGTACCTGTGCAGTCGAGGTGCCTGTATTGGGAGGTGGACGATTCAAGGTACCTCCCTTCGATGGTACATCGTCGTGGACAGCTTATAAGCGGCAATTCGAGTCAGTCTCCAAGGCTAACGGTTGGAGTAAAGAGCAGGCCAGGACAGCCCTAACCTTAGCGTTACGTGACGAGGCTCTCACCATATTAGAAGCCTTAGGAGAAGAGGAGACTTACGACCGGCTTCTAGAGGCGTTGGAGGCCCGTTACGGTGACAAGCACCTGGAGCACGTGTACCGAGCTCAGTTAAAGGACAGGACGCAGGGGCGTAGCGAGACCTTGCAGCAGTGGGCCCTAGAAATTGAGAAGTTGGTCAGAAAGGCGTACCAACGTACATCCGCCTCCTTTGTGGACACCACGTTAGTGCAGGCCTTCGTTGACGGAATACGGGATTTGGAGGTACGGGCTGCAGTGCGATTAGGGCACCATGGGAGTCTGAAGGATGCGGTGGCTCATGCCCTGGAAGTAGAAGCTGTGCGCCAGGACCCGTCAAGGCCTTATAGGGTACGTGAAGTATCTCTTAGGAAACCGATTGCTCCACATCGTGAGTTTGGGTCACGATGTTACCATTGTGGAGAACGTGGCCACATCCAGACCAGTTGCCCGAAAAGGGGCAGGAGAGAACGAGATCTGACTTCAGTGGCGAGGGCAACAGGTACTGTGGCATCCGGGCCGCAACAGGTAAAAGCCAGGACTAAGGGACGAGTGCTGGCTGGTGGTCGGAATGTCCCAGTTATGATCTCACAGGCTAATGACGGGAATAGTCTGGTTGTCAAAGGAGAAATTGGTGGAGTACCATGTCACCTTACCATCGACACCGGAGCTTCTCGGACGGTTATCAGTTCTCGGCTACTGAAGCACCTGACTAGAGATCATCTAGTCCAACCTAGGCATCTCCAGCTGCAAACCGCTACCGGCCAGTACATTCCCATACAGGGGGAGCGAGAGGTGGATTTAAAAAATGGTAATAAGAGCTACTAGCATAAGGTGATTGTAGCTAACATTATCGACGACTGCATCATTGGGCTGGATTTTATGAGAGGCCATGGCTGTAAAATTGACTTGAAGGTTGGAGTACCGAAATTTGGGCCTGATGAGGTGCCTATGGAGGGCGGAGTAAATGGGAATGTTTACTGTACTAAAAGAACGATCCTCCAACCGAGGGCACAGGTACTAGTTCCAGTGCGACTACCGTACAGCACAAGACAAGGATGTCATCGTTGTGTTGTTGTGGAAAAGGTCAATGATGGTAAACCATGGATGACAGCCCGCACGGTGGTAACAACATCGACTAAAACCTTTGTGAGAGTTCTTAATTTGAGTGACACCGAGTGCGTCCTTAGAAAAGGAGCTCTAGTTGGATCATGTGAGGAAATCTCTTGGATACGAAGTTGTCAAGGTTCTACGGAGAGCGAAAACCCTGGGTGTTCTGCGCCTCTAATAGACATTAAAAGGTTATTAGATGGCTCCAGAAGCGATCTTACCCGGGAAGAGCTCAGTAAGGCACGTAAATTGCTGTTGCGATACAGCAATGTTTTCTCTGCGCATGACAGTGACATCGGAAAAACTGGAGTCGTACAACATGGGATTGACACTGGTGACGTCATGCCTATACGACAGCGACCCCGGCGAGTTCCAGTAGCTCAGGAGAAGGAAGTAGAAGACATGATCGAGGAAATACACACACTATTGTTACACTATTGTCTTAGGCGTAGTACACAGGTACTACGCCTAAGACAATAATTATTACAGAATAATAGTTGTAAGTGTGGTTAATAAATAAATAAATAAATGAAGAAGGGTGGCGTTATTGAACCTTCAACAAGCCCGTGGTGTTCCCCCGTAGATTTGGTGAAGAAGAAGGACGGGACCATGAGATTCTGCGTCGACTACCGTCGACTGAATGATGCCACTAAGAAAGACAGCTATCCATTACCTCGAATCGACGACACCTTAGACACTTTGAATGGAATGAAATGGTTTTCTACGTTGGATTTAAAAAGTGGCTATTGGCAAGTTGAGATCAAGGATGGTGATAAGGAGAAAACGGCTTTCTCAACCGGAAAGGGGCTCTGGCAGTTTAATGTTATGCCGTTTGGATTATGCAATGCACCAGCGACATTTGAGAGATTGATGGAACAAATACTAGCTGGATTGCTGGGAGATACTTGCTTGGTCTATTTGGATGACATTATCATCGTTGGTAGAGACTTCGATGATCACCTCGGCAAATTGGAGCAAGTATTGTCTAAGTTACGAGAGGCAAACCTTAAACTGAGTCCAAAGAAATGTTCACTTTTCAAACGAAAAGTTAATTACTTGGGAAATGTGATTTCGAAGGATGGTATCCAGACAGATCCTGAGAAGATAAGTGCCGTGAAGGATTGGCCGATACCAAGGGACAAAACTGCAGTACGCGCATTTTTAGGACTGTGCTCATATTACAAGCGGTTTGTGAAGGACTTCTCAGATATAGCAAAACCATTGCACGAACTGACGGAAGAAAAACGACAGTTTGATTGGACGGATCGGTGTACGGCAAGTTTCAACGACCTCAAGCAAAGACTTTGTGAAACACCAATACTGGGGTATCCAGATCCCGAAGTAGATTTTATTGTTGACACGGACGCGAGTAATACCGGTATTGGAGGAGTCTTGTCGCAAAAAAAGGAGATAATGAAGTTGTAATCGTCTACTTTAGCAAATCGTTGTCGAAGCCAGAAATAAATTACTGTGTCACTCGAAGGGAACTGCTGGCAGTCGTCAAGACGTTACAGCATTTCCGTAGGTACCTGTTGGGGCGTGTTTGCATTCCTTTTAATTAGTAATCAATTAGTGTATTTTCTATCACGTTACCCACCCCGTGGACGTAACAATATTATGTTTTTAAGCTAGCTTCCAGACAACCTGTTTTACAAACTTATTACATTAATCGATTATTGTTTCTCTACCGCTTCTTAATGTGACGTAACTGGGAGACCGAATTTATTCTTTCGTGTTGTTAAGGGCAAAATGAGTTATACCCAAAGTGAGAGTAGCAAAAATTGGTACATCCATTTTTCCTCTCGTAAACCTCTATCTTGTTAATCTAATTGAAATCGTGACATTCGTTTTCGAGCTCCCAAAACACAAAAAAAAATCGAGCGAGTCAGACTCGCGTACGGAGGGTTCCGTACCGTAGATGGAGTAATGTTTAAGCAATAATAAATACCGATATAAAATGATTAGGATAAAATATTTAGTGCCAAAGTGGAAATAGTAACCTGGTTTAAAAATAAAATAAATGCTTCGAAAAATAATTTTTTTTAGAATTTATGAAGCAGTATACATAGCGATTTTGTGTAAATATATTTATTTTGTACAACATGTAGATGTTGACAGTGACATCGATATATATAATTGTCTATAAAATAATTTGCTACGTCACTTTAGTATAAGAGCCCCGAGTTATCCCAGGTATGATCATCTGTGAAAATGTTAACTGTCTAACTATCACGACTCATGAGATACAGCCTGGTGACAGACGGACAGACAGGCGGACAGCGGAGTCTTAGTAATAAGGTCCCGTTTTACCCTTTGGGTACGGAACCCTAAATACAATAACTAAGTAGGTACTGGTGACCGAAGAGTTAGCGGCTTTCTCGCGCAACGCATCAGCATTGCAAATCAGCGAGGGAATGCCGCCTGCATCGTGCAATTCCAATCCAATTTTAGATTTAACTTAGTTTTAATTTAATGTAGTTAATTGTTAATCATCATGTTAAAACTTTACAGAATATAATAATATGTAGTACAAAAACTCCTCCTTTAAACGGCAGGGTTTTTCATTAATTTTTTGCCGGGCATAACACAAGAGAAAAATAAAACCAATCAGTACTGATATCCACACCTACGTCTAAAATGTGTCAAGTGTTATCCTACTAATATTATTAACGCGAAAGTTTAGATGTTTGGATGTTTGTTACTAAATCACGCTTAAACGGCTGAACTGATTTGAATGAAATTTTGCACGAAGATAGTTTATAGCCTGCATTAAAATAAAGGATAGTTTTTATCACGAGTCCACGCAGACGAAGTCGCGGGCGGAAGCTAGTACAGAATAAATGTTTTGTACATTATTCACTGTGGCTCCACACTACGTGGGGATGGGTTTTGCAGGTGGTGGATAGTGGAATGGTCATCAGAATCATCTGATGTCATCAGACTAGCTCTAAATCATATTGAAAAAGGAGCCCCCAATCAAGCAGCGTCAGGTATACCAGGATATAAAATAAAGTTTTGCAGGATAACCTCACTATAAAACACTTGTTGGATCCAAAGACGAACCTGTGGCAAATTAATACCATCAGTTCATAAGCAATCTCCTGATGTTAGAGAACATCATTGATTTTTTGATTTTTTTGCATAGCAGGCAGGGAAGAAAAAGCTTATATTTGACATTTATCTTATATCGTTTTATTGGCTTACCTGACATTGTGGATGATATGCCATCATCAGCAAAAAGTATGATGATATCTTGCCTGTAGCCTCTTGGCTCTGAAAAAAGTTTTAAAAATACTGCCATAATATCTATAATCTACAGAGAAAAAGAGCTTGTGCAAAGAATCATCTTTCTCGTCTAGAATATCGTTGAGTATTAACTCATTGTGAAAATGACGTATCTGTCTTGTATAGTTTAGGACTTGCTCTGGCCACTTTCTGTTTCCACTACCAGATCAGCTATCTGGATCCATAGAGTTACTCGTACCTTTGTATAACCCAAAAAATGGACAAATTAGTTTTCCCAAAAAACAATATCGTAGAATTTCATTTGCCAAATAATCGTTTGCAAAATGAACACTTGACAAATAATTCTTACGCCAGCCTAATGTTTGGCATATTCATGTTTAAGTAATATCTCGTTTACTAACTGGTACTTTGACTTTGTTATGAGGGTAGGCAGTAAAAATGAATTTGTGTAGAGGTCGCAATTCTAACCTAACCGCCAGCGTGTCGACGTCACCCCACTTCGCAGGGTGCCTATTTCCGCTCTAAGGGACACAAACTAACCCTAATCTAACCTACCTAATGATACATTTGTTTGTGTTTTTACTGCGGAGGGCTTCGCCCCCCGAGCCCCCCTTGTAAGGCGCATCTCCCCCCCGTCCCTCCGTTTTTGGCTGCCGTTACCTAATTTAACGCCATTGCCTAGCGACCTGTCTAACCGTGCATTTTTTATTTAAGGGACCGTGCCGTTTTATTAATAGTATTTTGGTAAAATTTCATAACCCAATTAAATGTGAATTTTGACTATTTATACTTTGCTATAACATTTACTTGACTAAATGTATTGTCTAATGTTTTTTTGCATTATTAAAGCATTTGCTAAAATACCAAATGCCATAATGTAATATATCGTAATAATATTTTGCTGAATGAAAATTTGACATAATGAAAATCTGAAAATTGTGCCAAAGTTTGTATTGGCAAACAAAATAGTTGCTAAACTTTGTTTGGGAAATGAAATGTGACCATCTCGGACGATTCTCTATTGTATGGGCAAAAAAAAAGTTCCCAGTGTCACTTCCCAAAAAAAAATTCCCAAATGTTCATTTGGCAAAAAATCACTAGTAATATTATTGTTTCGCATTTTGTCACTTGGCATTATCTCCTATGGTAAAATATTACTTCGCAAATGATTGTTTGGCAAAGTTGTATACAGTCAAGTTTCATTTGGTCAAATGTAATAATTGGGAAAACATTCGTTTTCCAAATAATTGCATGGCATATGATTTATATCCTAATTGTGTAGTGCATACGAAAAGTATTTGAGTGAGATTACATACTTTGCTAAGCGGGTAGTTTTGTGATTAACATACAAATTATTACAAGGATTATTATTTAAAATTAAAATAGTTGGCATACACAGTTATCTATGGAAATTATTTTAACCTAACCTAAACCATTTTTTTTTGTTTAGCCAGGGGAAATCCGTTATGGATCCCACTCGGTTCGGGAGAAACCAAGTGGGTATGTCCGACTCGCACGGACTAAAAGCCCTGGGGTGTTCCTTCGCTCGCCATTGGACGGGGTTCCGGGAACGCGATTGCACACCGTTACCCCGTCAGCGCTGCCCTCGCGGGCCCGACTTCACGGAACACTCGCGAAGTCTTCCAGCTCAGGACCTCTTAATGCGAGTGATAGCCTCCCTATCCATCACCCGCAGGTCCTCATCATGCTGGTAGCATACGGCCAGCATAGGTCACACGCCGCCTGCCAGGTCTTCGGCGACGTTGTGGGGGCGCGTTTGCGTCGCCTTCGCGCTCGCGCTCCGCCATCTCCTTTCGCGACATCACCGCGTCGCTGAACTCGACCACAGCCGTCCAGGACTCCTCGCTGCTGGCCATTTTGGCGACCAACGCCGGCAGCGACAGGTCACTCCCAACATCCGCGGACAGGATAGCACGGGGTTCCGCCCATGCAGGGCACTCCGAGCGCGTGTGTTCGGCCGTATCCGCAGCCCTTCCTCCGCAATGGTGACATGCCGCTGTCGGCTCCCTGCCCACCACCACGCACAGGTACCTGCCAAAGCAGCCATGCCCAGTCAGGAGCTGCGAGAGATGGAAGGTTGGGGCACCGTGTTTCCGTTCGACTCACTCTTTCAGAACAGGCCGAACCGCCTCCACTAGTTCCCGACTTGCGCCCGGGACTGCAAGTCTCTCCGACCACTTGTCGAAGAGAACATCGCGTGCCTCCTCCCGCCACTGCTGGACTTCTCGTGGATGGGGCCAGTTTTCCTCCTCCCTTGCTGCCAAAACCCGCCAGTATACCTCGGAAAGAACCTCGACATCAAGGTCCCACGGCGGGCATCCAGCAAGGAGGCAAGCTCTGTGCGAGACTGTGCGGTATGCTCGAGCCACCCTAAGCGCGATGACCCTCTGCGGGCGACGCAAAGAGGCGACGTTTCGGGGGCCCAAAGCATCCGCCCATATTGGCGCCCCATAGAGCGCCATAGAGCGCACTACTCCAATGTATAGGCGTCGGCACGCCCCTCCTGGCCCACCCAGATTGGGCAACATCCACTCCAGAGCTCCGCAGCCACCAACCTCGGAGCCAAGCGCCGGCAATGCTCCTCGAACTTCCACCTGCCGTCGAGGACGAGTCCCAGGTACTTCATCGTCGACCCGACGGCGATGGAAGTCCCTCCAACTATGATGGCCAGATCCCGCGGCGGCGCGTTGCGAGGCCCATGAAAGGCCAGGGCCTCTGATTTATGGAGGGCTACCTCCAGACCCAGCGCCCGGATTCGGTGAACCACATGCGCCACTCCCGCAGTGGCAAGGTATGCCACCTCCCGATATGTGCTACAACGGGCTAAAACGAGGATGTCATCAGCGTAACAGGTTACGCTGACCCCCCGCAATGTGGCCCCGCGCAGCACCCAGTCGTAACCAATGTTCCACAGGAGCGGCCCTAGAACCGAACCCTGTGGAACACCGCACGACATGGCTCTGTACCCCCAACCGTACTTCGTCGGGTATGTAACTCTCCTCTCCGCGAAGTAATCGGCAACCACCGCTTGCAGGTACGCAGGAACCGTAAAGCCGCCTTTACAGTTTCCCAGGGCAGGGTGTTAAAGGCATTTGAAATGTCTAAGGACACAGCCATCACCACCCCGCCCTGAGATACTCCCTCTTCCGCGATGGCTCCTACGCGAGCGATTGCACCCAACGTCGAGCGGCCAGGACTAAAACCATATTGCCACTCGCTCAGACCCCGCTCCACGGTTTTGACGAGACGGTTCGCGATCACGCGCTCAAATAGCTTTCACGTCTCGTCGAGGAGCAGGATGGGACGGTAAGCCGAAGGCTGGTCAGGCGGGCGCCCTTCCTTTCGCAGCAACACGAGTTTGCCCGTTTTCCACCTCCGTAACCTAACCTAAACATTTTTTTTTTTTTATCGCTGGGAAAATGCGTTTTTCCCCCCTAGAATGAAGAGTCTAAGGGGGCGCATACCCCCGGGGCCCGGGGAGGCCAAAGTGGGGGGTTATGTGGGGGCTCTCCCCTCCCGCAACCCCCTCCGCAGTAGTCGGAGGGAGGGGAGGAGAACTACCCACTAAAAACCCAGCGGCGTTACCCTCACTGCCGTTATGGGGGGACGCCATGGGGTCGCAAGCATTCTACCACGACGTCCCCCCGGCTGCCCCGGCGTTATACCGGGGGCACCCTCGCGCCGAAGGAGGGAGGGATTGACAACGCAACAACCCCTCCCCCAGACGTGTAAGGCCTTAGATGGTGGGTCCCCGGCCCACCGGCCTTATTGGGGGAGAAGGCGGTTGATGTATTGCAACCGCCTTCTCCCCACCCGTCTGCGCCGGAGCGGGTGCGCGTCAGCTCTTTCTTCGCGCTCCTGCTCCGCTTGCTCTTTTCGCGACATTACCTCCTCCGCGAAGTCCACCGCTGCCTTCCACGATCTCTCGCTGCTCAGCATACAACTCACAACACTGTGCAGCGAGAGATCGTCCGTCCCTAGCGCCGCAACGAGCGCACGGCGCTCCACGGCCCAGCTCGTACATTCCACCAGAGTGTGCTGGGCCGTGTCATCCTCCGCATCGCAGTGGTGGCAGACTGGGGTCTGCTCCCTCCTAATGTTGTGCAGGTAATGACCGAAGCAGCCATGCCCGGTCATTACCTGCACCAGCCTGAACGCGAGGCTGCCCGTCTTGCGGTCCAGCCAACCCTCTAGGGACGGGAGGAGTGCCCCTATGGTACGCGTGCCTTAGGGGGAGTCCTCCAGCATCTCTTTCCAGCGGTCCCGCTCCCACCGGACCGCCATCCGTCGCCTTTCGGCAACCTCTTGGGGAGCCAGGCGCTCCTCGCTCGTCCTGGCCTCCACCCGCTCCCTGTGGCGCTCCGCCAGCAGTCTCGCGTCCAGCTCCCACGGCAGTGTCCCGGCCAGGGCGCACGCAGCCGCGAACGACACCGTCCGGAAACATCGGCCCATTCTCTGGGTGATTACCCTCTGTGGTCTTCGGAGTAGAGCCCTCGTCTTCTCTGTCAGTCGGTCTGTCCATATCGGCGCCCCGTATAATGCCATGCTACGCACGACGTTAGCAAAAAGGTGCCGACATGGGGCCTTTGGGCCGCCTATGTTTGGTAAGAGGCGGCCCATTGCAGCCGCTGCGCCGACGAGTCGGGGAGCTAGTTGTTTAGTGCTCCCCGAAATCCCACTTGCGATCCAGGATCAGGCCCAAGTATTTGATATGGGCCTTGACCTGGATCTCTGCACCCCCAACGGGGATCGTCTCGACGGCACGGAGCCGCCAACCTCTCCCTCCGAAGACCACTGCATCCGTTTTTGCGAGTGCAACCCTGAGGCCTAGGAGACTGATCCGCCCAACAATCAGTTCCGTGGCCATCGCTGCCCTTCTTAGCGTCTCCCTCAATTCTGTCCCCCGCACGGCGACCATGGTGTCATCTGCAGAGCAGATTGTTACCATGCGGGGGAGCTGTGCGCCGCGGATTGCCCAGTCAAAGCCGAGGTTCCATAATAGGGGTCCCAGCACCGACCCCTGAGGAACGCCGCACTCCATCCGCCTCTCCAGACGACCATTGTTTCCCTCGTAGAGCACTACCCTTTCGGACAGGTAGTGCTCCACGATTGCCCTCAGATACGGAGGCACCTTGTGGTAGCGGAGTGCCTCCTTAATTACCTCGTAACCTAACCTAAACCTAACCTAATCTAACCTAACCTACTTATAATACAATTGTTACGGTCGTTTGTTTTTTTACTGCGGGGGGCGAGCCCCTTTTTCTGGCTGCCCTAATCTAGTTAAACCCCTTTAATCAGTTGTTGTTTGTTTTTGTTATGTTGTAATAAAATTTCGAACAAATGAAATTCGTTGTTTTGTTATTCTGCCATTTAAAATTCATACAAATTGAATCATTTTCCAAATAATATTCCCTGAACAGTTATTCTATGAAATTATAAAAATTGGAATGATCTGGTCATGAAATAAAATTACACCAAATAATAATTTTTAAATATTTGCCAAAGTTATGCTATGTGAAGTGTGCGAAATGAAAATTCGAACAAATGTTTTGTTTGGAAAATAATATTAGCCCAAACAAAGAGTTTGCTTAATAAACTTTTGTCTTAATAACACTTGACAAAGCAAAATTATGCCAGATGATATTTTGACCAAATGAACAAAATGCGAAACAAAAATATGCTATTGGTTCGTTTGGGATATGACACTACTGCCATAAGTTTTGTGGGAAGTGAAATTTGGCGAAAAATATTTTGCCGAAACGGCAGGATACCGGATGGCATACCTAATTTTTAATTGTTCTATTTTCTTGTCGCATGACAATTTATTGCCTACAAAAGTTTGGCCTAATAATTGATGTATACAGGGCGTCCCAAACTTATGGGACATGAAGGGGAAGTACCTTAAATATCGTAGATAGTGAATTTTGCTCAAAGAAGACTTTATGTTATTTTTAAAAGTTAGTAATTCTACATTCATAGATTTTCTAAATTTTTTTTTTTTTTTTTAACAATTATTTATTTTTGTTTTAAATTTGCCTTCTGTCTAGCTTACAGAGGACGTATTGAAATACTAAGTTTTATCAAATTATCATTTTATCCACATGTGCACTTATAATAAGGAAAACTTATGCCAGTACCTATTTTATGAAGTGGGTACTTATTTACGAATAATCAATGCTATCTTTGGAATGATAATATTGCTACTTTTCGAACGTCGTCTTCGGCAATAAATAACTTTCTTGAAATTTGACTCAATCATTTTATGGTGTTCCTTTATTTTAAAATACTATGTTACTTAAGCTGAGTTATTATTTTTTAGCTGTTCTTTCGATTGGCATCATAAAAAAGGGTGATTTTTTTTTCACATTTTAGTCGGTTCGATTCCCAGATGAAGCAAGTAATTTTTAGAAAATCTATGAATGCAGAATTACTAACTTTTAAAAATAACATAAAGTCTTCTTTGAGCAAAATTCACTATCTACGATATTTAAGGTACTTCCCCTTCATGTCCCATAAGTTTGGGACGCCCTGTATAATATTTTTTCATCGAAATCGTTACGCATAATATCGATTGTCCTAATTATTGTTGTACATAATCATTATTGAATCGAAAATATAATTATCTTAAACTACGTGTGCATACACTTTATAATTCGTAATATATGATGTACTCATGCTGTTTGGACTTATATCATCATCATCATTATCATATCAACTGAAAGACGTCCAAAATACAACCGGTGCTCATATATAACTAGGTTACTGTAGTGTAGTTTCTAAGTTGTTGCAGTATTGCTGATGATTACATCAGATTAGATATTAATCTAGCACTATTGGAGCTAACCCGTGGTATATTAAAGCACACCACAGCTGATATACGTCTAATTTATAGTATAATAGCGTCTCCTTAACGCTAGCAGCATACAAGTGATCTACAGTAACACTAAGTAGTTAGGTATAAATACACTTTAAAATGGATGGTTAGTTTTAAAATGGCGTGATATGTCGGTAACCATAACATACATTAGATACATATTGGTAACAGTAAATTAATGTGTTTATTTAAATATTTCGTATTTAACTATATATTCAAAATTCAGGGGGCATGACAAAAACATGAATAATATGCTCTTAGTTCATCAATACAATTTGAAGCGCAAGATAAAAATAACCGCTATAATGCACGCACAACAACTAAATACTGCAAGATAAAAACATGGAGATTATAAACTTACCAATGTGAAAGCTACGGTAGCCTAGTGGTTCAGGCATGCGGCTGTCAAGCGGCGGTCGTGGGTTCGAATCCTGGCTCGTACCATCGAGTTTTTCGGAACTTATGTTCGGAATATTTACCGTTAGCTTTTCGGTGAAGGATAACATCGTGAGGAAACCGGTCTTATCCCAATAAGGTCTAGTTTTCCCTCGGGGTTGTAAGATCAGATGGCAGTCACTTTCGTAAAACTAGTGCCTATGCCAAATCTTGGGATTAGGTGTCAAAGCGGACCCCAGGCTCCTTTAGGGGCATTACCGGGAATAACGCTAGGAGGATGATGAATGAGCTGTAAAACTGAGGCCTCTTTCCATGATAGAGACGTTTCTATCACGGATATAAGACTCCTTATATCACTGAAATTCAACTAAATCTGGTACGTTTTTGCTAGTTGGGCTTAACATACTTACTGACGTAAAAACAGTGAAAATTTCCTTCATAATTTCATCATGACTGGTTATTTGACTAGACAATATGAGTCTGTCCACGATACTAAGTTCTGTATTCTGTTTAGTGTCTCCTTCTAAGTTCAGGATCTCCCTTTTCTTATCCTCGTCCATCGAGTCCAGAACTTTCAGTCTATGTTTTACAATACTATCTCCCAATTCGAAAATCTTCTTCATCATAATGATTTGCAGTTGATAATACTTGGTCATCCAGTAAATTGGGTATATTTGAAGGTACCATGTGATCATTCTCTTAAAAATTATTGAATATAAGCTGAAACAGTAACAAAGCCCTTTAAATAAATACGGAACAAGAAAGAAATATAATGGTATGTCTGTCTGTAGCTTTTCCACGTTTAGTCAATCGTATGTATTTTAATCTGGGGGCACGGCAGTGCCCCGCCAACTCGAGCAAAACAGCGGCACGGCCGTACCATCCTTTTTTCGAAGCAGTTCAGGCCATTTTCGACCCCCTTACTTATTGCCATCAACATTTGCGCGCCTTGGAACAACCACTTGATGTTCATTATGTCACGGAGACATTTGAGGTGGTATCTGTCGAGTGTACGGATGTGCTTGCGGTAGAGGACCCATGTCTCGGATGAGTACAAAAGATTCGGCAGCACGACAGCCATATAGACACTTATTTTGAGTTTAGAGTTTAAGGACATGAGAGCGAAAGATTTTGGGCCGCAGCTCACCATATTATTTCAGATTCTAGGATGAATTGAGACTTTATTGTGCTGCCAAGATATTTAAACTTTGCCACTTCCGTCAGAATTTCTCCACCAATGCTTACACCAGAATGAGGCACGTTGTGAGAGAAATGTTTCATCATTCTTCTTCACATTTATTTTAAGGACAAATTCAGTGCAAGCATCCTTGAGATTCGACATTAAGCGTTTAAAGCTATACGTAGTATTCGAGACAAAGCACAAGAAGCAGAACTTTGCGATGTTGAATAGTCTCCATCCATGCGGACACGAATACTTAGACCCTCTTCCAAATACTTCAACTTTTCGGACGACGACAGCAAAGTACAGCACAAAAAGAGTTGGTGCAAGGACACAGTCTTACTGAAACACCCACAGGTAACAGGAAATAGCTCTGATTATTCGCCGTTGACAGAAATGCAGCACTTCATGTCATCACGCAGAAGTAATGTCACGAATTGTCAGGGCATCTCAGCTTAGACAATAATAACCAAAGGGCTTCACGAGGAACGCTGTCGAATGCCTTTTCAAGATCAACAATACAAAGGAAAATAGGTTGATTTTGCTCTCGGCTCTTCTCAAGCAGCTTATAGACTGAGAAGATGGCTTCGCAGGTCCCTCGAGCTGGTCGGAAGCCAAATTGAGTTTCAGGCAGAATAGATGTCAAGGAGAGGGAATTATTTTGTTCAATCAGTCCTGTAATCAGTGTCTTTCCTATTAACTTGGAATAGTAGGTAATGAAGTCTCATCAGCAAACATGACAATGCCTGATGTTTGGCTTACCATATATGGCAAATCATTTACATAAACAAGGAACTGGTATGGCCTAGAATACCTTGAGGTACTCCCATCTGCACCACTGTCTGAAGATTTTAATGAAAAGTACGGTATTTAGTCCGAGTGCCGGGAGAAGGACATAATGATACTTTTTGTCTCGGAAATAATTCTCTAAGGTATGTAATGGAAGGTGGAATTTTCCATAGAAGAGCGATAATTTTAGACCTACGCTTGCAAGAATTGAATAGCAAACAGCCTCTAAAACTATTAACTTATTATACTAGTAAAAGAGTAAAAGCTAACTTATAGTGTACTTACTCGTAAGTATCGTGGAGAATTACTTTATTTAGATGTGGCAGATTAAGACTCTGTTCTCTCGTTAAACCCATTAATGTTCCTAGAAAAAAAAGTCGAATATTAGATGAGTAAAAATATGACGTCGAGCCCAATTGTTTTGAATGTAAATTACAATTTAGTGAGAAACAATAAAAAGTAGATAGGTATTTTTTTTTATTTTTTTCGAATTAGATTATAACTTTTTATGATTTGTTTCGATAAAAAAAACAAATTTCACTCAATTGACAACATTTGGTTTAAAAAATGCGTATTATTTATATCTCATCGTCAACACCCTACTGCCCTAAAGGAGCCAGCGGTCCATTTTGACACCTAAGCTAAAAGCTAAGCTATAAGTAGGTATTTATATTTATTAAAAGTAGAACGTGTATTTTCTAAAGGATATACAACATGATAGTAGGTTATTTTCATCTATGAAAATTACATTATTTAAGTATTTTTTTATATAGTTTTTACCATAATAAATACGAATATAACACTATTTTGTTATAAAAACATAAGATTTAACTTAAATTTGAAAATTAAAATCGTAGTTTTATTTCTGTGAGTGACGTCAGAACAGCAAATGCAGAAATCAGATGGCGTACTTAAAGAGTCCGCAGTAAGCTCGATTCTTCATACAAACGTAGTTACGCTCTCATTTTAAAACTACGTGTTGGATTATAACAAAACTTTGCATATACAATGACATGAGGTATATCTATGTCTGTAATTAGTTTATGTAGTTTCAGATACCATAGTAAAAAAATACAGCGAATTTAAGTTTTACATACAAAACTTGTTTTTGCTGTATTTCATTTGTTTTATAAACTGGAACCATATAAACTAATTAAAGACATAGATATACCTCATTTCAATGTATATGCAAAGTTTCGTCGTTTCTCTGAGGCATGTCACATTCGTGGATTCCTCGAAAAAGCACAGCACAACATCACTTCTGAACAACTCATATAAATGCACTTTAAATCATTAAAAACATAATTTCATTACACATTACAACGTATATTATTTAGTTTAAATAATAAGTTATTAACAAGACCCTGAGAGAAAAGGTTGGCTGCAATTGATCCCTTATAGGGGGATAAGTTCGCCTTTGTACTTTGATCTATTGTGTGACATGTACATTCTTTAACCTGTCGTTGTGTACAATAAAGTGATTACATACATACATACAATCGGCTATTTTGTCTCTGGTACACGTTTACCCTAAACCGCTTCATGAAGTTTCAAGGTAGTTAGTTACCTGCAAATATCTGATTGAC
This sequence comes from Epinotia bilunana, assembly GCA_947049275.1. Classification (NCBI taxonomy): domain Eukaryota; kingdom Metazoa; phylum Arthropoda; class Insecta; order Lepidoptera; family Tortricidae; genus Epinotia; species Epinotia bilunana. The sequence continues at coordinate 7,732,110 of OX346271.1, read as the reverse complement.
CGAAGGCACTGTTGCCATGTTTGCAATGTTACGAGAAAGTATATTAGTTATTTGTACTTACGCATTAAATTGAGCGGACGTGCAGCTGTGCGTTTTTAAACGGTTTACGTAGTATGTATTTCCGGCGATGTTTTTTCATTTCCGTTGATAGTTATTTAAACATTTTAGAACGTCATTATTTGAAATTATTTTTCAACGTTTTATAGCTCGTTAGGTTCCTTCTTATGTTTGTGTTAAGATCATATACCTACTAATGGCGTGTATCATTTAGCCGTAATCACAACAATCGTTCGTGGGTGTCATTTCCCTGGCGTCATTTCACTGTATTTCTGTCCAGTAAAATGACGAACACGCCTACTACTGTTTTCGTTGTTTTTCATTATATATATTTCAATCGTACTTAGAAACATAAGATTCCATTAAAAATATTATATTTTTCTATATATCGTCATTCGCTGCCGTGAGGGTCAATTTGGAATGACACAAGTAATTTTAGTCGCCCTTTGCTACTAAACTATTGACTTTTACCGGTGCTTTATATACCTTTCAAATTCGAATGCATAGGTGTTTCATATTCGATAGAAATCGAATTTGTAAAAGTTATAATCCCTTGAACCAATCGCACTTTTCAAATAGAGCCGTCATGTCGCTGTCATGAGCGTCATGTTGGTGGCGTGAATAATTTTAATATCTCTTTGATCCTTAACTACACAGTTTAAACTAGTGCCTAATGTACATTTCAAATCCAAATTAATAGGTGTTTCGTAATTCATAGTTGCTTTGGGCAAAATCTAAAGAAATAAATAAGCCTTCGATATGACGCAAATATAATTTCAATTATTCACCCAAAAATACCAGTGGACTATCGAATCTATACGAACATTTTAAATTATATTAAAAAAAATCGTAGAATAGCCTATTAACATTAACTAAACTAAATGAGAACTAGGTTAAATCTAAAAAAGGCATTCGGGGCATTGTACCTACTTAATATGTCGTCGTCTAGTAGTCAGAACATATGACATGTAGCTATGACTATAGCTTACTATGAGGTTAGTTCGATGTGTGTAAGAATGTGTCCCCTAGTATTTATAATATATTATAACACTATAAGTACGATCTCTCATTTCATTTATATAGAAAAAAGTAGGATCCCGCGATATAACGCCACGTTCCAATTTCAGAATCGTGTTCCACGCTAGCGTAAACTGGACTTTTACGCGCAGATTTTGAGCGATAAAGTAAGCTTTTCCGAGCTGATGAGGTGAGTGTTTTGTGTAGGTACCTTAGATTTTCATAATACGCAGGAGACAACTTGTGCGTGAAAACATTTTTTGTGTAATGTTTCGAAGAATCACGCGGGTTTAATGCTCCTAAAATTTAACCAGCTACTTACTGCAAACAGTGTACGTGGTGCCCAAAACAATGTCATCATAAATGTCAAATGATTCTCCTCCTAATTTAGCCGCTAGTCGCTTCACCGTGTCGTTTGCTTCTGCATTGATGATATCGCTGTAATTCTCTAACGCTCTTTTTCCATAGTTAGGTAGCAATGTCTTCCTGGATATTCGCCATGTACGCCCTGGAATTATAAAGAAAGCGTGTTGCCGGTACCATCGCCAACTGTTAACTGACCATCCGTGCACTTTATTTGCATTTTAATAAGGTTCAATAGAAATACAGGATGGTTAACTGTGTTGGCGTTTTACAAGAATAATTAATGTGATAGTTTCTTAATTTTTATTGCAAAATACTTTAAAAGTGTGTGCAATTTGCTGCAATCCAATCTTAAATGTAGACAAACTTGGATGTGTCCAACTAGATGAAAAAATAATGTTTCCTTTAAAAAAAAAAAATGCTGCCCAATTGCTTGTGTCATTATATTCTCTCAGCTAATCCTCGACTAACTAATCAAGGAAGATGAGCTTAAACAGTTCATCTTTTTTGGTTTTTGGCAGAATGTCTTGGTTATATAAATTGAAAGCTGCAAGCTACCTGAACCACTGAGAATGCCGTTGCCGCAGAAATCAGCTATGTATTTGTACTGTGGACCTTTGACGTTTATTTTAGAACTTGAAAGCAGCGTCTGCAAAAATGATCATTATCATCATCATCAGCCCGTTTACGTCCCACTGCTGGGCACTGGAACCCATGGATGAGAGGGAATCGGCCGTAGGCCCCACGCTGGCCCAGTGCTGTTTGGGGACTTCACATACACTTCTTCGCAGATGTATGCAGGTGGCTCACGATGTTTGGCTTCACCGAAAAGCTATTAGTACCTAAATATCAAATACTAGCTTCTGCCCGCGACTCCGTACGCGTGGAACTCGTTTATATCAATTCAAATACACCCCCGATTTCACACCCTTAGGAGATTATTTCCGGGATAAAAACTATCCTATGTCCTTCCCCGGGACTCAAACTATATCTATACCAAAATTCATCTAAATCGGTTCAGCGGTTTAAGCTTGAAAAGGTAACAGACAGACAGACAGACAGACAGACAGACACACTCGCATTTATAATATTAGTATAGATTATTCCGTAAGTGCATAATTTTCGAAAAACTGCTAACAGCCGGGATTTGAGCCTACGACCGCCGGTTGACAGTCGTATGCTTGAGCCACTAGACTTAGCCGTACCGTAGCTGCAAAAATGATAATTAAATATAAGTATATAATTTATTTATTTTAGAAGAATAGGGGTGTAGATACCAAATAAAATAATGGATAATGTCATATTTTCTCGAAAAAGGATTAAAAATATGGTCAAATGGAGAAAAAATCAACGCAAAAGGATAAATAATCACGAAGTTATAAGAGTTCAAAGTATTAAGAAGAGGTATGTTCTGTCCCTTTTTCGCAAAACGCAAATTCATATGAAACGATGACGTTCGCAGCTTGTGACGTCACTAGAAGACGGCAACGTGCCGTGCCCCATCGTGTTCGGCGCCGCCATCGACGCGCGGCTCGCTCTGCGGCAGCTTCGCATATTGTGACGTCACGCACTGTTTGCGTTTTCTCTCTCTAAGAAGCAATATTAAAACGGTTGTAGCTTCGTAAATCGTAATTCTTTGAGATATCTGAATGGGATTTTCGTCAGTAGGCATATTTTTGTTGTCTACTTTCCTTTGGAGTATTAATAATAATTTTCGAGTCGAACCTCTATTGCAAAAGCAGAGTTGTAAGGTGACTGTAACCCTCAAACTTCTCTCTCAATCGTTCGTTAATGTTAGCTTAATGTTCCTGGAAACCGCTTAATCCCGAGATTCAAACCCAGGACCATCAGTTTTGTAGGAAGGGTCACACCCACTATGCGAAACTGGTCGTCACTTCGTTCTTTCTCTCCTCGCTTAACAACACACCTACAATACACGCCACATAAGGCTGCGTCTGAAGTTAGCCTCGAGGTGCCTCCCGCACACCACTCGAACCCCTGTGACACCTTTGGGACGCTGCCAACACCAGGGGCGCAAACTTTTATGTATTCAGGTCTTACTTTAGATCTACTAATTAGCGTATTTACCTTAATGTCATCAGGATCGCTGACCAAAATGTTTAAGTCTGGTCCAACCCATATGCGCAAAATGTCACCGTATTCTTGTATCAGGTTACCAATAAGATCTGCCAACTCTGTAACAATACTTTTTATTTAATTGTCACAATATGCTACGTGGGTATACAAACCCAACGCTGCCAGTGTAGTAGTAATTGTTGACTATACGTGAAGCTCTTTGTACGCAGAGGAAAACTACTTAGGGGGGGGGGGGTCACATGACTCGAACAAAAATCAGGGCTTTAAAGCCCAATATCTCGCAAACTAATCACTAATTTGAAAAATAGTTTAATGCAACACATTATTTAATTGTTATTATCGTTTCGTATCAATTAAACGTGGAATTTACCACATGGTCAACTTTTAAACGATACCTATGATATTGAGAACAAATATTATGAAAATATAAAGCATCATCATCTGAAGCTAGGGTTTGCTATCCGGATATCCGCCAAATTTCAGTTCCGGATCTGACAGGCTCCTGTATCCGGATTTTTCGGATATTACGGATCCTTAAAATTCAACCATGAAAACCGAAAATACCGCGACAAAATGAAGTTTGTACCGAGTCCACGTTAAAAACGGAATGACATAATGTAGATCATTCTCAATCTCTATTTGTATTCGCCACTTCTTCATCCCAGATTCGATTATTTTTGTTTTTAATTTATTAGTCACAACATTGCGGAATTTGATGTCGAAAGTTGGCGTTGGTTCAAATCAGGGATCGGAAACCGGTATTTTTTGTATGGGAACGAAAACGTTATTTTTTCGTTCTTTGTTAATTATATCCATTCTAATTGGGCAATCTAATAATACGCAGTCGTTACCTCAAAACACATCTGAGTCCTAAATATGTGGTTATTTCGAGGTTCTTGCAAAAAACCGGTTCCGATCCCTGGTTTAAATGCACTGATCCACCGTAGGCACTAAGTTATCATATAGATCCAATATTACCTAGACTATAATGTACCTACCTACTTACTAAAGACTTAGTTTAATTAGATGTTCCTAAAGAAATATTAAAGAAGTATATTTGACACATTGTATCTTTGATTTGACACAGTAAGTAAAAAGTAAATGCAGCAACAATACCTACGTTTTATAATTGTAATCAATTTTTAGTATTATGGTCTTGACTTATAATATGATCATGTAAAATAAGAATAGTGCGCTATATATAGTTTTTCACCGTTTTGCCATATCGAGACATACCTAGTCTTATTAGCCTAATGGAATGTCCCTTGCTAAACAAACACCTCTTCCCTTGATTTTCACAATTTCCGTGTTGGCTCTTCTTCCAATCGATTACTGAGTAAGGCGTCCGCGTCATCGTGTCATTTTATTTTACAACCCTATCGAATTAACTGTATACATAGAGCTCCAGGCACGGGAGTTAACGCGACCTGGTTGTAGTTATTCAAGTGACAGCGAAAGCTGAAAAGTGACTAAACTAACTTTGCGTTGGTTTGTAGTCGTAAGTTAAAAGTTGAAACAAAATAAAGTTGTATACCCCTTATGACCTCGGCAGTGCGTTATCTATTTGAAATCTTTCAGGTATATAAATACGGTGGTATAGCAGTTTTTAGTTTTTTCTTAGTTTGACCTTACAATTTCTACTTTATACCAAAAAAACATCGTGGATCCGTTTTATCCGAAAAATCCGGATATCCGGATCCGTTCGATTTAAATATCCGAAATATCCGGATCTGAAATATTGGCGGATCTTGCAAACCCTATCTGAAGCCCAGCCCCCCTATTCTGTAACTTGTTTTAGGCTCACCTCAACACTGACTGCGATGCATAGTAACTAAGCGTAAGTAGAGGTCTTGTTTCGTGACGGGTGACCGGCGGGGTGAGCCGCATTAGCGCGTAGCGAATAACAGCCCAGGACAAGACTTGTCCGTTGTGTGACGTTGTCAGCTTCATGTTTTTTTTTCCATTCTATTTGTTCTCAGTATCATATCGTTTGACTTGTAACGCGTTAAAAAAAAACCAAGTTTTTTTACCAATTACCTTCAGGAGGCACCATTAATTGCCATGCATTTCCCAGGATCGGTATGGCAGGTGGGCCCGGAAGTTTTTCGGAGATATCCAGCAATTTCCTGTTTTTCGTTCGCCATCTCATCCAGAAAAGTAAAATCGCTGTCACCAGTACGAGTAGTAAAATGAACCACACCATTCTGGAACAGACGCCAATAGCTTTTTTATACTTTCTAGGCTATTCAACTGTCGTGGACCTAAATAATGTTGTAATATGTAAGTAATCAATATAAAATATATTTATGTTTAAATAACGAATAAACATTAGACAACTAAATTGTATTTATAATTCATCTACACCTATAATAAAGAGGAAAGATTTGATTGTTTATGTGTTTGTATTGTACCTATAGGCTGACGTCACGATCTGCAAGCGTTTTCTTTCTCTAACAAGCAACATTAAAACGTTTGTAGCTTCGTAATTTTTTGAGATATTTGAATGCGATTTTCGTCATAAGCATATTTTTTGCCTTCTTACATTTTAAGTAATAATCTAATAATACATTTTGAGTCTACACCCCTATTGACTCAGTTTCTGTGTGCCACTTTGGGAGCGCTTATAACCTCTCTGCCTCTGTTTTATATTCTTCCTTGCGTCCTGTTCCTCATTGCTGAGGGGTCGTGAACTCCCCAATGTGAAGTTAGTTTTTTCCGCACGATGTCTCTCCATCTGTCCCGGTCCTTGGCAGCATGGAGTGCTTCATGCATGTTGGTATCCGGTGTCGAGCGTATTTGATCGGCCCATCTAGTATGGACTCCTCCCTCTTGGTCGTTTGCCATTAGGGATTGCAATCCAGCAGCGTTTTCAATCAAGCTGGGTTTTTGCTAGATCGGTATTAATCCAGCTGGATCCAGCGCCGATCCAGCAGTTTACCGGTTTTACAGGTAAAAAACACGTGGTGCAATTTTACGGATTTTTAATAATTAAAATTTAAATAACCAGACAAAGCAAGGATAACAAGGCGTAGTTTTTAAATTATAAGATTTATAAGCATATATTAAAAATCAACAAAACTTTACTTATGCTCGACTTAGCGGCGGCACTCCCGAGCCCAATGATAGAAAGTAGGTAAGTTCAAATCTCATAATAACATGATACAAGACGGTACAAAAAAATAAAATTGCCCCAATAACTTGTGTGCAATTATTCGCCATCACCGTTGTCAGTATTTAATGTATACAATTTAAAATTTACTTACACAATTTATTTTCTTATCGACATTTGTATTAAGTACGTAATTACAAAAATGTATAATTTTCATCAAAATATGTAGTGCTGATTGTTTTCGACTGTAAAAGATACCTACTCGTAGGTACTGTAATGTTTCTATGACATTTATTTATTGTCATATATGTATTATGTAGGTAACTACACTTGTATAGTCTTTCTTATAGTTAAGTTATTTATGTTCTGTTTTCACTTACTCAAATCATATCTTTTTTTTCATCGTTTCCATCACCCAAAGGTTGTCCGGAAGAGATCGCTTTTGAGCGATAAGACCGCTTGTTGTCTACCATTGTTTATGTTTAATTTACCTCTATTTTTACTTTTATCTACTATTTCTGGTGAGCAATAAAGAATATTTTTATTGTATTGTATCGAGATTTATATTACTACTAGATACTTATTGCCCGCGACTTCGTCAGTGTAGAACTTGATTGCTATTAAATTATTGTGGGTAGTATCGCCGACCCAAACAAAGTTCTACCATCTTAAGGGATGATTTCTGATATAAAAACTATCCTATATCCTTCCAAGGGTCTCAAATTATCTGTACGAAAAATTCCATCTAAATCCGTTCACGGATTAAGCGTAAAAGGTAACAGTGCGATAAGTTCATTAGTTTAAATTGCAAAATTTCAATTGTAAACTCCGTTTTTACAAATATAATATCTTAAGAATCATCAACAGACGTTTCTGCTTAAATTGTATATTTTTGCATAATGTAGGTACCTATTAAGGAAAGCTACATTACTGGAACTGTTTGCTTAAATCAGTCCAGTAGTTTTACTCACGTTAGTTCGGGCTATTTGTATAGTTTTGAAAGCAAACTTATCTAATGCTAAAAGACGGAGAACTTTCCATCTCCTTCCTCCGTCCCCATTTAACGGTGTTAGAGAATAAATTATTTTGATTAAGCCCCTTTACCCCCTTATTTCACCCCTTTAGGGGGCAAATAGATCTACATATTATAAAAGAAACCTTCCTGCTTTCATGTTTCTAGCCACAGTTTAATAGTTGAATTAGGAAAATATCCCTTATCAATGTTTTTGACTGTACATTAGGAGCTTGTGGCCAAAGTTTTACACGTCTAACTCTAAAAACGACATGATTCCCATACAAACTTTCTATTCTTTTATAACCCTCTTAGGGGAAGAATGTTTGAAACATCGCTTATCACTTGCTTTGCTTTTGAGTAAGATACCTTCAAACAAAGATTCAAGTCTATAACTTTCCAAATGAACGATTTCTATACAACGGTTCGACCCCTATTTCACCCCCTTAAGGATTGAATTTCGTAAAATCCTTTCTTAGTACACGTCCACGTACTGGAAAGTACATATATTCCAAATTTAATGCTTATAACTTTAGCGGTTTAGGAAATCACACATTACTTATGTGAACTTTCAACCCCTATCTTAACCCCTTCAAGGGATGAATTAGAAAAAAAACCCTTATCAATGTATTTGACTGTACAATAGGAGTTTGTGATCGAAGTTTTAAGTAAGTAAGTGTTTTATTTGTAAACTTAGGTACCTAATTACAGATGTCGTATTTTTTACAGATTCACTATGTTTTGCCAACAGGCGTACAAAAACTTTGAATTTAATAATAAAGTACCTTATAGCTACTATCATGCATACTAAATTCAGGTGCCCTTTATACAAATTATAATTCTATAGTAAAGTCAGTAATGGTAGTTAAACAATCTTTTTTTTTAAAAATAAAATAGATTATAGATGAAAAATGATAAAAATTATAAGACATAAAAAGATAAAAATAAAAAATAATATAATATAATTAAGTGAATCAAAGAAATGTCAATTTATTTTATCATTAATATAATCTGAAATGGAATAATAACATTTAGGTATGTATTAATAATGTCATTAATTTATTTTTTAATTCCAATATATTTAATGACTTCAGGTTAAAGGGTAAGTGGTTATAAATTTTACTGGCCAGACAATACACACTTTTTTGCCTTAATGCGGTCTTTGCAGGAACTATGCAAAGATTTAAAGTATGTTTCTTTCTCAAGTTTCTATTAGAGATATCACTGTGCCTTTTTAATAAGCTCGTATTGTTTTGTCCGACTGTCTTGAGGTTCACACAGGACGTTTTCAGGTATGGGGACCTTATCAACATACACTTGGTCTTTGAAATATGTATAGGATTATGCCATTATCGTGCGACCACTCAAGTATCTTATTAAAATCCGCCTGCAGCCGGCACTGTATGACCGCGACGTCCCGGTCGGCGTACATCAGGCACGTGTCGTCCGCATACATGTACACGGAGCAGTGCTCGACAACGTTGCTGATGCTGTTCACGTGCATGATGTACCCGACCGGCCCGTACACGGACCCAGTCGGTACCCCATATTTTATGCTAGCTTCGTCACCCATTTCACCATCGATCTCGCATCGTTGCAATAGGGATTGGAAAGTGGTCTGTTATGTGGTCGTGTACACCGTACACAATCGACCGAGCGAGCGAAGCGTCTATGCTTCAGCATGGACGAAAAAACGTTTTTCCTCATGTCTGGATGTTTGGATTTCCCCCTGTTCTCGCCTAGAGCTCGCATTTCTCAACAGATTCTTATGAAATTTTGTGAGTAGGTTCGGTAAGTAGATATACAGAATTTTTATGTCGTCAGTTTTTTGAAATTTTGAAAAATGGCGGCGATATGGGTTGAAAACGTAAAAAAATACAAAAGAGGGGTCAGCGTTGACCACTAACTTGGTACAAATTTTATGTTCCGTCCACTGTATCTTGAACTCTGATATAATGATGGTTTCCTATGTTCGAATTTCAAATAAATAATCTCTAAAGCAAAAAAAAAATTTGCGTTCCATTTTTAAATTTCGAATATCTCAAAACTTTGGAGTGTTTATATTATTTGGATTTATCTAGATAAATGATTTTGGCTTTTCTAGAAGGACTTTGGTGCTTACTGATGGTTGGAATATTTAAAATATTCAGGGAACAGAGGTAACGTAATTTGGTTACTTATCTGCTTAACAAAATGAATTTCATAGCAAAACGAGGGAAATTTAGTCAATTTTCTAACGTTTTCTGCCAACCCCAGCAGCAATGTTTCGGGATGGAGATAATACATTACAGAATGAGGCGTTGATGGCCTTATGAGAGGCCTTTACCGACGCAGATGGAGGTGGTTTTACTTTTAGTGAGTATGGGGGCCAGACCTAATTCTGGAACCCTTTCCTTTTTTTCGTTTAACCAGAATCAGGAATGAAACTTCTTTTTCTACGAATTGAAGAGGAAAAGAGAGTAAGCAGATTGGCGGAACAAACCAATCGAGACTATTGACCGAAGCCGGTCCGTTCCAGCTTGGCCCAAAATCCATCTTTCGTATGTTTGGATGTCCGAATGTCTCGCAGTTCTTGCCTACAGGCTGCAGTTCTTCACCGATTTTCGTGAAATTTTGTAAGCAGGTTCAATAATTTATAGGTACAACTATTTCTTTTTGTCACATCAATTTTAGATTTTTTTTCAAATGGCTACGATTTTCACACATTATTATAACAAAATCGGAAAAAAGGTGTTTATTTAATTAGGTACCTCGACATTTCGACGTTTTTTTGATAATAGCCACGATTCAACCGTTTTGAAACAAACCCACGAGATCTACAGCTCACAGAGTCACTAGTAATTCATTTAACTAAATAACTACTTAATTACGTGAAAACAAACCTATTTAGTGGTAGACAAACGTCAAACAATATTCAAATCCGAACAAAAGTTGAAACTTAGTAAAATGTTTACGGTGACAGCAATTGATTAAATGTGTTCATTATGAGATGTTTAGGTAGTAGTTATAAGGATTCAAAATACTTACATTTTACAAAACAAACAATTCGGCAGTGGAAGACACTTATTTAGTGAGCGAAATTAGTGTAATGGCTTAATGGCTACCTGCTGCCTTGTATTTATACAACTTTCGGGCGTTGCGGTTCGGGTCAGTGCGGGGTAACAACACTGACGGCACGCGCCAATGGCAGACCGGCAACGTCGCTTTAGCCATGGGCTGAACGCGGGAACGTGTAAACACAATGATTTTTATACGTTTTTAACAGATTTCCAAAAAAAGGAAGAGGTTCTCAATTCGGCTGTATTTTTTTTTCTTTTTTTTCAATGTTTGTTGCCTCAGAACTCCGTCATTGATGAGCCGATTCCTAATTTTTTTTATTTTTTGTAAGTATATGCTTCCAGGTGGGTCCCATTTTTTCCAAAAATTCAGTTGGATCATGGAATCCTTGAGGAATTGAGGGAATTCCTCAATTATATTAGGCACGCGTGTAGTGATTTTGGTATTTTCTATTATAACTCGTGTATTTACACCTGGAAATCATAATTTGGTGGAGTGGAATTGATGATGAAGATATGACTTATGGAATTCCTCAATTAGGTACTTAAAAGTACAAAAGTACGTCACAGATTCTGATAAGATTCCGTTGAAATAGCAACTAATGAAATGCCAAAGGTGATCCTTGTGGAATCGACGGAAGTCCTCAAATATTATCGGGCCACATACAGCGATTGGGTTTTTTTCTCTGATAATCAACGCATTCGCTCTCGGAAATCAGTTCATGTGGTAAATTGGAAAATAATTGAAGTCCAGCGCCGCCTGCTGGTAGAATTCATGTATGTATGAGTGCATAAACAACATACTAATATCGAAAACAGAGCTTTTTTGGACCATTTTTAAATAAATCATAAAAAAAACATAAAAACTTGTGCAAATGTATAGATAAAGAATTGAGAACCGAAAAGTGTTTAGCCCAACCATATATATATAGTTTTGACGGAGGAATATCAACTCAAAACCCGTCAAAACTAGCCAAAAAGCGCGGTATGGGAAGTGTGACAAGTTTCTATGGACTAACAGCTACCGGCGCCATATTTAACGATGATCGGTCTGCAATCGTAGTTGGTGCAACCCGCCCTTAAGAGTCCGCAGTAAACTCGATTCTCCATACAAACGTAGTTACGCTCTCATTTAAAAACTACGTGTCGGATTGTAACGAAACTTTGCATCTACAATGACATGAGGTATATCTATGTATGAAATTAGTTTATGTAGCCTCAAATACCATAGCAAAAAAATACAGCGAATTTAAGTTTTTCATACAAAACTTGTTTTTGCTGTATTTCGTTTGTTTTATAAACTGGAACCATATAAACTAATTACAGACATAGATATACCTCATGTCATTGTATATGCAAAATTTCGTTACAATCTAACACGTAGTTTTAAAATGAGAGCGTAACTACGTTTGTATAGGAAGGTGAAATTCGGCCGAGCTTACTGCGGACTCTTAAGCTTTGACGTGGGAGATCTTTAAAGCGGTCTACTAATGGCAGCTTTTATATAACTTTGTAAAGCTCATGTCGTACCTACGCCTACGCCATGCTTGGACGTTTGGACGCGCCTTAGTCTTGTCCGGACCATAGACCGTGATTTAGCCGGTGCTTATTATTACGGATTTACCTATCGTCACTAGCGCTTAATCGTAATACATCCAGGACACATGAATGCGCTGGATCCAGCAATTGCAATCCCTATTTGCCACTCACCTTGCCAGTAACCATCAGCTGCTCCAGGTTGTTTCCTTCTTACCGGGTGGTTTAAATTACATCATTGTTATTAAGTGCATTAAGTTTAGCCCTTCCTAGTACCTAACTAAATGTTGGATACGTTTGCCTGAATGACGATTGATGACACGTTGACTTCAAGCCCCGAGACTACAACGCTTGTTGACGTTGGGCCTAGTAGGATTCTCCTAAGTTATGTGTGTGAAACAAGTGAATTGATTATCATATCGCGAGCTGAAGTCGCGAAACAGGGGCGCTGTGAGCTGTAGAACTCGCGAGACTGTCTTTTTGAATAATAATTGAAAACGATGAGAGAGTGGGCTGATATCCTGCGTAATTAAATCAAAGTATGATTTACCTTTTGTATACGTAGTTTTAATATTAAAACGGACATGTATTCACGTTACAATTCAGTTTATATGACAGCGACAAAAACTATAACACAAGAATGACATTGAATCCAAAAGAATGTAGAAAAACAGGATTCAAATTTGACATAATATTTCTCACTATACGAAGTTGGCAAAGAGTTCGCAACAATAATAATAAAAAAATGAAAATCTGGTTCAGTATGAATCGGTCAAAACCGTCACTTGCCGGAATATCCCCATTTCATATATTACCAACCTTTGTTTGACTCATACAGTAGGAAAATATGTGTCGATTATATTTCCTGAAATTGCAAATTGCTGCTGTATTTTTATTCTAGACATTTAAGCTGATTCGTTCTGTAAAGGCTAAATAGCACCATGTAAATTTACACGTCGTTATATTAATTAAAAAAAAGACGATGGTTTAATTAAAACTTCAACAAAAGGTTTATTCTTTAAATTATAAATAAACCTTAAGCGTGAGGAAGCAAATTTTGACCAACGTGACATAGAACATAAGTTGTTATTAAACTTAGATCATACCCTGTAAAATATTCGCAAAAAAAACACGATTGCTCTATGATATGCACGCACCAGTTCGTCCAGTCCAGGTCAAACATCTTCATGCTCCTTGGCTCACAAAGGAAATCAAGTCGCTCATTGAAAGGAAAAATCTTGCCAAAGCCAGGTACAAACATGACGCGTCAGATACGAACAAAGCCCGATTTCACAAGTTGCGCAACCGGTGCAGCACTGTTTGTGGTGACGCTCAAAGGCATCACATTCATAAGTCTTTTGAGAATGGTGACCCTGCTAAAGTGTGGAAATTTCACAAGTCACTTGGAGTTGGTAAATCTCAACATAATTCTTGTTCCATTAACGTCGACATTGATCTTCTGAATCAGCATTTTGCCTCTACAATCTTTAGTGGTCCTGCCAAGTCCAGGACCCTTGATTCTCTTTCATCTCTTCCAACTCCAGATTCAACTCCTTTTTTTCTTAATCGTTTCACCGACAGTGATGTTATAAAGAACATACTATCTATTACCTCAAATGCCGTTGGTGTCGATAGCATAAGTCGTAACATGATCCTTCCCCTCCTTGACCTCCTTACTCCTATAATTACCAGCATCCTCAATGCTTCTATTACGTCAAGTATATTTCTTTCGACATGGAAGAATGCTGATATTATTCCTCTACCAAAGAAGTCCAATTCTTCCACTTTCTCAGAGTATCGACCTATTTCCATTCTTCCTTTCCTTTCTAAAGTTGTTTTTCCTTTTTAAAGTTTCCAGCAACTTAATCCTTTTCAGTCTGGCTTCCGTTTGGGTCATAGTACGGCTTCTGCTCTCGTTAAAATTACGCATGACATACGGTCAGGTATGAATGATTAGAAGTTGACAGTGTTAACGTTTCTTGACTTTAGTAACGCGTTCAACACTGTTGACTTTGATCTCATGTTGGCGATACTGCGTTTTTATAACATAATATATCTCCTGCGGTAATTGTATGGTTTCATAGCTATTTAACCGGACGTCGGCAGCGTATAAAGGTGGATACTTCCCGCTCCTCATGAGGACACACCATGGTGTAGCACGTTAGACGGCGTTTCGCAGGGCAGCGTGTTATCTCCACTTTTATTTTCTATTTTCATAAATTCCATTACTCGTAATCTATGATCGTCATATCAGCTTTATGCCGATGATCTTCAAATTTATTCCCAGGCTCAGGTCAACGATCTGCCATTGGTCATCTCAGCTACGAATTCCGATCTAGTACGCATTTCAGACTGGACAAGTAATTATGCTCTCAATTTTGACCCAGCAAAGACCCAGGCTATCATCATCGGTAGTGCTAAGATTATTTCTAGACTTGACTATGTTAGTCACCCACCGATTTTGTTTGAAGGCGTTTTGGTCCCGTACTCTCTGCAAGTTAAGAACCTTGGCGTTATTTTGGACCGCACTCTTTCGTGGATGCCACAGATGAACGAGGTTAGCAGGAAGATGTTTGCAGCTGTGGGTTCTATGAGAAAGCTTCGTAATTTCCTTCCAATTGCTACCAAAGTTGCTCTTGCTTATTTTTTTTTGTTTGTAAGTATTATGCTTCCAGGTGGGTCCCATTAAAAAAAAAACAATTGGTTTTTTTTTTTTTTTTTATGATATAGGAGGCAAACGAGCAGTCGAATCACCTGATGGTAAGCGATAATCGACGCCCATGGACACTTACAACACCAGAAGAGTTGTAGGTGCGTTGCCGGCCTTTAAGATGGGAGTACGCTCTTTTCTTGAAGGCTTGAAGGTTATAACGGTCCGGAAATACCGCAGGCGACAGTTCATTCCAGAGTTTGGCTGTGCGAGGCAGAAAGTTTCGGGAGAAACGCACAGTTGAGGACTGCCAACCATCTACGTGGTGAGAATGGAAAAGCTGTCGCGTAGGGCGATGGCGGAAGGAAGCGGCGGGGATTAATCCGAACAATTCATCGGAACACTCCCCATGGATGATGGGATCCATGAGGAATTGAGGGAACTCCTCAATTATATTAGGCACGCGTGTAGTGATTATTGTATTTTCTATTATAACTCGTGTATTTACACCCTGAAGACCACAGATGACTTATGGAATTCCTCAATTATGTACTTAAAAGTACAAAAGTATATCACAGATTCTGATCAGATTCCGTTGAAATAGCAACTAATGAAGTGCCAAAGGTGATCCTTGTGGAATCGATGGAAGTCCTCAAATATTATCGGGTTACATACATCGATTGGGTTTTTTTCTCTAATAATCAATGCAATTACTCTCGGAAATCAGTTCATGTGGTAAATTGGAAAAGAAATGTGAAAATGTTCTCGTGGCTTGGCGGTGTACTAAATTGAAGTCGGTCTAAACTTTGTTTTTAAAGTAAATTATAGATTATAAGAATAAGAATAACTTTATTGTACCAACGACACTGTTACATAATAGAAAAGCGATATCCGGTGAGTCCCAAACTAGGCTGTATCTTGGAACTCATGGAGTTATGACGTACACTTATCTATAATTAGGTATAATTAGCTCCGTGACAGAAGTTGTGTTAAAAATATATATATATATCTCGTAATTTAATAAAAACAAGCAGGTAGGTAAGTGAGTTTGTGTGTGTGTACATGTATGTGAATGTGAGTTTGTCCTGTAAGTATATGTATGTGAGAGCGAGTAACATAGCTACTAAATAAGTAAGAGACTCCTAAATATACGGTCGTAGGAAACCTTCAGTATCATTATCATTATAAGAAAAGGTAGTAAACTCTCACATTCTCACCCATCTTTATTCTTTCTAACCCTGCAACTCCTCGCTACCTCAAGGAACGCTTTAAATTTATTTCTTCTGCTAGGTCTACTCAGAAGCTACTTCTGAGTGTTCCCCCATGAAACTGTAAATTTTACAACAATTCTTTTACTTTCCGAGCTGTTCGATTGCGGAATTCCTTGCCTAATGAAATTAAACGTGCTGTCTCGTCCCATTTTTAAAACTAGACTTAAGGATTACTATTTTTCTCTTCCGTAACTTGTCATTCCCACTTGGTGTCTGCTGTTTGTACATTTAGTTATTGTACTTATGTGTATGTAGGTTTACAAATATGTGTATTTATGTAAGTGTATAGTCTTTCTTATAGTTAAGTTTTTATATTTTGTTTTTTTTTCTGTTTTCACCTACTCAAATCATATCTTTTTTTGCATCGTCTCCACCACCCATAGGTTGTCAGGAAGAAATCGGTTTTTAGCGATAAGACCGCCTGTTGTCAACCATTGTTTATTTTTAATTTACCTCTATTTTTCTATTATCTTCTGTCTGGTGAGCAATAAAGAATATTTGTATCGTATTGTATTGTATGATTTAAAAAAAATGATTTTACTGAGTAAATACAAATAAAGTATTTTCTCGTAATCAACAACGCTTCGCTCGCTCGTTCAATTAATACTAGCTTCTGCCCGCGACTCCGTCCGCGTGGAACTCGTTTATATCGTAGCTCCATACAAATTTTCACCCTCTATTTCACCTCTTTAAGGGATGATAATCGGGATAAAAACCAACTAATGTCCTTCTCTGGGGCTCAAACTATCTCTATACCTAATTTCATCTAAATTGGTTCAGCGGTTTAAACGTGAACTATTATGTAACGTGCTGATCTCTGTACCTACTGTACGTGCCTACAATTTCAAATTGATTCATCGGAAATCTGCTAAAAACTCATTTAAGGTCGTATTTTTCTGTGTGCACTTCCCTTTACCACATGTTTTCAACATGGTACACAAAAAATACGTTGCATTTTAAAAAAAAACAATATCCATGTCAGAATATTAATAATACGACCGTCTTGCCCTCTTTGACCTTTCCTGAACGCAGACCTGTCTTCAATAACTATTGGTAAAATCAATTTGACCTCTAATATAAGAAATAAACGACCTCTACCTAATGACACCTCTAATATAATGAGAAGTACAGAAATACGAAGCAAAACAAAAAAACTGGCTGTGACAGACGGACAGTCTCCGAGTGATCGCATATGTGTTCCGTTGGACCAATTTTGGTACGGAACACTAATAGCAGATATTATTGACAGTATTTGTAAGTTAAAATGGAGATGGGCTGGGCACATCGCAAGGGCAAATGATGGACGCTGGAGTGAGCGAATAATGCATTGGTACCCAAGAGACGGAACCAGGACAAGAGGGAGATAGAGGCGCCGCTGAAGCGACGACATAGTGCAAGTTGCAGCCAAAAACTGGCAAAAACTGGCAAAGAAGTGCTACCGATCGCCAAGAACGGCATAATATCCAAACAAAACTAAATATTTATTTCATTTTATTTGATTTGCATGAAACAATTCAACTTAATGCATGCTCAATGTAGATGCAATCAAATAGTGTAATTAAATAATATAATTAGTTAAGTGAACAAGTTCCTTGACAATCCGGGGTTGATTGTCGGGACCGCCTCCCTGGTTTGCCTGCAGGTATTCAAGTATTTATTGCCTTGCCAGGTGCCTAGGGTATTCCAAATTTTTTGGTGTTCTACCTTGGTGTTTAGTCGCAGTGTGCTCCGCAGCCATGCAGAGGGTAGAGGGATCGTAGGTTCCGGTCCTATGGCTTCTGATTCTGAGCCTTCTCTAGCCATGCATCCGCTGCGTCGTTACCACATGAATTGCTGTGCCCTTTGATCCATTGCAGGGTTATGTCGCAGTTGGTATATACCTCCGATAGAATTTTGTGGCACTCGTGTATCAGCCCAGACGTTGTTGTGTGACCTTGCAGGGCTTGCAGTCCAGATCGACTGTGGGAAAGTATGCGGATGGGATATCCCCTTACCTCCCTGGAGGCGATTGCATGAGCGGCCACTCTACCTGGAAGACTGAGTTATGGATTCCTAATGGTGTCGAGATTCGTATGTTTAGGTCCTCCAAGAAAACTCCTGATCCGGTGCCTGACAAGCACAATTAAAGCAAGCCTAGCACAATTTATCTATCATTAAGTATTGTATATTACAAGTCGGAGAGTGCACGTTCGCGGGCGCAACATCTCGACGCGCCAAGTGAGTCCTTTTTCAACAGTCCGAATCTGTTATCCCGTGCTTTACTATAAGCTCATTTCGTTAATGAGAGCATGTTCTAGTTGTACTATTTTGACACACCTAGAACGGATACATTGGTATAATATGTGCGTAGATAACAAAATACGATCAGACTAGTCGCAAGGTGTCGCTACATTATAGATTAGAAAACAATAAGTATTCCGCGCGAACACCCCTGCTTTACTTTTTTCGTCATTTGACAATATTTTTTATCCTTTTTCAGGAAAATGCAGCATTATCGTTTATTTTATATGCTGTCTACACACCTATTGCACCAATTTGCCTCATTTTCGCGGCGTATAAACGTGTCTCAGCAGCATTTGTTCAACGTGTCTATCTCTTTTGATTACTACGACTCCACAGTCTGTCTGTCTCTCTGTCCGTCTGTCACCAGGCTGTATCTCATGAACCGTGAATGTAGTTAGACATTTTTAAATTTCCAAGGCCAAGTGCGAGTCGGAGTGGGGCTCCCATGCAACAGACATGATTTTTTTTGCTGCTTTTATAGATAATGGTACGGAACCCTTCGTGCGCGAGTCCAACTCGCACTTGGCCGGTATTTTATATAGCATAATTGCGTAATAACAGCAAAACCGGTATGCTTAGCTTATGAAAAGATGTGAACTTTGAAACTTTTACGAATATTCGCTACTTGCCGCTGCGTGTTGACAAAGATTTATAGACCAATGTTGAGTAAGGTGATACGTGTGGAGATTTCCAGTTATAATACCCCTGCTTTACTTTTTTCTTCATTTGACAATATTTTTTATCCTTTTTCAGGAAAATGCAGCATTATCGTTTATTTTATATGCTGTCTACACACCTATTGCACCAATTTGCCTCATTTTCGCGGCGTATAAACGTGTCTCAGCAGCATTTCTTCAACGTGTCTATCTCTTTTGATTACTACGACTCCACTGTCTGTCTGTCTCTCTGTCCGTCTGTCACCAGGCTGTATCTCATGAACCGTGATACGTAGTTAGACATTTGAAATTTTCACAGATGATGGTTTTGCTGTTGCCGCTGTAACAACAAATACTAAAAACCGGCCAAGTGCGAGTCGGAGTGGGGCTCCCATGCAACAGACATGATTTTTTTTGCTGCTTTTATAGATAATGGTACGGAACCCTTCGTGCGCCAGTCCAACTCGCACTTGGCCGGTATTTTATATAGCATAATTGCGTAATAACAGCAAAACCGGTATGGTTAGCTTACGAAAAGATGTGAACTTTGAAACTTTTACGAATATTCGCTACTTGCCGCTGCGTGTTGACAAAGATTTATAGACCAATGTTGAGTAAGGTGATACGTGTGGAGATTTCCAGTTATAATAATTAATTACATAGGTAGGTACTCATCGATTATCTTTTTATTTATTTTATATTTATAAGTTACTTAATCGTGATCGTGTAAAGAGTGAGATTAAGGTAAGGTTTTGTTTTATGTTAATAATATTTATTCATTTGTTTGAGTAGCGCTATGTAAGGGCGTATTAGCAAAATAAGTAGGTAAGTACCTAATTTCAAAAAGTGATTATACAGTATCCTAAATTTATAATTCTATAGAAGGTTTAAGACATGAATCTACGGTAGCCTACTGGTTCAGGCATGCGGCTGTCAAGCGGCGGTCGTGGGTTCGAATCCCGGCTCGTACCAATGAGTTTTTGGAACTTATGTACTTACGGAATATTTACCGGTAGCTTTTCGGTGAAGGAAAACTTGGTGAGGAAACCGGTCTAATACGGTCTAGAGGGAAATCTAGCTGTCCTAAACTTCTACCATCTTAAGGGATGATTTTATGGATTAAAACTATCCTAAAGCCTTCCAAGGGTCTCAAATTATCTCCATGCCAATGTTCATGTAATTCCGTTCAGGGTTTTAGGCGTAAAAGGTTTATATTGCTAAAACTAAATTGAAATATCCGTTTTTAACAATATACATAGGTACTTTAAGTATTATCACACGTTTCTACTACTACTACTACTTAAATTGTTTGTTTTTCGTAATGTATTAAAGGATTTTTTTTATGTCTACTAAGCTACATTACCTACCGTTTTTTTTTTGCCTAAATCTGTTAAGTAGATTTAATTTTGAAAGTCAAATTATCTAATGCTAAAAGACGTAGTCCTTTTTATCTCCAGCCCCAGTCCCCATTTAACGGTGTTAGAGAATACATTATTTTGATAAGCCAAAATTAACTTCTTAAATTAACAAAATAATCCGCAGTTTTAATCTAACATTACCTTCTATTCGGTTTGTGAGCATCGCAGTTCTAACCTAACCTACTTTTCTGGTAGCTGTTCGGTTCTGTAAGGATCGCAGTTCTAACTTAACCTAACCTACTTTTCTGCGAGCAGTAAGATTATTTATACTGGATTAATGGTGTTACTGGTGGAACTAAAGAAAGAATAGGCACTGGTTCATGGTACAGATGACTTTACTCCAGGAAGCTAAAGAACAGACTACCACAAGACATAGACATAGACTGACAGATTCATAAAACAAAATACAAAAGTAACAAAAGTTTATAAAAAGGTAAAATGATTCCAAAGAGGTGCGTCGTGCATATTCCTCTCTTTTTCCAAAAGGGCAGCTTCACCAGCTTACGGAGGGGCCGCCGCATGATACCCATCAGTGTGCGAACATCAGCCACCCGGATTACGCCGTCGGGGCCCGGAAAGACTGCTGTTACTCGTCCCCGTGGCCAGGTGCCTCTAGGCGAGTTTGGATCTGCGATCAACACCACGTCGCCAACGGCCACCTCAGGAGCTACTCCACGCCCGCGTCTTGGGATGAGTGTTGGCAGGTATTCTTTGAGCCATCTCTGCCAAAAATGGTCTGCCAATCGAACGGCCTTGCGCCAGCTGCTTCTCGAGGCAAAATCTGAGTCAGATAACGTGGCTGGTATCGGGCGGCCTGAAGACGCAGCAAGAAGAAAGTGCGTGGGAGTGAGCGCTTCTTCGCTGTTGTGATCCACGGTGACATGAGTGAGTGGGCGCGAGTTGACAAGCGCCTCAGCCTCGGCCAGAAGCGTGCGAAGCACCTCGTCTGTTGGGGCGCGTTCTATGAGTGTCACCTTGAGAGCCACTTTTACGCTCTTCACCAGTCTTTCCCAAGATCCGCCCATAAAAGGAGCGGCTGGTGGTATAAAACGCCAATAAATTTTCTCTGAAGCAGCGTACTGAGCTACGGCTTCGGCGTAGAGGCGTCGGAGTTCTCGGTTGGTGCCTACAAACGCAGCCCATTGTCTGACCAGATCTCTGCTGGCGTGCCTCGCCGGGCTATGAAGCGGCGGAGGCTCATTATCGCCGAGTCAGTCGACAAACTGTCAACCACTTCCAGATGGACGGCACGGACGACGAGGCAAGTGTAGAGGGCGACATATCTTTTCTCTCGTCTTCGGCCGATAGAGACTTGACGAAGTAATCGAGTCCCGTGAACGTAAACGGGCGTTTGTGGTGTCCCAAACGTGCCTCGGGTAAGTCTCCTGTAGGTGGCTGGAAGTTCGGCTCGGCGAATGCGGCAAAACTGGCAGTTAAAGGCGACTGCGCGGACGGTACTTTTCAGGCTCAATAAGTGGTAATCTTGTCGGAGCTCATTCACCACCGTCTCTGTATTGGCGTGGGCGGCTTTTCTATGATGGTGCTCCACAAGCAAGCGCACTGCTGGGTGTCTTCCGTCCAGTACAATCGGACTTTTAGTTTCGTGACGTATGTGTGACGCTGCCTTAATGCGGCCGGACAATCGCGTCAATCAATCTTCTCCAATGAGAACCGTCAGTGTGGACAGGCGACTGGAGCGTGGCAAGAGCTGAGCAGGACGACTATTGAGGTGCGTCATCTCGCTGGAAAATGCGCCCAACTGGGACTTGAGCAGGATGTGCGTCTCTGCTAGACGAATGTCAGTGGCGGTCAAATTTCTAGCTGACCCATGTGAAGACCTTGGAGTGGTAAACTTTTGCCATTGACCCGAAGGCTGAAACATAAAGGTACAAAGCCCTCCCTCTAATCGAACTAATTTATCTACACATAAGCCCCTTCGAGTTAGACTACGCATTCGCAGTAATGTTAGATACTTATGCGCAGTAGCAGTTGCACGCACCAGTCTGAGCCAAGAGCTGAAACGCCCAGGATCGGCTGAAACTGGCTCATGCTGGGCAACTTCATTAATAAGGTGAACTAACTCGAGACGCACTGCGTGTTTGCTCTCCTCTAAGCCTGAATACTCAGGTGCGCAGGGCTTACTGGGCCACTCCGAAGAGAACAAAAATTCAGGACCCGATATCCAGCGTGATTCAGGAGACAACGTGACGCGCTTGATGCGAGTTGCATCGTCCGCAACGTTTAAATGACTTGGCAACCAGCGCCATTCCTTCACGTCAGTTATCTCTACAATCTCGCCTACTCTATGTAACACAAACGACTTGAAAAGACGCGCCTCGCTTCGGAGCCAACCCAAAACCGTCATAGAGTCGCACCAGAATATGCGTTTGACAGGTTTGAGTCTGTGAGCTTCACAGATGGTGGCGGCGAGGCGAGCTGCAACCAAAGCTCCTTGAAGCTCCAAACGATTTATGGAAATTGGCTTTAGAGGAGCTACGCGAACCTTACTACATATAAGCGCCAGCTTCACGTCACCATTTTCCATGATAAAACGCCAATATGCGACTGCAGAAAAGGCAGACTCGCTTGCGTCACATAAAACGTGAAGCTCGCCCTTATCTACTTTTAACTCGCCAGGACAGTAGCAGCGTGGGATCTGCAATCGGGAAGCGGCAAATAAATCTTCAAACCAATGTCTCCACGCCGCACTGTCATTCTGCGAGAGCTCCTCGTCCCAGTCGAGACCCTTACGCCATGCATTCTGGAACATAATTCGGCCTGTCACTACTATTGGCGCTAGAATTCCGAGTGGGTCGAATACCCGCATGACGTGAGCCAGCACTTCGCGCTTAGTAAACTTATTTGGCAACGCACCATTTTTGCTTATTCCTGTGTTAAAACCAATTGTATCGGCGACGGGTTGCCAAATAAGCCCAAGAGTGCGCACGGGCGTGGCGAGGCGGCCAAGGTCAACATCTACATCGTGACTAGCTACAGGGACCTCAACCAAGCTCTCCTTTGGCAAAAGTGCTAGAGCAGAGGGTTCGTTTGAGGCCCATGCACGCATTTCGAAGCCAGCATGTCGATGGATACGGTGAATTTCTACGGCAAGTTTAGCAGCTTCATCGATTGAGTCTAGGCTCACTATACAATCATCCATATAGTGATCGACAATGATGGCTCGAGCCGCGGCTGGATAGCGATCTTGCCACTCCACTGCGTTTTTATTTTTAATGTAAATGGCAGTGAAGGGACTAGACGCGGCCCCGAAAATAATTGATGACATGCGGTATGTCTTAATCGGGTCTTTAGGGTCGTCGCGCCACAAAAATATTTGCGCATCACGATCCTCCACGCGAATTTTCACTTGAGGAAACATCTCGCGTATGTCTCCCGTCAGGGCGACTTTGCCTTCCCTAAAACGCATAAGAATTCCGAACAGGGGCTGCAAAAGGTCAGGACCGGTTAGTAGAAGCGAGTTCAGTGAAAACCCTTGACTTTTCGCAGCAGCATCATGGACTACTCTTAATTTATTCGGCTTATTCGGATTGGTTACTCCGAAATGTGGCAGAATCCAGACAGGCGATTTGGCAGTATGCACTTCCGTGCACAATTCGGCGTAACCCTTCCGAATCATGTCGTGTATGTTTTGACGGTATCGCGTTGCATAGTTAGAGTCCCTGCACATATTTTTTTCTAGATTAAGAAACAAGCTTAGAACTGTCAGGCACGAATAAATTGTCAATTTTCCAAAGAAGCCCAACTTCATAACGACCGCTCGGTAGGCGTCGTGCCGTGCGTTCAAGAATTTGGACAGCTCGTTCGTCGTCGGTGCTGCGCGCTTCGCGTTTAGAAATGCCAATCGAATCTATACTGTATTGCTTACGAATTAACTGTTCTAATACCGCGCGATCACTAACATCTACGACCGCTCACGGGCTCACTAACCGTGGAATGGTTGACAGTGTCAACTGGCGCCGTCTTGCTACAGCCAAAACCGAATAAAACCCACCCTAAGGCGGTATGAATCGCAACCGGTTATGTCCTAGAACCCTTACGTGTGGCCCTAGACATAGTAAGTAGGGCTCGCGGTCGTGTCCGGGTTTCGTGTATTCGTGTCGGGTACCCGTGCCCGTGTAACACGCCCGCGGGTTTAAGCGACCGGTCCGAACGGATCCGTGTAATTAGCTAATTGATAACCCGTGCGCTAATTACACGCGGGTAGTACTACCCGTCCTTGAGGTGTGAAGCTAGGAACTATCCCGTAGTTCTAAGAATGTACATACAAGTACTAAATGAGTGTTCGTAGATTTGCAATTATAACATCTTTTTTTGCGAATAAAAATAGCAGATTAATAAATGTAACAAATTATAACAAAGTACGTAAAGTTCGCTTTCTCAAATTCAGATTTAAATAAAAGTAAGTACGAATCCATAGTGTTATAAATGAGAAAGTGGGTCTGTCTGCCTGTGTCTCTGCTACCCTTTCACGCTTAAACTGCTGAACCGATTTAGATAAAATTTGGTATAGAGATTTGAGTCTGGGGGAGGGACATAGGATATAAACGAGTTCCACGCGGACGGAGTCGCGGGCAGAAGCTAGTTAGTTTTATCCCATAAAAAAACATTCTATGTAAAAAAGAGGCCAAGTCTCGAAACTCTTTCACCTTAAAAAGTTGTGAGATAAATATAAATATAATATAAGTATATTAGGAGACAATCTTACACAAATCGACCAAGTCCCAAACTGAGCAAAGGTTGTACTATGGGTACTAGACGACGATAAAGATACTTATATAGATAAATAAATACTTAAATACATAGAAAACATCATCAGGAACAAATATTCGTGCTTATCACACAAATAAATGCCTTTACCGGGATTAGAACCCGAGACCTCTTGCTTCGTAGGCAGCGTCACTACCAACTAGGCTAAAGAAAGAAAGAAAGAAAGAAAGAAAGATACATTTATTCACAAACACACAGGACACACGTGTTAAACAATAAAATAATCAAAAAACAGAAAACAGATAAAACATGAAACAAGTGTGTCTCTGCGGCAGTGAACCGGACACTGGCTCAGCATTATGCTGAGGTGTCAGACACCTGCAGCGCTGATTTTCAGCCAGCACCGTCAGTGACTCACGGAAACGTCGTACAAATGTAATAAATAAACTACGTACAGTATTGGGACAGGCGAAAGAGAAATAAACATAAGTAAAAAGTGAGATAATACATGTACACACTACCTAGATGCAGCTTCAATAAAATATTTATATTTACAGTACACATTAAAAACAAAAACTAGATAAGAAATTGGCATATTTATTGCTGTCACAGTGCTGGGGATTAGGATTTTGATTTCTGGAGCGTCAACAAATAGCCTTTAAGCATACGCTTAA
Organism: Epinotia bilunana; assembly: GCA_947049275.1. Lineage (NCBI taxonomy): Eukaryota > Metazoa > Arthropoda > Insecta > Lepidoptera > Tortricidae > Epinotia > Epinotia bilunana. The sequence goes on along the minus strand of OX346271.1, from coordinate 7,706,183 downwards.
AGGTGTATCTGCTAAGCGCCCTTTGGATAGGAGGAGGGATATCATTCCAGCACTTAGACGCCGCAAACTTGAAACTACCTCTGAACGCAGCGGTTCGGTGCATAGGTATAATGGCCATTGCCTTAAACCTGCGCGCACTTTTGGACCATACCAGTTTATGAAAAAGGTAGGTGGGGGTTTCCTGTTTTACCACCCCGAACAGCAGAGTGGCCAGGTGCAGGCGCCGGCGTGCAGGCATGTTAAGCAAGTTAGCGGCGTTCGAGTATGGAGTGATGTGGGATCGGGGAGGGACTTTGAAACAAAAACGAGCACATGCGTTCTGCACTCGTTGTATGAGCCTCTTGGAACGACCAGTAATGCACCCATCGTACACGACATCACAATAGTTTAACCTAGATAATACAAGTGATTCACATAGGTCAACACGCAAATCGACACTAAGGTAATCTCGTATATTATATAGAACTTTAAGGCGATAGAAGCAGTTACTCACAACATTAAGTATGTGGTTCTCAAAGCGCAGATTCCCGTCCATTAGAAGGCCGAGGTTGGTTGCTTCTACCACCCGTTCTATTGGTTCGCCCATGACGGCGACATTCCCGGAAGTTAGAGCTTCAAGGTTATTAAGGGTATTACGGATTTGATGTTTTGAGCCAAAAACCACATATTTCGACTTGCTAGGATTAAGAACTAAACAGTTCTTGTCCGACCAAGAGGAAATACGGTCAAGGTCAGCATTTATCATGTTTATGGCAGCAGATGTGTCTGACGGCGAGCTAGAAAAGTAAAGTTGCACGTCATCCGCGTACAGGTGATACTTACAGCTCTCTATACTGTTAGTGATGTCAGCGCTATACAGTATAAAGAGCAGAGGCCCGAGTATCGAACCCTGCGGTACTCCTCTTGTCACAGGACAAACAGAGGACCGCAGAGCACTACCATCCACCCTACGCAACGCAACTGTCTGCGCACGGCCAGACAAATAGCTACTGAACCATTTTGTAGCAGTGACATCAAACCCGTAATAAGACATCTTGGATAATAGTAGGGGCACGCTAATGCAGTCGAAGGCCCTGGAGAAATCTAAAAGAACTAAAAAGGTACTTTTACCAGCATCGCGAGCCTGTAGGATGTTATCGACTACGTCGAGCAACGCAGTAGCTGTCGATCGACCCTTGCGAAAACCGGACTGCAGTTCAGGGAGTATGCTGTTTTTCTCCAGGTAATCGGACAGCTGTTCGCAAACTACCCGTTCTATTATCTTTGATGCACAAGGAAGGATACTTATAGGCCGCAGTTGAGACATTTCAGTGGGATTCGGTTTTTTTGGTAACGGGGTCACCTGAGCGATTTTCCAGTCAGCTGGGAAAGTCATTGTCAGAATGCTCATATTAATAATGTAAGTCAATACGTCTGTAGTTCTCGGTAGTGTCAGAAGTAACATGTCAATATCAATTGGGTCGAGTCCTTTTGCTGTAGTTTTTATTGACATCATGAGTTTTGTGACGACAGTAGCAGTGGTAGGAGAAAGCGTGAATGTTTTGTCGTTATGTCTATTGAATTCAAAAAAAGTTAAGTCCGATAAAGTGACTTCCTGTGTCCCAGGAATATTAAGAAAATGACGGTTTATCAAGTCAGGGTCATCAAATTGTGTAAGGTCAGTCTGCGTCAGTGAATCTGGAAGAACAGTGCGCTTTAAGTTTTTCCAAAGAGTCTTCGAGTCAGTGATGTCATTAACATGATGCGTGAAGAAGGCACGTTTCTCGTTATATATGGCTTCGATCACAAGGTGCCTCAGGTCGAGATAATACCTCTTGTGAACATCGCTCCCAGTTCGTTTGAAACGAGTGTGAGCCTCGTTTCTGAGCCGCATCATGAGCCGAACGGTGCTCGTGAGCCATGGTTTAAGTGCCTCCTTCACCACTATCGTCTTTTCCGGCGCGTGTCTGTCAAAAAGTCCTAGTAGCAGTGAGTTAAATAGTCTAACCATGTCATTTACGTCGTTAAGTAATAAAATTTGTTCCCAGTTTATGGCGTCAAGGTCATTGTTAAATACAGTTAAGTTAATGTCTTTCAGTGGTCTATAAGTAATACGCCTAGGCGTCGGTTTCCGCTTTTTAATGTCAAACTCGGCTGTGATGAATGCATGTCTCCCTAGGTCCGGGATATGCTGCACGTCCACAGACACAACACGAGCGTCGGAGCAAATAAGGTCTATAGTTGTCTGGCTATGTTCCGTAAAGTGAGTCGGGTCGCGTACATGTTGTGTCAGGCCAATCGTTGTCAGAAATTGTGTCAAACATCTAAATTTTCGGTCGTTCTTGTCCGTATAATTAATATTAAAGTCACCCAGTAAAATCAGTCGGTCGTATTTAACAAAAGAAGTTATTTAGTCAGTAATGGCATCAAAAAAAGTGTCAACATCAAGCCGCGGTGGCCGATATGCGGTCCCAATGATTAAATGTTTGCTGTTAATTATTGTTTTTAACCACATTTGTTCTACGAGCGCAGCGGGAGGATGTGGTAGTGTGCGCGCGTTGAGGCCCCGGCGCAGGAAAAATCCGACGCCCCCACCCCGTCCTCCACATATTGTCAGTTATAGTCGCAATCAGCTCATCGTGTCCCGTACCAAGGGAACCAGCATTAAATAATCCAACTTTCAAATTATTAAACCGCGACATCATAAAAACGAGTAAAAAAGTTAAAAGAACAATAGCAAATGAATGACTGCATACAGGTAAGTGACTCAGTGCATGAAGATAAAAGTAAATAGCAAGTGCAGCACAAAGTGGTAAATAAAGATTGATAGTGTAGACCGATAACATATATATACATACATAAACTATAAACGGACATATTTATATAAAGTGATCGCTTCCAGGTTGAATCACGCAACGGTACGAGACATATTTGTCGGTCCACTCCCGCAACAAGACGTAACAATGACAAAACAAGTATACAGGCCAGAACAAAACGGTAAGAACGGTATTTTTTAACAACTATACAATTTGTATAAAACGAGTTACAAACAAAGAACAATAACGAAATATTTAATTGCAGGACTTTACAAGAACACAAACAAAAACAACTAAGGACCGGTTTGGACTTCGGCTGGCAAAAAAATGTGCAGATCGGATAACCGGCGCACGCGATGAGTCGGCTGACCCTCAGATCTGCGGGCGAGGATCCTGCCGTCGCGGGTCCACACGAAGCGCCAGGCGGCGGTGCGCGCGACCTCACGGGCCCGCTGGAACAGCTGTCGGTTGGCGCTAGTCAGCCGCTCGTTCACATAGAACCGCTGCGGCGCGCCGGCCAGGCCCAGGCCTTCGGTGGTGGCGCCGCGGCGTGTGCGCGCGCCCCGCAGCAGCTCGTCCTTGACGGCGCGGCGCGCCAGGAGCAGCACGAGGGGCCGCGGGCGGCCCGCCTCGCGCGTCCGCCCGGCACGATGCACCGACACCACGTCACGCACGTCCAGCTCCACGCCCAGTTTCGCGCAGATCCGCGTGGCTAGGCCAGCTGCACTCTCACCGGGGTCCTCAGGGACATTCGTCACCTGGATGTCGTTGGTCAGAAGCTCCTGGTCTCTGTCGTTCAGCTCCATTTGAAGGGTCGCAACGGCTTCTTCGAGGACTCGGGTAGCAGCTGACGCAGCCCCATCTATGACCTGCTTTTCAATAGCGTCGACGCGGCCCTCCAAACGATCCATCCTTTCGCTAAACACGGACAGGTGAGCTCGCAAGTCCTGGAACTCGTCGGCGAAATTCTTCAGCTCCTGTCTGATGGTGAAGAACTCCACGCCGATGAACCGCTTCAGGTCAATAAGCGCACTAGCCATGTCATCCCCGTCGAAGGATGCCGGAGAGCAGGGCATTTCCGTGTCCGCGCTTAGCGGGTCCGCAGAGGAGGCAAGCAGTGCGGTGGCAGGCTGGGTGATGGTGGCCTGAGCGGAGGCGGGCCGAGCGGCAGCAGCGGGTTGGTCGGTGGCGAGCGGAGCGGCGGCTGGCGGAGCTGAAGAGGAGGATTGACCCGGCAGGCCTTTAACGGGCGTGTCGGTGCGGTTGTCTCTCGGTTGGAACCTCTGGCAATCGGGACAGACCCAGCCCTTGGGGATCACTGCTCCAGCCGAGACACCCACACAAGCACCGTGGTACTGGCAGCTGCATTTTGGGCACGATACGTTGCCAGTGCGCCCAATAAATTTAGCACAAGCCCCACACTTTTTCATTGTTTTGTGTTGTTTTTGTTTTTTTTTTTATCACTGTGGGTAGATGTCACAGCACTCGACAGTATGTAACTTTTTTGGTCACTTTTCGGCCTAATCACTGCACCCTTAATTACGCAAATAATAATTGTCAATATTTACACTAAAGCGCATTTAATAAATGTATTTGCAAAGCAAATAACCACTAGTTTTATTTTATATGGACGGTGGCGATCGTTGAAGATCGTTGATGGATAAAGCGGTCATTGACTTTGATATTTCGTAGTACCAAGTCTCAGGTATTCTTATTATTCTTTATTTGCTAGCTAAATAAAATTCTGCTACTTGGCAATCACACAAATTTACTGCATTTATGGATTTTGGCACACCTAAAACTATGCAGTATTGTGTGATTGCCAAGTCACACGGTGGAAGAGTTTCGAGACTTGGCCTCTTTTTTACATGGAATGTTTTTTATGGGATCTCACTTCTTTTTGTAGGTTATTGTGTTATCAATACATACAAATTATGATTGCAGTCTCATTCTTGCTTTTTAAATTTTTCTCCCACTCACTGCAAATGTAACTTTGTAATCCTATATATTTATATGGGCTTACAAAGTTATTTATGCGTATCTAGAAATCGGGACCGAAATTTGCAAAATATTTTAGTTTTACCTTGATTTAAACACTAGTTATGTTCGAAGAAGCGCTTTTGTTGATCGGTCAGTGTGTATGTGAGTGACAAAATTAAGAAACTGTGGCTAGTTATAATTCTTAAACCACTGATTCAAATTGAATGAAATTTGAAATATACCGTGTTTATACAATGCTGGCTTGGTTACTGAAAATTCAGGCTTCTAGTTTTATTCACAACGAAGTTATTGGGGGGTCGAAAATGGCCTGAACTGCTTCGAAAAAAGATGGTACGGCCGTGCCGCTGTTTTGCTCGACTTGGCGGGGGCACCGCCGTGCCCCCAGATTTTTATTTGAGCTTAAAATGTGAAAAATAATGGAGTAGCATTAATCTAGTTTTGGTTTTGAACCAAAATAGTTACGAAGCTGGTGGTTTAAAATTGGCCGGTCCCAATTTTAGACCACCAGCTCTAATAGTAGATATTAGAAATAATGATGAGTTAGGCACGACCATTTATTTATAACCTCACAAAAGGAAGGAATCAGTTAATAAAAAGCATGTATCTATTAAGAATTGGTCACATTTATTTCAGATTGTGTGGGCCTTTACGAACACTCAATATCACAAATTAAATATAAACTACAGTATCTGATAGAAAAAAAACGAAGAAAATCGCAACAAAATGATGTCATTTTTTTATCACAACTGTTGAACAGAACATAGGTATAAATATATATTGCAGATCATTGTAATGAGGCGAGCATAGTAAATCGCTAAGCCAAATGTAGTAAATGATAGTAATATCCCATAAAAAACATTTCATCAAAAAAAGAGGCCAAGTCTCAAAACTCTTCTACCTTAAAAAGTTGTTAGATATTTCGTAGAGCCAAGTCTCGGGCATTCTTATTAATCTTTATTTGCTTTCTAAATTAAATTCTGCAACTTGGAAATCACACAACTTTACTGCCTTTATTAAATATTGCATAACTAAAACTATGTAGTATTGTGTGACCCCTTCCACCTCCCTAATATATTTCGTTCAGCGGTAAAACACCACAACTCAGGTCGGCGAAGATAACAGATAAAGAATTATTACCTGCTTTAGGACGATGAAGTTCGTGCCTATTTAACCTGTTAAACCCTTTTCGCCGGCAGGCGACGAACAAAACAAACAAAAGGAGTCTTAAGAAGTAAGTAATTAGCTTCAATTTTTTTGTTGAAATTTCGACTTTATCGCATACGCATAAAACTTAATATTGCTTTGGAATTCAACGACTTTTGGGTTTATCCAAAAAATTTGCAAGACACTGATGAGCGTTTCTCAAAAAAATGCGACTATTATTAATTGTACTTCTATGAATTTTTTGTTAACTATTTCCACTCAGAATCAGGAGCACTTTCGACCCTGGTAGGAAAAAAAACTGTCCCAAAGATATTTTTCCTTTTGTGTTACTATTTACCTTACACTTTGTATGGTGGTAACACAATAGGAAAGTGCAAAAATGTATGGACATTTTGGGACACTTTTTTTCTCCTATTGGGATGGAAAGACATCGTGATTTTGAGTAGAAATAACATAAAAGTTGCAGAAAATCTCCGAAAAAATGTAGTGGCATTTTTTTTGAGAAATGCTCTGATAATGCTTATCCAAATTATAATCTCGTTGCTGCAAATTATTTTTACTTTGTTAAACTACATCAACGATGTTTAGTACGTCCGAAATTGTAAGATAAAATCCTGTAAAAGCGCAAGCAGAAAACGACTTTATCATGAGAGCACAAAATCGTATTTTGCTTGCATTCATTTGATCGAATTTACTCTAGTTTCGGATATATAATAACGGTAAACTTTGAAGCTTTAGCAAATTGTCACAATATGGTTTTGTTCGAGTACCTTTCTTTTAAAATGATTACTGTATCCTTTATATAGGTATCGTAAATCGTAAATGATGGAGCGAGCTTGGGAGTAGGCATAAAGGAGATTGCAAATGCACAAAAGATCCCGCTGGGTCGAAGTGTATCCGAAAGGGCCCTCATCTACATAAGATAAGATATAGGTATCGTAGGCAGAGTAATGTTGCAAGTATCGTTTTGATTCAGTGCCTTTATTCGGTGCTCACATTCAACCTCGTGAGTAAAGGTACGGTTTAAAACGGTATACATTGCAATACCTTTATTAAGTACCGTTAATTAAAACCCTTAATTTCGATACCACATTCAGTCCCTTATTTAGAACCATAATGGCATGTACGGTCGAGGAAAATGAAGGTTTGGCAAATGTCAACTCTATTTGAATGACGTTAAGGATCAAAAGTGCTAAACATTAAATTTCCGGGTTGAAGTGTGTTGTGGGCGATGGGCTAGCAACCTATCAATGCAATCATTCACAATCACATTTTGTCGATCTTTTATACCCACATGTATGCTAAAAGTGGCACTGGAATATATGTTTCATGTGCTCTGCCTACCCCTTTTGGGAGTAAAGGCGGGAATGTAATGTAGAGTAAACATAGGCTTCCTGCGATGTTTCCTTTTGTCACATACCTAATATAAAACAACATCATACACACCAAACCCAGAGTTGTTAATGCAAATAGAGTAAAATGAAATAATTATATTCTATTTGCCTCAACTCAAACGGCCACGGACGGTCCGAACCCGCGTGTAATTAGAACCCGCGGGTACGTGTGTACGGGTACACGGGTACCCGGGTACCCGCCCGCGGCGCCCGATGCGATTGCTGGCATACAATGCACGATTTAACTTTAGGTGAAGCGATTTTCAGCGACAACATGCACATTGTCCCTTGCCCGCCTACTATCAACCGCGTGCGACGCAGTAGTCGGCTCAGGTAATATGCCAAAGCGAGACTGGAGGTCGATCTCGTGTGCTAGGAAATCGGCTAGATTTTCTAGCTTTGATAGACCACCAGCCTCGTAACGAGCGGCATAGTCTAGCCATTTGGCTCGCAATAAAGGGGAAATCTTTGAAATAACTGCCTGAAAGAGTTCGGGCGATGTCAGATACTCTGAATGATCCAACAACCGAATGATTTCTACGCAATTGCGAACACGACTAGCAAATACAGCAAAATCCTTACCTTCACCGTTCACACGCGGCAACGCGCGCACCGCGGCTACCTCGTGCGCCACCACCAGCTCGGGGCGGCCGTAGCGTGTGTCGAGCGCGCGCAACACGACGCCGGGCTCGCGCGCCGACACCAGCAGCGCGGCGACCGCCTCGCGCGCCGCGCCCGTCAGCGCCGCGTTCAGTATTGCCAGGTTGTTCACAGGACTATATGAGGCTTGAATGCCACCAAAACTTAACAGAGGTGTGCGCAGACAAAAACAACGTTACCATACAATGGATCAAGGGGCATAGTGGCTCAAGAGGAAACGATGCAGCGGACGAACTGGCCAGGAAAGGCTCAGAAACGGCGGCATACGGACCGGAACCAATCTTACCCCTGCCACAAAGCTACATATACAATCAACTTGACCTATACACCAAAGACCTACACCAGAGATATTGGGAGGATATAGACACATGCAGACAGACCAAAGAGATTCTGTCAAAACGCGACAATAAACTCACAACCGCACTACTGAGGACACACAGAAACCAACTACGCAAGATAGTAGGAATAATAACAGGACATAACACCCTGAACAGACACCTGTACAACATGGGTATCACAGACAGCCCCATGTGCAGAGCCTGCATGGAGGCGGAGGAAACAACCAAACATATTCTACTGGACTGCAAGCAGGTAGAAGTATACAGGAAAAAGCACCTAGGGTCTCCAGACACACTACGGAACGCAGTCAGGAACACAAAGCACTCACCAACTTTGTAGAGGAGCTGGGGTGGTTAGAGTAGCGCTACCCCACCATTTCACGCAAAATAGGCACAATGGATGTCGACTTGCGGAAAAAGCCCAGTATAACTAACTAACTAACTAACTATATGAGGCTTGCGTATTTTCGAACGACCTTTTTAAACTGAGCCAGTCTAAAGGTGATTTGCCGTCAAAGCGAGGTAAGATATTTATTGCGGGGCTATTGCCTTTATTAACGTTATCAATCAAACGCTCGAGACTTTTAATAAGGTGCGGGACCTCCGCGCCGTCGCTGCGTGCCGCGGCCACAGCCGGGGCGGCACGTCGGGTCTGGGGCGCTGTCGTTGCCTCCGTAAGGGGCACAGCGCTCACTTTAGGGTCTGGTAACCTGAAAACATTAGGTTTATTTAATGCCGAGAATAGTAACCCCCTATTCTCGGACTTTTTGAACCAATTTTCGACGTTGGTACGGCTGCTCCTAGAGCTGTGCTGACTCGCGTCTGCCTCGATGGCGGCGAGTTCTGCACGGTGCTCTAGCTCTGCGGTCTCGCGCTCCAGCGCAACGAGGCGACTGGCTTGTTGAGCCTCCAGGTCTGCGAGGCGGCGGCGCATTTCCTGAGCCTGCATGTCGGCGAGGCGGCGCATCTCTTGCGCCTCCAAGTCGGCGAGGCGGCGCGCGTGCTGCGCCTCAGCTGCCAACCTTTTAGCCACCACCGTGGCGGACGAGTGAGACGATGCCGTACTTACGGGGCAGGAAGGCGCCGTGGGTGCGCTTGCCGAAGCGGCATGTGAGACATCGGGCTCGGCTGGCTGCTCCGATTTTCTACACGCAACGGTCTTACCTTCACTATTTTCATTACCCATATTCATCGCTTTGGTTGTCGACCGGGTCTGTACCATTCTATTAATTAATATTTATAATCCACGACGGACCAAATGTTACTGGTGGAACTAAGGAAAGAATAGGCACTGGTTCATGGTACAGATGACTTTACTCCAGGAAGCTAAAGAACAGACTACCACAAGACAATAACTGACAGATTCATAAAACAAAATACAAAAGTAACAAAAGTTTATAAAAAAGTAAAATGATTCCAAAGAGGTGCGTCGTGCACAAATGGCTTACCAAATAGTATATATGTCTGACCGAAGAATTCCTTTACTTCAAAAAGTACTTGTTCCCCATACTTTCAACCCCTTTTAAACTCCAACGTTAGAGGAAGAATATAAAAAAACGCAGTAATTTGTTTTCTAGTCCTTGACCGAAGTTACAGTTCTCTTACTTTAAAATTGTCTTGTTCCCCGTATAAATTTCCAACTCCTTTTAGCCCCTTTGAATCTCGTTTAACACCCTTTTTTTTTTCTAGTCTACAAAGAAACAATCTAAAACCGAAGTTACTAAACGTCTTCAAAAATGTCTAGCTCATCATACAGACTTATATTCCCTTAAGGGATTAATTAAAAAAAAACTGAAATTCGTTTTCTAGTTTTTAAACAAATAGTCAAAAACCATTGTTGCGAATCTCTTACTTTAAAAATGTCTTCCTCTCTATACAAACTTCGAACCCCCTTTTAACAATCTTAGGCGATAAATAAAAAAACGCTGAAATTTGTTTTGCAGTCTTTTAGCATACAGGCTAAAACATAAGTTACAAATCTCTTTTCTTGATCTCCATTCATATTTTTCATCCCTTTTTAACCCTCTTAGGGGTGGATTTTTCCAAAACGCTTATAGTTCCTTATTTGTATTCAAATAAGTAATCTGTCTACAAAGTTTCAAGTTTCTAGCTCAAAAGGAAATGATTCCTTCATGCAAACTTTGCACCCCTATTTAACCCCCTTAGGGGTGGAATTTTCTAAAATGCTGACCGTCCTTTTTTGTATTCTAATAAGTAATCTTTTAACAAAATCTCAAGTTTCTAGCTCAATGAATATAGTTCCCTCCATACAAACTTTGCACCCCTGTTTAACCCCCTTAGGGGTGAAATTTTCTAAACCGCAGAAAGTACTTTTTTATATTTTAATAAGTAATCTTTCTACAAAGTTTCAAGTCTCTAGTTCAAAAAAATAATGTTTCCCGCATACAAACATTGCACCCCTATTTATTTTTATTTATTTTGTGCCTTTAGTTTTCTTAGATGTCACTACAAGACGATCAGCACGTCTAGCACACGACGGCCGCGATATACTCTCGATTTTTATCGCACTATACCTCTTCTTCTAAGTGTTCTAATAAGAGAGAGACGGATAGTGCCGTCGCGTGCTAGCCGTGCTGGATACCTTGTGCGAAAGTTGCCTACATGCATCCTTACATGTTTTAAAGAAGGATGATTATTCAAGAACAAGGATACTTCATACACGTACATAGATGGTACAGTCAACATGTTTAAGTTCTTGTACAAGGGACGCCAGGAAATCATAACATCTACATTGCAAATTACTCTGACACACTGCTTCTGTGCTATGAGAACTCGACTCGCGTGATAAGAATTTCCCCATAGGAGAATGCCATATCTGAGAAGGGAAGATACATAACCGTGGTATGCTTGGATCGCAGCAGCTTTGGAGCAGGTTTTTGTAAGTCGCCATAATGCATAGAGTTGACCTTACTACATAACGCGTCTATGTGATCCTTCCAAGAACATTCACAGTGATTCCAAGAAATTTAGTGTGGGCCGATTCTTTTCTAACCTGACTTTCTAAAGTTACCACCAGCTTGTGTTTTTTAGCATTTCTGTTAACAAATTGTATCACTGTGGTCTTATTAATATTGATATTTAAGTTATTAGTGTTCATCCAAGCTACTATTTTAGACGCCGTGTTTTTTATGTTCACATTGTATACATTGGGATGCTGACCTGGTATAACAATTAATAGGTCATCGGCAAATAGTATAAAGTTCGCATTTGGTTAGGAGTATGTCATGGGATACAAAGTCAAACGCCCTAGTCATGTCAAAGAAGATTGCGGAAACCAGTATGCTCTTATCTAAGTACTTAAAGATATTATTCATTAGTGAAAAAGCAGCCAATGACGTCGATTTGCCTTTAAGGAAGCCGCGCTGTTCTGGTTTAATAATAGCAAAATGGTTTTATACATGCGTTTATACATAGCCTTTTCAAATATCATTGAAATAGTTGGTATCAGCAAAATTGGCCTATAGTTTTCAATGCGATTTTTAGCTCCCTTTTTATGAATAGGCTTAACCAATGATAATTTTAAGGGTCCCGGAAAAGTACCGTTAATAAAAGAAAGATTTATCAGATAACTAAGAACTCCTGAAATCTGGGATTTGCATATTTTTAATAAATGATTTTGAATGACATCAATCATACCCAGTTGATCTGGTAGGCTTGAGCGAGTTAATAATTTTAACAACCTCATCACTATTTGTAGGGACTAAAAACAGACTGGCGTTATTATATTTAATAGGGGATGACACAGATATTTGGTGCTTAGGACCGCTTATGTGATTCATATTTTTATAGTAGTCATTTTGAGTATTAGCGATGTCAATAGGATCCGTTAGAATTTTATCGTTTAATACCTACTATTTTCGTCAATATCGGTATTATTAGGATTACGTTGGGGCACGTTTTTGATCACGTTCCATGTGGCTTTACATGCATTCTGGGCGTGGGCTAGATAATTAGTTAGCTATCTTTTGGGCTTGATTTATGCATTTTATTATGGGCTTGATTTACGTATAGATGTCATCGCCGTCACGCGACGTCCACTTGACAACAAAAGATGGCGCTGTTACGTATACACGACTTTATCAAATCGGCTATCCTCAAATTTGGTCTGCGGGTCACCTTAACTCCATCAAACTTTGTTATACGTTTCATATGGTTTGACGGAGTTTAGGGGCATTTTCACTTTTAGGGACACCCCCCGTTTTTTGATGTCCCGCGTGTTCAACATTTTTTTACTCCGTTAAGCATTATTTTATCCCGAGTTTAATAATTTATACCCATGGAACACATATTTAACTAATGGTTTCGTCAATAGTTTTAGTTAAGATAAGCATAATGTAATTATAATATATTTTTTAAACAGCCAAGATACCGATTTTTCACGTGTCCCACCCTTACTTTATGGTTTTGCAAGTCACAACGTGCAATTTTTTTCTACTATAGCTGTCGAGTTTTAAATGTTACTAGAATCTAAAGAGTCTTACGGGGGACATGAACAAAGTTTTGAATCGAACCTTGCTGCTTTTGAATTAAAAACTGAATTTAAATAACATTGCTTGAAACTGATGCCACCTGACATGTCAGGTTTGTAACGATCAAAACTACATTGAAATTTCTACTAATCTACATGAAATTTTGGGAATGGCAACATTAATAACACATGATCAGTCACCAAACAATTTTAAACCGCCAGTACGCGACAGGAGGTTCTTAAGTGAAGTTGTGTCAGTGGACTGCAGACCGTACACATTTCGTCAGTCAGGTTTGTGATCAATTTTCTTTAATAATATTAGTTTTTACATAATGTTCATATATTATAGATGTAAATAGATAAGCTTGCAGCTGTTTTTTATAAAAATAATAGTTTTATTATGTAAGATGAGTTCAGTGTTAAATTTTGATTATAGTAAAGTAGAAAAACGTGACGTCAGGTTTGTAACAAATCGCTCCGTTACGTATAGGCTGACCGACAATGTTACAAAACTGACGTCATTGGGGTGGTATTACATGGGCGTTCCATTCGAAATCTCGATATCTTCAGTAATTTGAAAAAAAAAGAAACAAAACTTATTAACAACGCATGAGTTGAATACATACTTTTAACTTTAATTTTTATGTAAAGTTCGATATTTTAGTCATGACACGAGATTTTATCAAAGTATTGAAGATTATTTAATTTTTTAGTTGTAGTTAGAATCGTAGTAGGTAAGTACAGTTATTTCCAGTAATGATGGCAAACAAAACAATACATGTAGAACCAACCAACGCAAACATCTTATGTTTTTAATTGTTTTCTTAAATTAGGGTTGTTTTTTTAATGTTCTTTAGATTGTATGAAGAAAGTTTATAGCACATTGTATAACAATGTTCCATGTTAATAAGTACTTGTTGTTAGAGTTTATTTAACTTAGTAGGTACGACCGGGTCCGTTTCAAAAGAGCTTCTTATACTATATGATCATGCTTTATCATCTGTTTAACACAATTTAATAATCTTGCTTTATCCATTTCCTCTTAATACTGGAGTTGAAAAGAAAATTCCACATCACAAAGTAAAAACTTTTTTATACGGGCCTTTGCTAGGGGTAAAAATATTATAAAATACTATTCTGAAATGTTTGTTCCTAAGATACAACCTCTTGCCAATGGTACTGTTTTAGGATTTACATTTTTTCTACGATTTTTAAGGTTATTTCTATAAAAAAAATATCATTTTTGTTGTTATATATATCTAAATTACTGCAGTGTATTTTGTCTAAAATTTTTTTGAGCTGATCATCTAGGAATTTCAATACGCACGCTAGTTTAAATTGAGGTGAAGTGTAGGTATCTAAAAGTGCTCTTTTAGTACTGATTTTTCTAAGTTTATTAAGATTTTGTGTTTAGTTATGTGTTTTAATAATATGTATATTTTTGCTACGGAGAAATGTTTCTTGAGAGTATTGTCGACATTATGTAACATTAGATTTTTCATACTAGCAAATCTTTCGATACTTTCGACAGAATCTGTGTGAATGTTTTTTTGATTGTTAATTTAGATTATTACTTCTGTGGTAAGTTACGTGTCAAATGTAGCACATTTTAAGACTGATTAAACAGTTGGTTAACTAATTTAATTAAAAAAGTGAGATTTATACTAACGGTTAACTAAAATATTAAGAATATGACTGACATCTAACATAATATGACTGTCGTTAATAATGAGATTATTTTATTAGAAACTGTACCTAAATTAAGTAAATTGCAGTATTAATCATTAGTAATGCTAAGTATAACATACTTCACCAATTCAAAGTATTAAGTACGTGCAAGACTGATTGTTCTTAAATAATTACCGCATTGTCCTATTATTTAATAAAACGAATTTATATATTTACATTTTTCTCATTACCTTACCGCATCATGTAACCCCAGCCTAAGAATTTTGAGCTTGTCAGTTTTGTAACTGTCCCACTTGCTGAGTTGCTTTGTTTGGTCTCTATTTCGTTTTCTATACGCTTTTAACCCAAGGTTTCTTTTTTATAGAGAACTACCTAAAAATATACATTAAAACAAATGCATCTATAAACGATTTTTTCAAAATATTGATCGAAATAAACAAAATAAATAACATAATGGTATCAATAGTTACAAAACTGACATTAAAATTTATTTTCAGGCAATAATAACTGTTTGTTTTATTAAACGACCTGTTTATATGAAAATATGTCATTTGCAGCAAAACAAATGCAAAATATTGCGGATTAATTTTGTAGTTAAAGCTTGTCAATGAAATTAACATTGTTACAAAACTGACCGGTCTGGACTACACTGTCAGGTTCTTTTATCAATAATTCAAAAACTAAGCCTATTTAGGTGGGACTCATCACAGTTTTAGTAACTTTAGAAAATAAACTTCATAATAGATTAGAAAATTCACCATAAAAACACTTTAAAAAAAAAGTCATAATTTTCATCCTGGTGCACAATTTAGTGAAAACGCCCTTAGACGCCGACAAAAAACTGGAGAATGACCTACTAAGGCTAGACTATGCATGGAAATTGCTGATGTTCTGCATCGCGCTATTGAAGTTTTTAAGTTATGTTGTATAAATACCATTTCCTTCAGGTTCTCCTTATTATGTTTCTCTGGCAACATCAACGAACTTTCACAATTATTATATGTATAGATAGATAAATACCATTTCCTTCAGGTTCTCCTTATTATGTCTCTCTGGCAACATCAACGAACTTTCACAATTATTATATGTCAAGATAGATAGTGGACATTATCAAAGTTAAGGGCTACTGAAGCCTACTTTTTGTTTGGACTCTTACCCCCTTATTCATAAAACTTAAAATGCCTCTGCTAAATAAAATGTGCTTTGTCCCTTTCTTACGAACACAAATGTCAATGTGACAGATAAGGACAAACTAATTTTAACGGCATTTTAATTAAAACAGGCTTATAGGACGTTTATGAATACGGCCGTTAGTCCGTATAGACGGACTTTATTACTATTCGATAAAAACATTATTTATATGCACGTGAGCTCTTAATTATTGACCACAGGAGAGACGAATGTGTGTGTTTACCCGTACACAGTGTATAAAACAAACGTCTCTCCTGTGGTCAATAATTAAGAGCTCACGTGCATATAAATAATGTTTTTATTGAATAGTAATATAGAAGAGGAGACGCCGTTTATGCGGATTAAGAGTCGAAACAAAAATTAGGCTTCAACGTAGCCCTTAACTTTGATAATGTCCACAGGAAAGACGCGAACCTAAATCTGTGTATGACCCAGCTAAATGAAGCTATGTTGCACATGTACAGAAACTTGGCTCAGCTTGGTAGTAGTAGTTGCTCTATGAGCTGTAGAACTCGAGAGCCGGTAAAAAAAAACCGGCCAAGTGCGAGTCGGACTCGCGCACCGAGGGTTCCGTAAAATTTACGGTTTTCGCAATTTTTCCTTTATCTGTGCTATAAGACGTTGCTTCGTACCAAATTTCAAGATTCTGAGTTCACGGGAAGTACCCTGTAGGTTTTGATTCCCTTGCGAGTTTCGAAAATTTGCGGAAATTTGAGGCATAAACGGCTGTATATCTTTTGATTGCGTTGACTTAGAAGTTTGATTTTTTCACAGCTCCAAGGGACAGTAGACCTGAGTATTTGGTATAAAATTAGCTTGACACCTCCACGCGTTCCTGAGAAAAAGGGTCTTGACAGACGGATGCAGGATGGGCGGACAACAAAGTGATCCTATAAGGGTTCTGTTTGTCCTTTTGAGGTACGGAACCCTAAAAACGAAAAAGCTAAATATAATTAACGAACCTGCTCACAGAATTTCAAGAGAATCGGTTGAGGAATGCGACCTGTAGAGGAGAACAGCGCGAAAACGGGACATCTAGACATCCGGACATCTGGACATACAAACAATGGTGTCCATGCGGGCAATTGCTTCTAAAAATTGAATTGTTTAGAGTCAGCTTTAAACCTAAGATCTCCATTTGAAAGTGGTTTGAACCACTTGACTACTTTAATTCGGTAATTTCTCTCTAAAATGTCGCACACAATCCCAGCGTGGGAATATACGGGCATAACTTAAGGCCTGCGCAAACCGGCGCAATATTCTTTTCTATTTTAATTTGAATGCTCTGAGACCGACGGGCGATTTCTATTCTGCGGCATCGAGGAGCATGTTAGAGGATACCGCGGCGGTAGGCGGCGGCATGCCGCGGCATCCCCCGCTATGCGTCGAGGCCTCCCGAGTGCGCCGGGGTAGCGGGGCTGCGGGAGGTGAAGGATTGGTGCAACTCGGCAGACGACGGGGGAGAACACGAATTTTGATGATACCGCAAGCACCTCCGCAATGCCGCGGCATCCCAAGGCATCCCACGGCATGCCATGATCGGTGATTATGCATTCCGTTCCACTAGCGACCAACAGTCGAAAACTTATTTTTGTACGAGTCGTTCGTGTTGAAGGTTTCGTGATGCCGCGGACTGGGATTTAGTGTTAATATAATTTTTTCTTCGTTGACTTCGGTCATATTGAAAAATTAACGCACGAATATATTCACCAAACACCAAAGGCGGCGGCAAGAATGGTCTGAATGGAATGCAAAGCGCGCCCCCGCTTGTGCTACCCCCTTCACCCCGCACTTTCCCTTCGTAGACCCGGCGCACTTCGGTGCATACCGGGGGATGCCGCGGCATGCCGCTGCAGTATCGTCGGCGGCGGCATGCCGCGCCATCCCCCGGTATGCGCAGAAGTGCTACCAGATGCGCCGGCCGCCGCACTGTGAATCGAGTAGAACATGCAAATGGGACAAAAACCCTTATCAAATATCCAAAAACTCATTATGGTAGGTCATTACTAATGAGTATACATTAAGAGTCCCACGTGTTATTTTTTCCTGCAACCCCCCCTTACATGAGTAATTAAGGTGACTATATAGGATGAGTGCAAATTTACTATGCATTCATTTGCGTAATTGCTCTTGGCTTAAAAATAATTGTGTGCATTTCCAAGTTATTTGTGTTTATTTCATTATTATGGATTCCAATTTGGAGGGTAAGTAGTATTTTTAGACATATATTGATTATAAAAATATTCATTGTATTTTGTAAAACATCAACATGTTTCCGAATAATCATTGGAATTTTACCCTAACTTTGACTTTCATGGTCAAGAAATTACATGTCGGCATCTGTCTACTCCGTGAAATTTATATATAATATACTTATAACTATAAACCGTCATATTTAATAAACTCCCTATCCAACTTTTGAGTACAACTATTTTTTTTATTTTTTCTTTCAGAATTCGATTTTTGCATTTCAAAAGTCAATTTCTTCGATGTATGGCAGAGACATTTGAAGGAAGCGAGAAACAACGAAATATATACATTTATATCATCTGAGCATGATTTAAGTGGAATAACCGAGGACTCCCAGAGACAAATTAAGGTAAAGATATCCCAATTTTCATCCAGGATAGCTCAGAAGTGGGATGCTGCTGGTAAATGTAGACAGCGATTTCTCGAGAAGAACTCTGACTGGCTTCATGGTGAACCTATCAAGTTTGAAGTTCATAGACGTACGACGATGCCGTCATCATCCACTGAAGCTGTAGCAGGCCCTGGAAGGCCCCAGAAGGAATTCTCGGACTCTAGCCTGAAGACTAAACGACGACGAGTAGAGAATTTAGTTCAATCTACAAGTTCCGAGGAGTTATTGTTTGCAGCAGAAATTTCGTCACGTCAATCGGGCTCCAAGGAAGTGGCTAGAAGAATGAAGAACATAATTGAAGATAACAAGAGCGGCGACACCTCAGGCAACAAAGAAAACACCAAGTCATGCAAAGAAAACGCTAGATGTTTGACGAATGAAGAAGCTTTGGCGTGCTATATAGATAGCAAATTGACTACATGCACATACAACATCATAAGGCAGTCGACTAGTAAGGTAGGGCATACCGTATTTCCATCATTGTATTGTTTAAAAAAGGCTAAAGTTGCATGTTATCCTCCTGAAGATAGCTTTTTGATTAATGAAACGCGTGCTGAAATCAACGTTCAGGCAGTTTTAGATAAAACCGCTGAACGTTTGGTTTTATCACTGGAAGATGTTTTAGATAATTTAGTGTCCCCTTGTTCATCATTCAAACTAATTAGTAAATGGGGTTGCGATGGAAGTTCCGGTCATAGTACATACAAACAAAAGTTTACGAATAGTAATGACACTGATGAATTTTTGTTTGTATATTCGTTCGTTCCGCTTCAATTACGGGATGATGCTGATAATGTCGTTTGGTAGAATCCACGCCCGTCATCTACTGCATATTGTCGTCCAATAAAGTTTATTTTTTCCAAGGAAACAAAAGAATTGTCTATTGCCGAAACAAATCGAGTCTTGGAAGAGATAAACGCTTTATTGCCAACATTATGCAAGGTGATGGGAAGGGAAGTTTCTGTTGAACACATTATGCTTTTTACCATGGTTGACGGAAAAATTTGCAATACTATGACCGAAACTTCTTCTGCTCAAAAATGTTTCATTTGTGGAGCTACTCCAAAAGTTATGAATGATGAATCTAGGGAATATATTGCAAATAATGATAATCTTGGTTTTGGTTTATCAACTCTCCATGCTTGGATTAGATGTTTTGAGTGTTTACTTCACATAAGCTATCGCCTTGAAGTAAAAAAGTGGCAACTTAGAGGAGAAGCCGATAAAGCGAATGTAAAGAAACGCTCACTAGAAATTCAAACAAGATTTAAAACGGAAATGGGACTGATCGTTGATAAACCAAAACCAGGCTTTGGTAATACTAATGATGGAAATACAGCTAGAAGATTTTTTGAAAACCCGGAGCTTAGTGCTGCAATTACAGGGTTAGATGTATCACTCATTAAAAAATTTGATATAATACTTCGAGTTCTATCATCGGGCTATGAAATAAATTTAGAAGCGTTTGAAAATTTGACACGGGATATAAGAAAACATTATTTAAATCTCTATTCGTGGTATTACATGCCTGTTACAGTACACAAATTATTGATTCACAGTAGCGACATTATCCGATCAGCACTATTGCCGATTGGACAGTTATCCGAGGAAGCACAAGAAGCTCGAAACAAAGATTGCAGACGATTTAGGGAACATCACACACAAAAACGATCTCGTCAAGCCACGAATAGAGATTTAATGAATATGCTGTTGATTACATCTGACCCTTTAATTAATAGTTTTAGAAATGTACCAAGGCAAAGAGTAAACTCGTTGTCTTCTGATGTTTTAGCATTGTTGAAACCCCCTAGAGTTAATGAAACTAATGTAGATGTAGTGTCTAGTTTGTTTAGTGTAGATGATCATGACACGTCAATTAATGATTCGCAGGATGAAGATGATGACGGTGAAAGTAATTAATAAAATGACCGCTGTAATTAACTCTAATTGATTTATATGTACCTACTTAAGAATCCTATGTAAATGTAGTTCCTAATTAGTTTTACTTTTCCTTGTAATGGCATGATAATGTTAAAAATGATGTTGATTAAAAGATTACTGCAACAGTAGATTTAGTATTTTATGTGTACATGTAATAAAATATATAATTCATTATTGTACATTCACTTTTATAATATTGTTTTTTCTGAACCCCCACCCTACCCCTCTAAGTCACGAACCAAAGTACATAAACTATACGTATATGTATATTCATACATAATGAGCTCGTATAAGCTCAAAAAACTACTAAAATAATTTTGTCCCATATGCTTGTTCTACTCGATTCACTGTGCGCCGGCGCGCGGCGCTGCGCTGGCGGGCGCTCGCGGTATCGCGGGGAATTTTCCCTCGTCAGTGTGCGCTGCGCGGAGTAAATCCTCCTAGGTGATCAGCGCTGCGCTCCGCCGGTTTGCACAGGCCTTTAACGTAAAGATCTGATTGCGACATTCTTCACCGTGACACGGCAAAGTCGAGGTCAATTCACCCATATACGTGTAATTTGTGCATTATCATATGTTTATAAGATAACGCAGTGTATAATCCTACTATCTGTATGTATGGTAGGCCTTACATATATCGTGTTTTAGACAAATAAAAGCAACCGCAACCATGACTTGGATTTTTGTGTAATGCTAATGGTTGTACTACACGACGGGGCATGATGGACGATTAAAAAAATTGCCATCGACGTACGTCGCGATCATCCTACTATGTATATGTATATGTATGTATATCCTACATATCCTACTTCCTACTAATATTATAAATGCGAAAGTTTAGATGTTTGGATGTATGGTAGTCAATCACGCTTAAACGACTGAACCGATTTAAATGAAATTTTCCACGAAGATAGTTTATAGCCTGGATTAAAATATAGGATAGTTTTTATCCTGAGTCCATGCAGACGAAGTCGCGGCCGGAAGCCAGTAGATTATAAATGCACAAAATAGGATACGTAATTCCATCACGTCAATTGATAACGATTGTTAAATGGATATATCACATTAAATTATCCTCCAGGACCACAAGGTTGAATTCCTAAAATGTTGAAATCCCGAAATGTTGACTTTCCCAGAAAGTTGAATATATTTTGTTTTGCAAAATGTTGAATTCTTATTATGTTTTGACGGAGCCCCGCAGAGCGGGGCTCCGTCAAAACTGTTCGTATTATTTATCGTTTTAAGTCAACGTTGTGGGAATTCAACTTTTGAATATTTCAACATTATGCAAATTCAACATTTTAACGTTCAACATGCTGCAAATTCAACTTTATGCAAATCCAACATTTTAGGAATTCAACCTTGTGGTCCTGGAGGTAAATTATTGTATAAAGGTATAAATTACAAAATATAATTAAAATCATAAAAAATATGCATTTTTAATTGTCTAAGAGTAAATTTAAAGCCATCAAAAGAATCCATGTTTCTAAAACAAAATTGTGTGACAACTTGGAACCTAAACCCACCGACCGAAACTGCAATTTACAAAATCATCGTTTTTACGAGATGCCATTACAATGTTAGAAGGCTCCCTGTTCTATCTTCCATAACCATAACCTTATTTAAAAACGTAGCAGCCCCACTTGTCACAAACACTTTTAGTTTCTATGGTTCCTCCGATGCAATTGTACGGGGTAACCGTTGACGGAGGCAACAGATACCGCTAATAAAAGACGCAAGTCGGCGTATGTCTCTGGAGAGGTGAGGCGGTACTCCAGCAGAACTTTAATGCACACAGTCTTCACTATTTTGTATGCGTAGAACCTCCCTGAAACGAAAAGACACGTGGTCATTTATCCGTCCGGCCAAGTTCCATGGAAAAGTCGAGCGAAACGGCAATGGACTTTGATACCCTTGCACTTATCGTACTTAACTTATCGTCATCATCATCATCATACCAGCCGAATGACGTCCACTGCTGGACATAGGCCTCCCCAAAGAGTGCCATAACGACCGGTCCCGTGCCACCCGCATCCAGCGGACTCCCGTGACTTAATTTTACCAGACTACCAGCGGCCAGCTACTTAATTCGAGTAAGTATATTAAATATATACCAGTGTATCCAGCAAGCAAAGTAATTGACATGACATTAAAACACCTTCCTAAAACTACATAAGCAAAAAACTAACGCTTGCACTTCAATGTTCACGCGTTCACGCGTCGAAACCGAAACATCCACTTATTTAAGCGAATATGCCCGGCAGAATCACCCGTCAGACGGGGCGATTACTACCTGTATCGCGGCGACTCGCGCTGCTCGACAGGAGCCCGCGCGTAATAGGCCCGTCGATGTACGAGCGTCTACCCGCCACAATTAAAAACGAGACCTCAATCAACATATTTGAACGCCGACTAAAGGAACTTTTACTTTCAAAATTCAAAACATTGTAAATTGTATGTGTATTTGACATGTTTTAGTTATATCGAATTTTTTGACTATTGACTATTTATATCTAGGATACCCTAGCTTTTATTAATAATTTGACATTTAGACACATTTTACTCCATTTTTTCCATTTACATTTGTACCATTTTAATATTATTTCAATTGTTCCTTATTATTATTCTTGTTTTTTCATTTTTTGCAATGTACATATTTAGATTTTTTACTTTCATTTATATTATTGTTATTCTTATACACTCTGACGATCTTTTTGTGAATTCATGCTATTTAATTTTCAAAAAATGACGTCAATTTTCAAAATGAAATAAATAAATAATTAGCCTTTTAGAAATGATTTAGAGATTTATGAAATCAGTAAATGTCATTGAATGATTTGGTTTTCAAATGTTGGATTTTCGTCTACTAAGCACGAATTTTGAGCAGAATTGACGCATTCAAATATACTGTTGTGAATTTTATTGTAAGCATTTCCATTGTGTGCACACTTTTGAGAGAATGGATGAACTCATCCATTCTCTCATAATTAAGGGTTTAGTGGCACCACTATACATCACGGTACTTTGGACACGTCGCCTGTAG
The DNA here is from genome assembly GCA_947049275.1 of Epinotia bilunana. NCBI lineage: Eukaryota > Metazoa > Arthropoda > Insecta > Lepidoptera > Tortricidae > Epinotia > Epinotia bilunana. The sequence goes on along the minus strand of OX346271.1, from coordinate 7,682,838 downwards.
GTCGATCAGGTAACGTATTGTGCGCGCGTCAGGTAGACCTAAATGTCACTTCTTGAACTGTCCTAATGCTCGTTAAAATCGTTACGTGATTACCCCTCACGGCACTCTAGTGTAAAAACTTATTATTGTGGAACAATTGGTAGGAAAAAAGACACACGGGAATCACCGACTCCTTGGACTGATGCGGCTAGGCAAGGAGAAGAACAGTGCGCTAAGCGACGACCTCGTTTAGTCACGCCCCAGTTGGAAGGATGCGCGACGAGTAGAAAATTCAGAGTACAATTATTACAAAATATATACCCAAGCAATCCATTGGTCCATAGCTGAACGGGATGTAGCAGTTTGGGTGGCGTAGCTTGGTGTTCTCCGGGGAGAACCGCTCAGGGTCGAAGGCATTTGGGTTAGTCCAGAATCGCTTATCACGATGCATGTGGAATATGGGGACCAGAAGCGAGCTCCCTGCTGGCAGCGTAGCTTTACCTGAAAAAATATATATGTCACCATTAGTATCGATACCGGTGATTTTGACAGGTGATCTAATAGCTAGTGTAGCCCGACAGCCACGCGTTTGAACGGTGCAAAAAGTCGCCGTGTAACCGTAACCCTTTTTACTAATTACAATCCAGAACCACAGGAACAGAATATTTTAAAAAATAAACACGAAAAACGGTTGAAAATGTTGGTGTGGATAATAACTATTGTTTATATAAAAAAAACTGCCAGTGCCAATCTGCTCAGTATTATCTTAAGCGCTTACTTCATAATCCCAAATAATGGTATAAGCGTTCGCTTATGCGGAAGTTACTGCCGGCTGCCTTTCTAACTAGAATGGAAATAGACCATGTTGCGGTTAGGAACGTAAAGTGAGGGAGCAACGTTGCAACTTGTGACAAAGTCATAATATTGGGTTGATTATAATTTTATGATAAAATTAATCGGGGGTAATCGGCAATTATATACTTGTTCGGGTGGCGGCTGCTGATCAACCCACCGACGGAGCCGCAGCTGACATCCACGGCGCTTCATAATACAACATTCTTAACCTTCTCACAAATCATAGCACGGGGGTAAATGACTAACAAAAAGAAATGCTCCTACCTCGCGGGCTAGAACGACAACTGTCCGCCAAAACTCAGCCCCCGATAGTAAACTTGTGAGGAGCCCGTTTTCAAATATTAAATTAAAGTGTGGTACATGATTATACGGTCAAAGAGGGCAGCTGCTCCCCAGCAATGGAAGCATAGGTTTGGGTTGGGACATGTGGAGTTCTCCCAAATCTGGGTTATTTTTCTTGGGTACCAGCACCCTTAAAATAATTCAGGTTATCCGCTTGAAATTTGACGACTGGTTTAACCTAGACAGTGACGAGTTACTATTTGTATCTGTTAAGCAAATAGTCGTTTACTTACCACATACCCACAGCATAACTCTTAAGCTTAATATGCTAGTTCGATTTATGTAAGATTGTCCACTAATATCTATTCAATTATAGCATACCTATAGTAATGTCGTCAGCCAGGGTCCTCTGCAGCATCACGCCGATAGGGAAAAGTCGGACGACCTCCTTGAACACCATGTCTAAGTACGGCATCAGTTTGAGGTCATCGTCTGTTACATCCCTGTCGCTGTCTCCAAACACCCCCTTTATTTCAGCGTATAGTTTCTCCTGTCCGGATAAGCGATAATATATTTTATTACACACGTTCTTATATTCTTAAGAAGAATCATATGCTTTAAATCTATGATATTATGTTTTTAAGCAAGCTTCCAGACAACCTGTTTTACAAACTTATTACATTAATCGATTATTGTTTCAATACCGCTCCTTAATGTGACGTAACCGGGAGATCGAATTTAATATTTCGTGTTGTTAAGGGCAAAATGAGTTATACCCAAAGTGAGAATAGCAAACATTGTTACATCCATTTTTCCTCTCGTAAACCTCTATCTTGTTAATCTAATTGAAATCGTGACATTCGTTTACGAGCTTCTAAAACACAAAAAATAAAAAATCGGCTAATAGCGAGTCGGACTCGCGCACGAAGGGTTCCGTACCGTAGATGGAGTAATGTTTAAGCAATAATAAATACCGATATAAAATGATTAGTATAAAACATTTAGTGCCAATGTGGAAATAGTAACCTGGTTTAAAAATAAAATAAATGCCTCGAAAAATCATTTTTGTAGAATTTATGAAGCAGTATACAAAGCGATTTTGTATAGATATATTTATTTTGTACAACATTTAGATGTTGACAGTAACATCTATATATATAATTGTCGATAAAATAATTTGCTACGTCACTTTAGTATAAGTGCCCCGAGTTATCCCAGGTATGATCTGTGAAAATGTTAACTGTCTAACTATCACGACTCATGAGATACAGCCTGGTGACAGACGGACAGACGGACGGACAGCGGAGTCTTAGTAATAGGATCCCGTTTTCCCCTTTGGGTACGGAACCCTAAATACAATAACTAAGTAGGTACTGGTGACCGAAGAGTCCGGCTTTCTCGCGCAACGCATCAGCATTGCAAATCAGCGAGGGAATGCCGCCTGCATCGTGCAATTCCAATCCAATTTTAGATTTAACTTAGTTTTAATTTAATTTAGTTAATTGTTAATCATCATGTTAAAACTTTAGAGAATATAATAATATGTAGTACAAAAACTCCTCCTTTAAAAGGCAGGGTTTTTCATTGGTTTTTCGCCGGGCATAACACAAGAGAAAAATAAGACCAATCAGTACTGATTTCCACACCTACGTCTAAAATGTGTCAAGTGTTATCCTACTAATATTAAAAATGCGAAAGTTTAGATGTTTGGATGTTTGTTACTCAATCACGCTTAAACGGCTGAACCGATTTGAATGAAATTTTGCCCGAAGATAGTTTATAGCCTGGATTAAAATATAGGATAGGTTTTATCCCGAGTCCACGCAGACGAAGTCGCGGGCGGAAGCTAGTACAGAATAAATGTTTTGTACATTATTCACTGTGGCTCCACACTACGTGGGGATGGGTTTTGCAGGTGGTGGATAGTGCAATGGCCATCAGATGATGACTAGCTCTGAATCATATTGAAAAAGGAGCCCCCAATCAAGTAGCGACAGGGATACCAGGATATAAAAGAAAGTTTTGCAGGAGAAACCTCACTATAAAACACTTGTTAGATCCAAAGACGAACCTGTGGCAAATTAATACCATCAGTTCATAAGCAATCTCCTGATGTTAGAGAACATCATTGATTTTTTGATTTTTTTGCATAGCAGGCAGGGGAGAAAAAGCTTATATTTGACATTTATCTTATATCGTTTTATTGGCTTACCTGACATTGTGGATGATATGCCATCATCAGCAATAAGTATGATGATATCTTGCCTGTAGCCTCTTGGCTCTGAAAAAAGTTTTAAAAATACTGCCATAAAGTATCTAGCTATAATCTACAGAGAAAAAAAGCTTCTGCAAAGAATCATCTTTCTCGTCTAGAATATCGTTGAGTGTGAAAATGACGTGTCTGTCTTGTATAGTTTAGGACTTGCTCTGGCCACTTTCTGTTTCCCCTACCAGATCAGCAATGTATGTGGATCCATAGAGTTACCTTTGTATAACCAAAAAAAAAAATTGACAAATTAGTTTTCCCAAAAAAAAAATCGTAGAATTTCATTTGCCAAATAATCGTTTGCAAAATGAACACTTGACAAATAATTCTTACGCCAGCCTAATGTTTGGCATATTCATGTTTAAGCAATATCTCGTTTACCAACTGGTACTTTGACCAAATTTCATTCAGTCAAATATGTTAGTTGGCATAATATGTTTTAACCAAAACAAAATAAGGCAAATGATTTGTATCGTCAATATTTAATTTTCGATTTCTATTCCGTCGGTTAATCAGCAGAGTAAATCTTCAATGACAAATCATTTGCATCTTTATTTCTATGGTACACCATTACGGTAATGGTATCTTATACATAAGATACACAATAAAATAACAACTTTTTTTGTTATGTGGGTAGGCAGTAAAAATGAATTTGTGTAGAGGTCCCAATTCTAACCTAACCGCCAGCGTGTCGACGTCACCCCACTTCGCGGGGTGCCTATTTCTGCTCTAAGGGACACAAACTAACGCTAACCTAACCTACCAAATGATACATTTGTTTGTGTTTTTACTGCGGAGGGCTTCGCCCCCCTAGCCCCCCTTGTAAGGCGCATCTCCCCCCCCCCCCCCCCGTCCCTCCGTTTTTGGCTGCCGTAACCTAATTTAACGCCATTGCCTAGCGACCTACCTAACCGTGCATTTTTTATTTAAGGGACCGTGCCGTTTTATTAATAGTATTTTGGTAAAATTTCATAACCCAATTAAATGTGAATGGTGACTATTTATACTTTGCTATAAATAAATTTGGTAAAACAACAGGATCCCGGACGATTCTCTATTGTATGGGCAAAAATTATTTCCCAGTGTCACTTCCCAAAATAAATATCCCAAATGTTCATTTGGCAAAAAAACACTAGTCATATTATTGTTTCGCATTTTATCACTTGGCATTATCTCCTATGGTAAAATATTACTTCGCAAATGATTGTTTGGCAAAGTTTTATACAGTAATGTTTCATTTGGTCAAATGTATTATTTGGCATAACATTCGTTTTCCAAATTATTGCATGGCATATGATTTATATCCTAATTGTGTAGTGCATACGAAAAGTATTTGAGTGAGATTACATACTTTGGTAAGCGGGTAGTTTTGTAATTAACGTACAAATTATTAGAAGGATTATTATTTAAAATTAATATAGTTGGCATACATGGAAAAGTTATATATGGAAATTATTTTAACCTAACCTAAACCTAACCTAACCGCTAGCGTGTCGACGTTGGATGCCTATTTCCGCTCTGAGGCACACAAGTGAACCCTAACCTAACCTACTTATAATACAATTGTTACGGTTGTTTGTTTTTTTACTGCGGGGGGCGAGCCCCCTTTTTCTGGCTGCCCTAATCTAGTTAAACCCCTTTAATCAGTTGTTGTATGTTTTTGTTATGTTGTAATAAAATTTCGAACAAATGAAATTCGTTGTTTTGTTATTCTGCCATTTAAACTTCATACAAAATGAATCATTTGCCAATTAATATTCCCTGAACAGTTATTCTATGAAATTATAAAAATTGGAATGATCTGGTCATGAAATAAAATTATACCAACAATATTTTTTCAAATATTTGCCAAAGTTATGCTATGTGAAGTGTGCGAAATGTAAATTCGAACAAATGTTTTGTTTGGAAAATAATATTAGCCCAAACAAAGAGTTTGCTTAATAAACTTTTGTCCAAATGAACAAAATGCGAAACAAAAATATGCTATTGGTTCGTTGGAGAAATGAAACTACTGCCAACTTTTGTGGGAAGTGAAATTTGGCGAAAAATATTTTGCCGAAACGGCAGGATACCGGATGGCGACCTACTTTTTAATTGTTCTATTTTCTTGTCTCATAAAAATTTATTGCCTGCAAAAGTGTGGCCTAATAATTGATGTATATAATATTTTTTCATCGAAATCGTTACGCATAATATCGATTGTCCTAATTATTGTTGTACATAATAATAATTGAATCGAACATAGAATTATCTTAAACTACGTGTGCATAACTTTACAATTCGTAATATATGATGTACAGTCAAGGAATTTAATTTAGGACCCACTTAAGGTTGACAGTCCTGTCGATTTGTATTGGACTACAAAGAATATTTTTGCGAAAAGGGTCGTAAATTAAATTCCTTGACTGTACTATATCATCATTATCATACCAACTGAAAGACGTCCAAAATACAACCGGTGCTCATATACAACTAGGTTACTGTAGTGTAGTTTCTAAGTTGTTGCAATATTGTTGATGTAATATCTAGCACTATTGGAGCCAACCCGTGGTATATTAAAGCACACCACAGCTGATATACGTCTAATTTATCGTATAATAGCGTCTCTTTAACGCTAGCAGCATAAAAGTCTTTAGAGATCTACAGTAACACTAAGTAGTTAGGTATAAATACACTTTAAAATGGATGGTTAGTTTTAAAATGGCGTGATATGTTGGTAACCATAACATACATTAGATACATATTGGTAACAGTAAATTAATGTGTTTATTTAAATATTTCGTATTTAACTATATATTCAAAATTCAGGGGGCATGACAAAAACATGAATAATATGCTCTTAGTTCATCAATACAATTTGAAGCGCAAGATAAAAATAACCGCTATAATGCACGCACAACAACTAAATACTGCAAGATAAAAACATGGAGATTATAAACTTACCAATATGAAGGCTACGGTAGCCTAGTGGTTCAGGCATGCGGCTGTCAAGCGGCGGTCGTGGGTTCGAATCCTGGCTCGTACCATCAAGTTTTTCGGAACTTATGTTCGGAATATTTACCGTTAGCTTTTCGGTGAAGGAAAACATCGTGAGGAAACCGGTCTCATACCAATAAGGTCTAGTTTTCCCTCGGGGTTGTAAGATCAGATGGCAGTCACTTTCGTAAAACTAGTGCCAATGCCAAATCTTGGGATTAGGTGTCAAAGCGGACCCCAGGCTCCTTTAGGGGCATTACCGGGAATAACGCTAGGAGGATGATGAATGAGCTGTAAAACTGGGGCCACTTTCCATGATAGAGACGTTTCTATCACGGATATAAGACTCCTTATATCACTGAAATTCAACTAAATCTGGTACGTTCTTGCTAGTTGGGCTTAACATACTTACTGACGTAAAAACAGTGAAAATTTCCTTCATAATTTCATCATGACTGGTTATTTGACTAGACAATATGAGTCTGTCCACGATACTAAGTTCTGTATTCTGTTTAGTGTCTCCTTCTAAGCTCAGGATCTCCCTTTTCTTATCCTCGTCCATCGAGTCCAGAACTTTCAGTCTATGTTTTACAATACTATCTCCCAATTCGAAAATCTTCGTCATCGTACTGATTTGCAGTTGATAATACTTGGTCATCCAGTAAATTGGGTCTATTTGAAGGTACCATGTGGTCATTCTCTTAAAAACTATTGAATATGAGCTGAAACAGTAACAAAAGCCTTTTAAATAAATACGGAACTAGAAAGAAATATAATGGAATGTCTGTCTGTAGCTTTTCCACGTTTAAAGTCAATCGTATTTATTTTCATCTGGGGGCACGGCAGTGCCCCGCCAACTCGAGAAAAACAGCGGCACGGCCGTACCATCCTTTTCTCGAAGCAGTTCAGGCCATTTTTGACTCCCTTACTTAATGCCACCAACATTTGCGCGCCTAAGAACAACCACTTGATGTTCATTATGTCACGGAGACATTTGAGGTGGTATCTGTCGAGTGTACGGATGTGCTTGCGGTAGAGGACCCATGTCTCGGATGAGTACAAAAGATTCGGCAGCATGACAGCCATATAGACACTTATTTTGAGTATAGAGTTTAAGGACATGAGAGCGATAGATTTTGGGCCGCAGCTCGCCATATTATTTCAGATTCTAGGATGAATTTAGACGTTATTGTGCTGCCAAGATATTTAAACTTCGCCACTTCCGTCAGAATCTCTCACACCAGAATGAGGCACGTTGTGAGAGAAATGTTTCATCATTCTTCTTCACATTTATTTTAAGGACAAATTCAGTGCAAGCATCCTTGAGATTCCACATTAAGCGTTTAAAGCTATCCGTAGTATTCGAGACAAAGCACAAAAAGCAGAATACACTTAAGTACGGGATTTGAACTTTGCGATGTTGAATAGTCTCCATCCATGCGGACACGAATACTTAGACCCTCTTCCAAATACTTCAACTTTTCGGACGACGACAGCAAAGTACAGCACAAAAAGAGTTGGTGCAAGGACACAGTCTTACTGAAACACCCACAGGTAACAGGAAATAGCTCTGATTATTCGCCGTTGACAGAAATGCAGCACTTCATGTCATCACGCAGAAGTAATGTCACGAATTGTCAGGGCATCTCAGCTTAGACAATGGTAACCAAAGGGCTTCACGAGGAACGCTGTCGAATGCCTTTTCAAGATCAACGATACAAAGGAACATAGGTTGATTTTGCTCTCGGCTCTTCTCAAGCAGCTCATAGACTGAGAAGGTGGCTTCGCAGGTCCCTCGAGCTGGTCGGAAGCCAAATTGAGTTTCAGGCAGAATAGATGTCATGGAGAGTGAATTATTTTGTTCAATGAGTCCTGTAATCAGTGTGTTTCCTATTAACTTGGAATAGTAGGTAATGAAGTCTCATCAGCAAACATGACAATGCCTGATGTTTGGCTTACCATATATGGCAAATCATTTACATAAACAAGGAACTGGAATGGCCTAGACTACCTTGAGGTACTCCCATCTCCACCACTGTCTGAAGATATTGATGAAAAGTACGGAATTTAGTCCGAGTGCCGGGAGAAGGACATAATGATACTTTTTGTCTCGGAAATAATTCTATAAGGTATGTAATGGAAGGTGAATTTTCCACGGAAAAGAGATAATTAGAACTACGCTTGCAAGAATTGAATAGCAAACAGCCTCTAAAACGATTAACTTATTATACGAGTAAAAGAGTAAAAGCTAGTAAATTATAGAGTGTACTTACTCGTGAGCATCGTGGAGAAATACTTTATTTAGGTGTGGCAGGTTAAGACTCTGTTCTCTCGTTAAACCCATTAATGTTCCTAGAAATAAAAGTCGAATATCAGATGAGTAAAAATATGACGAGCCCGATTGGTTTGAATATAAATTACAATTTAGTGAGAAATAATAAAAAGTAGATAGGTAAAAATTTTTTTTTTCGAATTAGATTATAACTTTTTATGATTTGGTTCGATAAAAAAAACAAATTTCACTCAATTGACAACATTTGATTTAAAAAATGCGTATTATTTATATCTCATCGTCAACACCCTACTGCCCTAAAGGAGCCAGCGGTCCATTTTGACATCTAAGCTAAAAGCTAAGCTATAAGTTGGTATTTATATCTATTAAAAGTAGAACATTTCTTTTCTAAAGCATATACAAAATGATAATAGGTTATTTTCATCTATGAAAATTAAATTATTTAAGTATTTTTTTAAATAGTTATTACCATAATAAATACGAATATAACACTATTTTGTTATAAAAACATAAGATTTAATTTAAATTTGAAAATTAAAATCGTAGTTTTATTTCTGTGAGTGACGTCAGAACAGCAAATGCAGAAATCAGATGGCGTACTTAAGAGTCCGCAGTAAGCTCGATTCTTCATACAAACGTAGTTACGCTCTCATTTTAAAACTACGTGTTGGATTGTAACAAAACTTTGCATATACAATGACATGAGGTATATCTATGTCTGTAATTAGTTTATGTAGTTTCAGATACCATAGTAAAAAAATACAGCGAATTTAAGTTTTTCATACAAAACTTGTTTTTGCTGTATTTCGTTTGTTTTATAAACTGGAACCATATAAACTAATTAAAGACATAGATATACCTCATTTCAATGTATATGCAAAGTTTCGTCGTTTCTCTGAGGCATGTCACATTCGTGGATTCCTCGAAAAAGCACAGCACAACATCACTTCTGAACAACTCATATAAATGCACTTTAAATCATTAAAAACATAATTTCATTACACATTACAACGTATATTATTTAGTTAAAATAATAAGTTATTAACAAGACGATCTCAATCTCAATTTAATTGCTAAAAGGTTGGCTGCAAGTGATCCCTTATAGGGGGATAAGTTCGCCTTTGTACTTTGATCTATTGTGTGACATGTACATTCTTTAACCTGTCGTTGTGTACAATAAAGTGATTACATACATGCATAAAATCGGCTATTTTGTCTCTGGTACACGTTTACCCCAAACCGCTTCGTGAAGTTTCAAGGTAGTTAGTTACCTGCAAATATCTGATTGACCGAAGGCACTGTTGCCATGTTTGCAATGTTACGAGAAAGTATATTAGTTATTTGTACTTACGCATTAAAGTGAGCGGACGTGCAGCTGTGCGTTTTTAAACGGTTTACGTGGTATGTATTTCCGGCGATGTTTTTTCATTTCCATTGATAGTTATTTAAACATTTTAGAACGTCATTACTTGAAATTATTTTTCAACGTTTTATAGCTCGTTAGGTTCCTTCTTATGTTTGTGTTAAGATCATATACCTACTAATGGCGTGTATCATTTAGCCGTAATCACAACAATCGTTCGTGGGTGTCATTTCCCTGGCGTCATTTCACTGTATTTCTGTCCAGTAAAATGACGAATATGCCTACTACTGTTTTCGTTGTTTTTCATTATATATATTTCAATCGTACTTAGAAATATAAGATTCCATTAAAAATATTATATTTTTCTATATATCGTCATTCGCTGCCGTGAGGGTCAATTTGGAATGACACAAGTAATTTTAGTCCCCTTTGCTACTAAACTATTGACTTTTACCGGTGCTTTATATACCTTTCAAATTCGAATGCATAGGTGTTTCATATTCCATAGAAATCGAATTTGTAAAAGTTATAATCCCTTGAACCAATCGCACTTTTCAAATAGAGCCGTCATGTCGCTGTCATGAGCGTCATGTTGGTGGCGTGAATAATTTTAATATTTCTTTGATCCTTAACTACACAGTTTAAACTAGTGCCTAATGTACATTTCAAATCCAAATTAATAGGTGTTTCGTAATTCATAGTTGCTTTTGGCAAAATGTAAAAAAATAAATATGCCTTCGATATGACGCAAATATAATTTCAATTATTCACCCAAAAATACCAGTGGACTATCGAATCTATACGAACATTTTAAATTATATTTTTAAAAAATCGTAGAATAGCCTATTAACATTAACTAAACTAAATGAGAACTAGGTTAAATCTAAAAAAGGCATTGGGGCATTGTACCTACTTAATATGTCGTCGTCTAGTAGTCAGAACATATGACATGTAGCTATGACTATAGCTTACTATGAGGTTAGTTCGATGTGTGTAAGAATGTGTCCCCTAGTATTTATAATATATTATAACACTATAAGTACGATCTCTCATTTCATTTATATAGAAAAAAGTAGGATCCCGCGATATAACGCCACGTTCCAATTTCAGAATCGTGTTCCACGCTAGCGTAAACTGGACTTTTACGCGCAGATTTTGAGCGATAAAGTAAGCTTTTCCGAGCTGATGAGGTGAGTGTTTTGTGAAGGTACCTTAGATTTTCATAATACGCAGGAGACAACTTGTGCGTGAAAACATTTTTTGTATAATGTTTCGAAGAATTACGCGGGATTAATGCTCCTAAAATTTAACCAGCTACTTACTGCAAACAGTGTACGTGGTGCCCAAAACAATGTCATCATAAATGTCAAATGATTCTCCTCCTAATTTAGCCGCTAGTCGCTTCACCGTGTCGTTTGCTTCTGCATTGATGATATCGCTGTAATTCTCTAACGCTCTTTTTCCATAGTTAGGTAGCAATGTCTTCCTGGATATTCGCCAAGTACGCCCTGGAATTATAAAGAAAGCGTGTTGCCGGTACCATCGCCAACTGTTAACTTCCGTGCACTTTATTTGCATTTTAATAAGGTTCAATAGAAATACAGGATGGTTAACTGTGTTGGCGTTTTACAAGAATAATTAATGTGATAGTTTCTTAATTTTTATTGCAAAATACTTTAAAAGTGTGTGTAATTTGCTGCAATCCAATCTTAAATGTAGACAAACTTGGATGTGTCCAACTAGATGAAAAAATAATGTTTCCTTTTATTAAAAAAAAAATGCTGCCCAATTGCTTGCGTCATTATATTCTCTCAGCTAATCCTCGACTAACTAATCAAGGAAGATGAGCTTAAACAGTTAATTATTTTTTTGGTTTTTGTAGAATGTCTTGGTTATATAAATTGAAAGCTGCAAGCTACCTGAACCACTGAGAATACCGTTGCCGCAGAAATCAGCTATGTATTTGTACTGTGGACCTTTGACGTTTGTTTTAGAACTTGAAAGCAGCGTCTGCAAAAATGAGCATTATCATCATCATCAGCCCGTTTACGTCCCACTGCTGGGCACTGGAACCCATGGATGAGAGGGAATCGGCCGTAGGCCCCACGCTGGCCCAGTGCTGGTTTGGGGACTTCACATACACTTCTTCGCAGATGTATGCAGGTGGCTCACGATGTTTGGCTTCACCGAAAAGCTACTAGTACCTAAATATCAAATACTAGCTTCTGCCCGCGACTCCGTCCGCGTGAAACTCAAATTCACCCCCCATTTCACCCCCTTAGGAGATGATTTCCGGGATAAAAACTATCCTATGTCCTTCCCCGGGACTCAAACTATATCTATACCAAAATTCATCTAAATCGGTTCAGCGGTTTAAGCTTGAAGAGGTAACAGACAGACAGACAGACAGACACACTCGCATTTATAATATTAGTATGGATTATTCCGTAAGCGCATAATTTTCGAAAAACTGGTAACAGCCGGGATTTGAGCCTACGACCGCCGGTTGACAGCCGTATGCTTGAGCCACTAGGCTAGACTTAGCCGTACCGTAGCTGCAAAAATGATAATTATAAGTATATCATTTATTTATTTTTGAAGAATAGGGGTGTAGATGCCAAATAAAATAATGGATAATGTTATATTTTCTCGAAAAAGGATTAAAAATATGGTCAAATGGAGAAAAAATCAACGCAAAAGGTTAAATAATCACGAAGTTATAAGAGTTCAAAGTATTAAGAAGGGATATGTTCTGTCCCTTTTTCGCAAAACGCAAATTCATATGAAACGATGACGTTCGCAGCTTGTGACGTCACTAGAAGACGGCAACGTGCCGTGCCCCATCGTGTTCGGCGCCGCCATCGACGCGGCCTGCCGCGCGCGTGGCTCGCTCTGCGGCAGCTTAGCATATTGTGACGTCACACACTGTTTGCGTTTTCTTTCTCTAAGAAGCAATATTAAAACGGTTGTAGCTTCGTAAATCGTAATTCTTTGAGATATCTGAATGGGATTTTCGTCAGTAGGCATATTTTTTGTCTACTTTCCTTTGGAGTATTAATAATAATTTTCGAGTCGAACCTCTATTGCAAAAGCAGAGTTGTAAGGTGACTGTAACCCTCAAACTTCTCTCTCAATCGTTCGTTAATGTTAGCTTAATGATCCTGGAAACCGCTTAATCCCGAGATTCAAACCCAGTTTTCTAGGAAGGGTCACACTAAACTGCTAAATTGGTCGTCACTTCGTTCTTTCTCTCCTCGCTTAACAACACACCTACAATACACGCCACATAAGGCTGCGTCTGAAGTTAGCCTCGAGGTGCCTCCCGCACACCACTCGAACCCCTGTGACACCTTTGGGACGCTGCCAACACCAGGGGCGCAAACTTTTATGTATTCAGGTCTTACTTTAGATCGACTAATTAGCGTATTTACCTTAATGTCATCAGGATCGCTGACCAAAATGTTTAAGTCTGGTCCAACCCATATGCGCAAAATGTCACCGTATTCTTGTATCAGGTTACCAATAAGATCCGCCAACTCTGTAACAATACTTTTTTATTTAATTATCACAATATGCTACGTGGGTATACAACCCAACGCTGCCAGTGTAGTAGTAATTGTTGACTATACGTGAAGCTCTTTGTACGCAGAGGAAAACTACTTAGGGGGGGACATGACTCGAACAAAAATCAGGGCTTTAAAGCCCAATATCTCGCAAACTCATCACTGATTTGAAAAATGGTTTAATTTATTATTTAATTGTTATTATCGTTTCATATCAATTAAACGTGGAATTTACCACATGGTCAAATTTTAAACGATACCTATGATATTGAGAACAAATATAATGAAAATATAAAGCATCATCATCTGAAGCTAGGGTTTGCAATCCGGGTATCCGCCAAATTTCAGTTCCGGATCTGACAGGCTCCTGTATCCGGATTTTTTGGATGTTACGGATCCTTAAAATACAACCATGAAAACCGAAAATACCGCGACAAAATGAAGTTTGTACCGAGTCCACGTTAAAAACGGAATGGTATAATGTAGATCATTCTCAATCTCTATTTTTATTCGCCACTTCTTCATCCCAGATTCGATTATTTTTGTTTTTAATTTATTAGTCACAACATTGCGGAATTTGATGTCGAAAGTTGGCGTTGGTTCAAATCAGGGATCGGAAACCGGTATTTTTTGTATGGGAACGAAAACGTTATTTTTTCGGTCTTTGTTAATTATATCCATTCTAATTGGGCAATCTAATAATACGCAGTCGTTACCTCAAAACACATCTGAGTCCTAAATATGTGGTTATTTCGAGGTTCTTGCAAAAAACCGATTCCGATCCCTGGTTTAAATGCACTGATCCACCGTAGGCACTAAGTTATCATATAGATCCAATATTACTTCTACTATAATGTACCTACCTACTTACTAAAGACTTAGTTTAATTAGATGTTCCTAAAGAAATATTAAAGAAGTATATTTGACACATTGTATCTTTGATTTGACACAGTAAGTAAAAAGTAAATGCAGCAACAATACCTACGTTTTATAATTGTAATCAATTTTTAGTATTATGGTCTTGACTTATAATATGATCATGTAAAATAAGAATAGTGCGCTATATATAGTTTTTCACCGTTTCGCCATATCGAGACATACCTAGTCTTATTAGCCTAATGGAATGTCCCTGGCTAAACAAACACCTCTTCCCTTGATTTTCACAATTTCCGTGTTGGCTCTTCTTCCAATCGATTACTGAGTAAGGCGTCCGCGTCATCGTGTCATTTTATTTTACAACCCTATCGAAGTAACTGTATACATAGAGCTCCAGGCACGGGAGTTAACGCGACCTGGTTGTAGTTATTCAAGTGACAGCGAAAGCTGAAAAGTGACTAAACTAACTTTGCGTTGGTTTGTAGTCGTAAGTTAAAAGTTGAAACAAAATAAAGTTGTATACCCCTTATGACCTCGGCAGTGCGTTATCTATTTGAAATCTTTCAGGTATATAAATACGGTGGTATAGCAGTTTTTAGTTTTTTCTTAGTTTGACCTTACAATTTCTACTTTATACCAAAAAAACATCGTGGATCCGTTTTATCCGAAAAATCCGGATATCCGGATCCGTTCGATTTAAATATCCGAAATATCCGGATCCGAAATATTGGCGGATCTTGCAAACCCTATCTGAAGCCCAGCCCCCCTATTCTGTAACTTGTTTTAGGCTCACCTCAACACTGACTGCGATGCATAGTAACTAAGCGTAAGTAGAGGTCTTGTTTCGTGACGGGTGACCGGCGGGGTGAGCCGCATTAGCGCGTAGCGAATAACAGCCCAGGACAAGACTTGTCCGTTGTGTGACGTTGTCAGCTTCATGTTTTTTTTTCCATTCTATTTGTTCTCAGTATCATATCGTTTGACTTGTAACGCGTTAAAAAAAAACAAGTTTTTTTACCAATTACCTTCAGGAGGCACCATTAATTGCCATGCATTTCCCAGGATCGGTATGGTAGGTGGGCCCGGAAGTTTTTCGGAGATATCCAGCAATTTCCTGTTTTTCGTTCGCCATCTCATCCAGAAAAGTAAAATCGCTGTCACCAGTACGAGTAGTAAAATGAACCACACCATTCTGGAACAGACGCCAATAGCTTTTTTATACTTTCTAGGCTATTCAACTGTCGTGGACCTAAATAATGTTGTAATATGTAAGTAATCAATATAAAATATATTTATGTCGGTACTCGTAGGTACTGTAATGTTTCTATGACATTTATTTATTGTCATATATGTATTATGTAGGTAACTAAACTTGTATAGTCTTTCTTATAGTTAAGTTATTTATGTTCTGTTTTCACTTACTCAAATCATATCTTTTTTTTCATCGTTTCCATCACCCAAAGGTTGTCCGGAAGAGATCGCTTTTGGGCGATAAGACCGCTTGTTGTCTACCATTGTTTATGTTTAATTTACCTCTATTTTTACTTTTATCTACTATTTCCGGTGAGCAATAAAGAATATTTTTATTGTATTGTATCGAGATTTATATTAATACTAGATATTGCCCGCGACTTCGTCAGTGTAGAACTTGATTGCTATTAAATTATTGTGGGTGGAACCTCAATTATCGCCGACCCAAACAAAGTTCTACCATCTTAAGGGATGATTTCTGGTATAAAAACTATCCTATATCCTTCCAAGGGTCTCAACTCATCTGTACGAAAAATTCCATCTAAATCCGTTCACGGATTAAGCGTAAAAGGTAACAGTGCGATAAGTTCATTAGTTTAAATTGCAAAATTTCAATTGTAAACTCCGTTTTTACAAATATAATATCTTAAGAATCATCAACAGACGTTTCTGCTTAAATTGTATATTTTTGCATAATGTAGGTACCTATTAAGGAAAGCTACATTACTGGAACTGTTTGCTTAAATCAGTCCAGTAGTTTTACTCACGTTAGTTCGGGCTACTTGTATAGTTTTGAAAGCAAACTTATCTAATGCTAAAAGACGGAGAACTTTCCATCTCCTTCCTCCGTCCCCATTTAACGGTGTTAGAGAATAAATTATTTTGATTAAGCCCCTTTACCCCCTTATTTCACCCCTTTAGGGGGCAAATAGATCTACATATTATAAAAGAAACCTTCCTGCTTTCATGTTTCTAGCCACAGTTTAATAGTTGAATTAGGAAAATATCCCTTATCAATGTTTTTGACTGTACATTAGGAGCTTGTGGCCAAAGTTTTACACGTCTAACTCTAAAAACGACATGATTCCCATACAAACTTTCTACTCTTTTATAACCCTCTTAGGGGAAGAATGTTTGAAACATCGCTTAATCACTTGCTTTGCTTTTGAGTAAGATACCTTCAAACAAAGATTCAAGTCTATAACTTTCCAAATGAACGATTTCTATACAACGGTTCGACCCCTATTTCACCCCCTTAAGGATTGAATTTCGTAAAATCCTTTCTTAGTACACGTCCACGTACTGGAAAGTACATCTATTCCAAATTTAATGCTTTGTTTAGGAAATCACACATTACTTATGTGAACTTTCAACCCCTATCTTAACCCCTTCAAGGGATGAATTAGAAAAAAAACCCTTATCAATGTTTTTGACTGTACAATAGGAGCTTGTGATCGAAGTTTTAAGTAAGTAAGTGTTTTATTTGTAAACATAGGTACCTAATTACAGATGTTGTTGGATGGATTGTTATTTTATACAGATTCACTATGTTTTGCCAACAGGCGTACAAAAACTTTGAATTTAATACTAAAGTAAGTACCTTATAGCTACTATCATGCATACTAAATTCAGGTGCCCTTATACAAATTATAATTCTATAGTAAAGTCAGTAATGGTAGTTAAACAATCTGTGTTAAAAAAAATATAGATTATAGATGAATGTATTACTGCATGTCCGGTCTTAAAGAATGTCCATTAAATATGTCAGGTAAAAATTATACGACATAAAAAGATAAAAATAAAAAATAATATAATATAATTAAGTGAATCAAAGAAATGTCAATTTATTTTATCATTAATATAATCTGAAATGGAATAATAACATTTATGTATTAATAATGTCATTAATTTATTTATTAATTCCAACATATTTAATGACTTCAGGTTAAAGGGTAAGTGGTTATAAATTTTACTGGCCAGACAATACACACTTTTTGCCTTAATGCGGTCTTTGCAGGAACTATGCAAAGATTTAAAGTATGTTTCTTTCTCAAGTTTCGATCAGAGATATCACTGTGCCTTTTTAATAAGCTCGTATTGTTTTGTCCGACTGTCTTGAGGTTCACACAGGACGTTTTCAGGTATGGGGACCTTATCAACATACACTTGGTCTTTGAAATATGTATAGGATTATGCCATTATCGTGCGACCACTCAAGTATCTTATTAAAATCCGCCTGCAGCCGGCACTGTGTGACCGCGACGTCCCGGTCGGCGTACATCAGGCACGTGTCGTCCGCATACATGTACACGGAGCAGTGCTCGACAACGTTGCTGATGCTGTTCACGTGCATGATTTACCCGACCGGCCCGTACACGGACCCAGTCGGTACCCCATATTTTATGTTAGCTTCGTCACCCATTTCACCATCGATCTCGCATCGTTGCAATAGGGATTGGAAAGTGGTCTGTTATGTGGTCGTGTACACCGTACACAATCGACCGAGCGAGCGAAGCGTCTATGCTTCAGCATGGACGAAAAAACGTTTTTCCTCATGTCTGGATGTTTGGATTTCCCCCTGTTCTCGCCTAGAGCTCGCATTTCTCAACAGATTCTTATGAAATTTTGTGAGTAGGTTCGGTAAGTAGGTATACAGAATTTTTATGTCGTCAGTTTTTTGAAATTTTGTAAAATGGCGGCGATATGGGTTGAATTGAAAACGTAAAAAAATACAAAAGAGGGGTCAGCGTTGCCTACTAACTTAGTACAAATTTTATGTTCCGTCCACTGTATCTTGAACTCTGATATAATGATGGTTTCCTATGTTCGAATTTCAAATAAATAATCTCTAAAGCAACAAATAAAGCGTTCCATTTTTAAATTTCGAATATCTCAAAACTTTGGAGTGTTTATATTATTTGGATTTATCTAGATAAATGATTTTGGCTTTTCTAGAAGGACTTTGGTGCTTACTGGTTGGAATATTTAAAATATTCAGGGAACAGAGGTAACGTAATTTGGTTACTTATCTGCTTAACAAAATGAATTTCATAGCAAAACGAGGGAAATTTAGTCAATTTTCTAACGTTTTCTGCCAACCCCAGCAGCAATGTTTCGGGATGGAGATAATACATTACAGAATGAGGCGTTGATGGCCTTACGAGAGGCCTTTACCGACGCAGATGGAGGTGGTTTTACTTTTAGTGAGTATGGGGGCCAGAACTAATTCTGGATCCCTTTCCATTTTTTCGTTTAACCAGAATCAGGAATGAAACTTCTTTTTCTACGAATTGAAGAGGAAAAGAGACTAAGCAGATTGGCGGAACAAACCAATCGAGACTATTGACCGAAGCCGGTCCGTTCCAGCTTGGCCCAAAATCCATCTTTCGTATGTTTGGATGTCCGAATGTCTCGCAGTTCTTGCCTACAGGCTGCAGTTGTTCACCGATTTTCGTGAAATTTTGTAAGCAGGTTCAATTATTTATAGGTACAACCATTTCTTTTTGTCACATCAATTTTAGTTTTTTTTTCAAATGGCTACGATTTTCACACATTATTATAACAAAATCGGAAAAAAGGTGTTTATTTAATTAGGTACCTCGACATTTCGACGTTTTTTTGATAATAGCCACGATTCAACCGTTTTGAAACAAACCCGCGAGATCTACAGCTCACAGAGTCACTAGTAATTCATTTAACTAAATAACTACTTAATTACGTGAAAACAAACCTATTTAGTGGTAGACAAACGTCAAACAATATTCAAATCCGAACAAAAGTTGAAACTTAGTAAAATGTTTACGGTGACAGCAATTGATTAAATGTGTTCATTATGAGATGTTTAGGTAGTAGTTATAAGGATTCAAAATACTTACATTTTACAAAACAAACAATTCGGCAGTGGAAGACACTTATTTAGTGAGCGAAATTAGTGTAATGGCTTAATGGCTACCTGCTGCCTTGTATTTATACAATTTTCGGGCGTTGCGGTTCGGGTCAGTGCGGGGTAACAACACTGACGGCACGCGCCAATGGCAGACCGGCAACGTCGCTTTAGCCATGGGCTGAACGCGGGAACGTGTAAACACAATGATTTTTATACGTTTTTAACAGATTTCAAAAAAAGGAAGAGGTTCTCAATTCGGCTGTATTTTTTTTTCTTTTTTTTCAATGTTTTTTGCCTCAGAACTCCGTCATTGATGAGCCGATTCCTAATTTTTTTTATTTTTTGTAAATATATGCTTCCAGGTGGGTCCCATTTTTTCCAAAAATTCAGTTGGATCATGGAATCCTTGAGGAATTGAGGGAATTCCTCAATTATATTAGGCACGCGTGTAGTGATTTTGGTATTTTCTATTATAACTCGTGTATTTACACCTGGAAATCATAATTTGGTGGAGTGGAATTGATGATGAAGACTACAGATGACTTATGGAATTCCTCAATTAGGTACTTAAAAGTACAAAAGTACGTCACAGATTCTGATAAGATTCCGTTGAAATAGCAACTAATGAAATGCCAAAGGTGATCCTTGTGGAATCGACGGAAGTCCTCAAATATTATCGGGCCACATACAGCGATTGGGTTTTTTTCTCTGATAATCAACGCATTCGCTCACGGAAATCAGTTCATGTGGTAAATTGGAAAAGAATTGAAGTCCAGCGCCGCCTGCTGGTAGATTTCATGTATGTATGAGTGCATAAACAACATACTAATATCGAAAACAGAGCTTTTTTGGACCATGTTTAAATAAATCATAAAAAAAACATAAAAACTTGTGCAAATGTATAGATAAAGAATTGAAGAACCGAAAAGTGTTTAGCCCAACCATATATATATAGTTTTGACGGAGGAATATCAACTCAAAACCCGTCAAAACTAGCCAAAAAGCGCGGTATGGGAAGTGTGACAAGTTTCTATGGACTAACAGCTACCGGCGCCATATTTAACGATGATCGGTCTGCAATCGTAGTTGGTGCAACCCGCCCTTAAGAGTCCGCAGTAAACTCGATTCTCCATACAAACGTAGTTACGCTCTCATTTAAAAACTACGTGTCGGATTGTAACGAAACTTTGCATCTACAATGACATGAGGTATATCTATGTCTGAAATTAGTTTATGTAGCCTCCAATACCATAGTAAAAAAATACAGCGAATTTAAGTTTTTCATACAAAACTTGTTTTTGCTGTATTTCGTTTGTTTTATAAACTGGAACCATATAAACTAATTACAGACATAGATATACCTCATGTCATTGTATATGCAAAATTTCGTTACAATCTAACACGTAGTTTTAAAATGAGAGCGTAACTACGTTTGTATAGGAAGGTGAAATTCGGCCGAGCTTACTGCGGACTCTTAAGCTTTGACGTGGGAGATCTTTAAAGCGGTCTACTAATGGCAGCTTTTATATAACTTTGTAAAGCTCATGTCGTACCTACACCTACGCCATGCTTGGACGTTTGGACGCGCCTTAGTCTTGTCCGGACCATAGACCGTGATTTAGCCGGTGCTTATTATTACGGATTTACCTATCGTCACTAGCGCTTAATCGTAATACATCCAGGACACATGAATGCGCTGGATCCAGCAATTGCAATCCCTATTTGCCACTCACCTTGCCAGTAACCATCAGCTGCTCCAGGTTGTTTCCTTCTTTCCGGGTGGTTTAAATTACATCATTGTTATTAAGTGCATTAAGATTAGCCCTTCCTAGTACCTAACTAAATGTTGGATACGTTTGCCTGAATGACGATTGATGACACGTTGACTTCAAGCCCCGAGACTACAACGCTTGTTAACGTTGGGCCTAGTAGGATTCTCCTAAGTTATGTGTGTGAAACAAGTGAATTGATTATCATATCGCGAGCTGAAGTCGCGAAACAGGGGCGCTGTGAGCTGTAGAACTCGCGAGACTGTCTTTTTGAATAATAATTGAAAACGATGAGAGTGGGCTGATATCCTGCGTAATTAAATCAAAGTATGATTTACCTTTTGTATACGTAGTTTTAATATTAAAACGGACATGTATTCACGTTACAATTCAGTTTATATGACAGCGACAAAAACTATAACACAAGAATGACATTGAATCCAAAAGAATGTAGAAAAACAGGATTCAAATTTGACATAACATTTCTCACTATACGAAGTTGGCAAAGAGTTCGCAACAATAATAATAAAAAAATGAAAATCTGGTTCAGTATGAATCGGTCAAAACCGTCACTTGCCGGAATATCCCCATTTCATATATTGCCAACCTTTGTTTAATTGACTCATACAGTAGGAAAATATGTGTCGATTATATTTCCTGAAATTGCAAATTGCTGCTGTATTTTTATTCTAGACATTTAAGCTGATTCGTTCTGTAAAGGCTAAATAGCACCATGTAAATTTACACGTCGTTATATTAATTTAAAAAAAAGACGATGGTTTAATTAAAACTTCAACAAAAGGTTTATTCTTTAAATTATAAATAAACCTTAAGCGTGAGTAACTAACATAAAAAACGTGACGTTACCATAAAACGTTACATAAGTTGTTATTAAACTTAGATCATACCCTGTAAAATATTCGCAAAAAAAACACGATTGCTCTATGATATGCACGCACCAGTTCGTCCAGTGCAGGTCAAACATCTTCCTGCTCCTTGGCTCACAAAGGAAATCAAGTCGCTCATTGAAAGGAAAAATCTTGCCAAAGCCGGGTACAAACATGACGCGTCAGATACGAACAAAGCCCGATTTCACAAGTTGCGCAACCGGTGCAGCACTGTTTGTGGTGACGCTCAAAGGCATCACATTCATAAGTCTTTTGAGAATGGTGACCCTGCTAAAGTGTGGAAATTTCACAAGTCACTTGGAGTTGGTAAATCTCAACATAATTCTTGTTCCATTAACGTCGACATTGATCTTCTGAATCAGCATTTTGCCTCTACAATCTTTAGTGGTCCTGCTAAGTCCAGGACCCTTGATTCTCTGTCATCTCTTCCAACTCCAGATTCAACTCCTTTTTTTCTTAATCGTTTCACCGACAGTGATGTTATAAAGAACATACTATCTATTACCTCAAATGCCGTTGGTGTCGATAGCATAAGTCGTAACATGATCCTTCCCCTCCTTGACCTCCTTACTCCTATAATTACCAGCATCCTCAATGCTTCTATTACGTCAAGTATATTTCTTTCGACATGGAAGAATGCTGATATTATTCCTCTACCAAAGAAGTCCAATTCTTCCACTTTCTCAGAGTATCGACCTATTTCCATTCTTCCTTTCCTTTCTAAAGTTTTTTTCCTTTTTAAAGTTTCCAGCAACTTAATCCTTTTCAGTCTGGCTTCCGTTTGTGTCATAGTACGGCTTCTGCTCTCGTTAAAATTACGCATGACATACGGTCAGGTATGAATGATCAGAAGTTGACAGTGTTAACGTTGCTTGACTATAGTAACGCGTTCAACACTGTTGACTTTGATCTCATGTTGGCGATACTGCGTTTTTATAACATAATATATCTCCTGCGGTAATTGATTGGTTTCATAGCTATTTAACCGGTCGTCGGCAGCGTATAAAGGTGGATACTTCCCGCTCCTCATGAGGACACACCATGGTGTAGCACGTTAGATGGCGTTCCGCAGGGCAGCGTGTTATCTCCACTTTTATTTTCTATTTTCATAAATTCCATTACTCGTAATCTATGATCGTTATATCAGCTTTATGCCGGTGATCTTCAAATTTATTCCCAGGCTCAGGTCAACGATCTGCCATTGGTCATCTCAGCTACGCATTTCAGACTGGAGTAGTAATTATGCTCTCAATGTTGACCCAGCAATGACCCAGGCTATCATCATCGGTAGTGCTAAGATTATTTCTAGACTTGACTATGTTAGTCACCCACCGATTTTGTTTGATGGCGTTTTGGTCCCGTACTCTCTGCAAGTTTAGAACCTTGGCGTTATTTTGGACCGCACTCTTTCGTGGGTGCCACAGAAGAACGAGGTTAGCAGGAAGATGTTTGCAGCTGTGGGTTCTATGAGAAAGCTTCGTAATTTCCTTCCCATTGCTACCAAAGTTGCTCTTGCTTATTTTTTTTTGTTTGTAAGTATTATGCTTCCAGGTGGGTCCCATTAAAAAAAAAACAATTGGATGATGGGATCCATGAGGAATTGAGGGAACTCCTCAATTATATTAGGCACGCGTGTAGTAATTTTTGTATTTTCTATTATAACTCGTGTATTTACACCCGGAAAACTTAAATTTGGTGGAGTGGAATTGATGATGAAGACTACAGATGACTTATGGAATTCCTCAATTATGTACTTAAAAGTACAAAAGTATATCACAGATTCTGATAAGATCCCGTTTAAATAGCAACTAATGAAGTGCCAAAGGTGATCCTTGTGGAATCGATGGAAGTCCTCAAATATTATCGGGTTACATACATCGATTGGGTTTTTTTCTCTTATAATCAATGCATTAACTCTCGGAAATTAGTTCATGTGGTAAATTGGAGTTGGAAGTAATTGGCTTGGCGGTGTACTAAATTGAAGTCGGTCTAAACTTTGTTTTTAAAGTAAATTATAGATTATAAGAATAAGAATAACTTTATTGTACCAACGACACTGTTACATAATAGAAAAGCGATATCCGGTGAGTCCCAAACTAGGCTGTATCTTGGAACTCATGGAGTTATGACGTACACTTATCTATAATTAGGTATAATTAGCTCCGTGACAGAAGTTGTGTTAAAAAAATATATATATATCTCGTAATTTAATAAAAACAAGCAGGTGGGTAAGTGAGTTTGTGTGTGTGTACATGTATGTGAATGTGTGTTTGTCCTGTAAGTATATGGATGTGAGAGCGAGTAACATAGCTACTAAATAAGTAAGAGACTCCTAAATATACGGTCGTAGGAGACCTTCAGTATCATTATCATTATAAGAAAAGGTAGTAAACTCTCACATTCTCACCCATCTTTATGGAATTCTTTTTAACCCTGCAACTCCTCGCTACCTCAAGGAACGCTTTAAATTTATTTCTTCTGCTAGGTCTGCTCAGAAGCTACTTCTCAGTGTTCCCCCATGAAACTGTAAATTTTACAACAATTCTTTTACTTTCTGAGCTGTTCGATTGCGGAATTCCTTGCCTAATGAAATTAAACGTGCTGTCTCGTCCCATTTTTAAAACTAGACTTAAGGATTACTATTTTTCTCTTCCGTAACTTGTCATTCCTACTTGGTGTCTGCTGTTTGTACATTTAGTTATTGTACTTATGTGTATGTAGGTTTACAAATATGTGTATTTATGTAAGTGTATAGTCTTTCTTATAGTTAAGTTTTTATATTTTGTTTTTTTCTGTTTTCACCTACTCAAATCATATCTTTTTTGCATCTTCTCCACCATCCATAGGTTGTCAGGAAGAGATCGGTTTTTAGCGATAAGACCGCCTGTTGTCAACCATTGTTTATGTTTAATTTACCTCTATTTTTCTATTATCTTCTGTCTGGTGAGCAATAAAGAATATTTGTATTGTATTGTATTGTATGATTTAAAAAAAATGATTTTACTGACTAAATACAAATAAAGTATTTTCACGTAATCAACAACGCTTCGCTCGCTCGTTCAATTAATACTAGCTTCTGCCCGCGACTCCGTCCGCGTGGAACTCGTTTATATCGTAGCTCCATACAAATTTTCACCCTCTATTTCACCTCTTTAAGGGATGATAATCGGGATAAAAACAAACTAATGTCCTTCTCTGGGGCTCAAACTATCTCTATACCTAATTTCATCTAAATTGGTTCAGCGGTTTAAACGTGAAGACGTAACAGACTGACAGACACACTTTCACATTTGTATTACTTTCACTTATACATAATATCTGTATGGATATGGATAGTATGGATTTAATTGTCTCGTGCTGATCTCTGTACCTACTGTACGTACCTACAATTTCAAATTGATTCATCGGAAATCTGTTAAAAACTCATTTAAGGTCGTATTTTTCTGTGTGCACTTCCCTTTACCACATGTTTTCAACATGGTACACAAAAAATACGTTGCATTTTGTAAAAAAACAATATCCATGTCAGAATATTAATAATACGACCGTCTTGCCCTCTTTGACCTTTCCTGAACGCAGACCTGTCTTCAATAACTATTGGTAAAATCAATTTGACCTCTAATATAAGAAATGAACGACCTCTACCTAATAACACCTCTAATATAATGAGAAGTACAGAAATACGAAGCAAAACAAAAAAACTGGCTGTGACAGACGGACAGTCTCCGAGTGATCGCATGTGTTCCGTTGGACCAATTTTGGTACGGAACACTAATAGCAGATATTATTGACAGTATTTGTAAATTAAAATGGAGATGGGCTGGGCACATCGCAAGGGCAAATGATGGACGCTGGAGTGAGCGAATAATGCATTGGTACCCAAGAGACGGAACCAGGACAAGAGGGAGATAGAGGCGCCGCTGAAGCGACGACATAGTGCAAGTTGCAGCCAAAAACTGGCAAAAACTGGCAAAGAAGTGCTACCGATCGCCAAGAACGGCATAATATCCAAACAAAATTAAATATTTATTTCATTGTATTTGATTTGCATGAAACAATTCAACTTAATGCATGCTCAATGTAGATGCAATCAAATAGTGTAATTAAATAATATAATTAGTTAAGTGAACAAGTTCCTTGTCAATCCGGGGTTGATTGTCGGGACGGCCTCCCTGGTTTGCCTGCAGGTATTGAAGTATTTATTGCCTTGCCAGGTGCCTAGGGTATTCCAAATTTTTTGGTGTTCTACCTTGGTGTTTAGTCGCAGTGTGCTCCGCAGCCATGCAGAGGGTAGAGGGATCGTAGGTTCCGGTCCTACGGCTTCTGATTCTGAGCCTTCTCTAGCCATGCATCCGCTGCGTCGTTACCACATGAATTGCTGTGCCCTTTGATCCATTGCAGGGTTATGTCGCAGTTGGTACATACCTCCGATAGAATTTTGTGGCACTTGTGTATCAGCCCAGACGTTGTTGTGTGACCTTGCAGGGCTTGCAGTACAGATCGACTGTGGGAAAGTATGCGGATGGGATATCCCCTTACCTCCCTGGAGGCGATTGCATGAGCGGCCACTCTGCCTGGAAGACTGAGTTATGGATTCCTAATGGTGTCGAGATTCGTATGTTTAGGTCCTCCAAGAAAACTCCTGATCCGGTGCCTGACAAGCACAATTAAAGCAAGCATAGCACAATTTATCTATCATTAAGTATTGTATATTACAAGTCGGAGAGTGCACGTTCGCGGGCGCAACATCTCGACGCGCCAAGTGAGTCCTTTTTCAACAGTCCGAATCTGTTATCCCGTGCTTTACTATAAGCTCATTTCGTTAATGAGAGCATGTTCTAGTTGTACTATTTTGACACACCTAGAACGGATACATTGGTATAATATGTGCGTAGATAACAAAATACGATCAGACGAGTCGCAAGGTGTCGCTACAGTATAGATTAGAAAACAACAAGTATTCCGCGCGAACACCCCTGCTTTACTTTTTTCTTCATTTGACAATATTTTTAATCCTTTTTCAGGAAAATGCAGCATTATCGTTTATTTTATATGCTGTCTACACACCTATTGCACCAATTTGCCTCATTTTCGCGGCGTATAAACGTGTCTCAGCAGCATTTGTTCAACGTGTCTATCTCTTTGGTTACTACGACTCCACAGTCTGTCTGTCTCTCTGTCCGTCTGTCACCAGGCTGTATCTCATGAACCGTGATACGTAGTTAGACATTTGAAATTTTCACAGATGATGGTTTTGCTGTTGCCGCTGTAACAACAAATACTAAAAACCGGCCAAGTGCGAGTCGGAGTGGGGCTCCCATGCAACAGACATGATTTTTTTTGCTGCTTTTATAGATAATGGTACGGAACCCTTCGTGCGCGAGTCCAACTCGCACTTGGCCGGTATTTTATATAGCATAATTGCGTAATAACAGCAAAACCGGTATGGTTAGCTTACGAAAAGATGTGAACTTTGAAACTTTTACGAATATTCGCTACTTGCCGCTGCGTGTTGACAAAGATTTATAGACCAATGTTGAGTAAGGTGATACGTGTGGAGATTTCCAGTTATAATAATTAATTACATAGGTAGGTACTCATCGATTATCTTTTTATTTATTTTATATTTATAAGTTACTTAATCGTGATCGTGTAAAGAGTGAGATTAAGGTAAGGTTTTGTTTTATGTTAATAATATTTATTCATTTGTTTGAGTAGCGCTATGTAAGGGCGTATTAGCAAAATAAGTAGGTAAGTACCTAATTTCAAAAAAGTGATTATACAGTATCCTAAATTTATAATTCTATAGAAGGTTTAAGACATGAATCTACGGTAGCCTACTGGTTCAGGCATGCGGCTGTCAAGCGGCGGTCGTGGGTTCGAATCCCGGCTCGTACCAATGAGTTTTTGGAACTTATGTACTTACGGAATATTTACCGGTAGCTTTTCGGTGAAGGAAAACTTCGTGAGGAAACCGGTCTAATACGGTCTAGAGGGAAATCTAGCTGTCCCAAACTTCTACCATCTTAAGGGATGATTTTAGGGATTTAAACTATCCTAAAGCCTTCCAAGGGTCTCAAATTATCTCCATGCCAATGTTCATGTAATTCCGTTCAGGGTTTTAGGCGTAAAAGGTTTATATTGCTAAACCTAAATTGAAATATCCGTTTTTAACAATATACATAGGTACTTTAAGTATTATCACACGTTTCTACTACTACTACTACTTAAATTGTTTGTTTTTCGTAATGTATTAAAGGATTTTTTTTATGTCTACTAAGCTACATTACCTACCGTGTTTTTTTTGCCTAAATCTGTTAAGTAGATTTCATTTTGAAAGTCAAATTAGCTAATGCTAAAAGACGTAGTCCTTTTTATCTCCAGCCCCAGTCCCCATTTAACGGTGTTAGAGAATAAATTATTTTGATAAACCAAAATTAACTTCTTAAATTATCAAAATAATCCGCAGTTTTAATCTAACATTATTCGGTTTGTGAGCATCGCAGTTCTAACCTAACCTACTTTTCTGGTAGCTGTTCGGTTCTGTAAGGATCGCAGTTCTAACTTAACCTAACCTACTTTTCTGCGAGCAGTAAGATTATGTATACTGGATTAATGGTGTTACTGGTTGAACTAAAGAAAGAATAGGCACTGGTTCATGGTACAGATGACTTTACTCCAGGAAGCTAAAGATTGATTCCAAAGAGGTGCGTCGTGCACATTCCTCTCTTTTTCCAAAACGGCAGCTTCACCAGCTTACGGAGGGGCCGCCGCATGATGCCCATCAGGGTGCGAACATCAGCCATCCGGATTACGCCGTCGGGGCCCGGAAAGACTGCTGTTACTCGTCCCCGTGGCCAGGTGCCTCTAGGCGAGTTTGGATCTGCGATCAACACCACGTCGCCAACGGCCACCTCAGGAGCTACTCCACGCCCGCGTCTTGGGATGAGTGTTGGCAGGTATTCTTTGACCCATCGCTGCCAAAAATGGTCTGCCAATCGAACGGCCTTGCGCCAGCTGCTTCTCGAGGCAAAATCTGAGTCAGATAACGTGGCTGGTATCGGGCGGCCTGAAGACGCAGCAAGAAGAAAGTGCTTGGGAGTGAGCGCTTCTTCGCTGTTGTGATTCACGGTGACATGAGTGAGTGGGCGCGAGTTGACAAGAGCCTCAGCCTCTGCCAGAAGCGTGCGAAGCACCTCGTCCGTTGGGGCGCGTTCTATGAGTGTCACCTTGAGAGCCACTTTTACGCTCTTCACCAGTCTTTCCCAAGATCCGCCCATAAAAGGAGCGGCTGGTGGTATAAAACGCCAATAAATTTTCTCTGAAGCAGCGTACTGAGCTACGGCTTCGGCGTAGAGGCGTCGGAGTTCTCGGTTGGTGCCTACAAACGCAGCCCATTGTCTGACCAGATCTCTGCTGGCGTGCCTCGCCGGGCTATGAAGCGGCGGAGGCTCATTATCGCCGAGTCAGTCGACAAACTGTCAACCACTTCCAGATGGACGGCACGGACGACGAGGCAAGTGTAGAGGGCGACATATCTTTTCTCTCGTCTTCGGCCGATAGAGACTTGACGAAGTAATCGAGTCCCGTGAACGTAAACGGGCGTTTGTGGTGTCCCAAACGTGCCTCGGGTAAGTCTCCTGTAGGTGGCTGGAAGTTCACGGCTCGGCGAATGCGGCAAAACTGGCAGTTAAAGGCGACTGCGCGGACGGTACTTCTCAGGCTCAATAAGTGGTAATCTTGTCGGAGCTCATTCACCACCGTCTCTGTATTGGCGTGGGCGGCTTTTCTATGATGGTGCTCCACAAGCAAGCGCACTGCTGGGTGTCTTCCGTCCAGTACAATCGGACTTTTAGTTTCGTGACGTATGTGTGACGCTGCCTTAATGCGGCCGGACAATCGCATCAATCTATCTTCTCCGATGAGAACCGTCAGTTTGGACAGGCGACTGGAGCGTGGCAAGAGCTGAGCAGGACGACTATTGAGGTGCGTCATCTCGCTGGAAAATGCGCCCAACTGGGACTTGAGCAGGATGTGCGTCTCTGCTAGACGAATGTCAGTGGCGGTCAAATTTCTAGCTGACCCATGTGAAGACCTTGGAGTGGTAAACTGTTGCCATTGACTCGAAGGCTGAAACATAAAGGTACAAAGCCCTCCCTCTAATCGAACTAAATTATCTACACATAAGCCCCTTCGAGTTAGACTACGCATTCGCAGTAATGTTAGATACTTATGCGCAGTAGCAGTTGCACGCACCAGTCTGAGCCAAGAGCTGAAACGCCCAGGATCGGCTGAAACTGGCTCATGCTGGGCAACTGCATTAATAAGGTGAACTAAGTCAGGACGCACTGCGTGTTTGCTCTCCTCTAAGCCTGAATACTCAGGTGCGCAGGGCTTACTGGGCCACTCCGAAGAGAACAAAAATTCAGGACCCGATATCCAGCGTGATTCAGGAGACAACGTGACGCGCTTGATGCGAGTTGCATCGTCCGCAACGTTTAAATGACTTGGCAACCAGCGCCATTCCTTCACGTCAGTTATCTCTACAATCTCGCCTACTCTATGTGACACAAACGACTTGAAAAGACGCGCCTCGCTTCGGAGCCAACCCAAAACCGTCATAGAGTCGCACCAGAATATGCGTTTGACAGGTTTGAGTCTGTGAGCTTCACAGATGGTGGCGGCGAGGCGAGCTGCAACCAAAGCTCCTTGAAGCTCCAAACGATTTATGGAAATTGGCTTTAGAGGAGCTACGCGAACCTTACTACATATAAGCGCCAGCTTCACGTCACCATTTTCCATGATAAAACGCCAATATGCGACTGCAGAAAAGGCAGACTCGCTTGCGTCACAGAAAACGTGAAGCTCGCACTTATCTACTTTTAACTCGCCAGGACAGTAGCAGCGTGGGATCTGCAATCGGGAAGCGGCAAATAAATCTTCAAACCAATGTCTCCACGCCGCACTGTCATTCTGCGAGAGCTCCTCGTCCCAGTCGAGACCCTTACGCCATGCATTCTGGAACATAATTCGGCCTGTCACTACTACTGGCGCTAGAATTCCGAGTGGGTCGAATACCCGCATGACGTGAGCCAACACTTCGCGCTTAGTAAACTTATTTGACAACGCACCATTTTTGCTTATTCCTGTGTTAAAACCAATTGTATCGGCGACGGGTTGCCAAATAAGCCCAAGAGTGCGCACGGGCGTGGCGAGGCGGCCAAGCTCAACATCTACATCGTGACTAGCTACAGAGACCTTAACCAAGCTCTCCTTTGGCAAAAGTGCTAGAGCAGAGGGTTCGTTTGAGGCCCATGCACGCATTTCGAAGCCAGCATGTCGATGGATACGGTGAATTTCTACGGCAAGTTTAGCAGCTTCATCGATTGAGTCTAGGCTCACTATACAATCATCCATATAGTGATCGACAATGATGGCTCGAGCCGCGGCTGGATAGCGATCTTGCCACTCCACTGCGTTTTTATTTTTAATGTAAATGGCAGTGAAGGGACTAGACGCGGCCCCGAAAATCATTGATGACATGCGGTATGTCTTAATCGGGTCTTTAGGGTCGTCGCGCCACAAAAATATTTGCGCATCACGATCCTCCACGCGAATTTTCACTTGAGGAAACATCTCGCGTATGTCTCCCGTCAGGGCGACTTTACCTTCCCTAAAACGCATGAGAATTCCGAGCAGGGGCTTCAAAAGGTCAGGACCGGTTAGTAGAAGTGAGTTCAGTGAAAACCCTTGACTTTTCGCAGCAGCATCATGGACTACTCTTAATTTATTCGGCTTATTCGGATTGGTTACTCCGAAATGTGGCTGAATCCAGACAGGCGATTTGGCGGTATGCACTTCCGTGCACAATTCGGCGTAACCCTTCCGAATCATGTCGTGTATGTTTTGACGGTATCGCGTTGCATAGTTAGAGTCCCTGCACATCTTTTTTTCTAGATTAAGAAACAAGCTTAGAACTGACAGGCACGAATAAATTGTCACTTTTCCAAAGAAGCCCAACTTCATAACGACCGCTCGGTAGGCGTCGTGCCGTGCGTTCAAGAATTTGGACAGCTCGTTCGTCGTCGGTGCTGCGCGCTTCGCGTTTAGAAATGCCAATCGAATCTATACTGTATTGCTTACGAATTAACTGTTCTAACACCGCGCGATCACTAACATCTACGACCGCTCACGGGCTCACTAACCGTGGAATGGTTGACAGTGTCAACTGGCGCCGTCTTGCTACAGCCAAAACCGAATAAAACCCACCCTAAGGCGGTATGAATCGCAACCGGTTGTGTCCTAGAACCCTTACGTGTGGCCCTAGACATAGTAAGTAGGGCTCGCGGTCGTGTCCGGGTTTCGTGTATTCGTGTCGGGTACCCGTGCCCGTGTAACACGCCCGCGGGTTTAAGCGATCGGTCCGAACGGATCCGTGTAATTAGCTAATTGATAACCCGTGCGCTAATTACACGCGGGTAGTAATACCCGTCCTTGAGGTGTGAAGCTAGGAACTATCCCGTAGTTCTAAGAATGTACATACAAGTACTAAATGAGTGTTCGTAGCTTTGCAATTATAACATCTTTTTTTTGCGAATAAAAATAGCAGATTAATAAATGTAACAAATTATAACAAAGTACGTAAAGTTCGCTTTCTCAAATTCAGATTTAAATAAAAGTAAGTACGAATCCATAGTGTTATAAATGTGAAAGTGGGTCTGTCTGCCTGTGTCTTTCTGCTACCCTTTTACGCTTAAACCGCTGAACCGATTTAGATAAAATTTGGTATAGAGATTTGAGTCTGGGGGAGGGACATAGGATATAAACGAGTTCCACGCGGACGGAGTCGCGGGCAGAAGCTAGTAAGTTTTATCCCATAAAAAAACATTCTATGTAAAAAAGAGGCCAAGTCTCGAAACTCTTTCACCTTAAAAAGTTGTGAGATAAATATAAATATAATATAAGTATATTAGGAGAAAATCTTACACAAATCGACCAAGTCCCAAACTGAGCAAAGTTTGTACTATGGGTACTAGACGACGATAAAGATACTTATATAGATAAATAAATACTTAAATACATAGAAAACATTCATGACTCAGGAACAAATATTCGTGCTTATCACACAAATAAATGCCTTTACCGGGATTAGAACCCGAGACCTCTTGCTTCGTAGGCAGCGTCACTACCAACTAGGCTAAAGCGGTCGTTGACTTTGATATTTCGTAGTACCAAGTCTCAGGTATTCTTATTATTCTTTATTTGCTAGCTAAATAAAATTCTGCTACTTGGCAATCACACAAATTTACTGCATTTATGTATTTTGGCACACCTAAAACTATGCAGTATTGTGTGATTTCCAAGTCACACGGTGGAAGAGTTTCGAGACTTGGCCTCTGTTTTACATGGAATGTTTTTTTTATGGGATCTCACTTCTTTTCGTAGGTTATTGTGTTATCAATACATACAAATTATGATTGCAGTCTCATTCTTGCTTTTTAATTTTTACTCCCACTCACTGCAAATGTAACTTTGTAATCCTATATATTTATTTGGGCTTATTTATGCGTATCTAGAAATCGGGACCGAAATTTGCAAAATATTTTAGTTTTACCTTGATTTAAACACTAAATATGTTCGAAATTAGCGCTTTTGTTGATCGGTCATTGTGTATGTGAGTGACAAAATTAAGAAACTGTGGCTAGTTATAATTCTTAAACCACTCATTCAAATTGAATGAAATTTGAAATATACCGTGTTTATACAATGCCGGCTTGATTACTGAAAATTCAGGCTTCTAGTTTTATTCACAACGAAGTTATTTGGGGGTCGAAAATGGCCTGAACTGCTTCGAAAAAAGATGGTACGGCCGTGCCGCTGTTTTGCTCGACTTGGCGGGGGCACCGCTGTGCCCCAGATTTTTATTTGAGCTTAAAATGTGAAAAATAATGGAGTAGCATTAATCTAGTTTTGGTTTTGAACCAAAATAGTTACGAAGCTGGTGGTTTAAAATTGGCCAGTCCCAATTTTAGACCACCAGCTCTAATAGTAGATATTAGAAATAATGATGAGATTAGCACGACCATTTATTTATAACCTCACAAAGGGAAGGAATCAGTTAATAAAAAGCATGTATCTATTAAGAATTGGTCACATTTATTTCAGATTGTGTGGGCCTTTACGAACACTCAATATCACAAATTTAATATAAACTACAGTATCTGACAGAAAAAAAAACGAAGAAAATCGCAACAAAATGATGTCATTTTTTTAATCACAACTGTTGAACAGAACATAGGTATAAATATATATTGCAGATCATTGTAATGAGGCGAGCATAGTAAATAGCTAAACCAAATGTAGTAAATGATAGTAATATCCCATAAAAAACATTTCATCAAAAAAAGAGGCCAAGTCTCAAAACTCTTCTACCTTAAAAAGTTGTTAGATATTTCGTAGAGCCAAGTCTCGGGCATTCTTATTAATCTTTATTTGCTTTCTAAATTAAATTCTGCAACTTGGAAATCACACAACTTTACTGCCTTTATTAAATATTGCATAACTAAAACTATGTGGTATTGTGTGACCCCTTCCACCTCCCTAATATATTTCGTTCAGCGGTAAAACACCACAACTCAGGTCGGCGAAGATAACAGATAAAGAATTATTACCTGCTTTAGGACGATGAAGTTCGTGCCTATTTAACCTGTTAAACCCTTTTCGCCGGCAGGCGACGAACAAAACAAACAAAAGGAGTCTTAAGAAGTAAGTAATTAGCTTCAATTTTTTTGTTGAAATTTCGACTTTATCGCAAACGCATAAAACTTAATATTGCTTTGGAATTCAACGACTTTTGGGTTTATCCAAAAAAGTTGCAAGACACTGATGAGCGTTTCTCAAAAAAATGCGACTATTATTAATTGTACTTCTATGAATTTTTTGTTAACTATTTCCACTCAGAATCAGGAGCACTTTCGACCCTGGTAGGAAAAAAAACTGTCCCAAAGATATTTTTCCTTTTGTGTTACTATTTACCTTACACTTTGTATGGTGGTAACACAATAGGAAAGTGCAAAAATGTATGGACATTTTGGGACACTTTTTTTCTCCTATTGGGATGGAAAGACATCGTGATTTTGAGTAGAAATAACATAAAAGTTGCAGAAAATCTCCGAAAAAATGTAGTGGCATTTTTTTTGAGAAATGCTCTGATAATGCTTATCCAAATTATAATCTCGTTGCTGCAAATTGTTTTTACTTTGTTAAACTACATCAACGATGTTTAGTACGTCCGAAATTGTAAGATAAAATCCTGTAAAAGCGCAAGCAGAAAACGAC
Source organism: Epinotia bilunana (assembly GCA_947049275.1). Taxonomy (NCBI): domain Eukaryota; kingdom Metazoa; phylum Arthropoda; class Insecta; order Lepidoptera; family Tortricidae; genus Epinotia; species Epinotia bilunana. The sequence continues at coordinate 7,647,233 of OX346271.1, read as the reverse complement.
TTTATCATGAGAGCACAAAATCGTATTTTGCTTGCATTAATTTGATCGAATTTACTCTAGTTTCGGATATATAATAACGGTAAACTTTGAAGCTTTAGCAAATTGTCACAATATGGTTTTGTTCGAGTACCTTTCTTTTAAAATGATTACTGTATCCTTTATATAGGTATCGTAAATCGTAAATGATGGAGCGAGCTTGGGAGTAGGCATAAAGGAGATTGCAAATGCACAAAAGATCCCGCTGGGTCGAAGTGCATCCGAAAGGGCCCTCATCTACATAAGATAAGATATAGGTATCGTAGGCAGAGTAATGTTGCAAGTATCGTTTTGATTCAGTGCCTTTATTCGGTGCTCACATTCAACCTCGTGAGTAAAGGTACGGTTTAAAACGGTATACATTGCAATACCTGTATTAAGTACCGTTAATTAAAACCCTTAATTTCGATACCACATTCAGTCCCTTATTTAGAACCATAATGGCATGTACGGTCGAGGAAAATGAAGGTTTGGCAAATGTCAACTCTATTTGAATGACGTTAAGGATCAAAAGTGCTAAACATTAAATTTCCTCGACTGTACAATACAATAAGCGCTCGGTTAAAATTAAATAGTTCGCATGTACAGTCAGCCAAGAAAGTGGTCTACCACTTTTGGACTTTATTTTGCATGCAATAAAGTCGAAAAGCGGTAGAACACTTTATTGGCTGACTCTACTTACCTAGGTACTGTTTTTGTTTAGCTATCATATCTTTAAGCGGCTATAATAAAAGTTAAAAAGTTTGCGTGCGGGTTAGATTTTCACCACCCCCTTTCTTCCCGTGGGTGTCGTAAAAGTCGACTAAGGGACCAGGGTTGAAGTGTGTTGTGGGCGATGGGCTAGCAACCTATCAATGCAATATCACATTTTGTCGATCTTTTATACCCACATGTATGCTAAAAGTGGCACTGGAATATATGTTTCATGTGCTCTGCCTACCCCTTTTGGGAGTAAAGGCGGGATGTAATAGAGTAAACATAGGCTTCCTGCGATGTTTCCTTTTGTCACATACCTAATATAAAACAACATCATACACACCAAACCCATAGAGTTGTTAATGCAAATAGAGTAAAATGAAATAATTATATTCTATTTGCCTCAACTCAAACGGCCACGGACGGTCCGAACCCGCGTGTAATTAGAACCCGCGGGTACGTGTGTACGGGTACACGGGTACCCGGGTACCCGCCCGCGGCGCCCGATGCGATTGCTGGCATACAATGCACGATTTAACTTTAGGTGCAGTCGTCGATGAATTCAATTTGTTATGCGAAATTGAATTGCAATTGAAGCGATTTTCAGCGACAACATGCACATTGTCCCTTGCCCGCCTACTATCAACCGCGTGCGACGCAGTAGTCGGCTCAGGTAATATGCCAAAGCGAGACTGGAGGTCGATCTCGTGTGCTAGGAAATCGGCTAGATTTTCTAGCTTTGATAGACCACCAGCCTCGTAACGAGCGGCATAGTCTAGCCATTTGGCTCGCAATAAAGGGGAAATCTTTGAAATAACTGCCTGAAAGAGTTCGGGCGATGTCAGATACTCTGAATGATCCAACAACCGAATGATTTCTACGCAATTGCGAACACGACTAGCAAATACAGCAAAATCCTTACCTTCACCGTTCACACGCGGCAACGCGCGCACCGCGGCTACCTCGTGCGCCACCACCAGCTCGGGGCGGCCGTAGCGTGTGTCGAGCGCGCGCAACACGACGCCGGGCTCGCGCGCCGACACCAGCAGCGCGGCGACCGCCTCGCGCGCCGCGCCCGTCAGCGCCGCGTTCAGTATTGCCAGGTTGTTCACAGGACTATATGAGGCTTGAATGCCACCAAAACTTAACAGAGGTGTGCGCAGACAAAAACAACGTTACCATACAATGGATCAAGGGGCATAGTGGCTCAAGAGGAAACGATGCAGCGGACGAACTGGCCAGGAAAGGCTCAGAAACGGCGGCATACGGACCGGAACCAATCTTACCCCTGCCACAAAGCTACATATACAATCAACTTGACCTATACACCAAAGACCTACACCAGAGATATTGGGAGGATATAGACACACGCAGACAGACCAAAGAGATTCTGTCAAAACGCGACAACAAACTTACAACCGCACTACTGAGGACACACAGAAACCAACTACGCAAGATAGTAGGAATAATAACAGGACATACCACCCTGAACAGACACCTGTACAACATGGGTATCACAGACAGCCCCATGTGCAGAGCCTGCATGGAGGCGGAGGAAACAACCAAACATATTCTACTGGACTGCAAGCAGGTAGAAGTATACAGGAAAAAGCACCTAGGGTCTCCAGACACACTACGGAACGCAGTCAGGAACACAAAGCACTCACCAACTTTGTAGAGGAGCTGGGGTGGTTAGAGTAGCGCTACCCCACCATTTCACGCAAAATAGGCACAATGGATGTCGACTTGCGGAAAAAGCCCAGTATAACTAACTAACTAACTAACTATATGAGGCTTGCGTATTTTCGAACGACCTTTTTAAACTGAGCCAGTCTAAAGGTGATTTGCCGTCAAAGCGAGGTAAGATATTTATTGCGGGGCTATTGCCTTTATTAACGTTATCAATCAAACGCTCGAGACTTTTAATAAGGTGCGGGACCTCCGCGCCGTCGCTGCGTGCCGCGGCCACAGCCGGGGCGGCACGTCGGGTCTGGGGCGCTGTCGTTGCCTCCGTAAGGGGCACAGCGCTCACTTTAGGGTCTGGTAACCTGAAAACATTAGGTTTATTTAATGCCGAGAATAGTAACCCCCTATTCTCGGACTTTTTGAACCAATTTTCGACGTTGGTACGGCTGCTCCTAGAGCTGTGCTGACTCGCGTCTGCCTCGATGGCGGCGAGTTCTGCACGGTGCTCTAGCTCTGCGGTCTCACGCTCCAGCGCAACGAGGCGACTGGCTTGTTGAGCCTCCAGGTCTGCGAGGCGGCGGCGCATTTCCTGAGCCTGCATGTCGGCGAGGCGGCGCATCTCTTGCGCCTCCAAGTCGGCGAGGCGGCGCGCGTGCTGCGCCTCAGCTGCCAACCTTTTAGCCACTACTGTGGCGGACGAGTGAGACGATGCCGTACTTACGGGGCAGGAAGGCACCGTGGGTGCGCTTGCCGAAGCGGCATGTGAGACATCGGGCGCGGCTGGCTGCTCCGATTTTCTACACGCAACGGTCTTACCTTCACTATTTTCATTACCCATATTCATCGCTTTGGTTGTCGACCGGGCCTGTACCATTCTATTAATTAATATTTATAATCCACGACGGACCAAATGTTACTGGTGGAACTAAGGAAAGAATAGGCACTGGTTCATGGTACAGATGACTTTACTCCAGGAAGCTAAAGAACAGACTACCACAAGACAATAACTGACAGATTCATAAAACAAAATACAAAAGTAACAAAAGTTTATAAAAAAGTAAAATGATTCCAAAGAGGTGCGTCGTGCACAAATGGCTTACCAAATAGTATATATGTCTGACCGAAGAATTCCTTTACTTCAAAAAGTACTTGTTCCCCATACTTTCAACCCCTTTTAAACTCCAACGTTAGAGGAAGAATATAAAAAAAACGCAGTAATTTGTTTTCTAGTCCTTGACCGAAGTTACAGTTCTCTTACTTTAAAATTGTCTTGTTCCCCGTATAAATTTCCAACTCCTTTTAGCCCCTTTGAATCTCGTTTAACACCCTTTTTTTTTTCTAGTCTACAAAGAAACAATCTAAAACCGAAGTTACTAAACGTCTTCAAAAATGTCTAGCTCATCATACAGACTTATATTCCCTTAAGGGATTAATTAAAAAAAAACTGAAATTCGTTTTCTAGTTTTTAAACAAATAATCAAAAACCATTGTTGCGAATCTCTTACTTTAAAAATGTCTTCCTCTCTATACAAACTTCGAACCCCCTTTTAACAATCTTAGGCGATAAATAAAAAAACGCTGAAATTGGTTTTGCAGTCTTTTAGCATACAGGCTAAGACATAAGTTACAAATCTCTTTTTTTGATCTCCATTCATATTTTTCATCCCTTTTTAACCCTCTTAGGGGTGGATTTTTCCAAAACGCTTATAGTTCCTTTTTTGTATTCAAATAAGTAACCTGTCTACAAAGTTTCAAGTTTCTAGCTCAAAAGGAAATGTTTCCTTCATACAAACTTTGCACCCCTATTTAACCCCCTTAAGGGTGGAATTTTCTAAAATGCTGACCGTCCTTTTTTGTATTCTAATAAGTAATCTTTTAACAAAATCTCAAGTTTCTAGCTCAATGAATATAGTTCCCTCCATACAAACTTTGCACCCCTGTTTAACCCCCTTAGGGGTGAAATTTTCTAAACCGCAGAAAGTACTTTTTTTGTATTTTAATAAGTAATCTTTCTACAAAGTTTCAAGTCTCTAGTTCAAAAAAATAATGTTTCCCGCATACAAACATTGCACCCCTATTTAACCGCCTTTAGTTTTCTTAGATGTCACTACAAGACGATCAGCACGTCTAGCACACGACGGCCGCGACATACTCTCGATTTTTATCGCACTATACCTCTTCTTCTAAGTGTTCTAATAAGAGAGAGACGGATAGTGCGAGAAAAATCGAGAGCTTGCGCGCCGTCGCGTGCTAGCCGTGCTGGATACCTTGTGCGAAAGTTACCTACATGCATCCTTACATGTTTTAAAGAAGTCTGGATGATTATTCAAGAACAAGGATACTTCATACACGTACATAGATGGTACAGTCAACATGTTTAAGTTCTTGTACAAGGGACGCCAGGAAATCATAACATCTACATTGCAAATTACTCTGACACACTGCTTCTGTGCTATGAGAACTCGACTCGCGTGATAAGAATTTCCCCATAGGAGAATGCCATATCTGAGAAGGGAAGATACATAACCGTGGTATACTTGGATCGCAGCAGCTTTGGAGCAGGTTTTTGTAAGTCGCCATAATACATAGAGTTGACCTTACTACATAACGCGTCTATGTGATCCTTCCAAGAACATTCACAGTGATTCCAAGAAATTTAGTGTGAGCCGATTCTTTTCTAACCTGACTTTCTAATGTTACCACCAGCTTGTGTTTTTTAGCATTTCTGTTAACAAATTGTATCACTGTGGTCTTATTAATATTGATATTTAAGTTATTAGTGTTCATCCAAGCTACTATTTTAGACACCGTGTTTTTTATGTTCACATTGTATACATTGGGATGCTGACCTGGTATAACAATTAATAGGTCATCGGCAAATAGTATGCAGTCAAATTCCGTGGCGTCTGGAAGGTCATTAATATAAATTAAAAAGAATAAGGCTCCCAGGATACTACCCTGCGGCACTCCATTTACCCTAATTGCCGACTTATGTGCAATGAATGTGTTTCTTGAATCTACTTTATTTATTTCTACATATTGTGTTCTTGCATGTAGGTACTCTCTTAGCCATCCGTTTACTGGGCCTCGCAAACCATAAAGTTCGCATTTGGTTAGGAGTATGTCATGGGATACAAAGTCAAACGCCCTAGTCATGTCAAAGAAGATTGCGGAAACCAGTATGCTCTTATCTAAGTACTTAAAGATATTATTCATTAGTGAAAAAGCAGCCAATGACGTCGATTTGCCTTTAAGGAAGCCGTGCTGTTCTGGTTTAATAATAGCAAAATGGTTTAAAAAGCTCGTAATGCGTTTATACATAGCCTTTTCAAATATCATTGAAATAGTTGGTATCAGCAAAATTGGCCTGTAGTTTTCAATGCGATTTTTAGCTCCCTTTTTATGAATAGGCTTAACCAATGATAATTTTAAGGGTCCCGGAAAAGTACCGTTAATAAAAGAAAGATTTATCAGATAACTAAGAACTCCTGAAATCTGGGATTTGCATATTTTTAATAAATGATTTTGAATGACATCAATCATACCCAGTTGATCTGGTAGGCTTGAGCGAGTTAATAATTTTAACAACCTCATCACTATTTGTAGGGACTAAAAACAGACTGGCGTTATTATATTTAATACGGGATGACACAGATATTTGGTGCTTAGGACCGCGATTAATAATATGTGATTCATATTTGAACTCAAAATGACTACTATATAGTCATTTTGAGTATTAGCGATGTCAATAGGATCCGTTAGAATTTTATCGTTTAATACCTACTATTTTCGTCAATATCGGTATTATTAGGATTACGTTGGGGCACGTTTTTGATCACGTTCCATGTGGCTTTACATGCATTCTGGGCGTGGGCTAGATAATTAGTTAGCTATCTTTTGGGCTTGATTTATGCATTTTTTTATGGGCTTGATTTATGTATAGATGTCATCGCCGTCACGCGACGTCCACTTGACAACAAAAGATGGCGCTGTTACGTATACACGACTCTATCAAATCGGCTATCCTCAAATTTGGTCTGCGGGTCACCTTAACTCCATCCAACTTTGTTATACGTTTCATATGGTTTGACGGAGTTTAGACGCCGACAAAAAACTGGAGAATGACCTACTAAGGCTAGACTATGCATGGAAATTGCTGATGTTCTGCATCGCGCTATTGAAGTTTTTAAGTTAAGTATGTTGTATAAATACCATTTCCTTCAGGTTCTCCTTATTATGTTTCTCTGGCAACATCAACGAACTTTCACAATTATTATATGTATAGATAGATAAATACCATTTCCTTAAGGTTCTCCTTATTATGTCTCTCTGGCAACATCAACGAACTTTCACAATTATTATATGTATAGATAGATAGTGGACATTATCAAAGTTAATAAGGGCTACTGAAGCCTACTTTTTGTTTGGACTCTTACCCCCTTATTCATAAAACTTAAAATGCCTCTGCTAAATAAAATGTGCTTTGTCCCTTTCTTACGAACACAAATGTCAATGTGACAGATAAGGACAAACGAATTTTAACGGCATTTTAGTTAAAACAGGCTTATAGGACGTTTATGAATACGGCCGTTAGTCCGTATAGACGGACTTTATTACTATTCGATAAAAACATTATTTATATGCACGTGAGCTCTTAATTATTGACCACAGAAGAGACGAATGTGTGTTTACCCGTACACAGTGTATAAAACAAACGTCTCTCCTGTGGTCAATAATTAAGAGCTCACGTGCATATAAATATTTTTTTTATTGAATAGTAATATAGAAGAGGAGACGCCGTTTATGCGGATTAAGAGTCGAAACAAAAATTAGGCTTCGACGTAGCCCTTAAGTTTGATAATGTCCACAGGAAAGACGCGAAACTAAATCTGTGTATGACCCAGCTAAATGAAGCTATGTTGCACATGTACAGAAACTTGGCTCAGCTTGGTAGTAGTAGTTGCTCTATGAGCTGTAGAACTCGAGAGCCGGTAAAAAAAAAACCGGCCAAGTGCGAGTCGGACTCGCGCACCGAGGGTTCCGTAAAATTTACGGTTTTCGCAATTTTTCCTTTATCTGTGCTATAAGACGTTGCTTCGTACCAAATTTCAAGATTCTGAGTTCACGGGAAGTACCCTGTAGGTTTTGATTCCCTTGCGAGTTTCGAAAATTTGCGGAAATTTGAGGCATAAACGGCTGTATATCTTTTAATTGCGTTGGCTTAGAAGTTTGATTTTTTCACAGCTCCAAGGGACAGTAGACCTGAGTATTTGGTATAAAATTAGCTTGACACCTCCACGCGTTCCTGAGAAAAAGGGTCTTGACAGACGGATGCAGGATGGGCGGACAACAAAGTGATCCTATAAGGGTTCTGTTTTTCCTTTTGAGGTACGGAACCCTAAAAACGAAAAAGCTAAATATAATTAACGAACCTGCTCACAGAATTTCAAGAGAATCGGTTGAGAAATGCGACCTGTAGAGGAGAACATCTGACAAGAATCTGGACATCCGGACATCTGGACATACCAACAATGGTGTCCATGCGGGCAAATGCTTCTCAAAATGTAATTGTTTAGAGTTAGCCTTTAAACCTAAGATCTCCATTTGAAAGTGGTTTGAACCACTTGACTACTTTAATTCGGTAATTTCTCTCTAAAATGTCGCACACAATATCCCAGCGTGGGAACATACGGGCATAACTTAAGGCCTGCGCAAACCGGCGCAATATTCTTTTCATTTTTAATAGCATTATGGTATACATTTGAATGCTCTGAGACCAACGGGGGATTTCTACTCTGCGGCATCGAGGAGCATGTTAGAGGATACCGCGGCGGTAGGCGGCGGCATGCCGCGGCATCCCCCGCTATGCGCCGAGGCCTCCCGAGTGCGCCGGGGTAGCGGGGCTGCGGGAGGTGAAGGATTGGCGCAACTCGGCAGACGACAGGGAAGAACAAGAATTTTGATGATACCGCAAGCACCACCGCAATGCCGCGGCATCCCAAGGCATCCCATGGCATGCCATGATCGGTGATTATGCATTCCGTTCCACTAGCGACCAACAGTCGAAAACTTATTTTTGTACGAGTCGTTCGTGTTGAAGGTTTCGTGATGCCGCGGACTGGGATTTAGTGTTAATATAATTTTTTCTACGTTGACTTGGGTCATATTGAAAAATTAACGCACAAATATATTCACCAAACACCAAAGGCGGCGGCAAGAATGGTCTGAATGGAATGCAAAGCGCGCTCCCGCTTGTGCTACCCCCTTCACCCCGCATTTTCCCTTCGTAGACCCGTCGCACTTCGGTGCATACCGGGGGATGCCGCGGCATGCCGCTGCAGTATCGTCGGCGGCGGCATGCCGCGCCATCCCCCGGTATGCGCAGAAGTGCTACCAGATGCGCCGGCCGCCGGCGCTGCGCTGGCGGGCGCTCGCGGTATCGCGGGGAATTTTCCCTCGTCAGTGTGCGCTGCGCGGAGTAAATCCTCCTAGGTGATCAGCGCTGCGCTCCGCCGGTTTGCACAGGCCTTTAACGTAAAGATCTGATTGCGACATTCTTCACCGTGACACGGCAAAGTCGAGGTCAATTCACCCATATACGTGTAATTTGTGCATTATCATATGTTTATAAGATAACGCAGTGTATAATCCTACTATCTGTATGTATGGTAGGCCTTACATATATCGTGTTTTAGACAAATAAAAGCAACCGCAACCATGACTTGGTTCTTGTGTAATGGTTGTACTACACGACGGGGCATGATGGACGATTAAAAAAATTGCCATCGACGTACGTCGCGATCATCCTACTATGTATATGTATATGTATGTATATCCTACTTATCCTACTTCCTACTAATATTATAAATGCGAAAGTTTAGTTGTTTGGATGTTTGGATGTTTGTTAGTCAATCACGCTGAAACGGCTGAACCGATTTGAATTAAATTTTCCACGAAGATAGTTTATAGCCTGGATTAAAATATAGGATAGTTTTTATCCTGGGTCCATGCAGACGAAGTCGCGGCCGGAAGCCAGTAGATTATAAATGCACAAAATAGGGTACGTAATTTCATCACGTCAATTGATAACGTTTTGTTGTTAAATGGATATATCCCAATAAATTATAGTATAAAGGTATAAATTACAAAATATAATTAAAATCATAAAAAATATGCATTTTTTTATTGTCTAAAGAGTGAATTTAAAGCCATCAAAAGAATCCATGTTTCTAAAACAAAATTGTGTGACAACTTTGAACCTAAACCCACCGACCGAAACTGCAATTTACAAATTCATCGTTTTTACGAGATGCCATTACAATGTTAGAAGGCTCCCTGTTCTATCTTCCATAACCATAACCTTATTTAAAAACGTAGCAGCCCCACTTGTCACAAACACTTTTAGTTTCTATGGTTCCTCCGATGCAATTGTACGGGGTAACCGTTGACGGAGGCAACAGATACCGCTAATAAAAGACGCAAGTCGGCGTAGGTCTCTGGAGAGGTGAGGCGGTACTCCAGCAGAACTTTAATACACACAGTCTTCACTATTTTGTGAGCGTAGAACCTCCCTGAAACGAAAAGACACGTGGTCATTTTTCCGTAAAAGTCGAGCGAAACGGCAATGGACTTTGATACCCTTGCACTTATCATACTTAACTTATCGTCATCATCATCATCATACCAGCCGAATGACGTCCACTGGTGGACAAAGGCCTCTCCAAAGAGTGCCACAACGACCGGTCCCGTGCCACCCGCATCCAGCGGACTCCCGTGACTTAATTTTACCAGACTACCAGCGGCCAGCTACTTAATTCGAGTAAGTATATTAAATATATACCAGTGTATCCAGCAAGCAAAGTAATTGACATGACATTAAAACACCTTCCTAAAACTACATAAGCAAAAAACTAACGCTTGCACTTCAATGTTCACGCGTTCACGCGTCGAAAGCGAATATGCCTGGCAGAATCACCCGTCAGACGGGGCGATTACTACCTGTATCGCGGCGACTCGCGCTGCTCGACAGGAGCCCGCGCGTAATACGCCCATCGATGTACGAGCGCCTACCCGCCACAATTAAAAACGAGACCTCTAACAACATATTTGAACGCCGACCAAAGGAACTTTTACTTTCAAAATCGTTGTATTCCGTAAAGGAATACAGCGAACGAACATTGTAAATTGTATGTGTATTTGACATGTTTTAGTTATATCTAATTTTTTGACTATTGCCTATTTATATCTAGGATACCCTAGCTTTTATTAATAATTTGACATTTAGACACATTTTACTCCATTTTTTTTCCATTTACATTTGTACCATTTTAATATTATTTCAATTGTTCCTTATTATTATTCTTGTTTTTTCATTTTTGCTAGGTACATATGTAGATTTTTTACTTTCATTTATATTATTGTTATTCTTATACACTCTGACGATCTTTTTGTGAATTCATGCTATTTAATTTTCAAAAAATGACGTCAATTTTCAAAATGAAATAAATAAATAATTAGCCTTTTAGAAATGATTTAGAGATTTATGAAATCAGTAAATGTCATTGAATGATTTGGTTTTCAAATGTTGGATTTTCGTCTACTAAGCACGAATTTTGAGCAGAATTGACGCATTCAAATATACTGTTGTGAATTTTATTGTAAGCATTTCCATTGTGTGCACACTTTTGAGAGAATGGATGAACTCATCCATTCTCTCATAATTAAGGGTTTAGTGGCACCACTATACATCACGGTACTTTGGACACGTCGCCTGTAGGTCGATCAGGTAACGTATTGTGCGCGCGTCAGGTAGACCTAAATGTCACTTCTTGAACTGTCCTAATGCTCGTTAAAATCGTTACGTGATTACCCCTCACGGCACTCTAGTGTAAAAACTTATTATTGTGGAACAATTGGTAGGAAAAAAGACACACGGGAATCACCGACTCCTTGGACTGATGCGGCTAGGCAAGGAGAAGAACAGTGCGCTAAGCGACGACCTCGTTTAGTCACGCCCCAGTTGGAAGGATGCGCGACGAGTAGAAAATTCAGAGTACAATTATTACAAAATATATACCCAAGCAATCCATTGGTCCATAGCTGAACGGGATGTAGCAGTTTGGGTGGCGTAGCTTGGTGTTCTCCGGGGAGAACCGCTCAGGGTCGAAGGCATTTGGGTTAGTCCAGAATCGCTTATCACGATGCATGTGGAATATGGGGACCAGAAGCGAGCTCCCTGCTGGCAGCGTAGCTTTACCTGAAAAAATATATATGTCACCATTAGTATCGATACCGGTGATTTTGACAGGTGATCTAATAGCTAGTGTAGCCCGACAGCCACGCGTTTGAACGGTGCAAAAAGTCGCCGTGTAACCGTAACCCTTTTTACTAATTACAATCCAGAACCACAGGAACAGAATATTTTAAAAAATAAACACGAAAAACGGTTGAAAATGTTGGTGTGGATAATAACTATTGTTTATATAAAAAAAACTGCCAGTGCCAATCTGCTCAGTATTATCTTAAGCGCTTACTTCATAATCCCAAATAATGGTATAAGCGTTCGCTTATGCGGAAGTTACTGCCGGCTGCCTTTCTAACTAGAATGGAAATAGACCATGTTGCGGTTAGGAACGTAAAGTGAGGGAGCAACGTTGCAACTTGTGACAAAGTCATAATATTGGGTTGATTATAATTTTATGATAAAATTAATCGGGGGTAATCGGCAATTATATACTTGTTCGGGTGGCGGCTGCTGATCAACCCACCGACGGAGCCGCAGCTGACATCCACGGCGCTTCATAATACAACATTCTTAACCTTCTCACAAATCATAGCACGGGGGTAAATGACTAACAAAAAGAAATGCTCCTACCTCGCGGGCTAGAACGACAACTGTCCGCCAAAACTCAGCCCCCGATAGTAAACTTGTGAGGAGCCCGTTTTCAAATATTAAATTAAAGTGTGGTACATGATTATACGGTCAAAGAGGGCAGCTGCTCCCCAGCAATGGAAGCATAGGTTTGGGTTGGGACATGTGGAGTTCTCCCAAATCTGGGTTATTTTTCTTGGGTACCAGCACCCTTAAAATAATTCAGGTTATCCGCTTGAAATTTGACGACTGGTTTAACCTAGACAGTGACGAGTTACTATTTGTATCTGTTAAGCAAATAGTCGTTTACTTACCACATACCCACAGCATAACTCTTAAGCTTAATATGCTAGTTCGATTTATGTAAGATTGTCCACTAATATCTATTCAATTATAGCATACCTATAGTAATGTCGTCAGCCAGGGTCCTCTGCAGCATCACGCCGATAGGGAAAAGTCGGACGACCTCCTTGAACACCATGTCTAAGTACGGCATCAGTTTGAGGTCATCGTCTGTTACATCCCTGTCGCTGTCTCCAAACACCCCCTTTATTTCAGCGTATAGTTTCTCCTGTCCGGATAAGCGATAATATATTTTATTACACACGTTCTTATATTCTTAAGAAGAATCATATGCTTTAAATCTATGATATTATGTTTTTAAGCAAGCTTCCAGACAACCTGTTTTACAAACTTATTACATTAATCGATTATTGTTTCAATACCGCTCCTTAATGTGACGTAACCGGGAGATCGAATTTAATATTTCGTGTTGTTAAGGGCAAAATGAGTTATACCCAAAGTGAGAATAGCAAACATTGTTACATCCATTTTTCCTCTCGTAAACCTCTATCTTGTTAATCTAATTGAAATCGTGACATTCGTTTACGAGCTTCTAAAACACAAAAAATAAAAAATCGGCTAATAGCGAGTCGGACTCGCGCACGAAGGGTTCCGTACCGTAGATGGAGTAATGTTTAAGCAATAATAAATACCGATATAAAATGATTAGGATAAAACATTTAGTGCCAATGTGGAAATAGTAACCTGGTTTAAAAATAAAATAAATGCCTCGAAAAATCATTTTTGTAGAATTTATGAAGCAGTATACAAAGCGATTTTGTATAGATATATTTATTTTGTACAACATTTAGATGTTGACAGTAACATCTATATATATAATTGTCGATAAAATAATTTGCTACGTCACTTTAGTATAAGTGCCCCGAGTTATCCCAGGTATGATCTGTGAAAATGTTAACTGTCTAACTATCACGACTCATGAGATACAGCCTGGTGACAGACGGACAGACGGACGGACAGCGGAGTCTTAGTAATAGGATCCCGTTTTCCCCTTTGGGTACGGAACCCTAAATACAATAACTAAGTAGGTACTGGTGACCGAAGAGTCCGGCTTTCTCGCGCAACGCATCAGCATTGCAAATCAGCGAGGGAATGCCGCCTGCATCGTGCAATTCCAATCCAATTTTAGATTTAACTTAGTTTTAATTTAATTTAGTTAATTGTTAATCATCATGTTAAAACTTTAGAGAATATAATAATATGTAGTACAAAAACTCCTCCTTTAAAAGGCAGGGTTTTTCATTGGTTTTTCGCCGGGCATAACACAAGAGAAAAATAAGACCAATCAGTACTGATTTCCACACCTACGTCTAAAATGTGTCAAGTGTTATCCTACTAATATTAAAAATGCGAAAGTTTAGATGTTTGGATGTTTGTTACTCAATCACGCTTAAACGGCTGAACCGATTTGAATGAAATTTTGCCCGAAGATAGTTTATAGCCTGGATTAAAATATAGGATAGGTTTTATCCCGAGTCCACGCAGACGAAGTCGCGGGCGGAAGCTAGTACAGAATAAATGTTTTGTACATTATTCACTGTGGCTCCACACTACGTGGGGATGGGTTTTGCAGGTGGTGGATAGTGCAATGGCCATCAGATGATGACTAGCTCTGAATCATATTGAAAAAGGAGCCCCCAATCAAGTAGCGACAGGGATACCAGGATATAAAAGAAAGTTTTGCAGGAGAAACCTCACTATAAAACACTTGTTAGATCCAAAGACGAACCTGTGGCAAATTAATACCATCAGTTCATAAGCAATCTCCTGATGTTAGAGAACATAATTGATTTTTTGATTTTTTTGCATAGCAGGCAGGGGAGAAAAAGCTTATATTTGACATTTATCTTATATCGTTTTATTGGCTTACCTGACATTGTGGATGATATGCCATCATCAGCAATAAGTATGATGATATCTTGCCTGTAGCCTCTTGGCTCTGAAAAAAGTTTTAAAAATACTGCCATAAAGTATCTAGCTATAATCTACAGAGAAAAAAAGCTTCTGCAAAGAATCATCTTTCTCGTCTAGAATATCGTTGAGTGTGAAAATGACGTGTCTGTCTTGTATAGTTTAGGACTTGCTCTGGCCACTTTCTGTTTCCCCTACCAGATCAGCAATGTATGTGGATCCATAGAGTTACCTTTGTATAACCAAAAATAAAAATTGACAAATTAGTTTTCCCAAAAAAAAAATCGTAGAATTTCATTTGCCAAATAATCGTTTGCAAAATGAACACTTGACAAATAATTCTTACGCCAGCCTAATGTTTGGCATATTCATGTTTAAGCAATATCTCGTTTACCAACTGGTACTTTGACCAAATTTCATTCAGTCAAATATGTTAGTTGGCATAATATGTTTTAACCAAAACAAAATAAGGCAAATGATTTGTATCGTCAATATTTAATTTTCGATTTCTATTCCGTCGGTTAATCAGCAGAGTAAATCTTCAATGACAAATCATTTGCATCTTTATTTCTATGGTACACCATTACGGTAATGGTATCTTATACATAAGATACACAATAAAATAACAACTTTTTTTGTTATGTGGGTAGGCAGTAAAAATGAATTTGTGTAGAGGTCCCAATTCTAACCTAACCGCCAGCGTGTCGACGTCACCCCACTTCGCGGGGTGCCTATTTCTGCTCTAAGGGACACAAACTAACGCTAACCTAACCTACCAAATGATACATTTGTTTGTGTTTTTACTGCGGAGGGCTTCGCCCCCCTAGCCCCCCTTGTAAGGCGCATCTCCCCCCCCCCCCCCCCGTCCCTCCGTTTTTGGCTGCCGTAACCTAATTTAACGCCATTGCCTAGCGACCTACCTAACCGTGCATTTTTTATTTAAGGGACCGTGCCGTTTTATTAATAGTATTTTGGTAAAATTTCATAACCCAATTAAATGTGAATGGTGACTATTTATACTTTGCTATAAATAAATTTGGTAAAACAACAGGATCCCGGACGATTCTCTATTGTATGGGCAAAAATTATTTCCCAGTGTCACTTCCCAAAATAAATATCCCAAATGTTCATTTGGCAAAAAAACACTAGTCATATTATTGTTTCGCATTTTATCACTTGGCATTATCTCCTATGGTAAAATATTACTTCGCAAATGATTGTTTGGCAAAGTTTTATACAGTAATGTTTCATTTGGTCAAATGTATTATTTGGCATAACATTCGTTTTCCAAATTATTGCATGGCATATGATTTATATCCTAATTGTGTAGTGCATACGAAAAGTATTTGAGTGAGATTACATACTTTGGTAAGCGGGTAGTTTTGTAATTAACGTACAAATTATTAGAAGGATTATTATTTAAAATTAATATAGTTGGCATACATGGAAAAGTTATATATGGAAATTATTTTAACCTAACCTAAACCTAACCTAACCGCTAGCGTGTCGACGTTGGATGCCTATTTCCGCTCTGAGGCACACAAGTGAACCCTAACCTAACCTACTTATAATACAATTGTTACGGTTGTTTGTTTTTTTACTGCGGGGGGCGAGCCCCCTTTTTCTGGCTGCCCTAATCTAGTTAAACCCCTTTAATCAGTTGTTGTATGTTTTTGTTATGTTGTAATAAAATTTCGAACAAATGAAATTCGTTGTTTTGTTATTCTGCCATTTAAAATTCATACAAAATGAATCATTTGCCAATTAATATTCCCTGAACAGTTATTCTATGAAATTATAAAAATTGGAATGATCTGGTCATGAAATAAAATTATACCAACAATATTTTTTCAAATATTTGCCAAAGTTATGCTATGTGAAGTGTGCGAAATGTAAATTCGAACAAATGTTTTGTTTGGAAAATAATATTAGCCCAAACAAAGAGTTTGCTTAATAAACTTTTGTCCAAATGAACAAAATGCGAAACAAAAATATGCTATTGGTTCGTTGGAGAAATGAAACTACTGCCAACTTTTGTGGGAAGTGAAATTTGGCGAAAAATATTTTGCCGAAACGGCAGGATACCGGATGGCGACCTACTTTTTAATTGTTCTATTTTCTTGTCTCATAAAAATTTATTGCCTGCAAAAGTGTGGCCTAATAATTGATGTATATAATATTTTTTCATCGAAATCGTTACGCATAATATCGATTGTCCTAATTATTGTTGTACATAATAATAATTGAATCGAACATAGAATTATCTTAAACTACGTGTGCATAACTTTACAATTCGTAATATATGATGTACAGTCAAGGAATTTAATTTAGGACCCACTTAAGGTTGACAGTCCTGTCGATTTGTATTGGACTACAAAGAATATTTTTGCGAAAAGGGTCGTAAATTAAATTCCTTGACTGTACTATATCATCATTATCATACCAACTGAAAGACGTCCAAAATACAACCGGTGCTCATATACAACTAGGTTACTGTAGTGTAGTTTCTAAGTTGTTGCAATATTGTTGATGTAATATCTAGCACTATTGGAGCCAACCCGTGGTATATTAAAGCACACCACAGCTGATATACGTCTAATTTATCGTATAATAGCGTCTCTTTAACGCTAGCAGCATAAAAGTCTTTAGAGATCTACAGTAACACTAAGTAGTTAGGTATAAATACACTTTAAAATGGATGGTTAGTTTTAAAATGGCGTGATATGTTGGTAACCATAACATACATTAGATACATATTGGTAACAGTAAATTAATGTGTTTATTTAAATATTTCGTATTTAACTATATATTCAAAATTCAGGGGGCATGACAAAAACATGAATAATATGCTCTTAGTTCATCAATACAATTTGAAGCGCAAGATAAAAATAACCGCTATAATGCACGCACAACAACTAAATACTGCAAGATAAAAACATGGAGATTATAAACTTACCAATATGAAGGCTACGGTAGCCTAGTGGTTCAGGCATGCGGCTGTCAAGCGGCGGTCGTGGGTTCGAATCCTGGCTCGTACCATCAAGTTTTTCGGAACTTATGTTCGGAATATTTACCGTTAGCTTTTCGGTGAAGGAAAACATCGTGAGGAAACCGGTCTCATACCAATAAGGTCTAGTTTTCCCTCGGGGTTGTAAGATCAGATGGCAGTCACTTTCGTAAAACTAGTGCCAATGCCAAATCTTGGGATTAGGTGTCAAAGCGGACCCCAGGCTCCTTTAGGGGCATTACCGGGAATAACGCTAGGAGGATGATGAATGAGCTGTAAAACTGGGGCCACTTTCCATGATAGAGACGTTTCTATCACGGATATAAGACTCCTTATATCACTGAAATTCAACTAAATCTGGTACGTTCTTGCTAGTTGGGCTTAACATACTTACTGACGTAAAAACAGTGAAAATTTCCTTCATAATTTCATCATGACTGGTTATTTGACTAGACAATATGAGTCTGTCCACGATACTAAGTTCTGTATTCTGTTTAGTGTCTCCTTCTAAGCTCAGGATCTCCCTTTTCTTATCCTCGTCCATCGAGTCCAGAACTTTCAGTCTATGTTTTACAATACTATCTCCCAATTCGAAAATCTTCGTCATCGTACTGATTTGCAGTTGATAATACTTGGTCATCCAGTAAATTGGGTCTATTTGAAGGTACCATGTGGTCATTCTCTTAAAAACTATTGAATATGAGCTGAAACAGTAACAAAAGCCTTTTAAATAAATACGGAACTAGAAAGAAATATAATGGAATGTCTGTCTGTAGCTTTTCCACGTTTAAAGTCAATCGTATTTATTTTCATCTGGGGGCACGGCAGTGCCCCGCCAACTCGAGAAAAACAGCGGCACGGCCGTACCATCCTTTTCTCGAAGCAGTTCAGGCCATTTTTGACTCCCTTACTTAATGCCACCAACATTTGCGCGCCTAAGAACAACCACTTGATGTTCATTATGTCACGGAGACATTTGAGGTGGTATCTGTCGAGTGTACGGATGTGCTTGCGGTAGAGGACCCATGTCTCGGATGAGTACAAAAGATTCGGCAGCATGACAGCCATATAGACACTTATTTTGAGTATAGAGTTTAAGGACATGAGAGCGATAGATTTTGGGCCGCAGCTCGCCATATTATTTCAGATTCTAGGATGAATTTAGACGTTATTGTGCTGCCAAGATATTTAAACTTCGCCACTTCCGTCAGAATCTCTCACACCAGAATGAGGCACGTTGTGAGAGAAATGTTTCATCATTCTTCTTCACATTTATTTTAAGGACAAATTCAGTGCAAGCATCCTTGAGATTCCACATTAAGCGTTTAAAGCTATCCGTAGTATTCGAGACAAAGCACAAAAAGCAGAATACACTTAAGTACGGGATTTGAACTTTGCGATGTTGAATAGTCTCCATCCATGCGGACACGAATACTTAGACCCTCTTCCAAATACTTCAACTTTTCGGACGACGACAGCAAAGTACAGCACAAAAAGAGTTGGTGCAAGGACACAGTCTTACTGAAACACCCACAGGTAACAGGAAATAGCTCTGATTATTCGCCGTTGACAGAAATGCAGCACTTCATGTCATCACGCAGAAGTAATGTCACGAATTGTCAGGGCATCTCAGCTTAGACAATGATAACCAAAGGGCTTCACGAGGAACGCTGTCGAATGCCTTTTCAAGATCAACGATACAAAGGAACATAGGTTGATTTTGCTCTCGGCTCTTCTCAAGCAGCTCATAGACTGAGAAGATGGCTTCGCAGGTCCCTCGAGCTGGTCGGAAGCCAAATTGAGTTTCAGGCAGAATAGATGTCATGGAGAGTGAATTATTTTGTTCAATGAGTCCTGTAATCAGTGTGTTTCCTATTAACTTGGAATAGTAGGTAATGAAGTCTCATCAGCAAACATGACAATGCCTGATGTTTGGCTTACCATATATGGCAAATCATTTACATAAACAAGGAACTGGAATGGCCTAGACTACCTTGAGGTACTCCCATCTCCACCACTGTCTGAAGATATTGATGAAAAGTACGGAATTTAGTCCGAGTGCCGGGAGAAGGACATAATGATACTTTTTGTCTCGGAAATAATTCTATAAGGTATGTAATGGAAGGTGAATTTTCCACGGAAAAGAGATAATTAGAACTACGCTTGCAAGAATTGAATAGCAAACAGCCTCTAAAACGATTAACTTATTATACGAGTAAAAGAGTAAAAGCTAGTAAATTATAGAGTGTACTTACTCGTGAGCATCGTGGAGAAATACTTTATTTAGGTGTGGCAGGTTAAGACTCTGTTCTCTCGTTAAACCCATTAATGTTCCTAGAAATAAAAGTCGAATATCAGATGAGTAAAAATATGACGAGCCCGATTGGTTTGAATATAAATTACAATTTAGTGAGAAATAATAAAAAGTAGATAGGTAAAAATTTTTTTTTTCGAATTAGATTATAACTTTTTATGATTTGGTTCGATAAAAAAAACAAATTTCACTCAATTGACAACATTTGATTTAAAAAATGCGTATTATTTATATCTCATCGTCAACACCCTACTGCCCTAAAGGAGCCAGCGGTCCATTTTGACATCTAAGCTAAAAGCTAAGCTATAAGTTGGTATTTATATCTATTAAAAGTAGAACATTTCTTTTCTAAAGCATATACAAAATGATAATAGGTTATTTTCATCTATGAAAATTAAATTATTTAAGTATTTTTTTATATAGTTATTACCATAATAAATACGAATATAACACTATTTTGTTATAAAAACATAAGATTTAATTTAAATTTGAAAATTAAAATCGTAGTTTTATTTCTGTGAGTGACGTCAGAACAGCAAATGCAGAAATCAGATGGCGTACTTAAGAGTCCGCAGTAAGCTCGATTCTTCATACAAACGTAGTTACGCTCTCATTTTAAAACTACGTGTTGGATTGTAACAAAACTTTGCATATACAATGACATGAGGTATATCTATGTCTGTAATTAGTTTATGTAGTTTCAGATACCATAGTAAAAAAATACAGCGAATTTAAGTTTTTCATACAAAACTTGTTTTTGCTGTATTTCGTTTGTTTTATAAACTGGAACCATATAAACTAATTAAAGACATAGATATACCTCATTTCAATGTATATGCAAAGTTTCGTCGTTTCTCTGAGGCATGTCACATTCGTGGATTCCTCGAAAAAGCACAGCACAACATCACTTCTGAACAACTCATATAAATGCACTTTAAATCATTAAAAACATAATTTCATTACACATTACAACGTATATTATTTAGTTAAAATAATAAGTTATTAACAAGACGATCTCAATCTCAATTTAATTGCTAAAAGGTTGGCTGCAAGTGATCCCTTATAGGGGGATAAGTTCGCCTTTGTACTTTGATCTATTGTGTGACATGTACATTCTTTAACCTGTCGTTGTGTACAATAAAGTGATTACATACATGCATAAAATCGGCTATTTTGTCTCTGGTACACGTTTACCCTAAACCGCTTCGTGAAGTTTCAAGGTAGTTAGTTACCTGCAAATATCTGATTGACCGAAGGCACTGTTGCCATGTTTGCAATGTTACGAGAAAGTATATTAGTTATTTGTACTTACGCATTAAAGTGAGCGGACGTGCAGCTGTGCGTTTTTAAACGGTTTACGTGGTATGTATTTCCGGCGATGTTTTTTCATTTCCATTGATAGTTATTTAAACATTTTAGAACGTCATTACTTGAAATTATTTTTCAACGTTTTATAGCTCGTTAGGTTCCTTCTTATGTTTGTGTTAAGATCATATACCTACTAATGGCGTGTATCATTTAGCCGTAATCACAACAATCGTTCGTGGGTGTCATTTCCCTGGCGTCATTTCACTGTATTTCTGTCCAGTAAAATGACGAATATGCCTACTACTGTTTTCGTTGTTTTTCATTATATATATTTCAATCGTACTTAGAAATATAAGATTCCATTAAAAATATTATATTTTTCTATATATCGTCATTCGCTGCCGTGAGGGTCAATTTGGAATGACACAAGTAATTTTAGTCCCCTTTGCTACTAAACTATTGACTTTTACCGGTGCTTTATATACCTTTCAAATTCGAATGCATAGGTGTTTCATATTCCATAGAAATCGAATTTGTAAAAGTTATAATCCCTTGAACCAATCGCACTTTTCAAATAGAGCCGTCATGTCGCTGTCATGAGCGTCATGTTGGTGGCGTGAATAATTTTAATATTTCTTTGATCCTTAACTACACAGTTTAAACTAGTGCCTAATGTACATTTCAAATCCAAATTAATAGGTGTTTCGTAATTCATAGTTGCTTTTGGCAAAATGTAAAAAAATAAATATGCCTTCGATATGACGCAAATATAATTTCAATTATTCACCCAAAAATACCAGTGGACTATCGAATCTATACGAACATTTTAAATTATATTTTTAAAAAATCGTAGAATAGCCTATTAACATTAACTAAACTAAATGAGAACTAGGTTAAATCTAAAAAAGGCATTGGGGGCATTGTACCTACTTAATATGTCGTCGTCTAGTAGTCAGAACATATGACATGTAGCTATGACTATAGCTTACTATGAGGTTAGTTCGATGTGTGTAAGAATGTGTCCCCTAGTATTTATAATATATTATAACACTATAAGTACGATCTCTCATTTCATTTATATAGAAAAAAGTAGGATCCCGCGATATAACGCCACGTTCCAATTTCAGAATCGTGTTCCACGCTAGCGTAAACTGGACTTTTACGCGCAGATTTTGAGCGATAAAGTAAGCTTTTCCGAGCTGATGAGGTGAGTGTTTTGTGAAGGTACCTTAGATTTTCATAATACGCAGGAGACAACTTGTGCGTGAAAACATTTTTTGTATAATGTTTCGAAGAATTACGCGGGATTAATGCTCCTAAAATTTAACCAGCTACTTACTGCAAACAGTGTACGTGGTGCCCAAAACAATGTCATCATAAATGTCAAATGATTCTCCTCCTAATTTAGCCGCTAGTCGCTTCACCGTGTCGTTTGCTTCTGCATTGATGATATCGCTGTAATTCTCTAACGCTCTTTTTCCATAGTTAGGTAGCAATGTCTTCCTGGATATTCGCCAAGTACGCCCTGGAATTATAAAGAAAGCGTGTTGCCGGTACCATCGCCAACTGTTAACTTCCGTGCACTTTATTTGCATTTTAATAAGGTTCAATAGAAATACAGGATGGTTAACTGTGTTGGCGTTTTACAAGAATAATTAATGTGATAGTTTCTTAATTTTTATTGCAAAATACTTTAAAAGTGTGTGTAATTTGCTGCAATCCAATCTTAAATGTAGACAAACTTGGATGTGTCCAACTAGATGAAAAAATAATGTTTCCTTTTATTAAAAAAAAAATGCTGCCCAATTGCTTGCGTCATTATATTCTCTCAGCTAATCCTCGACTAACTAATCAAGGAAGATGAGCTTAAACAGTTAATTATTTTTTTGGTTTTTGTAGAATGTCTTGGTTATATAAATTGAAAGCTGCAAGCTACCTGAACCACTGAGAATACCGTTGCCGCAGAAATCAGCTATGTATTTGTACTGTGGACCTTTAACGTTTGTTTTAGAACTTGAAAGCAGCGTCTGCAAAAATGATCATTATCATCATCATCAGCCCGTTTACGTCCCACTGCTGGGCACTGGAACCCATGGATGAGAGGGAATCGGCCGTAGGCCCCACGCTGGCCCAGTGCTGGTTTGGGGACTTCACATACACTTCTTCGCAGATGTATGCAGGTGGCTCACGATGTTTGGCTTCACCGAAAAGCTACTAGTACCTAAATATCAAATACTAGCTTCTGCCCGCGACTCCGTCCGCGTGAAACTCAAATTCACCCCCCATTTCACCCCCTTAGGAGATGATTTCCGGGATAAAAACTATCCTATGTCCTTCCCCGGGACTCAAACTATATCTATACCAAAATTCATCTAAATCGGTTCAGCGGTTTAAGCTTGAAGAGGTAACAGACAGACAGACAGACAGACACACTCGCATTTATAATATTAGTATGGATTATTCCGTAAGCGCATAATTTTCGAAAAACTGGTAACAGCCGGGATTTGAGCCTACGACCGCCGGTTGACAGCCGTATGCTTGAGCCACTAGGCTAGACTTAGCCGTACCGTAGCTGCAAAAATGATAATTATAAGTATATCATTTATTTATTTTTGAAGAATAGGGGTGTAGATGCCAAATAAAATAATGGATAATGTTATATTTTCTCGAAAAAGGATTAAAAATATGGTCAAATGGAGAAAAAATCAACGCAAAAGGTTAAATAATCACGAAGTTATAAGAGTTCAAAGTATTAAGAAGGGATATGTTCTGTCCCTTTTTCGCAAAACGCAAATTCATATGAAACGATGACGTTCGCAGCTTGTGACGTCACTAGAAGACGGCAACGTGCCGTGCCCCATCGTGTTCGGCGCCGCCATCGACGCGGCCTGCCGCGCGCGTGGCTCGCTCTGCGGCAGCTTAGCATATTGTGACGTCACACACTGTTTGCGTTTTCTTTCTCTAAGAAGCAATATTAAAACGGTTGTAGCTTCGTAAATCGTAATTCTTTGAGATATCTGAATGGGATTTTCGTCAGTAGGCATATTTTTTGTCTACTTTCCTTTGGAGTATTAATAATAATTTTCGAGTCGAACCTCTATTGCAAAAGCAGAGTTGTAAGGTGACTGTAACCCTCAAACTTCTCTCTCAATCGTTCGTTAATGTTAGCTTAATGATCCTGGAAACCGCTTAATCCCGAGATTCAAACCCAGTTTTGTAGGAAGGGTCACACTAAACTGCTAAATTGGTCGTCACTTCGTTCTTTCTCTCCTCGCTTAACAACACACCTACAATACACGCCACATAAGGCTGCGTCTGAAGTTAGCCTCGAGGTGCCTCCCGCACACCACTCGAACCCCTGTGACACCTTTGGGACGCTGCCAACACCAGGGGCGCAAACTTTTATGTATTCAGGTCTTACTTTAGATCGACTAATTAGCGTATTTACCTTAATGTCATCAGGATCGCTGACCAAAATGTTTAAGTCTGGTCCAACCCATATGCGCAAAATGTCACCGTATTCTTGTATCAGGTTACCAATAAGATCCGCCAACTCTGTAACAATACTTTTTTATTTAATTATCACAATATGCTACGTGGGTATACAACCCAACGCTGCCAGTGTAGTAGTAATTGTTGACTATACGTGAAGCTCTTTGTACGCAGAGGAAAACTACTTAGGGGGGGACATGACTCGAACAAAAATCAGGGCTTTAAAGCCCAATATCTCGCAAACTCATCACTGATTTGAAAAATGGTTTAATTTATTATTTAATTGTTATTATCGTTTCATATCAATTAAACGTGGAATTTACCACATGGTCAAATTTTAAACGATACCTATGATATTGAGAACAAATATAATGAAAATATAAAGCATCATCATCTGAAGCTAGGGTTTGCAATCCGGGTATCCGCCAAATTTCAGTTCCGGATCTGACAGGCTCCTGTATCCGGATTTTTTGGATGTTACGGATCCTTAAAATACAACCATGAAAACCGAAAATACCGCGACAAAATGAAGTTTGTACCGAGTCCACGTTAAAAACGGAATGGTATAATGTAGATCATTCTCAATCTCTATTTTTATTCGCCACTTCTTCATCCCAGATTCGATTATTTTTGTTTTTAATTTATTAGTCACAACATTGCGGAATTTGATGTCGAAAGTTGGCGTTGGTTCAAATCAGGGATCGGAAACCGGTATTTTTTGTATGGGAACGAAAACGTTATTTTTTCGGTCTTTGTTAATTATATCCATTCTAATTGGGCAATCTAATAATACGCAGTCGTTACCTCAAAACACATCTGAGTCCTAAATATGTGGTTATTTCGAGGTTCTTGCAAAAAACCGATTCCGATCCCTGGTTTAAATGCACTGATCCACCGTAGGCACTAAGTTATCATATAGATCCAATATTACTTCTACTATAATGTACCTACCTACTTACTAAAGACTTAGTTTAATTAGATGTTCCTAAAGAAATATTAAAGAAGTATATTTGACACATTGTATCTTTGATTTGACACAGTAAGTAAAAAGTAAATGCAGCAACAATACCTACGTTTTATAATTGTAATCAATTTTTAGTATTATGGTCTTGACTTATAATATGATCATGTAAAATAAGAATAGTGCGCTATATATAGTTTTTCACCGTTTCGCCATATCGAGACATACCTAGTCTTATTAGCCTAATGGAATGTCCCTGGCTAAACAAACACCTCTTCCCTTGATTTTCACAATTTCCGTGTTGGCTCTTCTTCCAATCGATTACTGAGTAAGGCGTCCGCGTCATCGTGTCATTTTATTTTACAACCCTATCGAAGTAACTGTATACATAGAGCTCCAGGCACGGGAGTTAACGCGACCTGGTTGTAGTTATTCAAGTGACAGCGAAAGCTGAAAAGTGACTAAACTAACTTTGCGTTGGTTTGTAGTCGTAAGTTAAAAGTTGAAACAAAATAAAGTTGTATACCCCTTATGACCTCGGCAGTGCGTTATCTATTTGAAATCTTTCAGGTATATAAATACGGTGGTATAGCAGTTTTTAGTTTTTTCTTAGTTTGACCTTACAATTTCTACTTTATACCAAAAAAACATCGTGGATCCGTTTTATCCGAAAAATCCGGATATCCGGATCCGTTCGATTTAAATATCCGAAATATCCGGATCCGAAATATTGGCGGATCTTGCAAACCCTATCTGAAGCCCAGCCCCCCTATTCTGTAACTTGTTTTAGGCTCACCTCAACACTGACTGCGATGCATAGTAACTAAGCGTAAGTAGAGGTCTTGTTTCGTGACGGGTGACCGGCGGGGTGAGCCGCATTAGCGCGTAGCGAATAACAGCCCAGGACAAGACTTGTCCGTTGTGTGACGTTGTCAGCTTCATGTTTTTTTTTCCATTCTATTTGTTCTCAGTATCATATCGTTTGACTTGTAACGCGTTAAAAAAAAACAAGTTTTTTTACCAATTACCTTCAGGAGGCACCATTAATTGCCATGCATTTCCCAGGATCGGTATGGTAGGTGGGCCCGGAAGTTTTTCGGAGATATCCAGCAATTTCCTGTTTTTCGTTCGCCATCTCATCCAGAAAAGTAAAATCGCTGTCACCAGTACGAGTAGTAAAATGAACCACACCATTCTGGAACAGACGCCAATAGCTTTTTTATACTTTCTAGGCTATTCAACTGTCGTGGACCTAAATAATGTTGTAATATGTAAGTAATCAATATAAAATATATTTATGTCGGTACTCGTAGGTACTGTAATGTTTCTATGACATTTATTTATTGTCATATATGTATTATGTAGGTAACTAAACTTGTATAGTCTTTCTTATAGTTAAGTTATTTATGTTCTGTTTTCACTTACTCAAATCATATCTTTTTTTTCATCGTTTCCATCACCCAAAGGTTGTCCGGAAGAGATCGCTTTTGGGCGATAAGACCGCTTGTTGTCTACCATTGTTTATGTTTAATTTACCTCTATTTTTACTTTTATCTACTATTTCCGGTGAGCAATAAAGAATATTTTTATTGTATTGTATCGAGATTTATATTAATACTAGATATTGCCCGCGACTTCGTCAGTGTAGAACTTGATTGCTATTAAATTATTGTGGGTGGAACCTCAATTATCGCCGACCCAAACAAAGTTCTACCATCTTAAGGGATGATTTCTGGTATAAAAACTATCCTATATCCTTCCAAGGGTCTCAACTCATCTGTACGAAAAATTCCATCTAAATCCGTTCACGGATTAAGCGTAAAAGGTAACAGTGCGATAAGTTCATTAGTTTAAATTGCAAAATTTCAATTGTAAACTCCGTTTTTACAAATATAATATCTTAAGAATCATCAACAGACGTTTCTGCTTAAATTGTATATTTTTGCATAATGTAGGTACCTATTAAGGAAAGCTACATTACTGGAACTGTTTGCTTAAATCAGTCCAGTAGTTTTACTCACGTTAGTTCGGGCTACTTGTATAGTTTTGAAAGCAAACTTATCTAATCCTAAAAGACGGAGAACTTTCCATCTCCTTCCTCCGTCCCCATTTAACGGTGTTAGAGAATAAATTATTTTGATTAAGCCCCTTTACCCCCTTATTTCACCCCTTTAGGGGGCAAATAGATCTACATATTATAAAAGAAACCTTCCTGCTTTCATGTTTCTAGCCACAGTTTAATAGTTGAATTAGGAAAATATCCCTTATCAATGTTTTTGACTGTACATTAGGAGCTTGTGGCCAAAGTTTTACACGTCTAACTCTAAAAACGACATGATTCCCATACAAACTTTCTACTCTTTTATAACCCTCTTAGGGGAAGAATGTTTGAAACATCGCTTAATCACTTGCTTTGCTTTTGAGTAAGATACCTTCAAACAAAGATTCAAGTCTATAACTTTCCAAATGAACGATTTCTATACAACGGTTCGACCCCTATTTCACCCCCTTAAGGATTGAATTTCGTAAAATCCTTTCTTAGTACACGTCCACGTACTGGAAAGTACATCTATTCCAAATTTAATGCTTTGTTTAGGAAATCACACATTACTTATGTGAACTTTCAACCCCTATCTTAACCCCTTCAAGGGATGAATTAGAAAAAAAACCCTTATCAATGTTTTTGACTGTACAATAGGAGCTTGTGATCGAAGTTTTAAGTAAGTAAGTGTTTTATTTGTAAACATAGGTACCTAATTACAGATGTTGTTGGATGGATTGTTATTTTATACAGATTCACTATGTTTTGCCAACAGGCGTACAAAAACTTTGAATTTAATACTAAAGTAAGTACCTTATAGCTACTATCATGCATACTAAATTCAGGTGCCCTTATACAAATTATAATTCTATAGTAAAGTCAGTAATGGTAGTTAAACAATCTGTGTTAAAAAAAATATAGATTATAGATGAATGTATTACTGCATGTCCGGTCTTAAAGAATGTCCATTAAATATGTCAGGTAAAAATTATACGACATAAAAAGATAAAAATAAAAAATAATATAATATAATTAAGTGAATCAAAGAAATGTCAATTTATTTTATCATTAATATAATCTGAAATGGAATAATAACATTTATGTATTAATAATGTCATTAATTTATTTATTAATTCCAACATATTTAATGACTTCAGGTTAAAGGGTAAGTGGTTATAAATTTTACTGGCCAGACAATACACACTTTTTGCCTTAATGCGGTCTTTGCAGGAACTATGCAAAGATTTAAAGTATGTTTCTTTCTCAAGTTTCGATCAGAGATATCACTGTGCCTTTTTAATAAGCTCGTATTGTTTTGTCCGACTGTCTTGAGGTTCACACAGGACGTTTTCAGGTATGGGGACCTTATCAACATACACTTGGTCTTTGAAATATGTATAGGATTATGCCATTATCGTGCGACCACTCAAGTATCTTATTAAAATCCGCCTGCAGCCGGCACTGTGTGACCGCGACGTCCCGGTCGGCGTACATCAGGCACGTGTCGTCCGCATACATGTACACGGAGCAGTGCTCGACAACGTTGCTGATGCTGTTCACGTGCATGATTTACCCGACCGGCCCGTACACGGACCCAGTCGGTACCCCATATTTTATGTTAGCTTCGTCACCCATTTCACCATCGATCTCGCATCGTTGCAATAGGGATTGGAAAGTGGTCTGTTATGTGGTCGTGTACACCGTACACAATCGACCGAGCGAGCGAAGCGTCTATGCTTCAGCATGGACGAAAAAACGTTTTTCCTCATGTCTGGATGTTTGGATTTCCCCCTGTTCTCGCCTAGAGCTCGCATTTCTCAACAGATTCTTATGAAATTTTGTGAGTAGGTTCGGTAAGTAGGTATACAGAATTTTTATGTCGTCAGTTTTTTGAAATTTTGTAAAATGGCGGCGATATGGGTTGAATTGAAAACGTAAAAAAATACAAAAGAGGGGTCAGCGTTGCCTACTAACTTAGTACAAATTTTATGTTCCGTCCACTGTATCTTGAACTCTGATATAATGATGGTTTCCTATGTTCGAATTTCAAATAAATAATCTCTAAAGCAACAAATAAAGCGTTCCATTTTTAAATTTCGAATATCTCAAAACTTTGGAGTGTTTATATTATTTGGATTTATCTAGATAAATGATTTTGGCTTTTCTAGAAGGACTTTGGTGCTTACTGGTTGGAATATTTAAAATATTCAGGGAACAGAGGTAACGTAATTTGGTTACTTATCTGCTTAACAAAATGAATTTCATAGCAAAACGAGGGAAATTTAGTCAATTTTCTAACGTTTTCTGCCAACCCCAGCAGCAATGTTTCGGGATGGAGATAATACATTACAGAATGAGGCGTTGATGGCCTTACGAGAGGCCTTTACCGACGCAGATGGAGGTGGTTTTACTTTTAGTGAGTATGGGGGCCAGAACTAATTCTGGATCCCTTTCTATTTTTTCGTTTAACCAGAATCAGGAATGAAACTTCTTTTTCTACGAATTGAAGAGGAAAAGAGACTAAGCAGATTGGCGGAACAAACCAATCGAGACTATTGACCGAAGCCGGTCCGTTCCAGCTTGGCCCAAAATCCATCTTTCGTATGTTTGGATGTCCGAATGTCTCGCAGTTCTTGCCTACAGGCTGCAGTTGTTCACCGATTTTCGTGAAATTTTGTAAGCAGGTTCAATTATTTATAGGTACAACCATTTCTTTTTGTCACATCAATTTTAGTTTTTATTTCAAATGGCTACGATTTTCACACATTATTATAACAAAATCGGAAAAAAGGTGTTTATTTAATTAGGTACCTCGACATTTCGACGTTTTTTTGATAATAGCCACGATTCAACCGTTTTGAAACAAACCCGCGAGATCTACAGCTCACAGAGTCACTAGTAATTCATTTAACTAAATAACTACTTAATTACGTGAAAACAAACCTATTTAGTGGTAGACAAACGTCAAACAATATTCAAATCCGAACAAAAGTTGAAACTTAGTAAAATGTTTACGGTGACAGCAATTGATTAAATGTGTTCATTATGAGATGTTTAGGTAGTAGTTATAAGGATTCAAAATACTTACATTTTACAAAACAAACAATTCGGCAGTGGAAGACACTTATTTAGTGAGCGAAATTAGTGTAATGGCTTAATGGCTACCTGCTGCCTTGTATTTATACAATTTTCGGGCGTTGCGGTTCGGGTCAGTGCGGGGTAACAACACTGACGGCACGCGCCAATGGCAGACCGGCAACGTCGCTTTAGCCATGGGCTGAACGCGGGAACGTGTAAACACAATGATTTTTATACGTTTTTAACAGATTTCAAAAAAAGGAAGAGGTTCTCAATTCGGCTGTATTTTTTTTTCTTTTTTTTCAGTGTTTTTTGCCTCAGAACTCCGTCATTGATGAGCCGATTCCTAATTTTTTTTATTTTTTGTAAATATATGCTTCCAGGTGGGTCCCATTTTTTCCAAAAATTCAGTTGGATCATGGAATCCTTGAGGAATTGAGGGAATTCCTCAATTATATTAGGCACGCGTGTAGTGATTTTGGTATTTTCTATTATAACTCGTGTATTTACACCTGGAAATCATAATTTGGTGGAGTGGAATTGATGATGAAGACTACAGATGACTTATGGAATTCCTCAATTAGGTACTTAAAAGTACAAAAGTACGTCACAGATTCTGATAAGATTCCGTTGAAATAGCAACTAATGAAATGCCAAAGGTGATCCTTGTGGAATCGACGGAAGTCCTCAAATATTATCGGGCCACATACAGCGATTGGGTTTTTTTCTCTGATAATCAACGCATTCGCTCACGGAAATCAGTTCATGTGGTAAATTGGAAAAGAATTGAAGTCCAGCGCCGCCTGCTGGTAGATTTCATGTATGTATGAGTGCATAAACAACATACTAATATCGAAAACAGAGCTTTTTTGGACCATGTTTAAATAAATCATAAAAAAAACATAAAAACTTGTGCAAATGTATAGATAAAGAATTGAAGAACCGAAAAGTGTTTAGCCCAACCATATATATATAGTTTTGACGGAGGAATATCAACTCAAAACCCGTCAAAACTAGCCAAAAAGCGCGGTATGGGAAGTGTGACAAGTTTCTATGGACTAACAGCTACCGGCGCCATATTTAACGATGATCGGTCTGCAATCGTAGTTGGTGCAACCCGCCCTTAAGAGTCCGCAGTAAACTCGATTCTCCATACAAACGTAGTTACGCTCTCATTTAAAAACTACGTGTCGGATTGTAACGAAACTTTGCATCTACAATGACATGAGGTATATGTCTGAAATTAGTTTATGTAGCCTCCAATACCATAGTAAAAAAATACAGCGAATTTAAGTTTTTCATACAAAACTTGTTTTTGCTGTATTTCGTTTGTTTTATAAACTGGAACCATATAAACTAATTACAGACATAGATATACCTCATGTCATTGTATATGCAAAATTTCGTTACAATCTAACACGTAGTTTTAAAATGAGAGCGTAACTACGTTTGTATAGGAAGGTGAAATTCGGCCGAGCTTACTGCGGACTCTTAAGCTTTGACGTGGGAGATCTTTAAAGCGGTCTACTAATGGCAGCTTTTATATAACTTTGTAAAGCTCATGTCGTACCTACACCTACGCCATGCTTGGACGTTTGGACGCGCCTTAGTCTTGTCCGGACCATAGACCGTGATTTAGCCGGTGCTTATTATTACGGATTTACCTATCGTCACTAGCGCTTAATCGTAATACATCCAGGACACATGAATGCGCTGGATCCAGCAATTGCAATCCCTATTTGCCACTCACCTTGCCAGTAACCATCAGCTGCTCCAGGTTGTTTCCTTCTTTCCGGGTGGTTTAAATTACATCATTGTTATTAAGTGCATTAAGATTAGCCCTTCCTAGTACCTAACTAAATGTTGGATACGTTTGCCTGAATGACGATTGATGACACGTTGACTTCAAGCCCCGAGACTACAACGCTTGTTAACGTTGGGCCTAGTAGGATTCTCCTAAGTTATGTGTGTGAAACAAGTGAATTGATTATCATATCGCGAGCTGAAGTCGCGAAACAGGGGCGCTGTGAGCTGTAGAACTCGCGAGACTGTCTTTTTGAATAATAATTGAAAACGATGAGAGAGTGGGCTGATATCCTGCGTAATTAAATCAAAGTATGATTTACCTTTTGTATACGTAGTTTTAATATTAAAACGGACATGTATTCACGTTACAATTCAGTTTATATGACAGCGACAAAAACTATAACACAAGAATGACATTGAATCCAAAAGAATGTAGAAAAACAGGATTCAAATTTGACATAACATTTCTCACTATACGAAGTTGGCAAAGAGTTCGCAACAATAATAATAAAAAAATGAAAATCTGGTTCAGTATGAATCGGTCAAAACCGTCACTTGCCGGAATATCCCCATTTCATATATTGCCAACCTTTGTTTAATTGACTCATACAGTAGGAAAATATGTGTCGATTATATTTCCTGAAATTGCAAATTGCTGCTGTATTTTTATTCTAGACATTTAAGCTGATTCGTTCTGTAAAGGCTAAATAGCACCATGTAAATTTACACGTCGTTATATTAATTTAAAAAAAAGACGATGGTTTAATTAAAACTTCAACAAAAGGTTTATTCTTTAAATTATAAATAAACCTTAAGCGTGAGTAACTAACATAAAAAACGTGACGTTACCATAAAACGTTACATAAGTTGTTATTAAACTTAGATCATACCCTGTAAAATATTCGCAAAAAAAACACGATTGCTCTATGATATGCACGCACCAGTTCGTCCAGTGCAGGTCAAACATCTTCCTGCTCCTTGGCTCACAAAGGAAATCAAGTCGCTCATTGAAAGGAAAAATCTTGCCAAAGCCGGGTACAAACATGACGCGTCAGATACGAACAAAGCCCGATTTCACAAGTTGCGCAACCGGTGCAGCACTGTTTGTGGTGACGCTCAAAGGCATCACATTCATAAGTCTTTTGAGAATGGTGACCCTGCTAAAGTGTGGAAATTTCACAAGTCACTTGGAGTTGGTAAATCTCAACATAATTCTTGTTCCATTAACGTCGACATTGATCTTCTGAATCAGCATTTTGCCTCTACAATCTTTAGTGGTCCTGCCAAGTCCAGGACCCTTGATTCTCTGTCATCTCTTCCAACTCCAGATTCAACTCCTTTTTTTCTTAATCGTTTCACCGACAGTGATGTTATAAAGAACATACTATCTATTACCTCAAATGCCGTTGGTGTCGATAGCATAAGTCGTAACATGATCCTTCCCCTCCTTGACCTCCTTACTCCTATAATTACCAGCATCCTCAATGCTTCTATTACGTCAAGTATATTTCTTTCGACATGGAAGAATGCTGATATTATTCCTCTACCAAAGAAGTACAATTCTTCCACTTTCTCAGAGTATCGACCTATTTCCATTCTTCCTTTCCTTTCTAAAGTTTTTTTCCTTTTTAAAGTTTCCAGCAACTTAATCCTTTTCAGTCTGGCTTCCGTTTGTGTCATAGTACGGCTTCTGCTCTCGTTAAAATTACGCATGACATACGGTCAGGTATGAATGATCAGAAGTTGACAGTGTTAACGTTGCTTGACTATAGTAACGCGTTCAACACTGTTGACTTTGATCTCATGTTGGCGATACTGCGTTTTTATAACATAATATATCTCCTGCGGTAATTGATTGGTTTCATAGCTATTTAACCGGTCGTCGGCAGCGTATAAAGGTGGATACTTCCCGCTCCTCATGAGGACACACCATGGTGTAGCACGTTAGATGGCGTTCCGCAGGGCAGCGTGTTATCTCCACTTTTATTTTCTATTTTCATAAATTCCATTACTCGTAATCTATGATCGTTATATCAGCTTTATGCCGGTGATCTTCAAATTTATTCCCAGGCTCAGGTCAACGATCTGCCATTGGTCATCTCAGCTACGCATTTCAGACTGGAGTAGTAATTATGCTCTCAATGTTGACCCAGCAATGACCCAGGCTATCATCATCGGTAGTGCTAAGATTATTTCTAGACTTGACTATGTTAGTCACCCACCGATTTTGTTTGATGGCGTTTTGGTCCCGTACTCTCTGCAAGTTTAGAACCTTGGCGTTATTTTGGACCGCACTCTTTCGTGGGTGCCACAGAAGAACGAGGTTAGCAGGAAGATGTTTGCAGCTGTGGGTTCTATGAGAAAGCTTCGTAATTTCCTTCCCATTGCTACCAAAGTTGCTCTTGCTTATTTTTTTTTGTTTGTAAGTATTATGCTTCCAGGTGGGTCCCATTAAAAAAAAAACAATTGGATGATGGGATCCATGAGGAATTGAGGGAACTCCTCAATTATATTAGGCACGCGTGTAGTAATTTTTGTATTTTCTATTATAACTCGTGTATTTACACCCGGAAAACTTAAATTTGGTGGAGTGGAATTGATGATGAAGACTACAGATGACTTATGGAATTCCTCAATTATGTACTTAAAAGTACAAAAGTATATCACAGATTCTGATAAGATCCCGTTTAAATAGCAACTAATGAAGTGCCAAAGGTGATCCTTGTGGAATCGATGGAAGTCCTCAAATATTATCGGGTTACATACATCGATTGGGTTTTTTTCTCTTATAATCAATGCATTAACTCTCGGAAATTAGTTCATGTGGTAAATTGGAGTTGGAAGTAATTGGCTTGGCGGTGTACTAAATTGAAGTCGGTCTAAACTTTGTTTTTAAAGTAAATTATAGATTATAAGAATAAGAATAACTTTATTGTACCAACGACACTGTTACATAATAGAAAAGCGATATCCGGTGAGTCCCAAACTAGGCTGTATCTTGGAACTCATGGAGTTATGACGTACACTTATCTATAATTAGGTATAATTAGCTCCGTGACAGAAGTTGTGTTAAAAAAATATATATATATCTCGTAATTTAATAAAAACAAGCAGGTGGGTAAGTGAGTTTGTGTGTGTGTACATGTATGTGAATGTGTGTTTGTCCTGTAAGTATATGGATGTGAGAGCGAGTAACATAGCTACTAAATAAGTAAGAGACTCCTAAATATACGGTCGTAGGAGACCTTCAGTATCATTATCATTATAAGAAAAGGTAGTAAACTCTCACATTCTCACCCATCTTTATGGAATTCTTTTTAACCCTGCAACTCCTCGCTACCTCAAGGAACGCTTTAAATTTATTTCTTCTGCTAGGTCTGCTCAGAAGCTACTTCTCAGTGTTCCCCCATGAA
This sequence comes from Epinotia bilunana, assembly GCA_947049275.1. NCBI lineage: Eukaryota > Metazoa > Arthropoda > Insecta > Lepidoptera > Tortricidae > Epinotia > Epinotia bilunana. The sequence continues at coordinate 7,611,250 of OX346271.1, read as the reverse complement.
ACTGTAAATTTTACAACAATTCTTTTACTTTCTGAGCTGTTCGATTGCGGAATTCCTTGCCTAATGAAATTAAACGTGCTGTCTCGTCCCATTTTTAAAACTAGACTTAAGGATTACTATTTTTCTCTTCCGTAACTTGTCATTCCTACTTGGTGTCTGCTGTTTGTTCATTTAGTTATTGTACTTATGTGTATGTAGGTTTACAAATATGTGTATTTATGTAAGTGTATAGTCTTTCTTATAGTTAAGTTTTTATATTTTGTTTTTTTCTGTTTTCACCTACTCAAATCATATCTTTTTTTGCATCTTCTCCACCATCCATAGGTTGTCAGGAAGAGATCGGTTTTTAGCGATAAGACCGCCTGTTGTCAACCATTGTTTATGTTTAATTTACCTCTATTTTTCTATTATCTTCTGTCTGGTGAGCAATAAAGAATATTTGTATTGTATTGTATTGTATGATTTAAAAAAAATGATTTTACTGACTAAATACAAATAAAGTATTTTCACGTAATCAACAACGCTTCGCTCGCTCGTTCAATTAATACTAGCTTCTGCCCGCGACTCCGTCCGCGTGGAACTCGTTTATATCGTAGCTCCATACAAATTTTCACCCTCTATTTCACCTCTTTAAGGGATGATAATCGGGATAAAAACAAACTAATGTCCTTCTCTGGGGCTCAAACTATCTCTATACCTAATTTCATCTAAATTGGTTCAGCGGTTTAAACGTGAAGACGTAACAGACTGACAGACACACTTTCACATTTGTATTACTTTCACTTATACATAATATCTGTATGGATATGGATAGTATGGATTTAATTGTCTCGTGCTGATCTCTGTACCTACTGTACGTACCTACAATTTCAAATTGATTCATCGGAAATCTGTTAAAAACTCATTTAAGGTCGTATTTTTCTGTGTGCACTTCCCTTTACCACATGTTTTCAACATGGTACACAAAAAATACGTTGCATTTTGTAAAAAAACAATATCCATGTCAGAATATTAATAATACGACCGTCTTGCCCTCTTTGACCTTTCCTGAACGCAGACCTGTCTTCAATAACTATTGGTAAAATCAATTTGACCTCTAATATAAGAAATGAACGACCTCTACCTAATAACACCTCTAATATAATGAGAAGTACAGAAATACGAAGCAAAACAAAAAAACTGGCTGTGACAGACGGACAGTCTCCGAGTGATCGCATGTGTTCCGTTGGACCAATTTTGGTACGGAACACTAATAGCAGATATTATTGACAGTATTTGTAAATTAAAATGGAGATGGGCTGGGCACATCGCAAGGGCAAATGATGGACGCTGGAGTGAGCGAATAATGCATTGGTACCCAAGAGACGGAACCAGGACAAGAGGGAGATAGAGGCGCCGCTGAAGCGACGACATAGTGCAAGTTGCAGCCAAAAACTGGCAAAAACTGGCAAAGAAGTGCTACCGATCGCCAAGAACGGCATAATATCCAAACAAAATTAAATATTTATTTCATTGTATTTGATTTGCATGAAACAATTCAACTTAATGCATGCTCAATGTAGATGCAATCAAATAGTGTAATTAAATAATATAATTAGTTAAGTGAACAAGTTCCTTGTCAATCCGGGGTTGATTGTCGGGACGGCCTCCCGGTTTGCCTGCAGGTATTGAAGTATTTATTGCCTTGCCAGGTGCCTAGGGTATTCCAAATTTTTTGGTGTTCTACCTTGGTGTTTAGTCGCAGTGTGCTCCGCAGCCATGCAGAGGGTAGAGGGATCGTAGGTTCCGGTCCTACGGCTTCTGATTCTGAGCCTTCTCTAGCCATGCATCCGCTGCGTCGTTACCACATGAATTGCTGTGCCCTTTGATCCATTGCAGGGTTATGTCGCAGTTGGTACATACCTCCGATAGAATTTTGTGGCACTTGTGTATCAGCCCAGACGTTGTTGTGTGACCTTGCAGGGCTTGCAGTACAGATCGACTGTGGGAAAGTATGCGGATGGGATATCCCCTTACCTCCCTGGAGGCGATTGCATGAGCGGCCACTCTGCCTGGAAGACTGAGTTATGGATTCCTAATGGTGTCGAGATTCGTATGTTTAGGTCCTCCAAGAAAACTCCTGATCCGGTGCCTGACAAGCACAATTAAAGCAAGCATAGCACAATTTATCTATCATTAAGTATTGTATATTACAAGTCGGAGAGTGCACGTTCGCGGGCGCAACATCTCGACGCGCCAAGTGAGTCCTTTTTCAACAGTCCGAATCTGTTATCCCGTGCTTTACTATAAGCTCATTTCGTTAATGAGAGCATGTTCTAGTTGTACTATTTTGACACACCTAGAACGGATACATTGGTATAATATGTGCGTAGATAACAAAATACGATCAGACGAGTCGCAAGGTGTCGCTACAGTATAGATTAGAAAACAACAAGTATTCCGCGCGAACACCCCTGCTTTACTTTTTTCTTCATTTGACAATATTTTTAATCCTTTTTCAGGAAAATGCAGCATTATCGTTTATTTTATATGCTGTCTACACACCTATTGCACCAATTTGCCTCATTTTCGCGGCGTATAAACGTGTCTCAGCAGCATTTGTTCAACGTGTCTATCTCTTTTGATTACTACGACTCCACAGTCTGTCTGTCTCTCTGTCCGTCTGTCACCAGGCTGTATCTCATGAACCGTGATACGTAGTTAGACATTTGAAATTTTCACAGATGATGGTTTTGCTGTTGCCGCTGTAACAACAAATACTAAAAACCGGCCAAGTGCGAGTCGGAGTGGGGCTCCCATGCAACAGACATGATTTTTTTTGCTGCTTTTATAGATAATGGTACGGAACCCTTCGTGCGCGAGTCCAACTCGCACTTGGCCGGTATTTTATATAGCATAATTGCGTAATAACAGCAAAACCGGTATGGTTAGCTTACGAAAAGATGTGAACTTTGAAACTTTTACGAATATTCGCTACTTGCCGCTGCGTGTTGACAAAGATTTATAGACCAATATTGAGTAAGGTGATACGTGTGGAGATTTCCAGTTATAATAATTAATTACATAGGTAGGTACTCATCGATTATCTTTTTATTTATTTTATATTTATAAGTTACTTAATCGTGATCGTGTAAAGAGTGAGATTAAGGTAAGGTTTTGTTTTATGTTAATAATATTTATTCATTTGTTTGAGTAGCGCTATGTAAGGGCGTATTAGCAAAATAAGTAGGTAAGTACCTAATTTCAAAAAAGTGATTATACAGTATCCTAAATTTATAATTCTATAGAAGGTTTAAGACATGAATCTACGGTAGCCTACTGGTTCAGGCATGCGGCTGTCAAGCGGCGGTCGTGGGTTCGAATCCCGGCTCGTACCAATGAGTTTTTGGAACTTATGTACTTACGGAATATTTACCGGTAGCTTTTCGGTGAAGGAAAACTTCGTGAGGAAACCGGTCTAATACGGTCTAGAGGGAAATCTAGCTGTCCCAAACTTCTACCATCTTAAGGGATGATTTTAGGGATTTAAACTATCCTAAAGCCTTCCAAGGGTCTCAAATTATCTCCATGCCAATGTTCATGTAATTCCGTTCAGGGTTTTAGGCGTAAAAGGTTTATATTGCTAAACCTAAATTGAAATATCCGTTTTTAACAATATACATAGGTACTTTAAGTATTATCACACGTTTCTACTACTACTACTACTTAAATTGTTTGTTTTTCGTAATGTATTAAAGGATTTTTTTTATGTCTACTAAGCTACATTACCTACCGTGTTTTTTTTGCCTAAATCTGTTAAGTAGATTTCATTTTGAAAGTCAAATTAGCTAATGCTAAAAGACGTAGTCCTTTTTATCTCCAGCCCCAGTCCCCATTTAACGGTGTTAGAGAATAAATTATTTTGATAAACCAAAATTAACTTCTTAAATTATCAAAATAATCCGCAGTTTTAATCTAACATTACCTTCTATTCGGTTTGTGAGCATCGCAGTTCTAACCTAACCTACTTTTCTGGTAGCTGTTCGGTTCTGTAAGGATCGCAGTTCTAACTTAACCTAACCTACTTTTCTGCGAGCAGTAAGATTATGTATACTGGATTAATGGTGTTACTGGTTGAACTAAAGAAAGAATAGGCACTGGTTCATGGTACAGATGACTTTACTCCAGGAAGCTAAAGATTGATTCCAAAGAGGTGCGTCGTGCACATTCCTCTCTTTTTCCAAAACGGCAGCTTCACCAGCTTACGGAGGGGCCGCCGCATGATGCCCATCAGGGTGCGAACATCAGCCATCCGGATTACGCCGTCGGGGCCCGGAAAGACTGCTGTTACTCGTCCCCGTGGCCAGGTGCCTCTAGGCGAGTTTGGATCTGCGATCAACACCACGTCGCCAACGGCCACCTCAGGAGCTACTCCACGCCCGCGTCTTGGGATGAGTGTTGGCAGGTATTCTTTGACCCATCGCTGCCAAAAATGGTCTGCCAATCGAACGGCCTTGCGCCAGCTGCTTCTCGAGGCAAAATCTGAGTCAGATAACGTGGCTGGTATCGGGCGGCCTGAAGACGCAGCAAGAAGAAAGTGCTTGGGAGTGAGCGCTTCTTCGCTGTTGTGATTCACGGTGACATGAGTGAGTGGGCGCGAGTTGACAAGAGCCTCAGCCTCTGCCAGAAGCGTGCGAAGCACCTCGTCCGTTGGGGCGCGTTCTATGAGTGTCACCTTGAGAGCCACTTTTACGCTCTTCACCAGTCTTTCCCAAGATCCGCCCATAAAAGGAGCGGCTGGTGGTATAAAACGCCAATAAATTTTCTCTGAAGCAGCGTACTGAGCTACGGCTTCGGCGTAGAGGCGTCGGAGTTCTCGGTTGGTGCCTACAAACGCAGCCCATTGTCTGACCAGATCTCTGCTGGCGTGCCTCGCCGGGCTATGAAGCGGCGGAGGCTCATTATCGCCGAGTCAGTCGACAAACTGTCAACCACTTCCAGATGGACGGCACGGACGACGAGGCAAGTGTAGAGGGCGACATATCTTTTCTCTCGTCTTCGGCCGATAGAGACTTGAACTGGTCCGAAGTAATAGAGTCCCGTGAATGTAAACGGGCGTTTGTGGTGTCCCAAACGTGCCTCGGGTAAGTCTCCTGTAGGTGGCTGGAAGTTCACGGCTCGGCGAATGCGGCAAAACTGGCAGTTAAAGGCGACTGCGCGGACGGTACTTCTCAGGCTCAATAAGTGGTAATCTTGTCGGAGCTCATTCACCACCGTCTCTGTATTGGCGTGGGCGGCTTTTCTATGATGGTGCTCCACAAGCAAGCGCACTGCTGGGTGTCTTCCGTCCAGTACAATCGGACTTTTAGTTTCGTGACGTATGTGTGACGCTGCCTTAATGCGGCCGGACAATCGCATCAATCTATCTTCTCCGATGAGAACCGTCAGTTTGGACAGGCGACTGGAGCGTGGCAAGAGCTGAGCAGGACGACTATTGAGGTGCGTCATCTCGCTGGAAAATGCGCCCAACTGGGACTTGAGCAGGATGTGCGTCTCTGCTAGACGAATGTCAGTGGCGGTCAAATTTCTAGCTGACCCATGTGAAGACCTTGGAGTGGTAAACTGTTGCCATTGACTCGAAGGCTGAAACATAAAGGTACAAAGCCCTCCCTCTAATCGAACTAAATTATCTACACATAAGCCCCTTCGAGTTAGACTACGCATTCGCAGTAATGTTAGATACTTATGCGCAGTAGCAGTTGCACGCACCAGTCTGAGCCAAGAGCTGAAACGCCCAGGATCGGCTGAAACTGGCTCATGCTGGGCAACTGCATTAATAAGGTGAACTAAGTCAGGACGCACTGCGTGTTTGCTCTCCTCTAAGCCTGAATACTCAGGTGCGCAGGGCTTACTGGGCCACTCCGAAGAGAACAAAAATTCAGGACCCGATATCCAGCGTGATTCAGGAGACAACGTGACGCGCTTGATGCGAGTTGCATCGTCCGCAACGTTTAAATGACTTGGCAACCAGCGCCATTCCTTCACGTCAGTTATCTCTACAATCTCGCCTACTCTATGTGACACAAACGACTTGAAAAGACGCGCCTCGCTTCGGAGCCAACCCAAAACCGTCATAGAGTCGCACCAGAATATGCGTTTGACAGGTTTGAGTCTGTGAGCTTCACAGATGGTGGCGGCGAGGCGAGCTGCAACCAAAGCTCCTTGAAGCTCCAAACGATTTATGGAAATTGGCTTTAGAGGAGCTACGCGAACCTTACTACATATAAGCGCCAGCTTCACGTCACCATTTTCCATGATAAAACGCCAATATGCGACTGCAGAAAAGGCAGACTCGCTTGCGTCACAGAAAACGTGAAGCTCGCACTTATCTACTTTTAACTCGCCAGGACAGTAGCAGCGTGGGATCTGCAATCGGGAAGCGGCAAATAAATCTTCAAACCAATGTCTCCACGCCGCACTGTCATTCTGCGAGAGCTCCTCGTCCCAGTCGAGACCCTTACGCCATGCATTCTGGAACATAATTCGGCCTGTCACTACTACTGGCGCTAGAATTCCGAGTGGGTCGAATACCCGCATGACGTGAGCCAACACTTCGCGCTTAGTAAACTTATTTGACAACGCACCATTTTTGCTTATTCCTGTGTTAAAACCAATTGTATCGGCGACGGGTTGCCAAATAAGCCCAAGAGTGCGCACGGGCGTGGCGAGGCGGCCAAGCTCAACATCTACATCGTGACTAGCTACAGAGACCTTAACCAAGCTCTCCTTTGGCAAAAGTGCTAGAGCAGAGGGTTCGTTTGAGGCCCATGCACGCATTTCGAAGCCAGCATGTCGATGGATACGGTGAATTTCTACGGCAAGTTTAGCAGCTTCATCGATTGAGTCTAGGCTCACTATACAATCATCCATATAGTGATCGACAATGATGGCTCGAGCCGCGGCTGGATAGCGATCTTGCCACTCCACTGCGTTTTTATTTTTAATGTAAATGGCAGTGAAGGGACTAGACGCGGCCCCGAAAATCATTGATGACATGCGGTATGTCTTAATCGGGTCTTTAGGGTCGTCGCGCCACAAAAATATTTGCGCATCACGATCCTCCACGCGAATTTTCACTTGAGGAAACATCTCGCGTATGTCTCCCGTCAGGGCGACTTTACCTTCCCTAAAACGCATGAGAATTCCGAGCAGGGGCTTCAAAAGGTCAGGACCGGTTAGTAGAAGTGAGTTCAGTGAAAACCCTTGACTTTTCGCAGCAGCATCATGGACTACTCTTAATTTATTCGGCTTATTCGGATTGGTTACTCCGAAATGTGGCTGAATCCAGACAGGCGATTTGGCGGTATGCACTTCCGTGCACAATTCGGCGTAACCCTTCCGAATCATGTCGTGTATGTTTTGACGGTATCGCGTTGCATAGTTAGAGTCCCTGCACATCTTTTTTTCTAGATTAAGAAACAAGCTTAGAACTGACAGGCACGAATAAATTGTCACTTTTCCAAAGAAGCCCAACTTCATAACGACCGCTCGGTAGGCGTCGTGCCGTGCGTTCAAGAATTTGGACAGCTCGTTCGTCGTCGGTGCTGCGCGCTTCGCGTTTAGAAATGCCAATCGAATCTATACTGTATTGCTTACGAATTAACTGTTCTAACACCGCGCGATCACTAACATCTACGACCGCTCACGGGCTCACTAACCGTGGAATGGTTGACAGTGTCAACTGGCGCCGTCTTGCTACAGCCAAAACCGAATAAAACCCACCCTAAGGCGGTATGAATCGCAACCGGTTGTGTCCTAGAACCCTTACGTGTGGCCCTAGACATAGTAAGTAGGGCTCGCGGTCGTGTCCGGGTTTCGTGTATTCGTGTCGGGTACCCGTGCCCGTGTAACACGCCCGCGGGTTTAAGCGATCGGTCCGAACGGATCCGTGTAATTAGCTAATTGATAACCCGTGCGCTAATTACACGCGGGTAGTAATACCCGTCCTTGAGGTGTGAAGCTAGGAACTATCCCGTAGTTCTAAGAATGTACATACAAGTACTAAATGAGTGTTCGTAGCTTTGCAATTATAACATCTTTTTTTTGCGAATAAAAATAGCAGATTAATAAATGTAACAAATTATAACAAAGTACGTAAAGTTCGCTTTCTCAAATTCAGATTTAAATAAAAGTAAGTACAAATCCATAGTGTTATAAATGTGAAAGTGGGTCTGTCTGCCTGTGTCTTTCTGCTACCCTTTCACGCTTAAACCGCTGAACCGATTTAGATAAAATTTGGTATAGAGATTTGAGTCTGGGGGAGGGACATAGGATATAAACGAGTTCCACGCGGACGGAGTCGCGGGCAGAAGCTAGTAAGTTTTATCCCATAAAAAAACATTCTATGTAAAAAAGAGGCCAAGTCTCGAAACTCTTTCACCTTAAAAAGTTGTGAGATAAATATAAATATAATATAAGTATATTAGGAGAAAATCTTACACAAATCGACCAAGTCCCAAACTGAGCAAAGTTTGTACTATGGGTACTAGACGACGATAAAGATACTTATATAGATAAATAAATACTTAAATACATAGAAAACATTCATGACTCAGGAACAAATATTCGTGCTTATCACACAAATAAATGCCTTTACCGGGATTAGAACCCGAGACCTCTTGCTTCGTAGGCAGCGTCACTACCAACTAGGCTAAAGCGGTCGTTGACTTTGATATTTCGTAGTACCAAGTCTCAGGTATTCTTATTATTCTTTATTTGCTAGCTAAATAAAATTCTGCTACTTGGCAATCACACAAATTTACTGCATTTATGTATTTTGGCACACCTAAAACTATGCAGTATTGTGTGATTGCCAAGTCACACGGTGGAAGAGTTTCGAGACTTGGCCTCTGTTTTACATGGAATGTTTTTTTTATGGGATCTCACTTCTTTTCGTAGGTTATTGTGTTATCAATACATACAAATTATGATTGCAGTCTCATTCTTGCTTTTTAATTTTTACTCCCACTCACTGCAAATGTAACTTTGTAATCCTATATATTTATTTGGGCTTATTTATGCGTATCTAGAAATCGGGACCGAAATTTGCAAAATATTTTAGTTTTACCTTGATTTAAACACTAAATATGTTCGAAATTAGCGCTTTTGTTGATCGGTCATTGTGTATGTGAGTGACAAAATTAAGAAACTGTGGCTAGTTATAATTCTTAAACCACTCATACAAATTGAATGAAATTTGAAATATACCGTGTTTATACAATGCCGGCTTGATTACTGAAAATTCAGGCTTCTAGTTTTATTCACAACGAAGTTATTTGGGGGTCGAAAATGGCCTGAACTGCTTCGAAAAAAGATGGTACGGCCGTGCCGCTGTTTTGCTCGACTTGGCGGGGGCACCGCTGTGCCCCCAGATTTTTATTTGAGCTTAAAATGTGAAAAATAATGGAGTAGCATTAATCTAGTTTTGGTTTTGAACCAAAATAGTTACGAAGCTGGTGGTTTAAAATTGGCCAGTCCCAATTTTAGACCACCAGCTCTAATAGTAGATATTAGAAATAATGATGAGATTAGCACGACCATTTATTTATAACCTCACAAAGGGAAGGAATCAGTTAATAAAAAGCATGTATCTATTAAGAATTGGTCACATTTATTTCAGATTGTGTGGGCCTTTACGAACACTCAATATCACAAATTTAATATAAACTACAGTATCTGACAGAAAAAAAAACGAAGAAAATCGCAACAAAATGATGTCATTTTTTTAATCACAACTGTTGAACAGAACATAGGTATAAATATATATTGCAGATCATTGTAATGAGGCGAGCATAGTAAATAGCTAAACCAAATGTAGTAAATGATAGTAATATCCCATAAAAAACATTTCATCAAAAAAAGAGGCCAAGTCTCAAAACTCTTCTACCTTAAAAAGTTGTTAGATATTTCGTAGAGCCAAGTCTCGGGCATTCTTATTAATCTTTATTTGCTTTCTAAATTAAATTCTGCAACTTGGAAATCACACAACTTTACTGCCTTTATTAAATATTGCATAACTAAAACTATGTGGTATTGTGTGACCCCTTCCACCTCCCTAATATATTTCGTTCAGCGGTAAAACACCACAACTCAGGTCGGCGAAGATAACAGATAAAGAATTATTACCTGCTTTAGGACGATGAAGTTCGTGCCTATTTAACCTGTTAAACCCTTTTCGCCGGCAGGCGACGAACAAAACAAACAAAAGGAGTCTTAAGAAGTAAGTAATTAGCTTCAATTTTTTTGTTGAAATTTCGACTTTATCGCAAACGCATAAAACTTAATATTGCTTTGGAATTCAACGACTTTTGGGTTTATCCAAAAAAGTTGCAAGACACTGATGAGCGTTTCTCAAAAAAATGCGACTATTATTAATTGTACTTCTATGAATTTTTTGTTAACTATTTCCACTCAGAATCAGGAGCACTTTCGACCCTGGTAGGAAAAAAAACTGTCCCAAAGATATTTTTCCTTTTGTGTTACTATTTACCTTACACTTTGTATGGTGGTAACACAATAGGAAAGTGCAAAAATGTATGGACATTTTGGGACACTTTTTTTCTCCTATTGGGATGGAAAGACATCGTGATTTTGAGTAGAAATAACATAAAAGTTGCAGAAAATCTCCGAAAAAATGTAGTGGCATTTTTTTTGAGAAATGCTCTGATAATGCTTATCCAAATTATAATCTCGTTGCTGCAAATTGTTTTTACTTTGTTAAACTACATCAACGATGTTTAGTACGTCCGAAATTGTAAGATAAAATCCTGTAAAAGCGCAAGCAGAAAACGACTTTATCATGAGAGCACAAAATCGTATTTTGCTTGCATTAATTTGATCGAATTTACTCTAGTTTCGGATATATAATAACGGTAAACTTTGAAGCTTTAGCAAATTGTCACAATATGGTTTTGTTCGAGTACCTTTCTTTTAAAATGATTACTGTATCCTTTATATAGGTATCGTAAATCGTAAATGATGGAGCGAGCTTGGGAGTAGGCATAAAGGAGATTGCAAATGCACAAAAGATCCCGCTGGGTCGAAGTGCATCCGAAAGGGCCCTCATCTACATAAGATAAGATATAGGTATCGTAGGCAGAGTAATGTTGCAAGTATCGTTTTGATTCAGTGCCTTTATTCGGTGCTCACATTCAACCTCGTGAGTAAAGGTACGGTTTAAAACGGTATACATTGCAATACCTGTATTAAGTACCGTTAATTAAAACCCTTAATTTCGATACCACATTCAGTCCCTTATTTAGAACCATAATGGCATGTACGGTCGAGGAAAATGAAGGTTTGGCAAATGTCAACTCTATTTGAATGACGTTAAGGATCAAAAGTGCTAAACATTAAATTTCCTCGACTGTACAATACAATAAGCGCTCGGTTAAAATTAAATAGTTCGCATGTACAGTCAGCCAAGAAAGTGGTCTACCACTTTTGGACTTTATTTTGCATGCAATAAAGTCGAAAAGCGGTAGAACACTTTATTGGCTGACTCTACTTACCTAGGTACTGTTTTTGTTTAGCTATCATATCTTTAAGCGGCTATAATAAAAGTTAAACAGTTTGCGTGCGGGTTAGATTTTCACCACCCCCTTTCTTCCCGTGGGTGTCGTAAAAGTCGACTAAGGGACCAGGGTTGAAGTGTGTTGTGGGCGATGGGCTAGCAACCTATCAATGCAATATCACATTTTGTCGATCTTTTATACCCACATGTATGCTAAAAGTGGCACTGGAATATATGTTTCATGTGCTCTGCCTACCCCTTTTGGGAGTAAAGGCGGGATGTAATAGAGTAAACATAGGCTTCCTGCGATGTTTCCTTTTGTCACATACCTAATATAAAACAACATCATACACACCAAACCCATAGAGTTGTTAATGCAAATAGAGTAAAATGAAATAATTATATTCTATTTGCCTCAACTCAAACGGCCACGGACGGTCCGAACCCGCGTGTAATTAGAACCCGCGGGTACGTGTGTACGGGTACACGGGTACCCGGGTACCCGCCCGCGGCGCCCGATGCTATTGCTGGCATACAATGCACGATTTAACTTTAGGTGCAGTCGTCGATGAATTCAATTTGTTATGCGAAATTGAATTGCAATTGAAGCGATTTTCAGCGACAACATGCACATTGTCCCTTGCCCGCCTACTATCAACCGCGTGCGACGCAGTAGTCGGCTCAGGTAATATGCCAAAGCGAGACTGGAGGTCGATCTCGTGTGCTAGGAAATCGGCTAGATTTTCTAGCTTTGATAGACCACCAGCCTCGTAACGAGCGGCATAGTCTAGCCATTTGGCTCGCAATAAAGGGGAAATCTTTGAAATAACTGCCTGAAAGAGTTCGGGCGATGTCAGATACTCTGAATGATCCAACAACCGAATGATTTCTACGCAATTGCGAACACGACTAGCAAATACAGCAAAATCCTTACCTTCACCGTTCACACGCGGCAACGCGCGCACCGCGGCTACCTCGTGCGCCACCACCAGCTCGGGGCGGCCGTAGCGTGTGTCGAGCGCGCGCAACACGACGCCGGGCTCGCGCGCCGACACCAGCAGCGCGGCGACCGCCTCGCGCGCCGCGCCCGTCAGCGCCGCGTTCAGTATTGCCAGGTTGTTCACAGGACTATATGAGGCTTGAATGCCACCAAAACTTAACAGAGGTGTGCGCAGACAAAAACAACGTTACCATACAATGGATCAAGGGGCATAGTGGCTCAAGAGGAAACGATGCAGCGGACGAACTGGCCAGGAAAGGCTCAGAAACGGCGGCATACGGACCGGAACCAATCTTACCCCTGCCACAAAGCTACATATACAATCAACTTGACCTATACACCAAAGACCTACACCAGAGATATTGGGAGGATATAGACACACGCAGACAGACCAAAGAGATTCTGTCAAAACGCGACAACAAACTTACAACCGCACTACTGAGGACACACAGAAACCAACTACGCAAGATAGTAGGAATAATAACAGGACATACCACCCTGAACAGACACCTGTACAACATGGGTATCACAGACAGCCCCATGTGCAGAGCCTGCATGGAGGCGGAGGAAACAACCAAACATATTCTACTGGACTGCAAGCAGGTAGAAGTATACAGGAAAAAGCACCTAGGGTCTCCAGACACACTACGGAACGCAGTCAGGAACACAAAGCACTCACCAACTTTGTAGAGGAGCTGGGGTGGTTAGAGTAGCGCTACCCCACCATTTCACGCAAAATAGGCACAATGGATGTCGACTTGCGGAAAAAGCCCAGTATAACTAACTAACTAACTAACTATATGAGGCTTGCGTATTTTCGAACGACCTTTTTAAACTGAGCCAGTCTAAAGGTGATTTGCCGTCAAAGCGAGGTAAGATATTTATTGCGGGGCTATTGCCTTTATTAACGTTATCAATCAAACGCTCGAGACTTTTAATAAGGTGCGGGACCTCCGCGCCGTCGCTGCGTGCCGCGGCCACAGCCGGGGCGGCACGTCGGGTCTGGGGCGCTGTCGTTGCCTCCGTAAGGGGCACAGCGCTCACTTTAGGGTCTGGTAACCTGAAAACATTAGGTTTATTTAATGCCGAGAATAGTAACCCCCTATTCTCGGACTTTTTGAACCAATTTTCGACGTTGGTACGGCTGCTCCTAGAGCTGTGCTGACTCGCGTCTGCCTCGATGGCGGCGAGTTCTGCACGGTGCTCTAGCTCTGCGGTCTCACGCTCCAGCGCAACGAGGCGACTGGCTTGTTGAGCCTCCAGGTCTGCGAGGCGGCGGCGCATTTCCTGAGCCTGCATGTCGGCGAGGCGGCGCATCTCTTGCGCCTCCAAGTCGGCGAGGCGGCGCGCGTGCTGCGCCTCAGCTGCCAACCTTTTAGCCACTACTGTGGCGGACGAGTGAGACGATGCCGTACTTACGGGGCAGGAAGGCACCGTGGGTGCGCTTGCCGAAGCGGCATGTGAGACATCGGGCGCGGCTGGCTGCTCCGATTTTCTACACGCAACGGTCTTACCTTCACTATTTTCATTACCCATATTCATCGCTTTGGTTGTCGACCGGGCCTGTACCATTCTATTAATTAATATTTATAATCCACGACGGACCAAATGTTACTGGTGGAACTAAGGAAAGAATAGGCACTGGTTCATGGTACAGATGACTTTACTCCAGGAAGCTAAAGAACAGACTACCACAAGACAATAACTGACAGATTCATAAAACAAAATACAAAAGTAACAAAAGTTTATAAAAAAGTAAAATGATTCCAAAGAGGTGCGTCGTGCACAAATGGCTTACCAAATAGTATATATGTCTGACCGAAGAATTCCTTTACTTCAAAAAGTACTTGTTCCCCATACTTTCAACCCCTTTTAAACTCCAACGTTAGAGGAAGAATATAAAAAAAACGCAGTAATTTGTTTTCTAGTCCTTGACCGAAGTTACAGTTCTCTTACTTTTAAATTGTCTTGTTCCCCGTATAAATTTCCAACTCCTTTTAGCCCCTTTGAATCTCGTTTAACACCCTTTTTTTTTTCTAGTCTACAAAGAAACAATCTAAAACCGAAGTTACTAAACGTCTTTAAAAATGTCTAGCTCATCATACAGACTTATATTCCCTTAAGGGATTAATTTAAAAAAAACTGAAATTCGTTTTCTAGTTTTTAAACAAATAGTCAAAAACCATTGTTGCGAATCTCTTACTTCAAAAATGTCTTCCTCTCTATACAAACTTCGAACCCCCTTTTAACAATCTTAGGCGATAAATAAAAAAACGCTGAAATTTGTTTTGCAGTCTTTTAGCATACAGGCTAAAACATAAGTTACAAATCTCTTTTCTTGATCTCCATTCATATTTTTCATCCCTTTTTAACCCTCTTAGGGGTGGATTTTTCCAAAACGCTTATAGTTCCTTATTTGTATTCAAATAAGTAATCTGTCTACAAAGTTTCAAGTTTCTAGCTCAAAAGGAAATGATTCCTTCATGCAAACTTTGCACCCCTATTTAACCCCCTTAGGGGTGGAATTTTCTAAAATGCTGACCCTCCTTTTTTGTATTCTAATAAGTAATCTTTTAACAAAATCTCAAGTTTCTAGCTCAATGAATATAGTTCCCTCCATACAAACTTTGCACCCCTGTTTAACCCCCTTAGGGGTGAAATTTTCTAAACCGCAGAAAGTACTTTTTTTATATTTTAATAAGTAATCTTTCTACAAAGTTTCAAGTCTCTAGTTCAAAAAAATAATGTTTCCCGCATACAAACATTGCACCCCTATTTATTTTTATTTATTTTGTGCCTTTAGTTTTCTTAGATGTCACTACAAGATGATCAGCACGTCTAGCACACGACGGCCGCGATATACTCTCGATTTTTATCGCACTATACCTCTTCTTCTAAGTGTTCTAATAAGAGAGAGACGGATAGTGCGAGAAAAATCGAGAGAGCTTGCGCGCCGTCGCGTGCTAGCCGTGCTGGATACCTTGTGCGAAAGTTACCTACATGCATCCTTACATGTTTTAAAGAAGTCTGGATGATTATTCAAGAACAAGGATACTTCATACACGTACATAGATGGTACAGTCAACATGTTTAAGTTCTTGTACAAGGGACGCCAGGAAATCATAACATCTACATTGCAAATTACTCTGACACACTGCTTCTGTGCTATGAGAACTCGACTCGCGTGATAAGAATTTCCCCATAGGAGAATGCCATATCTGAGAAGGGAAGATACATAACCGTGGTATGCTTGGATCGCAGCAGCTTTGGAGCAGGTTTTTGTAAGTCGCCATAATGCATAGAGTTGACCTTACTACATAACGCGTCTATGTGATCCTTCCAAGAATATTCACAGTGATTCCAAGAAATTTAGTGTGAGCCGATTCTTTTCTAACCTGACTTTCTAAAGTTACCACCAGCTTGTGTTTTTTAGCATTTCTGTTAACAAATTGTATCACTGTGGTCTTATTAATATTGATATTTAAGTTATTAGTGTTCATCCAAGCTACTATTTTAGACACCGTGTTTTTTATGTTCACATTGTATACATTGGGATGCTGACCTGGTATAACAATTAATAGGTCATCGGCAAATAGTATGCAGTCAAATTCCGTGGCGTCTGGAAGGTCATTAATATAAATTAAAAAGAGTAAGGCTCCCAGGATACTACCCTGCGGCACTCCATTTACCCTAATTGCCGACTTATGTGCAATGAATGTGTTTCTTGAATCTACTTTATTTATTTCTACATATTGTGTTCTTGCATGTAGGTACTCTCTTAGCCATCCGTTTACTGGGCCTCGAAAACCATAAAGTTCGCATTTGGTTAGGAGTATGTCATGGGATACAAAGTCAAACGCCCTAGTCATGTCAAAGAAGATTGCGGAAACCAGTATGCTCTTATCTAAGTACTTAAAGATATTATTCATTAGTGAAAAAGCAGCCAATGACGTCGATTTGCCTTTAAGGAAGCCGTGCTGTTCTGGTTTAATAATAGCAAAATGGTTTAAAAAGCTCGTAATGCGTTTATACATAGCCTTTTCAAATATCATTGAAATAGTTGGTATCAGCAAAATTGGCCTGTAGTTTTCAATGCGATTTTTAGCTCCCTTTTTATGAATAGGCTTAACCAATGATAATTTTAAGGGTCCCGGAAAAGTACCGTTAATAAAAGAAAGATTTATCAGATAACTAAGAACTCCTGAAATCTGGGATTTGCATATTTTTAATAAATGATTTTGAATGACATCAATCATACCCAGTTGATCTGGTAGGCTTGAGCGAGTTAATAATTTTAACAACCTCATCACTATTTGTAGGGACTAAAAACAGACTGGCGTTATTATATTTAATAGGGGATGACACAGATATTTGGTGCTTAGGACCGCTTATGTGATTCATATTTTTATAGTAGTCATTTTGAGTATTAGCGATGTCAATAGGATCCGTTAGAATTTTATCGTTTAATACCTACTATTTTCGTCAATATCGGTATTATTAGGATTACGTTGGGGCACGTTTTTGATCACGTTCCATGTGGCTTTACATGCATTCTGGGCGTGGGCTAGATAATTAGTTAGCTATCTTTTGGGCTTGATTTATGCATTTTATTATGGGCTTGATTTACGTATAGATGTCATCGCCGTCACGCGACGTCCACTTGACAACAAAAGATGGCGCTGTTACGTATACACGACTTTATCAAATCGGCTATCCTCAAATTTGGTCTGCGGGTCACCTTAACTCCATCAAACTTTGTTATACGTTTCATATGGTTTGACGGAGTTTAGGGGCATTTTCACTTTTAGGGACACCCCCCGTTTTTTGATGTCCCGCGTGTTCAACATTTTTTTACTCCGTTAAGCATTATTTTATCCCGAGTTTAATAATTTATACCCATGGAACACATATTTAACTAATGGTTTCGTCAATAGTTTTAGTTAAGATAAGCATAATGTAATTATAATATATTTTTTAAACAGCCAAGATACCGATTTTTCCCACCCTTACTTTATGGTTTTGCAAGTCACAACGTGCAATTTTTTTCTACTATAGCTGTCGAGTTTTAAATGTTACTAGAATCTAAAGAGTCTTACGGGGGACATGAACAAAGTTTTGAATCGAACCTTGCTGCTTTTGAATTAAAAACTGAATTTAAATAACATTGCTTGAAACTGATGCCACCTGACATGTCAGGTTTGTAACGATCAAAACTACATTGAAATTTCTACTAATCTACATGAAATTATGGGAATGGCAACATTAATAACACATGATCAGTCACCAAACAATTTTAAACCGCCAGTACGCGACAGGAGGTTCTTAAGTGAAGTTGTGTCAGTGGACTGCAGACCGTACACATTTCGTCAGTCAGGTTTGTGATCAATTTTCTTTAATAATATTAGTTTTTACATAATGTTCATATATTATAGATGTAAATAGATAAGCTTGCAGCTGTTTTTTATAAAAATAATAGTTTTATTATGTAAGATGAGTTCAGTGTTAAATTTTGATTATAGTAAAGTAGAAAAACGTGACGTCAGGTTTGTAACAAATCGCTCCGTTACGTATAGGCTGACCGACAATGTTACAAAACTGACGTCATTGGGGTGGTATTACATGGGCGTTCCATTCGAAATCTCGATATCTTCAGTAATTTGAAAAAAAAAGAAACAAAACTTATTAACAACGCATGTGTTGAATACATACTTTTAACTTTAATTTTTATGTAAAGTTCGATATTTTAGTCATGACACGAGATTTTATCAAAGTATTGAAGATTATTTAATTTTTTAGTTGTAGTTAGAATCGTAGTAGGTAAGTACAGTTATTTCCAGTAATGATGGCAAACAAAACAATACATGTAGAACCAACCAACGCAAACATCTTATGTTTTTAATTGTTTTCTTAAATTAGGGTTGTTTTTTTAATGTTCTTTAGATTGTATGAAGAAAGTTTATAGCACATTGTATAACAATGTTCCATGTTAATAAGTACTTGTTGTTAGAGTTTATTTAACTTAGTAGGTACGACCGGGTCCGTTTCAAAAGAGCTTCTTATACTATATGATCATGCTTTATCATCTGTTTAACACAATTTAATAATCTTGCTTTATCCATTTCCTCTTAATACTGGAGTTGAAAAGAAAATTCCACATCACAAAGTAAAAACTTTTTTATACGGGCCTTTGCTAGGGGTAAAAATATTATAAAATACTATTCTGAAATGTTTGTTCCTAAGATACAACCTCTTGCCAATGGTACTGTTTTAGGATTTACATTTTTTCTACGATTTTTAAGGTTATTTCTATAAAAAAAATATCATTTTTGTTGTTATATATATCTAAATTACTGCAGTGTATTTTGTCTAAAATTTTTTTGAGCTGATCATCTAGGAATTTCAATACGCACGCTAGTTTAAATTGAGGTGAAGTGTAGGTATCTAAAAGTGCTCTTTTAGTACTGATTTTTCTAAGTTTATTAAGATTTTGTGTTTAGTTATGTGTTTTAAAAATATGTATATTTTTGCTACGGGGAAATGTTTCTTGAGAGTATTGTCGACATTATGTAACATTAGATTTTTCATACTAGCAAATCTTTCGATACTTTCGACAGAATCTGTGTGAATGTTTTTTTGATTGTTAATTTAGATTATTACTTCTGTGGTAAGTTACGTGTCAAATGTAGCACATTTTAAGACTGATTAAACAGTTGGTTAACTAATTTAATTAAAAAAGTGAGATTTATACTAACGGTTAACTAAATTATTAAGAATATGACTGACATCTAACATAAAATGACTGTCGTTAATAATGAGATTATTTTATTATAAACTGTACCTAAATTAAGTAAATTGCAGTATTAATCATTAGTAATGCTAAGTATAACATACTTCACCAATTCAAAGTATTAAGTACGTGCAAGACTGATTGTTCTTAAATAATTACCGCATTGTCCTATTATTTAATAAAACGAATTTATATATTTACATTTTTCTCATTACCTTACCGCATCATGTAACCCCAGCCTAAGAATTTTGAGCTTGTCAATTTTGTAACTGTCCCACTTGCTGAGTTGCTTTGTTTGGTCTCTATTTCGTTTTCTATACGCTTTTAACCCAAGGTTTCTTTTTTATAGAGAACTACCTAAAAATATACATTAAAACAAATGCATCTATAAACGATTTTTTCAAAATATTGATCGAAATAAACAAAATAAATAACATAATGGTATCAATAGTTACAAAACTGACATTAAAATTTATTTTCAGGCAATAATAACTGTTTGTTTTATTAAACGACCTGTTTATATGAAAATATGTCATTTGCAGCAAAACAAATGCAAAATATTGCGGATTAATTTTGTAGTTAAAGCTTGTCAACGAAATTAACATTGTTACAAAACTGACCGGTCTGGACTACACTGTCAGGTTCTTTTATCAATAATTCAAAAACTAAGCCTATTTAGGTGGGACTCATCACAGTTTTAGTAACTTTAGAAAATAAACTTCATAATAGATTAGAAAATTCACCATAAAAACACTTTAAAAAAAAGTCATAATTTTCATCCTGGTGCACAATTTAGTGAAAACGCCCTTAGACGCCGACAAAAAACTGGAGAATGACCTACTAAGGCTAGACTATGCATGGAAATTGCTGATGTTCTGCATCGCGCTATTGAAGTTTTTAAGTTATGTTGTATAAATACCATTTCCTTCAGGTTCTCCTTATTATGTCTCTCTGGCAACATCAACGAACTTTCACAATTATTATATGTATAGATAGATAAATACCATTTCCTTCAGGTTATCCTTATTATGTCTCTCTGGCAACATCAACGAACTTTCACAATTATTATATGTATAGATAGATAAATACCATTTCCTTCAGGTTCTCCTTATTATGTCTCTCTGGCAACATCAACGAACTTTCACAATTATTATATGTAAAGATAGATAGTGGACATTATCAAAGTTAAGGGCTACTGAAGCCTACTTTTTGTTTGGACTCTTAGTCCGTATAGACGGACTTTATTACTATTCGATAAAAACATTATTTATATGCACGTGAGCTCTTAATTATTGACCACAGGAGAGCCGAATGTGTGTGTTTACCACCCGTACACAGTGTATAAAACAAACGTCTCTCCTGTGGTCAATAATTAAGAGCTCACGTGCATATAAATAATTTTTTTATTGAATAGTAATATAGAAGAGGAGACGCCGTTTATGCGGATTAAGAGTCTAAAACAAAAATTAGGCTTCGTAGCCCTTAACTTTGATAATGTCCACAGGAAAGACGCGGACCTAAATCTGTGTATGACCCAGCTAAATGAAGCTATGTTGCACATGTACAGAAACTTGGCTCAGCTTGGTAGTAGTAGTTGCTCTATGAGCTGTAGAACTCGAGAGCCGGTAAAAAAAAACCGGCCAAGTGCGAGTCGGACTCGCGCACCGAGGGTTCCGTAAAATTTACGGTTTTCGCAATTTTTCCTTTATGTGTGCTATAAGACGTTGCTTCGTACCAAATTTCAAGATTCTGAGTTCACGGGAAGTACCCTGTAGGTTTTGATTCCCTTGCGAGTTTCGAAAATTTGCGGAAATTTGAGGCATAAACGGCTCTATATCTTTTGATTGCGTTGGCTTAGAAGTTTGATTTTTTCAGAGCTCCAAGGGACAGTAGACCTGAGTATTTGGTATAAAATTAGCTTGACACCTCCACGCGTTCCTGAGAACAAGGGTCTTGACAGACGGATGCAGGATGGGCGGACAACAAAGTGATCCTATAAGGGTTCTGTTTTTCCTTTTGAGGTACGGAACCCTAAAAACGAAAAAGCTAAATATAATTAACGAACCTGCTCACAGAATTTCAAGAGAATCGGTTGAGAAATGCGACCTGTAGAGGAGAACATCTGACAAGAATCTGGACATCCGGACATCTGGACATACCAACAATGGTGTCCATGCGGGCAAATGCTTCTCAAAATGTAATTGTTTAGAGTTAGCCTTTAAACCTAAGATCTCCATTTGAAAGTGGTTTGAACCACTTGACTACTTTAATTCGGTAATTTCTCTCTAAAATGTCGCACACAATATCCCAGCGTGGGAACATACGGGCATAACTTAAGGCCTGCGCAAACCGGCGCAATATTCTTTTCATTTTTAATAGCATTATGGTATACATTTGAATGCTCTGAGACCAACGGGGGATTTCTACTCTGCGGCATCGAGGAGCATGTTAGAGGATACCGCGGCGGTAGGCGGCGGCATGCCGCGGCATCCCCCGCTATGCGCCGAGGCCTCCCGAGTGCGCCGGGGTAGCGGGGCTGCGGGAGGTGAAGGATTGGCGCAACTCGGCAGACGACGGGGAAGAACACGAATTTTGATGATACCGCAAGCACCTCCGCAATGCCGCGGCATCCCAAGGCATCCCACGGCATGCCATGATCGGTGATTATGCATTCCGTTCCACTAGCGACCAACAGTCGAAAACTTATTTTTGTACGAGTCGTTCGTGTTGAAGGTTTCGTGATGCCGCGGACTGGGATTTAGTGTTAATATAATTTTTTCTACGTTGACTTCGGTCATATTGAAAAAATAACGCACAAATATATTCACCAAACACCAAAGGCGGCGGCAAGAATGGTCTGAATGGAATGCAAAGCGCGCTCCCGCTTGTGCTACCCCCTTCACCCTGCATTTTCCCTTCGTAGACCCGTCGCACTTCGGTGCATACCGGGGGATGCCGCGGCATGCCGCTGCAGTATCGTCGGCGGCGGCATGCCGCGCCATCCCCCGGTATGCGCAGAAGTGCTACCAGATGCGCCGGCCGCCGGCGCTGCGCTGGCGGGCGCTCGCGGTATCGCGGGGAATTTTCCCTCGTCAGTGTGCGCTGCGCGGAGTAAATCCTCCTAGGTGATCAGCGCTGCGCTCCGCCGGTTTACACAGGCCTTTAACGTAAAGATCTGATTGCGACATTCTTCACCGTGACACGGCAAAGTCGAGGTCAATTCACCCATATACGTGTAATTTGTGCATTATCATATGTTTATAAGATAACGCAGTGTATAATCCTACTATCTGTATGTATGGTAGGCCTTACATATATCGTGTTTTAGACAAATAAAAGCAACCGCAACCATGACTTGGTTCTTGTGTAATGCTAATGGTTGTACTACACGACGGGGCATGATGGACGATTAAAAAAATTGCCATCGACGTACGTCGCGATCATCCTACTATGTATATGTATATGTATGTATATCCTACTTATCCTACTTCCTACTAATATTATAAATGCGAAAGTTTAGATGTTTGGATGTATGTTAGTCAATCACGCTTAAACGACTGAACCGATTTAAATGAAATTTTCCACGAAGATAGTTTATAGCCCGGATTAAAATATAGGATAGTTTTTATCCTGAGTCCATGCAGACGAAGTCGCGGCCGGAAGCCAGTAGATTATAAATGCACAAAATAGGATACGTAATTTCATCACGTCAATTGATAACGTTTTGTTGTTAAATGGATATATCCCATTAAATTATAGTATAAAGGTATAAATTACAAAATATAATTAAAATCATAAAAAATATGCATTTTTTTATTGTCTAAAGAGTGAATTTAAAGCCATCAAAAGAATCCATGTTTCTAAAACAAAATTGTGTGACAACTTTGAACCTAAACCCACCGACCGAAACTGCAATTTACAAATTCATCGTTTTTACGAGATGCCATTACAATGTTAGAAGGCTCCCTGTTCTATCTTCCATAACCATAACCTTATTTAAAAACATAGCAGCCCCACTTGTCACAAACACTTTTAGTTTCTATGGTTCCTCCGATGCAATTGTACGGGGTAACCGTTGACGGAGGCAACAGATACCGCTAATAAAAGACGCAAGTCGGCGTAGGTCTCTGGAGAGGTGAGGCGGTACTCCAGCAGAACTTTAATACACACAGTCTTCACTATTTTGTGAGCGTAGAACCTCCCTGAAACGAAAAGACACGTGGTCATTTTTCCGTAAAAGTCGAGCGAAACGGCAATGGACTTTGATACCCTTGCACTTATCATACTTAACTTATCGTCATCATCATCATCATACCAGCCGAATGACGTCCACTGCTGGACATAGGCCTCCCCAAAGAGTGCCACAACGACCGGTCCCGTGCCACCCGCATCCAGCGGACTCCCGTGACTTAATTTTACCAGATTACCAGCGGCCAGCTACTTAATTCGAGTAAGTATATTAAATATATACCAGTGTATCCAGCAAGCAAAGTAATTGACATGACAGTAAAACACCTTCCTAAAACTACATAAGCAAAAAACTAACGCTTGCACTTCAATGTTCACGCGTTCACGCGTCGAAACCGAAACATCCACTTATTTAAGCGAATATGCCTGGCAGAATCACCGTCAGACGGGGCGATTACTACCTGTATCGCGGCGACTCGCGCTGCTCGACAGGAGCCCGCGCGTAATACGCCCGTCGATGTACGAGCGCCTACCCGCCACAATTAAAAACGAGACCTCAAACAACATATTTGAACGCCGACTAAAGGAACTTTTACTTTCAAAATCGTTGTATTCCGTAAAGGAATACAACGAACGAACATTGTAAATTGTATGTGTATTTGACATGTTTTAGTTATATCTAATTTTTTGACTATTGACTATTTATATCTAGGATACCCTAGCTTTTATTAATAATTTGACATTTAGACACATTTTACTCCATTTTTTTCCATTTACATTTGTACCATTTTAATATTATTTCAATTGTTCCTTATTATTATTCTTGTTTTTTCATTTTTGCTAGGTACATATTTAGATTTTTTACTTTCATTTATATTATTGTTATTCTTATACACTCTGACGATCTTTTTGTGAATTCATGCTATTTAATTTTCAAAAAATGACGTCAATTTTCAAAATGAAATAAATAAATAATTAGCCTTTTAGAAATGATTTAGAGATTTATGAAATCAGTAAATGTCATTGAATGATTTGGTTTTCAAATGTTGGATTTTCGTCAACTAAGCACGAATTTTGAGCAGAATTGACGCATTCAAATATACTGTTGTGAATTTTATTGTAAGCATTTCCTTTGTGTGCACACTTTTGAGAGAATGGATGAACTCATCCATTCTCTCAAAATTAAGGATTTAGTGGCACCACTATACATCACGGTACTTTGGACACGTCGCCTGCAGGTCGATCACGTAACGTATTGTGCGCGCGTCAGGTAGACGTAAATGTCACTTCTTGAACTGTCCTAATGCTCGTTAAAATCGTTACGTGATTACCCCTCACGGTACTCTAGTGTAAAAACTTATTATTGTGGAACAATTGGTAGGAAAAAAGACACACGGGAATCACCGACTCCTTGGACTGATGCGGCTAGGCAAGGAGAAGAACAGTGCGCTAAGCGACGACCTCGTTTAGTCACGCCCCAGTTGGAAGGATGCGCGACAAGTAGAAAATTCAGAGTACAATTATTACAAAATATATACCCAAGCAATCCATTGGTCCATAGCTGAACGGGATGTAGCAGTTTGGGTGGCGTAGCTTGGTGTTCTCCGGGGAGAACCGCTCAGGGTCGAAGGCATTTGGGTTAGTCCAGAATCGCTTATCACGATGCATGTGGAATATGGGGACCAGAAGCGAGCTCCCTGCTGGCAGCGTAGCTTTACCTGAAAAAATATATATGTCACCATTAGTATCGATACCGGTGATTTTGACAGGTGATCTAATAGCTAGTGTAGCCCGACAGCCACGCGTTTGAACGGTGCAAAAAGTCGCCGTGTAACCGTAACCCTTTTTACTAATTACAATCCAGAACCACAGGAACAGAATATTTTAAAAAATAAACACGAAAAACGGTTGAAAATGTTGGTGTGGATAATAACTATTGTTTATATAAAAAAAACTGCCAGTGCCAATCTGCTCAGTATTATCTTAAGCGCTTACTTCATAATCCCAAATAATGGTATAAGCGTTCGCTTATGCGGAAGTTACTGCCGGCTGCCTTTCTAACTAGAATGGAAATAGACCATGTTGCGGTTAGGAACGTAAAGTGAGGGAGCAACGTTGCAACTTGTGACAAAGTCATAATATTGGGTTGATTATAATTTTATGATAAAATTAATCGGGGGTAATCGGCAATTATATACTTGTTCGGGTGGCGGCTGTTGATCAACCCACCGACGGAGCCGCAGCTGACATCCACGGCGCTTCATAATACAACATTCTTAACCTTCTCACAAATCATAGCACGGGGGTAAATGACTAACAAAAAGAAATGCTCCTACCTCGCGGGCTAGAACGACAACTGTCCGCCAAAACTCAGCCCCCGATAGTAAACTTGTGAGGAGCCCGTTTTCAAATATTAAATTAAAGTGTGGTACATGATTATACGGTCAAAGAGGGCAGCTGCTCCCCAGCAGTGGAAGCATAGGTTTGGGTTGGGACATGTGGAGTTCTCCCAAATCTGGGTTATTTTTCTTGGGTACCAGCACCCTTAAAATAATTCAGGTTATCCGCTTGAAATTTGACGACTGGTTTAACCTAGACAGTGACGAGTTACTATTTGTATCTGTTAAGCAAATAGTCGTTTACTTACCACATACCCACAGCATAACTCTTAAGCTTAATATGCTAGTTCGATTTATGTAAGATTGTCCACTAATATCTATTCAATTATAGCATACTTATAGTAATGTCGTCAGCCAGGGTCCTCTGCAGCATCACGCCGGTAGGGAAGAGTCGGACGACCTCCTTGAACACCATGTCTAAGTACGGCATCAGTTTGAGGTCATCGTCTGTTACATCCCTGTCGCTGTCTCCAAACACCTGCTTTATTTCAGCGTATAGTTTCTCCTGTTCGGATAAGCGATAATATATTTTATTACACACGTTCATACATTCTTAAGAAGAATCATAGCTATGATAGTGTTGCGCCGGTGGTATAAACTTCAAACTTGATTTTCCATGCTTTAGAAGCGTTTTCAAAAAGTGATTTCAGGCCGTTTCAGAGGTGGCTCTTCCACATACTAGAAGATTGAAAATTCACCCTAGTTGCCGTTGTTTTCAGGCGCCTGAAACATGTTTTCAGTCCGTTTCAGGACAGCCTCATCAGGATAACCTGAAATCCCGTTTTCAGGACCCCTTATGGGCCTTTGAAGTACACTTCAATATATGGCGAAATTTCTCGAAGGAATGAAAGAGACAGCACTATTAGAGAGAGACATCTAGATTGAGAAGGTTCGAGAAGTGTGTGAAAGAGACAACTAGAAAGGGACAGCATATTCGGAAATGTTCCAGTCATCGAGTCGAACGAGCATCGAACAATCTAGAGGCTCTGGAACATTCATGAACCGAGGGGTCGCCGTTCCTAGAATTGGACCTTGGACCGTTTATTCAAGATTTCTCCGGAATGTTCTAGTGCGAAGGGCTCCGGATATATAAGCCGCGCGCCAACGCAGCGGAGGAGAGTTTGGAATTAAACTGCGAACAGTGCGAATCTCAAAGCGAAGCGAGTGAAAAGTGCGTCATAGTGAATTGATTTATTAAGTAAGCCTTGTTAATTAGTAATTTTGTAATAAAGTTTGCATTCCTTTTAATTAGTGATCAATTAGTGTATTTTCTATCACGTTACCCACCCCGTGGACGTAACAATATTATGTTTTTAAGCAAGCTTCCAGACAACCTGTTTTACAAACTTATTACATTAATCGATTATTGTTTCTCTACCGCTTCTTAATGTGACGTAACTGGGAGACCGAATTTATTCTTTCGTGTTGTTAAGGGCAAAATGAGTTATACCCAAAGTGAGAGTAGCAAACATTGTTACATCCATTTTTCCTCTCGTAAACCTGTATCTTGTTCATCTAATTGAAATCGTGACATTCGTTTTCGAGCTCCCAAAACACAAAAAAAAATCGAGCGAGTCAGACTCGCGTACGGAGGGTTCCGTACCGTAGATGGAGTAATGTTTAAGCAAAAATGATTAGGATAAAACATTTAGTACCAATGTGGAAATAGTAACCTGGTTTAAAAATAAAATAGATGCTTCGAAAAATCATTTTTTTAGAATTTATGAAGCAGTATACATAGCGATTTTGTATAAATATATTTATTTTGTACAACATTTAGATGTTGACAGTGACATCGATATATATAATTGTCGATAAAATAATTTGCTACGTCACTTTAGTATAAGTGCCCCGAGTTATCCCAGGTATGATTATCTGTGAAAATGTTAACTGTCTAACTATCACGACTCATGAGATACAGCCTGGTGACAGACGGACAGACGGACGGACAGCGGAGTCTTAGTAATAAGGTCCCGTTTTACTTTTTGGGTACGGAACCCTAAATACAATAACTAAGTAGTGTAGTGTTAAATTAAATAAAAAAAATAAACACTTACAAGATCACGATAGCAATTTATTCATTTTGTAACCTAAACGCTTGATAAAACAAGATCCGCACTTCAAACGGGAAGTCCAAACCGGTAAATTAAAGCATTATTAGGTCACAAGTTCACAGTCTAAGATCACAGAACAACCAGATCCGCGAACAGAAAAATAAGGCAAAGCCACACGGATGTTTCGAAATTTTCTGGATTCACAGGTAAACGGCTACCGCCAGATTAACTTAAACAGAACTATTTGCCCACACGTAAACCAAATGCCGTTAGTTTGGACCGCAAAAGTAAAGCTCGTTAGAAAAGCAGATCAATTATTAAAAAAAAGGGTCATGCTAACCAAATGTACGATGGGAGGTGAGGGTGATGATGGCATGATAAAAATGTGACGCGATAGGTGGATGAATGAAGGCCTAAGAGGTAACCGAATAAATACAAGACGTTGGCGTTCAAACTGCCTTTCTAAATTTAGGGAATTGTTAACGATGATCGCAATCACGAGCAAAACTTGAGCTATAACTAGGGTTTGCAATCCGGATCCGACTTGTATGGAAATTTTCGGATCCAGATCCGCGGATCCGGATATTTCCATACAAGTTGGATCCGGATTGCAAACCCTAGCTATAACATTCGCAATATGACGCCTGGTGGTAAGTTAATTAACGGGGAGTCTAGCTTCTACATAAATCGCATAGCAAGGGCCTACCACATAAGAAAACTTATCTACAGACGTTAGGCGGGAGCTTGGACTGCGGTTTCCAGGAAAAAAGATCCACTTCCACTGCGAGATCCACCGTTCGAATGCTTCCACAGAACTCGTTCTACCGAAAGCGGGAGCAGACGTTCCACTTCACGTGACTCAGCTCTCACGCCCCGAACCCGGGAGCTACGAAATAAATATAGGATACGTGAAGTCTACTACACCATTGGTTAGATTAAAAGCTAATAGATCGTGAAACTAAAAAAAAACCCAGCTTACCCAGATTGCTAATGAGGCATCCGGCTTTTCGTTAGTTAATAGGTACAAATCCTCCTTCAGACCGCTCCAACGACAACCTTGAACTGGCAAATTAACAGGGCAGCTTGCGGCCCGGAATGCTCTTATAGCATCGACAATTAATCACCCCAGCGATAACCTTGGGCTGGGAAATTAACTGAGCACTTGCGGCACGGAATGTTCTTGAGGCAAAAAGCATCAACAAATTTCTTTCTTTAAAAGAGGATTATCCACAAACGAAGTCAACTCTTCCGCTTCTCAATCGTGAATGCTTCCTCAATAAACTGTTTTTGTCATTCTGACAGACTAGGACAAGAATCTTCTAAAAACAAATTCAAATTTTAAATAAATAAAACTTAAATTTCATTCTTAAAAACTTCTAACCAGACAGAATCAAACCAGGAAAAGCCATATGCGAAGTTGTGTATAAAGGGAGAAACATACGAACGACACGAGTACGCCCTCTATAAGCAACCCTTGAAACCATAACAAACGCGGAAAGACTGCGGCCAGTCAACAGCACGACTAGCGCTGTAATCTAACTTCCGAGCTTCAGCATTAGATTACTAGATGGCGCGGAATTAAACCAACTGCCGTAACCTTAAACAGGAGCCGTTAAAGCGACTTCTGCACGTTCACGCTGCAGATTATCCCCTAAAAAGTACAAAACAGAAAAGAGAAAAGATATCCTACATAATACATAATGCGGAAATAAATTACAAGAAATCCCCTGCGGAGATACTTAACACATTCAAAAGCTAATAAGCTACTGCTAGAGTAAACCTAACTATAGGAAAGATCGACTACAACTGCGACAGACAAAAATAACTACCGTACCAACTTCTTGACCCAAGGTAAAACTAACAACTAAGAACCCATAAACGGCGAAAGTCGAATAACAAACCCTCAAAAGTTTATTACCCGTAGACCCCCTGAATGCCTGCTAAATGACTGTACACGAGACCAAACCCCACGAAGGTCACCGAACTTATCCCTAGCTTAAACTATCCTCAGCCAAGAGGTAAAAAAAAAAAAAAAACCATTCTAACTGACAACCGAGGTTGGCAGCTAAGTATCCAACTCCGATTAACACCTATGGTCCAATGCCTCACGGCTTTCTCGAGTCTCACAAGACCGCTACAAAATTCCATTGTCCGGATATATATCTTTCCCCGACGGGGCGATACGAAGTTTCACCGACCTGAGTCGACGAACGGAGTCATAACCAGATCTCGAGCCGGATCCAAGCTGAGACAACGTCGAATTCGACACAATTGCTTCAATAGCCCTAACCTATACATTAAGAAATACTTATTATACCTACTGGTTAACCTTCGCCGGACAAAAATTACAACCTAACCTAACCTAACAACCCTTGCATCAATCCGTCGAACGGTAGAAATTCGCAAGCGTTGGGAGATTTCGCGTAATTTCGTATAACTTACGCGAAATCTCCCAACGCTATAAGCGAAGTCCGACTATCAATGAATACTTCTCATCGACAGCCTGACTTGTAAAGCTAAAGCGAAGAAGATAAACCAGGTACAACAAACGATTCGATAAAATCAGAGGTTACATTTATACTGCATGACGAAAAAATTGGGTGATCAAAATAAGCCGCAAAAGAGGAGAACCGTGTGACAGTGGTTTTTTTGAATTTTTGGAAAAAAAAAATCCGGAAACGGAGATTGGGAATAAAAAAAAACTAAACCCTTACTTTAGGATATCTTTTATGTGGTACGTGCCCACCACTTGGGTTTCTACATCGACCAATTCGTATACTGACCTGGGGCGATACACTTGTTACCCGGCATTGGATAAAGCGAGGTGCAAAGGACGATGCCCATTTCTGCCCCACCTGTTATTAAAATAGACAGAGACATCATTAAGTAGGCAGCCTTAATTAATTCGACTTTGATTTTTGGGATAATTGTAGGATTAATTAAAGCTGGGGTTTATTATTCACTGATAAAATGTGATTAATCCATTTCCGATTTACAAATAATGGTGACATATTTAAACATATTGCTCCTAGCGTTGAGTAGCAGGCAACTTTATCTGTCAGATATGCTATGTAGTGCTGTCTCCAAATATTCGCCTGGGCTGTTTTAACACGACCAGAAACAATTAACAAGTAGGCATGCTTAATTATTTTGAGTTAGATTTTTGGGATAACTGTAGGATTCATTAAACCATGCGTTTATTATTCACTGATAAAACGTAATTAATACGTTTCCGGTTTACAATGATGGTGACATACTTAAACATATTGCTCCTAGCGGTGAGTAGCAGGCAACTTTATATGTCAGTTATGCCATGTAATGCTGCCTCCACATATTCGCTTGTGCACGCTTGCAATTCAAGTAAAAAGGAATATTAGAGAATAAAATAAAAAAAATCTGTCTGGCAACGAAATCGCAAATTATTACTTTGCTAAGATGTTGATATTTATTTACATAGCCAAGATATATAACACCTTCGTAATAGCAGTGAGCAAGAAAGCGTTTAAGTCAGCCGTAAAATATTTGTCCTCCTCTAGCAAGTGGTTAAGTGCGAGAGGGACGGATGCTTTATGTCGGACATAAATGCGATCATGCACAACCAAATTATTCTCAAAGGCATCTAATGCCTACACCAACCGTTGTTATATAGCTCAACAGTGACTTTTCATGGACTAGTCTCAGCTTAGACTATATACCAATATAGATCAGTAGGTAGATCACATACGCTTGCCACATGGGAGATGGAAAGGCCCTATGCGACAGCAAATTACGTCTCTGTCCGTCACAATAACCTCGATTTGTATAAGACCAGCTCGTTCGGTCGAGGTATTATTATTTGCGTGTTATGTCCAGAGTATAGTTCAAGGGCCTCAGACACTGTGATTTAAGTAGTCAAGGAAATGCAAACACATAGGTACCTTTTTGCATTCGCGATAGTAATAATAATACCCTCTGAGACAGCAGTACTACCACGTAGTTCAACTGGTAGTATAAATGATAGGTACACCGGGTCACTAATACTACTACTAAAAATTCAAGAAACTGACTCATCGAAATTCACCATGAAGTGTGAACACACTTAGTAGAACTATTTGGCTTTAATAAAAGTCTTAGGTATCTTCAAATGCCCGAAGGACAAACAGAGCAGAAATAGGTAGGTGCGGGGCTCCGTCAAAGCTGTCGAAATACCAGGAAACATTAATAGGTGGTTCTGGTTATGAAAATGGAAAAAAGTCAAGGTTCTCCTATTAAAGTATGGTCTCCTGGTATTTTGACAGTTTCGACGAAGCCCCGCAGAGCTGGGCTCCTATTTTTGGTCTGTTTGCCCTCCGGGCATCTGAAGATACCTAACGGACCTAACCTGCCCCACCTTTGAAGTGGAGATATTGAAGAAATATGGATATTTATTGAACCCTGCTTTTTCAAATAAAAAGAGTATCGCAATGAACGCAACAGACTACAGTTGTAGTACCGGTCCTACATTATGGTCACTAGTACTACTGGTAGTATACTAGTGACCCTAAGGTGTATCATTTGTATTACCCGTTGTACCACGTGGTTGTAATTCTGTCTCAGAAGGTAATAATAAAGCTTAAAAAGGCAAATGTATCAGCCTATATAGGTACGTACATGACCCAAAGTATTAACGAGAACCTAATTGTATCGATTTCTATACTAGCTGGATAAACCCGATTATGTCGAAGGTCTCACTTTTAGCTTACCATTGTATTTCTGACGGGCGGCCGGATGCTTCTGCTACAATAACCTTCAGTCTAAGGCTCGGATCAGTGTCAATCGAACACACTGAGAGCTTTAATAAATACACATGAGTTTAGAGAAATCATGGGGTGGTTGCCATATCTACACTCTGAACCAACGATACGCTAGGTATACGTAAGACCCAGAAATGGAGAACATCCTGGGCTAGGTGGATTGCACAACTCCTGGCTTTCGATGCTCATAAAAAGGTCTAAGATTTGCTTTCAGTAAGCCTTCGAACTCTATTTCCTGCCATCTTTCTCAACCCTCTGAACGCCACATACATTAGGCATAAAAATGCCACATAGGCCCGATTATACCATGAAAGGACGTTGTCCACTGCCACCATCACCGGGACACAACGAGAAGGAACAACCCATATACACCAGTGCGATGCGAAACGATGATAGCAGAATTTTGCATTCCCATTGGTTGATCTCGTCCCCACAACACTGCTTCGCAACAGTGGCCCCACGTGGTGGATATTCAACAATCTTAGAATATAACTTCCCTACTTTATTCTCCTATGGTTAAATTCACACTTAGGTTAACTAGATCATTCGCACAGTGTGTGAACATTTAGAATAGGGTCTGTATTTCCCTCTCGCTTATTGCACTTACACATTCTTATGACTATACTACCGTTAGTAGTCTAGCCTGCCTATAGGTACTATATAAGACGTGATACCTATAATAAAATAAGAACGAGCGTAAAAAGTTCAAAAAACTGTATCCCGCCTACGGAAACCTTAAACGCTACGGTGGAACACACGGAAAATCAAACTTGGACCGCTAACAACATACTCCTATTAGCTACCCAATGATTATTTACCGCTTTTACAATGAGAACAACCTCACCCGTGCTAAAAAAACAACTATGTATAACGATTTGGTTAGTGGATTGGACAACTTTCCTATGAAACAGCAATTTTTTTCGCACGGGCGAGGTTGGTCCTCTATTAAAAGTTGTAAAGAATCATGCATAGATTCACTTTTATATATTGTATCACGTAAAAAAATGTTACTCGTTTATACCTAAATCTGCCGAACCCGTATGATGTTCCCCTAGAACTGTTTTTCAGGCAACCCAAGCCGAAACTTATTAGTAAATACGTAAGAAGTAAGAGGTCGTTTTTGGGTGAAGGCGAGCGTATTAGTCGGCCTGCAGTATCTTAGGCACCTTTGTCGGTTGGCTACAGTGGTTGTCAGTTAGCTAGGTGCGCATCGTATTCAAGACGATGCCACTGGTACGGTGCACTAAGGTTACCTTTACCTCACTCCACAGTTGCGCTCTCAAACATTCACTTTTAAGGCTCGAATCGAAGAAGAGATCGGCTGCGGGGTTTTCCGGGTTTTACATAAGATTTCCAAAGAAAGTATACGCTTATGTTTAATAATATAAATAACGAAAAGTATAAAATGATTCAGTAAGTTGTGAGGTAAATACCTTAGCAACTTCATAGTTGGGTAGAGGGGAATGTTGGCAACCTTTATTTTTCCAATTTATTGTATGTGTGTTCTTTCTGTAAATGCTCGTTTTTTTCGGAGAGATATATAGGAATGTCACCTTTCTTGTATCAAAGCAATACATCTGGGGAAGTTCCTAACAAATGAGCGAAGCTATAATAACAATATGGTAATGGATCCGGAGACTGACATTTCTAGGAATAAAAATTAAATTAATTTGTGAAACTCATATATAGATCACTTTAATATATGCACAGTAAATATTTGAATTATGAATGCCACTTCTTGCTCTGTAGGTGTTTGGTGTTGTGTTCCTGGTGGCGCGTAGAGGCTGCGGAGGTCCAACCGATGCGGTATGATTAGGCGAGAGCGAGGGGCCTGCCAACACTACGAATTCTCAAATCAATATAGGGCCGGCGACACGTCTGTGATTCTTGTGGTGTCATCAGTCAGTTCCATGGGCTATGGTGTCTGTATCGAAGGAGCATGCTCGTTTGTAAAAATAATAACAAAGGGAGAACATGGGTCAAAAATAACTATTTATTTTATTTTACAGCATTGGTACAGTACGATTACTGTTAGTTAAGACCTGACAGATGGATTGCCTTCATTTAATTTTCAACTTTAATTTCATATAGATAAAGCATTTTTCAGAATACTGTTACCCACATCTACCGATTTAGTAATAACTATTTTATTTGTAACAGTAATCGTACTGTACGCTATTAAGCAAGGCAACCCAATTGCGATCTCTCAATCTCGGTATATGATATTTTAAATTCAGCCTAGCTAGCATGATCGTGATAATTAATGTTGGACAACCAGCACCTGTCCCCTACTAACAATTAAGTAAGTACGTGAGGGATTATGTCTGATAAAAACGCGATCATGCAAACGACGCTGATGAATATGTTAGGTTATATTTATAATATCGAATCAAAGACCTAACTTAACCCAACCGTGAGCCCGTGCGAGAGCACCTGCTAGTTGACTGAACTATTTAAGTATTGATACCTTATATGTATTACTAAATAAGTTTAAAAAAACTAGTATAAATTAAAATCATATCATCGAAGTTAACTATAACATTATTATAGTGTAGTGAGTGGTGGTAGTCACGGTTGTAGCAGCGCACATTATCGAAGATATTAGAAAGCTCGCGGGTTACTGGATTACACTTTCTGGATAACATCTTTCTGAGATTCATAAAAAATAAATATTATACACTAGCTTCCGTCCGCATGGAGCTCGTTTATATCGTCGTCTCATACAAACTTCCCCCCCCCCCTCCCATTTCACTAAACCAATAATCAGATAAGTAATTAAAAATACAGTCCGAATAGAGAAAAAGTTATAAGTGTCCAAAGCTTTAAGAGGGGGTATGGAGAGGGCAAAAATATGCCTATATCTTCTATTTACGCAATGTATTACCACCTAAATGAGGTACGTCTTGATCAGTCGCTTCGCGTCTATTTCATACTGCATTCAGCTGTCTTGTTCGTACAACACCTCACCACCAGTATACATAGACTGATGCCATTCCATATTTTTAGTTTCTCAAATCTCGTCCGGTTGAGAGTTTCTTGGTCCTTGTCATTCTTGTATTACTAATAGATATCCCACCAGGTAACGTCACTAAAATGGTGAAAAATAGAATTATGAGTCAAAAAAATCATAGATATTTATACAATTTCTATACCAATAATAAGAAATAGAATGTCTTAAATAATTAAAATATCCCACGCTCTAAATTGCTTTTCCCAGCTTTTTTTTGCTTTATTCAGATGCGAATGAGACATTACGAATGGGATCTTCTAAAAAAGAAGCAATAATGATTTAATTGCAAGTCTTTCAATATGTGCAAGACAAATATTATATACTTATACGAAACAGGGAACATCATGGGGACACTTAATATGTTTTTAGTCAGAGTCATCTTACCATCATACGTCTGCTAATTTAACTTTCGATAGCATAATGATACTGAAAAAGAGCCTGTTTATTTTTTATAGCCTGCGCGGTCCCGCCGGCCTGCGCGGCCCCGCCGGCCTACCTATGGAAAAGAACGCAGCCTAATCCGAAATGTCAGACCAGAACGTCCATACTATACACGTTTGAAAGAATTAATGAAATCGGATGAACGGTTCCGGAGATTCCCCCCACAATACAAACTTACTTTCTTTTCCTCTTTATCATACCGGTATCTAATTTATTAATATACAATTACAAGTCAATAAAGATTATTAAAGGCTAGATGCACTTATACCAAAGACCAGAAGTGAAAGCCATAGAATAAAAACTTTATCCCTGCTCGATTGCTAAAATATGAATTGGAAGAAATCTTTCATATGGATAAGCTCGCCTTTGTACCTAATTCTGGTTTAAATACATACTTCTTCTTCTTAGTCGCTTCACTCTTGACAGAGTGGTCGTGATTTCACTTCATCATTATAATATTAGTAGGATGTCCATCCGCGTGGGAAGTTCATTCTGCATGTTCATCAAATATTGTTTTAAATCGGTTTAGTAGTTCCGGACATTACTCTCAACATACAAACATATGTATTACAAACTTTTACGCGTGATTGAACTGACAGATAACAGAATTCGAGTACATGAGTAAACAGACAGACGGACGGCTGGTTAGACAAGCACCCCTGTGTACGCATGATAGGTTGAAAGATAAACTAAATGAGTAGACAGCGGACAGACGGACGGGTGGTTAGACATGCAGCCCTGTGTACGCATGATAGGTTGAAAGATAAACTAAATGAGTAGACAGCACACAGACGGACGGTTGGTTAGACATGCAGCCCTGTGTACGCATGATAGGTTGAAAGATAAACTAAATGAGTAGACAGAAGAGAGACGGACGGGTGGTCAGACAGGTGGACCTATCTATATGAGACAGAAGGACGTTTAGTAATTTAGACGAATAAGAAGAATTTCAGAGATTTTAATTTTCAAGCGATGTCATTGTGATTTCAAGTTATTTAATGATGTAATTGTAAATAAATGTAGTTCTTAACTCAAGAAGGTAATAGAGATCTCGGACATGTTTGCATGATGCGTAAGTATTTGAATTCTTAATCCTACTAATATATCAAACTAGCTATTGCCCGCGACTTCGTTCGCGTTGGCTTCCTTTTGTTGGACTTTTACTGGAATGCAAAGTATTCTATATGTTAATCCCAGCTAGACTATTTTTGTATACTAAAATTCATCATAACCCGTTAAGCAGTTTTTGCGTAATTTAGTAACAAACGTCCATACTTTTGCACGAATTTGTAATATTAGTAGTATGTAAAGAAATATAACCGAAAATGTTATACAAGGCAGGGTTCGAACCTGCGTCTTTGTGATTTCAGGCCAACGGGTTTTGGTTACGCTACACCACTAAAACCATATTATAGCATATTTTTACCTGGTTTTTACAGCTTCCGTTACTAGTTACTGTATTTTTCTCACACCATGACTCTCAGCTTTCAGCGACTCTGATGAATACAAGTAGGAACTGGGATTAAACTAATAGCAGACCTATTAATGTACGATTCCCACCTACCGGGCCAAACCGAGGCGTTGCGGAGTACATTTTGCAAAGTGCCAAAGGAATTTATAAATAAATACAGACTTTATATTTCATATCCGAATAGACTTCTGGCCGACGTGGACGGCTGTGCGGCTGCTGTTGCATCTGACTGGCTCTGTTTCATCCCGTTGGGATGGGGCGGCAGCCGGCTCGGCCCGGCCCGATTGGTGGGAATCGTACATAACATTTCAGAAAAATAGACAGGCTGATCATCTACCAAACCGAATCGAATAGGCAGAAAGAAAAGCGGACGCATAGACCGCACAGACGGACGGACAAGCTGTATTTAAAACAAAGGACACATTTCATTTAACAACTCTTAGCTCAAGCTGCGGAAGTTAACTTTGTCATCGCAGTAGGTATTCCCGGACGCATGGAGAGGTAGGGCACAGCGGAACGTCGTCTTGCTCATATTGGCAGCAGCCCAACAGAAGACCGCAGCTACATACTTCGTAGGTATGTGGTAGTAAGATCCCCAGAGCTCACGAGAACGCGTTATGTTGGGAGTGAATAACCTGCATTTGTCACTAGCGTGAGCACAATTGGTCCTCATATCAATAAAGGGTAGGTGCATGTGACTCTTTTCTAGCGGCAAGAGCTATACACTACCGAGTGTACCTGCGTACGTACCTTCAGGTAGACCGTATACTAGTTTGCGACCGTCTTCGTATAAAAAATTAAGCACACGTTATTAATAATATACTACAACGATACATACCGTCATGGTAATGTTCCACTAAACAACGTTCAGTATCGCGTAATTTGAACACTCACATCCGATGTACACATGTGTGTGATCAAGTCTTCGGCATAATATTATGTAGCTAGAATGACATATGACGGCGTCAGCAGGAAGCTAAAAAAATACAATTGTAATACAAACCAAATACATATGATTGTTCACCTGCGAATAAATCCACACGCCTACACAAACTAACATAACAAGAAAAGCTTCACTGCACAATGGGACAATGGGTCATCATGGCTCATCATATAGGACGCAACTATGATGTGTAAGGGGGAGAAAGACATTCTTACATCGTATTCCAACGCATAACCGCGTCCTTTTCTGCGGCCACGATAGCGGCGGTTTCACGCGTAGTAGTAGAAGCAAAACCAAACGATTGAAAAACAACTTAATTTTAACTCCCACTATTTATTAGACGAATACCAGTGCTTACCGTGACTCTTATATTAAGCAGTATTGTAACCATAATGACTAAAACGAATGAAATTCAATAAAAATATATTTTTCAAGATTTTATTCTACTGTTTTGTCGGCGTAATTGATTTATATACCAGCATGCCGAATTACAGTTTTCTAGTATTAAGGGTTACTGAGCTAAGCCGAAGACGGACAGACGGATAGGCGGACAGATGGACAGACGGACAGACGGATAGACGGGCAGACAGACAGACAGACGGACAGACGGACAGACAGACGGACAGACAGACGGACAGACGGACAGACGGACGGACATGGCAAAACTATAAGGGTTCCTTGTTGACTACGGAACCCTGAAAAACCGGCCAAGTGCGTGTCAGGCCACGCACAGTGTAGGGTTCCGTATTTGCCTTACTGTCCTTGCTACATCGACACGCGCGTGCCAACTAAACGGTGCGGTTGCGTCGGCCGAATTTGTGAGAAAGTTGGCCTTTCCATGTACACATTAAGTTAGTCGACTCGGTAGCTAGTTATGCGTACTTAGCCGCGATAATTTTCTTTTTAAATTCATTATACCTATAGTCAGCATCATGTAGTTAGGAGCAGCCAAAGTACCAAAATATATCGTAACATCGCCTTATACCTCAGGTAATAAAGACGTGTTGCGATATATTTGGCAACTCAGGCTGCTACTAACTATACGATGCTGACTCTACTACTACCACGATTTTTTTCACGTTCCCAGTAGTAGCCATTTAGCCAGCCAAAATGGTATTCAGAAATCCATGACATTTATGAACAGTTTTTTCATAAATCCAACGATACCCCACACCATGGGTTTGAACTTATTCTAATTTAGTATCAATATGCTTCGTCCTGCTGTGGTGTATAGTATTCCGAACGAGATTGATGGCACTCTGGCTGTCTGACGCTAAGTTAACTGAAATAAGTTTACCTGTTATCTCATAAATAAAGCTACTTAAATAACAAGCTTGCTTAGTGGCAAAAAGCAGTCGTAGGCTGCTTCTTTACCTCGCAGGATACTGGTGCTCCACCTAACTTGAAGGTGTAGCCAGTATACGTCCTTCCTGTCGATCGGACAGTTTGCCCAATAAGCGTCGCAAAAGCCTTCTAAAAATCTTCTGCTGTAAACCAAGGAATAGTTTAGAGTATATAATATTTTCGCTTATTATGGGCCTCATAAGAAAGCTCAAAGTTACCCAATGGGCAATGGAGAGGGCCATGTTGGGAGTTTCTCTGCGTGATCGCATCAGAAATGAGGCTATCCACAGCAGAACCAAGGTAACCGATATAGCCCTCCGAATGGCTAAACTTAAGAGCCAGCGGGCGGGGCACATAGCACGTAGAACCGATAGCCGTTGGGGCGAAAAGGTTCTCGAGTGGCGACCACGTACCGGAAGGCGCAGCGTGGGTAGGTCCCCTGCAAGATGGACTGATGACCTGGTAAAGGTTGTGGGAGTCCGCTAGATGCGGGTGGCGCAGGATGGGTCACTTTGGCACTCTTTGGGGGAGGCCTATGTGCAGCACTGGACGTCTTTCGGCTGATATGATGATGATGATGATATAATATCTTCAGGTATTGTAGAACCCTCTAGGCAGTGCTTCTTGGGCTTGGGTTATTTAGTAAGACACGTATTAAACTGACTTAAATAGCTTGTCGTAAAAGCAATATCGGGGTGACAATTCTGTGTGAGGTAGATGAGGCATCCAATTAAGTTTTGGTAGGGTTATAAGACTTACCAACATCAGCATCACCATCAATTCTCTTCTCCATACATTTTGTAACTAAAATGGAGCAGCGATAGAATGCAATTTGCTTGATTTATTTTAACACTCTAGGAATCGCATTGAATTTGCAATTCCAAATACAATTTTAGTATTCCGAGATCTTTTAGTCAATAATATTTCGACAAATCTTGCTTGCCAACGTCAAATTAGATTTATAGAAGACAATTAATTATGTCATCGACAAAGACACCCAAAATTACGAGTTCTTGACCAAAGAGTTTAGTATGCACGCAAGGCTCCGAGGGAGTTCCTATGAAACCTATTTTGATAAGCGTTTCGTTTAATTTTTTGTTCCAAGCGGGTAAGTAATACAAGGTATAAGAACTGACCATATCATCATCTATATTAATGGCCCTCTGTCGTTGCAGCATTCTCATATAACAGTCATAATTTTCGCATGCACGCTCTCATCCTTCGTGCTGAACGTTATTGATGCGAAAGGTGTAAAAGAGATGTTACACGGTACTGAGCTAAGCCGCAGACGGTAGACGGACATACGGACATGGAAAAACTATAAGGGTTCCTTGTTGACTACATTACCCTAATGATATCCGATACTATACTATAACGAGCTCCGGTTTGGGCGGAAAAAGTTCGACGAGATCGTTACCTTCCAACTGTACTGTGATTACAGCTTCAGTCACTCCACCCACACCTCTCTTTTATCACACTATTTCTTAATCTATCCCTCAAACTCACCCCACACATACTTCGCTTCGCTCTCATTTCCACTGCATTCACTTGACTGTTGTTTGTTCTGCCACACCCAACTTTCACTACCATACATAAGTGTAGGGAATGACACTCCCTTAAGCACAGCCAGACGTGTTCGTTGTGATATTTTCTGGCTGCTCATAAACGCTTTGAGTGCCCCGTTTACGCTATGACCACCATTCAGTTTCCTTTCATTATATCTCTCATGCTTTCCATCTCTAAGCGAATAAAATCCCCAGATACACGAACTCTTTCACTTGTCCGAATCTTTCGTTACCAGTAATCACAATTTCACAATCAGTCATAACTTCATCTCTTTCAAATACTTACCTTTACTTTTGTTTTACTTACGTTCACTTACGTCCACTTACTTACCTATCAAAATATTCATACATTGTGGTTACCATCCTCTGTAGCTCCTCGGTCGAAGATGCAAGTAAGTATAATACCAGATCGTCGGCATATAGAAGGCACTTAACGAATAACCTACCCATTCTCAGTCCACTGCCATCAGTCATCACCCTTCAAATCTTGCAAACAACAACTGTCAATTAATAAATTAAACAGCCACGGTAATGCTACACACACATCCCTATCTAACACCCTTCGATGCTAAACCAATTAGTGTATGACCCGTTCATAATAGAGAGATTTCAGCGCTTAAAAGAGGCGGCTCCCTATTCCATACATTGACGGCACCGACCAAAGTTGATTCCTCACCTAAGTCCTAGTTAGTTTACCTCGTTAACTGAAAAAAAAATGGTTTCTACTGTTAAACCAATCAACTGTTTAAGAGATAGGTAAAAAAGGTACATATATTTGTTAAAACCTTCCTCTAAATACCTTTTTCTTGTCATGCTCAGAAAACTGTAAATGCGACTAATTTACAACCTCTTATTCTTCTCACAGCAGACTTTTTGTACCCAACTAGTTGATATGGCTATACTTTCTAGTCGATTGTTAATACTGGACTCGTAGAGCAGGAAGGTACCACTTGCTGTAAATACATCAGAAAAGATGAGAGACAATCAAGTTTGAAGAACTGTAGGAACCATTATAATGGTTCTCATAATAACAAAAAAATATGATGATAGCCTACACCACTCCCACGATTATGAGGAATCCTACGACACCTCATAATACTTATGCAAAAATCTATGAAGCCGTTTGGACCTGTAGCCCGTGAAATAGAATTTTCTTGTCCACATACTCTCTAAAAACCTTCAAGTCAACTCTTACAAGAAGGTTGTGACTATTGGACCCTGGGTATTTCAATACAAAGTATAGAGTACCTACCGTTGCAAATCTAGCTCTGTGTCAGGTCAGCACAGTGCAGGGAATACAAGTCCAGCCGGGGGCACGGCAGTGCCCCCGACAAGTCGAGCATTGTATTTACTTTAGTCCTTGTGATATCGTTATATGTGCGTTATAAGCGGACAAAACAAAAGTGCACATACATACATACATACATACATACATACATACATACATACATACATACATACATACATACATACATACATACATACATACATACATACATACATACATACATACATACATACATACATACATACATACATACATACATACTAACGTACTTACATACATACATGTTTACTTACGGTTTAATTTCAAGGTAGTACCTAGTTATAATATGTTGAATCTGCAGTTCTTCTTTCCATTAGGTATTTCTAGAAGTTCATAATACTCAACTCTTAGGTTAGCAAACAATCTGGTGTTTTTACGTGCCCTATTTTTACTACAAATAATGTAAGTTTAATTTCATATCTTAAATGCTTATTTTCTAACAGTACATGCACATGTTTAAATGGGCAATTGCTTTCGCTATTGAGAAACAATTATCAACTTTTCTTGAAATACAAAGATATACGTGAAGTCCCCAATCCGCACTAGGCCAGCGTGGGAGGAGACCTGTGTTGTGCCCAGCAGTGGGGCGAATATAGGCCGATGATGATGGTGCTGATTGGGAAACAATAGTTTTAGGCATTCCATATGTCAGATTTGATATGCATGCATATAAACATACATTTACGAGAATAAAGTTAGGTACATATTTTTCAATGAAAACAACTCTACCATCACCTAAAATCACCACATTCAGAGTTTTCACACGCAAATAAGAAGAGAATTTTCTTAATCATTCGTATCTAGAAAATATCATCCAGTAAGCTATTTCCTGAAATCCGCGTGGAACTCGGCGAGTCTTTTAAACTCACCAGATATTATTTTCGTTAGCCCTCTGTAAGACGACGAAAGTTTGGTAACTAATAAAACAATAGTAACCTTGCTTGGTTGATGCCATATTAACGGTGAACTACCTACTAGGTGACGGTTTTAAAGAGGCGCCGAAGGCACAACAGAACGTCATGTCGCTCATATTTGGGGCAGCCTAGGGCAAACTAGGAAAGTACCTCC
Organism: Epinotia bilunana; assembly: GCA_947049275.1. Lineage (NCBI taxonomy): Eukaryota > Metazoa > Arthropoda > Insecta > Lepidoptera > Tortricidae > Epinotia > Epinotia bilunana. Next base: position 7,567,330 of record OX346271.1, on the reverse strand, counting down.
AACTTACAAACAACCTCAGTAACAGACCGGTAATGACACCGCTGCCTAATACTCTTCACACTGCGCCTAAATGTGGCATTGTGTTCGTGGTCCCGTGGTCGTGGGTAAGATCGCCCCTGAACCCCCCGAGCCCAATAAGCATAATAAGCTAGCTATAATGGTATTTAAAAACATAACTACTATCAACCTAGTATCTATCTTTGTATGTCTCGTAGTAGGTACCGATTTAAAAAAATCTTTCAGCGGTATAATGGACTTTTCAGGTGGATAGAGGCTTTATTTTATCCCGCGGGTCTGCCTGTTTTTTTCTGAACGATTTGGATGACTTATATATTTCTGCTGTGTATAGAATACATTTCATGCATGGACACAGGCTGGGCTATCCCGCAAGCTTGCCCGCGTTTTTGTGCAATACGCTTACGAAGCTGTGCAGGCAGCTTGTAATATTATATAGAGGAAAAGTCTGAGATTGCACGTTTACCTATAAGTACGGGGTTATTCCTCTCTTGCGCTGCGTTACCTCTTTAATACAGTAAGTGCGAGGCTGCACGGGCGTATATATGTACATATTGGCTCCTTTTGTCTCCTCAATTATTTAAGTTATAGTTTTATTTTTACCTGGAAAAAACGTAATTTTATATTGACAACTTGTCTGTCTTGTCATTTAATTTTTTTACCCGTTTTTTATTGTCTTTTACCAGTCAGTACATAGACAATGGTTAGCGATGCGAATTAATGCTAAAGAATGACCAATGTTTCCGAGCGTTATGTGATTATCTCAAAAGCGCCACCTATCAGCAACTGAAATTGTCAACCTATCGCCCTCTATTGTTGAATAGCAGGAGAACAGCATAAAATAACTTGTATAATAATTAACGCAAACATTTACATTTAGGCAAGTATATTTTGCAGATACAGTGAATCAACATTATCTTTTACCTGCCATCGAGAATTATTGTGCTGAATTCAGATGAATATTGCTAAGTAGTGTTCGTTTTTTTAATAAACATATATTTTTATACAAAAAAACGGTTTAGTAATGTACTTAGTACAAAATATGAACCTATTTATAAGTTCATTCAAATAAGACATCTATCAGGTACCTAGTTAACAAATCATATTCGTTTAAAAATAAGACTAACTACTCATATGCATAACATTAAATCTGAATCGTGGAGGAATATACTCGACCAAGCCAAGGTCCATTCAGGGCTACTAAACAGAGCAGAGCCTCAGATGATGATGATAATGATTCAATCACCTTTCTTTTATCGAAAATACTTCTATAAAACTATTCCAAGAAACTAATTGTTTAATGTCAATAGACACGCCTTTGAAAAAAAATGAGCAAAGTCTGTTTAGCATATGCGCCCTCCTATGTCATAACAAGGCGTATTTTTTCAATTAAAAAATATAGGAAACCTCCAGCTTTAAATCAAAAATAAGAAAGATATACCAAATCTACGTCCAAAGGACTTTTAAATAATATATACGTTAACTTTGTAATGCGCAATTTTTGGTGGGGCACGCGTCCATACTAATTTGGTCATCGTCCTTTACCACCTCTGGCTTCGTCGGTTGACCTGCGCTGAAAGTTCCTGCGCCAAACAACTTGACCCTCTGACAATCTAACTGATTTATGCGTCAAGTTAAACTTAACCGCATTTCGATGAAAAGCCAACACCAACGAGCCCGCCACCCTGGCATATACGTCGCGCAAGGTAAGAAGATTTGCTGCGCGTTCAGCCCGACTGAGTCCCACATCCTGGTCCACAATCTGACGATCAACGCGCTGCTGATCTATCGTTACCTCACGTCCGAAAATTAAAAAGTTCGGCGTGTATGCCGTAGCCAAGTTGATGCACGAGTTTAAATATAAGGCCACCCTCGGTAAGTGGCGTGGCCAACTGCCTTGGTCACCGGCCACTAAGATACTCAGCGTGGTGATTACCACTTGGTTATAACTACGGGGGTGAGAGCTCCTTTAAACGGCAGGGTTTTTCATTAATTTTTTCGCCGGGCATAACACGAGAGAAAAATAAAACCAATCAGTACTGATATCCACACCTACGTCTAAAATGTGTCAAGTGTTATCCTGCTAATATTATTAATGCGAAAGTTTAGATGTTTGGATGTTTGTTACTCAATCACGCTTAAACGGCTGAACCGATTTGAATGAAATTTTGCACGAAGATAGTTTATAGCCTGCATTAAAATAAAGAATAGTTTTTATCACGAGTCCACGCAGACGAAGTCGCGGGCGGAAGCTAGTACAGAATAAATGTTCTGTACATTATTCACTGTGGCTCCACACTACGTGGGGATGGGTTTTGCAGGTGGTGGATAGTGGAATGGTCATCAGAATCATCTGATGTCATCAGACTAGCTCTAAATTATATTGAAAAAGGAGCCCCCAATCAAGCAGCGACAGGGATACTAGGATATAAAAGAAAGTTTTGCAGGAGAAACCTCACTATAAAACACTTGTTAGATCCAAAGACGAACCTGTGGCAAATTAATACCATCAGTTCATAAGCAATCTCCTGATGTTAGAGAACATCATTGATTTTTTGATTTTTTTGCATAGCAGGCAGGGAAGAAAAAGCTTATATTTGACATTTATCTCTTATCGTTTTATTGGCTTACCTGACATTGTGGATGATATGCCATCATCAGCAAAAAGTATGATGATATCTTGCCTGTAGCCTCTTGGCTCTGAAAAAAGTTTTAAAAATACTGCCATAAAGTATCTATCTATAATCTACAGAGAAAAAGAGCTTCTGCAAAGAATCATCTTTCTCGTCTAGAATATCGTTGAGTATTAACTCATTGTGAAAATGACGTGTCTGTCTTGTATAGATTAGGACTTGCTCTGGCCACTTTCTGTTTCTACTACCAGATCAGCTATGTGGATCCATAGAGTTACTCGTACCTATGTATAACCCAAAAAAAATTGACAAATTAGTTTTCCCAAAAAAAATATCGTAGAATTTCATTTGCCAAATAATCGTTTGCAAAATTAACACTTGACAAATAATTCTTACGCCAGCCTAATGTTTGGCATATTCATGTTTAAGTAATATCTCGTTTACTCACTGGTACTTTGACTTTGTTATGAGGGTAGGCAGTAAAAATGAATTTGTGTAGAGGTCGCAATTCTAACCTAACCGCCAGCGTGTCGACGTCACCCCACTTCGCAGGGTGCCTATTTCCGCTCTAAGGGACACAAACTAACCCTAACCTAACCTACCTAATGATACATTTGTTTGTGTTTTTACTGCGGAGGGCTTCGCCCCCCGAGCCCCCCTTGTAAGGCGCATCTCCCCCCCGTCCCTCCGTTTTTGGCTGCCGTTACCTAATTTAACGCCATTGCCTAGCGACCTATCTAACCGTGCATTTTTTATTTAAGGGACCGTGCCGTTTTATTAATAGTATTTTGGTAAAATTTCATAACCCAATTAAATGTGAATTTTGACTATTTATACTTTGCTATAACATTTACTTGACTAAATGTATTGTCTAATGTTTTTTGCATTATTAAAGCATTTGCTAAAATACCAAATGCCATAATGTAATATATCGTAATAATATTTTGCTGAATGAAAATTTGACATAATGAAAATTTGAAAATTGTGCCAAAGTTTGCATTGGCAAACAAAATAGTTGCTAAACTTTGTTTGGGAAATGAAATGTGACCAAAATAATTTTGGTAAAACAACAGGATCCCGGACGAGTCTCTATTGTATGGGCAAAAAATAATTCCCAGTGTCACTTCCCAAAAAAAATTCCCAAATGTTCATTTGGCAAAAAATCACTAGTAATATTATTGTTTCGCATTTTGTCACTTGGCATTATCTCCTATGGTAAAATATTACTTCGCAAATGATTGTTTGGCAAAGTTGTATACAGTCAAGTTTCATTTGGTCAAATGTAATAATTGGGAAAACATTCGTTTTCCAAATAATTGCATGGCATATGATTTATATCCTAATTGTGTAGTGCATACGAAAAGTATTTGAGTGAGATTACATACTTTTGCTAAGCGGGTAGTTTTGTAATTAACATACAAATTATTAAAAGGATTATTATTTAAAATTAAAATAGTTGGCATACACAGTTATATATGGAAATTATTTTAACCTAACCTAAACCTTTTTTTATTTTTGTTTACCCAGGGGAAATCCGTTATGGATCCCACTCGGTTCAGGAGAAACCAAGTGGGTATGTCCGACTCGCACGGACTAAAAGCCCTGGGGTGTTCCTTCGCTCGCCATTGGACGGGGTTCCGGGAACGCGATTGCACACCGTTACCCCGTCAGCGCTGCCCTCGCGGGCCCGACTCCAGGGGCCGAGGCACTAATGCCCCGGGCCCACTCCGCCGAAGACTTCACGGAACACTCGCGAAGTCTTCCAGCTCAGGACCTCTTGATGCGAGTGATAGCCTCCCTATCCATCACCCGCAGGTCCTCATCATGCCGGTAGCATACGGCCAGCATAGGTCACACGCCGCCTGCCAGGTCTTCGGCGAAGTTGTGGGGGCGCGTTTGCGTCGCCTTCGCGCTCGCACTCGGCCATCTCCTTTCGCGACATCACCGCGTCGCTGAACTCGACCACTGCCGTCCAGGACTCCTCGCTGCTGGCCATTTTGGCGACCAACGCCGGCAGCGACAGGTCACTCCCAACAGCCGCGGACAGCATAGCACGGGGTTCCGCTCATGCAGGGCACTCCGAGCGCGTGTGTTTGGCCGTGTCCGCAGCCCTTCCTCCGCAATGGTGACATGCCGCTGTCGGCTCCCTGCCCACCACCACGCACAGGTACCTGCCAAAGCAGCCATGCCCAGTCAGGAGCTGCGAGAGATGGAAGGTTGGGGCATCGTGTTTTCGTTCGACCCACTCTTTCAGAACAGGCCGAACCGCCGCCACTAGTTCCCGACTTGCGCCCGGGACTGCAAGTCTCTCCGACCACTTGTCGAAGAGAACATCGCGTGCCTCCTCCCGCCACTGCTGGACTTCTCGTGGATGGGGCCAGTTTTCCTCCTCCCTTGCTGCCAAAACCCGCCAGTATACCTCGGAAAGAACCTCGGCATCAAGGTCCCACGGCGGGCATCCAGCAAGGAGGCAAGCGAGACTGTGCGGTATGCTCGAGCCACCCTAAGCGCGATGACCCTCTGCGGGCGACGCAAAAAGGCGACGTTTCGGGGGCCCAAAGCATCCGCCCATATTGGCGCCCCATAGAGCGCCATAGAGCGCACTACTCTAATATTTTTTCATCGAAATCGTTACGCATAATATCGATTGTCCTAATTATTGTTATACATGATTATAATAATGATTATTATTGAATCGAAAATAGAATTATCTTAAACTACGTGTGCATACACTTTATAATTCGTAATATATGATGTATATCTGAAAGACGTCCAAAATACAACCGGTGCTCACATATAACTAGGTTACTGTAGTGTAGTTTCTAAGTTGTTGCAGTATTGCTGATGATTACATCAGATTAGATATTAATCTAGCACTATTGGAGCTAACCCGTGGTATATTAAAGCACACCACAGCTGATATACGTCTAATTTATAGTATAATAGCGTCTCCTTAACGCTAGCAGCATACAAGTGATCTACAGTAACACTAAGTAGTTAGGTATAAATACACTTTAAAATGGATGGTTAGTTTTAAAATGGCGTGATAACCAGCGTCGGTAACCATAACATACATTAGATACATATTGGTAACAGTAAATTAATGTGTTTATTTAAATATTTCATATTTAACTATATTTTCAAAATTCAGGGGGCATGACAAAAACATTAATAATATGCTAGTAGTTCATCAATAAAATTAGAAGCACAAAATAAAAATAATAACCGCTATAATGCACGCACAACAACTAAATACTGCAAGATAAAAACATGGAGATTATAAACTTACCAATATAAAAGCTACGGTAGCCTAGTGGTTCAGGCATGCGGCTGTCAAGCGGCGGTCGTGGGTTCGAATCCTGGCTCGTACCATCGAGTTTTTCGGAACTTATGTTCGGAATATTTACCGTTAGCTTTTCGGTGAAGGAAAACATCGTGAGGAAACCGGTCTTATCCCAATAAGGTCTAGTTTTCCCTCGGGGTTGTAAGATCAGATGGCAGTCACTTTCGTAAAACTAGTGCCTATGCCAAATCTTGGGATTAGGTGTCAAAGCGGACCCCAGGCTTCTAAGACTCCTTATATCACTGAAATTCAACTAAATCTGGTACGTTTTTGCTAGTTGGGCTTAACATACTTACAGACGTAAAAACAGTGAAAATTTCCTTCATAATTTCATCATGACTGGTTATTTGACTAGACAATATGAGTCTGTCCACGATACTAAGTTCTGTATTCTGTTTAGTGTCTCCTTCTAAGTTCAGGATCTCCCTTTTCTTATCCTCGTCCATCGAGTCCAGAACTTTTAGTCTATGTTTTACAATACTATCTCCCAATTCGAAAATCTTCTTCATCATACTGATTTGCAGTTGATAATACTTGGTCATCCAGTAAATTGGGTCTATTTGAAGGTACCATGTGGTCATTCTCTTAAAAACTATTGAATATGAGCTGAAACAGTAACAAAGCCTTTTAAATAAATACGGAACAAGAATGAAATATAATGGTATGTCTATCTGTAGCTTTTCCACGTTTAAAGTCAATCGTATTTATTTTAATCTGGGGGCACGGCAGTGCCCCGCCAACTCGAGAAAAACAGCGGCACGGCCGTACCATCCTTTTCTCGAAGCAGTTCAGGCCATTTTCGACCCCCTTACTTAATGCCACCAACATTTGCGCGCCTAAGAACAACCACTTGATGTTCATTATGTCACGGAGACATTTGAGGTGGTATCTGTCGAGTGTACGGATGTGCTTGCGGTAGAGGACCCATGTCTCGGATGAGTACAAAAGATTCGGCAGCACGACAGCCATATAGACACTTATTTTGAGTTTAGAGTTTAAGGAAATGAGAGCAAAAGATTTTGGGCCACAGCTCACCATATTATTTCAGATTCTAGGATGAATTTAGACTTTATTGTGCTGCCAAGATATTTAAACTTCGCCACTTCCGTCAGAATTTCTCCACCAATGCTCACACCAGAATGAGGCACGTTGTGAGAGAAATGTTTCATCATTCTTCTTCACATTTATTTTAAGGACAAATTCAGTGCAAGCATCCTTGAGATTCGACATTAAGCGTTTAAAGCTATCCGTAGTATTCGAGACAAAGCACAAAAAGCAGAATACACTTAAGTACGGGATTTGAACTTTGCGATGTTGAATAGTCTCCATCCATGCGGACACGAATACTTAGACCCTCTTCCAAATACTTCAACTTTTCGGACGACGACAGCAAAGTACAGCACAAAAAGAGTTGGTGCAAGGACACAGTCTTACTGAAACACCCACAGGTAACAGGAAATAGCTCTGATTATTCGCCGTTGACAGAAATGCAGCACTTCATGTCATCACGCAGAAGTAATGTCACGAATTGTCAGGGCATCTCAGCTTAGACAATAATAACCAAAGGACTTTACGAGGAACGCTGTCGAATGCCTTTTCAAGATCAACGATACAAAGGAACATAGGTTGATTTTGCTCTCGGCTCTTCTCAAGCAGCTTATAGACTGAGAAGATGGCTTCGCAGGTCCCTCGAGCTGGTCGGAAGCCAAATTGAGTTTCAGGCAGAATAGATGTCAAGGAGAGGGAATTATTTTGTTCAATGAGTCCTGTAATCAGTGTCTTTCCTATTAACTTGGAATAGTAGGTAATGAAGTCTCATCAGCAAACATGACAATGCCTGATGTTTGGCTTACCATATATGGCAAATCATTTACATAAACAAGGAACTGGAATGACCTAGAATACCTTGAGGTACTCCCATCTCCACCACTGTCTGAAGATTTTAATGAAAAGTACGGTATTTAGTCCGAGTGCCGGGAGAAGGACATAATGATACTTTTTGTCTCGGAAATAATTATCTAAGGTATGTAATGGAAGGTGGAATTTTCCATAGAAGAGCGATAATTTTAGAACTACGCTTGCAAGAATTGAATAGCAAACAGCCTCTAAAACTATTAACTTATTATACTAGTAAAAGAGTAAAAGCTAACTTATAGTGTACTTACTCGTGAGTATCGTGGAAAATTACTTTATTTAGATGTGGCAGGTTAAGACTCTGTTCTCTCGTTAAACCCATTAATGTTCCTAGAAAAAAACGTCGAATATTAGATGAGTAAAAATATGACTTCGAGCCCAATTGTTTTGAATGTAAATTACAATTTAGTGAGAAACAATAAAAAGTAGATAGGTAATTTTTTTTATTTTTTTCGAATTAGATTATTACTTTTTATGATTTGGTTCGATAAAAAAAACAAATTTCACTTAATTGACAACATTTGGTTTAAAAAATCCGTATTATTTATATCTCATCGTCAACACCCTACTGCCCTAAAGGAGCCAGCGGTCCATTTTGACACCTAAGCTAAAAGCTAAGCTATAAGTAGGTATTTATATTTATTAAAAGTAGAACATGTATTTTCTAAAAGATATACAAAATGATAGTAGGTTATTTTCATCTATGAAAATTACATTATTTAAGTATTTTTTTATATAGTTTTTACCATAATAAATACGAATATAACACTATTTTGTTATAAAAACATAAGATTTAACTTAAATTTGAAAATTAAAATCGTAGTTTTATTTCTGTGAGTGACGTCAGAACAGCAAATGCAGAAATCAGATGGCGTACTTAAGAGTCCGCAGTAAGCTCGATTCTTCATACAAACGTAGTTACGCTCTCATTTTAAAACTACGTGTTGGATTATAACAAAACTTTGCATATACAATGACATGAGGTATATCTATGTCTGTAATTAGTTTATGTAGTTTCAGATACCATAGTAAAAAAATACAGCGAATTTAAGTTTTACATACAAAACTTGTTTTTGCTGTATTTCATTTGTTTTATAAACTGGAACCATATAAACTAATTAAAGACATAGATATACCTCATTTCAATGTATATGCAAAGTTTCGTCGTTTCTCTGAGGCATGTCACATTCGTGGATTCCTCCTAAAAGCACAGCACAACATCACTTCTGAACAACTCATATAAATGCACTTTAAATCATTAAAAACATAATTTCATTACACATTACAACGTATATTATTTAGTAGTTATTAACAAGACAATCTCAATCTCAATTTAATTGCTAAAAGGTTGGCTGCAAGTGATCCCTTATAGGGGGATAAGTTCGCCTTTGTACTTTGATCTATTGTGTGACATGTACATTCTTTAACCTGTCGTTGTGTACAATAAAGTGATTACATACATACATACAATCGGCTATTTTGTCTCTGGTACACGTTTACCCTAAACCGCTTCGTGAAGTTTCAAGGTAGTTAGTTACCTGCAAATATCTGATTGACCGAAGGCACTGTTGCCATGTTTGCAATGTTACGAGAAAGTATATTAGTTATTTGTACTTACTGTATACTGTACGCATTAAAGTGAGCGGACGTGCAGCTGTGCGATTTAAACGGTTTACGTGGTATGTATTTCCGGCGATGTTTTTTCATTTCCATTGATAGTTATTTAAACATTTTAGAACGTCATTACTTGAAATTATTTTTCAATGTTTTATAGCTCGTTAGGTTCCTTCTTATGTTTGTGTTAAGATCATATACCTACTAATGGCGTGTATCATTTAGCCGTAATCACAACAATCGTTCGTGGGTGTCATTTCCCTGGCGTCATTTCACTGTATTTCTGTCCAGTAAAATGACGAACACGCCTACTACTGTTTTCGTTGTTTTTCATTATATATATTTCAAGCGTACTTAGAAACATAAGATTCCATTAAAAATATTATATTTTTCTATATATCGTCATTCGCTGCCGTGAGGGTCAATTTGGAATGACACAAGTAATTTTAGTCGCCCTTTGCTACTAAACTATTGACTTTTACCGGTGCTTTATATACCTTTCAAATTCGAATGCATAGGTGTTTCATATTCCATAGAAATCGAATTTGTAAAAGTTATAATCCCTTGAACCAATCGCACTTTTCAAATAGAGCCGTCATGTCGTTGTCATGAGCGTCATGTTGCTGGCGTGAATAATTTTAATATCTCTTTGATCCTTAACTACACAGTTTAAACTAGTGCCTTATGTACATTTCAAATCCAAATTAATAGGTGTTTCGTAATTCATAGTTGCTTTGGGCAAAATCTAAAGAAATAAATAAGCCTTCGATATGACGCAAATATAATTTCAATTATTCACCCAAAAATACCAGTGGACTATCGAATCTATACGAACATTTTAAATTATATTTAAAAAAAATCGTAGAATAGCCTATTAACATTAATACTGCAAAGTAATTAGTGTGTTCAACAGGTTTTGTTTCTCGACACTGACGGAAGGACGTGAGGCTATACCCTACTTAGTAAAAAAAACGCGCCCCGGTCACCTACGTAACTTAGATTACATGCGCTCATATGTTCTGCCTAGTGTAAACAATAACTACGGGAGAAGAACCAACACCTGTTTAATACCTGATATACTTAACAACCTACCCAAGCATATATGTAATGACTTACTAGATACAATTGATAACCCGGGGAAATTTCAATCGTTACTAAAAAAGTACTACCTAGAATGTGAAACCCGATTTACAATGTAAACTACGTTGTTGTTTGTGACATTATCACTGTTTACAACATAGATAATAGGTATAAGTACATAACATTAATTAATACTAGTGTAATGTTAATATATTATTAGTGCGGATCGATCCGTGCGATCTCGCCAGCTATTATATAAACCTACCAAGGTTTCCAATAGTGGCTAAGGAAAGAAGATTTTGTAAAATTAAACATATTGATTTAATAAAAATAAAAAAAAACTAAACTAAATGAGAACTAGGTTAAATCTAAAAAAGGCATTCGGGGCATTGTACCTACTTAATATGTCGTCGTCTAGTAGTCAGAACATATGACATGTATAGGTAGCTATGACTATAGCTTACTATGAGGCTAGTTCGATGTGTGTAAGAATGTGTCCCCTAGTATTTATAATATATTATAACACTATAAGTACGATCTCTCATTTCATTTATATAGAAAAAAGTAGGATCCCGCGATATAACGCCACGTTCCAATTTCAGAATAGTGTTCCACGCTAGCGTAAACTGGACTTTTACGCGCAGATTTTGAGCGATAAAGTAAGCTTTTCCGAGCTGATGAGGTGAGTGTTTTGTGTAGGTACCTTAGATTTTCATAATACGCAGGAGACAACTTGTGCGTGAAAACATTTTTTGTGTAATGTTTCGAAGAATCACGCGGGTTTAATGCTCCTAAAATTTAACCAACTACTTACTGCAAACAGTGTACGTGGTGCCCAAAACAATGTCATCATAAATGTCAAATGATTCTCCTCCTAATTTAGCCGCTAGTCGCTTCACCGTGTCGTTTGCTTCTGCATTAATGATATCGCTGTAATTCTCTAACGCTCTTTTTCCATAGTTAGGTAGCAATGTCTTCCTGGATATTCGCCAAGTACGCCCTGGAATTATAAAGAAAGCGTGTTGCCGGTACCATCGCCAACTGTTAACTGACCATCCGTGCACTTTATTTGCATTTTAATAAGGTTCAATAGAAATACAGGATGGTTAACTGTGTTGGCGTTTTACAAGAATAATTAATGTGATAGTTTCTTAATTTTCATTGCAAAATACTTTAAAAGTGTGTGCAATTTGCTGCAATCCAATCTTAAATGTAGACAAACTTGGATGTGTCCAACTAGATGAAAAAATAATGTTTCCTTTAAAAAAAAAAATGCTGCCCAATTGCTTGTGGCATTATATTCCCTCAGCTAATCCTCGACTAACTAATCAAGGAAGATGAGCTTAAACAGTTCATCTTTTTTGGTTTTTGGCAGAATGTCTTGGTTATATAAATTGAAAGCTGCAAGCTACCTGAACCACTGAGAATGCCGTTGCCGCAGAAATCAGCTATGTATTTGTACTGTGGACCTTTGATGTTTATTTTAGAACTTGAAAGCAGCGTCTGCAAAAATGATCATTATCATCATCATCAGCCCGTTTACGTCCCACTGCTGGGCACTGGAACCCATGGATGAGAGGGAATCGGCCGTAGGCCCCACGCTGGCCCAGTGCTGGTTTGGGGACTTCACATACACTTCTTCGCAGATGTATGCAGGTGGCTCACATGTTTGGGTTCACCGAAAAGCTACTAGTACCTAAATATCAAATACTAGCTTCTGCCCACGACTCCGTCCGCGTGGAACTCGTTTATATCAATTCAAATACACCCCCGATTTCACCCCCTTAGGAGATGATTTCCGGGATAAAAACTATCCTATGTCCTTCCCCGGGACTCAAACTATATCTATACCAAAATTCATCTAAATCGGTTCAGCGGTTTAAGCTTGAAGAGGTAGCAGACAGACAGACAGACAGACAGACAGACACACTCGCATTTATAATATTAGTATGGATTATTCCGTAAGTGCATAATTTTCGAAAATCTGGTAACAGCCGGGATTTGAGCCTACGACCGCCGGTTGACAGTCGTATGCTTGAGCATCTAGACTTAGCCGTACCGTAGCTGCAAAAATGATAATTAAATATAAGTATATAATTTATTTATTTTAGAAGAATAGGGGTGTAGATACCAAATAAAATAATGGATAATGTCATATTTTCTCGAAAAAGGATTAAAAATATGGTCAAATGGAGAAAAAATCAACGCAAAAGGATAAATAATCACGAAGTTATAAGAGTTCAAAGTATTAAGAAGAGGTATGTTCTGTCCCTTTTTCGCAAAACGCAAATTCATATGAAACGATGACGTTCGCAGCTTGTGACGTCACTAGAAGACGGCAACGTGCCGTGCCCCATCGTGTTCGGCGCCGCCATCGACGCGCGGCTCGCTCTGCGGCAGCTTCGCATATTGTGACGTCACACACTGTTTGCGTTTTCTCTCTCTAAGAAGCAATATTAAAACGGTTGTAGCTTCGTAAATCGTAATTCTTTGAGATATCTGAATGGGATTTTCGTCAGTAGGCATATTTTTGTTGTCTACTTTCCTTTGGAGTATTAATAATAATTTTCGAGTCGAACCTCTATTGCAAAAGCAGAGTTGTAAGGTGACTGTAACCCTCAAACTTTTCTCTCAATCGTTCGTTAATGTTAGCTTAATGTTCCTGGAAACCGCTTAATCCCGAGATTCAAACCCAGGACCATCAGTTTTGTAGGAAGGGTCACACCCACTATGCTAAACTGGTCGTCACTTCGTTCTTTCTCTCCTCGATTAACAACACACCTACCTACAATACACGCCACATAAGGTTGCGTCTGAAGTTAGCCTCGAGGTGCCTCCCGCACACCCCTCGAACCCCTGTGACACCTTTGGGACGCTGCCAACACCAGGGGCGCAAACTTTTATGTATTCAGGTCTTACTTTAGATCTACTAATTAGCGTATTTACCTTAATGTCATCAGGATCGCTGACCAAAATGTTTAAGTCTGGTCCAACCCATATGCGCAAAATGTCACCGTATTCTTGTATCAGGTTACCAATAAGATCTGCCAACTCTGTAACAATACTTTTTATTTAATTGTCACAATATGCTACGTGGGTATACAAACCCAACGCTGCCAGTGTAGTAGTAATTGTTGACTATACGTGAAGCTCTTTGTACGCAGAGGAAAACTACTTAGGGGGGGGGGGGGGGGTCACATGACTCGAACAAAAATCAGGGCTTTAAAGCCCAATATCTCGCAAACTAATCACTAATTTGTAAAATAGTTTAATGCAACACATTATTTAATTGTTATTATCGTTTCATATCAATTAAACGTGGAATTTACCACATGGTCAACTTTTAAACGATACCTATGATATTGAGAACAAATATTATGAAAATATAAAGCATCATCATCTGAAGCTAGGGTTTGCTATCCGGATATCCGCCAAATTTCAGTTCCGGATCTGACAGGCTCCTGTATCCGGATTTTTCGGATATTACGGATCCATAAAATACAACCATGAAAACCGAAAATACCGCGACAAAATGAAGTTTGTACCGAGTCCACGTTAAAAACGGAATGATATAATGTAGATCATTCTCAATCTCTATTTTTATTCGCCACTTCTTCATCCCAGATTCGATTATTTTTGTTTTTAATTTATTAGTCACAACATTGCGGAATTTGATGTCGAAAGTTGGCGTTGGTTCAAATCAGGGATCGGAAACCGGTATTTTTTGTATGGGAACGAAAACGTTATTTTTTCGTTCTTTGTTAATTATATCCATTCTAATTGGGCAATCTAATAATACGCAGTCGTTACCTCAAAACACATCTGAGTCTTAAATATGTGGTTATTTCGAGGTTCTTGCAAAAAACCGGTTCCGATCCCTGGTTTAAATGCACTGATCCACCGTAGGCACTAAGTTATCATATAGATCCAATATTACTTATACTATAATGTACCTACCTACTTACTAAAAACTTAGTTTAATTAGATGTTCCTAAAGAAATATTAAAGAAGTATATTTGACACATTGTATCTTTGATTTGACACAGTAAGTAAAAAGTAAATGCAGCAACAATACCTACGTTTTATAATTGTAATCAATTTTTAGTATTATGGTCTTGACTTATAATATGATCATGTAAAATAAGAATAGTGCGCTATATATAGTTTTTCACCGTTTTGCCATATCGAGACATACCTAGTCTTATTAGCCTAATGGAATGTCCCTTGCTAAACAAACACCTCTTCCCTTGATTTTCACAATTTCCGTGTTGGCTCTTCTTCCAATCGATTACTGAGTAAGGCGTCCGCGTCATCGTGTCATTTTATTTTACAACCCTATCGAATTAACTGTATACATAGAGCTCCAGGCACGGGAGTTAACGCGACCTGGTTGTAGTTATTCAAGTGACAGCGAAAGCTGAAAAGTGACTAAACTAACTTTGCGTTGGTTTGTAGTCGTAAGTTAAAAGTTGAAACAAAATAAAGTTGTATACCCCTTATGACCTCGGCAGTGCGTTATCTATTTGAAATCTTTCAGGTATATAAATACGGTGGTATAGCAGTTTTTAGTTTTTTCTTAGTTTGACCTTACAATTTCTACTTTATACCAAAAAAACATCGTGGATCCGTTTTATCCGAAAAATCCGGATATCCGGATCCGTTCGATTTAAATATCCGAAATATCCGGATCCGAAATATTGGCGGATCTTGCAAACCCTATCTGAAGCCCAGCCCCCCTATTCTGTAACTTGTTTTAGGCTCACCTCAACACTGACTGCGATGCATAGTAACTAAGCGTAAGTAGAGGTCTTGTTTCGTGACGGGTGACCGGCGGGGTGAGCCGCATTAGCGCGTAGCGAATAACAGCCCAGGACAAGACTTGTCCGTTGTGTGACGTTGTCAGCTTCATGTTTTTTTTTCCATTCTATTTGTTCTCAGTATCATATCGTTTGACTTGTAACGCGTTAAAAAAAAAACAAGTTTTTTTACCAATTACCTTCAGGAGGCACCATTAATTGCCATGCATTTCCCAGGATCGGTATGGCAGGTGGGCCCGGAAGTTTTTCGGAGATATCCAGCAATTTCCTGTTTTTCGTTCGCCATCTCATCCAGAAAAGTAAAATCGCTGTCACCAGTACGAGTAGTAAAATGAACCACACCATTCTGGAACAGACGCCAATAGCTTTTTTATACTTTCTAGGCTATTCAACTGTCGTGGACCTAAATAATGTTGTAATATGTAAGTAATCAATATAAAATATATTTATGTTTAAATAACGAATAAACATTAGACAACTAAATTGTATTTATAATTCATCTACACCTATAATAAAGAGGAAAGATTTGATTGTTTATGTGTTTGTATTGTACCTATAGGCTGACGTCACGATCTGCAAGCGTTTTCTTTCTCTAACAAGCAACATTAAAACGTTTGTAGCTTCATAATTTTTTGAGATATTTGAATGCGATTTTCGTCATAAGCATATTTTTTGCCTTCTTACATTTTAAGTAATAATCTAATAATACATTTTGAGTCTACACCCCTATTGACTCAGTTTCTGTGTGCCACTTTGGGAGCGCTTATAACCTCTCTGCCTCTGTTTTATATTCTTCCTTGCGTCCTGTTCCTCATTGCTGAGGGGTCGTGAGTCCCCAATGTGAAGTTAGTTTTTTCCGCACGATGTCTCTCCATCTGTCCCGGTCCTTGGCAGCATGGAGTGCTTCATGCATGTTGGTATCCGGTGTCGAGCGTATTTGATCGGCCCATCTAGTATGGACTCCTCCCTCTTGGTCGTTTGCCATTAGGGATTGCAATCCAGCAGCGTTTTCAATCAAGCTGGGTTTTTGCTAGATCGGTATTAATCCAGCTGGATCCAGCGCCGATCCAGCAGTTTACCGGTTTTACAGGTAAAAAACACGTGGTGCAATTTTACGGATTCTAATAATTAAAATTTAAATAACCAGACAAAGCAAGGATAACAAGGCGTAGTTTTTAAATTATAAGATTTATAAGCATATATTAAAAATCAACAAAACTTTACTTATGCTCGACTTAGCGGCGGCACTCCCGAGCCCAATGATAGAAAGTAGGTAAGTTCAAATCTCATAATAACATGATACAAGACGGTACAAAAAAATAAAATTGCCCCAATAACTTGTGTGCAATTATTCGCCATCACCGTTGTCAGTATTTAATGTATACAATTTAAAATTTACTTACACAATTTATTTTCTTATCGACATTTGTATTAAGTACGTAATTACAAAAATGTATAATTTTCATCAAAATATGTAGTGCTGATTGTTTTCGACTGTAAAAGATACCTACTCGTAGGTACTGTAATGTTTCTATGACATTTATTTATTGTCATATATGTATTATGTAGGTAACTACACTTGTATAGTCTTTCTTATAGTTAAGTTATTTATGTTCTGTTTTCACTTACTCAAATCATATCTTTTTTTTCATCGTTTCCATCACCCAAAGGTTGTCCGGAAGAGATCGCTTTTGAGCGATAAGACCGCTTGTTGTCTACCATTGTTTATGTTTAATTTACCTCTATTTTTACTTTTATCTACTATTTCTGGTGAGCAATAAAGAATATTTTTATTGTATTGTATCGAGATTTATATTACTACTAGATACTTATTGCCCGCGACTTCGTCAGTGTAGAACTTGATTGCTATTAAATTATTGTGGGTAGTATCGCCGACCCAAACAAAGTTCTACCATCTTAAGGGATGATTTCTGATATAAAAACTATCCTATATCCTTCCAAGGGTCTCAAATTATCTGTACGAAAAATTCCATCTAAATCCGTTCACGGATTAAGCGTAAAAGGTAACAGTGCGATAAGTTCATTAGTTTAAATTGCAAAATTTCAATTGTAAACTCCGTTTTTACAAATATAATATCTTAAGAATCATCAACAGACGTTTCTGCTTAAATTGTATATTTTTGCATAATGTAGGTACCTATTAAGGAAAGCTACATTACTGGAACTGTTTGCTTAAATCAGTCCAGTAGTTTTACTCACGTTAGTTCGGGCTATTTGTATAGTTTTGAAAGCAAACTTATCTAATGCTAAAAGACGGAGAACTTTCCATCTCCTTCCTCCGTCCCCATTTAACGGTTAGAGAATAAATTATTTTGATTAAGCCCCTTTACCCCCTTATTTCGCAAATAGATCTACATATTATAAAAGAAACCTTCCTGCTTTCATGTTTCTAGCCACAGTTTAATAGTTGAATTAGGAAAATATCCCTTATCAATGTTTTTGACTGTACATTAGGAGCTTGTGGCCAAAGTTTTACACGTCTAACTCTAAAAACGACATGATTCCCATACAAACTTTCTATTCTTTTATAACCCTCTTAGGGGAAGAATGTTTGAAACATCGCTTATCACTTGCTTTGCTTTTGAGTAAGATACCTTCAAACAAAGATTCAAGTCTATAACTTTCCAAATGAACGATTTCTATACAACGGTTCGACCCCTATTTCACCCCCTTAAGGATTGAATTTCGTAAAATCCTTTCTTAGTACACGTCCACGTACTGGAAAGTACATATATTCCAAATTTAATGCTTATAACTTTAGCGGTTTAGGAAATCACACATTACTTATGTGAACTTTCAACCCCTATCTTAACCCCTTCAAGGGATGAATTAGAAAAAAAACCCTTATCAATGTATTTGACTGTACAATAGGAGTTTGTGATCGAAGTTTTAAGTAAGTAAGTGTTTTATTTGTAAACTTAGGTACCTAATTACAGATGTCGTATTTTTTACAGATTCACTATGTTTTGCCAACAGGCGTACATAAACTTTGAATTTAATAATAAAGTACCTTATAGCTACTATCATGCATACTAAATTCAGGTGCCCTTATAAAAATTATAATTCTATAGTAAAGTCAGTAATGGTAGTTAAACAATCTTTTTTTAAAAAAATAAAATAGATTATAGATGAAAAATGATAAAAATTATAAGACATAAAAAGATAAAAAAAAAAAATAATATAATATAATTAAGTGAATCAAAGAAATGTCAATTTATTTTATCATTAATATAATCTGAAATGGAATAATAACATTTAGGTATGTATTAATAATGTCATTAATTTATTTTTTAATTCCAATATATTTAATGACTTCAGGTTAAAGGGTAAGTGGTTATAAATTTTACTGGCCAGACAATACACACTTTTTTGCCTTAATGCGGTCTTTGCAGGAACTATGCAAAGATTTAAAGTATGTTTCTTTCTCAAGTTTCTATTAGAGATATCACTGTGCCTTTTTAATAAGCTCGTATTGTTTTGTCCGACTGTCTTGAGGTTCACACAGGACGTTTTCAGGTATGGGGACCTTATCAACATACACTTGGTCTTTGAAATATGTATAGGATTATGCCATTATCGTGCGACCACTCAAGTATCTTATTAAAATCCGCCTGCAGCCGGCACTGTATGACCGCGACGTCCCGGTCGGCGTACATCAGGCACGTGTCGTCCGCATACATGTACACGGAGCAGTGCTCGACAACGTTGCTGATGCTGTTCACGTGCATGATGTACCCGACCGGCCCGTACACGGACCCAGTCGGTACCCCATATTTTATGTTAGCTTCGTCACCCATTTCACCATCGATCTCGCATCGTTGCAATAGGGATTGGAAAGTGGTCTGTTATGTGGTCGTGTACACCGTACACAATCGACCGAGCGAGCGAAGCGTCTATGCTTCAGCATGGACGAAAAAACGTTTTTCCTCATGTCTGGATGTTTGGATTTCCCCCTGTTCTCGCCTAGAGCTCGCATTTCTCAACAGATTCTTATGAAATTTTGTGAGTAGGTTCGGTAAGTAGATATACAGAATTTTTATGTCGTCAGTTTTTTGAAATTTTGAAAAATGGCGGCGATATGGGTTGAAAACGTAAAAAAATACAAAAGAGGGGTCAGCGTTGACCACTAACTTGGTACAAATTTTATGTTCCGTCCACTGTATCTTGAACTCTGATATAATGATGGTTTCCTATGTTCGAATTTCAAATAAATAATCTCTAAAGCAAAAAAAAATTTGCGTTCCATTTTTAAATTTCGAATATCTCAAAACTTTGTAGTGTTTATATTATTTGAATTTATCTAGATAAATGATTTTGGCTTTTCTAGAAGGACTTTGGTGCTTACTGATGGTTGGAATATTTAAAATATTCAGGGAACAGAGGTAACGTAATTTGGTTACTTATCTGCTTAACAAAATGAATTTCATAGCAAAACGAGGGAAATTTAGTCAATTTTCTAACGTTTTCTGCCAACCCCAGCAGCAATGTTTCGGGATGGAGATAATACATTACAGAATGAGGCGTTGATGGCCTTATGAGAGGCCTTTACCGACGCAGATGGAGGTGGCTTTACTTTTAGTGAGTATGGGGGCCAGACCTAATTCTGGAACCCTTTCCTTTTTTTCGTTTAACCAGAATCAGGAATGAAACTTCTTTTTCTACGAATTGAAGAGGAAAAGAGACTAAGCAGATTGGCGGAACAAACCAATCGAGACTATTGACCGAAGCCGGTCCGTTCCAGCTTGGCCCAAAATCCATCTTTCGTATGTTTGGATGTCCGAATGTCTCGCAGTTCTTGCCTACAGGCTGCAGTTCTTCACCGATTTTCGTGAAATTTTGTAAGCAGGTTCAATAATTTATAGGTACAACTATTTCTTTTTGTCACATCAATTTTAGATTTTTTTTCAAATGGCTACGATTTTCACACATTATTATAACAAAATCGGAAAAAAGGTGTTTATTTAATTAGGTACCTCGACATTTCGACGTTTTTTTGATAATAGCCACGATTCAACCGTTTTGAAACAAACCCGCGAGATCTACAGCTCACAGAGTCACTAGTAATTCATTTAACTAAATAACTACTTAATTACGTGAAAACAAACCTATTTAGTGGTAGACAAACGTCAAACAATATTCAAATCCGAACAAAAGTTGAAACTTAGTAAAATGTTTACGGTGACAGCAATTGATTAAATGTGTTCATTATGAGATGTTTAGGTAGTAGTTATAAGGATTCAAAATACTTACATTTTACAAAACAAACAATTCGGCAGTGGAAGACACTTATTTAGTGAGCGAAATTAGTGTAATGGCTTAATGGCTACCTGCTGCCTTGTATTTATACAACTTTCGGGCGTTGCGGTTCGGGTCAGTGCGGGGTAACAACTCTGACGGCACGCGCCAATGGCAGACCGGCAACGTCGCTTTAGCCATGGGCTGAACGCGGGAACGTGTAAACACAATGATTTTTATACGTTTTTAACAGATTTCAAAAAAAGGAAGAGGTTCTCAATTCGGCTGTATTTTTTTTTCTTTTTTTTCAATGTTTGTTGCCTCAGAACTCCGTCATTGATGAGCCGATTCCTAATTTTTTTTATTTTTTGTAAGTATATGCTTCCAGGTGGGTCCCATTTTTTCCAAAAATTCAGTTGGATCATGGAATCCTTGAGGAATTGAGGGAATTCCTCAATTATATTAGGCACGCGTGTAGTGATTTTGGTATTTTCTATTATAACTCGTGTATTTACACCTGGAAATCATAATTTGGTGGAGTGGAATTGATGATGAAGATATGACTTATGGAATTCCTCAATTAGGTACTTAAAAGTACAAAAGTACGTCACAGATTCTGATAAGATTCCGTTGAAATAGCAACTAATGAAATGCCAAAGGTGATCCTTGTGGAATCGACGGAAGTCCTCAAATATTATCGGGCCACATACAGCGATTGGGTTTTTTTCTCTGATAATCAACGCATTCGCTCTCGGAAATCAGTTCATGTGGTAAATTGGAAAATAATTGAAGTCCAGCGCCGCCTGCTGGTAGATTTCATGTATGTATGAGTGCATAAACAACATACTAATATCGAAAACAGAGCTTTTTTGGACCATTTTTAAATAAATCATAAAAAAAACATAAAAACTTGTGCAAATGTATAGATAAAGAATTGAGAACCGAAAAGTGTTTAGCCCAACCATATATATATAGTTTTGACGGAGGAATATCAACTCAAAACCCGTCAAAACTACCCAAAAAGCGCGGTATGGGAAGTGTGACAAGTTTCTATGGACTAACAGCTACCGGCGCCATATTTAACGATGATCGGTCTGCAATCGTAGTTGGTGCAACCCGCCCTTAAGAGTCCGCAGTAAACTCGATTCTCCATACAAACGTAGTTACGCTCTCATTTAAAAACTACGTGTCGGATTGTAACGAAACTTTGCATCTACAATGACATGAGGTATATCTATGTATGAAATTAGTTTATGTAGCCTCAAATACCGTAGCAAAAAAATACAGCGAATTTAAGTTTTTCATACAAAACTTGTTTTTGCTGTATTTCGTTTGTTTTATAAACTGGAACCATATAAACTAATTACAGACATAGATATACCTCATGTCATTGTATATGCAAAATTTCGTTACAATCTAACACGTAGTTTTAAAATGAGAGCGTAACTACGTTTGTATAGGAAGGTGAAATTCGGCCGAGCTTACTGCGGACTCTTAAGCTTTGACGTGGGAGATCTTTAAAGCGGTCTACTAATGGCAGCTTTTATATAACTTTGTAAAGCTCATGTCGTACCTACACCTACGCCATGCTTGGACGTTTGGACGCGCCTTAGTCTTGTCCGGACCATAGACCGTGATTTAGCCGGTGCTTATTATTACGGATTTACCTATCGTCACTAGCGCTTAATCGTAATACATCCAGGACACATGAATGCGCTGGATCCAGCAATTGCAATCCCTATTTGCCACTCACCTTGCCAGTAACCATCAGCTGCTCCAGGTTGTTTCCTTCTTACCGGGTGGTTTAAATTACATCATTGTTATTAAGTGCATTAAGTTTAGCCCCTCCTAGTACCTAACTAAATGTTGGATACGTTTGCCTGAATGACGATTGATGACACGTTGACTTCAAGCCCCGAGACTACAACGCTTGTTGACGTTGGGCCTAGTAGGATTCTCCTAAGTTATGTGTGTGAAACAAGTGAATTGATTATCATATCGCGAGCTGAAGTCGCGAAACAGGGGCGCTGTGAGCTGTAGAACTCGCGAGACTGTCTTTTTGAATAATAATTGAAAACGATGAGAGAGTGGGCTGATATCCTGCGTAATTAAATCAAAGTATGATTTACCTTTTGTATACGTAGTTTTAATATTAAAACGGACATGTATTCACGTTACAATTCAGTTTATATGACAGCGACAAAAACTATAACACAAGAATGACATTGAATCCAAAAGAATGTAGAAAAACAGGATTCAAATTTGACATAATATTTCTCACTATACGAAGTTGGCAAAGAGTTCGCAACAATAATAATAAAAAAATGAAAATCTGGTTCAGTATGAATCGGTCAAAACCGTCACTTGCCGGAATATCCCCATTTCATATATTACCAACCTTTGTTTGACTCATACAGTAGGAAAATATGTGTCGATTATATTTCCTGAAATTGCAAATTGCTGCTGTATTTTTATTCTAGACATTTAAGCTGATTCGTTCTGTAAAGGCTAAATAGCACCATGTAAATTTACACGTCGTTATATTAATTAAAAAAAAGACGATGGTTTAATTAAAACTTCAACAAAAGGTTTATTCTTTAAATTATAAATAAACCTTAAGCGTGAGGAAGCAAATTTTGACCAACGTGACATAGAACATAAGTTGTTATTAAACTTAGATCATACCCTGTAAAATATTCGCAAAAAAAACACGATTGCTCTATGATATGCACGCACCAGTTCGTCCAGTCCAGGTCAAACATCTTCATGCTCCTTGGCTCACAAAGGAAATCAAGTCGCTCATTGAAAGGAAAAATCTTGCCAAAGCCAGGTACAAACATGACGCGTCAGATACGAACAAAGCCCGATTTCACAAGTTGCGCAACCGGTGCAGCACTGTTTGTGGTGACGCTCAAAGGCATCACATTCATAAGTCTTTTGAGAATGGTGACCCTGCTAAAGTGTGGAAATTTCACAAGTCACTTGGAGTTGGTAAATCTCAACATAATTCTTGTTCCATTAACGTCGACATTGATCTTCTGAATCAGCATTTTGCCTCTACAATCTTTAGTGGTCCTGCCAAGTCCAGGACCCTTGATTCTCTTTCATCTCTTCCAACTCCAGATTCAACTCCTTTTTTTCTTAATCGTTTCACCGACAGTGATGTTATAAAGAACATACTATCTATTACCTCAAATGCCGTTGGTGTCGATAGCATAAGTCGTAACATGATCCTTCCCCTCCTTGACCTCCTTACTCCTATAATTACCAGCATCCTCAATGCTTCTATTACGTCAAGTATATTTCTTTCGACATGGAAGAATGCTGATATTATTCCTCTACCAAAGAAGTCCAATTCTTCCACTTTCTCAGAGTATCGACCTATTTCCATTCTTCCTTTCCTTTCTAAAGTTGTTTTTCCTTTTTAAAGTTTCCAGCAACTTAATCCTTTTCAGTCTGGCTTCCGTTTGGGTCATAGTACGGCTTCTGCTCTCGTTAAAATTACGCATGACATACGGTCAGGTATGAATGATTAGAAGTTGACAGTGTTAACGTTTCTTGACTTTAGTAACGCGTTCAACACTGTTGACTTTGATCTCATGTTGGCGATACTGCGTTTTTATAACATAATATATCTCCTGCGGTAATTGTATGGTTTCATAGCTATTTAACCGGTCGTCGGCAGCGTATAAAGGTGGATACTTCCCGCTCCTCATGAGGACACACCATGGTGTAGCACGTTAGACGGCGTTTCGCAGGGCAGCGTGTTATCTCCACTTTTATTTTCTATTTTCATAAATTCCATTACTCGTAATCTATGATCGTCATATCAGCTTTATGCCGATGATCTTCAAATTTATTCCCAGGCTCAGGTCAA
Organism: Epinotia bilunana; assembly: GCA_947049275.1. NCBI lineage: Eukaryota > Metazoa > Arthropoda > Insecta > Lepidoptera > Tortricidae > Epinotia > Epinotia bilunana. The sequence goes on along the minus strand of OX346271.1, from coordinate 7,542,781 downwards.
CGATCTGCCATTGGTCATCTCAGCTATGAATTCCGATCTAGTACGCATTTCAGACTGGAGTAGTAATTATGCTCTCAATTTTGACCCAGCAAAGACCCAGGCTATCATCATCGGTAGTGCTAAGATTATTTCTAGACTTGACTATGTTAGTCACCCACCGATTTTGTTTGAAGGCGTTTTGGTCCCGTACTCTCTGCAAGTTAAGAACCTTGGCGTTATTTTGGACCGCACTCTTTCGTGGATGCCACAGATGAACGAGGTTAGCAGGAAGATGTTTGCAGCTGTGGGTTCTATGAGAAAGCTTCGTAATTTCCTTCCCATTGCTACCAAAGTTGCTCTTGCTTATTTTTTTTTGTTTGTAAGTATTATGCTTCCAGGTGGGTCCCATTAAAAAAAAAAACAATTGGATGATGGGATCCATGAGGAATTGAGGGAACTCCTCATTATTGTATTTTCTATTATAACTCGTGTATTTACACCCTGAAGACCACAGATGACTTATGGAATTCCTCAATTATGTACTTAAAAGTACAAAAGTATATCACAGATTCTGATCAGATTCCGTTGAAATAGCAACTAATGAAGTGCCAAAGGTGATCCTTGTGGAATCGATGGAAGTCCTCAAATATTATCGGGTTACATACATCGATTGGGTTTTTTTCTCTAATAATCAATGCAATTACTCTCGGAAATCAGTTCATGTGGTAAATTGGAAAAGAAATGTGAAAATGTTCTCGTGGCTTGGCGGTGTACTAAATTGAAGTCGGTCTAAACTTTGTTTTTAAAGTAAATTATAGATTATAAGAATAAGAATAACTTTATTGTACCAACGACACTGTTACATAATAGAAAAGCGATATCCGGTGAGTCCCAAACTAGGCTGTATCTTGGAACTCATGGAGTTATGACGTACACTTATCTATAATTAGGTATAATTAGCTCCGTGACAGAAGTTGTGTTAAAAATATATATATATATCTCGTAATTTAATAAAAACAAGCAGGTAGGTAAGTGAGTTTGTGTGTGTGTACATGTATGTGAATGTGAGTTTGTCCTGTAAGTATATGTATGTGAGAGCGAGTAACATAGCTACTAAATAAGTAAGAGACTCCTAAATATACGGTCGTAGGAGACCTTCAGTATCATTATCATTATAAGAAAAGGTAGTAAACTCTCACATTCTCACCCATCTTTATTCTTTCTAACCCTGCAACTCCTCGCTACCTCAAGGAACGCTTTAAATTTATTTCTTCTGCTAGGTCTACTCAGAAGCTACTTCTGAGTGTTCCCCCATGAAACTGTAAATTTTACAACAATTCTTTTACTTTCCGAGCTGTTCGATTGCGGAATTCCTTGCCTAATGAAATTAAACGTGCTGTCTCGTCCCATTTTTAAAACTAGACTTAAGGATTACTATTTTTCTCTTCCGTAACTTGTCATTCCTACTTGGTGTCTGCTGTTTGTACATTTAGTTATTGTACTTATGTGTATGTAGGTTTACAAATATGTGTATTTATGTAAGTGTATAGTCTTTCTTATAGTTAAGTTTTTATATTTTGTTTTTTTTCTGTTTTCACCTACTCAAATCATATCTTTTTTTGCATCGTCTCCACCACCCATAGGTTGTCAGGAAGAGATCGGTTTTTAGCGATAAGACCGCCTGTTGTCAACCATTGTTTATTTTTAATTTACCTCTATTTTTCTATTATCTTCTGTCTGGTGAGCAATAAAGAATATTTGTATTGTATTGTATTGTATGATTTTAAAAAAATGATTTTACTGAGTAAATACAAATAAAGTATTTTCTCGTAATCAACAACGCTTCGCTCGCTCGTTCAATTAATACTAGCTTCTGCCCGCGACTCCGTCCGCGTGGAACTCGTTTATATCGTAGCTCCATACAAATTTTCACCCTCTATTTCACCTCTTTAAGGGATGATAATCGGGATAAAAACAAACTAATGTCCTTCTCTGGGGCTCAAACTATCTCTATACCTAATTTCATCTAAATTGGTTCAGCGGTTTAAACGTGAACTATTATGTAACGTGCTGATCTCTGTACCTACTGTACGTGCCTACAATTTCAAATTGATTCATCGGAAATCTGCTAAAAACTCATTTAAGGTCGTATTTTTCTGTGTGCACTTCCCTTTACCGCATGTTTTCAACATGGTACACAAAAAATACGTTGCATTTTAAAAAAAAACAATATCCATGTCAGAATATTAATAATACGACCGTCTTGCCCTCTTTGACCTTTCCTGAACGCAGACCTGTCTTCAATAACTATTGGTAAAATCAATTTGACCTCTAATATTAGAAATAAACGACCTCTACCTAATGACACCTCTAATATAATGAGAAGTACAGAAATACGAAGCAAAACAAAAAAACTGGCTGTGACAGACGGACAGTCTCCAAGTGATCGCATATGTGTTTCGTTGGACCAATTTTGGTACGGAACACTAATAGCAGATATTATTGACAGTATTTGTAAGTTAAAATGGAGATGGGCTGGGCACATCGCAAGGGCAAATGATGGACGCTGGAGTGAGCGAATAATGCATTGGTACCCAAGAGACGGAACCAGGACAAGAGGGAGATAGAGGCGCCGCTGAAGCGACGACATAGTGCAAGTTGCAGCCAAAAACTGGCAAAAACTGGCAAAGAAGTGCTACCGATCGCCAAGAACGGCATAATATCCAAACAAAACTAAATATTTATTTCATTTTATTTGATTTGCATGAAACAATTCAACTTAATGCATGCTCAATGTAGATGCAATCAAATAGTGTAATTAAATAATATAATTAGTTAAGTGAACAAGTTCCTTGACAATCCGGGGTTGATTGTCGGGACCGCCTCCCTGGTTTGCCTGCAGGTATTCAAGTATTTATTGCCTTGCCAGGTGTCTAGGGTATTCCAAATTTTTTGGTGTTCTACCTTGGTGTTTAGTCGCAGTGTGCTCCGCAGCCATGCAGAGGGTAGAGGGATCGTAGGTTCCGGTCCTACGGCTTCTGATTCTGAGCCTTCTCTAGCCATGCATCCGCTGCGTCGTTACCACATGAATTGCTGTGCCCTTTGATCCATTGCAGGGTTATGTCGCAGTTGGTACATACCTCCGATAGAATTTTGTGGCACTCGTGTATCAGCCCAGACGTTGTTGTGTGACCTTGCAGGGCTTGCAGTCCAGATCGACTGTGGGAAAGTATGCGGATGGGATATCCCCTTACCTCCCTGGAGGCGATTGCATGAGCGGCCACTCTACCTGGAAGACTGAGTTATGGATTCCTAATGGTGTCGAGATTCGTATGTTTAGGTCCTCCAAGAAAACTCCTGATCCGGTGCCTGACAAGCACAATTAAAGCAAGCATAGCACAATTTATGTATCATTAAGTATTGTATATTACAAGTCGGAGAGTGCACGTTCGCGGGCGCAACATCTCGACGCGCCAAGTGAGTCCTTTTTCAACAGTCCGAATCTGTTATCCCGTGCTTTACTATAAGCTCATTTCGTTAATGAGAGCATGTTCTAGTTGTACTATTTTGACACACCTAGAACGGATACATTGGTATAATATGTGCGTAGATAACAAAATACGATCAGACGAGTCGCAAGGTGTCGCTACATTATAGATTAGAAAACAATAAGTATTCCGCGCGTGTTCGCCCCCTGCTTTACTTTTTTCTTCATTTGACAATATTTTTTATCCTTTTTCAGGAAAATGCAGCATTATCGTTTATTTTATATGCTGTCTACACACCTATTGCACCAATTTGCCTCATTTTCGCGGCGTATAAACGTGTCTCAGCAGCATTTGTTCAACGTGTCTATCTCTTTTGATTACTACGACTCCACTATCTGTCTGTCTCTCTGTCCGTCTGTCACCAGGCTGTATCTCATGAACCGTGAATGTAGTTAGACATTTGAAATTTTCCAAGGCCAAGTGCGAGTCGGAGTGGGGCTCCCATGCAACAGACATGATTTTTTTTGCTGCTTTTATAGATAATGGTACGGAACCCTTCGTACGCGAGTCCAACTCGCACTTGGCCGGTATTTTATATAGCATAATTGCGTAATAACAGCAAAACCGGTATGGTTAGCTTACGAAAAGATGTGAACTTTGAAACTTTTACGAATATTCGCTACTTGCCGCTGCGTGTTGACAAAGATTTATAGACCAATGTTGAGTAAGGTGATACGTGTGGAGATTTCCAGTTATAATACCCCTGCTTTACTTTTTTCTTCATTTGACAATATTTTTTATCCTTTTTCAGGAAAATGCAGCATTATCGTTTATTTTATATGCTGTCTACACACCTATTGCACCAATTTGCCTCATTTTCGCGGCGTATAAACGTGTCTCAGCAGCATTTCTTCAACGTGTCTATCTCTTTTGATTACTACGACTCCACTGTCTGTCTGTCTCTCTGTCCGTCTGTCACCAGGCTGTATCTCATGAACCGTGAATGTAGTTAGACATTTGAAATTTTCACAGATGATGGTTTTGCTGTTGCCGCTGTAACAACAAATACTAAAAACCGGCCAAGTGCGAGTCGGAGTGGGGCTCCCATGCAACAGACATGATTTTTTTTGCTGCTTTTATAGATAATGGTACGGAACCCTTCGTGCGCGAGTCCAACTCGCACTTGGCCGGTATTTTATATAGCATAATTGCGTAATAATCGCAAAACCGGTATGGTTAGCTTACGAAAAGATGTGAACTTTGAAACTTTTACGAATATTCGCTACTTGCCGCTGCGTGTTGACAAAGATTTATAGACCAATGTTGAGTAAGGTGATACGTGTGGAGATTTCCACTTATAATAATTAATTACATAGGTAGGTACTCATCGATTATCTTTTTATTTATTTTATATTTATAAGTTACTTAATCGTGATCGTGTAAAGAGTGAGATTAAGGTAAGGTTTTGTTTTATGTTAATAATATTTATTCATTTGTTTGAGTAGCGCTATGTAAGGGCGTATTAGCAAAATAAGTAGGTAAGTACCTAATTTCAAAAAGTGATTATACAGTATCCTAAATTTATAATTCTATAGAAGGTTTAAGACATGAATTTACGGTAGCCTACTGGTTCAGGCATGCGGCTGTCAAGCGGCGGTCGTGGGTTCGAATCCCGGCTCGTACCAATGAGTTTTTGGAACTTATGTACTTACGGAATATTTACCGGTAGCTTTTCGGTGAAGGAAAACTTCGTGAGGAAACCGGTCTAATACGGTCTAGAGGGAAATCTAGCTGTCCCAAACTTCTACCATCTTAAGGGATGATTTTATGGATTAAAACTATCCTAAAGCCTTCCAAGGGTCTCAAATTATCTCCATGCCAATGTTCATGTAATTCCGTTCAGGGTTTTAGGCGTAAAAGGTTTATATTGCTAAACCTAAATTGAAATATCCGTTTTTAACAATATACATAGGTACTTTAAGTATTATCACACGTTTCTACTACTACTACTACTTAAATTGTTTGTTTTTCGTAATGTATTAAAGGATTTTTTTTATGTCTACTAAGCTACATTACCTACCGTTTTTTTTTTGCCTAAATCTGTTAAGTAGATTTAATTTTGAAAGTCAAATTATCTAATGCTAAAAGACGTAGTCCTTTTTATCTCCAGCCCCAGTCCCCATTTAACGGTGTTAGAGAATACATTATTTTGATAAGCCAAAATTAACTTCTTAAATTAACAAAATAATCCGCAGTTTTAATCTAACATTACCTTCTATTCGGTTTGTGAGCATCGCAGTTCTAACCTAACCTACTTTTCTGGTAGCTGTTCGGTTCTGTAAGGATCGCAGTTCTAACTTAACCTAACCTACTTTTCTGCGAGCAGTAAGATTATTTATACTGGATTAATGGTGTTACTGGTGGAACTAAAGAAAGAATAGGCACTGTTTCATGGTACAGATGACTTTACTCCAGGAAGCTAAAGAACAGACTACCACAAGACATAGACATAGACTGACAGATTCATAAAACAAAATACAAAAGTAACAAAAGTTTATAAAAAGGTAAAATGATTCCAAAGAGGTGCGTCGTGCACATTCCTCTCTTTTTCCAAAAGGGCAGCTTCACCAGCTTACGGAGGGGCCGCCGCATGATACCCATCAGTGTGCGAACATCAGCCACCTGGATTACGCCGTCGGGGCCCGGAAAGACTGCTGTTACTCGTCCCCGTGGCCAGGTGCCTCTAGGCGAGTTTGGATCTGCGATCAACACCACGTCGCCAACGGCCACCTCAGGAGCTACTCCACGCCCGCGTCTTGGGATGAGTGTTGGCAGGTATTCTTTGACCCATCTCTGCCAAAAATGGTCTGCCAATCGAACGGCCTTGCGCCAGCTGCTTCTCGAGGCAAAATCTGAGTCAGATAACGTGGCTGGTATCGGGCGGCCTGAAGACGCAGCAAGAAGAAAGTGCGTGGGAGTGAGCGCTTCTTCGCTGTTGTGATCCACGGTGACATGAGTGAGTGGGCGCGAGTTGACAAGCGCCTCAGCCTCTGCCAGAAGCGTGCGAAGCACCTCGTCTGTTGGGGCGCGTTCTATGAGTGTCACCTTGAGAGCCACTTTTACGCTCTTCACCAGTCTTTCCCAAGATCCGCCCATAAAAGGAGCGGCTGGTGGTATAAAACGCCAATAAATTTTCTCTGAAGCAGCGTACTGAGCTACGGCTTCGGCGTAGAGGCGTCGGAGTTCTCGGCTGGTGCCTACAAACGCAGCCCATTGTCTGACCAGATCTCTGCTGGCGTGCCTCGCCGGGCTATGAAGCGGCGGAGGCTCATTATCGCCGAGTCAGTCGACAAACTGTCAACCACTTCCAGATGGACGGCACGGACGACGAGGCAAGTGTAGAGGGCGACATATCTTTTCTCTCGTCTTCGGCCGATAGAGACTTGATGAAGTAATCGAGTCCCGTGAACGTAAACGGGCGTTTGTGGTGTCCCAAACGTGCCTCGGGTAAGTCTCCTGTAGGTGGCTGGAAGTTCACGGCTCGGCGAATGCGGCAAAACTGGCAGTTAAAGGCGACTGCGCGGACGGTACTTTTCAGGCTCAATAAGTGGTAATCTTGTCGGAGCTCATTCACCACCGTCTCTGTATTGGCGTGGGCGGCTTTTCTATGATGGTGCTCCACAAGCAAGCGCACTTCTGGGTGTCTTCCGTCCAGTACAATCGGACTTTTAGTTTCGTGACGTATGTGTGACGCTGCCTTAATGCGGCCGGACAATCGCATCAATCAATCTTCTCCAATGAGAACCGTCAGTGTGGACAGGCGACTGGAGCGTGGCAAGAGCTGAGCAGGACGACTATTGAGGTGCGTCATCTCGCTGGAAAATGCGCCCAACTGGGACTTGAGCAGGATGTGCGTCTCTGCTAGACGAATGTCAGTGGCGGTCAAATTTCTAGCTGACCCATGTGAAGACCTTGGAGTGGTAAACTTTTGCCATTGACTCGAAGGCTGAAACATAAAGGTACAAAGCCCTCCCTCTAATCGAACTAATTTATCTACACATAAGCCCCTTCGAGTTAGACTACGCATTCGCAGTAATGTTAGATACTTATGCGCAGTAGCAGTTGCACGCACCAGTCTGAGCCAAGAGCTGAAACGCCCAGGATCGGCTGAAACTGGCTCATGCTGGGCAACTTCATTAATAAGGTGAACTAACTCGGGACGCACTGCGTGTTTGCTCTCCTCTAAGCCTGAATACTCAGGTGCGCAGGGCTTACTGGGCCACTCCGAAGAGAGCAAAAATTCAGGACCCGATATCCAGCGTGATTCAGGAGACAACGTGACGCGCTTGATGCGAGTTGCATCGTCCGCAACGTTTAAATGACTTGGCAACCAGCGCCATTCCTTCACGTCAGTTATCTCTACAATCTCGCCTACTCTATGTAACACAAACGACTTGAAAAGACGCGCCTCGCTTCGGAGCCAACCCAAAACCGTCATAGAGTCGCACCAGAATATGCGTTTGACAGGTTTGAGTCTGTGAGCTTCACAGATGGTGGCGGCGAGGCGAGCTGCAACCAAAGCTCCTTGAAGCTCCTAACGATTTATGGAAATTGGCTTTAGAGGAGCTACGCGAACCTTACTACATATAAGCGCCAGCTTCACGTCACCATTTTCCATGATAAAACGCCAATATGCGACTGCAGAAAAGGCAGACTCGCTTGCGTCACATAAAACGTGAAGCTCGCCCTTATCTACTTTTAACTCGCCAGGACAGTAGCAGCGTGGGATCTGCAATCGGGAAGCGGCAAATAAATCTTCAAACCAATGTCTCCACGCCGCACTGTCATTCTGCGAGAGCTCCTCGTCCCAGTCGAGACCCTTACGCCATGCATTCTGGAACATAATTCGGCCTGTCACTACTATTGGCGCTAGAATTCCGAGTGGGTCGAATACCCGCATGACGTGAGCCAGCACTTCGCGCTTAGTAAACTTATTTGGCAACGCACCATTTTTGCTTATTCCTGTGTTAAAACCAATTGTATCGGCGACGGGTTGCCAAATAAGCCCAAGAGTGCGCACGGGCGTGGCGAGGCGGCCAAGGTCAACATCTACATCGTGACTAGCTACAGGGACCTCAACCAAGCTCTCCTTTGGCAAAAGTGCTAGAGCAGAGGGTTCGTTTGAGGCCCATGCACGCATTTCGAAGCCAGCATGTCGATGGATACGGTGAATTTCTACGGCAAGTTTAGCAGCTTCATCGATTGAGTCTAGGCTCACTATACAATCATCCATATAGTGATCGACAATGATGGCACGAGCCGCGGCTGGATAGCGATCTTGCCACTCCACTGCGTTTTTATTTTTAATGTAAATGGCAGTGAAGGGACTAGACGCGGCCCCGAAAATCATTGATGACATGCGGTATGTCTTAATCGGGTCTTTAGGGTCGTCGCGCCACAAAAATATTTGCGCATCACGATCCTCCACGCGAATTTTCACTTGAGGAAACATCTCGCGTATGTCTCCCGTCAGGGCGACTTTGCCTTCCCTAAAACGCATAAGAATTCCGAACAGGGGCTGCAAAAGGTCAGGACCGGTTAGTAGAAGCGAGTTCAGTGAAAACCCTTGACTTTTCGCAGCAGCATCATGGACTACTCTTAATTTATTCGGCTTATTCGGATTGGTTACTCCGAAATGTGGCAGAATCCAGACAGGCGATTTGGCAGTATGCACTTCCGTGCACAATTCGGCGTAACCCTTCCGAATCATGTCGTGTATGTTTTGACGGTATCGCGTTGCATAGTTAGAGTCCCTGCACATATTTTTTTCTAGATTAAGAAACAAGCTTAGAACTGTCAGGCACGAATAAATTGTCAATTTTCCAAAGAAGCCCAACTTCATAACGACCGCTCGGTAGGCGTCGTGCCGTGCGTTCAAGAATTTGGACAGCTCGTTCGTCGTCGGTGCTGCGCGCTTCGCGTTTAGAAATGCCAATCGAATCTATACTGTATTGCTTACGAATTAACTGTTCTAACACCGCGCGATCACTAACATCTACGACCGCTCACGGGCTCACTAACCGTGGAATGGTTGACAGTGTCAACAGGCGCCGTCTTGCTACAGCCAAAACCCACCCTAAGGCGGTATGAATCGCAACCGGTTATGTCCTAGAACCCTTACGTGTGGCCCTAGACATAGTAAGTAGGGCTCGCGGTCGTGTCCGGGTTTCGTGTATTCGTGTCGGGTACCCGTGCCCGTGTAACACGCCCGCGGGTTTAAGCGACCGGTCCGAACGGATCCGTGTAATTAGCTAATTGATAACCCGTGCGCTAATTACACGCGGGTAGTACTACCCGTCCTTGAGGTGTGAAGCTAGGAACTATCCCGTAGTTCTAAGAATGCACATACAAGTACTAAATGAGTGTTCGTAGATTTGCAATTATAACATCTTTTTTTGCGAATAAAAATAGCAGATTAATAAATGTAACAAATTATAACAAAGTACGTAAAGTTCGCTTTCTCAAATTCAGATTTAAATAAAAGTAAGTACGAATCCATAGTGTTATAAATGAGAAAGTGGGTCTGTCTGTCTGTGTCTCTGCTACCCTTTCACGCTTAAACTGCTGAACCGATTTAGATAAAATTTGGTATAGAGATTTGAGTCTGGGGGAGGGACATAGGATATAAACGAGTTCCACGCGGACGGAGTCGCGGGCAGAAGCTAGTTAGTTTTATCCCATAAAAAAACATTCTATGTAAAAAAGAGGCCAAGTCTCGAAACTCTTTCACCTTAAAAAGTTGTGAGATAAATATAAATATAATATAAGTATATTAGGAGACAATCTTACACAAATCGACCAAGTCCCAAACTGAGCAAATTTTGTACTATGGGTACTAGACGACGATAAAGATACTTATATAGATAAATAAATACTTAAATACATAGAAAACATCATCAGGAACAAATATTCGTGCTTATCACACAAATAAATGCCTTTACCGGGATTAGAACCCGAGACCTCTTGCTTCGTAGGCAGCGTCACTACCAACTAGGCTAAAGAAAGAAAGAAAGAAAGAAAGAAAGATACATTTATTCACAAACACACAGGACACACGTGTTAAACAATAAAATAATCAAAAAACAGAAAACAGATAAAACATGAAACAAGTGTGTCTCTGCGGCAGTGAACCGGAGACTGGCTCAGCATTATGCTGAGGTGTCAGACACCTGCAGCGCTGATTTTCAGCCAGCACCGTCAGTGACTCACGGAAACGTCGTACAAATGTAATAAATAAACTACGTACAGTATTGGGACAGGCGAAAGAGAAATAAACATAAGTAAAAAGTGAGATAATACATGTACACACTACCTAGATGCAGCTTCAATAAAATATTTATATTTACAGTACACATTAAAAACAAAAACTAGATAAGAAATTGGCATATTTATTGCTGTCACAGTGCTGGGGATTAGGATTTTGATTTCTGGAGCGTCAACAAATAGCCTTTAAGCATACGCTTAAAGGTGTATCTGCTAAGCGCCCTTTGGATAGGAGGAGGGATATCATTCCAGCACTTAGACGCCGCAAACTTGAAACTACCTCTGAACGCAGCGGTTCGGTGCATAGGTATAATGGCCATTGCCTTAAACCTGCGCGCACTTTTGGACCATACCAGTTTATGAAAAAGGTAGGTGGGGGTTTCCTGTTTTACCACCCCGAACAGCAGAGTGGCCAGGTGCAGGCGCCGGCGTGCAGGCATGTTAAGCAAGTTAGCGGCGTTCAAGTATGGAGTGATGTGGGATCGGGGAGGGACTTTGAAACAAAAACGAGCACATGCGTTCTGCACTCGTTGTATGAGCCTCTTGGAACGACCAGTAATGCACCCATCATACACGACATCACAATAGTTTAACCTAGATAATACAAGTGATTCACATAGGTCAACACGCAAATCGACACTAAGGTAATCTCGTATATTATATAGAACTTTAAGGCGATAGAAGCAGTTACTCACAACATTAAGTATGTGGTTCTCAAAGCGCAGATTCCCGTCCATTAGAAGGCCGAGGTTGGTTGCTTCTACCACCCGTTCTATTGGTTCGCCCATGACGGCGACATTCCCGGAAGTTAGAGCTTCAAGGTTATTAAGGGTATTACGGATTTGATGTTTTGAGCCAAAAACCACATATTTCGACTTGCTAGGATTAAGAACTAAACAGTTCTTGTCCGACCAAGAGGAAATACGGTCAAGGTCAGCATTTATCATGTTTATGGCAGCAGATGTGTCTGACGGCGAGCTAGAAAAGTAAAGTTGCACGTCATCCGCGTACAGGTGATACTTACAGCTCTCTATACTGTTAGTGATGTCAGCGCTATACAGTATAAAGAGCAGAGGCCCGAGTATCGAACCCTGCGGTACTCCTCTTGTCACAGGACAAACAGAGGACCGCAGAGCACTACCATCCACCCTACGCAACGCAACTGTCTGCGCACGGCCAGACAAATAGCTACTGAACCATTTTGTAGCAGTGACATCAAACCCGTAATAAGACATCTTGGATAATAGTAGGGGCACGCTAATGCAGTCGAAGGCCCTGGAGAAATCTAAAAGAACTAAAAAGGTACTTTTACCAGCATCGCGAGCCTGTAGGATGTTATCGACTACGTCGAGCAACGCAGTAGCTGTCGATCGACCCTTGCGAAAACCGGACTGCAGTTCAGGGAGTATGCTGTTTTTCTCCAGGTAATCGGACAGCTGTTCGCAAACTACCCGTTCTATTATCTTTGATGCACAAGGAAGGATACTTATAGGCCGCAGTTGAGACATTTCAGTGGGATTCGGTTTTTTTGGTAACGGGGTCACCTGAGCGATATTCCAGTCAGCTGGGAAAGTCATTGTCAGAATGCTCATATTAATATTGTAAGTCAATACGTCTGTAGTTCTCGGTAGTGTCAGAAGTAACATGTCAATATCAATTGAGTCGAGTCCTTTTGCTGTAGTTTTTATTGACATCATGAGTTTTGTGACGACAGTAGCAGTGGTAGGAGAAAGCGTGAATGTTTTGTCGTTATGTCTATTGAATTCAAAAAAAGTTAAGTCCGATAAAGTGACTTCCTGTGTCCCAGGAATATTAAGAAAATGACGGTTTATCAAGTCAGGGTCATCAAATTGTGTAAGGTCAGTCTGCGTCTGTGAATCTGGAAGAACAGTGCGCTTTAAGTTTTTCCAAAGAGTCTTCGAGTCAGTGATGTCATTAACATGATGCGTGAAGAAGGCACGTTTCTCGTTATATATGGCTTCGATCACAAGGTGCCTCAGGTCGAGATAATACCTCTTGTGAACATCGCTCCCAGTTCGTTTGAAACGAGTGTGAGCCTCGTTTCTGAGCCGCATCATGAGCCGAACGGTGCTCGTGAGCCATGGTTTAAGTGCCTCCTTCACCACTATCGTCTTTTCCGGCGCGTGTCTGTCAAAAAGTCCCAGTAGCAGTGAGTTAAATAGTCTAACCATGTCATTTACGTCGTTAAGTAATAAAATTTGTTCCCAGTTTATGGCGTCAAGGTCATTGTTCAATACAGTTAAGTTAATGTCTTTCAGTGGTCTATAAGTAATACGCCTAGGCGTCGGTTTCCGCTTTTTAATGTCAAACTCGGCTGTGATGAATGCATGTCTCCCTAGGTCCGGGATATGCTGCACGTCCACAGACACAACACGAGCGTCGGAGCAAATAAGGTCTATAGTTGTCTGGCTATGTTCCGTAAAGTGAGTCGGGTCGCGTACATGTTGTCAGGCCAATCGTTGTCAGAAATTGTGTCAAACATCTAAATTTTCGGTCGTTCTTGTCCGTATAATTAATATTAAAGTCACCCAGTAAAATCAGTCGGTCGTATTTAACAAAAGAAGTTATTTAGTCAGTAATGGCATCAAAAAAAGTGTCAACATCAAGCCGCGGTGGCCGATATGCGGTCCCAATGATTAAATGTTTGCTGTTAATTATTGTTTTTAACCACATTTGTTCTACGAGCGCAGCGGGAGGATGTGGTAGTGTGCGCGCGTTGAGGCCCCGGCGCAGGAAAAATCCGACGCCCCCACCCCGTCCTCCACATATTGTCAGTTATAGTCGCAATCAGCTCATCGTGTCCCGTACCAAGGGAACCAGCATTAAATAATCCAACTTTCAAATTATTAAACCGCGACATCATAAAAACGAGTAAAAAAGTTAAAAGAACAATAGCAAATGAATGACTGCATACAGGTAAGTGACTCAGTGCATGAAGATAAAAGTAAATAGCAAGTGCAGCACAAAGTGGTAAATAAAGATTGATAGTGTAGACCGATAACATATATATACATACATAAACTATAAACGGACATATTTATATAAAGTGATCGCTTCCAGGTTGAATCACGCAACGGTACGAGACATATTTGTCGGTCCACTCCCGCGACAAGACGTAACAATGACAAAACAAGTATACAGGCCAGAACAAAACGGTAAGAACGGTATTTTTTAACAACTATACAATTTGTATAAAACGAGTTACAAACAAAGAACAATAACGAAATATTTAATTGCAGGACTTTACAAGAACACAAACAAAAACAACTAAGGACCGGTTTGGACTTCGGCTGGCAAAAAAATGTGCAGATCGGATAACCGGCGCATGCGATGAGTCGGCTGACCCTCAGATCTGCGGGCGAGGATCCTGCCGTCGCGGGTCCACACGAAGCGCCAGGCGGCGGTGCGCGCGACCTCACGGGCCCGCTGGAACAGCTGTCGGTTGGCGCTAGTCAGCCGCTCGTTCACATAGAACCGCTGCGGCGCGCCGGCCAGGCCCAGGCCTTCGGTGGTGGCGCCGCGGCGTGTGCGCGCGCCCCGCAGCAGCTCGTCCTTGACGGCGCGGCGCGCCAGGCGCAGCACGAGGGCCCGCTGGCGGCCCGCCTCGCGCGTCCGCCCGGCACGATGCACCGACACCACGTCACGCACGTCCAGCTCCACGCCCAGTTTCGCGCAGATCCGCGTGGCTAGGCCAGCTGCACTCTCACCGGGGTCCTCAGGGACATTCGTCACCTGGATGTCGTTGGTCAGAAGCTCCTGGTCTCTGTCGTTCAGCTCCATTTGAAGGGTCGCAACGGCTTCTTCGAGGACTCGGGTAGCAGCTGACGCAGCCCCATCTATGACCTGCTTTTCAATAGCGTCGACGCGGCCCTCCAAACGATCCATCCTTTCGCTAAACACGGACAGGTGAGCTCGCAAGTCCTGGAACTCGTCGGCGAAATTCTTCAGCTCCTGTCTGATGGTGAAGAACTCCACGCCGATGAACCGCTTCAGGTCAATAAGCGCACTAGCCATGTCATCCCCGTCGAAGGATGCCGGAGAGCAGGGCATTTCCGTGTCCGCGCTTAGCGGGTCCGCAGAGGAGGCAAGCAGTGCGGTGGCAGGCTGGGTGATGGTGGCCTGAGCGGAGGCGGGCCGAGCGGCAGCAGCGGGTTGGTCGGTGGCGAGCGGAGCGGCGGCTGGCGGAGCTGAAGAGGAGGTTTGACCCGGCAGGCCTTTAACGGGCGTGTCGGTGCGGTTGTCTCTCGGTTGGAACCTCTGGCAATCGGGACAGACCCAGCCCTTGGGGATCACTGCTCCAGCCGAGACACCCACACAAGCACCGTGGTACTGGCAGCTGCATTTTGGGCATGATACGTTGCCAGTGCGCCCAATAAATTTAGCACAAGCCCCACACTTTTTCATTGTTTTGTGTTGTTTTTGTTTTTTTTTTATCACTGTGGGTAGATGTCACAGCACTCGACAGTATGTAACTTTTTTGGTCACTTTTCGGCCTAATCACTGCACCCTTAATTACGCAAATAATAATTGTCAATATTTACACTAAAGCGCATTTAATAAATGTATTTGCAAAGCAAATAACCACTAGTTTTATTTTATATGGACGGTGGCGATCGTTGAAGATCGTTGATGGATAAAGCGGTCATTGACTTTGATATTTCGTAGTACCAAGTCTCAGGTATTCTTATTATTCTTTATTTGCTAGCTAAATAAAATTCTACTACTTGGCAATCACACAAATTTACTGCATTTATGGATTTTGGCACACCTAAAACTATGCAGTATTGTGTGATTGCCAAGTCACACGGTGGAAGAGTTTCGAGACGGCCTCTTTTTTACATGGAATGTTTTTTATGGGATCTCACTTCTTTTTGTAGGTTATTGTGTTATCAATACATACAAATTATGATTGCAGTCTCATTCTTGCTTTTTAAATTTTTCTCCCACTCACTTTGTAAATGTAAATGTGTGTGCAAATGTAACTTTGTAATCCTATATATTTATATGGGCTTACAAAGTTATTTATGCGTATCTAGAAATCGGGACCGAAATTTGCAAAATATTTTAGTTTTACCTTGATTTAAACACTAGTTATGTTCGAAGAAGCGCTTTTGTTGATCGGTCAGTGTGTATGTGAGTGACAAAATTAAGAAACTGTGGCTAGTTATAATTCTTAAACCACTGATTCAAATTGAATGAAATTTGAAATATACCGTGTTTATACAATGCTGGCTTGGTTACTGAAAATTCAGGCTTCTTGTTGTATTCACAACGAAGTTATTGGGGGGTCTAAAATGGCCTGAACTGCTTCGAAAAAAGATGGTACGGCCGTGCCGCTGTTTTGCTCGACTTGGCGGGGGCACCGCCGTGCCCCCAGATTTTTATTTGAGCTTAAAATGTGAAAAATAATGGAGTAGCATTAATCTAGTTTTGGTTTTGTACCAAAATAGTTACGAAGCTGGTGGTTTAAAATTGGCCGGTCCCAATTTTAGACCACCAGCTCTAATAGTAGATATTAGAAATAATGATGAGTTAGGCACGACCATTTATTTATAACCTCACAAAGGGAAGGAATCAGTTAATAAAAAGCATGTATCTATTAAGAATTGGTCACATTTATTTCAGATTGTGTGGGCCTTTACGAACACTCAATATCACAAATTAAATATAAACTACAGTATCTGACAGAAAAAAAACGAAGAAAATCGCAACAAAATGATGTCATTTTTTTTATCACAACTGTTGAACAGAACATAGGTATAAATATATATTGCAGATCATTGTAATGAGGCGAGCATAGTAAATCGCTAAACCAAATGTAGTAAATGATAGTAATATCCCATAAAAAACATTTCATCAAAAAAAGAGGCCGTCTCAAAACTCTTCTACCTTAAAAAGTTGTTAGATATTTCGTAGAGCCAAGTCTCGGGCATTCTTATTAATCTTTATTTGCTTTCTAAATTAAATTCTGCAACTTGGAAATCACACAACTTTACTGCCTTTATTAAATATTGCATAACTAAAACTATGTAGTATTGTGTGACCCCTTCCACCTCCCTAATATATTTCGTTCAGCGGTAAAACACCACAACTCAGGTCGGCGAAGATAACAGATAAAGAATTATTACCTGCTTTAGGACGATGAAGTTCGTGCCTATTTAACCTGTTAAACCCTTTTCGCCGGCAGGCGACGAACAAAACAAACAAAAGGAGTCTTAAGAAGTAAGTAATTAGCTTCAATTTTTTTGTTGAAATTTCGACTTTATCGCAAACGCATAAAACTTAATATTGCTTTGGAATTCAACGACTTTTGGGTTTATCCAAAAAATTTGCAAGACACTGATAAGCGTTTCTCAAAAAAATGCGACTATTATTAATTGTACTTCTATGAATTTTTTGTTAACTATTTCCACTCAGAATCAGGAGCACTTTCGACCCTGGTAGGAAAAAAAACTGTCCCAAAGATATTTTTCCTTTTGTGTTACTATTTACCTTACACTTTGTATGGTGGTAACACAATAGGAAAGTGCAAAAATGTATGGACATTTTGGGACACTTTTTTTCTCCTATTGGGATGGAAAGACATCGTGATTTTGAGTAGAAATAACATAAAAGTTGCAGAAAATCTCCGAAAAAATGTAGTGGCATTTTTTTTGAGAAATGCTCTGATAATGCTTATCCAAATTATAATCTCGTTGCTGCAAATTATTTTTACTTTGTTAAACTACATCAACGATGTTTAGTACGTCCGAAATTGTAAGATAAAATCCTGTAAAAGCGCAAGCAGAAAACGACTTTATCATGAGAGCACAAAATCGTATTTTGCTTGCATTCATTTGATCGAATTTACTCTAGTTTCGGATATATAATAACGGTAAACTTTGAAGCTTTAGCAAATTGTCACAATATGGTTTTGTTCGAGTACCTTTCTTTTAAAATGATTACTGTATCCTTTATATAGGTATCGTAAATCGTAAATGATGGAGCGAGCTTGGGAGTAGGCATAAAGGAGATTGCAAATGCACAAAAGATCCCGCTGGGTCGAAGTGTATCCGAAAGGGCCCTCATCTACATAAGATAAGATATAGGTATCGTAGGCAGAGTAATGTTGCAAGTATCGTTTTGATTCAGTGCCTTTATTCGGTGCTCACATTCAACCTCGTGAGTAAAGGTACGGTTTAAAACGGTATACATTGCAATACCTTTATTAAGTACCGTTAATTAAAACCCTTAATTTCGATACCACATTCAGTCCCTTATTTAGAACCATAATGGCATGTACGGTCGAGGAAAATGAAGGTTTGGCAAATGTCAACTCTATTTGAATGACGTTAAGGATCAAAAGTGCTAAACATTAAATTTCCGGGTTGAAGTGTGTTGTGGGCGATGGGCTAGCAACCTATCAATGCAATCATTCACAATCACATTTTGTCGATCTTTTATACCCACATGTATGCTAAAAGTGGCACTGGAATATATGTTTCATGTGCTCTGCCTACCCCTTTTGGGAGTAAAGGCGGGAATGTAATGTAGAGTAAACATAGGCTTCCTGCGATGTTTCCTTTTGTCACATACCTAATATAAAACAACATCATACACACCAAACCCAGAGTTGTTAATGCAAATAGAGTAAAATGAAATAATTATATTCTATTTGCCTCAACTCAAACGGCCACGGACGGTCCGAACCCGCGTGTAATTAGAACCCGCGGGTACGTGTGTACGGGTACACGGGTACCCGGGTACCCGCCCGCGGCGCCCGATGCGATTGCTGGCATACAATGCACGATTTAACTTTAGGTGAAGCGATTTTCAGCGACAACATGCACATTGTCCCTTGCCCGCCTACTATCAACCGCGTGCGACGCAGTAGTCGGCTCAGGTAATATGCCAAAGCGAGACTGGAGGTCGATCTCGTGTGCTAGGAAATCGGCTAGATTTTCTAGCTTTGATAGACCACCAGCCTCGTAACGAGCGGCATAGTCTAGCCATTTGGCTCGCAATAAAGGGGAAATCTTTGAAATAACTGCCTGAAAGAGTTCGGGCGATGTCAGATACTCTGAATGATCCAACAACCGAATGATTTCTACGCAATTGCGAACACGACTAGCAAATACAGCAAAATCCTTACCTTCACCGTTCACACGCGGCAACGCGCGCACCGCGGCTACCTCGTGCGCCACCACCAGCTCGGGGCGGCCGTAGCGTGTGTCGAGCGCGCGCAATACGACGCCGGGCTCGCGCGCCGACACCAGCAGCGCGGCGACCGCCTCGCGCGCCGCGCCCGTCAGCGCCGCGTTCAGTATTGCCAGGTTGTTCACAGGACTATATGAGGCTTGAATGCCACCAAAACTTAACAGAGGTGTGCGCAGACAAAAACAACGTTACCATACAATGGATCAAGGGGCATAGTGGCTCAAGAGGAAACGATGCAGCGGACGAACTGGCCAGGAAAGGCTCAGAAACGGCGGCATACGGACCGGAACCAATCTTACCCCTGCCACAAAGCTACATATACAATCAACTTGACCTATACACCAAAGACCTACACCAGAGATATTGGGAGGATATAGACACATGCAGACAGACCAAAGAGATTCTGTCAAAACGCGACAATAAACTCACAACCGCACTACTGAGGACACACAGAAACCAACTACGCAAGATAGTAGGAATAATAACAGGCCATAACACCCTGAACAGACACCTGTACAACATGGGTATCACAGACAGCCCCATGTGCAGAGCCTGCATGGAGGCGGAGGAAACAACCAAACATATTCTACTGGACTGCAAGCAGGTAGAAGTATACAGGAAAAAGCACCTAGGGTCTCCAGACACACTACGGAACGCAGTCAGGAACACAAAGCACTCACCAACTTTGTAGAGGAGCTGGGGTGGTTAGAGTAGCGCTACCCCACCATTTCACGCAAAATAGGCACAATGGATGTCGACTTGCGGAAAAAGCCCAGTATAACTAACTAACTAACTAACTATATGAGGCTTGCGTATTTTCGAACGACCTTTTTAAACTGAGCCAGTCTAAAGGTGATTTGCCGTCAAAGCGAGGTAAGATATTTATTGCGGGGCTATTGCCTTTATTAACGTTATCAATCAAACGCTCGAGACTTTTAATAAGGTGCGGGACCTCCGCGCCGTCGCTGCGTGCCGCGGCCACAGCCGGGGCGGCACGTCGGGTCTGGGGCGCTGTCGTTGCCTCCGTAAGGGGCACAGCGCTCACTTTGGGGTCTGGTAACCTGAAAACATTAGGTTTATTTAATGCCGAGAATAGTAACCCCCTATTCTCGGACTTTTTGAACCAATTTTCGACGTTGGTACGGCTGCTCCTAGAGCTGTGCTGACTCGCGTCTGCCTCGATGGCGGCGAGTTCTGCACGGTGCTCTAGCTCTGCGGTCTCGCGCTCCAGCGCAACGAGGCGACTGGCTTGTTGAGCCTCCAGGTCTGCGAGGCGGCGGCGCATTTCCTGAGCCTGCATGTCGGCGAGGCGGCGCATCTCTTGCGCCTCCAAGTCGGCGAGGCGGCGCGCGTGCTGCGCCTCAGCTGCCAACCTTTTAGCCACCACCGTGGCGGACGAGTGAGACGATGCCGTACTTACGGGGCAGGAAGGCGCCGTGGGTGCGCTTGCCGAAGCGGCATGTGAGACATCGGGCGCGGCTGGCTGCTCCGATTTTCTACACGCAACGGTCTTACCTTCACTATTTTCATTACCCATATTCATCGCTTTGGTTGTCGACCGGGTCTGTACCATTCTATTAATTAATATTTATAATCCACGACGGACCAAATGTTACTGGTGGAACTAAGGAAAGAATAGGCACTGGTTCATGGTACAGATGACTTTACTCCAGGAAGCTAAAGAACAGACTACCACAAGACAATAACTGACAGATTCATAAAACAAAATACAAAAGTAACAAAAGTTTATAAAAAAGTAAAATGATTCCAAAGAGGTGCGTCGTGCACAAATGGCTTACCAAATAGTATATATGTCTGACCGAAGAATTCCTTTACTTCAAAAAGTACTTGTTCCCCATACTTTCAACCCCTTTTAAACTCCAACGTTAGAGGAAGAATATAAAAAAAACGCAGTAATTTGTTTTCTAGTCCTTGACCGAAGTTACAGTTCTCTTACTTTAAAATTGTCTTGTTCCCCGTATAAATTTCCAACTCCTTTTAGCCCCTTTGAATCTCGTTTAACACCCTTTTTTTTTTCTAGTCTACAAAGAAACAATCTAAAACCGAAGTTACTAAACGTCTTCAAAAATGTCTAGCTCATCATACAGACTTATATTCCCTTAAGGGATTAATTAAAAAAAAACTGAAATTCTTTTTCTAGTTTTTAAACAAATAGTCAAAAACCATTGTTGCGAATCTCTTACTTTAAAAATGTCTTCCTCTCTATACAAACTTCGAACCCCCTTTTAACAATCTTAGGCGATAAATAAAAAAACGCTGAAATTTGTTTTGCAGTCTTTTAGCATACAGGCTAAAACATAAGTTACAAATCTCTTTTCTTGATCTCCATTCATATTTTTCATCCCTTTTTAACCCTCTTAGGGGTGGATTTTTCCAAAACGCTTATAGTTCCTTATTTGTATTCAAATAAGTAATCTGTCTACAAAGTTTCAAGTTTCTAGCTCAAAAGGAAATGATTCCTTCATGCAAACTTTGCACCCCTATTTAACCCCCTTAGGGGTGGAATTTTCTAAAATGCTGACCGTCCTTTCTTGTATTCTAATAAGTAATCTTTTAACAAAATCTCAAGTTTCTAGCTCAATGAATATAGTTCCCTCCATACAAACTTTGCACCCCTGTTTAACCCCCTTAGGGGTGAAATTTTCTAAACCGCAGAAAGTACTTTTTTATATTTTAATAAGTAATCTTTCTACAAAGTTTCAAGTCTCTAGTTCAAAAAAATAATGTTTCCCGCATACAAACATTGCACCCCTATTTATTTTTATTTATTTTGTGCCTTTAGTTTTCTTAGATGTCACTACAAGACGATCAGCACGTCTAGCACACGACGGCCGCGATATACTCTCGATTTTTATCGCACTATACCTCTTCTTCTAAGTGTTCTAATAAGAGAGAGACGGATAGTGCCGTCGCGTGCTAGCCGTGCTGGATACCTTGTGCGAAAGTTGCCTACATGCATCCTTACATGTTTTAAAGAAGGATGATTATTCAAGAACAAGGATACTTCATACACGTACATAGATGGTACAGTCAACATGTTTAAGTTCTTGTACAAGGGACGCCAGGAAATCATAACATCTACATTGCAAATTACTCTGACACACTGCTTCTGTGCTATGAGAACTCGACTCGCGTGATAAGAATTTCCCCATAGGAGAATGCCATATCTGAGAAGGGAAGATACATAACCGTGGTATGCTTGGATCGCAGCAGCTTTGGAGCAGGTTTTTGTAAGTCGCCATAATGCATAGAGTTGACCTTACTACATAACGCGTCTATGTGATCCTTCCAAGAACATTCACAGTGATTCCAAGAAATTTAGTGTGGGCCGATTCTTTTCTAACCTGACTTTCTAAAGTTACCACCAGCTTGTGTTTTTTAGCATTTCTGTTAACAAATTGTATCACTGTGGTCTTATTAATATTGATATTTAAGTTATTAGTGTTCATCCAAGCTACTATTTTAGACGCCGTGTTTTTTATGTTCACATTGTATACATTGGGATGCTGACCTGGTATAACAATTAATAGGTCATCGGCAAATAGTATAAAGTTCGCATTTGGTTAGGAGTATGTCATGGGATACAAAGTCAAACGCCCTAGTCATGTCAAAGAAGATTGCGGAAACCAGTATGCTCTTATCTAAGTACTTAAAGATATTATTCATTAGTGAAAAAGCAGCCAATGACGTCGATTTGCCTTTAAGGAAGCCGCGCTGTTCTGGTTTAATAATAGCAAAATGGTTTTATACATGCGTTTATACATAGCCTTTTCAAATATCATTGAAATAGTTGGTATCAGCAAAATTGGCCTATAGTTTTCAATGCGATTTTTAGCTCCCTTTTTATGAATAGGCTTAACCAATGATAATTTTAAGGGTCCCGGAAAAGTACCGTTAATAAAAGAAAGATTTATCAGATAACTAAGAACTCCTGAAATCTGGGATTTGCATATTTTTAATAAATGATTTTGAATGACATCAATCATACCCAGTTGATCTGGTAGGCTTGAGCGAGTTAATAATTTTAACAACCTCATCACTATTTGTAGGGACTAAAAACAGACTGGCGTTATTATATTTAATAGGGGATGACACAGATATTTGGTGCTTAGGACCGCTTATGTGATTCATATTTTTATAGTAGTCATTTTGAGTATTAGCGATGTCAATAGGATCCGTTAGAATTTTATCGTTTAATACCTACTATTTTCGTCAATATCGGTATTATTAGGATTACGTTGGGGCACGTTTTTGATCACGTTCCATGTGGCTTTACATGCATTCTGGGCGTGGGCTAGATAATTAGTTAGCTATCTTTTGGGCTTGATTTATGCATTTTATTATGGGCTTGATTTACGTATAGATGTCATCGCCGTCACGCGACGTCCACTTGACAACAAAAGATGGCGCTGTTACGTATACACGACTTTATCAAATCGGCTATCCTCAAATTTGGTCTGCGGGTCACCTTAACTCCATCAAACTTTGTTATACGTTTCATATGGTTTGACGGAGTTTAGGGGCATTTTCACTTTTAGGGACACCCCCCGTTTTTTGATGTCCCGCGTGTTCAACATTTTTTTACTCCGTTAAGCATTATTTTATCCCGAGTTTAATAATTTATACCCATGGAACACATATTTAACTAATGGTTTCGTCAATAGTTTTAGTTAAGATAAGCATAATGTAATTATAATATATTTTTTAAACAGCCAAGATACCGATTTTTCACGTGTCCCACCCTTACTTTATGGTTTTGCAAGTCACAACGTGCAATTTTTTTCTACTATAGCTGTCGAGTTTTAAATGTTACTAGAATCTAAAGAGTCTTACGGGGGACATGAACAAAGTTTTGAATCGAACCTTGCTGCTTTTGAATTAAAAACTGAATTTAAATAACATTGCTTGAAACTGATGCCACCTGACATGTCAGGTTTGTAACGATCAAAACTACATTGAAATTTCTACTAATCTACATGAAATTTTGGGAATGGCAACATTAATAACACATGATCAGTCACCAAACAATTTTAAACCGCCAGTACGCGACAGGAGGTTCTTAAGTGAAGTTGTGTCAGTGGACTGCAGACCGTACACATTTCGTCAGTCAGGTTTGTGATCAATTTTCTTTAATAATATTAGTTTTTACATAATGTTCATATATTATAGATGTAAATAGATAAGCTTGCAGCTGTTTTTTATAAAAATAATAGTTTTATTATGTAAGATGAGTTCAGTGTTAAATTTTGATTATAGTAAAGTAGAAAAACGTGACGTCAGGTTTGTAACAAATCGCTCCGTTACGTATAGGCTGACCGACAATGTTACAAAACTGACGTCATTGGGGTGGTATTACATGGGCGTTCCATTCGAAATCTCGATATCTTCAGTAATTTGAAAAAAAAAGAAACAAAACTTATTAACAACGCATGAGTTGAATACATACTTTTAACTTTAATTTTTATGTAAAGTTCGATATTTTAGTCATGACACGAGATTTTATCAAAGTATTGAAGATTATTTAATTTTTTAGTTGTAGTTAGAATCGTAGTAGGTAAGTACAGTTATTTCCAGTAATGATGGCAAACAAAACAATACATGTAGAACCAACCAACGCAAACATCTTATGTTTTTAATTGTTTTCTTAAATTAGGGTTGTTTTTTTAATGTTCTTTAGATTGTATGAAGAAAGTTTATAGCACATTGTATAACAATGTTCCATGTTAATAAGTACTTGTTGTTAGAGTTTATTTAACTTAGTAGGTACGACCGGGTCCGTTTCAAAAGAGCTTCTTATACTATATGATCATGCTTTATCATCTGTTTAACACAATTTAATAATCTTGCTTTATCCATTTCCTCTTAATACTGGAGTTGAAAAGAAAATTCCACATCACAAAGTAAAAACTTTTTTATACGGGCCTTTGCTAGGGGTAAAAATATTATAAAATACTATTCTGAAATGTTTGTTCCTAAGATACAACCTCTTGCCAATGGTACTGTTTTAGGATTTACATTTTTTCTACGATTTTTAAGGTTATTTCTATAAAAAAAATATCATTTTTGTTGTTATATATATCTAAATTACTGCAGTGTATTTTGTCTAAAATTTTTTTGAGCTGATCATCTAGGAATTTCAATACGCACGCTAGTTTAAATTGAGGTGAAGTGTAGGTATCTAAAAGTGCTCTTTTAGTACTGATTTTTCTAAGTTTATTAAGATTTTGTGTTTAGTTATGTGTTTTAAAAATATGTATATTTTTGCTACGGAGAAATGTTTCTTGAGAGTATTGTCGACATTATGTAACATTAGATTTTTCATACTAGCAAATCTTTCGATACTTTCGACAGAATCTGTGTGAATGTTTTTTTGATTGTTAATTTAGATTATTACTTCTGTGGTAAGTTACGTGTCAAATGTAGCACATTTTAAGACTGATTAAACAGTTGGTTAACTAATTTAATTAAAAAAGTGAGATTTATACTAACGGTTAACTAAAATATTAAGAATATGACTGACATCTAACATAATATGACTGTCGTTAATAATGAGATTATTTTATTAGAAACTGTACCTAAATTAAGTAAATTGCAGTATTAATCATTAGTAATGCTAAGTATAACATACTTCACCAATTCAAAGTATTAAGTACGTGCAAGACTGATTGTTCTTAAATAATTACCGCATTGTCCTATTATTTAATAAAACGAATTTATATATTTACATTTTTCTCATTACCTTACCGCATCATGTAACCCCAGCCTAAGAATTTTGAGCTTGTCAGTTTTGTAACTGTCCCACTTGCTGAGTTGCTTTGTTTGGTCTCTATTTCGTTTTCTATACGCTTTTAACCCAAGGTTTCTTTTTTATAGAGAACTACCTAAAAATATACATTAAAACAAATGCATCTATAAACGATTTTTTCAAAATATTGATCGAAATAAACAAAATAAATAACATAATGGTATCAATAGTTACAAAACTGACATTAAAATTTATTTTCAGGCAATAATAACTGTTTGTTTTATTAAACGACCTGTTTATATGAAAATATGTCATTTGCAGCAAAACAAATGCAAAATATTGCGGATTAATTTTGTAGTTAAAGCTTGTCAATGAAATTAACATTGTTACAAAACTGACCGGTCTGGACTACACTGTCAGGTTCTTTTATCAATAATTCAAAAACTAAGCCTATTTAGGTGGGACTCATCACAGTTTTAGTAACTTTAGAAAATAAACTTCATAATAGATTAGAAAATTCACCATAAAAACACTTTAAAAAAAAAGTCATAATTTTCATCCTGGTGCACAATTTAGTGAAAACGCCCTTAGACGCCGACAAAAAACTGGAGAATGACCTACTAAGGCTAGACTATGCATGGAAATTGCTGATGTTCTGCATCGCGCTATTGAAGTTTTTAAGTTATGTTGTATAAATACCATTTCCTTCAGGTTCTCCTTATTATGTTTCTCTGGCAACATCAACGAACTTTCACAATTATTATATGTATAGATAGATAAATACCATTTCCTTCAGGTTCTCCTTATTATGTCTCTCTGGCAACATCAACGAACTTTCACAATTATTATATGTCAAGATAGATAGTGGACATTATCAAAGTTAAGGGCTACTGAAGCCTACTTTTTGTTTGGACTCTTACCCCCTTATTCATAAAACTTAAAATGCCTCTGCTAAATAAAATGTGCTTTGTCCCTTTCTTACGAACACAAATGTCAATGTGACAGATAAGGACAAACTAATTTTAACGGCATTTTAATTAAAACAGGCTTATAGGACGTTTATGAATACGGCCGTTAGTCCGTATAGACGGACTTTATTACTATTCGATAAAAACATTATTTATATGCACGTGAGCTCTTAATTATTGACCACAGGAGAGACGAATGTGTGTGTTTACCCGTACACAGTGTATAAAACAAACGTCTCTCCTGTGGTCAATAATTAAGAGCTCACGTGCATATAAATAATGTTTTTATTGAATAGTAATATAGAAGAGGAGACGCCGTTTATGCGGATTAAGAGTCGAAACAAAAATTAGGCTTCAACGTAGCCCTTAACTTTGATAATGTCCACAGGAAAGACGCGAACCTAAATCTGTGTATGACCCAGCTAAATGAAGCTATGTTGCACATGTACAGAAACTTGGCTCAGCTTGGTAGTAGTAGTTGCTCTATGAGCTGTAGAACTCGAGAGCCGGTAAAAAAAAACCGGCCAAGTGCGAGTCGGACTCGCGCACCGAGGGTTCCGTAAAATTTACGGTTTTCGCAATTTTTCCTTTATCTGTGCTATAAGACGTTGCTTCGTACCAAATTTCAAGATTCTGAGTTCACGGGAAGTACCCTGTAGGTTTTGATTCCCTTGCGAGTTTCGAAAATTTGCGGAAATTTGAGGCATAAACGGCTGTATATCTTTTGATTGCGTTGACTTAGAAGTTTGATTTTTTCACAGCTCCAAGGGACAGTAGACCTGAGTATTTGGTATAAAATTAGCTTGACACCTCCACGCGTTCCTGAGAAAAAGGGTCTTGACAGACGGATGCAGGATGGGCGGACAACAAAGTGATCCTATAAGGGTTCTGTTTGTCCTTTTGAGGTACGGAACCCTAAAAACGAAAAAGCTAAATATAATTAACGAACCTGCTCACAGAATTTCAAGAGAATCGGTTGAGGAATGCGACCTGTAGAGGAGAACAGCGCGAAAACGGGACATCTAGACATCCGGACATCTGGACATACAAACAATGGTGTCCATGCGGGCAATTGCTTCTAAAAATTGAATTGTTTAGAGTCAGCTTTAAACCTAAGATCTCCATTTGAAAGTGGTTTGAACCACTTGACTACTTTAATTCGGTAATTTCTCTCTAAAATGTCGCACACAATCCCAGCGTGGGAATATACGGGCATAACTTAAGGCCTGCGCAAACCGGCGCAATATTCTTTTCTATTTTAATTTGAATGCTCTGAGACCGACGGGCGATTTCTATTCTGCGGCATCGAGGAGCATGTTAGAGGATACCGCGGCGGTAGGCGGCGGCATGCCGCGGCATCCCCCGCTATGCGTCGAGGCCTCCCGAGTGCGCCGGGGTAGCGGGGCTGCGGGAGGTGAAGGATTGGTGCAACTCGGCAGACGACGGGGGAGAACACGAATTTTGATGATACCGCAAGCACCTCCGCAATGCCGCGGCATCCCAAGGCATCCCACGGCATGCCATGATCGGTGATTATGCATTCCGTTCCACTAGCGACCAACAGTCGAAAACTTATTTTTGTACGAGTCGTTCGTGTTGAAGGTTTCGTGATGCCGCGGACTGGGATTTAGTGTTAATATAATTTTTTCTTCGTTGACTTCGGTCATATTGAAAAATTAACGCACGAATATATTCACCAAACACCAAAGGCGGCGGCAAGAATGGTCTGAATGGAATGCAAAGCGCGCCCCCGCTTGTGCTACCCCCTTCACCCCGCACTTTCCCTTCGTAGACCCGGCGCACTTCGGTGCATACCGGGGGATGCCGCGGCATGCCGCTGCAGTATCGTCGGCGGCGGCATGCCGCGCCATCCCCCGGTATGCGCAGAAGTGCTACCAGATGCGCCGGCCGCCGCACTGTGAATCGAGTAGAACATGCAAATGGGACAAAAACCCTTATCAAATATCCAAAAACTCATTATGGTAGGTCATTACTAATGAGTATACATTAAGAGTCCCACGTGTTATTTTTTCCTGCAACCCCCCCTTACATGAGTAATTAAGGTGACTATATAGGATGAGTGCAAATTTACTATGCATTCATTTGCGTAATTGCTCTTGGCTTAAAAATAATTGTGTGCATTTCCAAGTTATTTGTGTTTATTTCATTATTATGGATTCCAATTTGGAGGGTAAGTAGTATTTTTAGACATATATTGATTATAAAAATATTCATTGTATTTTGTAAAACATCAACATGTTTCCGAATAATCATTGGAATTTTACCCTAACTTTGACTTTCATGGTCAAGAAATTACATGTCGGCATCTGTCTACTCCGTGAAATTTATATATAATATACTTATAACTATAAACCGTCATATTTAATAAACTCCCTATCCAACTTTTGAGTACAACTATTTTTTTTATTTTTTCTTTCAGAATTCGATTTTTGCATTTCAAAAGTCAATTTCTTCGATGTATGGCAGAGACATTTGAAGGAAGCGAGAAACAACGAAATATATACATTTATATCATCTGAGCATGATTTAAGTGGAATAACCGAGGACTCCCAGAGACAAATTAAGGTAAAGATATCCCAATTTTCATCCAGGATAGCTCAGAAGTGGGATGCTGCTGGTAAATGTAGACAGCGATTTCTCGAGAAGAACTCTGACTGGCTTCATGGTGAACCTATCAAGTTTGAAGTTCATAGACGTACGACGATGCCGTCATCATCCACTGAAGCTGTAGCAGGCCCTGGAAGGCCCCAGAAGGAATTCTCGGACTCTAGCCTGAAGACTAAACGACGACGAGTAGAGAATTTAGTTCAATCTACAAGTTCCGAGGAGTTATTGTTTGCAGCAGAAATTTCGTCACGTCAATCGGGCTCCAAGGAAGTGGCTAGAAGAATGAAGAACATAATTGAAGATAACAAGAGCGGCGACACCTCAGGCAACAAAGAAAACACCAAGTCATGCAAAGAAAACGCTAGATGTTTGACGAATGAAGAAGCTTTGGCGTGCTATATAGATAGCAAATTGACTACATGCACATACAACATCATAAGGCAGTCGACTAGTAAGGTAGGGCATACCGTATTTCCATCATTGTATTGTTTAAAAAAGGCTAAAGTTGCATGTTATCCTCCTGAAGATAGCTTTTTGATTAATGAAACGCGTGCTGAAATCAACGTTCAGGCAGTTTTAGATAAAACCGCTGAACGTTTGGTTTTATCACTGGAAGATGTTTTAGATAATTTAGTGTCCCCTTGTTCATCATTCAAACTAATTAGTAAATGGGGTTGCGATGGAAGTTCCGGTCATAGTACATACAAACAAAAGTTTACGAATAGTAATGACACTGATGAATTTTTGTTTGTATATTCGTTCGTTCCGCTTCAATTACGGGATGATGCTGATAATGTCGTTTGGTAGAATCCACGCCCGTCATCTACTGCATATTGTCGTCCAATAAAGTTTATTTTTTCCAAGGAAACAAAAGAATTGTCTATTGCCGAAACAAATCGAGTCTTGGAAGAGATAAACGCTTTATTGCCAACATTATGCAAGGTGATGGGAAGGGAAGTTTCTGTTGAACACATTATGCTTTTTACCATGGTTGACGGAAAAATTTGCAATACTATGACCGAAACTTCTTCTGCTCAAAAATGTTTCATTTGTGGAGCTACTCCAAAAGTTATGAATGATGAATCTAGGGAATATATTGCAAATAATGATAATCTTGGTTTTGGTTTATCAACTCTCCATGCTTGGATTAGATGTTTTGAGTGTTTACTTCACATAAGCTATCGCCTTGAAGTAAAAAAGTGGCAACTTAGAGGAGAAGCCGATAAAGCGAATGTAAAGAAACGCTCACTAGAAATTCAAACAAGATTTAAAACGGAAATGGGACTGATCGTTGATAAACCAAAACCAGGCTTTGGTAATACTAATGATGGAAATACAGCTAGAAGATTTTTTGAAAACCCGGAGCTTAGTGCTGCAATTACAGGGTTAGATGTATCACTCATTAAAAAATTTGATATAATACTTCGAGTTCTATCATCGGGCTATGAAATAAATTTAGAAGCGTTTGAAAATTTGACACGGGATATAAGAAAACATTATTTAAATCTCTATTCGTGGTATTACATGCCTGTTACAGTACACAAATTATTGATTCACAGTAGCGACATTATCCGATCAGCACTATTGCCGATTGGACAGTTATCCGAGGAAGCACAAGAAGCTCGAAACAAAGATTGCAGACGATTTAGGGAACATCACACACAAAAACGATCTCGTCAAGCCACGAATAGAGATTTAATGAATATGCTGTTGATTACATCTGACCCTTTAATTAATAGTTTTAGAAATGTACCAAGGCAAAGAGTAAACTCGTTGTCTTCTGATGTTTTAGCATTGTTGAAACCCCCTAGAGTTAATGAAACTAATGTAGATGTAGTGTCTAGTTTGTTTAGTGTAGATGATCATGACACGTCAATTAATGATTCGCAGGATGAAGATGATGACGGTGAAAGTAATTAATAAAATGACCGCTGTAATTAACTCTAATTGATTTATATGTACCTACTTAAGAATCCTATGTAAATGTAGTTCCTAATTAGTTTTACTTTTCCTTGTAATGGCATGATAATGTTAAAAATGATGTTGATTAAAAGATTACTGCAACAGTAGATTTAGTATTTTATGTGTACATGTAATAAAATATATAATTCATTATTGTACATTCACTTTTATAATATTGTTTTTTCTGAACCCCCACCCTACCCCTCTAAGTCACGAACCAAAGTACATAAACTATACGTATATGTATATTCATACATAATGAGCTCGTATAAGCTCAAAAAACTACTAAAATAATTTTGTCCCATATGCTTGTTCTACTCGATTCACTGTGCGCCGGCGCGCGGCGCTGCGCTGGCGGGCGCTCGCGGTATCGCGGGGAATTTTCCCTCGTCAGTGTGCGCTGCGCGGAGTAAATCCTCCTAGGTGATCAGCGCTGCGCTCCGCCGGTTTGCACAGGCCTTTAACGTAAAGATCTGATTGCGACATTCTTCACCGTGACACGGCAAAGTCGAGGTCAATTCACCCATATACGTGTAATTTGTGCATTATCATATGTTTATAAGATAACGCAGTGTATAATCCTACTATCTGTATGTATGGTAGGCCTTACATATATCGTGTTTTAGACAAATAAAAGCAACCGCAACCATGACTTGGATTTTTGTGTAATGGTTGTACTACACGACGGGGCATGATGGACGATTAAAAAAATTGCCATCGACGTACGTCGCGATCATCCTACTATGTATATGTATATGTATGTATATCCTACATATCCTACTTCCTACTAATATTATAAATGCGAAAGTTTAGATGTTTGGATGTATGGTAGTCAATCACGCTTAAACGACTGAACCGATTTAAATGAAATTTTCCACGAAGATAGTTTATAGCCTGGATTAAAATATAGGATAGTTTTTATCCTGAGTCCATGCAGACGAAGTCGCGGCCGGAAGCCAGTAGATTATAAATGCACAAAATAGGATACGTAATTCCATCACGTCAATTGATAACGATTGTTAAATGGATATATCACATTAAATTATCCTCCAGGACCACAAGGTTGAATTCCTAAAATGTTGAAATCCCGAAATGTTGACTTTCCCAGAAAGTTGAATATATTTTGTTTTGCAAAATGTTGAATTCTTATTATGTTTTGACGGAGCCCCGCAGAGCGGGGCTCCGTCAAAACTGTTCGTATTATTTATCGTTTTAAGTCAACGTTGTGGGAATTCAACTTTTGAATATTTCAACATTATGCAAATTCAACATTTTAACGTTCAACATGCTGCAAATTCAACTTTATGCAAATCCAACATTTTAGGAATTCAACCTTGTGGTCCTGGAGGTAAATTATTGTATAAAGGTATAAATTACAAAATATAATTAAAATCATAAAAAATATGCATTTTTAATTGTCTAAGAGTAAATTTAAAGCCATCAAAAGAATCCATGTTTCTAAAACAAAATTGTGTGACAACTTGGAACCTAAACCCACCGACCGAAACTGCAATTTACAAAATCATCGTTTTTACGAGATGCCATTACAATGTTAGAAGGCTCCCTGTTCTATCTTCCATAACCATAACCTTATTTAAAAACGTAGCAGCCCCACTTGTCACAAACACTTTTAGTTTCTATGGTTCCTCCGATGCAATTGTACGGGGTAACCGTTGACGGAGGCAACAGATACCGCTAATAAAAGACGCAAGTCGGCGTATGTCTCTGGAGAGGTGAGGCGGTACTCCAGCAGAACTTTAATGCACACAGTCTTCACTATTTTGTATGCGTAGAACCTCCCTGAAACGAAAAGACACGTGGTCATTTATCCGTCCGGCCAAGTTCCATGGAAAAGTCGAGCGAAACGGCAATGGACTTTGATACCCTTGCACTTATCGTACTTAACTTATCGTCATCATCATCATCATACCAGCCGAATGACGTCCACTGCTGGACATAGGCCTCCCCAAAGAGTGCCATAACGACCGGTCCCGTGCCACCCGCATCCAGCGGACTCCCGTGACTTAATTTTACCAGACTACCAGCGGCCAGCTACTTAATTCGAGTAAGTATATTAAATATATACCAGTGTATCCAGCAAGCAAAGTAATTGACATGACATTAAAACACCTTCCTAAAACTACATAAGCAAAAAACTAACGCTTGCACTTCAATGTTCACGCGTTCACGCGTCGAAACCGAAACATCCACTTATTTAAGCGAATATGCCCGGCAGAATCACCCGTCAGACGGGGCGATTACTACCTGTATCGCGGCGACTCGCGCTGCTCGACAGGAGCCCGCGCGTAATAGGCCCGTCGATGTACGAGCGTCTACCCGCCACAATTAAAAACGAGACCTCAATCAACATATTTGAACGCCGACTAAAGGAACTTTTACTTTCAAAATTCAAAACATTGTAAATTGTATGTGTATTTGACATGTTTTAGTTATATCGAATTTTTTGACTATTGACTATTTATATCTAGGATACCCTAGCTTTTATTAATAATTTGACATTTAGACACATTTTACTCCATTTTTTCCATTTACATTTGTACCATTTTAATATTATTTCAATTGTTCCTTATTATTATTCTTGTTTTTTCATTTTTTGCAATGTACATATTTAGATTTTTTACTTTCATTTATATTATTGTTATTCTTATACACTCTGACGATCTTTTTGTGAATTCATGCTATTTAATTTTCAAAAAATGACGTCAATTTTCAAAATGAAATAAATAAATAATTAGCCTTTTAGAAATGATTTAGAGATTTATGAAATCAGTAAATGTCATTGAATGATTTGGTTTTCAAATGTTGGATTTTCGTCTACTAAGCACGAATTTTGAGCAGAATTGACGCATTCAAATATACTGTTGTGAATTTTATTGTAAGCATTTCCATTGTGTGCACACTTTTGAGAGAATGGATGAACTCATCCATTCTCTCATAATTAAGGGTTTAGTGGCACCACTATACATCACGGTACTTTGGACACGTCGCCTGTAGGTCGATCAGGTAACGTATTGTGCGCGCGTCAGGTAGACCTAAATGTCACTTCTTGAACTGTCCTAATGCTCGTTAAAATCGTTACGTGATTACCCCTCACGGCACTCTAGTGTAAAAACTTATTATTGTGGAACAATTGGTAGGAAAAAAGACACACGGGAATCACCGACTCCTTGGACTGATGCGGCTAGGCAAGGAGAAGAACAGTGCGCTAAGCGACGACCTCGTTTAGTCACGCCCCAGTTGGAAGGATGCGCGACGAGTAGAAAATTCAGAGTACAATTATTACAAAATATATACCCAAGCAATCCATTGGTCCATAGCTGAACGGGATGTAGCAGTTTGGGTGGCGTAGCTTGGTGTTCTCCGGGGAGAACCGCTCAGGGTCGAAGGCATTTGGGTTAGTCCAGAATCGCTTATCACGATGCATGTGGAATATGGGGACCAGAAGCGAGCTCCCTGCTGGCAGCGTAGCTTTACCTGAAAAAAAAAATATGTCACCATTAGTATCGATACCGGTGATTTTGACAGGTGATCTAATAGCTAGTGTAGCCCGACAGCCACGCGTTTGAACGGTGCAAAAAGTCGCCGTGTAACCGTAACCCTTTTTACTAATTACAATCCAGAACCACAGGAACAGAATATTTTAAAAAATAAACACGAAAAACGGTTGAAAATGTTGGTGTGGATAATAACTATTGTTTATATAAAAAAAACTGCCAGTGCCAATCTGCTCAGTATTATCTTAAGCGCTTACTTCATAATCCCAAATAATGGTATAAGCGTTCGCTTATGCGGAAGTTACTGCCGGCTGCCTTTCTAACTAGAATGGAAATAGACCATGTTGCGGTTAGGAACGTAAAGTGAGGGAGCAACGTTGCAACTTGTGACAAAGTCATAATATTGGGTTGATTATAATTTTATGATAAAATTAATCGGGGGTAATCGGCAATTATATACTTGTTCGGGTGGCGGCTGCTGATCAACCCACCGACGGAGCCGCAGCTGACATCCACGGCGCTTCATAATACAACATTCTTAACCTTCTCACAAATCATAGCACGGGGGTAAATGACTAACAAAAAGAAATGCTCCTACCTCGCGGGCTAGAACGACAACTGTCCGCCAAAACTCAGCCCCCGATAGTAAACTTGTGAGGAGCCCGTTTTCAAATATTAAATTAAAGTGTGGTACATGATTATACGGTCAAAGAGGGCAGCTGCTCCCCAGCAATGGAAGCATAGGTTTGGGTTGGGACATGTGGAGTTCTCCCAAATCTGGGTTATTTTTCTTGGGTACCAGCACCCTTAAAATAATTCAGGTTATCCGCTTGAAATTTGACGACTGGTTTAACCTAGACAGTGACGAGTTACTATTTGTATCTGTTAAGCAAATAGTCGTTTACTTACCACATACCCACAGCATAACTCTTAAGCTTAATATGCTAGTTCGATTTATGTAAGATTGTCCACTAATATCTATTCAATTATAGCATACCTATAGTAATGTCGTCAGCCAGGGTCCTCTGCAGCATCACGCCGATAGGGAAAAGTCGGACGACCTCCTTGAACACCATGTCTAAGTACGGCATCAGTTTGAGGTCATCGTCTGTTACATCCCTGTCGCTGTCTCCAAACACCCCCTTTATTTCAGCGTATAGTTTCTCCTGTCCGGATAAGCGATAATATATTTTATTACACACGTTCTTATATTCTTAAGAAGAATCATATGCTTTAAATCTATGATATTATGTTTTTAAGCAAGCTTCCAGACAACCTGTTTTACAAACTTATTACATTAATCGATTATTGTTTCAATACCGCTCCTTAATGTGACGTAACCGGGAGATCGAATTTAATATTTCGTGTTGTTAAGGGCAAAATGAGTTATACCCAAAGTGAGAATAGCAAACATTGTTACATCCATTTTTCCTCTCGTAAACCTCTATCTTGTTAATCTAATTGAAATCGTGACATTCGTTTACGAGCTTCTAAAACACAAAAAATAAAAAATCGGCTAATAGCGAGTCGGACTCGCGCACGAAGGGTTCCGTACCGTAGATGGAGTAATGTTTAAGCAATAATAAATGCCGATATAAAATGATTAGGATAAAACATTTAGTGCCAATGTGGAAATAGTAACCTGGTTTAAAAATAAAATAAATGCCTCGAAAAATCATTTTTGTAGAATTTATGAAGCAGTATACAAAGCGATTTTGTATAGATA
Organism: Epinotia bilunana; assembly: GCA_947049275.1. NCBI lineage: Eukaryota > Metazoa > Arthropoda > Insecta > Lepidoptera > Tortricidae > Epinotia > Epinotia bilunana. The sequence goes on along the minus strand of OX346271.1, from coordinate 7,506,209 downwards.
TATTTATTTTGTACAACATTTAGATGTTGACAGTAACATCTATATATATAATTGTCGATAAAATAATTTGCTACGTCACTTTAGTATAAGTGCCCCGAGTTATCCCAGGTATGATCTGTGAAAATGTTAACTGTCTAACTATCACGACTCATGAGATACAGCCTGGTGACAGACGGACAGACGGACGGACAGCGGAGTCTTAGTAATAGGATCCCGTTTTCCCCTTTGGGTACGGAACCCTAAATACAATAACTAAGTAGGTACTGGTGACCGAAGAGTCCGGCTTTCTCGCGCAACGCATCAGCATTGCAAATCAGCGAGGGAATGCCGCCTGCATCGTGCAATTCCAATCCAATTTTAGATTTAACTTAGTTTTAATTTAATTTAGTTAATTGTTAATCATCATGTTAAAACTTTAGAGAATATAATAATATGTAGTACAAAAACTCCTCCTTTAAAAGGCAGGGTTTTTCATTGGTTTTTCGCCGGGCATAACACAAGAGAAAAATAAGACCAATCAGTACTGATTTCCACACCTACGTCTAAAATGTGTCAAGTGTTATCCTACTAATATTAAAAATGCGAAAGTTTAGATGTTTGGATGTTTGTTACTCAATCACGCTTAAACGGCTGAACCGATTTGAATGAAATTTTGCCCGAAGATAGTTTATAGCCTGGATTAAAATATAGGATAGGTTTTATCCCGAGTCCACGCAGACGAAGTCGCGGGCGGAAGCTAGTACAGAATAAATGTTTTGTACATTATTCACTGTGGCTCCACACTACGTGGGGATGGGTTTTGCAGGTGGTGGATAGTGCAATGGCCATCAGATGATGACTAGCTCTGAATCATATTGAAAAAGGAGCCCCCAATCAAGTAGCGACAGGGATACCAGGATATAAAAGAAAGTTTTGCAGGAGAAACCTCACTATAAAACACTTGTTAGATCCAAAGACGAACCTGTGGCAAATTAATACCATCAGTTCATAAGCAATCTCCTGATGTTAGAGAACATAATTGATTTTTTGATTTTTTTGCATAGCAGGCAGGGGAGAAAAAGCTTATATTTGACATTTATCTTATATCGTTTTATTGGCTTACCTGACATTGTGGATGATATGCCATCATCAGCAATAAGTATGATGATATCTTGCCTGTAGCCTCTTGGCTCTGAAAAAAGTTTTAAAAATACTGCCATAAAGTATCTAGCTATAATCTACAGAGAAAAAAAGCTTCTGCAAAGAATCATCTTTCTCGTCTAGAATATCGTTGAGTGTGAAAATGACGTGTCTGTCTTGTATAGTTTAGGACTTGCTCTGGCCACTTTCTGTTTCCCCTACCAGATCAGCAATGTATGTGGATCCATAGAGTTACCTTTGTATAACCAAAAAAAAAAATTGACAAATTAGTTTTCCCAAAAAAAAAATCGTAGAATTTCATTTGCCAAATAATCGTTTGCAAAATGAACACTTGACAAATAATTCTTACGCCAGCCTAATGTTTGGCATATTCATGTTTAAGCAATATCTCGTTTACCAACTGGTACTTTGACCAAATTTCATTCAGTCAAATATGTTAGTTGGCATAATATGTTTTAACCAAAACAAAATAAGGCAAATGATTTGTATCGTCAATATTTAATTTTCGATTTCTATTCCGTCGGTTAATCAGCAGAGTAAATCTTCAATGACAAATCATTTGCATCTTTATTTCTATGGTACACCATTACGGTAATGGTATCTTATACATAAGATACACAATAAAATAACAACTTTTTTTGTTATGTGGGTAGGCAGTAAAAATGAATTTGTGTAGAGGTCCCAATTCTAACCTAACCGCCAGCGTGTCGACGTCACCCCACTTCGCGGGGTGCCTATTTCTGCTCTAAGGGACACAAACTAACGCTAACCTAACCTACCAAATGATACATTTGTTTGTGTTTTTACTGCGGAGGGCTTCGCCCCCCTAGCCCCCCTTGTAAGGCGCATCTCCCCCCCCCCCCCGTCCCTCCGTTTTTGGCTGCCGTAACCTAATTTAACGCCATTGCCTAGCGACCTACCTAACCGTGCATTTTTTATTTAAGGGACCGTGCCGTTTTATTAATAGTATTTTGGTAAAATTTCATAACCCAATTAAATGTGAATGGTGACTATTTATACTTTGCTATAAATAAATTTGGTAAAACAACAGGATCCCGGACGATTCTCTATTGTATGGGCAAAAATTATTTCCCAGTGTCACTTCCCAAAATAAATATCCCAAATGTTCATTTGGCAAAAAAACACTAGTCATATTATTGTTTCGCATTTTATCACTTGGCATTATCTCCTATGGTAAAATATTACTTCGCAAATGATTGTTTGGCAAAGTTTTATACAGTAATGTTTCATTTGGTCAAATGTATTATTTGGCATAACATTCGTTTTCCAAATTATTGCATGGCATATGATTTATATCCTAATTGTGTAGTGCATACGAAAAGTATTTGAGTGAGATTACATACTTTGGTAAGCGGGTAGTTTTGTAATTAACGTACAAATTATTAGAAGGATTATTATTTAAAATTAATATAGTTGGCATACATGGAAAAGTTATATATGGAAATTATTTTAACCTAACCTAAACCTAACCTAACCGCTAGCGTGTCGACGTTGGATGCCTATTTCCGCTCTGAGGCACACAAGTGAACCCTAACCTAACCTACTTATAATACAATTGTTACGGTTGTTTGTTTTTTTACTGCGGGGGGCGAGCCCCCTTTTTCTGGCTGCCCTAATCTAGTTAAACCCCTTTAATCAGTTGTTGTATGTTTTTGTTATGTTGTAATAAAATTTCGAACAAATGAAATTCGTTGTTTTGTTATTCTGCCATTTAAAATTCATACAAAATGAATCATTTGCCAATTAATATTCCCTGAACAGTTATTCTATGAAATTATAAAAATTGGAATGATCTGGTCATGAAATAAAATTATACCAACAATATTTTTTCAAATATTTGCCAAAGTTATGCTATGTGAAGTGTGCGAAATGTAAATTCGAACAAATGTTTTGTTTGGAAAATAATATTAGCCCAAACAAAGAGTTTGCTTAATAAACTTTTGTCCAAATGAACAAAATGCGAAACAAAAATATGCTATTGGTTCGTTGGAGAAATGAAACTACTGCCAACTTTTGTGGGAAGTGAAATTTGGCGAAAAATATTTTGCCGAAACGGCAGGATACCGGATGGCGACCTACTTTTTAATTGTTCTATTTTCTTGTCTCATAAAAATTTATTGCCTGCAAAAGTGTGGCCTAATAATTGATGTATATAATATTTTTTCATCGAAATCGTTACGCATAATATCGATTGTCCTAATTATTGTTGTACATAATAATAATTGAATCGAACATAGAATTATCTTAAACTACGTGTGCATAACTTTACAATTCGTAATATATGATGTACAGTCAAGGAATTTAATTTAGGACCCACTTAAGGTTGACAGTCCTGTCGATTTGTATTGGACTACAAAGAATATTTTTGCGAAAAGGGTCGTAAATTAAATTCCTTGACTGTACTATATCATCATTATCATACCAACTGAAAGACGTCCAAAATACAACCGGTGCTCATATACAACTAGGTTACTGTAGTGTAGTTTCTAAGTTGTTGCAATATTGTTGATGTAATATCTAGCACTATTGGAGCCAACCCGTGGTATATTAAAGCACACCACAGCTGATATACGTCTAATTTATCGTATAATAGCGTCTCTTTAACGCTAGCAGCATAAAAGTCTTTAGAGATCTACAGTAACACTAAGTAGTTAGGTATAAATACACTTTAAAATGGATGGTTAGTTTTAAAATGGCGTGATATGTTGGTAACCATAACATACATTAGATACATATTGGTAACAGTAAATTAATGTGTTTATTTAAATATTTCGTATTTAACTATATATTCAAAATTCAGGGGGCATGACAAAAACATGAATAATATGCTCTTAGTTCATCAATACAATTTGAAGCGCAAGATAAAAATAACCGCTATAATGCACGCACAACAACTAAATACTGCAAGATAAAAACATGGAGATTATAAACTTACCAATATGAAGGCTACGGTAGCCTAGTGGTTCAGGCATGCGGCTGTCAAGCGGCGGTCGTGGGTTCGAATCCTGGCTCGTACCATCAAGTTTTTCGGAACTTATGTTCGGAATATTTACCGTTAGCTTTTCGGTGAAGGAAAACATCGTGAGGAAACCGGTCTCATACCAATAAGGTCTAGTTTTCCCTCGGGGTTGTAAGATCAGATGGCAGTCACTTTCGTAAAACTAGTGCCAATGCCAAATCTTGGGATTAGGTGTCAAAGCGGACCCCAGGCTCCTTTAGGGGCATTACCGGGAATAACGCTAGGAGGATGATGAATGAGCTGTAAAACTGGGGCCACTTTCCATGATAGAGACGTTTCTATCACGGATATAAGACTCCTTATATCACTGAAATTCAACTAAATCTGGTACGTTCTTGCTAGTTGGGCTTAACATACTTACTGACGTAAAAACAGTGAAAATTTCCTTCATAATTTCATCATGACTGGTTATTTGACTAGACAATATGAGTCTGTCCACGATACTAAGTTCTGTATTCTGTTTAGTGTCTCCTTCTAAGCTCAGGATCTCCCTTTTCTTATCCTCGTCCATCGAGTCCAGAACTTTCAGTCTATGTTTTACAATACTATCTCCCAATTCGAAAATCTTCGTCATCGTACTGATTTGCAGTTGATAATACTTGGTCATCCAGTAAATTGGGTCTATTTGAAGGTACCATGTGGTCATTCTCTTAAAAACTATTGAATATGAGCTGAAACAGTAACAAAAGCCTTTTAAATAAATACGGAACTAGAAAGAAATATAATGGAATGTCTGTCTGTAGCTTTTCCACGTTTAAAGTCAATCGTATTTATTTTCATCTGGGGGCACGGCAGTGCCCCGCCAACTCGAGAAAAACAGCGGCACGGCCGTACCATCCTTTTCTCGAAGCAGTTCAGGCCATTTTTGACTCCCTTACTTAATGCCACCAACATTTGCGCGCCTAAGAACAACCACTTGATGTTCATTATGTCACGGAGACATTTGAGGTGGTATCTGTCGAGTGTACGGATGTGCTTGCGGTAGAGGACCCATGTCTCGGATGAGTACAAAAGATTCGGCAGCATGACAGCCATATAGACACTTATTTTGAGTATAGAGTTTAAGGACATGAGAGCGATAGATTTTGGGCCGCAGCTCGCCATATTATTTCAGATTCTAGGATGAATTTAGACGTTATTGTGCTGCCAAGATATTTAAACTTCGCCACTTCCGTCAGAATCTCTCACACCAGAATGAGGCACGTTGTGAGAGAAATGTTTCATCATTCTTCTTCACATTTATTTTAAGGACAAATTCAGTGCAAGCATCCTTGAGATTCCACATTAAGCGTTTAAAGCTATCCGTAGTATTCGAGACAAAGCACAAAAAGCAGAATACACTTAAGTACGGGATTTGAACTTTGCGATGTTGAATAGTCTCCATCCATGCGGACACGAATACTTAGACCCTCTTCCAAATACTTCAACTTTTCGGACGACGACAGCAAAGTACAGCACAAAAAGAGTTGGTGCAAGGACACAGTCTTACTGAAACACCCACAGGTAACAGGAAATAGCTCTGATTATTCGCCGTTGACAGAAATGCAGCACTTCATGTCATCACGCAGAAGTAATGTCACGAATTGTCAGGGCATCTCAGCTTAGACAATGATAACCAAAGGGCTTCACGAGGAACGCTGTCGAATGCCTTTTCAAGATCAACGATACAAAGGAACATAGGTTGATTTTGCTCTCGGCTCTTCTCAAGCAGCTCATAGACTGAGAAGATGGCTTCGCAGGTCCCTCGAGCTGGTCGGAAGCCAAATTGAGTTTCAGGCAGAATAGATGTCATGGAGAGTGAATTATTTTGTTCAATGAGTCCTGTAATCAGTGTGTTTCCTATTAACTTGGAATAGTAGGTAATGAAGTCTCATCAGCAAACATGACAATGCCTGATGTTTGGCTTACCATATATGGCAAATCATTTACATAAACAAGGAACTGGAATGGCCTAGACTACCTTGAGGTACTCCCATCTCCACCACTGTCTGAAGATATTGATGAAAAGTACGGAATTTAGTCCGAGTGCCGGGAGAAGGACATAATGATACTTTTTGTCTCGGAAATAATTCTATAAGGTATGTAATGGAAGGTGAATTTTCCACGGAAAAGAGATAATTAGAACTACGCTTGCAAGAATTGAATAGCAAACAGCCTCTAAAACGATTAACTTATTATACGAGTAAAAGAGTAAAAGCTAGTAAATTATAGAGTGTACTTACTCGTGAGCATCGTGGAGAAATACTTTATTTAGGTGTGGCAGGTTAAGACTCTGTTCTCTCGTTAAACCCATTAATGTTCCTAGAAATAAAAGTCGAATATCAGATGAGTAAAAATATGACGAGCCCGATTGGTTTGAATATAAATTACAATTTAGTGAGAAATAATAAAAAGTAGATAGGTAAAAATTTTTTTTTTCGAATTAGATTATAACTTTTTATGATTTGGTTCGATAAAAAAAACAAATTTCACTCAATTGACAACATTTGATTTAAAAAATGCGTATTATTTATATCTCATCGTCAACACCCTACTGCCCTAAAGGAGCCAGCGGTCCATTTTGACATCTAAGCTAAAAGCTAAGCTATAAGTTGGTATTTATATCTATTAAAAGTAGAACATTTCTTTTCTAAAGCATATACAAAATGATAATAGGTTATTTTCATCTATGAAAATTAAATTATTTAAGTATTTTTTTATATAGTTATTACCATAATAAATACGAATATAACACTATTTTGTTATAAAAACATAAGATTTAATTTAAATTTGAAAATTAAAATCGTAGTTTTATTTCTGTGAGTGACGTCAGAACAGCAAATGCAGAAATCAGATGGCGTACTTAAGAGTCCGCAGTAAGCTCGATTCTTCATACAAACGTAGTTACGCTCTCATTTTAAAACTACGTGTTGGATTGTAACAAAACTTTGCATATACAATGACATGAGGTATATCTATGTCTGTAATTAGTTTATGTAGTTTCAGATACCATAGTAAAAAAATACAGCGAATTTAAGTTTTTCATACAAAACTTGTTTTTGCTGTATTTCGTTTGTTTTATAAACTGGAACCATATAAACTAATTAAAGACATAGATATACCTCATTTCAATGTATATGCAAAGTTTCGTCGTTTCTCTGAGGCATGTCACATTCGTGGATTCCTCGAAAAAGCACAGCACAACATCACTTCTGAACAACTCATATAAATGCACTTTAAATCATTAAAAACATAATTTCATTACACATTACAACGTATATTATTTAGTTAAAATAATAAGTTATTAACAAGACGATCTCAATCTCAATTTAATTGCTAAAAGGTTGGCTGCAAGTGATCCCTTATAGGGGGATAAGTTCGCCTTTGTACTTTGATCTATTGTGTGACATGTACATTCTTTAACCTGTCGTTGTGTACAATAAAGTGATTACATACATGCATAAAATCGGCTATTTTGTCTCTGGTACACGTTTACCCTAAACCGCTTCGTGAAGTTTCAAGGTAGTTAGTTACCTGCAAATATCTGATTGACCGAAGGCACTGTTGCCATGTTTGCAATGTTACGAGAAAGTATATTAGTTATTTGTACTTACGCATTAAAGTGAGCGGACGTGCAGCTGTGCGTTTTTAAACGGTTTACGTGGTATGTATTTCCGGCGATGTTTTTTCATTTCCATTGATAGTTATTTAAACATTTTAGAACGTCATTACTTGAAATTATTTTTCAACGTTTTATAGCTCGTTAGGTTCCTTCTTATGTTTGTGTTAAGATCATATACCTACTAATGGCGTGTATCATTTAGCCGTAATCACAACAATCGTTCGTGGGTGTCATTTCCCTGGCGTCATTTCACTGTATTTCTGTCCAGTAAAATGACGAATATGCCTACTACTGTTTTCGTTGTTTTTCATTATATATATTTCAATCGTACTTAGAAATATAAGATTCCATTAAAAATATTATATTTTTCTATATATCGTCATTCGCTGCCGTGAGGGTCAATTTGGAATGACACAAGTAATTTTAGTCCCCTTTGCTACTAAACTATTGACTTTTACCGGTGCTTTATATACCTTTCAAATTCGAATGCATAGGTGTTTCATATTCCATAGAAATCGAATTTGTAAAAGTTATAATCCCTTGAACCAATCGCACTTTTCAAATAGAGCCGTCATGTCGCTGTCATGAGCGTCATGTTGGTGGCGTGAATAATTTTAATATTTCTTTGATCCTTAACTACACAGTTTAAACTAGTGCCTAATGTACATTTCAAATCCAAATTAATAGGTGTTTCGTAATTCATAGTTGCTTTTGGCAAAATGTAAAAAAATAAATATGCCTTCGATATGACGCAAATATAATTTCAATTATTCACCCAAAAATACCAGTGGACTATCGAATCTATACGAACATTTTAAATTATATTTTTAAAAAATCGTAGAATAGCCTATTAACATTAACTAAACTAAATGAGAACTAGGTTAAATCTAAAAAAGGCATTGGGGGCATTGTACCTACTTAATATGTCGTCGTCTAGTAGTCAGAACATATGACATGTAGCTATGACTATAGCTTACTATGAGGTTAGTTCGATGTGTGTAAGAATGTGTCCCCTAGTATTTATAATATATTATAACACTATAAGTACGATCTCTCATTTCATTTATATAGAAAAAAGTAGGATCCCGCGATATAACGCCACGTTCCAATTTCAGAATCGTGTTCCACGCTAGCGTAAACTGGACTTTTACGCGCAGATTTTGAGCGATAAAGTAAGCTTTTCCGAGCTGATGAGGTGAGTGTTTTGTGAAGGTACCTTAGATTTTCATAATACGCAGGAGACAACTTGTGCGTGAAAACATTTTTTGTATAATGTTTCGAAGAATTACGCGGGATTAATGCTCCTAAAATTTAACCAGCTACTTACTGCAAACAGTGTACGTGGTGCCCAAAACAATGTCATCATAAATGTCAAATGATTCTCCTCCTAATTTAGCCGCTAGTCGCTTCACCGTGTCGTTTGCTTCTGCATTGATGATATCGCTGTAATTCTCTAACGCTCTTTTTCCATAGTTAGGTAGCAATGTCTTCCTGGATATTCGCCAAGTACGCCCTGGAATTATAAAGAAAGCGTGTTGCCGGTACCATCGCCAACTGTTAACTTCCGTGCACTTTATTTGCATTTTAATAAGGTTCAATAGAAATACAGGATGGTTAACTGTGTTGGCGTTTTACAAGAATAATTAATGTGATAGTTTCTTAATTTTTATTGCAAAATACTTTAAAAGTGTGTGTAATTTGCTGCAATCCAATCTTAAATGTAGACAAACTTGGATGTGTCCAACTAGATGAAAAAATAATGTTTCCTTTTATTAAAAAAAAAATGCTGCCCAATTGCTTGCGTCATTATATTCTCTCAGCTAATCCTCGACTAACTAATCAAGGAAGATGAGCTTAAACAGTTAATTATTTTTTTGGTTTTTGTAGAATGTCTTGGTTATATAAATTGAAAGCTGCAAGCTACCTGAACCACTGAGAATACCGTTGCCGCAGAAATCAGCTATGTATTTGTACTGTGGACCTTTAACGTTTGTTTTAGAACTTGAAAGCAGCGTCTGCAAAAATGATCATTATCATCATCATCAGCCCGTTTACGTCCCACTGCTGGGCACTGGAACCCATGGATGAGAGGGAATCGGCCGTAGGCCCCACGCTGGCCCAGTGCTGGTTTGGGGACTTCACATACACTTCTTCGCAGATGTATGCAGGTGGCTCACGATGTTTGGCTTCACCGAAAAGCTACTAGTACCTAAATATCAAATACTAGCTTCTGCCCGCGACTCCGTCCGCGTGAAACTCAAATTCACCCCCCATTTCACCCCCTTAGGAGATGATTTCCGGGATAAAAACTATCCTATGTCCTTCCCCGGGACTCAAACTATATCTATACCAAAATTCATCTAAATCGGTTCAGCGGTTTAAGCTTGAAGAGGTAACAGACAGACAGACAGACAGACACACTCGCATTTATAATATTAGTATGGATTATTCCGTAAGCGCATAATTTTCGAAAAACTGGTAACAGCCGGGATTTGAGCCTACGACCGCCGGTTGACAGCCGTATGCTTGAGCCACTAGGCTAGACTTAGCCGTACCGTAGCTGCAAAAATGATAATTATAAGTATATCATTTATTTATTTTTGAAGAATAGGGGTGTAGATGCCAAATAAAATAATGGATAATGTTATATTTTCTCGAAAAAGGATTAAAAATATGGTCAAATGGAGAAAAAATCAACGCAAAAGGTTAAATAATCACGAAGTTATAAGAGTTCAAAGTATTAAGAAGGGATATGTTCTGTCCCTTTTTCGCAAAACGCAAATTCATATGAAACGATGACGTTCGCAGCTTGTGACGTCACTAGAAGACGGCAACGTGCCGTGCCCCATCGTGTTCGGCGCCGCCATCGACGCGGCCTGCCGCGCGCGTGGCTCGCTCTGCGGCAGCTTAGCATATTGTGACGTCACACACTGTTTGCGTTTTCTTTCTCTAAGAAGCAATATTAAAACGGTTGTAGCTTCGTAAATCGTAATTCTTTGAGATATCTGAATGGGATTTTCGTCAGTAGGCATATTTTTTGTCTACTTTCCTTTGGAGTATTAATAATAATTTTCGAGTCGAACCTCTATTGCAAAAGCAGAGTTGTAAGGTGACTGTAACCCTCAAACTTCTCTCTCAATCGTTCGTTAATGTTAGCTTAATGATCCTGGAAACCGCTTAATCCCGAGATTCAAACCCAGTTTTGTAGGAAGGGTCACACTAAACTGCTAAATTGGTCGTCACTTCGTTCTTTCTCTCCTCGCTTAACAACACACCTACAATACACGCCACATAAGGCTGCGTCTGAAGTTAGCCTCGAGGTGCCTCCCGCACACCACTCGAACCCCTGTGACACCTTTGGGACGCTGCCAACACCAGGGGCGCAAACTTTTATGTATTCAGGTCTTACTTTAGATCGACTAATTAGCGTATTTACCTTAATGTCATCAGGATCGCTGACCAAAATGTTTAAGTCTGGTCCAACCCATATGCGCAAAATGTCACCGTATTCTTGTATCAGGTTACCAATAAGATCCGCCAACTCTGTAACAATACTTTTTTATTTAATTATCACAATATGCTACGTGGGTATACAACCCAACGCTGCCAGTGTAGTAGTAATTGTTGACTATACGTGAAGCTCTTTGTACGCAGAGGAAAACTACTTAGGGGGGGACATGACTCGAACAAAAATCAGGGCTTTAAAGCCCAATATCTCGCAAACTCATCACTGATTTGAAAAATGGTTTAATTTATTATTTAATTGTTATTATCGTTTCATATCAATTAAACGTGGAATTTACCACATGGTCAAATTTTAAACGATACCTATGATATTGAGAACAAATATAATGAAAATATAAAGCATCATCATCTGAAGCTAGGGTTTGCAATCCGGGTATCCGCCAAATTTCAGTTCCGGATCTGACAGGCTCCTGTATCCGGATTTTTTGGATGTTACGGATCCTTAAAATACAACCATGAAAACCGAAAATACCGCGACAAAATGAAGTTTGTACCGAGTCCACGTTAAAAACGGAATGGTATAATGTAGATCATTCTCAATCTCTATTTTTATTCGCCACTTCTTCATCCCAGATTCGATTATTTTTGTTTTTAATTTATTAGTCACAACATTGCGGAATTTGATGTCGAAAGTTGGCGTTGGTTCAAATCAGGGATCGGAAACCGGTATTTTTTGTATGGGAACGAAAACGTTATTTTTTCGGTCTTTGTTAATTATATCCATTCTAATTGGGCAATCTAATAATACGCAGTCGTTACCTCAAAACACATCTGAGTCCTAAATATGTGGTTATTTCGAGGTTCTTGCAAAAAACCGATTCCGATCCCTGGTTTAAATGCACTGATCCACCGTAGGCACTAAGTTATCATATAGATCCAATATTACTTCTACTATAATGTACCTACCTACTTACTAAAGACTTAGTTTAATTAGATGTTCCTAAAGAAATATTAAAGAAGTATATTTGACACATTGTATCTTTGATTTGACACAGTAAGTAAAAAGTAAATGCAGCAACAATACCTACGTTTTATAATTGTAATCAATTTTTAGTATTATGGTCTTGACTTATAATATGATCATGTAAAATAAGAATAGTGCGCTATATATAGTTTTTCACCGTTTCGCCATATCGAGACATACCTAGTCTTATTAGCCTAATGGAATGTCCCTGGCTAAACAAACACCTCTTCCCTTGATTTTCACAATTTCCGTGTTGGCTCTTCTTCCAATCGATTACTGAGTAAGGCGTCCGCGTCATCGTGTCATTTTATTTTACAACCCTATCGAAGTAACTGTATACATAGAGCTCCAGGCACGGGAGTTAACGCGACCTGGTTGTAGTTATTCAAGTGACAGCGAAAGCTGAAAAGTGACTAAACTAACTTTGCGTTGGTTTGTAGTCGTAAGTTAAAAGTTGAAACAAAATAAAGTTGTATACCCCTTATGACCTCGGCAGTGCGTTATCTATTTGAAATCTTTCAGGTATATAAATACGGTGGTATAGCAGTTTTTAGTTTTTTCTTAGTTTGACCTTACAATTTCTACTTTATACCAAAAAAACATCGTGGATCCGTTTTATCCGAAAAATCCGGATATCCGGATCCGTTCGATTTAAATATCCGAAATATCCGGATCCGAAATATTGGCGGATCTTGCAAACCCTATCTGAAGCCCAGCCCCCCTATTCTGTAACTTGTTTTAGGCTCACCTCAACACTGACTGCGATGCATAGTAACTAAGCGTAAGTAGAGGTCTTGTTTCGTGACGGGTGACCGGCGGGGTGAGCCGCATTAGCGCGTAGCGAATAACAGCCCAGGACAAGACTTGTCCGTTGTGTGACGTTGTCAGCTTCATGTTTTTTTTTCCATTCTATTTGTTCTCAGTATCATATCGTTTGACTTGTAACGCGTTAAAAAAAAACAAGTTTTTTTACCAATTACCTTCAGGAGGCACCATTAATTGCCATGCATTTCCCAGGATCGGTATGGTAGGTGGGCCCGGAAGTTTTTCGGAGATATCCAGCAATTTCCTGTTTTTCGTTCGCCATCTCATCCAGAAAAGTAAAATCGCTGTCACCAGTACGAGTAGTAAAATGAACCACACCATTCTGGAACAGACGCCAATAGCTTTTTTATACTTTCTAGGCTATTCAACTGTCGTGGACCTAAATAATGTTGTAATATGTAAGTAATCAATATAAAATATATTTATGTCGGTACTCGTAGGTACTGTAATGTTTCTATGACATTTATTTATTGTCATATATGTATTATGTAGGTAACTAAACTTGTATAGTCTTTCTTATAGTTAAGTTATTTATGTTCTGTTTTCACTTACTCAAATCATATCTTTTTTTTCATCGTTTCCATCACCCAAAGGTTGTCCGGAAGAGATCGCTTTTGGGCGATAAGACCGCTTGTTGTCTACCATTGTTTATGTTTAATTTACCTCTATTTTTACTTTTATCTACTATTTCCGGTGAGCAATAAAGAATATTTTTATTGTATTGTATCGAGATTTATATTAATACTAGATATTGCCCGCGACTTCGTCAGTGTAGAACTTGATTGCTATTAAATTATTGTGGGTGGAACCTCAATTATCGCCGACCCAAACAAAGTTCTACCATCTTAAGGGATGATTTCTGGTATAAAAACTATCCTATATCCTTCCAAGGGTCTCAACTCATCTGTACGAAAAATTCCATCTAAATCCGTTCACGGATTAAGCGTAAAAGGTAACAGTGCGATAAGTTCATTAGTTTAAATTGCAAAATTTCAATTGTAAACTCCGTTTTTACAAATATAATATCTTAAGAATCATCAACAGACGTTTCTGCTTAAATTGTATATTTTTGCATAATGTAGGTACCTATTAAGGAAAGCTACATTACTGGAACTGTTTGCTTAAATCAGTCCAGTAGTTTTACTCACGTTAGTTCGGGCTACTTGTATAGTTTTGAAAGCAAACTTATCTAATGCTAAAAGACGGAGAACTTTCCATCTCCTTCCTCCGTCCCCATTTAACGGTGTTAGAGAATAAATTATTTTGATTAAGCCCCTTTACCCCCTTATTTCACCCCTTTAGGGGGCAAATAGATCTACATATTATAAAAGAAACCTTCCTGCTTTCATGTTTCTAGCCACAGTTTAATAGTTGAATTAGGAAAATATCCCTTATCAATGTTTTTGACTGTACATTAGGAGCTTGTGGCCAAAGTTTTACACGTCTAACTCTAAAAACGACATGATTCCCATACAAACTTTCTACTCTTTTATAACCCTCTTAGGGGAAGAATGTTTGAAACATCGCTTAATCACTTGCTTTGCTTTTGAGTAAGATACCTTCAAACAAAGATTCAAGTCTATAACTTTCCAAATGAACGATTTCTATACAACGGTTCGACCCCTATTTCACCCCCTTAAGGATTGAATTTCGTAAAATCCTTTCTTAGTACACGTCCACGTACTGGAAAGTACATCTATTCCAAATTTAATGCTTTGTTTAGGAAATCACACATTACTTATGTGAACTTTCAACCCCTATCTTAACCCCTTCAAGGGATGAATTAGAAAAAAAACCCTTATCAATGTTTTTGACTGTACAATAGGAGCTTGTGATCGAAGTTTTAAGTAAGTAAGTGTTTTATTTGTAAACATAGGTACCTAATTACAGATGTTGTTGGATGGATTGTTATTTTATACAGATTCACTATGTTTTGCCAACAGGCGTACAAAAACTTTGAATTTAATACTAAAGTAAGTACCTTATAGCTACTATCATGCATACTAAATTCAGGTGCCCTTATACAAATTATAATTCTATAGTAAAGTCAGTAATGGTAGTTAAACAATCTGTGTTAAAAAAAATATAGATTATAGATGAATGTATTACTGCATGTCCGGTCTTAAAGAATGTCCATTAAATATGTCAGGTAAAAATTATACGACATAAAAAGATAAAAATAAAAAATAATATAATATAATTAAGTGAATCAAAGAAATGTCAATTTATTTTATCATTAATATAATCTGAAATGGAATAATAACATTTATGTATTAATAATGTCATTAATTTATTTATTAATTCCAACATATTTAATGACTTCAGGTTAAAGGGTAAGTGGTTATAAATTTTACTGGCCAGACAATACACACTTTTTGCCTTAATGCGGTCTTTGCAGGAACTATGCAAAGATTTAAAGTATGTTTCTTTCTCAAGTTTCGATCAGAGATATCACTGTGCCTTTTTAATAAGCTCGTATTGTTTTGTCCGACTGTCTTGAGGTTCACACAGGACGTTTTCAGGTATGGGGACCTTATCAACATACACTTGGTCTTTGAAATATGTATAGGATTATGCCATTATCGTGCGACCACTCAAGTATCTTATTAAAATCCGCCTGCAGCCGGCACTGTGTGACCGCGACGTCCCGGTCGGCGTACATCAGGCACGTGTCGTCCGCATACATGTACACGGAGCAGTGCTCGACAACGTTGCTGATGCTGTTCACGTGCATGATTTACCCGACCGGCCCGTACACGGACCCAGTCGGTACCCCATATTTTATGTTAGCTTCGTCACCCATTTCACCATCGATCTCGCATCGTTGCAATAGGGATTGGAAAGTGGTCTGTTATGTGGTCGTGTACACCGTACACAATCGACCGAGCGAGCGAAGCGTCTATGCTTCAGCATGGACGAAAAAACGTTTTTCCTCATGTCTGGATGTTTGGATTTCCCCCTGTTCTCGCCTAGAGCTCGCATTTCTCAACAGATTCTTATGAAATTTTGTGAGTAGGTTCGGTAAGTAGGTATACAGAATTTTTATGTCGTCAGTTTTTTGAAATTTTGTAAAATGGCGGCGATATGGGTTGAATTGAAAACGTAAAAAAATACAAAAGAGGGGTCAGCGTTGCCTACTAACTTAGTACAAATTTTATGTTCCGTCCACTGTATCTTGAACTCTGATATAATGATGGTTTCCTATGTTCGAATTTCAAATAAATAATCTCTAAAGCAACAAATAAAGCGTTCCATTTTTAAATTTCGAATATCTCAAAACTTTGGAGTGTTTATATTATTTGGATTTATCTAGATAAATGATTTTGGCTTTTCTAGAAGGACTTTGGTGCTTACTGGTTGGAATATTTAAAATATTCAGGGAACAGAGGTAACGTAATTTGGTTACTTATCTGCTTAACAAAATGAATTTCATAGCAAAACGAGGGAAATTTAGTCAATTTTCTAACGTTTTCTGCCAACCCCAGCAGCAATGTTTCGGGATGGAGATAATACATTACAGAATGAGGCGTTGATGGCCTTACGAGAGGCCTTTACCGACGCAGATGGAGGTGGTTTTACTTTTAGTGAGTATGGGGGCCAGAACTAATTCTGGATCCCTTTCTATTTTTTCGTTTAACCAGAATCAGGAATGAAACTTCTTTTTCTACGAATTGAAGAGGAAAAGAGACTAAGCAGATTGGCGGAACAAACCAATCGAGACTATTGACCGAAGCCGGTCCGTTCCAGCTTGGCCCAAAATCCATCTTTCGTATGTTTGGATGTCCGAATGTCTCGCAGTTCTTGCCTACAGGCTGCAGTTGTTCACCGATTTTCGTGAAATTTTGTAAGCAGGTTCAATTATTTATAGGTACAACCATTTCTTTTTGTCACATCAATTTTAGTTTTTTTTTCAAATGGCTACGATTTTCACACATTATTATAACAAAATCGGAAAAAAGGTGTTTATTTAATTAGGTACCTCGACATTTCGACGTTTTTTTGATAATAGCCACGATTCAACCGTTTTGAAACAAACCCGCGAGATCTACAGCTCACAGAGTCACTAGTAATTCATTTAACTAAATAACTACTTAATTACGTGAAAACAAACCTATTTAGTGGTAGACAAACGTCAAACAATATTCAAATCCGAACAAAAGTTGAAACTTAGTAAAATGTTTACGGTGACAGCAATTGATTAAATGTGTTCATTATGAGATGTTTAGGTAGTAGTTATAAGGATTCAAAATACTTACATTTTACAAAACAAACAATTCGGCAGTGGAAGACACTTATTTAGTGAGCGAAATTAGTGTAATGGCTTAATGGCTACCTGCTGCCTTGTATTTATACAATTTTCGGGCGTTGCGGTTCGGGTCAGTGCGGGGTAACAACACTGACGGCACGCGCCAATGGCAGACCGGCAACGTCGCTTTAGCCATGGGCTGAACGCGGGAACGTGTAAACACAATGATTTTTATACGTTTTTAACAGATTTCAAAAAAAGGAAGAGGTTCTCAATTCGGCTGTATTTTTTTTTCTTTTTTTTCAGTGTTTTTTGCCTCAGAACTCCGTCATTGATGAGCCGATTCCTAATTTTTTTTATTTTTTGTAAATATATGCTTCCAGGTGGGTCCCATTTTTTCCAAAAATTCAGTTGGATCATGGAATCCTTGAGGAATTGAGGGAATTCCTCAATTATATTAGGCACGCGTGTAGTGATTTTGGTATTTTCTATTATAACTCGTGTATTTACACCTGGAAATCATAATTTGGTGGAGTGGAATTGATGATGAAGACTACAGATGACTTATGGAATTCCTCAATTAGGTACTTAAAAGTACAAAAGTACGTCACAGATTCTGATAAGATTCCGTTGAAATAGCAACTAATGAAATGCCAAAGGTGATCCTTGTGGAATCGACGGAAGTCCTCAAATATTATCGGGCCACATACAGCGATTGGGTTTTTTTCTCTGATAATCAACGCATTCGCTCACGGAAATCAGTTCATGTGGTAAATTGGAAAAGAATTGAAGTCCAGCGCCGCCTGCTGGTAGATTTCATGTATGTATGAGTGCATAAACAACATACTAATATCGAAAACAGAGCTTTTTTGGACCATGTTTAAATAAATCATAAAAAAAACATAAAAACTTGTGCAAATGTATAGATAAAGAATTGAAGAACCGAAAAGTGTTTAGCCCAACCATATATATATAGTTTTGACGGAGGAATATCAACTCAAAACCCGTCAAAACTAGCCAAAAAGCGCGGTATGGGAAGTGTGACAAGTTTCTATGGACTAACAGCTACCGGCGCCATATTTAACGATGATCGGTCTGCAATCGTAGTTGGTGCAACCCGCCCTTAAGAGTCCGCAGTAAACTCGATTCTCCATACAAACGTAGTTACGCTCTCATTTAAAAACTACGTGTCGGATTGTAACGAAACTTTGCATCTACAATGACATGAGGTATATGTCTGAAATTAGTTTATGTAGCCTCCAATACCATAGTAAAAAAATACAGCGAATTTAAGTTTTTCATACAAAACTTGTTTTTGCTGTATTTCGTTTGTTTTATAAACTGGAACCATATAAACTAATTACAGACATAGATATACCTCATGTCATTGTATATGCAAAATTTCGTTACAATCTAACACGTAGTTTTAAAATGAGAGCGTAACTACGTTTGTATAGGAAGGTGAAATTCGGCCGAGCTTACTGCGGACTCTTAAGCTTTGACGTGGGAGATCTTTAAAGCGGTCTACTAATGGCAGCTTTTATATAACTTTGTAAAGCTCATGTCGTACCTACACCTACGCCATGCTTGGACGTTTGGACGCGCCTTAGTCTTGTCCGGACCATAGACCGTGATTTAGCCGGTGCTTATTATTACGGATTTACCTATCGTCACTAGCGCTTAATCGTAATACATCCAGGACACATGAATGCGCTGGATCCAGCAATTGCAATCCCTATTTGCCACTCACCTTGCCAGTAACCATCAGCTGCTCCAGGTTGTTTCCTTCTTTCCGGGTGGTTTAAATTACATCATTGTTATTAAGTGCATTAAGATTAGCCCTTCCTAGTACCTAACTAAATGTTGGATACGTTTGCCTGAATGACGATTGATGACACGTTGACTTCAAGCCCCGAGACTACAACGCTTGTTAACGTTGGGCCTAGTAGGATTCTCCTAAGTTATGTGTGTGAAACAAGTGAATTGATTATCATATCGCGAGCTGAAGTCGCGAAACAGGGGCGCTGTGAGCTGTAGAACTCGCGAGACTGTCTTTTTGAATAATAATTGAAAACGATGAGAGAGTGGGCTGATATCCTGCGTAATTAAATCAAAGTATGATTTACCTTTTGTATACGTAGTTTTAATATTAAAACGGACATGTATTCACGTTACAATTCAGTTTATATGACAGCGACAAAAACTATAACACAAGAATGACATTGAATCCAAAAGAATGTAGAAAAACAGGATTCAAATTTGACATAACATTTCTCACTATACGAAGTTGGCAAAGAGTTCGCAACAATAATAATAAAAAAATGAAAATCTGGTTCAGTATGAATCGGTCAAAACCGTCACTTGCCGGAATATCCCCATTTCATATATTGCCAACCTTTGTTTAATTGACTCATACAGTAGGAAAATATGTGTCGATTATATTTCCTGAAATTGCAAATTGCTGCTGTATTTTTATTCTAGACATTTAAGCTGATTCGTTCTGTAAAGGCTAAATAGCACCATGTAAATTTACACGTCGTTATATTAATTTAAAAAAAAGACGATGGTTTAATTAAAACTTCAACAAAAGGTTTATTCTTTAAATTATAAATAAACCTTAAGCGTGAGTAACTAACATAAAAAACGTGACGTTACCATAAAACGTTACATAAGTTGTTATTAAACTTAGATCATACCCTGTAAAATATTCGCAAAAAAAACACGATTGCTCTATGATATGCACGCACCAGTTCGTCCAGTGCAGGTCAAACATCTTCCTGCTCCTTGGCTCACAAAGGAAATCAAGTCGCTCATTGAAAGGAAAAATCTTGCCAAAGCCGGGTACAAACATGACGCGTCAGATACGAACAAAGCCCGATTTCACAAGTTGCGCAACCGGTGCAGCACTGTTTGTGGTGACGCTCAAAGGCATCACATTCATAAGTCTTTTGAGAATGGTGACCCTGCTAAAGTGTGGAAATTTCACAAGTCACTTGGAGTTGGTAAATCTCAACATAATTCTTGTTCCATTAACGTCGACATTGATCTTCTGAATCAGCATTTTGCCTCTACAATCTTTAGTGGTCCTGCCAAGTCCAGGACCCTTGATTCTCTGTCATCTCTTCCAACTCCAGATTCAACTCCTTTTTTTCTTAATCGTTTCACCGACAGTGATGTTATAAAGAACATACTATCTATTACCTCAAATGCCGTTGGTGTCGATAGCATAAGTCGTAACATGATCCTTCCCCTCCTTGACCTCCTTACTCCTATAATTACCAGCATCCTCAATGCTTCTATTACGTCAAGTATATTTCTTTCGACATGGAAGAATGCTGATATTATTCCTCTACCAAAGAAGTACAATTCTTCCACTTTCTCAGAGTATCGACCTATTTCCATTCTTCCTTTCCTTTCTAAAGTTTTTTTCCTTTTTAAAGTTTCCAGCAACTTAATCCTTTTCAGTCTGGCTTCCGTTTGTGTCATAGTACGGCTTCTGCTCTCGTTAAAATTACGCATGACATACGGTCAGGTATGAATGATCAGAAGTTGACAGTGTTAACGTTGCTTGACTATAGTAACGCGTTCAACACTGTTGACTTTGATCTCATGTTGGCGATACTGCGTTTTTATAACATAATATATCTCCTGCGGTAATTGATTGGTTTCATAGCTATTTAACCGGTCGTCGGCAGCGTATAAAGGTGGATACTTCCCGCTCCTCATGAGGACACACCATGGTGTAGCACGTTAGATGGCGTTCCGCAGGGCAGCGTGTTATCTCCACTTTTATTTTCTATTTTCATAAATTCCATTACTCGTAATCTATGATCGTTATATCAGCTTTATGCCGGTGATCTTCAAATTTATTCCCAGGCTCAGGTCAACGATCTGCCATTGGTCATCTCAGCTACGCATTTCAGACTGGAGTAGTAATTATGCTCTCAATGTTGACCCAGCAATGACCCAGGCTATCATCATCGGTAGTGCTAAGATTATTTCTAGACTTGACTATGTTAGTCACCCACCGATTTTGTTTGATGGCGTTTTGGTCCCGTACTCTCTGCAAGTTTAGAACCTTGGCGTTATTTTGGACCGCACTCTTTCGTGGGTGCCACAGAAGAACGAGGTTAGCAGGAAGATGTTTGCAGCTGTGGGTTCTATGAGAAAGCTTCGTAATTTCCTTCCCATTGCTACCAAAGTTGCTCTTGCTTATTTTTTTTTGTTTGTAAGTATTATGCTTCCAGGTGGGTCCCATTAAAAAAAAAACAATTGGATGATGGGATCCATGAGGAATTGAGGGAACTCCTCAATTATATTAGGCACGCGTGTAGTAATTTTTGTATTTTCTATTATAACTCGTGTATTTACACCCGGAAAACTTAAATTTGGTGGAGTGGAATTGATGATGAAGACTACAGATGACTTATGGAATTCCTCAATTATGTACTTAAAAGTACAAAAGTATATCACAGATTCTGATAAGATCCCGTTTAAATAGCAACTAATGAAGTGCCAAAGGTGATCCTTGTGGAATCGATGGAAGTCCTCAAATATTATCGGGTTACATACATCGATTGGGTTTTTTTCTCTTATAATCAATGCATTAACTCTCGGAAATTAGTTCATGTGGTAAATTGGAGTTGGAAGTAATTGGCTTGGCGGTGTACTAAATTGAAGTCGGTCTAAACTTTGTTTTTAAAGTAAATTATAGATTATAAGAATAAGAATAACTTTATTGTACCAACGACACTGTTACATAATAGAAAAGCGATATCCGGTGAGTCCCAAACTAGGCTGTATCTTGGAACTCATGGAGTTATGACGTACACTTATCTATAATTAGGTATAATTAGCTCCGTGACAGAAGTTGTGTTAAAAAAATATATATATATCTCGTAATTTAATAAAAACAAGCAGGTGGGTAAGTGAGTTTGTGTGTGTGTACATGTATGTGAATGTGTGTTTGTCCTGTAAGTATATGGATGTGAGAGCGAGTAACATAGCTACTAAATAAGTAAGAGACTCCTAAATATACGGTCGTAGGAGACCTTCAGTATCATTATCATTATAAGAAAAGGTAGTAAACTCTCACATTCTCACCCATCTTTATGGAATTCTTTTTAACCCTGCAACTCCTCGCTACCTCAAGGAACGCTTTAAATTTATTTCTTCTGCTAGGTCTGCTCAGAAGCTACTTCTCAGTGTTCCCCCATGAAACTGTAAATTTTACAACAATTCTTTTACTTTCTGAGCTGTTCGATTGCGGAATTCCTTGCCTAATGAAATTAAACGTGCTGTCTCGTCCCATTTTTAAAACTAGACTTAAGGATTACTATTTTTCTCTTCCGTAACTTGTCATTCCTACTTGGTGTCTGCTGTTTGTACATTTAGTTATTGTACTTATGTGTATGTAGGTTTACAAATATGTGTATTTATGTAAGTGTATAGTCTTTCTTATAGTTAAGTTTTTATATTTTGTTTTTTTCTGTTTTCACCTACTCAAATCATATCTTTTTTTGCATCTTCTCCACCATCCATAGGTTGTCAGGAAGAGATCGGTTTTTAGCGATAAGACCGCCTGTTGTCAACCATTGTTTATGTTTAATTTACCTCTATTTTTCTATTATCTTCTGTCTGGTGAGCAATAAAGAATATTTGTATTGTATTGTATTGTATGATTTAAAAAAAATGATTTTACTGACTAAATACAAATAAAGTATTTTCACGTAATCAACAACGCTTCGCTCGCTCGTTCAATTAATACTAGCTTCTGCCCGCGACTCCGTCCGCGTGGAACTCGTTTATATCGTAGCTCCATACAAATTTTCACCCTCTATTTCACCTCTTTAAGGGATGATAATCGGGATAAAAACAAACTAATGTCCTTCTCTGGGGCTCAAACTATCTCTATACCTAATTTCATCTAAATTGGTTCAGCGGTTTAAACGTGAAGACGTAACAGACTGACAGACACACTTTCACATTTGTATTACTTTCACTTATACATAATATCTGTATGGATATGGATAGTATGGATTTAATTGTCTCGTGCTGATCTCTGTACCTACTGTACGTACCTACAATTTCAAATTGATTCATCGGAAATCTGTTAAAAACTCATTTAAGGTCGTATTTTTCTGTGTGCACTTCCCTTTACCACATGTTTTCAACATGGTACACAAAAAATACGTTGCATTTTGTAAAAAAACAATATCCATGTCAGAATATTAATAATACGACCGTCTTGCCCTCTTTGACCTTTCCTGAACGCAGACCTGTCTTCAATAACTATTGGTAAAATCAATTTGACCTCTAATATAAGAAATGAACGACCTCTACCTAATAACACCTCTAATATAATGAGAAGTACAGAAATACGAAGCAAAACAAAAAAACTGGCTGTGACAGACGGACAGTCTCCGAGTGATCGCATGTGTTCCGTTGGACCAATTTTGGTACGGAACACTAATAGCAGATATTATTGACAGTATTTGTAAATTAAAATGGAGATGGGCTGGGCACATCGCAAGGGCAAATGATGGACGCTGGAGTGAGCGAATAATGCATTGGTACCCAAGAGACGGAACCAGGACAAGAGGGAGATAGAGGCGCCGCTGAAGCGACGACATAGTGCAAGTTGCAGCCAAAAACTGGCAAAAACTGGCAAAGAAGTGCTACCGATCGCCAAGAACGGCATAATATCCAAACAAAATTAAATATTTATTTCATTGTATTTGATTTGCATGAAACAATTCAACTTAATGCATGCTCAATGTAGATGCAATCAAATAGTGTAATTAAATAATATAATTAGTTAAGTGAACAAGTTCCTTGTCAATCCGGGGTTGATTGTCGGGACGGCCTCCCTGGTTTGCCTGCAGGTATTGAAGTATTTATTGCCTTGCCAGGTGCCTAGGGTATTCCAAATTTTTTGGTGTTCTACCTTGGTGTTTAGTCGCAGTGTGCTCCGCAGCCATGCAGAGGGTAGAGGGATCGTAGGTTCCGGTCCTACGGCTTCTGATTCTGAGCCTTCTCTAGCCATGCATCCGCTGCGTCGTTACCACATGAATTGCTGTGCCCTTTGATCCATTGCAGGGTTATGTCGCAGTTGGTACATACCTCCGATAGAATTTTGTGGCACTTGTGTATCAGCCCAGACGTTGTTGTGTGACCTTGCAGGGCTTGCAGTACAGATCGACTGTGGGAAAGTATGCGGATGGGATATCCCCTTACCTCCCTGGAGGCGATTGCATGAGCGGCCACTCTGCCTGGAAGACTGAGTTATGGATTCCTAATGGTGTCGAGATTCGTATGTTTAGGTCCTCCAAGAAAACTCCTGATCCGGTGCCTGACAAGCACAATTAAAGCAAGCATAGCACAATTTATCTATCATTAAGTATTGTATATTACAAGTCGGAGAGTGCACGTTCGCGGGCGCAACATCTCGACGCGCCAAGTGAGTCCTTTTTCAACAGTCCGAATCTGTTATCCCGTGCTTTACTATAAGCTCATTTCGTTAATGAGAGCATGTTCTAGTTGTACTATTTTGACACACCTAGAACGGATACATTGGTATAATATGTGCGTAGATAACAAAATACGATCAGACGAGTCGCAAGGTGTCGCTACAGTATAGATTAGAAAACAACAAGTATTCCGCGCGAACACCCCTGCTTTACTTTTTTCTTCATTTGACAATATTTTTAATCCTTTTTCAGGAAAATGCAGCATTATCGTTTATTTTATATGCTGTCTACACACCTATTGCACCAATTTGCCTCATTTTCGCGGCGTATAAACGTGTCTCAGCAGCATTTGTTCAACGTGTCTATCTCTTTTGATTACTACGACTCCACAGTCTGTCTGTCTCTCTGTCCGTCTGTCACCAGGCTGTATCTCATGAACCGTGATACGTAGTTAGACATTTGAAATTTTCACAGATGATGGTTTTGCTGTTGCCGCTGTAACAACAAATACTAAAAACCGGCCAAGTGCGAGTCGGAGTGGGGCTCCCATGCAACAGACATGATTTTTTTTGCTGCTTTTATAGATAATGGTACGGAACCCTTCGTGCGCGAGTCCAACTCGCACTTGGCCGGTATTTTATATAGCATAATTGCGTAATAACAGCAAAACCGGTATGGTTAGCTTACGAAAAGATGTGAACTTTGAAACTTTTACGAATATTCGCTACTTGCCGCTGCGTGTTGACAAAGATTTATAGACCAATGTTGAGTAAGGTGATACGTGTGGAGATTTCCAGTTATAATAATTAATTACATAGGTAGGTACTCATCGATTATCTTTTTATTTATTTTATATTTATAAGTTACTTAATCGTGATCGTGTAAAGAGTGAGATTAAGGTAAGGTTTTGTTTTATGTTAATAATATTTATTCATTTGTTTGAGTAGCGCTATGTAAGGGCGTATTAGCAAAATAAGTAGGTAAGTACCTAATTTCAAAAAAGTGATTATACAGTATCCTAAATTTATAATTCTATAGAAGGTTTAAGACATGAATCTACGGTAGCCTACTGGTTCAGGCATGCGGCTGTCAAGCGGCGGTCGTGGGTTCGAATCCCGGCTCGTACCAATGAGTTTTTGGAACTTATGTACTTACGGAATATTTACCGGTAGCTTTTCGGTGAAGGAAAACTTCGTGAGAAAACCGGTCTAATACGGTCTAGAGGGAAATCTAGCTGTCCCAAACTTCTACCATCTTAAGGGATGATTTTAGGGATTTAAACTATCCTAAAGCCTTCCAAGGGTCTCAAATTATCTCCATGCCAATGTTCATGTAATTCCGTTCAGGGTTTTAGGCGTAAAAGGTTTATATTGCTAAACCTAAATTGAAATATCCGTTTTTAACAATATACATAGGTACTTTAAGTATTATCACACGTTTCTACTACTACTACTACTTAAATTGTTTGTTTTTCGTAATGTATTAAAGGATTTTTTTTATGTCTACTAAGCTACATTACCTACCGTGTTTTTTTTGCCTAAATCTGTTAAGTAGATTTCATTTTGAAAGTCAAATTAGCTAATGCTAAAAGACGTAGTCCTTTTTATCTCCAGCCCCAGTCCCCATTTAACGGTGTTAGAGAATAAATTATTTTGATAAACCAAAATTAACTTCTTAAATTATCAAAATAATCCGCAGTTTTAATCTAACATTACCTTCTATTCGGTTTGTGAGCATCGCAGTTCTAACCTAACCTACTTTTCTGGTAGCTGTTCGGTTCTGTAAGGATCGCAGTTCTAACTTAACCTAACCTACTTTTCTGCGAGCAGTAAGATTATGTATACTGGATTAATGGTGTTACTGGTTGAACTAAAGAAAGAATAGGCACTGGTTCATGGTACAGATGACTTTACTCCAGGAAGCTAAAGATTGATTCCAAAGAGGTGCGTCGTGCACATTCCTCTCTTTTTCCAAAACGGCAGCTTCACCAGCTTACGGAGGGGCCGCCGCATGATGCCCATCAGGGTGCGAACATCAGCCATCCGGATTACGCCGTCGGGGCCCGGAAAGACTGCTGTTACTCGTCCCCGTGGCCAGGTGCCTCTAGGCGAGTTTGGATCTGCGATCAACACCACGTCGCCAACGGCCACCTCAGGAGCTACTCCACGCCCGCGTCTTGGGATGAGTGTTGGCAGGTATTCTTTGACCCATCGCTGCCAAAAATGGTCTGCCAATCGAACGGCCTTGCGCCAGCTGCTTCTCGAGGCAAAATCTGAGTCAGATAACGTGGCTGGTATCGGGCGGCCTGAAGACGCAGCAAGAAGAAAGTGCTTGGGAGTGAGCGCTTCTTCGCTGTTGTGATTCACGGTGACATGAGTGAGTGGGCGCGAGTTGACAAGAGCCTCAGCCTCTGCCAGAAGCGTGCGAAGCACCTCGTCCGTTGGGGCGCGTTCTATGAGTGTCACCTTGAGAGCCACTTTTACGCTCTTCACCAGTCTTTCCCAAGATCCGCCCATAAAAGGAGCGGCTGGTGGTATAAAACGCCAATAAATTTTCTCTGAAGCAGCGTACTGAGCTACGGCTTCGGCGTAGAGGCGTCGGAGTTCTCGGTTGGTGCCTACAAACGCAGCCCATTGTCTGACCAGATCTCTGCTGGCGTGCCTCGCCGGGCTATGAAGCGGCGGAGGCTCATTATCGCCGAGTCAGTCGACAAACTGTCAACCACTTCCAGATGGACGGCACGGACGACGAGGCAAGTGTAGAGGGCGACATATCTTTTCTCTCGTCTTCGGCCGATAGAGACTTGACGAAGTAATCGAGTCCCGTGAACGTAAACGGGCGTTTGTGGTGTCCCAAACGTGCCTCGGGTAAGTCTCCTGTAGGTGGCTGGAAGTTCACGGCTCGGCGAATGCGGCAAAACTGGCAGTTAAAGGCGACTGCGCGGACGGTACTTCTCAGGCTCAATAAGTGGTAATCTTGTCGGAGCTCATTCACCACCGTCTCTGTATTGGCGTGGGCGGCTTTTCTATGATGGTGCTCCACAAGCAAGCGCACTGCTGGGTGTCTTCCGTCCAGTACAATCGGACTTTTAGTTTCGTGACGTATGTGTGACGCTGCCTTAATGCGGCCGGACAATCGCATCAATCTATCTTCTCCGATGAGAACCGTCAGTTTGGACAGGCGACTGGAGCGTGGCAAGAGCTGAGCAGGACGACTATTGAGGTGCGTCATCTCGCTGGAAAATGCGCCCAACTGGGACTTGAGCAGGATGTGCGTCTCTGCTAGACGAATGTCAGTGGCGGTCAAATTTCTAGCTGACCCATGTGAAGACCTTGGAGTGGTAAACTGTTGCCATTGACTCGAAGGCTGAAACATAAAGGTACAAAGCCCTCCCTCTAATCGAACTAAATTATCTACACATAAGCCCCTTCGAGTTAGACTACGCATTCGCAGTAATGTTAGATACTTATGCGCAGTAGCAGTTGCACGCACCAGTCTGAGCCAAGAGCTGAAACGCCCAGGATCGGCTGAAACTGGCTCATGCTGGGCAACTGCATTAATAAGGTGAACTAAGTCAGGACGCACTGCGTGTTTGCTCTCCTCTAAGCCTGAATACTCAGGTGCTCAGGGCTTACTGGGCCACTCCGAAGAGAACAAAAATTCAGGACCCGATATCCAGCGTGATTCAGGAGACAACGTGACGCGCTTGATGCGAGTTGCATCGTCCGCAACGTTTAAATGACTTGGCAACCAGCGCCATTCCTTCACGTCAGTTATCTCTACAATCTCGCCTACTCTATGTGACACAAACGACTTGAAAAGACGCGCCTCGCTTCGGAGCCAACCCAAAACCGTCATAGAGTCGCACCAGAATATGCGTTTGACAGGTTTGAGTCTGTGAGCTTCACAGATGGTGGCGGCGAGGCGAGCTGCAACCAAAGCTCCTTGAAGCTCCAAACGATTTATGGAAATTGGCTTTAGAGGAGCTACGCGAACCTTACTACATATAAGCGCCAGCTTCACGTCACCATTTTCCATGATAAAACGCCAATATGCGACTGCAGAAAAGGCAGACTCGCTTGCGTCACAGAAAACGTGAAGCTCGCACTTATCTACTTTTAACTCGCCAGGACAGTAGCAGCGTGGGATCTGCAATCGGGAAGCGGCAAATAAATCTTCAAACCAATGTCTCCACGCCGCACTGTCATTCTGCGAGAGCTCCTCGTCCCAGTCGAGACCCTTACGCCATGCATTCTGGAACATAATTCGGCCTGTCACTACTACTGGCGCTAGAATTCCGAGTGGGTCGAATACCCGCATGACGTGAGCCAACACTTCGCGCTTAGTAAACTTATTTGACAACGCACCATTTTTGCTTATTCCTGTGTTAAAACCAATTGTATCGGCGACGGGTTGCCAAATAAGCCCAAGAGTGCGCACGGGCGTGGCGAGGCGGCCAAGCTCAACATCTACATCGTGACTAGCTACAGAGACCTTAACCAAGCTCTCCTTTGGCAAAAGTGCTAGAGCAGAGGGTTCGTTTGAGGCCCATGCACGCATTTCGAAGCCAGCATGTCGATGGATACGGTGAATTTCTACGGCAAGTTTAGCAGCTTCATCGATTGAGTCTAGGCTCACTATACAATCATCCATATAGTGATCGACAATGATGGCTCGAGCCGCGGCTGGATAGCGATCTTGCCACTCCACTGCGTTTTTATTTTTAATGTAAATGGCAGTGAAGGGACTAGACGCGGCCCCGAAAATCATTGATGACATGCGGTATGTCTTAATCGGGTCTTTAGGGTCGTCGCGCCACAAAAATATTTGCGCATCACGATCCTCCACGCGAATTTTCACTTGAGGAAACATCTCGCGTATGTCTCCCGTCAGGGCGACTTTACCTTCCCTAAAACGCATGAGAATTCCGAGCAGGGGCTTCAAAAGGTCAGGACCGGTTAGTAGAAGTGAGTTCAGTGAAAACCCTTGACTTTTCGCAGCAGCATCATGGACTACTCTTAATTTATTCGGCTTATTCGGATTGGTTACTCCGA
Organism: Epinotia bilunana; assembly: GCA_947049275.1. Taxonomy (NCBI): domain Eukaryota; kingdom Metazoa; phylum Arthropoda; class Insecta; order Lepidoptera; family Tortricidae; genus Epinotia; species Epinotia bilunana. Next base: position 7,476,345 of record OX346271.1, on the reverse strand, counting down.
AATGTGGCTGAATCCAGACAGGCGATTTGGCGGTATGCACTTCCGTGCACAATTCGGCGTAACCCTTCCGAATCATGTCGTGTATGTTTTGACGGTATCGCGTTGCATAGTTAGAGTCCCTGCACATCTTTTTTTCTAGATTAAGAAACAAGCTTAGAACTGACAGGCACGAATAAATTGTCACTTTTCCAAAGAAGCCCAACTTCATAACGACCGCTCGGTAGGCGTCGTGCCGTGCGTTCAAGAATTTGGACAGCTCGTTCGTCGTCGGTGCTGCGCGCTTCGCGTTTAGAAATGCCAATCGAATCTATACTGTATTGCTTACGAATTAACTGTTCTAACACCGCGCGATCACTAACATCTACGACCGCTCACGGGCTCACTAACCGTGGAATGGTTGACAGTGTCAACTGGCGCCGTCTTGCTACAGCCAAAACCGAATAAAACCCACCCTAAGGCGGTATGAATCGCAACCGGTTGTGTCCTAGAACCCTTACGTGTGGCCCTAGACATAGTAAGTAGGGCTCGCGGTCGTGTCCGGGTTTCGTGTATTCGTGTCGGGTACCCGTGCCCGTGTAACACGCCCGCGGGTTTAAGCGATCGGTCCGAACGGATCCGTGTAATTAGCTAATTGATAACCCGTGCGCTAATTACACGCGGGTAGTAATACCCGTCCTTGAGGTGTGAAGCTAGGAACTATCCCGTAGTTCTAAGAATGTACATACAAGTACTAAATGAGTGTTCGTAGCTTTGCAATTATAACATCTTTTTTTTGCGAATAAAAATAGCAGATTAATAAATGTAACAAATTATAACAAAGTACGTAAAGTTCGCTTTCTCAAATTCAGATTTAAATAAAAGTAAGTACGAATCCATAGTGTTATAAATGTGAAAGTGGGTCTGTCTGCCTGTGTCTTTCTGCTACCCTTTCACGCTTAAACCGCTGAACCGATTTAGATAAAATTTGGTATAGAGATTTGAGTCTGGGGGAGGGACATAGGATATAAACGAGTTCCACGCGGACGGAGTCGCGGGCAGAAGCTAGTAAGTTTTATCCCATAAAAAAACATTCTATGTAAAAAAGAGGCCAAGTCTCGAAACTCTTTCACCTTAAAAAGTTGTGAGATAAATATAAATATAATATAAGTATATTAGGAGAAAATCTTACACAAATCGACCAAGTCCCAAACTGAGCAAAGTTTGTACTATGGGTACTAGACGACGATAAAGATACTTATATAGATAAATAAATACTTAAATACATAGAAAACATTCATGACTCAGGAACAAATATTCGTGCTTATCACACAAATAAATGCCTTTACCGGGATTAGAACCCGAGACCTCTTGCTTCGTAGGCAGCGTCACTACCAACTAGGCTAAAGCGGTCGTTGACTTTGATATTTCGTAGTACCAAGTCTCAGGTATTCTTATTATTCTTTATTTGCTAGCTAAATAAAATTCTGCTACTTGGCAATCACACAAATTTACTGCATTTATGTATTTTGGCACACCTAAAACTATGCAGTATTGTGTGATTGCCAAGTCACACGGTGGAAGAGTTTCGAGACTTGGCCTCTGTTTTACATGGAATGTTTTTTTTATGGGATCTCACTTCTTTTCGTAGGTTATTGTGTTATCAATACATACAAATTATGATTGCAGTCTCATTCTTGCTTTTTAATTTTTACTCCCACTCACTGCAAATGTAACTTTGTAATCCTATATATTTATTTGGGCTTATTTATGCGTATCTAGAAATCGGGACCGAAATTTGCAAAATATTTTAGTTTTACCTTGATTTAAACACTAAATATGTTCGAAATTAGCGCTTTTGTTGATCGGTCATTGTGTATGTGAGTGACAAAATTAAGAAACTGTGGCTAGTTATAATTCTTAAACCACTCATTCAAATTGAATGAAATTTGAAATATACCGTGTTTATACAATGCCGGCTTGATTACTGAAAATTCAGGCTTCTAGTTTTATTCACAACGAAGTTATTTGGGGGTCGAAAATGGCCTGAACTGCTTCGAAAAAAGATGGTACGGCCGTGCCGCTGTTTTGCTCGACTTGGCGGGGGCACCGCTGTGCCCCCAGATTTTTATTTGAGCTTAAAATGTGAAAAATAATGGAGTAGCATTAATCTAGTTTTGGTTTTGAACCAAAATAGTTACGAAGCTGGTGGTTTAAAATTGGCCAGTCCCAATTTTAGACCACCAGCTCTAATAGTAGATATTAGAAATAATGATGAGATTAGCACGACCATTTATTTATAACCTCACAAAGGGAAGGAATCAGTTAATAAAAAGCATGTATCTATTAAGAATTGGTCACATTTATTTCAGATTGTGTGGGCCTTTACGAACACTCAATATCACAAATTTAATATAAACTACAGTATCTGACAGAAAAAAAAACGAAGAAAATCGCAACAAAATGATGTCATTTTTTTAATCACAACTGTTGAACAGAACATAGGTATAAATATATATTGCAGATCATTGTAATGAGGCGAGCATAGTAAATAGCTAAACCAAATGTAGTAAATGATAGTAATATCCCATAAAAAACATTTCATCAAAAAAAGAGGCCAAGTCTCAAAACTCTTCTACCTTAAAAAGTTGTTAGATATTTCGTAGAGCCAAGTCTCGGGCATTCTTATTAATCTTTATTTGCTTTCTAAATTAAATTCTGCAACTTGGAAATCACACAACTTTACTGCTTTTATTAAATATTGCATAACTAAAACTATGTGGTATTGTGTGACCCCTTCCACCTCCCTAATATATTTCGTTCAGCGGTAAAACACCACAACTCAGGTCGGCGAAGATAACAGATAAAGAATTATTACCTGCTTTAGGACGATGAAGTTCGTGCCTATTTAACCTGTTAAACCCTTTTCGCCGGCAGGCGACGAACAAAACAAACAAAAGGAGTCTTAAGAAGTAAGTAATTAGCTTCAATTTTTTTGTTGAAATTTCGACTTTATCGCAAACGCATAAAACTTAATATTGCTTTGGAATTCAACGACTTTTGGGTTTATCCAAAAAAGTTGCAAGACACTGATGAGCGTTTCTCAAAAAAATGCGACTATTATTAATTGTACTTCTATGAATTTTTTGTTAACTATTTCCACTCAGAATCAGGAGCACTTTCGACCCTGGTAGGAAAAAAACTGTCCCAAAGATATTTTTCCTTTTGTGTTACTATTTACCTTACACTTTGTATGGTGGTAACACAATAGGAAAGTGCAAAAATGTATGGACATTTTGGGACACTTTTTTTCTCCTATTGGGATGGAAAGACATCGTGATTTTGAGTAGAAATAACATAAAAGTTGCAGAAAATCTCCGAAAAAATGTAGTGGCATTTTTTTTGAGAAATGCTCTGATAATGCTTATCCAAATTATAATCTCGTTGCTGCAAATTGTTTTTACTTTGTTAAACTACATCAACGATGTTTAGTACGTCCGAAATTGTAAGATAAAATCCTGTAAAAGCGCAAGCAGAAAACGACTTTATCATGAGAGCACAAAATCGTATTTTGCTTGCATTAATTTGATCGAATTTACTCTAGTTTCGGATATATAATAACGGTAAACTTTGAAGCTTTAGCAAATTGTCACAATATGGTTTTGTTCGAGTACCTTTCTTTTAAAATGATTACTGTATCCTTTATATAGGTATCGTAAATCGTAAATGATGGAGCGAGCTTGGGAGTAGGCATAAAGGAGATTGCAAATGCACAAAAGATCCCGCTGGGTCGAAGTGCATCCGAAAGGGCCCTCATCTACATAAGATAAGATATAGGTATCGTAGGCAGAGTAATGTTGCAAGTATCGTTTTGATTCAGTGCCTTTATTCGGTGCTCACATTCAACCTCGTGAGTAAAGGTACGGTTTAAAACGGTATACATTGCAATACCTGTATTAAGTACCGTTAATTAAAACCCTTAATTTCGATACCACATTCAGTCCCTTATTTAGAACCATAATGGCATGTACGGTCGAGGAAAATGAAGGTTTGGCAAATGTCAACTCTATTTGAATGACGTTAAGGATCAAAAGTGCTAAACATTAAATTTCCTCGACTGTACAATACAATAAGCGCTCGGTTAAAATTAAATAGTTCGCATGTACAGTCAGCCAAGAAAGTGGTCTACCACTTTTGGACTTTATTTTGCATGCAATAAAGTCGAAAAGCGGTAGAACACTTTATTGGCTGACTCTACTTACCTAGGTACTGTTTTTGTTTAGCTATCATATCTTTAAGCGGCTATAATAAAAGTTAAACAGTTTGCGTGCGGGTTAGATTTTCACCACCCCCTTTCTTCCCGTGGGTGTCGTAAAAGTCGACTAAGGGACCAGGGTTGAAGTGTGTTGTGGGCGATGGGCTAGCAACCTATCAATGCAATATCACATTTTGTCGATCTTTTATACCCACATGTATGCTAAAAGTGGCACTGGAATATATGTTTCATGTGCTCTGCCTACCCCTTTTGGGAGTAAAGGCGGGATGTAATAGAGTAAACATAGGCTTCCTGCGATGTTTCCTTTTGTCACATACCTAATATAAAACAACATCATACACACCAAACCCATAGAGTTGTTAATGCAAATAGAGTAAAATGAAATAATTATATTCTATTTGCCTCAACTCAAACGGCCACGGACGGTCCGAACCCGCGTGTAATTAGAACCCGCGGGTACGTGTGTACGGGTACACGGGTACCCGGGTACCCGCCCGCGGCGCCCGATGCGATTGCTGGCATACAATGCACGATTTAACTTTAGGTGCAGTCGTCGATGAATTCAATTTGTTATGCGAAATTGAATTGCAATTGAAGCGATTTTCAGCGACAACATGCACATTGTCCCTTGCCCGCCTACTATCAACCGCGTGCGACGCAGTAGTCGGCTCAGGTAATATGCCAAAGCGAGACTGGAGGTCGATCTCGTGTGCTAGGAAATCGGCTAGATTTTCTAGCTTTGATAGACCACCAGCCTCGTAACGAGCGGCATAGTCTAGCCATTTGGCTCGCAATAAAGGGGAAATCTTTGAAATAACTGCCTGAAAGAGTTCGGGCGATGTCAGATACTCTGAATGATCCAACAACCGAATGATTTCTACGCAATTGCGAACACGACTAGCAAATACAGCAAAATCCTTACCTTCACCGTTCACACGCGGCAACGCGCGCACCGCGGCTACCTCGTGCGCCACCACCAGCTCGGGGCGGCCGTAGCGTGTGTCGAGCGCGCGCAACACGACGCCGGGCTCGCGCGCCGACACCAGCAGCGCGGCGACCGCCTCGCGCGCCGCGCCCGTCAGCGCCGCGTTCAGTATTGCCAGGTTGTTCACAGGACTATATGAGGCTTGAATGCCACCAAAACTTAACAGAGGTGTGCGCAGACAAAAACAACGTTACCATACAATGGATCAAGGGGCATAGTGGCTCAAGAGGAAACGATGCAGCGGACGAACTGGCCAGGAAAGGCTCAGAAACGGCGGCATACGGACCGGAACCAATCTTACCCCTGCCACAAAGCTACATATACAATCAACTTGACCTATACACCAAAGACCTACACCAGAGATATTGGGAGGATATAGACACACGCAGACAGACCAAAGAGATTCTGTCAAAACGCGACAACAAACTTACAACCGCACTACTGAGGACACACAGAAACCAACTACGCAAGATAGTAGGAATAATAACAGGACATACCACCCTGAACAGACACCTGTACAACATGGGTATCACAGACAGCCCCATGTGCAGAGCCTGCATGGAGGCGGAGGAAACAACCAAACATATTCTACTGGACTGCAAGCAGGTAGAAGTATACAGGAAAAAGCACCTAGGGTCTCCAGACACACTACGGAACGCAGTCAGGAACACAAAGCACTCACCAACTTTGTAGAGGAGCTGGGGTGGTTAGAGTAGCGCTACCCCACCATTTCACGCAAAATAGGCACAATGGATGTCGACTTGCGGAAAAAGCCCAGTATAACTAACTAACTAACTAACTATATGAGGCTTGCGTATTTTCGAACGACCTTTTTAAACTGAGCCAGTCTAAAGGTGATTTGCCGTCAAAGCGAGGTAAGATATTTATTGCGGGGCTATTGCCTTTATTAACGTTATCAATCAAACGCTCGAGACTTTTAATAAGGTGCGGGACCTCCGCGCCGTCGCTGCGTGCCGCGGCCACAGCCGGGGCGGCACGTCGGGTCTGGGGCGCTGTCGTTGCCTCCGTAAGGGGCACAGCGCTCACTTTAGGGTCTGGTAACCTGAAAACATTAGGTTTATTTAATGCCGAGAATAGTAACCCCCTATTCTCGGACTTTTTGAACCAATTTTCGACGTTGGTACGGCTGCTCCTAGAGCTGTGCTGACTCGCGTCTGCCTCGATGGCGGCGAGTTCTGCACGGTGCTCTAGCTCTGCGGTCTCACGCTCCAGCGCAACGAGGCGACTGGCTTGTTGAGCCTCCAGGTCTGCGAGGCGGCGGCGCATTTCCTGAGCCTGCATGTCGGCGAGGCGGCGCATCTCTTGCGCCTCCAAGTCGGCGAGGCGGCGCGCGTGCTGCGCCTCAGCTGCCAACCTTTTAGCCACTACTGTGGCGGACGAGTGAGACGATGCCGTACTTACGGGGCAGGAAGGCACCGTGGGTGCGCTTGCCGAAGCGGCATGTGAGACATCGGGCGCGGCTGGCTGCTCCGATTTTCTACACGCAACGGTCTTACCTTCACTATTTTCATTACCCATATTCATCGCTTTGGTTGTCGACCGGGCCTGTACCATTCTATTAATTAATATTTATAATCCACGACGGACCAAATGTTACTGGTGGAACTAAGGAAAGAATAGGCACTGGTTCATGGTACAGATGACTTTACTCCAGGAAGCTAAAGAACAGACTACCACAAGACAATAACTGACAGATTCATAAAACAAAATACAAAAGTAACAAAAGTTTATAAAAAAGTAAAATGATTCCAAAGAGGTGCGTCGTGCACAAATGGCTTACCAAATAGTATATATGTCTGACCGAAGAATTCCTTTACTTCAAAAAGTACTTGTTCCCCATACTTTCAACCCCTTTTAAACTCCAACGTTAGAGGAAGAATATAAAAAAAACGCAGTAATTTGTTTTCTAGTCCTTGACCGAAGTTACAGTTCTCTTACTTTAAAATTGTCTTGTTCCCCGTATAAATTTCCAACTCCTTTTAGCCCCTTTGAATCTCGTTTAACACCCTTTTTTTTTTCTAGTCTACAAAGAAACAATCTAAAACCGAAGTTACTAAACGTCTTCAAAAATGTCTAGCTCATCATACAGACTTATATTCCCTTAAGGGATTAATTAAAAAAAAACTGAAATTCGTTTTCTAGTTTTTAAACAAATAATCAAAAACCATTGTTGCGAATCTCTTACTTTAAAAATGTCTTCCTCTCTATACAAACTTCGAACCCCCTTTTAACAATCTTAGGCGATAAATAAAAAAACGCTGAAATTGGTTTTGCAGTCTTTTAGCATACAGGCTAAGACATAAGTTACAAATCTCTTTTTTTGATCTCCATTCATATTTTTCATCCCTTTTTAACCCTCTTAGGGGTGGATTTTTCCAAAACGCTTATAGTTCCTTTTTTGTATTCAAATAAGTAACCTGTCTACAAAGTTTCAAGTTTCTAGCTCAAAAGGAAATGTTTCCTTCATACAAACTTTGCACCCCTATTTAACCCCCTTAGGGGTGGAATTTTCTAAAATGCTGACCGTCCTTTTTTGTATTCTAATAAGTAATCTTTTAACAAAATCTCAAGTTTCTAGCTCAATGAATATAGTTCCCTCCATACAAACTTTGCACCCCTGTTTAACCCCCTTAGGGGTGAAATTTTCTAAACCGCAGAAAGTACTTTTTTTGTATTTTAATAAGTAATCTTTCTACAAAGTTTCAAGTCTCTAGTTCAAAAAAATAATGTTTCCCGCATACAAACATTGCACCCCTATTTAACCGCCTTTAGTTTTCTTAGATGTCACTACAAGACGATCAGCACGTCTAGCACACGACGGCCGCGACATACTCTCGATTTTTATCGCACTATACCTCTTCTTCTAAGTGTTCTAATAAGAGAGAGACGGATAGTGCGAGAAAAATCGAGAGCTTGCGCGCCGTCGCGTGCTAGCCGTGCTGGATACCTTGTGCGAAAGTTACCTACATGCATCCTTACATGTTTTAAAGAAGTCTGGATGATTATTCAAGAACAAGGATACTTCATACACGTACATAGATGGTACAGTCAACATGTTTAAGTTCTTGTACAAGGGACGCCAGGAAATCATAACATCTACATTGCAAATTACTCTGACACACTGCTTCTGTGCTATGAGAACTCGACTCGCGTGATAAGAATTTCCCCATAGGAGAATGCCATATCTGAGAAGGGAAGATACATAACCGTGGTATACTTGGATCGCAGCAGCTTTGGAGCAGGTTTTTGTAAGTCGCCATAATACATAGAGTTGACCTTACTACATAACGCGTCTATGTGATCCTTCCAAGAACATTCACAGTGATTCCAAGAAATTTAGTGTGAGCCGATTCTTTTCTAACCTGACTTTCTAATGTTACCACCAGCTTGTGTTTTTTAGCATTTCTGTTAACAAATTGTATCACTGTGGTCTTATTAATATTGATATTTAAGTTATTAGTGTTCATCCAAGCTACTATTTTAGACACCGTGTTTTTTATGTTCACATTGTATACATTGGGATGCTGACCTGGTATAACAATTAATAGGTCATCGGCAAATAGTATGCAGTCAAATTCCGTGGCGTCTGGAAGGTCATTAATATAAATTAAAAAGAATAAGGCTCCCAGGATACTACCCTGCGGCACTCCATTTACCCTAATTGCCGACTTATGTGCAATGAATGTGTTTCTTGAATCTACTTTATTTATTTCTACATATTGTGTTCTTGCATGTAGGTACTCTCTTAGCCATCCGTTTACTGGGCCTCGCAAACCATAAAGTTCGCATTTGGTTAGGAGTATGTCATGGGATACAAAGTCAAACGCCCTAGTCATGTCAAAGAAGATTGCGGAAACCAGTATGCTCTTATCTAAGTACTTAAAGATATTATTCATTAGTGAAAAAGCAGCCAATGACGTCGATTTGCCTTTAAGGAAGCCGTGCTGTTCTGGTTTAATAATAGCAAAATGGTTTAAAAAGCTCGTAATGCGTTTATACATAGCCTTTTCAAATATCATTGAAATAGTTGGTATCAGCAAAATTGGCCTGTAGTTTTCAATGCGATTTTTAGCTCCCTTTTTATGAATAGGCTTAACCAATGATAATTTTAAGGGTCCCGGAAAAGTACCGTTAATAAAAGAAAGATTTATCAGATAACTAAGAACTCCTGAAATCTGGGATTTGCATATTTTTAATAAATGATTTTGAATGACATCAATCATACCCAGTTGATCTGGTAGGCTTGAGCGAGTTAATAATTTTAACAACCTCATCACTATTTGTAGGGACTAAAAACAGACTGGCGTTATTATATTTAATACGGGATGACACAGATATTTGGTGCTTAGGACCGCGATTAATAATATGTGATTCATATTTGAACTCAAAATGACTACTATATAGTCATTTTGAGTATTAGCGATGTCAATAGGATCCGTTAGAATTTTATCGTTTAATACCTACTATTTTCGTCAATATCGGTATTATTAGGATTACGTTGGGGCACGTTTTTGATCACGTTCCATGTGGCTTTACATGCATTCTGGGCGTGGGCTAGATAATTAGTTAGCTATCTTTTGGGCTTGATTTATGCATTTTTTTATGGGCTTGATTTATGTATAGATGTCATCGCCGTCACGCGACGTCCACTTGACAACAAAAGATGGCGCTGTTACGTATACACGACTCTATCAAATCGGCTATCCTCAAATTTGGTCTGCGGGTCACCTTAACTCCATCCAACTTTGTTATACGTTTCATATGGTTTGACGGAGTTTAGACGCCGACAAAAAACTGGAGAATGACCTACTAAGGCTAGACTATGCATGGAAATTGCTGATGTTCTGCATCGCGCTATTGAAGTTTTTAAGTTAAGTATGTTGTATAAATACCATTTCCTTCAGGTTCTCCTTATTATGTTTCTCTGGCAACATCAACGAACTTTCACAATTATTATATGTATAGATAGATAAATACCATTTCCTTAAGGTTCTCCTTATTATGTCTCTCTGGCAACATCAACGAACTTTCACAATTATTATATGTATAGATAGATAGTGGACATTATCAAAGTTAATAAGGGCTACTGAAGCCTACTTTTTGTTTGGACTCTTACCCCCTTATTCATAAAACTTAAAATGCCTCTGCTAAATAAAATGTGCTTTGTCCCTTTCTTACGAACACAAATGTCAATGTGACAGATAAGGACAAACGAATTTTAACGGCATTTTAGTTAAAACAGGCTTATAGGACGTTTATGAATACGGCCGTTAGTCCGTATAGACGGACTTTATTACTATTCGATAAAAACATTATTTATATGCACGTGAGCTCTTAATTATTGACCACAGAAGAGACGAATGTGTGTTTACCCGTACACAGTGTATAAAACAAACGTCTCTCCTGTGGTCAATAATTAAGAGCTCACGTGCATATAAATATTTTTTTTATTGAATAGTAATATAGAAGAGGAGACGCCGTTTATGCGGATTAAGAGTCGAAACAAAAATTAGGCTTCGACGTAGCCCTTAAGTTTGATAATGTCCACAGGAAAGACGCGAAACTAAATCTGTGTATGACCCAGCTAAATGAAGCTATGTTGCACATGTACAGAAACTTGGCTCAGCTTGGTAGTAGTAGTTGCTCTATGAGCTGTAGAACTCGAGAGCCGGTAAAAAAAAAACCGGCCAAGTGCGAGTCGGACTCGCGCACCGAGGGTTCCGTAAAATTTACGGTTTTCGCAATTTTTCCTTTATCTGTGCTATAAGACGTTGCTTCGTACCAAATTTCAAGATTCTGAGTTCACGGGAAGTACCCTGTAGGTTTTGATTCCCTTGCGAGTTTCGAAAATTTGCGGAAATTTGAGGCATAAACGGCTGTATATCTTTTAATTGCGTTGGCTTAGAAGTTTGATTTTTTCACAGCTCCAAGGGACAGTAGACCTGAGTATTTGGTATAAAATTAGCTTGACACCTCCACGCGTTCCTGAGAAAAAGGGTCTTGACAGACGGATGCAGGATGGGCGGACAACAAAGTGATCCTATAAGGGTTCTGTTTTTCCTTTTGAGGTACGGAACCCTAAAAACGAAAAAGCTAAATATAATTAACGAACCTGCTCACAGAATTTCAAGAGAATCGGTTGAGAAATGCGACCTGTAGAGGAGAACATCTGACAAGAATCTGGACATCCGGACATCTGGACATACCAACAATGGTGTCCATGCGGGCAAATGCTTCTCAAAATGTAATTGTTTAGAGTTAGCCTTTAAACCTAAGATCTCCATTTGAAAGTGGTTTGAACCACTTGACTACTTTAATTCGGTAATTTCTCTCTAAAATGTCGCACACAATATCCCAGCGTGGGAACATACGGGCATAACTTAAGGCCTGCGCAAACCGGCGCAATATTCTTTTCATTTTTAATAGCATTATGGTATACATTTGAATGCTCTGAGACCAACGGGGGATTTCTACTCTGCGGCATCGAGGAGCATGTTAGAGGATACCGCGGCGGTAGGCGGCGGCATGCCGCGGCATCCCCCGCTATGCGCCGAGGCCTCCCGAGTGCGCCGGGGTAGCGGGGCTGCGGGAGGTGAAGGATTGGCGCAACTCGGCAGACGACAGGGAAGAACAAGAATTTTGATGATACCGCAAGCACCACCGCAATGCCGCGGCATCCCAAGGCATCCCATGGCATGCCATGATCGGTGATTATGCATTCCGTTCCACTAGCGACCAACAGTCGAAAACTTATTTTTGTACGAGTCGTTCGTGTTGAAGGTTTCGTGATGCCGCGGACTGGGATTTAGTGTTAATATAATTTTTTCTACGTTGACTTGGGTCATATTGAAAAATTAACGCACAAATATATTCACCAAACACCAAAGGCGGCGGCAAGAATGGTCTGAATGGAATGCAAAGCGCGCTCCCGCTTGTGCTACCCCCTTCACCCCGCATTTTCCCTTCGTAGACCCGTCGCACTTCGGTGCATACCGGGGGATGCCGCGGCATGCCGCTGCAGTATCGTCGGCGGCGGCATGCCGCGCCATCCCCCGGTATGCGCAGAAGTGCTACCAGATGCGCCGGCCGCCGGCGCTGCGCTGGCGGGCGCTCGCGGTATCGCGGGGAATTTTCCCTCGTCAGTGTGCGCTGCGCGGAGTAAATCCTCCTAGGTGATCAGCGCTGCGCTCCGCCGGTTTGCACAGGCCTTTAACGTAAAGATCTGATTGCGACATTCTTCACCGTGACACGGCAAAGTCGAGGTCAATTCACCCATATACGTGTAATTTGTGCATTATCATATGTTTATAAGATAACGCAGTGTATAATCCTACTATCTGTATGTATGGTAGGCCTTACATATATCGTGTTTTAGACAAATAAAAGCAACCGCAACCATGACTTGGATTTTTGTGTAATGCTAATGGTTGTACTACACGACGGGGCATGATGGACGATTAAAAAAATTGCCATCGACGTACGTCGCGATCATCCTACTATGTATATGTATATGTATGTATATCCTACATATCCTACTTCCTACTAATATTATAAATGCGAAAGTTTAGATGTTTGGATGTATGGTAGTCAATCACGCTTAAACGACTGAACCGATTTAAATGAAATTTTCCACGAAGATAGTTTATAGCCTGGATTAAAATATAGGATAGTTTTTATCCTGAGTCCATGCAGACGAAGTCGCGGCCGGAAGCCAGTAGATTATAAATGCACAAAATAGGATACGTAATTCCATCACGTCAATTGATAACGATTGTTAAATGGATATATCACATTAAATTATCCTCCAGGACCACAAGGTTGAATTCCTAAAATGTTGAAATCCCGAAATGTTGACTTTCCCAGAAAGTTGAATATATTTTGTTTTGCAAAATGTTGAATTCTTATTATGTTTTGACGGAGCCCCGCAGAGCGGGGCTCCGTCAAAACTGTTCGTATTATTTATCGTTTTAAGTCAACGTTGTGGGAATTCAACTTTTGAATATTTCAACATTATGCAAATTCAACATTTTAACGTTCAACATGCTGCAAATTCAACTTTATGCAAATCCAACATTTTAGGAATTCAACCTTGTGGTCCTGGAGGTAAATTATTGTATAAAGGTATAAATTACAAAATATAATTAAAATCATAAAAAATATGCATTTTTAATTGTCTAAGAGTAAATTTAAAGCCATCAAAAGAATCCATGTTTCTAAAACAAAATTGTGTGACAACTTGGAACCTAAACCCACCGACCGAAACTGCAATTTACAAAATCATCGTTTTTACGAGATGCCATTACAATGTTAGAAGGCTCCCTGTTCTATCTTCCATAACCATAACCTTATTTAAAAACGTAGCAGCCCCACTTGTCACAAACACTTTTAGTTTCTATGGTTCCTCCGATGCAATTGTACGGGGTAACCGTTGACGGAGGCAACAGATACCGCTAATAAAAGACGCAAGTCGGCGTAGGTCTCTGGAGAGGTGAGGCGGTACTCCAGCAGAACTTTAATACACACAGTCTTCACTATTTTGTGAGCGTAGAACCTCCCTGAAACGAAAAGACACGTGGTCATTTTTCCGTAAAAGTCGAGCGAAACGGCAATGGACTTTGATACCCTTGCACTTATCATACTTAACTTATCGTCATCATCATCATCATACCAGCCGAATGACGTCCACTGGTGGACAAAGGCCTCTCCAAAGAGTGCCACAACGACCGGTCCCGTGCCACCCGCATCCAGCGGACTCCCGTGACTTAATTTTACCAGACTACCAGCGGCCAGCTACTTAATTCGAGTAAGTATATTAAATATATACCAGTGTATCCAGCAAGCAAAGTAATTGACATGACATTAAAACACCTTCCTAAAACTACATAAGCAAAAAACTAACGCTTGCACTTCAATGTTCACGCGTTCACGCGTCGAAACCGAAACATCCACTTATTTAAGCGAATATGCCCGGCAGAATCACCCGTCAGACGGGGCGATTACTACCTGTATCGCGGCGACTCGCGCTGCTCGACAGGAGCCCGCGCGTAATAGGCCCGTCGATGTACGAGCGTCTACCCGCCACAATTAAAAACGAGACCTCAATCAACATATTTGAACGCCGACTAAAGGAACTTTTACTTTCAAAATTCAAAACATTGTAAATTGTATGTGTATTTGACATGTTTTAGTTATATCGAATTTTTTGACTATTGACTATTTATATCTAGGATACCCTAGCTTTTATTAATAATTTGACATTTAGACACATTTTACTCCATTTTTTCCATTTACATTTGTACCATTTTAATATTATTTCAATTGTTCCTTATTATTATTCTTGTTTTTTCATTTTTTGCAATGTACATATTTAGATTTTTTACTTTCATTTATATTATTGTTATTCTTATACACTCTGACGATCTTTTTGTGAATTCATGCTATTTAATTTTCAAAAAATGACGTCAATTTTCAAAATGAAATAAATAAATAATTAGCCTTTTAGAAATGATTTAGAGATTTATGAAATCAGTAAATGTCATTGAATGATTTGGTTTTCAAATGTTGGATTTTCGTCTACTAAGCACGAATTTTGAGCAGAATTGACGCATTCAAATATACTGTTGTGAATTTTATTGTAAGCATTTCCATTGTGTGCACACTTTTGAGAGAATGGATGAACTCATCCATTCTCTCATAATTAAGGGTTTAGTGGCACCACTATACATCACGGTACTTTGGACACGTCGCCTGTAGGTCGATCAGGTAACGTATTGTGCGCGCGTCAGGTAGACCTAAATGTCACTTCTTGAACTGTCCTAATGCTCGTTAAAATCGTTACGTGATTACCCCTCACGGCACTCTAGTGTAAAAACTTATTATTGTGGAACAATTGGTAGGAAAAAAGACACACGGGAATCACCGACTCCTTGGACTGATGCGGCTAGGCAAGGAGAAGAACAGTGCGCTAAGCGACGACCTCGTTTAGTCACGCCCCAGTTGGAAGGATGCGCGACGAGTAGAAAATTCAGAGTACAATTATTACAAAATATATACCCAAGCAATCCATTGGTCCATAGCTGAACGGGATGTAGCAGTTTGGGTGGCGTAGCTTGGTGTTCTCCGGGGAGAACCGCTCAGGGTCGAAGGCATTTGGGTTAGTCCAGAATCGCTTATCACGATGCATGTGGAATATGGGGACCAGAAGCGAGCTCCCTGCTGGCAGCGTAGCTTTACCTGAAAAAATATATATGTCACCATTAGTATCGATACCGGTGATTTTGACAGGTGATCTAATAGCTAGTGTAGCCCGACAGCCACGCGTTTGAACGGTGCAAAAAGTCGCCGTGTAACCGTAACCCTTTTTACTAATTACAATCCAGAACCACAGGAACAGAATATTTTAAAAAATAAACACGAAAAACGGTTGAAAATGTTGGTGTGGATAATAACTATTGTTTATATAAAAAAAACTGCCAGTGCCAATCTGCTCAGTATTATCTTAAGCGCTTACTTCATAATCCCAAATAATGGTATAAGCGTTCGCTTATGCGGAAGTTACTGCCGGCTGCCTTTCTAACTAGAATGGAAATAGACCATGTTGCGGTTAGGAACGTAAAGTGAGGGAGCAACGTTGCAACTTGTGACAAAGTCATAATATTGGGTTGATTATAATTTTATGATAAAATTAATCGGGGGTAATCGGCAATTATATACTTGTTCGGGTGGCGGCTGCTGATCAACCCACCGACGGAGCCGCAGCTGACATCCACGGCGCTTCATAATACAACATTCTTAACCTTCTCACAAATCATAGCACGGGGGTAAATGACTAACAAAAAGAAATGCTCCTACCTCGCGGGCTAGAACGACAACTGTCCGCCAAAACTCAGCCCCCGATAGTAAACTTGTGAGGAGCCCGTTTTCAAATATTAAATTAAAGTGTGGTACATGATTATACGGTCAAAGAGGGCAGCTGCTCCCCAGCAATGGAAGCATAGGTTTGGGTTGGGACATGTGGAGTTCTCCCAAATCTGGGTTATTTTTCTTGGGTACCAGCACCCTTAAAATAATTCAGGTTATCCGCTTGAAATTTGACGACTGGTTTAACCTAGACAGTGACGAGTTACTATTTGTATCTGTTAAGCAAATAGTCGTTTACTTACCACATACCCACAGCATAACTCTTAAGCTTAATATGCTAGTTCGATTTATGTAAGATTGTCCACTAATATCTATTCAATTATAGCATACCTATAGTAATGTCGTCAGCCAGGGTCCTCTGCAGCATCACGCCGATAGGGAAAAGTCGGACGACCTCCTTGAACACCATGTCTAAGTACGGCATCAGTTTGAGGTCATCGTCTGTTACATCCCTGTCGCTGTCTCCAAACACCCCCTTTATTTCAGCGTATAGTTTCTCCTGTCCGGATAAGCGATAATATATTTTATTACACACGTTCTTATATTCTTAAGAAGAATCATATGCTTTAAATCTATGATATTATGTTTTTAAGCAAGCTTCCAGACAACCTGTTTTACAAACTTATTACATTAATCGATTATTGTTTCAATACCGCTCCTTAATGTGACGTAACCGGGAGATCGAATTTAATATTTCGTGTTGTTAAGGGCAAAATGAGTTATACCCAAAGTGAGAATAGCAAACATTGTTACATCCATTTTTCCTCTCGTAAACCTCTATCTTGTTAATCTAATTGAAATCGTGACATTCGTTTACGAGCTTCTAAAACACAAAAAATAAAAAATCGGCTAATAGCGAGTCGGACTCGCGCACGAAGGGTTCCGTACCGTAGATGGAGTAATGTTTAAGCAATAATAAATACCGATATAAAATGATTAGTATAAAACATTTAGTGCCAATGTGGAAATAGTAACCTGGTTTAAAAATAAAATAAATGCCTCGAAAAATCATTTTTGTAGAATTTATGAAGCAGTATACAAAGCGATTTTGTATAGATATATTTATTTTGTACAACATTTAGATGTTGACAGTAACATCTATATATATAATTGTCGATAAAATAATTTGCTACGTCACTTTAGTATAAGTGCCCCGAGTTATCCCAGGTATGATCTGTGAAAATGTTAACTGTCTAACTATCACGACTCATGAGATACAGCCTGGTGACAGACGGACAGACGGACGGACAGCGGAGTCTTAGTAATAGGATCCCGTTTTCCCCTTTGGGTACGGAACCCTAAATACAATAACTAAGTAGGTACTGGTGACCGAAGAGTCCGGCTTTCTCGCGCAACGCATCAGCATTGCAAATCAGCGAGGGAATGCCGCCTGCATCGTGCAATTCCAATCCAATTTTAGATTTAACTTAGTTTTAATTTAATTTAGTTAATTGTTAATCATCATGTTAAAACTTTAGAGAATATAATAATATGTAGTACAAAAACTCCTCCTTTAAAAGGCAGGGTTTTTCATTGGTTTTTCGCCGGGCATAACACAAGAGAAAAATAAGACCAATCAGTACTGATTTCCACACCTACGTCTAAAATGTGTCAAGTGTTATCCTACTAATATTAAAAATGCGAAAGTTTAGATGTTTGGATGTTTGTTACTCAATCACGCTTAAACGGCTGAACCGATTTGAATGAAATTTTGCCCGAAGATAGTTTATAGCCTGGATTAAAATATAGGATAGGTTTTATCCCGAGTCCACGCAGACGAAGTCGCGGGCGGAAGCTAGTACAGAATAAATGTTTTGTACATTATTCACTGTGGCTCCACACTACGTGGGGATGGGTTTTGCAGGTGGTGGATAGTGCAATGGCCATCAGATGATGACTAGCTCTGAATCATATTGAAAAAGGAGCCCCCAATCAAGTAGCGACAGGGATACCAGGATATAAAAGAAAGTTTTGCAGGAGAAACCTCACTATAAAACACTTGTTAGATCCAAAGACGAACCTGTGGCAAATTAATACCATCAGTTCATAAGCAATCTCCTGATGTTAGAGAACATCATTGATTTTTTGATTTTTTTGCATAGCAGGCAGGGGAGAAAAAGCTTATATTTGACATTTATCTTATATCGTTTTATTGGCTTACCTGACATTGTGGATGATATGCCATCATCAGCAATAAGTATGATGATATCTTGCCTGTAGCCTCTTGGCTCTGAAAAAAGTTTTAAAAATACTGCCATAAAGTATCTAGCTATAATCTACAGAGAAAAAAAGCTTCTGCAAAGAATCATCTTTCTCGTCTAGAATATCGTTGAGTGTGAAAATGACGTGTCTGTCTTGTATAGTTTAGGACTTGCTCTGGCCACTTTCTGTTTCCCCTACCAGATCAGCAATGTATGTGGATCCATAGAGTTACCTTTGTATAACCAAAAAAAAAAATTGACAAATTAGTTTTCCCAAAAAAAAAATCGTAGAATTTCATTTGCCAAATAATCGTTTGCAAAATGAACACTTGACAAATAATTCTTACGCCAGCCTAATGTTTGGCATATTCATGTTTAAGCAATATCTCGTTTACCAACTGGTACTTTGACCAAATTTCATTCAGTCAAATATGTTAGTTGGCATAATATGTTTTAACCAAAACAAAATAAGGCAAATGATTTGTATCGTCAATATTTAATTTTCGATTTCTATTCCGTCGGTTAATCAGCAGAGTAAATCTTCAATGACAAATCATTTGCATCTTTATTTCTATGGTACACCATTACGGTAATGGTATCTTATACATAAGATACACAATAAAATAACAACTTTTTTTGTTATGTGGGTAGGCAGTAAAAATGAATTTGTGTAGAGGTCCCAATTCTAACCTAACCGCCAGCGTGTCGACGTCACCCCACTTCGCGGGGTGCCTATTTCTGCTCTAAGGGACACAAACTAACGCTAACCTAACCTACCAAATGATACATTTGTTTGTGTTTTTACTGCGGAGGGCTTCGCCCCCCTAGCCCCCCTTGTAAGGCGCATCTCCCCCCCCCCCCCGTCCCTCCGTTTTTGGCTGCCGTAACCTAATTTAACGCCATTGCCTAGCGACCTACCTAACCGTGCATTTTTTATTTAAGGGACCGTGCCGTTTTATTAATAGTATTTTGGTAAAATTTCATAACCCAATTAAATGTGAATGGTGACTATTTATACTTTGCTATAAATAAATTTGGTAAAACAACAGGATCCCGGACGATTCTCTATTGTATGGGCAAAAATTATTTCCCAGTGTCACTTCCCAAAATAAATATCCCAAATGTTCATTTGGCAAAAAAACACTAGTCATATTATTGTTTCGCATTTTATCACTTGGCATTATCTCCTATGGTAAAATATTACTTCGCAAATGATTGTTTGGCAAAGTTTTATACAGTAATGTTTCATTTGGTCAAATGTATTATTTGGCATAACATTCGTTTTCCAAATTATTGCATGGCATATGATTTATATCCTAATTGTGTAGTGCATACGAAAAGTATTTGAGTGAGATTACATACTTTGGTAAGCGGGTAGTTTTGTAATTAACGTACAAATTATTAGAAGGATTATTATTTAAAATTAATATAGTTGGCATACATGGAAAAGTTATATATGGAAATTATTTTAACCTAACCTAAACCTAACCTAACCGCTAGCGTGTCGACGTTGGATGCCTATTTCCGCTCTGAGGCACACAAGTGAACCCTAACCTAACCTACTTATAATACAATTGTTACGGTTGTTTGTTTTTTTACTGCGGGGGGCGAGCCCCCTTTTTCTGGCTGCCCTAATCTAGTTAAACCCCTTTAATCAGTTGTTGTATGTTTTTGTTATGTTGTAATAAAATTTCGAACAAATGAAATTCGTTGTTTTGTTATTCTGCCATTTAAAATTCATACAAAATGAATCATTTGCCAATTAATATTCCCTGAACAGTTATTCTATGAAATTATAAAAATTGGAATGATCTGGTCATGAAATAAAATTATACCAACAATATTTTTTCAAATATTTGCCAAAGTTATGCTATGTGAAGTGTGCGAAATGTAAATTCGAACAAATGTTTTGTTTGGAAAATAATATTAGCCCAAACAAAGAGTTTGCTTAATAAACTTTTGTCCAAATGAACAAAATGCGAAACAAAAATATGCTATTGGTTCGTTGGAGAAATGAAACTACTGCCAACTTTTGTGGGAAGTGAAATTTGGCGAAAAATATTTTGCCGAAACGGCAGGATACCGGATGGCGACCTACTTTTTAATTGTTCTATTTTCTTGTCTCATAAAAATTTATTGCCTGCAAAAGTGTGGCCTAATAATTGATGTATATAATATTTTTTCATCGAAATCGTTACGCATAATATCGATTGTCCTAATTATTGTTGTACATAATAATAATTGAATCGAACATAGAATTATCTTAAACTACGTGTGCATAACTTTACAATTCGTAATATATGATGTACAGTCAAGGAATTTAATTTAGGACCCACTTAAGGTTGACAGTCCTGTCGATTTGTATTGGACTACAAAGAATATTTTTGCGAAAAGGGTCGTAAATTAAATTCCTTGACTGTACTATATCATCATTATCATACCAACTGAAAGACGTCCAAAATACAACCGGTGCTCATATACAACTAGGTTACTGTAGTGTAGTTTCTAAGTTGTTGCAATATTGTTGATGTAATATCTAGCACTATTGGAGCCAACCCGTGGTATATTAAAGCACACCACAGCTGATATACGTCTAATTTATCGTATAATAGCGTCTCTTTAACGCTAGCAGCATAAAAGTCTTTAGAGATCTACAGTAACACTAAGTAGTTAGGTATAAATACACTTTAAAATGGATGGTTAGTTTTAAAATGGCGTGATATGTTGGTAACCATAACATACATTAGATACATATTGGTAACAGTAAATTAATGTGTTTATTTAAATATTTCGTATTTAACTATATATTCAAAATTCAGGGGGCATGACAAAAACATGAATAATATGCTCTTAGTTCATCAATACAATTTGAAGCGCAAGATAAAAATAACCGCTATAATGCACGCACAACAACTAAATACTGCAAGATAAAAACATGGAGATTATAAACTTACCAATATGAAGGCTACGGTAGCCTAGTGGTTCAGGCATGCGGCTGTCAAGCGGCGGTCGTGGGTTCGAATCCTGGCTCGTACCATCAAGTTTTTCGGAACTTATGTTCGGAATATTTACCGTTAGCTTTTCGGTGAAGGAAAACATCGTGAGGAAACCGGTCTCATACCAATAAGGTCTAGTTTTTCCCTCGGGGTTGTAAGATCAGATGGCAGTCACTTTCGTAAAACTAGTGCCAATGCCAAATCTTGGGATTAGGTGTCAAAGCGGACCCCAGGCTCCTTTAGGGGCATTACCGGGAATAACGCTAGGAGGATGATGAATGAGCTGTAAAACTGGGGCCACTTTCCATGATAGAGACGTTTCTATCACGGATATAAGACTCCTTATATCACTGAAATTCAACTAAATCTGGTACGTTCTTGCTAGTTGGGCTTAACATACTTACTGACGTAAAAACAGTGAAAATTTCCTTCATAATTTCATCATGACTGGTTATTTGACTAGACAATATGAGTCTGTCCACGATACTAAGTTCTGTATTCTGTTTAGTGTCTCCTTCTAAGCTCAGGATCTCCCTTTTCTTATCCTCGTCCATCGAGTCCAGAACTTTCAGTCTATGTTTTACAATACTATCTCCCAATTCGAAAATCTTCGTCATCGTACTGATTTGCAGTTGATAATACTTGGTCATCCAGTAAATTGGGTCTATTTGAAGGTACCATGTGGTCATTCTCTTAAAAACTATTGAATATGAGCTGAAACAGTAACAAAAGCCTTTTAAATAAATACGGAACTAGAAAGAAATATAATGGAATGTCTGTCTGTAGCTTTTCCACGTTTAAAGTCAATCGTATTTATTTTCATCTGGGGGCACGGCAGTGCCCCGCCAACTCGAGAAAAACAGCGGCACGGCCGTACCATCCTTTTCTCGAAGCAGTTCAGGCCATTTTTGACTCCCTTACTTAATGCCACCAACATTTGCGCGCCTAAGAACAACCACTTGATGTTCATTATGTCACGGAGACATTTGAGGTGGTATCTGTCGAGTGTACGGATGTGCTTGCGGTAGAGGACCCATGTCTCGGATGAGTACAAAAGATTCGGCAGCATGACAGCCATATAGACACTTATTTTGAGTATAGAGTTTAAGGACATGAGAGCGATAGATTTTGGGCCGCAGCTCGCCATATTATTTCAGATTCTAGGATGAATTTAGACGTTATTGTGCTGCCAAGATATTTAAACTTCGCCACTTCCGTCAGAATCTCTCACACCAGAATGAGGCACGTTGTGAGAGAAATGTTTCATCATTCTTCTTCACATTTATTTTAAGGACAAATTCAGTGCAAGCATCCTTGAGATTCCACATTAAGCGTTTAAAGCTATCCGTAGTATTCGAGACAAAGCACAAAAAGCAGAATACACTTAAGTACGGGATTTGAACTTTGCGATGTTGAATAGTCTCCATCCATGCGGACACGAATACTTAGACCCTCTTCCAAATACTTCAACTTTTCGGACGACGACAGCAAAGTACAGCACAAAAAGAGTTGGTGCAAGGACACAGTCTTACTGAAACACCCACAGGTAACAGGAAATAGCTCTGATTATTCGCCGTTGACAGAAATGCAGCACTTCATGTCATCACGCAGAAGTAATGTCACGAATTGTCAGGGCATCTCAGCTTAGACAATGATAACCAAAGGGCTTCACGAGGAACGCTGTCGAATGCCTTTTCAAGATCAACGATACAAAGGAACATAGGTTGATTTTGCTCTCGGCTCTTCTCAAGCAGCTCATAGACTGAGAAGATGGCTTCGCAGGTCCCTCGAGCTGGTCGGAAGCCAAATTGAGTTTCAGGCAGAATAGATGTCATGGAGAGTGAATTATTTTGTTCAATGAGTCCTGTAATCAGTGTGTTTCCTATTAACTTGGAATAGTAGGTAATGAAGTCTCATCAGCAAACATGACAATGCCTGATGTTTGGCTTACCATATATGGCAAATCATTTACATAAACAAGGAACTGGAATGGCCTAGACTACCTTGAGGTACTCCCATCTCCACCACTGTCTGAAGATATTGATGAAAAGTACGGAATTTAGTCCGAGTGCCGGGAGAAGGACATAATGATACTTTTTGTCTCGGAAATAATTCTATAAGGTATGTAATGGAAGGTGAATTTTCCACGGAAAAGAGATAATTAGAACTACGCTTGCAAGAATTGAATAGCAAACAGCCTCTAAAACGATTAACTTATTATACGAGTAAAAGAGTAAAAGCTAGTAAATTATAGAGTGTACTTACTCGTGAGCATCGTGGAGAAATACTTTATTTAGGTGTGGCAGGTTAAGACTCTGTTCTCTCGTTAAACCCATTAATGTTCCTAGAAATAAAAGTCGAATATCAGATGAGTAAAAATATGACGAGCCCGATTGGTTTGAATATAAATTACAATTTA
Source organism: Epinotia bilunana (assembly GCA_947049275.1). Lineage (NCBI taxonomy): Eukaryota > Metazoa > Arthropoda > Insecta > Lepidoptera > Tortricidae > Epinotia > Epinotia bilunana. Next base: position 7,452,551 of record OX346271.1, on the reverse strand, counting down.
GTGAGAAATAATAAAAAGTAGATAGGTAAAAATTTTTTTTTTCGAATTAGATTATAACTTTTTATGATTTGGTTCGATAAAAAAAACAAATTTCACTCAATTGACAACATTTGATTTAAAAAATGCGTATTATTTATATCTCATCGTCAACACCCTACTGCCCTAAAGGAGCCAGCGGTCCATTTTGACATCTAAGCTAAAAGCTAAGCTATAAGTTGGTATTTATATCTATTAAAAGTAGAACATTTCTTTTCTAAAGCATATACAAAATGATAATAGGTTATTTTCATCTATGAAAATTAAATTATTTAAGTATTTTTTTATATAGTTATTACCATAATAAATACGAATATAACACTATTTTGTTATAAAAACATAAGATTTAATTTAAATTTGAAAATTAAAATCGTAGTTTTATTTCTGTGAGTGACGTCAGAACAGCAAATGCAGAAATCAGATGGCGTACTTAAGAGTCCGCAGTAAGCTCGATTCTTCATACAAACGTAGTTACGCTCTCATTTTAAAACTACGTGTTGGATTGTAACAAAACTTTGCATATACAATGACATGAGGTATATCTATGTCTGTAATTAGTTTATGTAGTTTCAGATACCATAGTAAAAAAATACAGCGAATTTAAGTTTTTCATACAAAACTTGTTTTTGCTGTATTTCGTTTGTTTTATAAACTGGAACCATATAAACTAATTAAAGACATAGATATACCTCATTTCAATGTATATGCAAAGTTTCGTCGTTTCTCTGAGGCATGTCACATTCGTGGATTCCTCGAAAAAGCACAGCACAACATCACTTCTGAACAACTCATATAAATGCACTTTAAATCATTAAAAACATAATTTCATTACACATTACAACGTATATTATTTAGTTAAAATAATAAGTTATTAACAAGACGATCTCAATCTCAATTTAATTGCTAAAAGGTTGGCTGCAAGTGATCCCTTATAGGGGGATAAGTTCGCCTTTGTACTTTGATCTATTGTGTGACATGTACATTCTTTAACCTGTCGTTGTGTACAATAAAGTGATTACATACATGCATAAAATCGGCTATTTTGTCTCTGGTACACGTTTACCCTAAACCGCTTCGTGAAGTTTCAAGGTAGTTAGTTACCTGCAAATATCTGATTGACCGAAGGCACTGTTGCCATGTTTGCAATGTTACGAGAAAGTATATTAGTTATTTGTACTTACGCATTAAAGTGAGCGGACGTGCAGCTGTGCGTTTTTAAACGGTTTACGTGGTATGTATTTCCGGCGATGTTTTTTCATTTCCATTGATAGTTATTTAAACATTTTAGAACGTCATTACTTGAAATTATTTTTCAACGTTTTATAGCTCGTTAGGTTCCTTCTTATGTTTGTGTTAAGATCATATACCTACTAATGGCGTGTATCATTTAGCCGTAATCACAACAATCGTTCGTGGGTGTCATTTCCCTGGCGTCATTTCACTGTATTTCTGTCCAGTAAAATGACGAATATGCCTACTACTGTTTTCGTTGTTTTTCATTATATATATTTCAATCGTACTTAGAAATATAAGATTCCATTAAAAATATTATATTTTTCTATATATCGTCATTCGCTGCCGTGAGGGTCAATTTGGAATGACACAAGTAATTTTAGTCCCCTTTGCTACTAAACTATTGACTTTTACCGGTGCTTTATATACCTTTCAAATTCGAATGCATAGGTGTTTCATATTCCATAGAAATCGAATTTGTAAAAGTTATAATCCCTTGAACCAATCGCACTTTTCAAATAGAGCCGTCATGTCGCTGTCATGAGCGTCATGTTGGTGGCGTGAATAATTTTAATATTTCTTTGATCCTTAACTACACAGTTTAAACTAGTGCCTAATGTACATTTCAAATCCAAATTAATAGGTGTTTCGTAATTCATAGTTGCTTTTGGCAAAATGTAAAAAAATAAATATGCCTTCGATATGACGCAAATATAATTTCAATTATTCACCCAAAAATACCAGTGGACTATCGAATCTATACGAACATTTTAAATTATATTTTTAAAAAATCGTAGAATAGCCTATTAACATTAACTAAACTAAATGAGAACTAGGTTAAATCTAAAAAAGGCATTGGGGGCATTGTACCTACTTAATATGTCGTCGTCTAGTAGTCAGAACATATGACATGTAGCTATGACTATAGCTTACTATGAGGTTAGTTCGATGTGTGTAAGAATGTGTCCCCTAGTATTTATAATATATTATAACACTATAAGTACGATCTCTCATTTCATTTATATAGAAAAAAGTAGGATCCCGCGATATAACGCCACGTTCCAATTTCAGAATCGTGTTCCACGCTAGCGTAAACTGGACTTTTACGCGCAGATTTTGAGCGATAAAGTAAGCTTTTCCGAGCTGATGAGGTGAGTGTTTTGTGAAGGTACCTTAGATTTTCATAATACGCAGGAGACAACTTGTGCGTGAAAACATTTTTTGTATAATGTTTCGAAGAATTACGCGGGATTAATGCTCCTAAAATTTAACCAGCTACTTACTGCAAACAGTGTACGTGGTGCCCAAAACAATGTCATCATAAATGTCAAATGATTCTCCTCCTAATTTAGCCGCTAGTCGCTTCACCGTGTCGTTTGCTTCTGCATTGATGATATCGCTGTAATTCTCTAACGCTCTTTTTCCATAGTTAGGTAGCAATGTCTTCCTGGATATTCGCCAAGTACGCCCTGGAATTATAAAGAAAGCGTGTTGCCGGTACCATCGCCAACTGTTAACTTCCGTGCACTTTATTTGCATTTTAATAAGGTTCAATAGAAATACAGGATGGTTAACTGTGTTGGCGTTTTACAAGAATAATTAATGTGATAGTTTCTTAATTTTTATTGCAAAATACTTTAAAAGTGTGTGTAATTTGCTGCAATCCAATCTTAAATGTAGACAAACTTGGATGTGTCCAACTAGATGAAAAAATAATGTTTCCTTTTATTAAAAAAAAAATGCTGCCCAATTGCTTGCGTCATTATATTCTCTCAGCTAATCCTCGACTAACTAATCAAGGAAGATGAGCTTAAACAGTTAATTATTTTTTTGGTTTTTGTAGAATGTCTTGGTTATATAAATTGAAAGCTGCAAGCTACCTGAACCACTGAGAATACCGTTGCCGCAGAAATCAGCTATGTATTTGTACTGTGGACCTTTGACGTTTGTTTTAGAACTTGAAAGCAGCGTCTGCAAAAATGATCATTATCATCATCATCAGCCCGTTTACGTCCCACTGCTGGGCACTGGAACCCATGGATGAGAGGGAATCGGCCGTAGGCCCCACGCTGGCCCAGTGCTGGTTTGGGGACTTCACATACACTTCTTCGCAGATGTATGCAGGTGGCTCACGATGTTTGGCTTCACCGAAAAGCTACTAGTACCTAAATATCAAATACTAGCTTCTGCCCGCGACTCCGTCCGCGTGAAACTCAAATTCACCCCCCATTTCACCCCCTTAGGAGATGATTTCCGGGATAAAAACTATCCTATGTCCTTCCCCGGGACTCAAACTATATCTATACCAAAATTCATCTAAATCGGTTCAGCGGTTTAAGCTTGAAGAGGTAACAGACAGACAGACAGACAGACAGACAGACAGACACACTCGCATTTATAATATTAGTATGGATTATTCCGTAAGCGCATAATTTTCGAAAAACTGGTAACAGCCGGGATTTGAGCCTACGACCGCCGGTTGACAGCCGTATGCTTGAGCCACTAGGCTAGACTTAGCCGTACCGTAGCTGCAAAAATGATAATTATAAGTATATCATTTATTTATTTTTGAAGAATAGGGGTGTAGATGCCAAATAAAATAATGGATAATGTTATATTTTCTCGAAAAAGGATTAAAAATATGGTCAAATGGAGAAAAAATCAACGCAAAAGGTTAAATAATCACGAAGTTATAAGAGTTCAAAGTATTAAGAAGGGATATGTTCTGTCCCTTTTTCGCAAAACGCAAATTCATATGAAACGATGACGTTCGCAGCTTGTGACGTCACTAGAAGACGGCAACGTGCCGTGCCCCATCGTGTTCGGCGCCGCCATCGACGCGGCCTGCCGCGCGCGTGGCTCGCTCTGCGGCAGCTTAGCATATTGTGACGTCACACACTGTTTGCGTTTTCTTTCTCTAAGAAGCAATATTAAAACGGTTGTAGCTTCGTAAATCGTAATTCTTTGAGATATCTGAATGGGATTTTCGTCAGTAGGCATATTTTTTGTCTACTTTCCTTTGGAGTATTAATAATAATTTTCGAGTCGAACCTCTATTGCAAAAGCAGAGTTGTAAGGTGACTGTAACCCTCAAACTTCTCTCTCAATCGTTCGTTAATGTTAGCTTAATGTTCCTGGAAACCGCTTAATCCCGAGATTCAAACCCAGTTTTGTAGGAAGGGTCACACTAAACTGCTAAATTGGTCGTCACTTCGTTCTTTCTCTCCTCGCTTAACAACACACCTACAATACACGCCACATAAGGCTGCGTCTGAAGTTAGCCTCGAGGTGCCTCCCGCACACCACTCGAACCCCTGTGACACCTTTGGGACGCTGCCAACACCAGGGGCGCAAACTTTTATGTATTCAGGTCTTACTTTAGATCGACTAATTAGCGTATTTACCTTAATGTCATCAGGATCGCTGACCAAAATGTTTAAGTCTGGTCCAACCCATATGCGCAAAATGTCACCGTATTCTTGTATCAGGTTACCAATAAGATCCGCCAACTCTGTAACAATACTTTTTTATTTAATTATCACAATATGCTACGTGGGTATACAACCCAACGCTGCCAGTGTAGTAGTAATTGTTGACTATACGTGAAGCTCTTTGTACGCAGAGGAAAACTACTTAGGGGGGGACATGACTCGAACAAAAATCAGGGCTTTAAAGCCCAATATCTCGCAAACTCATCACTGATTTGAAAAATGGTTTAATTTATTATTTAATTGTTATTATCGTTTCATATCAATTAAACGTGGAATTTACCACATGGTCAAATTTTAAACGATACCTATGATATTGAGAACAAATATAATGAAAATATAAAGCATCATCATCTGAAGCTAGGGTTTGCAATCCGGGTATCCGCCAAATTTCAGTTCCGGATCTGACAGGCTCCTGTATCCGGATTTTTTGGATGTTACGGATCCTTAAAATACAACCATGAAAACCGAAAATACCGCGACAAAATGAAGTTTGTACCGAGTCCACGTTAAAAACGGAATGGTATAATGTAGATCATTCTCAATCTCTATTTTTATTCGCCACTTCTTCATCCCAGATTCGATTATTTTTGTTTTTAATTTATTAGTCACAACATTGCGGAATTTGATGTCGAAAGTTGGCGTTGGTTCAAATCAGGGATCGGAAACCGGTATTTTTTGTATGGGAACGAAAACGTTATTTTTTCGGTCTTTGTTAATTATATCCATTCTAATTGGGCAATCTAATAATACGCAGTCGTTACCTCAAAACACATCTGAGTCCTAAATATGTGGTTATTTCGAGGTTCTTGCAAAAAACCGATTCCGATCCCTGGTTTAAATGCACTGATCCACCGTAGGCACTAAGTTATCATATAGATCCAATATTACTTCTACTATAATGTACCTACCTACTTACTAAAGACTTAGTTTAATTAGATGTTCCTAAAGAAATATTAAAGAAGTATATTTGACACATTGTATCTTTGATTTGACACAGTAAGTAAAAAGTAAATGCAGCAACAATACCTACGTTTTATAATTGTAATCAATTTTTAGTATTATGGTCTTGACTTATAATATGATCATGTAAAATAAGAATAGTGCGCTATATATAGTTTTTCACCGTTTCGCCATATCGAGACATACCTAGTCTTATTAGCCTAATGGAATGTCCCTGGCTAAACAAACACCTCTTCCCTTGATTTTCACAATTTCCGTGTTGGCTCTTCTTCCAATCGATTACTGAGTAAGGCGTCCGCGTCATCGTGTCATTTTATTTTACAACCCTATCGAAGTAACTGTATACATAGAGCTCCAGGCACGGGAGTTAACGCGACCTGGTTGTAGTTATTCAAGTGACAGCGAAAGCTGAAAAGTGACTAAACTAACTTTGCGTTGGTTTGTAGTCGTAAGTTAAAAGTTGAAACAAAATAAAGTTGTATACCCCTTATGACCTCGGCAGTGCGTTATCTATTTGAAATCTTTCAGGTATATAAATACGGTGGTATAGCAGTTTTTAGTTTTTTCTTAGTTTGACCTTACAATTTCTACTTTATACCAAAAAAACATCGTGGATCCGTTTTATCCGAAAAATCCGGATATCCGGATCCGTTCGATTTAAATATCCGAAATATCCGGATCCGAAATATTGGCGGATCTTGCAAACCCTATCTGAAGCCCAGCCCCCCTATTCTGTAACTTGTTTTAGGCTCACCTCAACACTGACTGCGATGCATAGTAACTAAGCGTAAGTAGAGGTCTTGTTTCGTGACGGGTGACCGGCGGGGTGAGCCGCATTAGCGCGTAGCGAATAACAGCCCAGGACAAGACTTGTCCGTTGTGTGACGTTGTCAGCTTCATGTTTTTTTTTCCATTCTATTTGTTCTCAGTATCATATCGTTTGACTTGTAACGCGTTAAAAAAAAACAAGTTTTTTTACCAATTACCTTCAGGAGGCACCATTAATTGCCATGCATTTCCCAGGATCGGTATGGTAGGTGGGCCCGGAAGTTTTTCGGAGATATCCAGCAATTTCCTGTTTTTCGTTCGCCATCTCATCCAGAAAAGTAAAATCGCTGTCACCAGTACGAGTAGTAAAATGAACCACACCATTCTGGAACAGACGCCAATAGCTTTTTTATACTTTCTAGGCTATTCAACTGTCGTGGACCTAAATAATGTTGTAATATGTAAGTAATCAATATAAAATATATTTATGTCGGTACTCGTAGGTACTGTAATGTTTCTATGACATTTATTTATTGTCATATATGTATTATGTAGGTAACTAAACTTGTATAGTCTTTCTTATAGTTAAGTTATTTATGTTCTGTTTTCACTTACTCAAATCATATCTTTTTTTTCATCGTTTCCATCACCCAAAGGTTGTCCGGAAGAGATCGCTTTTGGGCGATAAGACCGCTTGTTGTCTACCATTGTTTATGTTTAATTTACCTCTATTTTTACTTTTATCTACTATTTCCGGTGAGCAATAAAGAATATTTTTATTGTATTGTATCGAGATTTATATTAATACTAGATATTGCCCGCGACTTCGTTAGTGTAGAACTTGATTGCTATTAAATTATTGTGGGTGGAACCTCAATTATCGCCGACCCAAACAAAGTTCTACCATCTTAAGGGATGATTTCTGGTATAAAAACTATCCTATATCCTTCCAAGGGTCTCAACTCATCTGTACGAAAAATTCCATCTAAATCCGTTCACGGATTAAGCGTAAAAGGTAACAGTGCGATAAGTTCATTAGTTTAAATTGCAAAATTTCAATTGTAAACTCCGTTTTTACAAATATAATATCTTAAGAATCATCAACAGACGTTTCTGCTTAAATTGTATATTTTTGCATAATGTAGGTACCTATTAAGGAAAGCTACATTACTGGAACTGTTTGCTTAAATCAGTCCAGTAGTTTTACTCACGTTAGTTCGGGCTACTTGTATAGTTTTGAAAGCAAACTTATCTAATGCTAAAAGACGGAGAACTTTCCATCTCCTTCCTCCGTCCCCATTTAACGGTGTTAGAGAATAAATTATTTTGATTAAGCCCCTTTACCCCCTTATTTCACCCCTTTAGGGGGCAAATAGATCTACATATTATAAAAGAAACCTTCCTGCTTTCATGTTTCTAGCCACAGTTTAATAGTTGAATTAGGAAAATATCCCTTATCAATGTTTTTGACTGTACATTAGGAGCTTGTGGCCAAAGTTTTACACGTCTAACTCTAAAAACGACATGATTCCCATACAAACTTTCTACTCTTTTATAACCCTCTTAGGGGAAGAATGTTTGAAACATCGCTTAATCACTTGCTTTGCTTTTGAGTAAGATACCTTCAAACAAAGATTCAAGTCTATAACTTTCCAAATGAACGATTTCTATACAACGGTTCGACCCCTATTTCACCCCCTTAAGGATTGAATTTCGTAAAATCCTTTCTTAGTACACGTCCACGTACTGGAAAGTACATCTATTCCAAATTTAATGCTTTGTTTAGGAAATCACACATTACTTATGTGAACTTTCAACCCCTATCTTAACCCCTTCAAGGGATGAATTAGAAAAAAAACCCTTATCAATGTTTTTGACTGTACAATAGGAGCTTGTGATCGAAGTTTTAAGTAAGTAAGTGTTTTATTTGTAAACATAGGTACCTAATTACAGATGTTGTTGGATGGATTGTTATTTTATACAGATTCACTATGTTTTGCCAACAGGCGTACAAAAACTTTGAATTTAATACTAAAGTAAGTACCTTATAGCTACTATCATGCATACTAAATTCAGGTGCCCTTATACAAATTATAATTCTATAGTAAAGTCAGTAATGGTAGTTAAACAATCTGTGTTAAAAAAAATATAGATTATAGATGAATGTATTACTGCATGTCCGGTCTTAAAGAATGTCCATTAAATATGTCAGGTAAAAATTATACGACATAAAAAGATAAAAATAAAAAATAATATAATATAATTAAGTGAATCAAAGAAATGTCAATTTATTTTATCATTAATATAATCTGAAATGGAATAATAACATTTATGTATTAATAATGTCATTAATTTATTTATTAATTCCAACATATTTAATGACTTCAGGTTAAAGGGTAAGTGGTTATAAATTTTACTGGCCAGACAATACACACTTTTTGCCTTAATGCGGTCTTTGCAGGAACTATGCAAAGATTTAAAGTATGTTTCTTTCTCAAGTTTCGATCAGAGATATCACTGTGCCTTTTTAATAAGCTCGTATTGTTTTGTCCGACTGTCTTGAGGTTCACACAGGACGTTTTCAGGTATGGGGACCTTATCAACATACACTTGGTCTTTGAAATATGTATAGGATTATGCCATTATCGTGCGACCACTCAAGTATCTTATTAAAATCCGCCTGCAGCCGGCACTGTGTGACCGCGACGTCCCGGTCGGCGTACATCAGGCACGTGTCGTCCGCATACATGTACACGGAGCAGTGCTCGACAACGTTGCTGATGCTGTTCACGTGCATGATTTACCCGACCGGCCCGTACACGGACCCAGTCGGTACCCCATATTTTATGTTAGCTTCGTCACCCATTTCACCATCGATCTCGCATCGTTGCAATAGGGATTGGAAAGTGGTCTGTTATGTGGTCGTGTACACCGTACACAATCGACCGAGCGAGCGAAGCGTCTATGCTTCAGCATGGACGAAAAAACGTTTTTCCTCATGTCTGGATGTTTGGATTTCCCCCTGTTCTCGCCTAGAGCTCGCATTTCTCAACAGATTCTTATGAAATTTTGTGAGTAGGTTCGGTAAGTAGGTATACAGAATTTTTATGTCGTCAGTTTTTTGAAATTTTGTAAAATGGCGGCGATATGGGTTGAATTGAAAACGTAAAAAAATACAAAAGAGGGGTCAGCGTTGCCTACTAACTTAGTACAAATTTTATGTTCCGTCCACTGTATCTTGAACTCTGATATAATGATGGTTTCCTATGTTCGAATTTCAAATAAATAATCTCTAAAGCAACAAATAAAGCGTTCCATTTTTAAATTTCGAATATCTCAAAACTTTGGAGTGTTTATATTATTTGGATTTATCTAGATAAATGATTTTGGCTTTTCTAGAAGGACTTTGGTGCTTACTGGTTGGAATATTTAAAATATTCAGGGAACAGAGGTAACGTAATTTGGTTACTTATCTGCTTAACAAAATGAATTTCATAGCAAAACGAGGGAAATTTAGTCAATTTTCTAACGTTTTCTGCCAACCCCAGCAGCAATGTTTCGGGATGGAGATAATACATTACAGAATGAGGCGTTGATGGCCTTACGAGAGGCCTTTACCGACGCAGATGGAGGTGGTTTTACTTTTAGTGAGTATGGGGGCCAGAACTAATTCTGGATCCCTTTCTATTTTTTCGTTTAACCAGAATCAGGAATGAAACTTCTTTTTCTACGAATTGAAGAGGAAAAGAGACTAAGCAGATTGGCGGAACAAACCAATCGAGACTATTGACCGAAGCCGGTCCGTTCCAGCTTGGCCCAAAATCCATCTTTCGTATGTTTGGATGTCCGAATGTCTCGCAGTTCTTGCCTACAGGCTGCAGTTGTTCACCGATTTTCGTGAAATTTTGTAAGCAGGTTCAATTATTTATAGGTACAACCATTTCTTTTTGTCACATCAATTTTAGTTTTTTTTTCAAATGGCTACGATTTTCACACATTATTATAACAAAATCGGAAAAAAGGTGTTTATTTAATTAGGTACCTCGACATTTCGACGTTTTTTTGATAATAGCCACGATTCAACCGTTTTGAAACAAACCCGCGAGATCTACAGCTCACAGAGTCACTAGTAATTCATTTAACTAAATAACTACTTAATTACGTGAAAACAAACCTATTTAGTGGTAGACAAACGTCAAACAATATTCAAATCCGAACAAAAGTTGAAACTTAGTAAAATGTTTACGGTGACAGCAATTGATTAAATGTGTTCATTATGAGATGTTTAGGTAGTAGTTATAAGGATTCAAAATACTTACATTTTACAAAACAAACAATTCGGCAGTGGAAGACACTTATTTAGTGAGCGAAATTAGTGTAATGGCTTAATGGCTACCTGCTGCCTTGTATTTATACAATTTTCGGGCGTTGCGGTTCGGGTCAGTGCGGGGTAACAACACTGACGGCACGCGCCAATGGCAGACCGGCAACGTCGCTTTAGCCATGGGCTGAACGCGGGAACGTGTAAACACAATGATTTTTATACGTTTTTAACAGATTTCAAAAAAAGGAAGAGGTTCTCAATTCGGCTGTATTTTTTTTTCTTTTTTTTCAGTGTTTTTTGCCTCAGAACTCCGTCATTGATGAGCCGATTCCTAATTTTTTTTATTTTTTGTAAATATATGCTTCCAGGTGGGTCCCATTTTTTCCAAAAATTCAGTTGGATCATGGAATCCTTGAGGAATTGAGGGAATTCCTCAATTATATTAGGCACGCGTGTAGTGATTTTGGTATTTTCTATTATAACTCGTGTATTTACACCTGGAAATCATAATTTGGTGGAGTGGAATTGATGATGAAGACTACAGATGACTTATGGAATTCCTCAATTAGGTACTTAAAAGTACAAAAGTACGTCACAGATTCTGATAAGATTCCGTTGAAATAGCAACTAATGAAATGCCAAAGGTGATCCTTGTGGAATCGACGGAAGTCCTCAAATATTATCGGGCCACATACAGCGATTGGGTTTTTTTCTCTGATAATCAACGCATTCGCTCACGGAAATCAGTTCATGTGGTAAATTGGAAAAGAATTGAAGTCCAGCGCCGCCTGCTGGTAGATTTCATGTATGTATGAGTGCATAAACAACATACTAATATCGAAAACAGAGCTTTTTTGGACCATGTTTAAATAAATCATAAAAAAAACATAAAAACTTGTGCAAATGTATAGATAAAGAATTGAAGAACCGAAAAGTGTTTAGCCCAACCATATATATATAGTTTTGACGGAGGAATATCAACTCAAAACCCGTCAAAACTAGCCAAAAAGCGCGGTATGGGAAGTGTGACAAGTTTCTATGGACTAACAGCTACCGGCGCCATATTTAACGATGATCGGTCTGCAATCGTAGTTGGTGCAACCCGCCCTTAAGAGTCCGCAGTAAACTCGATTCTCCATACAAACGTAGTTACGCTCTCATTTAAAAACTACGTGTCGGATTGTAACGAAACTTTGCATCTACAATGACATGAGGTATATCTATGTCTGAAATTAGTTTATGTAGCCTCCAATACCATAGTAAAAAAATACAGCGAATTTAAGTTTTTCATACAAAACTTGTTTTTGCTGTATTTCGTTTGTTTTATAAACTGGAACCATATAAACTAATTACAGACATAGATATACCTCATGTCATTGTATATGCAAAATTTCGTTACAATCTAACACGTAGTTTTAAAATGAGAGCGTAACTACGTTTGTATAGGAAGGTGAAATTCGGCCGAGCTTACTGCGGACTCTTAAGCTTTGACGTGGGAGATCTTTAAAGCGGTCTACTAATGGCAGCTTTTATATAACTTTGTAAAGCTCATGTCGTACCTACACCTACGCCATGCTTGGACGTTTGGACGCGCCTTAGTCTTGTCCGGACCATAGACCGTGATTTAGCCGGTGCTTATTATTACGGATTTACCTATCGTCACTAGCGCTTAATCGTAATACATCCAGGACACATGAATGCGCTGGATCCAGCAATTGCAATCCCTATTTGCCACTCACCTTGCCAGTAACCATCAGCTGCTCCAGGTTGTTTCCTTCTTTCCGGGTGGTTTAAATTACATCATTGTTATTAAGTGCATTAAGATTAGCCCTTCCTAGTACCTAACTAAATGTTGGATACGTTTGCCTGAATGACGATTGATGACACGTTGACTTCAAGCCCCGAGACTACAACGCTTGTTAACGTTGGGCCTAGTAGGATTCTCCTAAGTTATGTGTGTGAAACAAGTGAATTGATTATCATATCGCGAGCTGAAGTCGCGAAACAGGGGCGCTGTGAGCTGTAGAACTCGCGAGACTGTCTTTTTGAATAATAATTGAAAACGATGAGAGAGTGGGCTGATATCCTGCGTAATTAAATCAAAGTATGATTTACCTTTTGTATACGTAGTTTTAATATTAAAACGGACATGTATTCACGTTACAATTCAGTTTATATGACAGCGACAAAAACTATAACACAAGAATGACATTGAATCCAAAAGAATGTAGAAAAACAGGATTCAAATTTGACATAACATTTCTCACTATACGAAGTTGGCAAAGAGTTCGCAACAATAATAATAAAAAAATGAAAATCTGGTTCAGTATGAATCGGTCAAAACCGTCACTTGCCGGAATATCCCCATTTCATATATTGCCAACCTTTGTTTAATTGACTCATACAGTAGGAAAATATGTGTCGATTATATTTCCTGAAATTGCAAATTGCTGCTGTATTTTTATTCTAGACATTTAAGCTGATTCGTTCTGTAAAGGCTAAATAGCACCATGTAAATTTACACGTCGTTATATTAATTTAAAAAAAAGACGATGGTTTAATTAAAACTTCAACAAAAGGTTTATTCTTTAAATTATAAATAAACCTTAAGCGTGAGTAACTAACATAAAAAACGTGACGTTACCATAAAACGTTACATAAGTTGTTATTAAACTTAGATCATACCCTGTAAAATATTCGCAAAAAAAACACGATTGCTCTATGATATGCACGCACCAGTTCGTCCAGTGCAGGTCAAACATCTTCCTGCTCCTTGGCTCACAAAGGAAATCAAGTCGCTCATTGAAAGGAAAAATCTTGCCAAAGCCGGGTACAAACATGACGCGTCAGATACGAACAAAGCCCGATTTCACAAGTTGCGCAACCGGTGCAGCACTGTTTGTGGTGACGCTCAAAGGCATCACATTCATAAGTCTTTTGAGAATGGTGACCCTGCTAAAGTGTGGAAATTTCACAAGTCACTTGGAGTTGGTAAATCTCAACATAATTCTTGTTCCATTAACGTCGACATTGATCTTCTGAATCAGCATTTTGCCTCTACAATCTTTAGTGGTCCTGCCAAGTCCAGGACCCTTGATTCTCTGTCATCTCTTCCAACTCCAGATTCAACTCCTTTTTTTCTTAATCGTTTCACCGACAGTGATGTTATAAAGAACATACTATCTATTACCTCAAATGCCGTTGGTGTCGATAGCATAAGTCGTAACATGATCCTTCCCCTCCTTGACCTCCTTACTCCTATAATTACCAGCATCCTCAATGCTTCTATTACGTCAAGTATATTTCTTTCGACATGGAAGAATGCTGATATTATTCCTCTACCAAAGAAGTACAATTCTTCCACTTTCTCAGAGTATCGACCTATTTCCATTCTTCCTTTCCTTTCTAAAGTTTTTTTCCTTTTTAAAGTTTCCAGCAACTTAATCCTTTTCAGTCTGGCTTCCGTTTGTGTCATAGTACGGCTTCTGCTCTCGTTAAAATTACGCATGACATACGGTCAGGTATGAATGATCAGAAGTTGACAGTGTTAACGTTGCTTGACTATAGTAACGCGTTCAACACTGTTGACTTTGATCTCATGTTGGCGATACTGCGTTTTTATAACATAATATATCTCCTGCGGTAATTGATTGGTTTCATAGCTATTTAACCGGTCGTCGGCAGCGTATAAAGGTGGATACTTCCCGCTCCTCATGAGGACACACCATGGTGTAGCACGTTAGATGGCGTTCCGCAGGGCAGCGTGTTATCTCCACTTTTATTTTCTATTTTCATAAATTCCATTACTCGTAATCTATGATCGTTATATCAGCTTTATGCCGGTGATCTTCAAATTTATTCCCAGGCTCAGGTCAACGATCTGCCATTGGTCATCTCAGCTACGCATTTCAGACTGGAGTAGTAATTATGCTCTCAATGTTGACCCAGCAATGACCCAGGCTATCATCATCGGTAGTGCTAAGATTATTTCTAGACTTGACTATGTTAGTCACCCACCGATTTTGTTTGATGGCGTTTTGGTCCCGTACTCTCTGCAAGTTTAGAACCTTGGCGTTATTTTGGACCGCACTCTTTCGTGGGTGCCACAGAAGAACGAGGTTAGCAGGAAGATGTTTGCAGCTGTGGGTTCTATGAGAAAGCTTCGTAATTTCCTTCCCATTGCTACCAAAGTTGCTCTTGCTTATTTTTTTTTGTTTGTAAGTATTATGCTTCCAGGTGGGTCCCATTATATTAGGCACGCGTGTAGTGATTTTGGTATTTTCTATTATAACTCGTGTATTTACACCTGGAAATCATAATTTGGTGGAGTGGAATTGATGATGAAGACTACAGATGACTTATGGAATTCCTCAATTAGGTACTTAAAAGTACAAAAGTACGTCACAGATTCTGATAAGATTCCGTTGAAATAGCAACTAATGAAATGCCAAAGGTGATCCTTGTGGAATCGACGGAAGTCCTCAAATATTATCGGGCCACATACAGCGATTGGGTTTTTTTCTCTGATAATCAACGCATTCGCTCACGGAAATCAGTTCATGTGGTAAATTGGAAAAGAATTGAAGTCCAGCGCCGCCTGCTGGTAGATTTCATGTATGTATGAGTGCATAAACAACATACTAATATCGAAAACAGAGCTTTTTTGGACCATGTTTAAATAAATCATATTTTAAAGTTTCCAGCAACTTAATCCTTTTCAGTCTGGCTTCCGTTTGTGTCATAGTACGGCTTCTGCTCTCGTTAAAATTACGCATGACATACGGTCAGGTATGAATGATCAGAAGTTGACAGTGTTAACGTTGCTTGACTATAGTAACGCGTTCAACACTGTTGACTTTGATCTCATGTTGGCGATACTGCGTTTTTATAACATAATATATCTCCTGCGGTAATTGATTGGTTTCATAGCTATTTAACCGGTCGTCGGCAGCGTATAAAGGTGGATACTTCCCGCTCCTCATGAGGACACACCATGGTGTAGCACGTTAGATGGCGTTCCGCAGGGCAGCGTGTTATCTCCACTTTTATTTTCTATTTTCATAAATTCCATTACTCGTAATCTATGATCGTTATATCAGCTTTATGCCGGTGATCTTCAAATTTATTCCCAGGCTCAGGTCAACGATCTGCCATTGGTCATCTCAGCTACGCATTTCAGACTGGAGTAGTAATTATGCTCTCAATGTTGACCCAGCAATGACCCAGGCTATCATCATCGGTAGTGCTAAGATTATTTCTAGACTTGACTATGTTAGTCACCCACCGATTTTGTTTGATGGCGTTTTGGTCCCGTACTCTCTGCAAGTTTAGAACCTTGGCGTTATTTTGGACCGCACTCTTTCGTGGGTGCCACAGAAGAACGAGGTTAGCAGGAAGATGTTTGCAGCTGTGGGTTCTATGAGAAAGCTTCGTAATTTCCTTCCCATTGCTACCAAAGTTGCTCTTGCTTATTTTTTTTTGTTTGTAAGTATTATGCTTCCAGGTGGGTCCCATTAAAAAAAAAACAATTGGATGATGGGATCCATGAGGAATTGAGGGAACTCCTCAATTATATTAGGCACGCGTGTAGTAATTTTTGTATTTTCTATTATAACTCGTGTATTTACACCCGGAAAACTTAAATTTGGTGGAGTGGAATTGATGATGAAGACTACAGATGACTTATGGAATTCCTCAATTATGTACTTAAAAGTACAAAAGTATATCACAGATTCTGATAAGATCCCGTTTAAATAGCAACTAATGAAGTGCCAAAGGTGATCCTTGTGGAATCGATGGAAGTCCTCAAATATTATCGGGTTACATACATCGATTGGGTTTTTTTCTCTTATAATCAATGCATTAACTCTCGGAAATTAGTTCATGTGGTAAATTGGAGTTGGAAGTAATTGGCTTGGCGGTGTACTAAATTGAAGTCGGTCTAAACTTTGTTTTTAAAGTAAATTATAGATTATAAGAATAAGAATAACTTTATTGTACCAACGACACTGTTACATAATAGAAAAGCGATATCCGGTGAGTCCCAAACTAGGCTGTATCTTGGAACTCATGGAGTTATGACGTACACTTATCTATAATTAGGTATAATTAGCTCCGTGACAGAAGTTGTGTTAAAAAAATATATATATATCTCGTAATTTAATAAAAACAAGCAGGTGGGTAAGTGAGTTTGTGTGTGTGTACATGTATGTGAATGTGTGTTTGTCCTGTAAGTATATGGATGTGAGAGCGAGTAACATAGCTACTAAATAAGTAAGAGACTCCTAAATATACGGTCGTAGGAGACCTTCAGTATCATTATCATTATAAGAAAAGGTAGTAAACTCTCACATTCTCACCCATCTTTATGGAATTCTTTTTAACCCTGCAACTCCTCGCTACCTCAAGGAACGCTTTAAATTTATTTCTTCTGCTAGGTCTGCTCAGAAGCTACTTCTCAGTGTTCCCCCATGAAACTGTAAATTTTACAACAATTCTTTTACTTTCTGAGCTGTTCGATTGCGGAATTCCTTGCCTAATGAAATTAAACGTGCTGTCTCGTCCCATTTTTAAAACTAGACTTAAGGATTACTATTTTTCTCTTCCGTAACTTGTCATTCCTACTTGGTGTCTGCTGTTTGTTCATTTAGTTATTGTACTTATGTGTATGTAGGTTTACAAATATGTGTATTTATGTAAGTGTATAGTCTTTCTTATAGTTAAGTTTTTATATTTTGTTTTTTTCTGTTTTCACCTACTCAAATCATATCTTTTTTTGCATCTTCTCCACCATCCATAGGTTGTCAGGAAGAGATCGGTTTTTAGCGATAAGACCGCCTGTTGTCAACCATTGTTTATGTTTAATTTACCTCTATTTTTCTATTATCTTCTGTCTGGTGAGCAATAAAGAATATTTGTATTGTATTGTATTGTATGATTTAAAAAAAATGATTTTACTGACTAAATACAAATAAAGTATTTTCACGTAATCAACAACGCTTCGCTCGCTCGTTCAATTAATACTAGCTTCTGCCCGCGACTCCGTCCGCGTGGAACTCGTTTATATCGTAGCTCCATACAAATTTTCACCCTCTATTTCACCTCTTTAAGGGATGATAATCGGGATAAAAACAAACTAATGTCCTTCTCTGGGGCTCAAACTATCTCTATACCTAATTTCATCTAAATTGGTTCAGCGGTTTAAACGTGAAGACGTAACAGACTGACAGACACACTTTCACATTTGTATTACTTTCACTTATACATAATATCTGTATGGATATGGATAGTATGGATTTAATTGTCTCGTGCTGATCTCTGTACCTACTGTACGTACCTACAATTTCAAATTGATTCATCGGAAATCTGTTAAAAACTCATTTAAGGTCGTATTTTTCTGTGTGCACTTCCCTTTACCACATGTTTTCAACATGGTACACAAAAAATACGTTGCATTTTGTAAAAAAACAATATCCATGTCAGAATATTAATAATACGACCGTCTTGCCCTCTTTGACCTTTCCTGAACGCAGACCTGTCTTCAATAACTATTGGTAAAATCAATTTGACCTCTAATATAAGAAATGAACGACCTCTACCTAATAACACCTCTAATATAATGAGAAGTACAGAAATACGAAGCAAAACAAAAAAACTGGCTGTGACAGACGGACAGTCTCCGAGTGATCGCATGTGTTCCGTTGGACCAATTTTGGTACGGAACACTAATAGCAGATATTATTGACAGTATTTGTAAATTAAAATGGAGATGGGCTGGGCACATCGCAAGGGCAAATGATGGACGCTGGAGTGAGCGAATAATGCATTGGTACCCAAGAGACGGAACCAGGACAAGAGGGAGATAGAGGCGCCGCTGAAGCGACGACATAGTGCAAGTTGCAGCCAAAAACTGGCAAAAACTGGCAAAGAAGTGCTACCGATCGCCAAGAACGGCATAATATCCAAACAAAATTAAATATTTATTTCATTGTATTTGATTTGCATGAAACAATTCAACTTAATGCATGCTCAATGTAGATGCAATCAAATAGTGTAATTAAATAATATAATTAGTTAAGTGAACAAGTTCCTTGTCAATCCGGGGTTGATTGTCGGGACGGCCTCCCGGTTTGCCTGCAGGTATTGAAGTATTTATTGCCTTGCCAGGTGCCTAGGGTATTCCAAATTTTTTGGTGTTCTACCTTGGTGTTTAGTCGCAGTGTGCTCCGCAGCCATGCAGAGGGTAGAGGGATCGTAGGTTCCGGTCCTACGGCTTCTGATTCTGAGCCTTCTCTAGCCATGCATCCGCTGCGTCGTTACCACATGAATTGCTGTGCCCTTTGATCCATTGCAGGGTTATGTCGCAGTTGGTACATACCTCCGATAGAATTTTGTGGCACTTGTGTATCAGCCCAGACGTTGTTGTGTGACCTTGCAGGGCTTGCAGTACAGATCGACTGTGGGAAAGTATGCGGATGGGATATCCCCTTACCTCCCTGGAGGCGATTGCATGAGCGGCCACTCTGCCTGGAAGACTGAGTTATGGATTCCTAATGGTGTCGAGATTCGTATGTTTAGGTCCTCCAAGAAAACTCCTGATCCGGTGCCTGACAAGCACAATTAAAGCAAGCATAGCACAATTTATCTATCATTAAGTATTGTATATTACAAGTCGGAGAGTGCACGTTCGCGGGCGCAACATCTCGACGCGCCAAGTGAGTCCTTTTTCAACAGTCCGAATCTGTTATCCCGTGCTTTACTATAAGCTCATTTCGTTAATGAGAGCATGTTCTAGTTGTACTATTTTGACACACCTAGAACGGATACATTGGTATAATATGTGCGTAGATAACAAAATACGATCAGACGAGTCGCAAGGTGTCGCTACAGTATAGATTAGAAAACAACAAGTATTCCGCGCGAACACCCCTGCTTTACTTTTTTCTTCATTTGACAATATTTTTAATCCTTTTTCAGGAAAATGCAGCATTATCGTTTATTTTATATGCTGTCTACACACCTATTGCACCAATTTGCCTCATTTTCGCGGCGTATAAACGTGTCTCAGCAGCATTTGTTCAACGTGTCTATCTCTTTTGATTACTACGACTCCACAGTCTGTCTGTCTCTCTGTCCGTCTGTCACCAGGCTGTATCTCATGAACCGTGATACGTAGTTAGACATTTGAAATTTTCACAGATGATGGTTTTGCTGTTGCCGCTGTAACAACAAATACTAAAAACCGGCCAAGTGCGAGTCGGAGTGGGGCTCCCATGCAACAGACATGATTTTTTTTGCTGCTTTTATAGATAATGGTACGGAACCCTTCGTGCGCGAGTCCAACTCGCACTTGGCCGGTATTTTATATAGCATAATTGCGTAATAACAGCAAAACCGGTATGGTTAGCTTACGAAAAGATGTGAACTTTGAAACTTTTACGAATATTCGCTACTTGCCGCTGCGTGTTGACAAAGATTTATAGACCAATGTTGAGTAAGGTGATACGTGTGGAGATTTCCAGTTATAATAATTAATTACATAGGTAGGTACTCATCGATTATCTTTTTATTTATTTTATATTTATAAGTTACTTAATCGTGATCGTGTAAAGAGTGAGATTAAGGTAAGGTTTTGTTTTATGTTAATAATATTTATTCATTTGTTTGAGTAGCGCTATGTAAGGGCGTATTAGCAAAATAAGTAGGTAAGTACCTAATTTCAAAAAAGTGATTATACAGTATCCTAAATTTATAATTCTATAGAAGGTTTAAGACATGAATCTACGGTAGCCTACTGGTTCAGGCATGCGGCTGTCAAGCGGCGGTCGTGGGTTCGAATCCCGGCTCGTACCAATGAGTTTTTGGAACTTATGTACTTACGGAATATTTACCGGTAGCTTTTCGGTGAAGGAAAACTTCGTGAGGAAACCGGTCTAATACGGTCTAGAGGGAAATCTAGCTGTCCCAAACTTCTACCATCTTAAGGGATGATTTTAGGGATTTAAACTATCCTAAAGCCTTCCAAGGGTCTCAAATTATCTCCATGCCAATGTTCATGTAATTCCGTTCAGGGTTTTAGGCGTAAAAGGTTTATATTGCTAAACCTAAATTGAAATATCCGTTTTTAACAATATACATAGGTACTTTAAGTATTATCACACGTTTCTACTACTACTACTACTTAAATTGTTTGTTTTTCGTAATGTATTAAAGGATTTTTTTTATGTCTACTAAGCTACATTACCTACCGTGTTTTTTTTGCCTAAATCTGTTAAGTAGATTTCATTTTGAAAGTCAAATTAGCTAATGCTAAAAGACGTAGTCCTTTTTATCTCCAGCCCCAGTCCCCATTTAACGGTGTTAGAGAATAAATTATTTTGATAAACCAAAATTAACTTCTTAAATTATCAAAATAATCCGCAGTTTTAATCTAACATTACCTTCTATTCGGTTTGTGAGCATCGCAGTTCTAACCTAACCTACTTTTCTGGTAGCTGTTCGGTTCTGTAAGGATCGCAGTTCTAACTTAACCTAACCTACTTTTCTGCGAGCAGTAAGATTATGTATACTGGATTAATGGTGTTACTGGTTGAACTAAAGAAAGAATAGGCACTGGTTCATGGTACAGATGACTTTACTCCAGGAAGCTAAAGATTGATTCCAAAGAGGTGCGTCGTGCACATTCCTCTCTTTTTCCAAAACGGCAGCTTCACCAGCTTACGGAGGGGCCGCCGCATGATGCCCATCAGGGTGCGAACATCAGCCATCCGGATTACGCCGTCGGGGCCCGGAAAGACTGCTGTTACTCGTCCCCGTGGCCAGGTGCCTCTAGGCGAGTTTGGATCTGCGATCAACACCACGTCGCCAACGGCCACCTCAGGAGCTACTCCACGCCCGCGTCTTGGGATGAGTGTTGGCAGGTATTCTTTGACCCATCGCTGCCAAAAATGGTCTGCCAATCGAACGGCCTTGCGCCAGCTGCTTCTCGAGGCAAAATCTGAGTCAGATAACGTGGCTGGTATCGGGCGGCCTGAAGACGCAGCAAGAAGAAAGTGCTTGGGAGTGAGCGCTTCTTCGCTGTTGTGATTCACGGTGACATGAGTGAGTGGGCGCGAGTTGACAAGAGCCTCAGCCTCTGCCAGAAGCGTGCGAAGCACCTCGTCCGTTGGGGCGCGTTCTATGAGTGTCACCTTGAGAGCCACTTTTACGCTCTTCACCAGTCTTTCCCAAGATCCGCCCATAAAAGGAGCGGCTGGTGGTATAAAACGCCAATAAATTTTCTCTGAAGCAGCGTACTGAGCTACGGCTTCGGCGTAGAGGCGTCGGAGTTCTCGGTTGGTGCCTACAAACGCAGCCCATTGTCTGACCAGATCTCTGCTGGCGTGCCTCGCCGGGCTATGAAGCGGCGGAGGCTCATTATCGCCGAGTCAGTCGACAAACTGTCAACCACTTCCAGATGGACGGCACGGACGACGAGGCAAGTGTAGAGGGCGACATATCTTTTCTCTCGTCTTCGGCCGATAGAGACTTGAACTGGTCCGAAGTAATAGAGTCCCGTGAATGTAAACGGGCGTTTGTGGTGTCCCAAACGTGCCTCGGGTAAGTCTCCTGTAGGTGGCTGGAAGTTCACGGCTCGGCGAATGCGGCAAAACTGGCAGTTAAAGGCGACTGCGCGGACGGTACTTCTCAGGCTCAATAAGTGGTAATCTTGTCGGAGCTCATTCACCACCGTCTCTGTATTGGCGTGGGCGGCTTTTCTATGATGGTGCTCCACAAGCAAGCGCACTGCTGGGTGTCTTCCGTCCAGTACAATCGGACTTTTAGTTTCGTGACGTATGTGTGACGCTGCCTTAATGCGGCCGGACAATCGCATCAATCTATCTTCTCCGATGAGAACCGTCAGTTTGGACAGGCGACTGGAGCGTGGCAAGAGCTGAGCAGGACGACTATTGAGGTGCGTCATCTCGCTGGAAAATGCGCCCAACTGGGACTTGAGCAGGATGTGCGTCTCTGCTAGACGAATGTCAGTGGCGGTCAAATTTCTAGCTGACCCATGTGAAGACCTTGGAGTGGTAAACTGTTGCCATTGACTCGAAGGCTGAAACATAAAGGTACAAAGCCCTCCCTCTAATCGAACTAAATTATCTACACATAAGCCCCTTCGAGTTAGACTACGCATTCGCAGTAATGTTAGATACTTATGCGCAGTAGCAGTTGCACGCACCAGTCTGAGCCAAGAGCTGAAACGCCCAGGATCGGCTGAAACTGGCTCATGCTGGGCAACTGCATTAATAAGGTGAACTAAGTCAGGACGCACTGCGTGTTTGCTCTCCTCTAAGCCTGAATACTCAGGTGCGCAGGGCTTACTGGGCCACTCCGAAGAGAACAAAAATTCAGGACCCGATATCCAGCGTGATTCAGGAGACAACGTGACGCGCTTGATGCGAGTTGCATCGTCCGCAACGTTTAAATGACTTGGCAACCAGCGCCATTCCTTCACGTCAGTTATCTCTACAATCTCGCCTACTCTATGTGACACAAACGACTTGAAAAGACGCGCCTCGCTTCGGAGCCAACCCAAAACCGTCATAGAGTCGCACCAGAATATGCGTTTGACAGGTTTGAGTCTGTGAGCTTCACAGATGGTGGCGGCGAGGCGAGCTGCAACCAAAGCTCCTTGAAGCTCCAAACGATTTATGGAAATTGGCTTTAGAGGAGCTACGCGAACCTTACTACATATAAGCGCCAGCTTCACGTCACCATTTTCCATGATAAAACGCCAATATGCGACTGCAGAAAAGGCAGACTCGCTTGCGTCACAGAAAACGTGAAGCTCGCACTTATCTACTTTTAACTCGCCAGGACAGTAGCAGCGTGGGATCTGCAATCGGGAAGCGGCAAATAAATCTTCAAACCAATGTCTCCACGCCGCACTGTCATTCTGCGAGAGCTCCTCGTCCCAGTCGAGACCCTTACGCCATGCATTCTGGAACATAATTCGGCCTGTCACTACTACTGGCGCTAGAATTCCGAGTGGGTCGAATACCCGCATGACGTGAGCCAACACTTCGCGCTTAGTAAACTTATTTGACAACGCACCATTTTTGCTTATTCCTGTGTTAAAACCAATTGTATCGGCGACGGGTTGCCAAATAAGCCCAAGAGTGCGCACGGGCGTGGCGAGGCGGCCAAGCTCAACATCTACATCGTGACTAGCTACAGAGACCTTAACCAAGCTCTCCTTTGGCAAAAGTGCTAGAGCAGAGGGTTCGTTTGAGGCCCATGCACGCATTTCGAAGCCAGCATGTCGATGGATACGGTGAATTTCTACGGCAAGTTTAGCAGCTTCATCGATTGAGTCTAGGCTCACTATACAATCATCCATATAGTGATCGACAATGATGGCTCGAGCCGCGGCTGGATAGCGATCTTGCCACTCCACTGCGTTTTTATTTTTAATGTAAATGGCAGTGAAGGGACTAGACGCGGCCCCGAAAATCATTGATGACATGCGGTATGTCTTAATCGGGTCTTTAGGGTCGTCGCGCCACAAAAATATTTGCGCATCACGATCCTCCACGCGAATTTTCACTTGAGGAAACATCTCGCGTATGTCTCCCGTCAGGGCGACTTTACCTTCCCTAAAACGCATGAGAATTCCGAGCAGGGGCTTCAAAAGGTCAGGACCGGTTAGTAGAAGTGAGTTCAGTGAAAACCCTTGACTTTTCGCAGCAGCATCATGGACTACTCTTAATTTATTCGGCTTATTCGGATTGGTTACTCCGAAATGTGGCTGAATCCAGACAGGCGATTTGGCGGTATGCACTTCCGTGCACAATTCGGCGTAACCCTTCCGAATCATGTCGTGTATGTTTTGACGGTATCGCGTTGCATAGTTAGAGTCCCTGCACATCTTTTTTTCTAGATTAAGAAACAAGCTTAGAACTGACAGGCACGAATAAATTGTCACTTTTCCAAAGAAGCCCAACTTCATAACGACCGCTCGGTAGGCGTCGTGCCGTGCGTTCAAGAATTTGGACAGCTCGTTCGTCGTCGGTGCTGCGCGCTTCGCGTTTAGAAATGCCAATCGAATCTATACTGTATTGCTTACGAATTAACTGTTCTAACACCGCGCGATCACTAACATCTACGACCGCTCACGGGCTCACTAACCGTGGAATGGTTGACAGTGTCAACTGGCGCCGTCTTGCTACAGCCAAAACCGAATAAAACCCACCCTAAGGCGGTATGAATCGCAACCGGTTGTGTCCTAGAACCCTTACGTGTGGCCCTAGACATAGTAAGTAGGGCTCGCGGTCGTGTCCGGGTTTCGTGTATTCGTGTCGGGTACCCGTGCCCGTGTAACACGCCCGCGGGTTTAAGCGATCGGTCCGAACGGATCCGTGTAATTAGCTAATTGATAACCCGTGCGCTAATTACACGCGGGTAGTAATACCCGTCCTTGAGGTGTGAAGCTAGGAACTATCCCGTAGTTCTAAGAATGTACATACAAGTACTAAATGAGTGTTCGTAGCTTTGCAATTATAACATCTTTTTTTTGCGAATAAAAATAGCAGATTAATAAATGTAACAAATTATAACAAAGTACGTAAAGTTCGCTTTCTCAAATTCAGATTTAAATAAAAGTAAGTACAAATCCATAGTGTTATAAATGTGAAAGTGGGTCTGTCTGCCTGTGTCTTTCTGCTACCCTTTCACGCTTAAACCGCTGAACCGATTTAGATAAAATTTGGTATAGAGATTTGAGTCTGGGGGAGGGACATAGGATATAAACGAGTTCCACGCGGACGGAGTCGCGGGCAGAAGCTAGTAAGTTTTATCCCATAAAAAAACATTCTATGTAAAAAAGAGGCCAAGTCTCGAAACTCTTTCACCTTAAAAAGTTGTGAGATAAATATAAATATAATATAAGTATATTAGGAGAAAATCTTACACAAATCGACCAAGTCCCAAACTGAGCAAAGTTTGTACTATGGGTACTAGACGACGATAAAGATACTTATATAGATAAATAAATACTTAAATACATAGAAAACATTCATGACTCAGGAACAAATATTCGTGCTTATCACACAAATAAATGCCTTTACCGGGATTAGAACCCGAGACCTCTTGCTTCGTAGGCAGCGTCACTACCAACTAGGCTAAAGCGGTCGTTGACTTTGATATTTCGTAGTACCAAGTCTCAGGTATTCTTATTATTCTTTATTTGCTAGCTAAATAAAATTCTGCTACTTGGCAATCACACAAATTTACTGCATTTATGTATTTTGGCACACCTAAAACTATGCAGTATTGTGTGATTGCCAAGTCACACGGTGGAAGAGTTTCGAGACTTGGCCTCTGTTTTACATGGAATGTTTTTTTTATGGGATCTCACTTCTTTTCGTAGGTTATTGTGTTATCAATACATACAAATTATGATTGCAGTCTCATTCTTGCTTTTTAATTTTTACTCCCACTCACTGCAAATGTAACTTTGTAATCCTATATATTTATTTGGGCTTATTTATGCGTATCTAGAAATCGGGACCGAAATTTGCAAAATATTTTAGTTTTACCTTGATTTAAACACTAAATATGTTCGAAATTAGCGCTTTTGTTGATCGGTCATTGTGTATGTGAGTGACAAAATTAAGAAACTGTGGCTAGTTATAATTCTTAAACCACTCATACAAATTGAATGAAATTTGAAATATACCGTGTTTATACAATGCCGGCTTGATTACTGAAAATTCAGGCTTCTAGTTTTATTCACAACGAAGTTATTTGGGGGTCGAAAATGGCCTGAACTGCTTCGAAAAAAGATGGTACGGCCGTGCCGCTGTTTTGCTCGACTTGGCGGGGGCACCGCTGTGCCCCCAGATTTTTATTTGAGCTTAAAATGTGAAAAATAATGGAGTAGCATTAATCTAGTTTTGGTTTTGAACCAAAATAGTTACGAAGCTGGTGGTTTAAAATTGGCCAGTCCCAATTTTAGACCACCAGCTCTAATAGTAGATATTAGAAATAATGATGAGATTAGCACGACCATTTATTTATAACCTCACAAAGGGAAGGAATCAGTTAATAAAAAGCATGTATCTATTAAGAATTGGTCACATTTATTTCAGATTGTGTGGGCCTTTACGAACACTCAATATCACAAATTTAATATAAACTACAGTATCTGACAGAAAAAAAACGAAGAAAATCGCAACAAAATGATGTCATTTTTTTAATCACAACTGTTGAACAGAACATAGGTATAAATATATATTGCAGATCATTGTAATGAGGCGAGCATAGTAAATAGCTAAACCAAATGTAGTAAATGATAGTAATATCCCATAAAAAACATTTCATCAAAAAAAGAGGCCAAGTCTCAAAACTCTTCTACCTTAAAAAGTTGTTAGATATTTCGTAGAGCCAAGTCTCGGGCATTCTTATTAATCTTTATTTGCTTTCTAAATTAAATTCTGCAACTTGGAAATCACACAACTTTACTGCCTTTATTAAATATTGCATAACTAAAACTATGTGGTATTGTGTGACCCCTTCCACCTCCCTAATATATTTCGTTCAGCGGTAAAACACCACAACTCAGGTCGGCGAAGATAACAGATAAAGAATTATTACCTGCTTTAGGACGATGAAGTTCGTGCCTATTTAACCTGTTAAACCCTTTTCGCCGGCAGGCGACGAACAAAACAAACAAAAGGAGTCTTAAGAAGTAAGTAATTAGCTTCAATTTTTTTGTTGAAATTTCGACTTTATCGCAAACGCATAAAACTTAATATTGCTTTGGAATTCAACGACTTTTGGGTTTATCCAAAAAAGTTGCAAGACACTGATGAGCGTTTCTCAAAAAAATGCGACTATTATTAATTGTACTTCTATGAATTTTTTGTTAACTATTTCCACTCAGAATCAGGAGCACTTTCGACCCTGGTAGGAAAAAAAACTGTCCCAAAGATATTTTTCCTTTTGTGTTACTATTTACCTTACACTTTGTATGGTGGTAACACAATAGGAAAGTGCAAAAATGTATGGACATTTTGGGACACTTTTTTTCTCCTATTGGGATGGAAAGACATCGTGATTTTGAGTAGAAATAACATAAAAGTTGCAGAAAATCTCCGAAAAAATGTAGTGGCATTTTTTTTGAGAAATGCTCTGATAATGCTTATCCAAATTATAATCTCGTTGCTGCAAATTGTTTTTACTTTGTTAAACTACATCAACGATGTTTAGTACGTCCGAAATTGTAAGATAAAATCCTGTAAAAGCGCAAGCAGAAAACGACTTTATCATGAGAGCACAAAATCGTATTTTGCTTGCATTAATTTGATCGAATTTACTCTAGTTTCGGATATATAATAACGGTAAACTTTGAAGCTTTAGCAAATTGTCACAATATGGTTTTGTTCGAGTACCTTTCTTTTAAAATGATTACTGTATCCTTTATATAGGTATCGTAAATCGTAAATGATGGAGCGAGCTTGGGAGTAGGCATAAAGGAGATTGCAAATGCACAAAAGATCCCGCTGGGTCGAAGTGCATCCGAAAGGGCCCTCATCTACATAAGATAAGATATAGGTATCGTAGGCAGAGTAATGTTGCAAGTATCGTTTTGATTCAGTGCCTTTATTCGGTGCTCACATTCAACCTCGTGAGTAAAGGTACGGTTTAAAACGGTATACATTGCAATACCTGTATTAAGTACCGTTAATTAAAACCCTTAATTTCGATACCACATTCAGTCCCTTATTTAGAACCATAATGGCATGTACGGTCGAGGAAAATGAAGGTTTGGCAAATGTCAACTCTATTTGAATGACGTTAAGGATCAAAAGTGCTAAACATTAAATTTCCTCGACTGTACAATACAATAAGCGCTCGGTTAAAATTAAATAGTTCGCATGTACAGTCAGCCAAGAAAGTGGTCTACCACTTTTGGACTTTATTTTGCATGCAATAAAGTCGAAAAGCGGTAGAACACTTTATTGGCTGACTCTACTTACCTAGGTACTGTTTTTGTTTAGCTATCATATCTTTAAGCGGCTATAATAAAAGTTAAACAGTTTGCGTGCGGGTTAGATTTTCACCACCCCCTTTCTTCCCGTGGGTGTCGTAAAAGTCGACTAAGGGACCAGGGTTGAAGTGTGTTGTGGGCGATGGGCTAGCAACCTATCAATGCAATATCACATTTTGTCGATCTTTTATACCCACATGTATGCTAAAAGTGGCACTGGAATATATGTTTCATGTGCTCTGCCTACCCCTTTTGGGAGTAAAGGCGGGATGTAATAGAGTAAACATAGGCTTCCTGCGATGTTTCCTTTTGTCACATACCTAATATAAAACAACATCATACACACCAAACCCATAGAGTTGTTAATGCAAATAGAGTAAAATGAAATAATTATATTCTATTTGCCTCAACTCAAACGGCCACGGACGGTCCGAACCCGCGTGTAATTAGAACCCGCGGGTACGTGTGTACGGGTACACGGGTACCCGGGTACCCGCCCGCGGCGCCCGATGCGATTGCTGGCATACAATGCACGATTTAACTTTAGGTGCAGTCGTCGATGAATTCAATTTGTTATGCGAAATTGAATTGCAATTGAAGCGATTTTCAGCGACAACATGCACATTGTCCCTTGCCCGCCTACTATCAACCGCGTGCGACGCAGTAGTCGGCTCAGGTAATATGCCAAAGCGAGACTGGAGGTCGATCTCGTGTGCTAGGAAATCGGCTAGATTTTCTAGCTTTGATAGACCACCAGCCTCGTAACGAGCGGCATAGTCTAGCCATTTGGCTCGCAATAAAGGGGAAATCTTTGAAATAACTGCCTGAAAGAGTTCGGGCGATGTCAGATACTCTGAATGATCCAACAACCGAATGATTTCTACGCAATTGCGAACACGACTAGCAAATACAGCAAAATCCTTACCTTCACCGTTCACACGCGGCAACGCGCGCACCGCGGCTACCTCGTGCGCCACCACCAGCTCGGGGCGGCCGTAGCGTGTGTCGAGCGCGCGCAACACGACGCCGGGCTCGCGCGCCGACACCAGCAGCGCGGCGACCGCCTCGCGCGCCGCGCCCGTCAGCGCCGCGTTCAGTATTGCCAGGTTGTTCACAGGACTATATGAGGCTTGAATGCCACCAAAACTTAACAGAGGTGTGCGCAGACAAAAACAACGTTACCATACAATGGATCAAGGGGCATAGTGGCTCAAGAGGAAACGATGCAGCGGACGAACTGGCCAGGAAAGGCTCAGAAACGGCGGCATACGGACCGGAACCAATCTTACCCCTGCCACAAAGCTACATATACAATCAACTTGACCTATACACCAAAGACCTACACCAGAGATATTGGGAGGATATAGACACACGCAGACAGACCAAAGAGATTCTGTCAAAACGCGACAACAAACTTACAACCGCACTACTGAGGACACACAGAAACCAACTACGCAAGATAGTAGGAATAATAACAGGACATACCACCCTGAACAGACACCTGTACAACATGGGTATCACAGACAGCCCCATGTGCAGAGCCTGCATGGAGGCGGAGGAAACAACCAAACATATTCTACTGGACTGCAAGCAGGTAGAAGTATACAGGAAAAAGCACCTAGGGTCTCCAGACACACTACGGAACGCAGTCAGGAACACAAAGCACTCACCAACTTTGTAGAGGAGCTGGGGTGGTTAGAGTAGCGCTACCCCACCATTTCACGCAAAATAGGCACAATGGATGTCGACTTGCGGAAAAAGCCCAGTATAACTAACTAACTAACTAACTATATGAGGCTTGCGTATTTTCGAACGACCTTTTTAAACTGAGCCAGTCTAAAGGTGATTTGCCGTCAAAGCGAGGTAAGATATTTATTGCGGGGCTATTGCCTTTATTAACGTTATCAATCAAACGCTCGAGACTTTTAATAAGGTGCGGGACCTCCGCGCCGTCGCTGCGTGCCGCGGCCACAGCCGGGGCGGCACGTCGGGTCTGGGGCGCTGTCGTTGCCTCCGTAAGGGGCACAGCGCTCACTTTAGGGTCTGGTAACCTGAAAACATTAGGTTTATTTAATGCCGAGAATAGTAACCCCCTATTCTCGGACTTTTTGAACCAATTTTCGACGTTGGTACGGCTGCTCCTAGAGCTGTGCTGACTCGCGTCTGCCTCGATGGCGGCGAGTTCTGCACGGTGCTCTAGCTCTGCGGTCTCACGCTCCAGCGCAACGAGGCGACTGGCTTGTTGAGCCTCCAGGTCTGCGAGGCGGCGGCGCATTTCCTGAGCCTGCATGTCGGCGAGGCGGCGCATCTCTTGCGCCTCCAAGTCGGCGAGGCGGCGCGCGTGCTGCGCCTCAGCTGCCAACCTTTTAGCCACTACTGTGGCGGACGAGTGAGACGATGCCGTACTTACGGGGCAGGAAGGCACCGTGGGTGCGCTTGCCGAAGCGGCATGTGAGACATCGGGCGCGGCTGGCTGCTCCGATTTTCTACACGCAACGGTCTTACCTTCACTATTTTCATTACCCATATTCATCGCTTTGGTTGTCGACCGGGCCTGTACCATTCTATTAATTAATATTTATAATCCACGACGGACCAAATGTTACTGGTGGAACTAAGGAAAGAATAGGCACTGGTTCATGGTACAGATGACTTTACTCCAGGAAGCTAAAGAACAGACTACCACAAGACAATAACTGACAGATTCATAAAACAAAATACAAAAGTAACAAAAGTTTATAAAAAAGTAAAATGATTCCAAAGAGGTGCGTCGTGCACAAATGGCTTACCAAATAGTATATATGTCTGACCGAAGAATTCCTTTACTTCAAAAAGTACTTGTTCCCCATACTTTCAACCCCTTTTAAACTCCAACGTTAGAGGAAGAATATAAAAAAAACGCAGTAATTTGTTTTCTAGTCCTTGACCGAAGTTACAGTTCTCTTACTTTAAAATTGTCTTGTTCCCCGTATAAATTTCCAACTCCTTTTAGCCCCTTTGAATCTCGTTTAACACCCTTTTTTTTCTAGTCTTCAAAGAAACAATCTAAAACCGAAGTTACTAAACGTCTTTAAAAATGTCTAGCTCATCATACAGACTTATATTCCCTTAAGGGATTAATTAAAAAAAAACTGAAATTCGTTTTCTAGTTTTTAAACAAATAGTCAAAAACCATTGTTGCGAATCTCTTACTTTAAAAATGTCTTCCTCTCTATACAAACTTCGAACCCCCTTTTAACAATCTTAGGCGATAAATAAAAAAACGCTGAAATTTGTTTTGCAGTCTTTTAGCATACAGGCTAAAACATAAGTTACAAATCTCTTTTCTTGATCTCCATTCATATTTTTCATCCCTTTTTAACCCTCTTAGGGGTGGATTTTTCCAAAACGCTTATAGTTCCTTATTTGTATTCAAATAAGTAATCTGTCTACAAAGTTTCAAGTTTCTAGCTCAAAAGGAAATGATTCCTTCATGCAAACTTTGCACCCCTATTTAACCCCCTTAGGGGTGGAATTTTCTAAAATGCTGACCCTCCTTTTTTGTATTCTAATAAGTAATCTTTTAACAAAATCTCAAGTTTCTAGCTCAATGAATATAGTTCCCTCCATACAAACTTTGCACCCCTGTTTAACCCCCTTAGGGGTGAAATTTTCTAAACCGCAGAAAGTACTTTTTTTATATTTTAATAAGTAATCTTTCTACAAAGTTTCAAGTCTCTAGTTCAAAAAAAATGTAATTGTTTAGAGTTAGCCTTTAAACCTAAGATCTCCATTTGAAAGTGGTTTGAACCACTTGACTACTTTAATTCGGTAATTTCTCTCTAAAATGTCGCACACAATATCCCAGCGTGGGAACATACGGGCATAACTTAAGGCCTGCGCAAACCGGCGCAATATTCTTTTCATTTTTAATAGCATTATGGTATACATTTGAATGCTCTGAGACCAACGGGGGATTTCTACTCTGCGGCATCGAGGAGCATGTTAGAGGATACCGCGGCGGTAGGCGGCGGCATGCCGCGGCATCCCCCGCTATGCGCCGAGGCCTCCCGAGTGCGCCGGGGTAGCGGGGCTGCGGGAGGTGAAGGATTGGCGCAACTCGGCAGACGACGGGGAAGAACACGAATTTTGATGATACCGCAAGCACCTCCGCAATGCCGCGGCATCCCAAGGCATCCCACGGCATGCCATGATCGGTGATTATGCATTCCGTTCCACTAGCGACCAACAGTCGAAAACTTATTTTTGTACGAGTCGTTCGTGTTGAAGGTTTCGTGATGCCGCGGACTGGGATTTAGTGTTAATATAATTTTTTCTACGTTGACTTCGGTCATATTGAAAAAATAACGCACAAATATATTCACCAAACACCAAAGGCGGCGGCAAGAATGGTCTGAATGGAATGCAAAGCGCGCTCCCGCTTGTGCTACCCCCTTCACCCTGCATTTTCCCTTCGTAGACCCGTCGCACTTCGGTGCATACCGGGGGATGCCGCGGCATGCCGCTGCAGTATCGTCGGCGGCGGCATGCCGCGCCATCCCCCGGTATGCGCAGAAGTGCTACCAGATGCGCCGGCCGCCGGCGCTGCGCTGGCGGGCGCTCGCGGTATCGCGGGGAATTTTCCCTCGTCAGTGTGCGCTGCTCGGAGTAAATCCTCCTAGGTGATCAGCGCTGCGCTCCGCCGGTTTGCACAGGCCTTTAACGTAAAGATCTGATTGCGACATTCTTCACCGTGACACGGCAAAGTCGAGGTCAATTCACCCATATACGTGTAATTTGTGCATTATCATATATTTATAAGATAACGCAGTGTATAATCCTACTATCTGTATGTATGGTAGGCCTTACATATATCGTGTTTTAGACAAATAAAAGCAACCGCAACCAGGACTTGGATTTTTGTGTAATGGTTGTACTACACGACGGGGCATGATGGACGATTAAAAAAATTGCCATCGACGTACGTCGCGATCATCCTACTATGTATATGTATATGTATGTATATCCTACATATCCTACTTCCTACTAATATTATAAATGCGAAAGTTTAGATGTTTGGATGTATGTTAGTCAATCACGCTTAAACGACTGAACCGATTTAAATGAAATTTTCCACGAAGATAGTTTATAGCCCGGATTAAAATATAGGATAGTTTTTATCCTGAGTCCATGCAGACGAAGTCGCGGCCGGAAGCCAGTAGATTATAAATGCACAAAATAGGATACGTAATTTCATCACGTCAATTGATAACGTTTTGTTGTTAAATGGATATATCCCATTAAATTATAGTATAAAGGTATAAATTACAAAATATAATTAAAATCATAAAAAATATGCATTTTTTTATTGTCTAAAGAGTGAATTTAAAGCCATCAAAAGAATCCATGTTTCTAAAACAAAATTGTGTGACAACTTTGAACCTAAACCCACCGACCGAAACTGCAATTTACAAATTCATCGTTTTTACGAGATGCCATTACAATGTTAGAAGGCTCCCTGTTCTATCTTCCATAACCATAACCTTATTTAAAAACATAGCAGCCCCACTTGTCACAAACACTTTTAGTTTCTATGGTTCCTCCGATGCAATTGTACGGGGTAACCGTTGACGGAGGCAACAGATACCGCTAATAAAAGACGCAAGTCGGCGTATGTCTCTGGAGAGGTGAGGCGGTACTCCAGCAGAACTTTAATGCACACAGTCTTCACTATTTTGTATGCGTAGAACCTCCCTGAAACGAAAAGACACGTGGTCATTTATCCGTCCGGCCAAGTTCCATGGAAAAGTCGAGCGAAATGGCAATGGACTTTGATACCCTTGCACTTATCGTACTTAACTTATCGTCATCATCATCATCATACCAGCCGAATGACGTCCACTGCTGGACATAGGCCTCCCCAAAGAGTGCCATAACGACCGGTCCCGTGCCACCCGCATCCAGCGGACTCCCGTGACTTAATTTTACCAGACTACCAGCGGCCAGCTACTTAATTCGAGTAAGTATATTAAATATATACCAGTGTATCCAGCAAGCAAAGTAATTGACATGACATTTTCATTACATAAGTAAAACACCTTCCTAAAACTACATAAGCAAAAAACTAACGCTTGCACTTCAATGTTCACGCGTTCACGCGTCGAAAACGAAACATCCACTTATTTAAGCGAGCGAATATGCCTGGCAGAATCACCCGTCATACGGGGCGATTACTACCTGTATCGCGGCGACTCGCGCTGCCCAGAGCCCGGAGCCGGCGAGTAATAGGCCCGTCGATGTACGAGCGCCTACCCGCCACAATTAAAAACGAGACCTCAAACAACATATTTGAACGCCGACTAAAGGAACTTTTACTTTCAAAATCGTTGTATTCCGTAAAGGAATACAACGAACGAACATTGTAAATTGTATGTGTATTTGACATGTTTTAGTTATATCTAATTTTTTGACTATTGACTATTTATATCTAGGATACCCTAGCTTTTATTAATAATTTGACATTTAGACACATTTTACTCCATTTTTTCCATTTACATTTGTACCATTTTAATATTATTTCAATTGTTCCTTATTATTATTCTTGTTTTTTCATTTTTTGCAATGTACATATTTAGATTTTTTACTTTCATTTATATTATTGCTATTCTTATACACTCTGACGATCTTTTTGTGAATTCATGCTATTTAATTTTCAAAAAATGTCGTCAATTTTCAAAATGAAATAAATAAATAATTAGCCTTTTAGAAATGATTTAGAGATTTATGAAATCAGTAAATGTCATTGAATGATTTGGTTTTCAAATGTTGGATTTTCGTCAACTAAGCACGAATTTTGAGCAGAATTGACGCATTCAAATATACTGTTGTGAATTTTATTGTAAGCATTTCCTTTGTGTGCACACTTTTGAGAGAATGGATGAACTCATCCATTCTCTCAAAATTAAGGATTTAGTGGCACCACTATACATCACGGTACTTTGGACACGTCGCCTGCAGGTCGATCAGGTAACGTATTGTGCGCGCGTCAGGTAGACCTAAATGTCACTTCTTGAACCGTCCTAATGCTCGTTAAAATCGTTACGTGATTACCCCTCACGGCACTCTAGTGTAAAAACTTATTATTGTGGAACAATTGGTAGGAAAAAAGACACACGGGAATCACCGACTCCTTGGACTGATGCGGCTAGGCAAGGAGAAGAACAGTGCGCTAAGCGACGACCTCGTTTAGTCACGCCCCAGTTGGAAGGATGCGCGACGAGTAGAAAATTCAGAGTACAATTATTACAAAATATATACCCAAGCAATCCATTGGTCCATAGCTGAACGGGATGTAGCAGTTTGGGTGGCGTAGCTTGGTGTTCTCCGGGGAGAACCGCTCAGGGTCGAAGGCATTTGGGTTAGTCCAGAATCGCTTATCACGATGCATGTGGAATATGGGGACCACAATCGAGCTCCCTGCTGGCAGCGTAGCTTTACCTGAAAAAATAAATATATCACCATTAGTATCGATACCGGTGATTTTGACAGGTGATCTAATAGCTAGTGTAGCCCGACAGCCGCGTCGGCCGGCGGATGTAACGACGACGACGACGACGACGACGAACGAACGCGCGGGCGGCCGGGCGGCGGCGTAGTCTTACTTCTTGGCGGCGGCCTTCTTCGGTTTGGACGCTTTCGGCTTTTTAGTCGGGGGCTTCGCGGTCTTCTTGGCCTTGGGAGCGGCGGCGCTCTTACCCTTGGCCGGGGTGGAAGGCTTCTTGGCGGCGGGTTTCTTCTTAGCTGCGGCGGCTTTCTTGTCCCTGGCGGCGGCCCTGGGCTTAGCGGGCGACGCGGCGGCGGCTTTTGCCTTCTTCGCCTTGGCGGATTTGGCAGCGGCGGGTTTCTTAGCGGCGGCTGAAGATTTCGCGCTAGACTTGGCCGCGGCCGGTTTCTTGGCTGCCGCGGACGACTTGGACTCCAGCTTGAACGACTCGGACGCACCCTTGCCCTTGGTCTGTATGAGGGCGCCGGATTCGACGGCGCTCTTCAGGTACTTCCTGATGAACGGGGCGAGTTTCTCGGCGTCGACCTTGTACTGGGCCGCGATGTATTTCTTGATGGCCTGTAGAGACGAACCGCTGCGCTTGAACGGTGTTTGAACGGTGCAAAAAGTCGCCGTGTAACCGTAACCCTTTTTACTAATACAATCCAGAACCACAGGAACAGAATATTTAAAAAAATA
This sequence comes from Epinotia bilunana, assembly GCA_947049275.1. Taxonomy (NCBI): domain Eukaryota; kingdom Metazoa; phylum Arthropoda; class Insecta; order Lepidoptera; family Tortricidae; genus Epinotia; species Epinotia bilunana. The sequence continues at coordinate 7,415,484 of OX346271.1, read as the reverse complement.
AACACGAAAAACGGTTGAAAATGTTGGTGTGGATAATAACTATTGTTTATATAAAAAAAGACTGCCAGTGCCAATCTCCTCAGTGTTATCTTAAGCGCTTGCTTCATCATCCCAAATAATGGTATAAGCGCTCGCTTATGCGGAAGTTACTGCCGGCTGCTTTTCTAACTAGAATGGAAATAGACCATGTTGCATTTAGGAACGTAAAGTGAGAGAGCAACGTTGCAACTTGTGACAAAGTCATAATATTGGGATGATTATTATTTTATGATAAAATTAATCGGGGGTAATCGGCAATTATATACTTGTTCGGGTGGCGGCTGCTGATCAACCCACCGACGGAGCCGCAGCTGACATCCACGGCGCTTCATAATACAACATTCTTAACCTTCTCACAAATCATAGCACGGGGGTAAATGACTAACAATAAAAATGCTCCTACCTCGCGGGCTAGAACGACAACTGTCCGCCAAAACTCAGCCCCCGATAGTAAACTTGTGAGGAGCCCGTTTTCAAATATTAAATTAAAGTGTGGTACATGGTTATACGGTCAAAGAGGGCAGCTGCTCCCCAGCAGTGGAAGCATAGGTTTGGGTTGGGACATGTGGAGTTCTCCCAAATCTTGGTTACTTTTCTTGGGTACCAGCACTCTTAAAATAATTCAGTCCGCTTGAAATTTGACGACTGGTTTAACCTAATAGACAGTGAAGAGTTACTATTTGTATCTGTTAAGCAAATAGTCATTTACTCACCACATACCCAAAGCATAACTCTTAAGCTTAATATGCTAGTTCGATTTATGTAAGATTGTCCACTAATATCTATTCAATTATAGCATACTTATAGTAATGTCGTCAGCCAGGGTCCTCTGCAGCATCACGCCGATAGGGAAGAGTCGGACGATCTCCTTGAACACCATATCTAAGTACGGCATCAGTTTGAGGTCATCGTCTGCGACATCCCTGTCGCTGTCTCCAAACACCCCCTTTATTTCAGCGTATAGTTTCTCCTGTTCGGATAAGCGATAATATATTTTATTACACACGTTCTTACATTCTTAAGAAGAATCATAGCTATGATAGTGTTGCGCCGGTGGTACAAACTTCAAACTTGATTTTCCATGCTTTAGAAGCGTTTTCAGCAGGCTGAAAAGTGATTTCAGGCCGTTTCAGAGGTGGCTCTTCCACATACTAGAAGATTGAAAATTCACCCTAGTTGCCGTTGTTTTCAGGCGCCTGAAACATGTTTTCAGGCGCCTGAAACATGTTTTCAGTCCGTTTCAGGACAGCCTATATCAGATGGCGCGATAACATGAAAACCCGTTTTCAGGCGTTTTCAGGACCCCTTATGGGCCTTTGAAGTACACTTCAATATATGGCGAAATTTCTCGAAGGAATGAAACAGACAGCACTATTAGAGAGAGACATCTAGATTGAGAAGGTTCGAGAAGTGTGTGAAAGAGACAACTAGAAACAGACAACACTATTAGAGAGAGACATCTAGATTGAGAAGGTTCGAGAAGTGTGTGAAAGAGACAACTAGAAAGGGACAGCATATTCGGAAATGTTCCAGTCATCGAGTCGAACGAGCATCGAACAATCTAGAGGCTCTGGAACATTCATGAACCGAGGGGTCGCCGTTCCTAGAATTGGACCTTGGACCGTTTATTCAAGATTTCTCCGGAATGTTCTAGTGCGAAGGGCTCCGGATATATAAGCCGCGCGCCAACGCAGTGGAGGAGAGTTTGGATATAACTGCGAACAGTGCGAATCTCAAAGCGAAGCGAGTGAAAAGTGCGTCATAGTGAATTGATTTATTAAGTAAGCCTTGTTAATTAGTAATTTTGTAATAAAGTTTGCATTCCTTTTAATTAGTGATCAATTAGTGTATTTTCTATCACGTTACCCACCCCGTGGACGTAACATTTGGTGTCAGAAGTGGGATAGAAAATGTCAACTACATCACGTGAGAACGAGCAGAAGGGAGTGCAAACCCGGAGCCGAGTTGCAGCAGGTGAGGACGTCGCGCGCTGGCCCATCAGACTCACCGACCCCATATAAGCAAGAGTTGGACGTCAATGCCATCTTAGTTCTCTTAAAAGAGCAAGCTCGTCAACAACAAGAGCAAGCTCGTGAACAACAAGAGCAAGCTCGTCAACAACAGGAACAGGCCCGAAAAATCGTAGAGGGGCTGCGCAAACAGGAAGAAAAGCAAGAAGAACAATCGAGACTGCTTCGAGAGGTACATGAGACCGCGACTGAATGGAAGCGCGAGATGTGTGAGGTCCAGGAGAAACTGATTGACTTGGACATTAAAATTAAAACTGGACTTCATGGTGTTAGAGAAACCATTGGGACAGTCAAGGAGGAAGTCGACACCTACAAGAATCGCCTCCAGAAGCTCGAAATAAAAGTGGCCAGTGGTACGAGTACCTGTGCAGTCGAGGTGCCTGTATTGGGAGGTGGACGATTCAAGGTACCTCCCTTCGATGGTACATCGTCGTGGACAGCTTATAAGCGGCAATTCGAGTCAGTCTCCAAGGCTAACGGTTGGAGTAAAGAGCAGGCCAGGACAGCCCTAACCTTAGCGTTACGTGACGAGGCTCTCACCATATTAGAAGCCTTAGGAGAAGAGGAGACTTACGACCGGCTTCTAGAGGCGTTGGAGGCCCGTTACGGTGACAAGCACCTGGAGCACGTGTACCGAGCTCAGTTAAAGGACAGGACGCAGGGGCGTAGCGAGACCTTGCAGCAGTGGGCCCTAGAAATTGAGAAGTTGGTCAGAAAGGCGTACCAACGTACATCCGCCTCCTTTGTGGACACCACGTTAGTGCAGGCCTTCGTTGACGGAATACGGGATTTGGAGGTACGGGCTGCAGTGCGATTAGGGCACCATGGGAGTCTGAAGGATGCGGTGGCTCATGCCCTGGAAGTAGAAGCTGTGCGCCAGGACCCGTCAAGGCCTTATAGGGTACGTGAAGTATCTCTTAGGAAACCGATTGCTCCACATCGTGAGTTTGGGTCACGATGTTACCATTGTGGAGAACGTGGCCACATCCAGACCAGTTGCCCAAAAAGGGGCAGGAGAGAACGAGATCTGACTTCAGTGGCGAGGGCAACAGGTACTGTGGCATCCGGGCCGCAACAGGTAAAAGCCAGGACTAAGGGACGAGTGCTGGCTGGTGGTCGGAATGTCCCAGTTATGATCTCACAGGCTAATGACGGGAATAGTCTGGTTGTCAAAGGAGAAATTGGTGGAGTACCATGTCACCTTACCATCGACACCGGAGCTTCTCGGACGGTTATCAGTTCTCGGCTACTGAAGCACCTGACTAGAGATCATCTAGTCCAACCTAGGCATCTCCAGCTGCAAACCGCTACCGGCCAGTACATTCCCATACAGGGGGAGCGAGAGGTGGATTTAAAAAATGGTAATAAGAGCTACTAGCATAAGGTGATTGTAGCTAACATTATCGACGACTGCATCATTGGGCTGGATTTTATGAGAGGCCATGGCTGTAAAATTGACTTGAAGGTTGGAGTACCGAAATTTGGGCCTGATGAGGTGCCTATGGAGGGCGGAGTAAATGGGAATGTTTACTGTACTAAAAGAACGATCCTCCAACCGAGGGCACAGGTACTAGTTCCAGTGCGACTACCGTACAGCACAAGACAAGGATGTCATCGTTGTGTTGTTGTGGAAAAGGTCAATGATGGTAAACCATGGATGACAGCCCGCACGGTGGTAACAACATCGACTAAAACCTTTGTGAGAGTTCTTAATTTGAGTGACACCGAGTGCGTCCTTAGAAAAGGAGCTCTAGTTGGATCATGTGAGGAAATCTCTTGGATACGAAGTTGTCAAGGTTCTACGGAGAGCGAAAACCCTGGGTGTTCTGCGCCTCTAATAGACATTAAAAGGTTATTAGATGGCTCCAGAAGCGATCTTACCCGGGAAGAGCTCAGTAAGGCACGTAAATTGCTGTTGCGATACAGCAATGTTTTCTCTGCGCATGACAGTGACATCGGAAAAACTGGAGTCGTACAACATGGGATTGACACTGGTGACGTCATGCCTATACGACAGCGACCCCGGCGAGTTCCAGTAGCTCAGGAGAAGGAAGTAGAAGACATGATCGAGGAAATACACACACTATTGTTACACTATTGTCTTAGGCGTAGTACACAGGTACTACGCCTAAGACAATAATTATTACAGAATAATAGTTGTAAGTGTGGTTAATAAATAAATAAATAAATGAAGAAGGGTGGCGTTATTGAACCTTCAACAAGCCCGTGGTGTTCCCCCGTAGATTTGGTGAAGAAGAAGGACGGGACCATGAGATTCTGCGTCGACTACCGTCGACTGAATGATGCCACTAAGAAAGACAGCTATCCATTACCTCGAATCGACGACACCTTAGACACTTTGAATGGAATGAAATGGTTTTCTACGTTGGATTTAAAAAGTGGCTATTGGCAAGTTGAGATCAAGGATGGTGATAAGGAGAAAACGGCTTTCTCAACCGGAAAGGGGCTCTGGCAGTTTAATGTTATGCCGTTTGGATTATGCAATGCACCAGCGACATTTGAGAGATTGATGGAACAAATACTAGCTGGATTGCTGGGAGATACTTGCTTGGTCTATTTGGATGACATTATCATCGTTGGTAGAGACTTCGATGATCACCTCGGCAAATTGGAGCAAGTATTGTCTAAGTTACGAGAGGCAAACCTTAAACTGAGTCCAAAGAAATGTTCACTTTTCAAACGAAAAGTTAATTACTTGGGACATGTGATTTCGAAGGATGGTATCCAGACAGATCCTGAGAAGATAAGTGCCGTGAAGGATTGGCCGATACCAAGGGACAAAACTGCAGTACGCGCATTTTTAGGACTGTGCTCATATTACAAGCGGTTTGTGAAGGACTTCTCAGATATAGCAAAACCATTGCACGAACTGACGGAAGAAAAACGACAGTTTGATTGGACGGATCGGTGTACGGCAAGTTTCAACGACCTCAAGCAAAGACTTTGTGAAACACCAATACTGGGGTATCCAGATCCCGAAGTAGATTTTATTGTTGACACGGACGCGAGTAATACCGGTATTGGAGGAGTCTTGTCGCAAAAAAAGGAGATAATGAAGTTGTAATCGTCTACTTTAGCAAATCGTTGTCGAAGCCAGAAATAAATTACTGTGTCACTCGAAGGGAACTGCTGGCAGTCGTCAAGACGTTACAGCATTTCCGTAGGTACCTGTTGGGGCGTGTTTGCATTCCTTTTAATTAGTAATCAATTAGTGTATTTTCTATCACGTTACCCACCCCGTGGACGTAACAATATTATGTTTTTAAGCAAGCTTCCAGACAACCTGTTTTACAAACTTATTACATTAATCGATTATTGTTTCTCTACCGCTTCTTAATGTGACGTAACTGGGAGACCGAATTTATTCTTTCGTGTTGTTAAGGGCAAAATGAGTTATACCCAAAGTGAGAGTAGCAAAAATTGGTACATCCATTTTTCCTCTCGTAAACCTCTATCTTGTTAATCTAATTGAAATCGTGACATTCGTTTTCGAGCTCCCAAAACACAAAAAAAAATCGAGCGAGTCAGACTCGCGTACGGAGGGTTCCGTACCGTAGATGGAGTAATGTTTAAGCAATAATAAATACCGATATAAAATGATTAGGATAAAATATTTAGTGCCAAAGTGGAAATAGTAACCTGGTTTAAAAATAAAATAAATGCTTCGAAAAATAATTTTTTTTAGAATTTATGAAGCAGTATACATAGCGATTTTGTGTAAATATATTTATTTTGTACAACATGTAGATGTTGACAGTGACATCGATATATATAATTGTCTATAAAATAATTTGCTACGTCACTTTAGTATAAGAGCCCCGAGTTATCCCAGGTATGATCATCTGTGAAAATGTTAACTGTCTAACTATCACGACTCATGAGATACAGCCTGGTGACAGACGGACAGACAGGCGGACAGCGGAGTCTTAGTAATAAGGTCCCGTTTTACCCTTTGGGTACGGAACCCTAAATACAATAACTAAGTAGGTACTGGTGACCGAAGAGTTAGCGGCTTTCTCGCGCAACGCATCAGCATTGCAAATCAGCGAGGGAATGCCGCCTGCATCGTGCAATTCCAATCCAATTTTAGATTTAACTTAGTTTTAATTTAATATAGTTAATTGTTAATCATCATGTTAAAACTTTACAGAATATAATAATATGTAGTACAAAAACTCCTCCTTTAAACGGCAGGGTTTTTCATTAATTTTTTGCCGGGCATAACACAAGAGAAAAATAAAACCAATCAGTACTGATATCCACACCTACGTCTAAAATGTGTCAAGTGTTATCCTACTAATATTATTAACGCGAAAGTTTAGATGTTTGGATGTTTGTTACTAAATCACGCTTAAACGGCTGAACTGATTTGAATGAAATTTTGCACGAAGATAGTTTATAGCCTGCATTAAAATAAAGGATAGTTTTTATCACGAGTCCACGCAGACGAAGTCGCGGGCGGAAGCTAGTACAGAATAAATGTTTTGTACATTATTCACTGTGGCTCCACACTACGTGGGGATGGGTTTTGCAGGTGGTGGATAGTGGAATGGTCATCAGAATCATCTGATGTCATCAGACTAGCTCTAAATCATATTGAAAAAGGAGCCCCCAATCAAGCAGCGTCAGGTATACCAGGATATAAAATAAAGTTTTGCAGGATAACCTCACTATAAAACACTTGTTGGATCCAAAGACGAACCTGTGGCAAATTAATACCATCAGTTCATAAGCAATCTCCTGATGTTAGAGAACATCATTGATTTTTTGATTTTTTTGCATAGCAGGCAGGGAAGAAAAAGCTTATATTTGACATTTATCTTATATCGTTTTATTGGCTTACCTGACATTGTGGATGATATGCCATCATCAGCAAAAAGTATGATGATATCTTGCCTGTAGCCTCTTGGCTCTGAAAAAAGTTTTAAAAATACTGCCATAATATCTATAATCTACAGAGAAAAAGAGCTTGTGCAAAGAATCATCTTTCTCGTCTAGAATATCGTTGAGTATTAACTCATTGTGAAAATGACGTATCTGTCTTGTATAGTTTAGGACTTGCTCTGGCCACTTTCTGTTTCCACTACCAGATCAGCTATCTGGATCCATAGAGTTACTCGTACCTTTGTATAACCCAAAAAATGGACAAATTAGTTTTCCCAAAAAACAATATCGTAGAATTTCATTTGCCAAATAATCGTTTGCAAAATGAACACTTGACAAATAATTCTTACGCCAGCCTAATGTTTGGCATATTCATGTTTAAGTAATATCTCGTTTACTAACTGGTACTTTGACTTTGTTATGAGGGTAGGCAGTAAAAATGAATTTGTGTAGAGGTCGCAATTCTAACCTAACCGCCAGCGTGTCGACGTCACCCCACTTCGCAGGGTGCCTATTTCCGCTCTAAGGGACACAAACTAACCCTAACCTAACCTACCTAATGATACATTTGTTTGTGTTTTTACTGCGGAGGGCTTCGCCCCCCGAGCCCCCCTTGTAAGGCGCATCTCCCCCCCGTCCCTCCGTTTTTGGCTGCCGTTACCTAATTTAACGCCATTGCCTAGCGACCTATCTAACCGTGCATTTTTTATTTAAGGGACCGTGCCGTTTTATTAATAGTATTTTGGTAAAATTTCATAACCCAATTAAATGTGAATTTTGACTATTTATACTTTGCTATAACATTTACTTGACTAAATGTATTGTCTAATGTTTTTTTGCATTATTAAAGCATTTGCTAAAATACCAAATGCCATAATGTAATATATCGTAATAATATTTTGCTGAATGAAAATTTGACATAATGAAAATCTGAAAATTGTGCCAAAGTTTGTATTGGCCAACAAAATAGTTGCTAAACTTTGTTTGGGAAATGAAATGTGACCATCTCGGACGATTCTCTATTGTATGGGCAAAAAAAAAGTTCCCAGTGTCACTTCCCAAAAAAAAATTCCCAAATGTTCATTTGGCAAAAAATCACTAGTAATATTATTGTTTCGCATTTTGTCACTTGGCATTATCTCCTATGGTAAAATATTACTTCGCAAATGATTGTTTGGCAAAGTTGTATACAGTCAAGTTTCATTTGGTCAAATGTAATAATTGGGAAAACATTCGTTTTCCAAATAATTGCATGGCATATGATTTATATCCTAATTGTGTAGTGCATACGAAAAGTATTTGAGTGAGATTACATACTTTGCTAAGCGGGTAGTTTTGTGATTAACATACAAATTATTACAAGGATTATTATTTAAAATTAAAATAGTTGGCATACACAGTTATCTATGGAAATTATTTTAACCTAACCTAAACCATTTTTTTTTGTTTAGCCAGGGGAAATCCGTTATGGATCCCACTCGGTTCGGGAGAAACCAAGTGGGTATGTCCGACTCGCACGGACTAAAAGCCCTGGGGTGTTCCTTCGCTCGCCATTGGACGGGGTTCCGGGAACGCGATTGCACACCGTTACCCCGTCAGCGCTGCCCTCGCGGGCCCGACTTCACGGAACACTCGCGAAGTCTTCCAGCTCAGGACCTCTTAATGCGAGTGATAGCCTCCCTATCCATCACCCGCAGGTCCTCATCATGCTGGTAGCATACGGCCAGCATAGGTCACACGCCGCCTGCCAGGTCTTCGGCGACGTTGTGGGGGCGCGTTTGCGTCGCCTTCGCGCTCGCGCTCCGCCATCTCCTTTCGCGACATCACCGCGTCGCTGAACTCGACCACAGCCGTCCAGGACTCCTCGCTGCTGGCCATTTTGGCGACCAACGCCGGCAGCGACAGGTCACTCCCAACATCCGCGGACAGGATAGCACGGGGTTCCGCCCATGCAGGGCACTCCGAGCGCGTGTGTTCGGCCGTATCCGCAGCCCTTCCTCCGCAATGGTGACATGCCGCTGTCGGCTCCCTGCCCACCACCACGCACAGGTACCTGCCAAAGCAGCCATGCCCAGTCAGGAGCTGCGAGAGATGGAAGGTTGGGGCACCGTGTTTCCGTTCGACTCACTCTTTCAGAACAGGCCGAACCGCCTCCACTAGTTCCCGACTTGCGCCCGGGACTGCAAGTCTCTCCGACCACTTGTCGAAGAGAACATCGCGTGCCTCCTCCCGCCACTGCTGGACTTCTCGTGGATGGGGCCAGTTTTCCTCCTCCCTTGCTGCCAAAACCCGCCAGTATACCTCGGAAAGAACCTCGACATCAAGGTCCCACGGCGGGCATCCAGCAAGGAGGCAAGCTCCGGCATGCGAGACTGTGCGGTATGCTCGAGCCACCCTAAGCGCGATGACCCTCTGCGGGCGACGCAAAGAGGCGTCGTTTCGGGGGCCCAAAGCATCCGCCCATATTGGCGCCCCATAGAGCGCCATAGAGCGCACTACTCCAATGTATAGGCGTCGGCACGCCCCTCCTGGCCCACCCAGATTGGGCAACATCCACTCCAGAGCTCCGCAGCCACCAACCTCGGAGCCAAGCGCCGGCAATGCTCCTCGAACTTCCACCTGCCGTCGAGGACGAGTCCCAGGTACTTCATCGTCGACCCGACGGCGATGGAAGTCCCTCCAACTATGATGGCCAGATCCCGCGGCGGCGCGTTGCGAGGCCCATGAAAGGCCAGGGCCTCTGATTTATGGAGGGCTACCTCCAGACCCAGCGCCCGGATTCGGTGAACCACATGCGCCACTCCCGCAGTGGCAAGGTATGCCACCTCCCGATATGTGCTACAACGGGCTAAAACGAGGATGTCATCAGCGTAACAGGTTACGCTGACCCCCCGCAATGTGGCCCCGCGCAGCACCCAGTCGTAACCAATGTTCCACAGGAGCGGCCCTAGAACCGAACCCTGTGGAACACCGCACGACATGGCTCTGTACCCCCAACCGTACTTCGTCGGGTATGTAACTCTCCTCTCCGCGAAGTAATCGGCAACCACCGCTTGCAGGTACGCAGGAACCGTAAAGCCGCCTTTACAGTTTCCCAGGGCAGGGTGTTAAAGGCATTTGAAATGTCTAAGGACACAGCCATCACCACCCCGCCCTGAGATACTCCCTCTTCCGCGATGGCTCCTACGCGAGCGATTGCACCCAACGTCGAGCGGCCAGGACTAAAACCATATTGCCACTCGCTCAGACCCCGCTCCACGGTTTTGACGAGACGGTTCGCGATCACGCGCTCAAATAGCTTTCACGTCTCGTCGAGGAGCAGGATGGGACGGTAAGCCGAAGGCTGGTCAGGCGGGCGCCCTTCCTTTCGCAGCAACACGAGTTTGCCCGTTTTCCACCTCCGTAACCTAACCTAAACATTTTTTTTTTTTTATCGCTGGGAAAATGCGTTTTTCCCCCCTAGAATGAAGAGTCTAAGGGGGCGCATACCCCCGGGGCCCGGGGAGGCCAAAGTGGGGGGTTATGTGGGGGCTCTCCCCTCCCGCAACCCCCTCCGCAGTAGTCGGAGGGAGGGGAGGAGAACTACCCACTAAAAACCCAGCGGCGTTACCCTCACTGCCGTTATGGGGGGACGCCATGGGGTCGCAAGCATTCTACCACGACGTCCCCCCGGCTGCCCCGGCGTTATACCGGGGGCACCCTCGCGCCGAAGGAGGGAGGGATTGACAACGCAACAACCCCTCCCCCAGACGTGTAAGGCCTTAGATGGTGGGTCCCCGGCCCACCGGCCTTATTGGGGGAGAAGGCGGTTGATGTATTGCAACCGCCTTCTCCCCACCCGTCTGCGCCGGAGCGGGTGCGCGTCAGCTCTTTCTTCGCGCTCCTGCTCCGCTTGCTCTTTTCGCGACATTACCTCCTCCGCGAAGTCCACCGCTGCCTTCCACGATCTCTCGCTGCTCAGCATACAACTCACAACACTGTGCAGCGAGAGATCGTCCGTCCCTAGCGCCGCAACGAGCGCACGGCGCTCCACGGCCCAGCTCGTACATTCCACCAGAGTGTGCTGGGCCGTGTCATCCTCCGCATCGCAGTGGTGGCAGACTGGGGTCTGCTCCCTCCTAATGTTGTGCAGGTAATGACCGAAGCAGCCATGCCCGGTCATTACCTGCACCAGCCTGAACGCGAGGCTGCCCGTCTTGCGGTCCAGCCAACCCTCTAGGGACGGGAGGAGTGCCCCTATGGTACGCGTGCCTTAGGGGGAGTCCTCCAGCATCTCTTTCCAGCGGTCCCGCTCCCACCGGACCGCCATCCGTCGCCTTTCGGCAACCTCTTGGGGAGCCAGGCGCTCCTCGCTCGTCCTGGCCTCCACCCGCTCCCTGTGGCGCTCCGCCAGCAGTCTCGCGTCCAGCTCCCACGGCAGTGTCCCGGCCAGGGCGCACGCAGCCGCGAACGACACCGTCCGGAAACATCGGCCCATTCTCTGGGTGATTACCCTCTGTGGTCTTCGGAGTAGAGCCCTCGTCTTCTCTGTCAGTCGGTCTGTCCATATCGGCGCCCCGTATAATGCCATGCTACGCACGACGTTAGCAAAAAGGTGCCGACATGGGGCCTTTGGGCCGCCTATGTTTGGTAAGAGGCGGCCCATTGCAGCCGCTGCGCCGACGAGTCGGGGAGCTAGTTGTTTAGTGCTCCCCGAAATCCCACTTGCGATCCAGGATCAGGCCCAAGTATTTGATATGGGCCTTGACCTGGATCTCTGCACCCCCAACGGGGATCGTCTCGACGGCACGGAGCCGCCAACCTCTCCCTCCGAAGACCACTGCATCCGTTTTTGCGAGTGCAACCCTGAGGCCTAGGAGACTGATCCGCCCAACAATCAGTTCCGTGGCCATCGCTGCCCTTCTTAGCGTCTCCCTCAATTCTGTCCCCCGCACGGCGACCATGGTGTCATCTGCAGAGCAGATTGTTACCATGCGGGGGAGCTGTGCGCCGCGGATTGCCCAGTCAAAGCCGAGGTTCCATAATAGGGGTCCCAGCACCGACCCCTGAGGAACGCCGCACTCCATCCGCCTCTCCAGACGACCATTGTTTCCCTCGTAGAGCACTACCCTTTCGGACAGGTAGTGCTCCACGATTGCCCTCAGATACGGAGGCACCTTGTGGTAGCGGAGTGCCTCCTTAATTACCTCGTAACCTAACCTAAACCTAACCTAATCTAACCTAACCTACTTATAATACAATTGTTACGGTCGTTTGTTTTTTTACTGCGGGGGGCGAGCCCCTTTTTCTGGCTGCCCTAATCTAGTTAAACCCCTTTAATCAGTTGTTGTTTGTTTTTGTTATGTTGTAATAAAATTTCGAACAAATGAAATTCGTTGTTTTGTTATTCTGCCATTTAAAATTCATACAAATTGAATCATTTTCCAAATAATATTCCCTGAACAGTTATTCTATGAAATTATAAAAATTGGAATGATCTGGTCATGAAATAAAATTACACCAAATAATAATTTTTAAATATTTGCCAAAGTTATGCTATGTGAAGTGTGCGAAATGAAAATTCGAACAAATGTTTTGTTTGGAAAATAATATTAGCCCAAACAAAGAGTTTGCTTAATAAACTTTTGTCTTAATAACACTTGACAAAGCAAAATTATGCCAGATGATATTTTGACCAAATGAACAAAATGCGAAACAAAAATATGCTATTGGTTCGTTTGGGATATGACACTACTGCCATAAGTTTTGTGGGAAGTGAAATTTGGCGAAAAATATTTTGCCGAAACGGCAGGATACCGGATGGCATACCTAATTTTTAATTGTTCTATTTTCCTGTCGCATGACAATTTATTGCCTACAAAAGTTTGGCCTAATAATTGATGTATATAATATTTTTTCATCGAAATCGTTACGCATAATATCGATTGTCCTAATTATTGTTGTACATAATCATTATTGAATCGAAAATATAATTATCTTAAACTACGTGTGCATACACTTTATAATTCGTAATATATGATGTACTCATGCTGTTTGGACTTATATCATCATCATCATTATCATATCAACTGAAAGACGTCCAAAATACAACCGGTGCTCATATATAACTAGGTTACTGTAGTGTAGTTTCTAAGTTGTTGCAGTATTGCTGATGATTACATCAGATTAGATATTAATCTAGCACTATTGGAGCTAACCCGTGGTATATTAAAGCACACCACAGCTGATATACGTCTAATTTATAGTATAATAGCGTCTCCTTAACGCTAGCAGCATACAAGTGATCTACAGTAACACTAAGTAGTTAGGTATAAATACACTTTAAAATGGATGGTTAGTTTTAAAATGGCGTGATATGTCGGTAACCATAACATACATTAGATACATATTGGTAACAGTAAATTAATGTGTTTATTTAAATATTTCGTATTTAACTATATATTCAAAATTCAGGGGGCATGACAAAAACATGAATAATATGCTATTAGTTCATCAATAAAATTTGAAGCGCAAGATAAAAATAACCGCTATAATGCACGCACAACAACTAAATACTGCAAGATAAAAACATGGAGATTATAAACTTACCAATATGAAAGCTACGGTAGCCTAGTGGTTCAGGCATGCGGCTGTCAAGCGGCGGTCGTGGGTTCGAATCCTGGCTCGTACCATCGAGTTTTTCGGAACTTATGTTCGGAATATTTACCGTTAGCTTTTCGGTGAAGGATAACATCGTGAGGAAACCGGTCTTATCCCAATAAGGTCTAGTTTTCCCTCGGGGTTGTAAGATCAGATGGCAGTCACTTTCGTAAAACTAGTGCCTATGCCAAATCTTGGGATTAGGTGTCAAAGCGGACCCCAGGCTCCTTTAGGGGCATTACCGGGAATAACGCTAGGAGGATGATGAATGAGCTGTAAAACTGAGGCCTCTTTCCATGATAGAGACGTTTCTATCACGGATATAAGACTCCTTATATCACTGAAATTCAACTAAATCTGGTACGTTTTTGCTAGTTGGGCTTAACATACTTACTGACGTAAAAACAGTGAAAATTTCCTTCATAATTTCATCATGACTGGTTATTTGACTAGACAATATGAGTCTGTCCACGATACTAAGTTCTGTATTCTGTTTAGTGTCTCCTTCTAAGTTCAGGATCTCCCTTTTCTTATCCTCGTCCATCGAGTCCAGAACTTTCAGTCTATGTTTTACAATACTATCTCCCAATTCGAAAATCTTCTTCATCATAATGATTTGCAGTTGATAATACTTGGTCATCCAGTAAATTGGGTATATTTGAAGGTACCATGTGATCATTCTCTTAAAAATTATTGAATATAAGCTGAAACAGTAACAAAGCCCTTTAAATAAATACGGAACAAGAAAGAAATATAATGGTATGTCTGTCTGTAGCTTTTCCACGTTTAGTCAATCGTATGTATTTTAATCTGGGGGCACGGCAGTGCCCCGCCAACTCGAGCAAAACAGCGGCACGGCCGTACCATCCTTTTTTCGAAGCAGTTCAGGCCATTTTCGACCCCCTTACTTATTGCCATCAACATTTGCGCGCCTTGGAACAACCACTTGATGTTCATTATGTCACGGAGACATTTGAGGTGGTATCTGTCGAGTGTACGGATGTGCTTGCGGTAGAGGACCCATGTCTCGGATGAGTACAAAAGATTCGGCAGCACGACAGCCATATAGACACTTATTTTGAGTTTAGAGTTTAAGGACATGAGAGCGAAACATTTTGGGCCGCAGCTCACCATATTATTTCAGATTCTAGGATGAATTGAGACTTTATTGTGCTGCCAAGATATTTAAACTTTGCCACTTCCGTCAGAATTTCTCCACCAATGCTTACACCAGAATGAGGCACGTTGTGAGAGAAATGTTTCATCATTCTTCTTCACATTTATTTTAAGGACAAATTCAGTGCAAGCATCCTTGAGATTCGACATTAAGCGTTTAAAGCTATACGTAGTATTCGAGACAAAGCACAAGAAGCAGAACTTTGCGATGTTGAATAGTCTCCATCCATGCGGACACGAATACTTAGACCCTCTTCCAAATACTTCAACTTTTCGGACGACGACAGCAAAGTACAGCACAAAAAGAGTTGGTGCAAGGACACAGTCTTACTGAAACACCCACAGGTAACAGGAAATAGCTCTGATTATTCGCCGTTGACAGAAATGCAGCACTTCATGTCATCACGCAGAAGTAATGTCACGAATTGTCAGGGCATCTCAGCTTAGACAATAATAACCAAAGGGCTTCACGAGGAACGCTGTCGAATGCCTTTTCAAGATCAACAATACAAAGGAAAATAGGTTGATTTTGCTCTCGGCTCTTCTCAAGCAGCTTATAGACTGAGAAGATGGCTTCGCAGGTCCCTCGAGCTGGTCGGAAGCCAAATTGAGTTTCAGGCAGAATAGATGTCAAGGAGAGGGAATTATTTTGTTCAATCAGTCCTGTAATCAGTGTCTTTCCTATTAACTTGGAATAGTAGGTAATGAAGTCTCATCAGCAAACATGACAATGCCTGATGTTTGGCTTACCATATATGGCAAATCATTTACATAAACAAGGAACTGGTATGGCCTAGAATACCTTGAGGTACTCCCATCTGCACCACTGTCTGAAGATTTTAATGAAAAGTACGGTATTTAGTCCGAGTGCCGGGAGAAGGACATAATGATACTTTTTGTCTCGGAAATAATTCTCTAAGGTATGTAATGGAAGGTGGAATTTTCCATAGAAGAGCGATAATTTTAGACCTACGCTTGCAAGAATTGAATAGCAAACAGCCTCTAAAACTATTAACTTATTATACTAGTAAAAGAGTAAAAGCTAACTTATAGTGTACTTACTCGTAAGTATCGTGGAGAATTACTTTATTTAGATGTGGCAGATTAAGACTCTGTTCTCTCGTTAAACCCATTAATGTTCCTAGAAAAAAAAGTCGAATATTAGATGAGTAAAAATATGACGTCGAGCCCAATTGTTTTGAATGTAAATTACAATTTAGTGAGAAACAATAAAAAGTAGATAGGTATTTTTTTTTATTTTTTTCGAATTAGATTATAACTTTTTATGATTTGTTTCGATAAAAAAAACAAATTTCACTCAATTGACAACATTTGATTTAAAAAATGCGTATTATTTATATCTCATCGTCAACACCCTACTGCCCTAAAGGAGCCAGCGGTCCATTTTGACACCTAAGCTAAAAGCTAAGCTATAAGTAGGTATTTATATTTATTAAAAGTAGAACGTGTATTTTCTAAAGGATATACAACATGATAGTAGGTTATTTTCATCTATGAAAATTACATTATTTAAGTATTTTTTTATATAGTTTTTACCATAATAAATACGAATATAACACTATTTTGTTATAAAAACATAAGATTTAACTTAAATTTGAAAATTAAAATCGTAGTTTTATTTCTGTGAGTGACGTCAGAACAGCAAATGCAGAAATCAGATGGCGTACTTAAAGAGTCCGCAGTAAGCTCGATTCTTCATACAAACGTAGTTACGCTCTCATTTTAAAACTACGTGTTGGATTATAACAAAACTTTGCATATACAATGACATGAGGTATATCTATGTCTGTAATTAGTTTATGTAGTTTCAGATACCATAGTAAAAAAATACAGCGAATTTAAGTTTTACATACAAAACTTGTTTTTGCTGTATTTCATTTGTTTTATAAACTGGAACCATATAAACTAATTAAAGACATAGATATACCTCATTTCAATGTATATGCAAAGTTTCGTCGTTTCTCTGAGGCATGTCACATTCGTGGATTCCTCGAAAAAGCACAGCACAACATCACTTCTGAACAACTCATATAAATGCACTTTAAATCATTAAAAACATAATTTCATTACACATTACAACGTATATTATTTAGTTTAAATAATAAGTTATTAACAAGACCCTGAGAGAAAAGGTTGGCTGCAATTGATCCCTTATAGGGGGATAAGTTCGCCTTTGTACTTTGATCTATTGTGTGACATGTACATTCTTTAACCTGTCGTTGTGTACAATAAAGTGATTACATACATACATACAATCGGCTATTTTGTCTCTGGTACACGTTTACCCTAAACCGCTTCATGAAGTTTCAAGGTAGTTAGTTACCTGCAAATATCTGATTGACCGAAGGCACTGTTGCCATGTTTGCAATGTTACGAGAAAGTATATTAGTTATTTGTACTTACGCATTAAATTGAGCGGACGTGCAGCTGTGCGTTTTTAAACGGTTTACGTAGTATGTATTTCCGGCGATGTTTTTTCATTTCCATTGATAGTTATTTAAACATTTTAGAACGTCATTACTTGAAATTATTTTTCAACGTTTTATAGCTCGTTAGGTTCCTTCTTATGTTTGTGTTAAGATCATATACCTACTAATGGCGTGTATCATTTAGCCGTAATCACAACAATCGTTCGTGGGTGTCATTTCCCTGGCGTCATTTCACTGTATTTCTGTCCAGTAAAATGACGAACACGCCTACTACTGTTTTCGTTGTTTTTCATTATATATATTTCAATCGTACTTAGAAACATAAGATTCCATTAAAAATATTATATTTTTCTATATATCGTCATTCGCTGCCGTGAGGGTCAATTTGGAATGACACAAGTAATTTTAGTCGCCCTTTGCTACTAAACTATTGACTTTTACCGGTGCTTTATATACCTTTCAAATTCGAATGCATAGGTGTTTCATATTCGATAGAAATCGAATTTGTAAAAGTTATAATCCCTTGAACCAATCGCACTTTTCAAATAGAGCCGTCATGTCGCTGTCATGAGCGTCATGTTGGTGGCGTGAATAATTTTAATATCTCTTTGATCCTTAACTACACAGTTTAAACTAGTGCCTAATGTACATTTCAAATCCAAATTAATAGGTGTTTCGTAATTCATAGTTGCTTTGGGCAAAATCTAAAGAAATAAATAAGCCTTCGATATGGCGCAAATATAATTTCAATTATTCACCGAAAAATACCAGTGGACTATCGAATCTATACGAACATTTTAAATTATATTAAAAAAAATCGTAGAATAGCCTATTAACATTAACTAAACTAAATGAGAACTAGGTTAAATCTAAAAAAGGCATTCGGGGCATTGTACCTACTTAATATGTCGTCGTCTAGTAGTCAGAACATATGACATGTAGCTATGACTATAGCTTACTATGAGGCTAGTTCGATGTGTGTAAGAATGTGTCCCCTAGTATTTATAATATATTATAACACTATAAGTACGATCTCTCATTTCATTTATATAGAAAAAAGTAGGATCCCGCGATATAACGCCACGTTCCAATTTCAGAATCGTGTTCCACGCTAGCGTAAACTGGACTTTTACGCGCAGATTTTGAGCGATAAAGTAAGCTTTTCCGAGCTGATGAGGTGAGTGTTTTGTGTAGGTACCTTAGATTTTGATAATACGCAGGAGACAACTTGTGCGTGAAAACATTTTTTGTGTAATGTTTCGAAGAATCACGCGGGTTTAATGCTCCTAAAATTTAACCAGCTACTTACTGCAAACAGTGTACGTGGTGCCCAAAACAATGTCATCATAAATGTCAAATGATTCTCCTCCTAATTTAGCCGCTAGTCGCTTCACCGTGTCGTTTGCTTCTGCATTGATGATATCGCTGTAATTCTCTAACGCTCTTTTTCCATAGTTAGGTAGCAATGTCTTCCTGGATATTCGCCATGTACGCCCTGGAATTATAAAGAAAGCGTGTTGCCGGTACCATCGCCAACTGTTAACTGACCATCCGTGCACTTTATTTGCATTTTAATAAGGTTCAATAGAAATACAGGATGGTTAACTGTGTTGGCGTTTTACAAGAATAATTAATGTGATAGTTTCTTAATTTTTATTGCAAAATACTTTAAAAGTGTGTGCAATTTGCTGCAATCCAATCTTAAATGTAGACAAACTTGGATGTGTCCAACTAGATGAAAAAATAATGTTTCCTTTAAAAAAAAAAAATGCTGCCCAATTGCTTGTGTCATTATATTCTCTCAGCTAATCCTCGACTAACTAATCAAGGAAGATGAGCTTAAACAGTTCATCTTTTTTGGTTTTTGGCAGAATGTCTTGGTTATATAAATTGAAAGCTGCAAGCTACCTGAACCACTGAGAATGCCGTTGCCGCAGAAATCAGCTATGTATTTGTACTGTGGACCTTTGACGTTTATTTTAGAACTTGAAAGCAGCGTCTGCAAAAATGATCATTATCATCATCATCAGCCCGTTTACGTCCCACTGCTGGGCACTGGAACCCATGGATGAGAGGGAATCGGCCGTAGGCCCCACGCTGGCCCAGTGCTGTTTGGGGACTTCACATACACTTCTTCGCAGATGTATGCAGGTGGCTCACGATGTTTGGCTTCACCGAAAAGCTATTAGTACCTAAATATCAAATACTAGCTTCTGCCCGCGACTCCGTCCGCGTGGAACTCGTTTATATCAATTCAAATACACCCCCGATTTCACACCCTTAGGAGATTATTTCCGGGATAAAAACTATCCTATGTCCTTCCCCGGGACTCAAACTATATCTATACCAAAATTCATCTAAATCGGTTCAGCGGTTTAAGCTTGAAAAGGTAACAGACAGACAGACAGACAGACAGACAGACACACTCGCATTTATAATATTAGTATAGATTATTCCGTAAGTGCATAATTTTCGAAAAACTGCTAACAGCCGGGATTTGAGCCTACGACCGCCGGTTGACAGTCGTATGCTTGAGCCACTAGACTTAGCCGTACCGTAGCTGCAAAAATGATAATTAAATATAAGTATATAATTTATTTATTTTAGAAGAATAGGGGTGTAGATACCAAATAAAATAATGGATAATGTCATATTTTCTCGAAAAAGGATTAAAAATATGGTCAAATGGAGAAAAAATCAACGCAAAAGGATAAATAATCACGAAGTTATAAGAGTTCAAAGTATTAAGAAGAGGTATGTTCTGTCCCTTTTTCGCAAAACGCAAATTCATATGAAACGATGACGTTCGCAGCTTGTGACGTCACTAGAAGACGGCAACGTGCCGTGCCCCATCGTGTTCGGCGCCGCCATCGACGCGCGGCTCGCTCTGCGGCAGCTTCGCATATTGTGACGTCACGCACTGTTTGCGTTTTCTCTCTCTAAGAAGCAATATTAAAACGGTTGTAGCTTCGTAAATCGTAATTCTTTGAGATATCTGAATGGGATTTTCGTCAGTAGGCATATTTTTGTTGTCTACTTTCCTTTGGAGTATTAATAATAATTTTCGAGTCGAACCTCTATTGCAAAAGCAGAGTTGTAAGGTGACTGTAACCCTCAAACTTCTCTCAATCGTTCGTTAATGTTAGCTTAATGTTCCTGGAAACCGCTTAATCCCGAGATTCAAACCCAGGACCATCAGTTTTGTAGGAAGGGTCACACCCACTATGCGAAACTGGTCGTCACTTCGTTCTTTCTCTCCTCGCTTAACAACACACCTACAATACACGCCACATAAGGCTGCGTCTGAAGTTAGCCTCGAGGTGCCTCCCGCACACCACTCGAACCCCTGTGACACCTTTGGGACGCTGCCAACACCAGGGGCGCAAACTTTTATGTATTCAGGTCTTACTTTAGATCTACTAATTAGCGTATTTACCTTAATGTCATCAGGATCGCTGACCAAAATGTTTAAGTCTGGTCCAACCCATATGCGCAAAATGTCACCGTATTCTTGTATCAGGTTACCAATAAGATCTGCCAACTCTGTAACAATACTTTTTATTTAATTGTCACAATATGCTACGTGGGTATACAAACCCAACGCTGCCAGTGTAGTAGTAATTGTTGACTATACGTGAAGCTCTTTGTACGCAGAGGAAAACTACTTAGGGGGGGGGGTCACATGACTCGAACAAAAATCAGGGCTTTAAAGCCCAATATCTCGCAAACTAATCACTAATTTGAAAAATAGTTTAATGCAACACATTATTTAATTGTTATTATCGTTTCGTATCAATTAAACGTGGAATTTACCACATGGTCAACTTTTAAACGATACCTATGATATTGAGAACAAATATTATGAAAATATAAAGCATCATCATCTGAAGCTAGGGTTTGCTATCCGGATATCCGCCAAATTTCAGTTCCGGATCTGACAGGCTCCTGTATCCGGATTTTTCGGATATTACGGATCCTTAAAATTCAACCATGAAAACCGAAAATACCGCGACAAAATGAAGTTTGTACCGAGTCCACGTTAAAAACGGAATGACATAATGTAGATCATTCTCAATCTCTATTTGTATTCGCCACTTCTTCATCCCAGATTCGATTATTTTTGTTTTTAATTTATTAGTCACAACATTGCGGAATTTGATGTCGAAAGTTGGCGTTGGTTCAAATCAGGGATCGGAAACCGGTATTTTTTGTATGGGAACGAAAACGTTATTTTTTCGTTCTTTGTTAATTATATCCATTCTAATTGGGCAATCTAATAATACGCAGTCGTTACCTCAAAACACATCTGAGTCCTAAATATGTGGTTATTTCGAGGTTCTTGCAAAAAACCGGTTCCGATCCCTGGTTTAAATGCACTGATCCACCGTAGGCACTAAGTTATCATATAGATCCAATATTACCTAGACTATAATGTACCTACCTACTTACTAAAGACTTAGTTTAATTAGATGTTCCTAAAGAAATATTAAAGAAGTATATTTGACACATTGTATCTTTGATTTGACACAGTAAGTAAAAAGTAAATGCAGCAACAATACCTACGTTTTATAATTGTAATCAATTTTTAGTATTATGGTCTTGACTTATAATATGATCATGTAAAATAAGAATAGTGCGCTATATATAGTTTTTCACCGTTTTGCCATATCGAGACATACCTAGTCTTATTAGCCTAATGGAATGTCCCTTGCTAAACAAACACCTCTTCCCTTGATTTTCACAATTTCCGTGTTGGCTCTTCTTCCAATCGATTACTGAGTAAGGCGTCCGCGTCATCGTGTCATTTTATTTTACAACCCTATCGAATTAACTGTATACATAGAGCTCCAGGCACGGGAGTTAACGCGACCTGGTTGTAGTTATTCAAGTGACAGCGAAAGCTGAAAAGTGACTAAACTAACTTTGCGTTGGTTTGTAGTCGTAAGTTAAAAGTTGAAACAAAATAAAGTTGTATACCCCTTATGACCTCGGCAGTGCGTTATCTATTTGAAATCTTTCAGGTATATAAATACGGTGGTATAGCAGTTTTTAGTTTTTTCTTAGTTTGACCTTACAATTTCTACTTTATACCAAAAAAACATCGTGGATCCGTTTTATCCGAAAAATCCGGATATCCGGATCCGTTCGATTTAAATATCCGAAATATCCGGATCTGAAATATTGGCGGATCTTGCAAACCCTATCTGAAGCCCAGCCCCCCTATTCTGTAACTTGTTTTAGGCTCACCTCAACACTGACTGCGATGCATAGTAACTAAGCGTAAGTAGAGGTCTTGTTTCGTGACGGGTGACCGGCGGGGTGAGCCGCATTAGCGCGTAGCGAATAACAGCCCAGGACAAGACTTGTCCGTTGTGTGACGTTGTCAGCTTCATGTTTTTTTTTCCATTCTATTTGTTCTCAGTATCATATCGTTTGACTTGTAACGCGTTAAAAAAAAACCAAGTTTTTTTACCAATTACCTTCAGGAGGCACCATTAATTGCCATGCATTTCCCAGGATCGGTATGGCAGGTGGGCCCGGAAGTTTTTCGGAGATATCCAGCAATTTCCTGTTTTTCGTTCGCCATCTCATCCAGAAAAGTAAAATCGCTGTCACCAGTACGAGTAGTAAAATGAACCACACCATTCTGGAACAGACGCCAATAGCTTTTTTATACTTTCTAGGCTATTCAACTGTCGTGGACCTAAATAATGTTGTAATATGTAAGTAATCAATATAAAATATATTTATGTTTAAATAACGAATAAACATTAGACAACTAAATTGTATTTATAATTCATCTACACCTATAATAAAGAGGAAAGATTTGATTGTTTATGTGTTTGTATTGTACCTATAGGCTGACGTCACGATCTGCAAGCGTTTTCTTTCTCTAACAAGCAACATTAAAACGTTTGTAGCTTCGTAATTTTTTGAGATATTTGAATGCGATTTTCGTCATAAGCATATTTTTTGCCTTCTTACATTTTAAGTAATAATCTAATAATACATTTTGAGTCTACACCCCTATTGACTCAGTTTCTGTGTGCCACTTTGGGAGCGCTTATAACCTCTCTGCCTCTGTTTTATATTCTTCCTTGCGTCCTGTTCCTCATTGCTGAGGGGTCGTGAACTCCCCAATGTGAAGTTAGTTTTTTCCGCACGATGTCTCTCCATCTGTCCCGGTCCTTGGCAGCATGGAGTGCTTCATGCATGTTGGTATCCGGTGTCGAGCGTATTTGATCGGCCCATCTAGTATGGACTCCTCCCTCTTGGTCGTTTGCCATTAGGGATTGCAATCCAGCAGCGTTTTCAATCAAGCTGGGTTTTTGCTAGATCGGTATTAATCCAGCTGGATCCAGCGCCGATCCAGCAGTTTACCGGTTTTACAGGTAAAAAACACGTGGTGCAATTTTACGGATTTTTAATAATTAAAATTTAAATAACCAGACAAAGCAAGGATAACAAGGCGTAGTTTTTAAATTATAAGATTTATAAGCATATATTAAAAATCAACAAAACTTTACTTATGCTCGACTTGGCGGCGGCACTCCCGAGCCCAATGATAGAAAGTAGGTAAGTTCAAATCTCATAATAACATGATACAAGACGGTACAAAAAAATAAAATTGCCCCAATAACTTGTGTGCAATTATTCGCCATCACCGTTGTCAGTATTTAATGTATACAATTTAAAATTTACTTACACAATTTATTTTCTTATCGACATTTGTATTAAGTACGTAATTACAAAAATGTATAATTTTCATCAAAATATGTAGTGCTGATTGTTTTCGACTGTAAAAGATACCTACTCGTAGGTACTGTAATGTTTCTATGACATTTATTTATTGTCATATATGTATTATGTAGGTAACTACACTTGTATAGTCTTTCTTATAGTTAAGTTATTTATGTTCTGTTTTCACTTACTCAAATCATATCTTTTTTTTCATCGTTTCCATCACCCAAAGGTTGTCCGGAAGAGATCGCTTTTGAGCGATAAGACCGCTTGTTGTCTACCATTGTTTATGTTTAATTTACCTCTATTTTTACTTTTATCTACTATTTCTGGTGAGCAATAAAGAATATTTTTATTGTATTGTATCGAGATTTATATTACTACTAGATACTTATTGCCCGCGACTTCGTCAGTGTAGAACTTGATTGCTATTAAATTATTGTGGGTAGTATCGCCGACCCAAACAAAGTTCTACCATCTTAAGGGATGATTTCTGATATAAAAACTATCCTATATCCTTCCAAGGGTCTCAAATTATCTGTACGAAAAATTCCATCTAAATCCGTTCACGGATTAAGCGTAAAAGGTAACAGTGCGATAAGTTCATTAGTTTAAATTGCAAAATTTCAATTGTAAACTCCGTTTTTACAAATATAATATCTTAAGAATCATCAACAGACGTTTCTGCTTAAATTGTATATTTTTGCATAATGTAGGTACCTATTAAGGAAAGCTACATTACTGGAACTGTTTGCTTAAATCAGTCCAGTAGTTTTACTCACGTTAGTTCGGGCTATTTGTATAGTTTTGAAAGCAAACTTATCTAATGCTAAAAGACGGAGAACTTTCCATCTCCTTCCTCCGTCCCCATTTAACGGTGTTAGAGAATAAATTATTTTGATTAAGCCCCTTTACCCCCTTATTTCACCCCTTTAGGGGGCAAATAGATCTACATATTATAAAAGAAACCTTCCTGCTTTCATGTTTCTAGCCACAGTTTAATAGTTGAATTAGGAAAATATCCCTTATCAATGTTTTTGACTGTACATTAGGAGCTTGTGGCCAAAGTTTTACACGTCTAACTCTAAAAACGACATGATTCCCATACAAACTTTCTATTCTTTTATAACCCTCTTAGGGGAAGAATGTTTGAAACATCGCTTATCACTTGCTTTGCTTTTGAGTAAGATACCTTCAAACAAAGATTCAAGTCTATAACTTTCCAAATGAACGATTTCTATACAACGGTTCGACCCCTATTTCACCCCCTTAAGGATTGAATTTCGTAAAATCCTTTCTTAGTACACGTCCACGTACTGGAAAGTACATATATTCCAAATTTAATGCTTATAACTTTAGCGGTTTAGGAAATCACACATTACTTATGTGAACTTTCAACCCCTATCTTAACCCCTTCAAGGGATGAATTAGAAAAAAAACCCTTATCAATGTATTTGACTGTACAATAGGAGTTTGTGATCGAAGTTTTAAGTAAGTAAGTGTTTTATTTGTAAACTTAGGTACCTAATTACAGATGTCGTATTTTTTACAGATTCACTATGTTTTGCCAACAGGCGTACAAAAACTTTGAATTTAATAATAAAGTACCTTATAGCTACTATCATGCATACTAAATTCAGGTGCCCTTTATACAAATTATAATTCTATAGTAAAGTCAGTAATGGTAGTTAAACAATCTTTTTTTAAAAAAATAAAATAGATTATAGATGAAAAATG
Source organism: Epinotia bilunana (assembly GCA_947049275.1). Lineage (NCBI taxonomy): Eukaryota > Metazoa > Arthropoda > Insecta > Lepidoptera > Tortricidae > Epinotia > Epinotia bilunana. The sequence continues at coordinate 7,389,767 of OX346271.1, read as the reverse complement.
ATAAAAATTATAAGACATAAAAAGATAAAAATAAAAAATAATATAATATAATTAAGTGAATCAAAGAAATGTCAATTTATTTTATCATTAATATAATCTGAAATGGAATAATAACATTTAGGTATGTATTAATAATGTCATTAATTTATTTTTTAATTCCAATATATTTAATGACTTCAGGTTAAAGGGTAAGTGGTTATAAATTTTACTGGCCAGACAATACACACTTTTTTGCCTTAATGCGGTCTTTGCAGGAACTATGCAAAGATTTAAAGTATGTTTCTTTCTCAAGTTTCTATTAGAGATATCACTGTGCCTTTTTAATAAGCTCGTATTGTTTTGTCCGACTGTCTTGAGGTTCACACAGGACGTTTTCAGGTATGGGGACCTTATCAACATACACTTGGTCTTTGAAATATGTATAGGATTATGCCATTATCGTGCGACCACTCAAGTATCTTATTAAAATCCGCCTGCAGCCGGCACTGTATGACCGCGACGTCCCGGTCGGCGTACATCAGGCACGTGTCGTCCGCATACATGTACACGGAGCAGTGCTCGACAACGTTGCTGATGCTGTTCACGTGCATGATGTACCCGACCGGCCCGTACACGGACCCAGTCGGTACCCCATATTTTATGCTAGCTTCGTCACCCATTTCACCATCGATCTCGCATCGTTGCAATAGGGATTGGAAAGTGGTCTGTTATGTGGTCGTGTACACCGTACACAATCGACCGAGCGAGCGAAGCGTCTATGCTTCAGCATGGACGAAAAAACGTTTTTCCTCATGTCTGGATGTTTGGATTTCCCCCTGTTCTCGCCTAGAGCTCGCATTTCTCAACAGATTCTTATGAAATTTTGTGAGTAGGTTCGGTAAGTAGATATACAGAATTTTTATGTCGTCAGTTTTTTGAAATTTTGAAAAATGGCGGCGATATGGGTTGAAAACGTAAAAAAATACAAAAGAGGGGTCAGCGTTGACCACTAACTTGGTACAAATTTTATGTTCCGTCCACTGTATCTTGAACTCTGATATAATGATGGTTTCCTATGTTCGAATTTCAAATAAATAATCTCTAAAGCAAAAAAAAAATTTGCGTTCCATTTTTAAATTTCGAATATCTCAAAACTTTGGAGTGTTTATATTATTTGGATTTATCTAGATAAATGATTTTGGCTTTTCTAGAAGGACTTTGGTGCTTACTGATGGTTGGAATATTTAAAATATTCAGGGAACAGAGGTAACGTAATTTGGTTACTTATCTGCTTAACAAAATGAATTTCATAGCAAAACGAGGGAAATTTAGTCAATTTTCTAACGTTTTCTGCCAACCCCAGCAGCAATGTTTCGGGATGGAGATAATACATTACAGAATGAGGCGTTGATGGCCTTATGAGAGGCCTTTACCGACGCAGATGGAGGTGGTTTTACTTTTAGTGAGTATGGGGGCCAGACCTAATTCTGGAACCCTTTCCTTTTTTTCGTTTAACCAGAATCAGGAATGAAACTTCTTTTTCTACGAATTGAAGAGGAAAAGAGAGTAAGCAGATTGGCGGAACAAACCAATCGAGACTATTGACCGAAGCCGGTCCGTTCCAGCTTGGCCCAAAATCCATCTTTCGTATGTTTGGATGTCCGAATGTCTCGCAGTTCTTGCCTACAGGCTGCAGTTCTTCACCGATTTTCGTGAAATTTTGTAAGCAGGTTCAATAATTTATAGGTACAACTATTTCTTTTTGTCACATCAATTTTAGATTTTTTTTCAAATGGCTACGATTTTCACACATTATTATAACAAAATCGGAAAAAAGGTGTTTATTTAATTAGGTACCTCGACATTTCGACGTTTTTTTGATAATAGCCACGATTCAACCGTTTTGAAACAAACCCACGAGATCTACAGCTCACAGAGTCACTAGTAATTCATTTAACTAAATAACTACTTAATTACGTGAAAACAAACCTATTTAGTGGTAGACAAACGTCAAACAATATTCAAATCCGAACAAAAGTTGAAACTTAGTAAAATGTTTACGGTGACAGCAATTGATTAAATGTGTTCATTATGAGATGTTTAGGTAGTAGTTATAAGGATTCAAAATACTTACATTTTACAAAACAAACAATTCGGCAGTGGAAGACACTTATTTAGTGAGCGAAATTAGTGTAATGGCTTAATGGCTTTTTTTTTTTTTTTTTTTTTTTTTTTTTTTTTTTTTTTTTTTTTTTTTTTTTTTTTTTGAACCTGACTGTTGCTATAATAGGACGAACCCAATATAGCGGTCGAATTGCGTGGTTGGAGGGTAGCCTGGGGAAAATCCAGGGGGAGCCTCCGGCACGACCACGCGGGAAAGTTTGTACACTGGAATACTCTACGAGTTTGCGCTCCAGTGAGATTGGTTGAACGGTATCAACCGAATCTGGGGTGTGAGTGGTGTCGAACTACTGGGAGTTTTATCGCTGGTTCGCTAAAACCTAGCCTAGCTGAGGAGAGTCCAGCAAGAAACTCAGCTAGGCCCGACTTGGGTCGGACTGACTCTACCCGGTATGCGGCGGTACCGGGACGAATAGGGACTGTATGTGTCTGTGTTGTCGCGATCTCGCGGTGGACGTCCCCGCCGGCGGGAATGCCGAAGTGTACGCGGTGTGTTGGACGCCGAAAGCGCAGCGTTCCATCTTTCGATGGACGCTGTGATTTCGTCGTCCGGGTCCGTGAGTGTGTGCCTAGGACGCCGGACCGTGCGGCCCCTAATCAGTGAGCGCCGAGTAACGACAGAGGGGGGAGGGATGGGAATGTAATCAGCAGCCTTCCTAACTAACGGATTCCTATGGTGGGGAGCGTTGTCAAAATAACGTCTGGCAGCCTGCTTAAGGAAACCATACATGGTGCTAATCTCCATGTCGTGGTGCAGGCTGAGGTTCGATTGGTACCACGGGGCACCAGTCGCCCTACGGAGAAAACGATTCTGAATGACCTGAAGCGGCTTGAGTGATGACATAGGCACGTGAGCAAATGCTACACTTGCATATGTCATGATTGGACGAACACAAGTCTTGTAGAGTGTCAGCTTATTTCTAAGTGACATTTTACTAAACTTGTTGATCATCGGCCCAAGCCTTCCTAGTACGAACAACGCGCGGTTGCGAACCCTACGGATGTGGCTACGGAAAGTCAGTCTCCTGTCGAGGGTCACTCCAAGATATTTGGCCTCGTTGACCCAGGGGATGGGTCGGTCAAACAACTGGATCGGAGCCACCCGTCTTTCTGTACTAACGCAGTCAGACGGGTGGAAGACTATTGCAGTGCTTTTTTCCGGGTTGACTTCGATACGCCAAAGATTAAACCAACGACCTAGGTCGGTGATTGCCTCTTGGAGGTATCGCCGGATAGTAGCGTACTTACAATGGGTCGTAAAGAGCGCGGTGTGGCTTAATGGCTACCTGCTGCCTTGTATTTATACAACTTTCGGGCGTTGCGGTTCGGGTCAGTGCGGGGTAACAACACTGACGGCACGCGCCAATGGCAGACCGGCAACGTCGCTTTAGCCATGGGCTGAACGCGGGAACGTGTAAACACAATGATTTTTATACGTTTTTAACAGATTTCCAAAAAAAGGAAGAGGTTCTCAATTCGGCTGTATTTTTTTTTCTTTTTTTTCAATGTTTGTTGCCTCAGAACTCCGTCATTGATGAGCCGATTCCTAATTTTTTTTATTTTTTGTAAGTATATGCTTCCAGGTGGGTCCCATTTTTTCCAAAAATTCAGTTGGATCATGGAATCCTTGAGGAATTGAGGGAATTCCTCAATTATATTAGGCACGCGTGTAGTGATTTTGGTATTTTCTATTATAACTCGTGTATTTACACCTGGAAATCATAATTTGGTGGAGTGGAATTGATGATGAAGATATGACTTATGGAATTCCTCAATTAGGTACTTAAAAGTACAAAAGTACGTCACAGATTCTGATAAGATTCCGTTGAAATAGCAACTAATGAAATGCCAAAGGTGATCCTTGTGGAATCGACGGAAGTCCTCAAATATTATCGGGCCACATACAGCGATTGGGTTTTTTTCTCTGATAATCAACGCATTCGCTCTCGGAAATCAGTTCATGTGGTAAATTGGAAAATAATTGAAGTCCAGCGCCGCCTGCTGGTAGAATTCATGTATGTATGAGTGCATAAACAACATACTAATATCGAAAACAGAGCTTTTTTGGACCATTTTTAAATAAATCATAAAAAAAACATAAAAACTTGTGCAAATGTATAGATAAAGAATTGAGAACCGAAAAGTGTTTAGCCCAACCATATATATATAGTTTTGACGGAGGAATATCAACTCAAAACCCGTCAAAACTAGCCAAAAAGCGCGGTATGGGAAGTGTGACAAGTTTCTATGGACTAACAGCTACCGGCGCCATATTTAACGATGATCGGTCTGCAATCGTAGTTGGTGCAACCCGCCCTTAAGAGTCCGCAGTAAACTCGATTCTCCATACAAACGTAGTTACGCTCTCATTTAAAAACTACGTGTCGGATTGTAACGAAACTTTGCATCTACAATGACATGAGGTATATCTATGTATGAAATTAGTTTATGTAGCCTCAAATACCATAGCAAAAAAATACAGCGAATTTAAGTTTTTCATACAAAACTTGTTTTTGCTGTATTTCGTTTGTTTTATAAACTGGAACCATATAAACTAATTACAGACATAGATATACCTCATGTCATTGTATATGCAAAATTTCGTTACAATCTAACACGTAGTTTTAAAATGAGAGCGTAACTACGTTTGTATAGGAAGGTGAAATTCGGCCGAGCTTACTGCGGACTCTTAAGCTTTGACGTGGGAGATCTTTAAAGCGGTCTACTAATGGCAGCTTTTATATAACTTTGTAAAGCTCATGTCGTACCTACGCCTACGCCATGCTTGGACGTTTGGACGCGCCTTAGTCTTGTCCGGACCATAGACCGTGATTTAGCCGGTGCTTATTATTACGGATTTACCTATCGTCACTAGCGCTTAATCGTAATACATCCAGGACACATGAATGCGCTGGATCCAGCAATTGCAATCCCTATTTGCCACTCACCTTGCCAGTAACCATCAGCTGCTCCAGGTTGTTTCCTTCTTACCGGGTGGTTTAAATTACATCATTGTTATTAAGTGCATTAAGTTTAGCCCTTCCTAGTACCTAACTAAATGTTGGATACGTTTGCCTGAATGACGATTGATGACACGTTGACTTCAAGCCCCGAGACTACAACGCTTGTTGACGTTGGGCCTAGTAGGATTCTCCTAAGTTATGTGTGTGAAACAAGTGAATTGATTATCATATCGCGAGCTGAAGTCGCGAAACAGGGGCGCTGTGAGCTGTAGAACTCGCGAGACTGTCTTTTTGAATAATAATTGAAAACGATGAGAGAGTGGGCTGATATCCTGCGTAATTAAATCAAAGTATGATTTACCTTTTGTATACGTAGTTTTAATATTAAAACGGACATGTATTCACGTTACAATTCAGTTTATATGACAGCGACAAAAACTATAACACAAGAATGACATTGAATCCAAAAGAATGTAGAAAAATAGGATTCAAATTTGACATAATATTTCTCACTATACGAAGTTGGCAAAGAGTTCGCAACAATAATAATAAAAAAATTAAAATCTGGTTCAGTATGAATCGGTCAAAACCGTCACTTGCCGGAATATCCCCATTTCATATATTACCAACCTTTGTTTGACTCATACAGTAGGAAAATATGTGTCGATTATATTTCCTGAAATTGCAAATTGCTGCTGTATTTTTATTCTAGACATTTAAGCTGATTCGTTCTGTAAAGGCTAAATAGCACCATGTAAATTTACACGTCGTTATATTAATTAAAAAAAAGACGATGGTTTAATTAAAACTTCAACAAAAGGTTTATTCTTTAAATTATAAATAAACCTTAAGCGTGAGGAAGCAAATTTTGACCAACGTGACATAGAACATAAGTTGTTATTAAACTTAGATCATACCCTGTAAAATATTCGCAAAAAAAACACGATTGCTCTATGATATGCACGCACCAGTTCGTCCAGTCCAGGTCAAACATCTTCATGCTCCTTGGCTCACAAAGGAAATCAAGTCGCTCATTGAAAGGAAAAATCTTGCCAAAGCCAGGTACAAACATGACGCGTCAGATACGAACAAAGCCCGATTTCACAAGTTGCGCAACCGGTGCAGCACTGTTTGTGGTGACGCTCAAAGGCATCACATTCATAAGTCTTTTGAGAATGGTGACCCTGCTAAAGTGTGGAAATTTCACAAGTCACTTGGAGTTGGTAAATCTCAACATAATTCTTGTTCCATTAACGTCGACATTGATCTTCTGAATCAGCATTTTGCCTCTACAATCTTTAGTGGTCCTGCCAAGTCCAGGACCCTTGATTCTCTTTCATCTCTTCCAACTCCAGATTCAACTCCTTTTTTTCTTAATCGTTTCACCGACAGTGATGTTATAAAGAACATACTATCTATTACCTCAAATGCCGTTGGTGTCGATAGCATAAGTCGTAACATGATCCTTCCCCTCCTTGACCTCCTTACTCCTATAATTACCAGCATCCTCAATGCTTCTATTACGTCAAGTATATTTCTTTCGACATGGAAGAATGCTGATATTATTCCTCTACCAAAGAAGTCCAATTCTTCCACTTTCTCAGAGTATCGACCTATTTCCATTCTTCCTTTCCTTTCTAAAGTTGTTTTTCCTTTTTAAAGTTTCCAGCAACTTAATCCTTTTCAGTCTGGCTTCCGTTTGGGTCATAGTACGGCTTCTGCTCTCGTTAAAATTACGCATGACATACGGTCAGGTATGAATGATTAGAAGTTGACAGTGTTAACGTTTCTTGACTTTAGTAACGCGTTCAACACTGTTGACTTTGATCTCATGTTGGCGATACTGCGTTTTTATAACATAATATATCTCCTGCGGTAATTGTATGGTTTCATAGCTATTTAACCGGTCGTCGGCAGCGTATAAAGGTGGATACTTCCCGCTCCTCATGAGGACACACCATGGTGTAGCACGTTAGACGGCGTTTCGCAGGGCAGCGTGTTATCTCCACTTTTATTTTCTATTTTCATAAATTCCATTACTCGTAATCTATGATCGTCATATCAGCTTTATGCCGATGATCTTCAAATTTATTCCCAGGCTCAGGTCAACGATCTGCCATTGGTCATCTCAGCTACGAATTCCGATCTAGTACGCATTTCAGACTGGACTAGTAATTATGCTCTCAATTTTGACCCAGCAAAGACCCAGGCTATCATCATCGGTAGTGCTAAGATTATTTCTAGACTTGACTATGTTAGTCACCCACCGATTTTGTTTGAAGGCGTTTTGGTCCCGTACTCTCTGCAAGTTAAGAACCTTGGCGTTATTTTGGACCGCACTCTTTCGTGGATGCCACAGATGAACGAGGTTAGCAGGAAGATGTTTGCAGCTGTGGGTTCTATGAGAAAGCTTCGTAATTTCCTTCCAATTGCTACCAAAGTTGCTCTTGCTTATTTTTTTTTTGTTTGTAAGTATTATGCTTCCAGGTGGGTCCCATTAAAAAAAAAACAATTGGTTTTTTTTTTTTTTTTATGATATAGGAGGCAAACGAGCAGTCGAATCACCTGATGGTAAGCGATAATCGACGCCCATGGACACTTACAACACCAGAAGAGTTGTAGGTGCGTTGCCGGCCTTTAAGATGGGAGTACGCTCTTTTCTTGAAGGCTTGAAGGTTATAACGGTCCGGAAATACCGCAGGCGACAGTTCATTCCAGAGTTTGGCTGTGCGAGGCAGAAAGTTTCGGGAGAAACGCACAGTTGAGGACTGCCAACCATCTACGTGGTGAGAATGGAAAAGCTGTCGCGTAGGGCGATGGCGGAAGGAAGCGGCGGGGATTAATCCGAACAATTCATCGGAACACTCCCCATGGATGATGGGATCCATGAGGAATTGAGGGAACTCCTCAATTATATTAGGCACGCGTGTAGTGATTATTGTATTTTCTATTATAACTCGTGTATTTACACCCTGAAGACCACAGATGACTTATGGAATTCCTCAATTATGTACTTAAAAGTACAAAAGTATATCACAGATTCTGATCAGATTCCGTTGAAATAGCAACTAATGAAGTGCCAAAGGTGATCCTTGTGGAATCGATGGAAGTCCTCAAATATTATCGGGTTACATACATCGATTGGGTTTTTTTCTCTAATAATCAATGCAATTACTCTCGGAAATCAGTTCATGTGGTAAATTGGAAAAGAAATGTGAAAATGTTCTCGTGGCTTGGCGGTGTACTAAATTGAAGTCGGTCTAAACTTTGTTTTTAAAGTAAATTATAGATTATAAGAATAAGAATAACTTTATTGTACCAACGACACTGTTACATAATAGAAAAGCGATATCCGGTGAGTCCCAAACTAGGCTGTATCTTGGAACTCATGGAGTTATGACGTACACTTATCTATAATTAGGTATAATTAGCTCCGTGACAGAAGTTGTGTTAAAAATATATATATATATCTCGTAATTTAATAAAAACAAGCAGGTAGGTAAGTGAGTTTGTGTGTGTGTACATGTATGTGAATGTGAGTTTGTCCTGTAAGTATATGTATGTGAGAGCGAGTAACATAGCTACTAAATAAGTAAGAGACTCCTAAATATACGGTCGTAGGAGACCTTCAGTATCATTATCATTATAAGAAAAGGTAGTAAACTCTCACATTCTCACCCATCTTTATTCTTTCTAACCCTGCAACTCCTCGCTACCTCAAGGAACGCTTTAAATTTATTTCTTCTGCTAGGTCTACTCAGAAGCTACTTCTGAGTGTTCCCCCATGAAACTGTAAATTTTACAACAATTCTTTTACTTTCCGAGCTGTTCGATTGCGGAATTCCTTGCCTAATGAAATTAAACGTGCTGTCTCGTCCCATTTTTAAAACTAGACTTAAGGATTACTATTTTTCTCTTCCGTAACTTGTCATTCCCACTTGGTGTCTGCTGTTTGTACATTTAGTTATTGTACTTATGTGTATGTAGGTTTACAAATATGTGTATTTATGTAAGTGTATAGTCTTTCTTATAGTTAAGTTTTTATATTTTGTTTTTTTTCTGTTTTCACCTACTCAAATCATATCTTTTTTTGCATCGTCTCCACCACCCATAGGTTGTCAGGAAGAAATCGGTTTTTAGCGATAAGACCGCCTGTTGTCAACCATTGTTTATTTTTAATTTACCTCTATTTTTCTATTATCTTCTGTCTGGTGAGCAATAAAGAATATTTGTATCGTATTGTATTGTATGATTTAAAAAAAATGATTTTACTGAGTAAATACAAATAAAGTATTTTCTCGTAATCAACAACGCTTCGCTCGCTCGTTCAATTAATACTAGCTTCTGCCCGCGACTCCGTCCGCGTGGAACTCGTTTATATCGTAGCTCCATACAAATTTTCACCCTCTATTTCACCTCTTTAAGGGATGATAATCGGGATAAAAACCAACTAATGTCCTTCTCTGGGGCTCAAACTATCTCTATACCTAATTTCATCTAAATTGGTTCAGCGGTTTAAACGTGAACTATTATGTAACGTGCTGATCTCTGTACCTACTGTACGTGCCTACAATTTCAAATTGATTCATCGGAAATCTGCTAAAAACTCATTTAAGGTCGTATTTTTCTGTGTGCACTTCCCTTTACCACATGTTTTCAACATGGTACACAAAAAATACGTTGCATTTTAAAAAAAAACAATATCCATGTCAGAATATTAATAATACGACCGTCTTGCCCTCTTTGACCTTTCCTGAACGCAGACCTGTCTTCAATAACTATTGGTAAAATCAATTTGACCTCTAATATAAGAAATAAACGACCTCTACCTAATGACACCTCTAATATAATGAGAAGTACAGAAATACGAAGCAAAACAAAAAAACTGGCTGTGACAGACGGACAGTCTCCGAGTGATCGCATATGTGTTCCGTTGGACCAATTTTGGTACGGAACACTAATAGCAGATATTATTGACAGTATTTGTAAGTTAAAATGGAGATGGGCTGGGCACATCGCAAGGGCAAATGATGGACGCTGGAGTGAGCGAATAATGCATTGGTACCCAAGAGACGGAACCAGGACAAGAGGGAGATAGAGGCGCCGCTGAAGCGACGACATAGTGCAAGTTGCAGCCAAAAACTGGCAAAAACTGGCAAAGAAGTGCTACCGATCGCCAAGAACGGCATAATATCCAAACAAAACTAAATATTTATTTCATTTTATTTGATTTGCATGAAACAATTCAACTTAATGCATGCTCAATGTAGATGCAATCAAATAGTGTAATTAAATAATATAATTAGTTAAGTGAACAAGTTCCTTGACAATCCGGGGTTGATTGTCGGGACCGCCTCCCTGGTTTGCCTGCAGGTATTCAAGTATTTATTGCCTTGCCAGGTGCCTAGGGTATTCCAAATTTTTTGGTGTTCTACCTTGGTGTTTAGTCGCAGTGTGCTCCGCAGCCATGCAGAGGGTAGAGGGATCGTAGGTTCCGGTCCTATGGCTTCTGATTCTGAGCCTTCTCTAGCCATGCATCCGCTGCGTCGTTACCACATGAATTGCTGTGCCCTTTGATCCATTGCAGGGTTATGTCGCAGTTGGTATATACCTCCGATAGAATTTTGTGGCACTCGTGTATCAGCCCAGACGTTGTTGTGTGACCTTGCAGGGCTTGCAGTCCAGATCGACTGTGGGAAAGTATGCGGATGGGATATCCCCTTACCTCCCTGGAGGCGATTGCATGAGCGGCCACTCTACCTGGAAGACTGAGTTATGGATTCCTAATGGTGTCGAGATTCGTATGTTTAGGTCCTCCAAGAAAACTCCTGATCCGGTGCCTGACAAGCACAATTAAAGCAAGCCTAGCACAATTTATCTATCATTAAGTATTGTATATTACAAGTCGGAGAGTGCACGTTCGCGGGCGCAACATCTCGACGCGCCAAGTGAGTCCTTTTTCAACAGTCCGAATCTGTTATCCCGTGCTTTACTATAAGCTCATTTCGTTAATGAGAGCATGTTCTAGTTGTACTATTTTGACACACCTAGAACGGATACATTGGTATAATATGTGCGTAGATAACAAAATACGATCAGACTAGTCGCAAGGTGTCGCTACATTATAGATTAGAAAACAATAAGTATTCCGCGCGAACACCCCTGCTTTACTTTTTTCGTCATTTGACAATATTTTTTATCCTTTTTCAGGAAAATGCAGCATTATCGTTTATTTTATATGCTGTCTACACACCTATTGCACCAATTTGCCTCATTTTCGCGGCGTATAAACGTGTCTCAGCAGCATTTGTTCAACGTGTCTATCTCTTTTGATTACTACGACTCCACAGTCTGTCTGTCTCTCTGTCCGTCTGTCACCAGGCTGTATCTCATGAACCGTGAATGTAGTTAGACATTTTTAAATTTCCAAGGCCAAGTGCGAGTCGGAGTGGGGCTCCCATGCAACAGACATGATTTTTTTTGCTGCTTTTATAGATAATGGTACGGAACCCTTCGTGCGCGAGTCCAACTCGCACTTGGCCGGTATTTTATATAGCATAATTGCGTAATAACAGCAAAACCGGTATGCTTAGCTTATGAAAAGATGTGAACTTTGAAACTTTTACGAATATTCGCTACTTGCCGCTGCGTGTTGACAAAGATTTATAGACCAATGTTGAGTAAGGTGATACGTGTGGAGATTTCCAGTTATAATACCCCTGCTTTACTTTTTTCTTCATTTGACAATATTTTTTATCCTTTTTCAGGAAAATGCAGCATTATCGTTTATTTTATATGCTGTCTACACACCTATTGCACCAATTTGCCTCATTTTCGCGGCGTATAAACGTGTCTCAGCAGCATTTCTTCAACGTGTCTATCTCTTTTGATTACTACGACTCCACTGTCTGTCTGTCTCTCTGTCCGTCTGTCACCAGGCTGTATCTCATGAACCGTGATACGTAGTTAGACATTTGAAATTTTCACAGATGATGGTTTTGCTGTTGCCGCTGTAACAACAAATACTAAAAACCGGCCAAGTGCGAGTCGGAGTGGGGCTCCCATGCAACAGACATGATTTTTTTTGCTGCTTTTATAGATAATGGTACGGAACCCTTCGTGCGCCAGTCCAACTCGCACTTGGCCGGTATTTTATATAGCATAATTGCGTAATAACAGCAAAACCGGTATGGTTAGCTTACGAAAAGATGTGAACTTTGAAACTTTTACGAATATTCGCTACTTGCCGCTGCGTGTTGACAAAGATTTATAGACCAATGTTGAGTAAGGTGATACGTGTGGAGATTTCCAGTTATAATAATTAATTACATAGGTAGGTACTCATCGATTATCTTTTTATTTATTTTATATTTATAAGTTACTTAATCGTGATCGTGTAAAGAGTGAGATTAAGGTAAGGTTTTGTTTTATGTTAATAATATTTATTCATTTGTTTGAGTAGCGCTATGTAAGGGCGTATTAGCAAAATAAGTAGGTAAGTACCTAATTTCAAAAAGTGATTATACAGTATCCTAAATTTATAATTCTATAGAAGGTTTAAGACATGAATCTACGGTAGCCTACTGGTTCAGGCATGCGGCTGTCAAGCGGCGGTCGTGGGTTCGAATCCCGGCTCGTACCAATGAGTTTTTGGAACTTATGTACTTACGGAATATTTACCGGTAGCTTTTCGGTGAAGGAAAACTTGGTGAGGAAACCGGTCTAATACGGTCTAGAGGGAAATCTAGCTGTCCTAAACTTCTACCATCTTAAGGGATGATTTTATGGATTAAAACTATCCTAAAGCCTTCCAAGGGTCTCAAATTATCTCCATGCCAATGTTCATGTAATTCCGTTCAGGGTTTTAGGCGTAAAAGGTTTATATTGCTAAAACTAAATTGAAATATCCGTTTTTAACAATATACATAGGTACTTTAAGTATTATCACACGTTTCTACTACTACTACTACTTAAATTGTTTGTTTTTCGTAATGTATTAAAGGATTTTTTTTATGTCTACTAAGCTACATTACCTACCGTTTTTTTTTTGCCTAAATCTGTTAAGTAGATTTAATTTTGAAAGTCAAATTATCTAATGCTAAAAGACGTAGTCCTTTTTATCTCCAGCCCCAGTCCCCATTTAACGGTGTTAGAGAATACATTATTTTGATAAGCCAAAATTAACTTCTTAAATTAACAAAATAATCCGCAGTTTTAATCTAACATTACCTTCTATTCGGTTTGTGAGCATCGCAGTTCTAACCTAACCTACTTTTCTGGTAGCTGTTCGGTTCTGTAAGGATCGCAGTTCTAACTTAACCTAACCTACTTTTCTGCGAGCAGTAAGATTATTTATACTGGATTAATGGTGTTACTGGTGGAACTAAAGAAAGAATAGGCACTGGTTCATGGTACAGATGACTTTACTCCAGGAAGCTAAAGAACAGACTACCACAAGACATAGACATAGACTGACAGATTCATAAAACAAAATACAAAAGTAACAAAAGTTTATAAAAAGGTAAAATGATTCCAAAGAGGTGCGTCGTGCATATTCCTCTCTTTTTCCAAAAGGGCAGCTTCACCAGCTTACGGAGGGGCCGCCGCATGATACCCATCAGTGTGCGAACATCAGCCACCCGGATTACGCCGTCGGGGCCCGGAAAGACTGCTGTTACTCGTCCCCGTGGCCAGGTGCCTCTAGGCGAGTTTGGATCTGCGATCAACACCACGTCGCCAACGGCCACCTCAGGAGCTACTCCACGCCCGCGTCTTGGGATGAGTGTTGGCAGGTATTCTTTGAGCCATCTCTGCCAAAAATGGTCTGCCAATCGAACGGCCTTGCGCCAGCTGCTTCTCGAGGCAAAATCTGAGTCAGATAACGTGGCTGGTATCGGGCGGCCTGAAGACGCAGCAAGAAGAAAGTGCGTGGGAGTGAGCGCTTCTTCGCTGTTGTGATCCACGGTGACATGAGTGAGTGGGCGCGAGTTGACAAGCGCCTCAGCCTCGGCCAGAAGCGTGCGAAGCACCTCGTCTGTTGGGGCGCGTTCTATGAGTGTCACCTTGAGAGCCACTTTTACGCTCTTCACCAGTCTTTCCCAAGATCCGCCCATAAAAGGAGCGGCTGGTGGTATAAAACGCCAATAAATTTTCTCTGAAGCAGCGTACTGAGCTACGGCTTCGGCGTAGAGGCGTCGGAGTTCTCGGTTGGTGCCTACAAACGCAGCCCATTGTCTGACCAGATCTCTGCTGGCGTGCCTCGCCGGGCTATGAAGCGGCGGAGGCTCATTATCGCCGAGTCAGTCGACAAACTGTCAACCACTTCCAGATGGACGGCACGGACGACGAGGCAAGTGTAGAGGGCGACATATCTTTTCTCTCGTCTTCGGCCGATAGAGACTTGACGAAGTAATCGAGTCCCGTGAACGTAAACGGGCGTTTGTGGTGTCCCAAACGTGCCTCGGGTAAGTCTCCTGTAGGTGGCTGGAAGTTCGGCTCGGCGAATGCGGCAAAACTGGCAGTTAAAGGCGACTGCGCGGACGGTACTTTTCAGGCTCAATAAGTGGTAATCTTGTCGGAGCTCATTCACCACCGTCTCTGTATTGGCGTGGGCGGCTTTTCTATGATGGTGCTCCACAAGCAAGCGCACTGCTGGGTGTCTTCCGTCCAGTACAATCGGACTTTTAGTTTCGTGACGTATGTGTGACGCTGCCTTAATGCGGCCGGACAATCGCGTCAATCAATCTTCTCCAATGAGAACCGTCAGTGTGGACAGGCGACTGGAGCGTGGCAAGAGCTGAGCAGGACGACTATTGAGGTGCGTCATCTCGCTGGAAAATGCGCCCAACTGGGACTTGAGCAGGATGTGCGTCTCTGCTAGACGAATGTCAGTGGCGGTCAAATTTCTAGCTGACCCATGTGAAGACCTTGGAGTGGTAAACTTTTGCCATTGACCCGAAGGCTGAAACATAAAGGTACAAAGCCCTCCCTCTAATCGAACTAATTTATCTACACATAAGCCCCTTCGAGTTAGACTACGCATTCGCAGTAATGTTAGATACTTATGCGCAGTAGCAGTTGCACGCACCAGTCTGAGCCAAGAGCTGAAACGCCCAGGATCGGCTGAAACTGGCTCATGCTGGGCAACTTCATTAATAAGGTGAACTAACTCGGGACGCACTGCGTGTTTGCTCTCCTCTAAGCCTGAATACTCAGGTGCGCAGGGCTTACTGGGCCACTCCGAAGAGAACAAAAATTCAGGACCCGATATCCAGCGTGATTCAGGAGACAACGTGACGCGCTTGATGCGAGTTGCATCGTCCGCAACGTTTAAATGACTTGGCAACCAGCGCCATTCCTTCACGTCAGTTATCTCTACAATCTCGCCTACTCTATGTAACACAAACGACTTGAAAAGACGCGCCTCGCTTCGGAGCCAACCCAAAACCGTCATAGAGTCGCACCAGAATATGCGTTTGACAGGTTTGAGTCTGTGAGCTTCACAGATGGTGGCGGCGAGGCGAGCTGCAACCAAAGCTCCTTGAAGCTCCAAACGATTTATGGAAATTGGCTTTAGAGGAGCTACGCGAACCTTACTACATATAAGCGCCAGCTTCACGTCACCATTTTCCATGATAAAACGCCAATATGCGACTGCAGAAAAGGCAGACTCGCTTGCGTCACATAAAACGTGAAGCTCGCCCTTATCTACTTTTAACTCGCCAGGACAGTAGCAGCGTGGGATCTGCAATCGGGAAGCGGCAAATAAATCTTCAAACCAATGTCTCCACGCCGCACTGTCATTCTGCGAGAGCTCCTCGTCCCAGTCGAGACCCTTACGCCATGCATTCTGGAACATAATTCGGCCTGTCACTACTATTGGCGCTAGAATTCCGAGTGGGTCGAATACCCGCATGACGTGAGCCAGCACTTCGCGCTTAGTAAACTTATTTGGCAACGCACCATTTTTGCTTATTCCTGTGTTAAAACCAATTGTATCGGCGACGGGTTGCCAAATAAGCCCAAGAGTGCGCACGGGCGTGGCGAGGCGGCCAAGGTCAACATCTACATCGTGACTAGCTACAGGGACCTCAACCAAGCTCTCCTTTGGCAAAAGTGCTAGAGCAGAGGGTTCGTTTGAGGCCCATGCACGCATTTCGAAGCCAGCATGTCGATGGATACGGTGAATTTCTACGGCAAGTTTAGCAGCTTCATCGATTGAGTCTAGGCTCACTATACAATCATCCATATAGTGATCGACAATGATGGCTCGAGCCGCGGCTGGATAGCGATCTTGCCACTCCACTGCGTTTTTATTTTTAATGTAAATGGCAGTGAAGGGACTAGACGCGGCCCCGAAAATAATTGATGACATGCGGTATGTCTTAATCGGGTCTTTAGGGTCGTCGCGCCACAAAAATATTTGCGCATCACGATCCTCCACGCGAATTTTCACTTGAGGAAACATCTCGCGTATGTCTCCCGTCAGGGCGACTTTGCCTTCCCTAAAACGCATAAGAATTCCGAACAGGGGCTGCAAAAGGTCAGGACCGGTTAGTAGAAGCGAGTTCAGTGAAAACCCTTGACTTTTCGCAGCAGCATCATGGACTACTCTTAATTTATTCGGCTTATTCGGATTGGTTACTCCGAAATGTGGCAGAATCCAGACAGGCGATTTGGCAGTATGCACTTCCGTGCACAATTCGGCGTAACCCTTCCGAATCATGTCGTGTATGTTTTGACGGTATCGCGTTGCATAGTTAGAGTCCCTGCACATATTTTTTTCTAGATTAAGAAACAAGCTTAGAACTGTCAGGCACGAATAAATTGTCAATTTTCCAAAGAAGCCCAACTTCATAACGACCGCTCGGTAGGCGTCGTGCCGTGCGTTCAAGAATTTGGACAGCTCGTTCGTCGTCGGTGCTGCGCGTTTCGCGTTTAGAAATGCCAATCGAATCTATACTGTATTGCTTACGAATTAACTGTTCTAACACCGCGCGATCACTAACATCTACGACCGCTCACGGGCTCACTAACCGTGGAATGGTTGACAGTGTCAACTGGCGCCGTCTTGCTACAGCCAAAACCGAATAAAACCCACCCTAAGGCGGTATGAATCGCAACCGGTTATGTCCTAGAACCCTTACGTGTGGCCCTAGACATAGTAAGTAGGGCTCGCGGTCGTGTCCGGGTTTCGTGTATTCGTGTCGGGTACCCGTGCCCGTGTAACACGCCCGCGGGTTTAAGCGACCGGTCCGAACGGATCCGTGTAATTAGCTAATTGATAACCCGTGCGCTAATTACACGCGGGTAGTACTACCCGTCCTTGAGGTGTGAAGCTAGGAACTATCCCGTAGTTCTAAGAATGTACATACAAGTACTAAATGAGTGTTCGTAGATTTGCAATTATAACATCTTTTTTTGCGAATAAAAATAGCAGATTAATAAATGTAACAAATTATAACAAAGTACGTAAAGTTCGCTTTCTCAAATTCAGATTTAAATAAAAGTAAGTACGAATCCATAGTGTTATAAATGAGAAAGTGGGTCTGTCTGCCTGTGTCTCTGCTACCCTTTCACGCTTAAACTGCTGAACCGATTTAGATAAAATTTGGTATAGAGATTTGAGTCTGGGGGAGGGACATAGGATATAAACGAGTTCCACGCGGACGGAGTCGCGGGCAGAAGCTAGTTAGTTTTATCCCATAAAAAAACATTCTATGTAAAAAAGAGGCCAAGTCTCGAAACTCTTTCACCTTAAAAAGTTGTGAGATAAATATAAATATAATATAAGTATATTAGGAGACAATCTTACACAAATCGACCAAGTCCCAAACTGAGCAAAGGTTGTACTATGGGTACTAGACGACGATAAAGATACTTATATAGATAAATAAATACTTAAATACATAGAAAACATCATCAGGAACAAATATTCGTGCTTATCACACAAATAAATGCCTTTACCGGGATTAGAACCCGAGACCTCTTGCTTCGTAGGCAGCGTCACTACCAACTAGGCTAAAGAAAGAAAGAAAGAAAGAAAGAAAGATACATTTATTCACAAACACACAGGACACACGTGTTAAACAATAAAATAATCAAAAAACAGAAAACAGATAAAACATGAAACAAGTGTGTCTCTGCGGCAGTGAACCGGACACTGGCTCAGCATTATGCTGAGGTGTCAGACACCTGCAGCGCTGATTTTCAGCCAGCACCGTCAGTGACTCACGGAAACGTCGTACAAATGTAATAAATAAACTACGTACAGTATTGGGACAGGCGAAAGAGAAATAAACATAAGTAAAAAGTGAGATAATACATGTACACACTACCTAGATGCAGCTTCAATAAAATATTTATATTTACAGTACACATTAAAAACAAAAACTAGATAAGAAATTGGCATATTTATTGCTGTCACAGTGCTGGGGATTAGGATTTTGATTTCTGGAGCGTCAACAAATAGCCTTTAAGCATACGCTTAAAGGTGTATCTGCTAAGCGCCCTTTGGATAGGAGGAGGGATATCATTCCAGCACTTAGACGCCGCAAACTTGAAACTACCTCTGAACGCAGCGGTTCGGTGCATAGGTATAATGGCCATTGCCTTAAACCTGCGCGCACTTTTGGACCATACCAGTTTATGAAAAAGGTAGGTGGGGGTTTCCTGTTTTACCACCCCGAACAGCAGAGTGGCCAGGTGCAGGCGCCGGCGTGCAGGCATGTTAAGCAAGTTAGCGGCGTTCGAGTATGGAGTGATGTGGGATCGGGGAGGGACTTTGAAACAAAAACGAGCACATGCGTTCTGCACTCGTTGTATGAGCCTCTTGGAACGACCAGTAATGCACCCATCGTACACGACATCACAATAGTTTAACCTAGATAATACAAGTGATTCACATAGGTCAACACGCAAATCGACACTAAGGTAATCTCGTATATTATATAGAACTTTAAGGCGATAGAAGCAGTTACTCACAACATTAAGTATGTGGTTCTCAAAGCGCAGATTCCCGTCCATTAGAAGGCCGAGGTTGGTTGCTTCTACCACCCGTTCTATTGGTTCGCCCATGACGGCGACATTCCCGGAAGTTAGAGCTTCAAGGTTATTAAGGGTATTACGGATTTGATGTTTTGAGCCAAAAACCACATATTTCGACTTGCTAGGATTAAGAAATAAACAGTTCTTGTCCGACCAAGAGGAAATACGGTCAAGGTCAGCATTTATCATGTTTATGGCAGCAGATGTGTCTGACGGCGAGCTAGAAAAGTAAAGTTGCACGTCATCCGCGTACAGGTGATACTTACAGCTCTCTATACTGTTAGTGATGTCAGCGCTATACAGTATAAAGAGCAGAGGCCCGAGTATCGAACCCTGCGGTACTCCTCTTGTCACAGGACAAACAGAGGACCGCAGAGCACTACCATCCACCCTACGCAACGCAACTGTCTGCGCACGGCCAGACAAATAGCTACTGAACCATTTTGTAGCAGTGACATCAAACCCGTAATAAGACATCTTGGATAATAGTAGGGGCACGCTAATGCAGTCGAAGGCCCTGGAGAAATCTAAAAGAACTAAAAAGGTACTTTTACCAGCATCGCGAGCCTGTAGGATGTTATCGACTACGTCGAGCAACGCAGTAGCTGTCGATCGACCCTTGCGAAAACCGGACTGCAGTTCAGGGAGTATGCTGTTTTTCTCCAGGTAATCGGACAGCTGTTCGCAAACTACCCGTTCTATTATCTTTGATGCACAAGGAAGGATACTTATAGGCCGCAGTTGAGACATTTCAGTGGGATTCGGTTTTTTTGGTAACGGGGTCACCTGAGCGATTTTCCAGTCAGCTGGGAAAGTCATTGTCAGAATGCTCATATTAATAATGTAAGTCAATACGTCTGTAGTTCTCGGTAGTGTCAGAAGTAACATGTCAATATCAATTGGGTCGAGTCCTTTTGCTGTAGTTTTTATTGACATCATGAGTTTTGTGACGACAGTAGCAGTGGTAGGAGAAAGCGTGAATGTTTTGTCGTTATGTCTATTGAATTCAAAAAAAGTTAAGTCCGATAAAGTGACTTCCTGTGTCCCAGGAATATTAAGAAAATGACGGTTTATCAAGTCAGGGTCATCAAATTGTGTAAGGTCAGTCTGCGTCTGTGAATCTGGAAGAACAGTGCGCTTTAAGTTTTTCCAAAGAGTCTTCGAGTCAGTGATGTCATTAACATGATGCGTGAAGAAGGCACGTTTCTCGTTATATATGGCTTCGATCACAAGGTGCCTCAGGTCGAGATAATACCTCTTGTGAACATCGCTCCCAGTTCGTTTGAAACGAGTGTGAGCCTCGTTTCTGAGCCGCATCATGAGCCGAACGGTGCTCGTGAGCCATGGTTTAAGTGCCTCCTTCACCACTATCGTCTTTTCCGGCGCGTGTCTGTCAAAAAGTCCTAGTAGCAGTGAGTTAAATAGTCTAACCATGTCATTTACGTCGTTAAGTAATAAAATTTGTTCCCAGTTTATGGCGTCAAGGTCATTGTTAAATACAGTTAAGTTAATGTCTTTCAGTGGTCTATAAGTAATACGCCTAGGCGTCGGTTTCCGCTTTTTAATGTCAAACTCGGCTGTGATGAATGCATGTCTCCCTAGGTCCGGGATATGCTGCACGTCCACAGACACAACACGAGCGTCGGAGCAAATAAGGTCTATAGTTGTCTGGCTATGTTCCGTAAAGTGAGTCGGGTCGCGTACATGTTGTGTCAGGCCAATCGTTGTCAGAAATTGTGTCAAACATCTAAATTTTCGGTCGTTCTTGTCCGTATAATTAATATTAAAGTCACCCAGTAAAATCAGTCGGTCGTATTTAACAAAAGAAGTTATTTAGTCAGTAATGGCATCAAAAAAAGTGTCAACATCAAGCCGCGGTGGCCGATATGCGGTCCCAATGATTAAATGTTTGCTGTTAATTATTGTTTTTAACCACATTTGTTCTACGAGCGCAGCGGGAGGATGTGGTAGTGTGCGCGCGTTGAGGCCCCGGCGCAGGAAAAATCCGACGCCCCCACCCCGTCCTCCACATATTGTCAGTTATAGTCGCAATCAGCTCATCGTGTCCCGTACCAAGGGAACCAGCATTAAATAATCCAACTTTCAAATTATTAAACCGCGACATCATAAAAACGAGTAAAAAAGTTAAAAGAACAATAGCAAATGAATGACTGCATACAGGTAAGTGACTCAGTGCATGAAGATAAAAGTAAATAGCAAGTGCAGCACAAAGTGGTAAATAAAGATTGATAGTGTAGACCGATAACATATATATACATACATAAACTATAAACGGACATATTTATATAAAGTGATCGCTTCCAGGTTGAATCACGCAACGGTACGAGACATATTTGTCGGTCCACTCCCGCAACAAGACGTAACAATGACAAAACAAGTATACAGGCCAGAACAAAACGGTAAGAACGGTATTTTTTAACAACTATACAATTTGTATAAAACGAGTTACAAACAAAGAACAATAACGAAATATTTAATTGCAGGACTTTACAAGAACACAAACAAAAACAACTAAGGACCGGTTTGGACTTCGGCTGGCAAAAAAATGTGCAGATCGGATAACCGGCGCACGCGATGAGTCGGCTGACCCTCAGATCTGCGGGCGAGGATCCTGCCGTCGCGGGTCCACACGAAGCGCCAGGCGGCGGTGCGCGCGACCTCACGGGCCCGCTGGAACAGCTGTCGGTTGGCGCTAGTCAGCCGCTCGTTCACATAGAACCGCTGCGGCGCGCCGGCCAGGCCCAGGCCTTCGGTGGTGGCGCCGCGGCGTGTGCGCGCGCCCCGCAGCAGCTCGTCCTTGACGGCGCGGCGCGCCAGGAGCAGCACGAGGGGCCGCGGGCGGCCCGCCTCGCGCGTCCGCCCGGCACGATGCACCGACACCACGTCACGCACGTCCAGCTCCACGCCCAGTTTCGCGCAGATCCGCGTGGCTAGGCCAGCTGCACTCTCACCGGGGTCCTCAGGGACATTCGTCACCTGGATGTCGTTGGTCAGAAGCTCCTGGTCTCTGTCGTTCAGCTCCATTTGAAGGGTCGCAACGGCTTCTTCGAGGACTCGGGTAGCAGCTGACGCAGCCCCATCTATGACCTGCTTTTCAATAGCGTCGACGCGGCCCTCCAAACGATCCATCCTTTCGCTAAACACGGACAGGTGAGCTCGCAAGTCCTGGAACTCGTCGGCGAAATTCTTCAGCTCCTGTCTGATGGTGAAGAACTCCACGCCGATGAACCGCTTCAGGTCAATAAGCGCACTAGCCATGTCATCCCCGTCGAAGGATGCCGGAGAGCAGGGCATTTCCGTGTCCGCGCTTAGCGGGTCCGCAGAGGAGGCAAGCAGTGCGGTGGCAGGCTGGGTGATGGTGGCCTGAGCGGAGGCGGGCCGAGCGGCAGCAGCGGGTTGGTCGGTGGCGAGCGGAGCGGCGGCTGGCGGAGCTGAAGAGGAGGATTGACCCGGCAGGCCTTTAACGGGCGTGTCGGTGCGGTTGTCTCTCGGTTGGAACCTCTGGCAATCGGGACAGACCCAGCCCTTGGGGATCACTGCTCCAGCCGAGACACCCACACAAGCACCGTGGTACTGGCAGCTGCATTTTGGGCACGATACGTTGCCAGTGCGCCCAATAAATTTAGCACAAGCCCCACACTTTTTCATTGTTTTGTGTTGTTTTTGTTTTTTTTTTTATCACTGTGGGTAGATGTCACAGCACTCGACAGTATGTAACTTTTTTGGTCACTTTTCGGCCTAATCACTGCACCCTTAATTACGCAAATAATAATTGTCAATATTTACACTAAAGCGCATTTAATAAATGTATTTGCAAAGCAAATAACCACTAGTTTTATTTTATATGGACGGTGGCGATCGTTGAAGATCGTTGATGGATAAAGCGGTCATTGACTTTGATATTTCGTAGTACCAAGTCTCAGGTATTCTTATTATTCTTTATTTGCTAGCTAAATAAAATTCTGCTACTTGGCAATCACACAAATTTACTGCATTTATGGATTTTGGCACACCTAAAACTATGCAGTATTGTGTGATTGCCAAGTCACACGGTGGAAGAGTTTCGAGACTTGGCCTCTTTTTTACATGGAATGTTTTTTATGGGATCTCACTTCTTTTTGTAGGTTATTGTGTTATCAATACATACAAATTATGATTGCAGTCTCATTCTTGCTTTTTAAATTTTTCTCCCACTCACTGCAAATGTAACTTTGTAATCCTATATATTTATATGGGCTTACAAAGTTATTTATGCGTATCTAGAAATCGGGACCGAAATTTGCAAAATATTTTAGTTTTACCTTGATTTAAACACTAGTTATGTTCGAAGAAGCGCTTTTGTTGATCGGTCAGTGTGTATGTGAGTGACAAAATTAAGAAACTGTGGCTAGTTATAATTCTTAAACCACTGATTCAAATTGAATGAAATTTGAAATATACCGTGTTTATACAATGCTGGCTTGGTTACTGAAAATTCAGGCTTCTAGTTTTATTCACAACGAAGTTATTGGGGGGTCGAAAATGGCCTGAACTGCTTCGAAAAAAGATGGTACGGCCGTGCCGCTGTTTTGCTCGACTTGGCGGGGGCACCGCCGTGCCCCCAGATTTTTATTTGAGCTTAAAATGTGAAAAATAATGGAGTAGCATTAATCTAGTTTTGGTTTTGAACCAAAATAGTTACGAAGCTGGTGGTTTAAAATTGGCCGGTCCCAATTTTAGACCACCAGCTCTAATAGTAGATATTAGAAATAATGATGAGTTAGGCACGACCATTTATTTATAACCTCACAAAAGGAAGGAATCAGTTAATAAAAAGCATGTATCTATTAAGAATTGGTCACATTTATTTCAGATTGTGTGGGCCTTTACGAACACTCAATATCACAAATTAAATATAAACTACAGTATCTGATAGAAAAAAAACGAAGAAAATCGCAACAAAATGATGTCATTTTTTTATCACAACTGTTGAACAGAACATAGGTATAAATATATATTGCAGATCATTGTAATGAGGCGAGCATAGTAAATCGCTAAGCCAAATGTAGTAAATGATAGTAATATCCCATAAAAAACATTTCATCAAAAAAAGAGGCCGTCTCAAAACTCTTCTACCTTAAAAAGTTGTTAGATATTTCGTAGAGCCAAGTCTCGGGCATTCTTATTAATCTTTATTTGCTTTCTAAATTAAATTCTGCAACTTGGAAATCACACAACTTTACTGCCTTTATTAAATATTGCATAACTAAAACTATGTAGTATTGTGTGACCCCTTCCACCTCCCTAATATATTTCGTTCAGCGGTAAAACACCACAACTCAGGTCGGCGAAGATAACAGATAAAGAATTATTACCTGCTTTAGGACGATGAAGTTCGTGCCTATTTAACCTGTTAAACCCTTTTCGCCGGCAGGCGACGAACAAAACAAACAAAAGGAGTCTTAAGAAGTAAGTAATTAGCTTCAATTTTTTTGTTGAAATTTCGACTTTATCGCATACGCATAAAACTTAATATTGCTTTGGAATTCAACGACTTTTGGGTTTATCCAAAAAATTTGCAAGACACTGATGAGCGTTTCTCAAAAAAATGCGACTATTATTAATTGTACTTCTATGAATTTTTTGTTAACTATTTCCACTCAGAATCAGGAGCACTTTCGACCCTGGTAGGAAAAAAAACTGTCCCAAAGATATTTTTCCTTTTGTGTTACTATTTACCTTAC
Source organism: Epinotia bilunana (assembly GCA_947049275.1). Taxonomy (NCBI): domain Eukaryota; kingdom Metazoa; phylum Arthropoda; class Insecta; order Lepidoptera; family Tortricidae; genus Epinotia; species Epinotia bilunana. The sequence goes on along the minus strand of OX346271.1, from coordinate 7,364,854 downwards.
ACTTTGTATGGTGGTAACACAATAGGAAAGTGCAAAAATGTATGGACATTTTGGGACACTTTTTTTCTCCTATTGGGATGGAAAGACATCGTGATTTTGAGTAGAAATAACATAAAAGTTGCAGAAAATCTCCGAAAAAATGTAGTGGCATTTTTTTTGAGAAATGCTCTGATAATGCTTATCCAAATTATAATCTCGTTGCTGCAAATTATTTTTACTTTGTTAAACTACATCAACGATGTTTAGTACGTCCGAAATTGTAAGATAAAATCCTGTAAAAGCGCAAGCAGAAAACGACTTTATCATGAGAGCACAAAATCGTATTTTGCTTGCATTCATTTGATCGAATTTACTCTAGTTTCGGATATATAATAACGGTAAACTTTGAAGCTTTAGCAAATTGTCACAATATGGTTTTGTTCGAGTACCTTTCTTTTAAAATGATTACTGTATCCTTTATATAGGTATCGTAAATCGTAAATGATGGAGCGAGCTTGGGAGTAGGCATAAAGGAGATTGCAAATGCACAAAAGATCCCGCTGGGTCGAAGTGTATCCGAAAGGGCCCTCATCTACATAAGATAAGATATAGGTATCGTAGGCAGAGTAATGTTGCAAGTATCGTTTTGATTCAGTGCCTTTATTCGGTGCTCACATTCAACCTCGTGAGTAAAGGTACGGTTTAAAACGGTATACATTGCAATACCTTTATTAAGTACCGTTAATTAAAACCCTTAATTTCGATACCACATTCAGTCCCTTATTTAGAACCATAATGGCATGTACGGTCGAGGAAAATGAAGGTTTGGCAAATGTCAACTCTATTTGAATGACGTTAAGGATCAAAAGTGCTAAACATTAAATTTCCGGGTTGAAGTGTGTTGTGGGCGATGGGCTAGCAACCTATCAATGCAATCATTCACAATCACATTTTGTCGATCTTTTATACCCACATGTATGCTAAAAGTGGCACTGGAATATATGTTTCATGTGCTCTGCCTACCCCTTTTGGGAGTAAAGGCGGGAATGTAATGTAGAGTAAACATAGGCTTCCTGCGATGTTTCCTTTTGTCACATACCTAATATAAAACAACATCATACACACCAAACCCAGAGTTGTTAATGCAAATAGAGTAAAATGAAATAATTATATTCTATTTGCCTCAACTCAAACGGCCACGGACGGTCCGAACCCGCGTGTAATTAGAACCCGCGGGTACGTGTGTACGGGTACACGGGTACCCGGGTACCCGCCCGCGGCGCCCGATGCGATTGCTGGCATACAATGCACGATTTAACTTTAGGTGAAGCGATTTTCAGCGACAACATGCACATTGTCCCTTGCCCGCCTACTATCAACCGCGTGCGACGCAGTAGTCGGCTCAGTTAATATGCCAAAGCGAGACTGGAGGTCGATCTCGTGTGCTAGGAAATCGGCTAGATTTTCTAGCTTTGATAGACCACCAGCCTCGTAACGAGCGGCATAGTCTAGCCATTTGGCTCGCAATAAAGGGGAAATCTTTGAAATAACTGCCTGAAAGAGTTCGGGCGATGTCAGATACTCTGAATGATCCAACAACCGAATGATTTCTACGCAATTGCGAACACGACTAGCAAATACAGCAAAATCCTTACCTTCACCGTTCACACGCGGCAACGCGCGCACCGCGGCTACCTCGTGCGCCACCACCAGCTCGGGGCGGCCGTAGCGTGTGTCGAGCGCGCGCAACACGACGCCGGGCTCGCGCGCCGACACCAGCAGCGCGGCGACCGCCTCGCGCGCCGCGCCCGTCAGCGCCGCGTTCAGTATTGCCAGGTTGTTCACAGGACTATATGAGGCTTGAATGCCACCAAAACTTAACAGAGGTGTGCGCAGACAAAAACAACGTTACCATACAATGGATCAAGGGGCATAGTGGCTCAAGAGGAAACGATGCAGCGGACGAACTGGCCAGGAAAGGCTCAGAAACGGCGGCATACGGACCGGAACCAATCTTACCCCTGCCACAAAGCTACATATACAATCAACTTGACCTATACACCAAAGACCTACACCAGAGATATTGGGAGGATATAGACACATGCAGACAGACCAAAGAGATTCTGTCAAAACGCGACAATAAACTCACAACCGCACTACTGAGGACACACAGAAACCAACTACGCAAGATAGTAGGAATAATAACAGGACATAACACCCTGAACAGACACCTGTACAACATGGGTATCACAGACAGCCCCATGTGCAGAGCCTGCATGGAGGCGGAGGAAACAACCAAACATATTCTACTGGACTGCAAGCAGGTAGAAGTATACAGGAAAAAGCACCTAGGGTCTCCAGACACACTACGGAACGCAGTCAGGAACACAAAGCACTCACCAACTTTGTAGAGGAGCTGGGGTGGTTAGAGTAGCGCTACCCCACCATTTCACGCAAAATAGGCACAATGGATGTCGACTTGCGGAAAAAGCCCAGTATAACTAACTAACTAACTAACTATATGAGGCTTGCGTATTTTCGAACGACCTTTTTAAACTGAGCCAGTCTAAAGGTGATTTGCCGTCAAAGCGAGGTAAGATATTTATTGCGGGGCTATTGCCTTTATTAACGTTATCAATCAAACGCTCGAGACTTTTAATAAGGTGCGGGACCTCCGCGCCGTCGCTGCGTGCCGCGGCCACAGCCGGGGCGGCACGTCGGGTCTGGGGCGCTGTCGTTGCCTCCGTAAGGGGCACAGCGCTCACTTTAGGGTCTGGTAACCTGAAAACATTAGGTTTATTTAATGCCGAGAATAGTAACCCCCTATTCTCGGACTTTTTGAACCAATTTTCGACGTTGGTACGGCTGCTCCTAGAGCTGTGCTGACTCGCGTCTGCCTCGATGGCGGCGAGTTCTGCACGGTGCTCTAGCTCTGCGGTCTCGCGCTCCAGCGCAACGAGGCGACTGGCTTGTTGAGCCTCCAGGTCTGCGAGGCGGCGGCGCATTTCCTGAGCCTGCATGTCGGCGAGGCGGCGCATCTCTTGCGCCTCCAAGTCGGCGAGGCGGCGCGCGTGCTGCGCCTCAGCTGCCAACCTTTTAGCCACCACCGTGGCGGACGAGTGAGACGATGCCGTACTTACGGGGCAGGAAGGCGCCGTGGGTGCGCTTGCCGAAGCGGCATGTGAGACATCGGGCTCGGCTGGCTGCTCCGATTTTCTACACGCAACGGTCTTACCTTCACTATTTTCATTACCCATATTCATCGCTTTGGTTGTCGACCGGGTCTGTACCATTCTATTAATTAATATTTATAATCCACGACGGACCAAATGTTACTGGTGGAACTAAGGAAAGAATAGGCACTGGTTCATGGTACAGATGACTTTACTCCAGGAAGCTAAAGAACAGACTACCACAAGACAATAACTGACAGATTCATAAAACAAAATACAAAAGTAACAAAAGTTTATAAAAAAGTAAAATGATTCCAAAGAGGTGCGTCGTGCACAAATGGCTTACCAAATAGTATATATGTCTGACCGAAGAATTCCTTTACTTCAAAAAGTACTTGTTCCCCATACTTTCAACCCCTTTTAAACTCCAACGTTAGAGGAAGAATATAAAAAAAACGCAGTAATTTGTTTTCTAGTCCTTGACCGAAGTTACAGTTCTCTTACTTTAAAATTGTCTTGTTCCCCGTATAAATTTCCAACTCCTTTTAGCCCCTTTGAATCTCGTTTAACACCCTTTTTTTTCTAGTCTTCAAAGAAACAATCTAAAACCGAAGTTACTAAACGTCTTTAAAAATGTCTAGCTCATCATACAGACTTATATTCCCTTAAGGGATTAATTAAAAAAAAACTGAAATTCGTTTTCTAGTTTTTAAACAAATAGTCAAAAACCATTGTTGCGAATCTCTTACTTTAAAAATGTCTTCCTCTCTATACAAACTTCGAACCCCCTTTTAACAATCTTAGGCGATAAATAAAAAAACGCTGAAATTGGTTTTGCAGTCTTTTAGCATACAGGCTAAAACATAAGTTACAAATCTCTTTTCTTGATCTCCATTCATATTTTTCATCCCTTTTTAACCCTCTTAGGGGTGGATTTTTCCAAAACGCTTATAGTTCCTTATTTGTATTCAAATAAGTAATCTGTCTACAAAGTTTCAAGTTTCTAGCTCAAAAGGAAATGATTCCTTCATGCAAACTTTGCACCCCTATTTAACCCCCTTAGGGGTGGAATTTTCTAAAATGCTGACCCTCCTTTTTTGTATTCTAATAAGTAATCTTTTAACAAAATCTCAAGTTTCTAGCTCAATGAATATAGTTCCCTCCATACAAACTTTGCACCCCTGTTTAACCCCCTTAGGGGTGAAATTTTCTAAACCGCAGAAAGTACTTTTTTATATTTTAATAAGTAATCTTTCTACAAAGTTTCAAGTCTCTAGTTCAAAAAAATAATGTTTCCCGCATACAAACATTGCACCCCTATTTATTTTTATTTATTTTGTGCCTTTAGTTTTCTTAGATGTCACTACAAGACGATCAGCACGTCTAGCACACGACGGCCGCGATATACTCTCGATTTTTATCGCACTATACCTCTTCTTCTAAGTGTTCTAATAAGAGAGAGACGGATAGTGCGAGAAAAATCGAGAGAGCTTGCGCGCCGTCGCGTGCTAGCCGTGCTGGATACCTTGTGCGAAAGTTACCTACATGCATCCTTACATGTTTTAAAGAAGTCTGGATGATTATTCAAGAACAAGGATACTTCATACACGTACATAGATGGTACAGTCAACATGTTTAAGTTCTTGTACAAGGGACGCCAGGAAATCATAACATCTACATTGCAAATTACTCTGACACACTGCTTCTGTGCTATGAGAACTCGACTCGCGTGATAAGAATTTCCCCATAGGAGAATGCCATATCTGAGAAGGGAAGATACATAACCGTGGTATGCTTGGATCGCAGCAGCTTTGGAGCAGGTTTTTGTAAGTCGCCATAATGCATAGAGTTGACCTTACTACATAACGCGTCTATGTGATCCTTCCAAGAACATTCACAGTGATTCCAAGAAATTTAGTGTGAGCCGATTCTTTTCTAACCTGACTTTCTAAAGTTACCACCAGCTTGTGTTTTTTAGCATTTCTGTTAACAAATTGTATCACTGTGGTCATATTAATATTGATATTTAAGTTATTAGTGTTCATCCAAGCTACTATTTTAGACACCGTGTTTATTATGTTCACATTGTATACATTGGGATGCTGACCTGGTATAACAATTAATAGGTCATCGGCAAATAGTATGCAGTCAAATTCCGTGGCGTCTGGAAGGTCATTAATATAAATTAAAAAGAGTAAGGCTCCCAGGATACTACCCTGCGGCACTCCATTTACCCTAATTGCCGACTTACGTGCAATGAATGTGTTTCTTGAATCTACTTTATTTATTTCTACATATTGTGTTCTTGCATGTAGGTACTCTCTTAGCCATCCGTTTACTGGGCCTCGAAAACCATAAAGTTCGCATTTGGTTAGGAGTATGTCATGGGATACAAAGTCAAACGCCCTAGTCATGTCAAAGAAGATTGCGGAAACCAGTATGCTCTTATCTAAGTACTTAAAGATATTATTCATTAGTGAAAAAGCAGCCAATGACGTCGATTTGCCTTTAAGGAAGCCGTGCTGTTCTGGTTTAATAATAGCAAAATGGTTTAAAAAGCTCGTAATGCGTTTATACATAGCCTTTTCAAATATCATTGAAATAGTTGGTATCAGCAAAATTGGCCTGTAGTTTTCAATGCGATTTTTAGCTCCCTTTTTATGAATAGGCTTAACCAATGATAATTTTAAGGGTCCCGGAAAAGTACCGTTAATAAAAGAAAGATTTATCAGATAACTAAGAACTCCTGAAATCTGGGATTTGCATATTTTTAATAAATGATTTTGAATGACATCAATCATACCCAGTTGATCTGGTAGGCTTGAGCGAGTTAATAATTTTAACAACCTCATCACTATTTGTAGGGACTAAAAACAGACTGGCGTTATTATATTTAATAGGGGATGACACAGATATTTGGTGCTTAGGACCGCGATTAATAATATGTGATTCATATTTATATAGTAGTCATTTTGAGTATTAGCGATGTCAATAGGATCCGTTAGAATTTTATCGTTTAATACCTACTATTTTCGTCAATATCGGTATTATTAGGATTACGTTGGGGCACGTTTTTGATCACGTTCCATGTGGCTTTACATGCATTCTGGGCGTGGGCTAGATAATTAGTTAGCTATCTTTTGGGCTTGATTTATGCATTTTTTTATGGGCTTGATTTATGTATAGATGTCATCGCCGTCACGCGACGTCCACTTGACAACAAAAGATGGCGCTGTTACGTATACACGACTTTATCAAATCGGCTATCCTCAAATTTGGTCTGCGGGTCACCTTAACTCCATCCAACTTTGTTATACGTTTCATATGGTTTGACGGAGTTTAGACGCCGACAAAAAACTGGAGAATGACCTACTAAGGCTAGACTATGCATGGAAATTGCTGATGTTCTGCATCGCGCTATTGAAGTTTTTAAGTTATGTTGTATAAATACCATTTCCTTCAGGTTCTCCTTATTATGTTTCTCTGGCAACATCAACGAACTTTCACAATTATTATATGTATAGATAGATAAATACCATTTCCTTAAGGTTCTCCTTATTATGTCTCTCTGGCAACATCAACGAACTTTCACAATTATTATATGTATAGATAGATAGTGGACATTATCAAAGTTAATAAGGGCTACTGAAGCCTACTTTTTGTTTGGACTCTTACCCCCTTATTCATAAAACTTAAAATGCCTCTGCTAAATAAAATGTGCTTTGTCCCTTTCTTACGAACACAAATGTCAATGTGACAGATAAGGACAAACGAATTTTAACGGCATTTTAGTTAAAACAGGCTTATAGGACGTTTATGAATACGGCCGTTAGTCCGTATAGACGGACTTTATTACTATTCGATAAAAACATTATTTATATGCACGTGAGCTCTTAATTATTGACCACAGAAGAGACGAATGTGTGTTTACCCGTACACAGTGTATAAAACAAACGTCTCTCCTGTGGTCAATAATTAAGAGCTCACGTGCATATAAATAATTTTTTTATTGAATAGTAATATAGAAGAGGAGACGCCGTTTATGCGGATTAAGAGTCGAAACAAAAATTAGGCTTCGACGTAGCCCTTAAGTTTGATAATGTCCACAGGAAAGACGCGAACCTAAATCTGTGTATGACCCAGCTAAATGAAGCTATGTTGCACATGTACAGAAACTTGGCTCAGCTTGGTAGTAGTAGTTGCTCTATGAGCTGTAGAACTCGAGAGCCGGTAAAAAAAAAACCGGCCAAGTGCGAGTCGGACTCGCGCACCGAGGGTTCCGTAAAATTTACGGTTTTCGCAATTTTTCCTTTATCTGTGCTATAAGACGTTGCTTCGTACCAAATTTCAAGATTCTGAGTTCACGGGAAGTACCCTGTAGGTTTTGATTCCCTTGCGAGTTTCGAAAATTTGCGGAAATTTGAGGCATAAACGGCTGTATATCTTTTAATTGCGTTGGCTTAGAAGTTTGATTTTTTCACAGCTCCAAGGGACAGTAGACCTGAGTATTTGGTATAAAATTAGCTTGACACCTCCACGCGTTCCTGAGAAAAAGGGTCTTGACAGACGGATGCAGGATGGGCGGACAACAAAGTGATCCTATAAGGGTTCTGTTTTTCCTTTTGAGGTACGGAACCCTAAAAACGAAAAAGCTAAATATAATTAACGAACCTGCTCACAGAATTTCAAGAGAATCGGTTGAGAAATGCGACCTGTAGAGGAGAACATCTGACAAGAATCTGGACATCCGGACATCTGGACATACCAACAATGGTGTCCATGCGGGCAAATGCTTCTCAAAATGTAATTGTTTAGAGTTAGCCTTTAAACCTAAGATCTCCATTTGAAAGTGGTTTGAACCACTTGACTACTTTAATTCGGTAATTTCTCTCTAAAATGTCGCACACAATATCCCAGCGTGGGAACATACGGGCATAACTTAAGGCCTGCGCAAACCGGCGCAATATTCTTTTCATTTTTAATAGCATTATGGTATACATTTGAATGCTCTGAGACCAACGGGGGATTTCTACTCTGCGGCATCGAGGAGCATGTTAGAGGATATCGCGGCGGTAGGCGGCGGCATGCCGCGGCATCCCCCGCTATGCGCCGAGGCCTCCCGAGTGCGCCGGGGTAGCGGGGCTGCGGGAGGTGAAGGATTGGCGCAACTCGGCAGACGACAGGGAAGAACACGAATTTTGATGATACCGCAAGCACCTCCGCAATGCCGCGGCATCCCAAGGCATCCCAAGGCATCCCATGGCATGCCATGATCGGTGATTATGCATTCCGTTCCACTAGCGACCAACAGTCGAAAACTTATTTTTGTACGAGTCGTTCGTGTTGAAGGTTTCGTGATGCCGCGGACTGGGATTTAGTGTTAATATAATTTTTTCTACGTTTTCTACGTTCTACGTCGGTCATATTGAAAAATTAACGCACAAATATATTCACCAAACACCAAAGGCGGCGGCAAGAATGGTCTGAATGGAATGCAAAGCGCGCTCCCGCTTGTGCTACCCCCTTCACCCCGCATTTTCCCTTCGTAGACCCGTCGCACTTCGGTGCATACCGGGGGATGCCGCGGCATGCCGCTGCAGTATCGTCGGCGGCGGCATGCCGCGCCATCCCCCGGTATGCGCAGAAGTGCTACCAGATGCGCCGGCCGCCGCCGGCGCGCGGCGCTGCGCTGGCGGGCGCTCGCGGTATCGCGGGGAATTTTCCCTCGTCAGTGTGCGCTGCGCGGAGTAAATCCTCCTAGGTGATCAGCGCTGCGCTCCGCCGGTTTGCACAGGCCTTTAACGTAAAGATCTGATTGCGACATTCTTCACCGTGACACGGCAAAGTCGAGGTCAATTCACCCATATACGTGTAATTTGTGCATTATCATATGTTTATAAGATAACGCAGTGTATAATCCTACTATCTGTATGTATGGTAGGCCTTACATATATCGTGTTTTAGACAAATAAAAGCAACCGCAACCATGACTTGGATTTTTGTGTAATGCTAATGGTTGTACTACACGACGGGGCATGATGGACGATTAAAAAAATTGCCATCGACGTACGTCGCGATCATCCTACTATGTATATGTATATGTATGTATATGTATATGTATGGAAGTACTAATCCTACTTCCTACTAATATTATAAATGCGAAAGTTTAGATGTTTGGATGTATGTTAGTCAATCACGCTTAAACGACTGAACCGATTTAAATGAAATTTTCCACGAAGATAGTTTATAGCCTGGATTAAAATATAGGATAGTTTTTATCCTGGGTCCATGCAGACGAAGTCGCGGCCGGAAGCCAGTAGATTATAAATGCACAAAATAGGATACGTAATTTCATCACGTCAATTGATAACGTTTTGTTGTTAAATGGATATATCCCATTAAATTATTGTATAAAGGTATAAAATACAAAATATAATTAAAATCATAAAAAATATGCATTTTTAATTGTCTAAGAGTAAATTTAAAGCCATCAAAAGAATCCATGTTTCTAAAACAAAATTGTGTGACAACTGAACCTAAACCCACCGACCGAAACTGCAATTTACAAAATCATCGTTTTTACGAGATGCCATTACAATGTTAGAAGGCTCCCTGTTCTATCTTCCATAACCATAACCTTATTTAAAAACGTAGCAGCCCCACTTGTCACAAACACTTTTAGTTTCTATGGTTCCTCCGATGCAATTGTACGGGGTAACCGTTGACGGAGGCAACAGATACCGCTAATAAAAGACGCAAGTCGGCGTAGGTCTCTGGAGAGGTGAGGCGGTACTCCAGCAGAACTTTAATGCACACAGTCTTCACTATTTTGTATGCGTAGAACCTCCCTGAAACGAAAAGACACGTGGTCATTTATCCGTCCGGCCAAGTTCCATGGAAAAGTCGAGCGAAACGGCAATGGACTTTGATACCCTTGCACTTATCGTACTTAACTTATCGTCATCATCATCATCATACCAGCCGAATGACGTCCACTGCTGGACATAGGCCTCCCCAAAGAGTGCCATAACGACCGGTCCCGTGCCACCCGCATCCAGCGGACTCCCGTGACTTAATTTTACCAGACTACCAGCGGCCAGCTACTTAATTCGAGTAAGTATATTAAATATATACCAGTGTATCCAGCAAGCAAAGTAATTGACATGACATTAAAACACCTTCCTAAAACTACATAAGCAAAAAACTAACGCTTGCACTTCAATGTTCACGCGTTCACGCGTCGAAACCGAAACATCCACTTATTTAAGCGAATATGCCCGGCAGAATCACCCGTCAGACGGGGCGATTACTACCTGTATCGCGGCGACTCGCGCTGCTCGACAGGAGCCCGCGCGTAATAGGCCCGTCGATGTACGAGCGCCTACCCGCCACAATTAAAAACGAGACCTCAAACAACATATTTGAACGCCGACTAAAGGAACTTTTACTTTCAAAATCGTTGTATTCCGTAAAGGAATACAACGAACGAACATTGTAAATTGTATGTGTATTTGATATAATCTAGGATACCCTAGCTTATATTAATTATTTGACATTTAGACACATTTTACTCCTTTGACATTTGTACAATTTTAATATTATTTCAATTGTTCCTTATTATTATTCTTGATTTTTCATTTTTGCAATGTACATATTTAGATTTTTTACTTTTATTTATATTATTGTCATTCTTATACACTCTGACGATCTTTTTGTGAATTCATGCTATTTAATTTTCAAAAAATGACGTCAATTTTCAAAATGAAATAAATAAATAATTAGCCTTTTAGAAATGATTTAGAGATTTATGAAATCAGTAAATGTCATTGAATGATTTGGTTTTCAAATGTTGGATTTTCGTCTACTAAGCACGAATTTTGAGCAGAATTGACGCATTCAAATATACTGTTGTGAATTTTATTGTAAGCATTTCCTTTGTGTGCACACTTTTGAGAGAATGGATGAACTCATCCATTCTCTCATAATTAAGGGTTTAGTGGCACCACTATACATCACGGTACTTTGGACACGTCGCCTGCAGGTCGATCAGGTAACGTATTGTGCGCGCGTCAGGTAGACCTAAATGTCACTTCTTGAACCGTCCTAATGCTCGTTAAAATCGTTACGTGATTACCCCTCACGGCACTCTAGTGTAAAAACTTATTATTGTGGAACAATTGGTAGGAAAAAAGACACACGGGAATCACCGACTCCTTGGACTGATGCGGCTAGGCAAGGAGAAGAACAGTGCGCTAAGCGACGACCTCGTTTAGTCACGCCCCAGTTGGAAGGATGCGCGACGAGTAGAAAATTCAGAGTACAATTATTACAAAATATATACCCAAGCAATCCATTGGTCCATAGCTGAACGGGATGTAGCAGTTTGGGTGGCGTAGCTTGGTGTTCTCCGGGGAGAACCGCTCAGGGTCGAAGGCATTTGGGTTAGTCCAGAATCGCTTATCACGATGCATGTGGAATATGGGGACCAGAAGCGAGCTCCCTGCTGGCAGCGTAGCTTTACCTGAAAAAATATATATGTCACCATTAGTATCGATACCGGTGATTTTGACAGGTGATCTAATAGCTAGTGTAGCCCGACAGCCACGCGTTTGAACGGTGCAAAAAGTCGCCGTGTAACCGTAACCCTTTTTACTAATTACAATCCAGAACCACAGGAACAGAATATTTTAAAAAATAAACACGAAAAACGGTTGAAAATGTTGGTGTGGATAATAACTATTGTTTATATAAAAAAAACTGCCAGTGCCAATCTGCTCAGTATTATCTTAAGCGCTTACTTCATAATCCCAAATAATGGTATAAGCGTTCGCTTATGCGGAAGTTACTGCCGGCTGCCTTTCTAACTAGAATGGAAATAGACCATGTTGCGGTTAGGAACGTAAAGTGAGGGAGCAACGTTGCAACTTGTGACAAAGTCATAATATTGGGTTGATTATAATTTTATGATAAAATTAATCGGGGGTAATCGGCAATTATATACTTGTTCGGGTGGCGGCTGCTGATCAACCCACCGACGGAGCCGCAGCTGACATCCACGGCGCTTCATAATACAACATTCTTAACCTTCTCACAAATCATAGCACGGGGGTAAATGACTAACAAAAAGAAATGCTCCTACCTCGCGGGCTAGAACGACAACTGTCCGCCAAAACTCAGCCCCCGATAGTAAACTTGTGAGGAGCCCGTTTTCAAATATTAAATTAAAGTGTGGTACATGATTATACGGTCAAAGAGGGCAGCTGCTCCCCAGCAGTGGAAGCATAGGTTTGGGTTGGGACATGTGGAGTTCTCCCAAATCTGGGTTACTTTTCTTGGGTACCAGCACCCTTAAAATAATTCAGGTTATCCGCTTGAAATTTGACGACTGGTTTAACCTAGACAGTGACGAGTTACTATTTGTATCTGTTAAGCAAATAGTCGTTTACTTACCACATACCCACAGCATAACTCTTAAGCTTAATATGCTAGTTCGATTTATGTAAGATTGTCCACTAATATCTATTCAATTATAGCATACCTATAGTAATGTCGTCAGCCAGGGTCCTCTGCAGCATCACGCCGATAGGGAAAAGTCGGACGACCTCCTTGAACACCATGTCTAAGTACGGCATCAGTTTGAGGTCATCGTCTGTTACATCCCTGTCGCTGTCTCCAAACACCCCCTTTATTTCAGCGTATAGTTTCTCCTGTCCGGATAAGCGATAATATATTTTATTACACACGTTCTTATATTCTTAAGAAGAATCATATGCTTTAAATCTATGATATTATGTTTTTAAGCAAGCTTCCAGACAACCTGTTTTACAAACTTATTACATTAATCGATTATTGTTTCAATACCGCTCCTTAATGTGACGTAACCGGGAGATCGAATTTAATATTTCGTGTTGTTAAGGGCAAAATGAGTTATACCCAAAGTGAGAATAGCAAACATTGTTACATCCATTTTTCCTCTCGTAAACCTCTATCTTGTTAATCTAATTGAAATCGTGACATTCGTTTACGAGCTTCTAAAACACAAAAAATAAAAAATCGGCTAATAGCGAGTCGGACTCGCGCACGAAGGGTTCCGTACCGTAGATGGAGTAATGTTTAAGCAATAATAAATACCGATATAAAATGATTAGGATAAAACATTTAGTGCCAATGTGGAAATAGTAACCTGGTTTAAAAATGAAATAAATGCCTCGAAAAATCATTTTTGTAGAATTTATGAAGCAGTATACAAAGCGATTTTGTATAGATATATTTATTTTGTACAACATTTAGATGTTGACAGTAACATCTATATATATAATTGTCGATAAAATAATTTGCTACGTCACTTTAGTATAAGTGCCCCGAGTTATCCCAGGTATGATCTGTGAAAATGTTAACTGTCTAACTATCACGACTCATGAGATACAGCCTGGTGACAGACGGACAGACGGACGGACAGCGGAGTCTTAGTAATAGGATCCCGTTTTCCCCTTTGGGTACGGAACCCTAAATACAATAACTAAGTAGGTACTGGTGACCGAAGAGTCCGGCTTTCTCGCGCAACGCATCAGCATTGCAAATCAGCGAGGGAATGCCGCCTGCATCGTGCAATTCCAATCCAATTTTAGATTTAACTTAGTTTTAATTTAATTTAGTTAATTGTTAATCATCATGTTAAAACTTTAGAGAATATAATAATATGTAGTACAAAAACTCCTCCTTTAAAAGGCAGGGTTTTTCATTGGTTTTTCGCCGGGCATAACACAAGAGAAAAATAAGACCAATCAGTACTGATTTCCACACCTACGTCTAAAATGTGTCAAGTGTTATCCTACTAATATTAAAAATGCGAAAGTTTAGATGTTTGGATGTTTGTTACTCAATCACGCTTAAACGGCTGAACCGATTTGAATGAAATTTTGCCCGAAGATAGTTTATAGCCTGGATTAAAATATAGGATAGGTTTTATCCCGAGTCCACGCAGACGAAGTCGCGGGCGGAAGCTAGTACAGAATAAATGTTTTGTACATTATTCACTGTGGCTCCACACTACGTGGGGATGGGTTTTGCAGGTGGTGGATAGTGCAATGGCCATCAGATGATGACTAGCTCTGAATCATATTGAAAAGGAGCCCCCAATCAAGTAGCGACAGGGATACCAGGATATAAAAGAAAGTTTTGCAGGAGAAACCTCACTATAAAACACTTGTTAGATCCAAAGACGAACCTGTGGCAAATTAATACCATCAGTTCATAAGCAATCTCCTGATGTTAGAGAACATCATTGATTTTTTGATTTTTTTGCATAGCAGGCAGGGGAGAAAAAGCTTATATTTGACATTTATCTTATATCGTTTTATTGGCTTACCTGACATTGTGGATGATATGCCATCATCAGCAATAAGTATGATGATATCTTGCCTGTAGCCTCTTGGCTCTGAAAAAAGTTTTAAAAATACTGCCATAAAGTATCTAGCTATAATCTACAGAGAAAAAAAGCTTCTGCAAAGAATCATCTTTCTCGTCTAGAATATCGTTGAGTGTGAAAATGACGTGTCTGTCTTGTATAGTTTAGGACTTGCTCTGGCCACTTTCTGTTTCCCCTACCAGATCAGCAATGTATGTGGATCCATAGAGTTACCTTTGTATAACCAAAAAAAAAAATTGACAAATTAGTTTTCCCAAAAAAAAAATCGTAGAATTTCATTTGCCAAATAATCGTTTGCAAAATGAACACTTGACAAATAATTCTTACGCCAGCCTAATGTTTGGCATATTCATGTTTAAGCAATATCTCGTTTACCAACTGGTACTTTGACCAAATTTCATTCAGTCAAATATGTTAGTTGGCATAATATGTTTTAACCAAAACAAAATAAGGCAAATGATTTGTATCGTCAATATTTAATTTTCGATTTCTATTCCGTCGGTTAATCAGCAGAGTAAATCTTCAATGACAAATCATTTGCATCTTTATTTCTATGGTACACCATTACGGTAATGGTATCTTATACATAAGATACACAATAAAATAACAACTTTTTTTGTTATGTGGGTAGGCAGTAAAAATGAATTTGTGTAGAGGTCCCAATTCTAACCTAACCGCCAGCGTGTCGACGTCACCCCACTTCGCGGGGTGCCTATTTC
Source organism: Epinotia bilunana (assembly GCA_947049275.1). Lineage (NCBI taxonomy): Eukaryota > Metazoa > Arthropoda > Insecta > Lepidoptera > Tortricidae > Epinotia > Epinotia bilunana. Next base: position 7,349,555 of record OX346271.1, on the reverse strand, counting down.
TGCTCTAAGGGACACAAACTAACGCTAACCTAACCTACCAAATGATACATTTGTTTGTGTTTTTACTGCGGAGGGCTTCGCCCCCCTAGCCCCCCTTGTAAGGCGCATCTCCCCCCCCCCCCGTCCCTCCGTTTTTGGCTGCCGTAACCTAATTTAACGCCATTGCCTAGCGACCTACCTAACCGTGCATTTTTTATTTAAGGGACCGTGCCGTTTTATTAATAGTATTTTGGTAAAATTTCATAACCCAATTAAATGTGAATGGTGACTATTTATACTTTGCTATAAATAAATTTGGTAAAACAACAGGATCCCGGACGATTCTCTATTGTATGGGCAAAAATTATTTCCCAGTGTCACTTCCCAAAATAAATATCCCAAATGTTCATTTGGCAAAAAAACACTAGTCATATTATTGTTTCGCATTTTATCACTTGGCATTATCTCCTATGGTAAAATATTACTTCGCAAATGATTGTTTGGCAAAGTTTTATACAGTAATGTTTCATTTGGTCAAATGTATTATTTGGCATAACATTCGTTTTCCAAATTATTGCATGGCATATGATTTATATCCTAATTGTGTAGTGCATACGAAAAGTATTTGAGTGAGATTACATACTTTGGTAAGCGGGTAGTTTTGTAATTAACGTACAAATTATTAGAAGGATTATTATTTAAAATTAATATAGTTGGCATACATGGAAAAGTTATATATGGAAATTATTTTAACCTAACCTAAACCTAACCTAACCGCTAGCGTGTCGACGTTGGATGCCTATTTCCGCTCTGAGGCACACAAGTGAACCCTAACCTAACCTACTTATAATACAATTGTTACGGTTGTTTGTTTTTTTACTGCGGGGGGCGAGCCCCCTTTTTCTGGCTGCCCTAATCTAGTTAAACCCCTTTAATCAGTTGTTGTATGTTTTTGTTATGTTGTAATAAAATTTCGAACAAATGAAATTCGTTGTTTTGTTATTCTGCCATTTAAAATTCATACAAAATGAATCATTTGCCAATTAATATTCCCTGAACAGTTATTCTATGAAATTATAAAAATTGGAATGATCTGGTCATGAAATAAAATTATACCAACAATATTTTTTCAAATATTTGCCAAAGTTATGCTATGTGAAGTGTGCGAAATGTAAATTCGAACAAATGTTTTGTTTGGAAAATAATATTAGCCCAAACAAAGAGTTTGCTTAATAAACTTTTGTCCAAATGAACAAAATGCGAAACAAAAATATGCTATTGGTTCGTTGGAGAAATGAAACTACTGCCAACTTTTGTGGGAAGTGAAATTTGGCGAAAAATATTTTGCCGAAACGGCAGGATACCGGATGGCGACCTACTTTTTAATTGTTCTATTTTCTTGTCTCATAAAAATTTATTGCCTGCAAAAGTGTGGCCTAATAATTGATGTATATAATATTTTTTCATCGAAATCGTTACGCATAATATCGATTGTCCTAATTATTGTTGTACATAATAATAATTGAATCGAACATAGAATTATCTTAAACTACGTGTGCATAACTTTACAATTCGTAATATATGATGTACAGTCAAGGAATTTAATTTAGGACCCACTTAAGGTTGACAGTCCTGTCGATTTGTATTGGACTACAAAGAATATTTTTGCGAAAAGGGTCGTAAATTAAATTCCTTGACTGTACTATATCATCATTATCATATCAACTGAAAGACGTCCAAAATACAACCGGTGCTCATATACAACTAGGTTACTGTAGTGTAGTTTCTAAGTTGTTGCAATATTGTTGATGTAATATCTAGCACTATTGGAGCCAACCCGTGGTATATTAAAGCACACCACAGCTGATATACGTCTAATTTATCGTATAATAGCGTCTCTTTAACGCTAGCAGCATAAAAGTCTTTAGAGATCTACAGTAACACTAAGTAGTTAGGTATAAATACACTTTAAAATGGATGGTTAGTTTTAAAATGGCGTGATATGTTGGTAACCATAACATACATTAGATACATATTGGTAACAGTAAATTAATGTGTTTATTTAAATATTTCGTATTTAACTATATATTCAAAATTCAGGGGGCATGACAAAAACATGAATAATATGCTCTTAGTTCATCAATACAATTTGAAGCGCAAGATAAAAATAACCGCTATAATGCACGCACAACAACTAAATACTGCAAGATAAAAACATGGAGATTATAAACTTACCAATATGAAGGCTACGGTAGCCTAGTGGTTCAGGCATGCGGCTGTCAAGCGGCGGTCGTGGGTTCGAATCCTGGCTCGTACCATCAAGTTTTTCGGAACTTATGTTCGGAATATTTACCGTTAGCTTTTCGGTGAAGGAAAACATCGTGAGGAAACCGGTCTCATACCAATAAGATCTAGTTTTCCCTCGGGGTTGTAAGATCAGATGGCAGTCACTTTCGTAAAACTAGTGCCAATGCCAAATCTTGGGATTAGGTGTCAAAGCGGACCCCAGGCTCCTTTAGGGGCATTACCGGGAATAACGCTAGGAGGATGATGAATGAGCTGTAAAACTGGGGCCACTTTCCATGATAGAGACGTTTCTATCACGGATATAAGACTCCTTATATCACTGAAATTCAACTAAATCTGGTACGTTCTTGCTAGTTGGGCTTAACATACTTACTGACGTAAAAACAGTGAAAATTTCCTTCATAATTTCATCATGACTGGTTATTTGACTAGACAATATGAGTCTGTCCACGATACTAAGTTCTGTATTCTGTTTAGTGTCTCCTTCTAAGCTCAGGATCTCCCTTTTCTTATCCTCGTCCATCGAGTCCAGAACTTTCAGTCTATGTTTTACAATACTATCTCCCAATTCGAAAATCTTCGTCATCGTACTGATTTGCAGTTGATAATACTTGGTCATCCAGTAAATTGGGTCTATTTGAAGGTACCATGTGGTCATTCTCTTAAAAACTATTGAATATGAGCTGAAACAGTAACAAAAGCCTTTTAAATAAATACGGAACTAGAAAGAAATATAATGGAATGTCTGTCTGTAGCTTTTCCACGTTTAAAGTCAATCGTATTTATTTTCATCTGGGGGCACGGCAGTGCCCCGCCAACTCGAGAAAAACAGCGGCACGGCCGTACCATCCTTTTCTCGAAGCAGTTCAGGCCATTTTTGACTCCCTTACTTAATGCCACCAACATTTGCGCGCCTAAGAACAACCACTTGATGTTCATTATGTCACGGAGACATTTGAGGTGGTATCTGTCGAGTGTACGGATGTGCTTGCGGTAGAGGACCCATGTCTCGGATGAGTACAAAAGATTCGGCAGCATGACAGCCATATAGACACTTATTTTGAGTATAGAGTTTAAGGACATGAGAGCGATAGATTTTGGGCCGCAGCTCGCCATATTATTTCAGATTCTAGGATGAATTTAGACGTTATTGTGCTGCCAAGATATTTAAACTTCGCCACTTCCGTCAGAATCTCTCACACCAGAATGAGGCACGTTGTGAGAGAAATGTTTCATCATTCTTCTTCACATTTATTTTAAGGACAAATTCAGTGCAAGCATCCTTGAGATTCCACATTAAGCGTTTAAAGCTATCCGTAGTATTCGAGACAAAGCACAAAAAGCAGAATACACTTAAGTACGGGATTTGAACTTTGCGATGTTGAATAGTCTCCATCCATGCGGACACGAATACTTAGACCCTCTTCCAAATACTTCAACTTTTCGGACGACGACAGCAAAGTACAGCACAAAAAGAGTTGGTGCAAGGACACAGTCTTACTGAAACACCCACAGGTAACAGGAAATAGCTCTGATTATTCGCCGTTGACAGAAATGCAGCACTTCATGTCATCACGCAGAAGTAATGTCACGAATTGTCAGGGCATCTCAGCTTAGACAATGATAACCAAAGGGCTTCACGAGGAACGCTGTCGAATGCCTTTTCAAGATCAACGATACAAAGGAACATAGGTTGATTTTGCTCTCGGCTCTTCTCAAGCAGCTCATAGACTGAGAAGATGGCTTCGCAGGTCCCTCGAGCTGGTCGGAAGCCAAATTGAGTTTCAGGCAGAATAGATGTCATGGAGAGTGAATTATTTTGTTCAATGAGTCCTGTAATCAGTGTGTTTCCTATTAACTTGGAATAGTAGGTAATGAAGTCTCATCAGCAAACATGACAATGCCTGATGTTTGGCTTACCATATATGGCAAATCATTTACATAAACAAGGAACTGGAATGGCCTAGACTACCTTGAGGTACTCCCATCTCCACCACTGTCTGAAGATATTGATGAAAAGTACGGAATTTAGTCCGAGTGCCGGGAGAAGGACATAATGATACTTTTTGTCTCGGAAATAATTCTATAAGGTATGTAATGGAAGGTGAATTTTCCACGGAAAAGAGATAATTAGAACTACGCTTGCAAGAATTGAATAGCAAACAGCCTCTAAAACGATTAACTTATTATACGAGTAAAAGAGTAAAAGCTAGTAAATTATAGAGTGTACTTACTCGTGAGCATCGTGGAGAAATACTTTATTTAGGTGTGGCAGGTTAAGACTCTGTTCTCTCGTTAAACCCATTAATGTTCCTAGAAATAAAAGTCGAATATCAGATGAGTAAAAATATGACGAGCCCGATTGGTTTGAATATAAATTACAATTTAGTGAGAAATAATAAAAAGTAGATAGGTAAAAATTTTTTTTTTCGAATTAGATTATAACTTTTTATGATTTGGTTCGATAAAAAAAACAAATTTCACTCAATTGACAACATTTGATTTAAAAAATGCGTATTATTTATATCTCATCGTCAACACCCTACTGCCCTAAAGGAGCCAGCGGTCCATTTTGACATCTAAGCTAAAAGCTAAGCTATAAGTTGGTATTTATATCTATTAAAAGTAGAACATTTCTTTTCTAAAGCATATACAAAATGATAATAGGTTATTTTCATCTATGAAAATTAAATTATTTAAGTATTTTTTTATATAGTTATTACCATAATAAATACGAATATAACACTATTTTGTTATAAAAACATAAGATTTAATTTAAATTTGAAAATTAAAATCGTAGTTTTATTTCTGTGAGTGACGTCAGAACAGCAAATGCAGAAATCAGATGGCGTACTTAAGAGTCCGCAGTAAGCTCGATTCTTCATACAAACGTAGTTACGCTCTCATTTTAAAACTACGTGTTGGATTGTAACAAAACTTTGCATATACAATGACATGAGGTATATCTATGTCTGTAATTAGTTTATGTAGTTTCAGATACCATAGTAAAAAAATACAGCGAATTTAAGTTTTTCATACAAAACTTGTTTTTGCTGTATTTCGTTTGTTTTATAAACTGGAACCATATAAACTAATTAAAGACATAGATATACCTCATTTCAATGTATATGCAAAGTTTCGTCGTTTCTCTGAGGCATGTCACATTCGTGGATTCCTCGAAAAAGCACAGCACAACATCACTTCTGAACAACTCATATAAATGCACTTTAAATCATTAAAAACATAATTTCATTACACATTACAACGTATATTATTTAGTTAAAATAATAAGTTATTAACAAGACGATCTCAATCTCAATTTAATTGCTAAAAGGTTGGCTGCAAGTGATCCCTTATAGGGGGATAAGTTCGCCTTTGTACTTTGATCTATTGTGTGACATGTACATTCTTTAACCTGTCGTTGTGTACAATAAAGTGATTACATACATGCATAAAATCGGCTATTTTGTCTCTGGTACACGTTTACCCTAAACCGCTTCGTGAAGTTTCAAGGTAGTTAGTTACCTGCAAATATCTGATTGACCGAAGGCACTGTTGCCATGTTTGCAATGTTACGAGAAAGTATATTAGTTATTTGTACTTACGCATTAAAGTGAGCGGACGTGCAGCTGTGCGTTTTTAAACGGTTTACGTGGTATGTATTTCCGGCGATGTTTTTTCATTTCCATTGATAGTTATTTAAACATTTTAGAACGTCATTACTTGAAATTATTTTTCAACGTTTTATAGCTCGTTAGGTTCCTTCTTATGTTTGTGTTAAGATCATATACCTACTAATGGCGTGTATCATTTAGCCGTAATCACAACAATCGTTCGTGGGTGTCATTTCCCTGGCGTCATTTCACTGTATTTCTGTCCAGTAAAATGACGAATATGCCTACTACTGTTTTCGTTGTTTTTCATTATATATATTTCAATCGTACTTAGAAATATAAGATTCCATTAAAAATATTATATTTTTCTATATATCGTCATTCGCTGCCGTGAGGGTCAATTTGGAATGACACAAGTAATTTTAGTCCCCTTTGCTACTAAACTATTGACTTTTACCGGTGCTTTATATACCTTTCAAATTCGAATGCATAGGTGTTTCATATTCCATAGAAATCGAATTTGTAAAAGTTATAATCCCTTGAACCAATCGCACTTTTCAAATAGAGCCGTCATGTCGCTGTCATGAGCGTCATGTTGGTGGCGTGAATAATTTTAATATTTCTTTGATCCTTAACTACACAGTTTAAACTAGTGCCTAATGTACATTTCAAATCCAAATTAATAGGTGTTTCGTAATTCATAGTTGCTTTTGGCAAAATGTAAAAAAATAAATATGCCTTCGATATGACGCAAATATAATTTCAATTATTCACCCAAAAATACCAGTGGACTATCGAATCTATACGAACATTTTAAATTATATTTTTAAAAAATCGTAGAATAGCCTATTAACATTAACTAAACTAAATGAGAACTAGGTTAAATCTAAAAAAGGCATTGGGGGCATTGTACCTACTTAATATGTCGTCGTCTAGTAGTCAGAACATATGACATGTAGCTATGACTATAGCTTACTATGAGGTTAGTTCGATGTGTGTAAGAATGTGTCCCCTAGTATTTATAATATATTATAACACTATAAGTACGATCTCTCATTTCATTTATATAGAAAAAAGTAGGATCCCGCGATATAACGCCACGTTCCAATTTCAGAATCGTGTTCCACGCTAGCGTAAACTGGACTTTTACGCGCAGATTTTGAGCGATAAAGTAAGCTTTTCCGAGCTGATGAGGTGAGTGTTTTGTGAAGGTACCTTAGATTTTCATAATACGCAGGAGACAACTTGTGCGTGAAAACATTTTTTGTATAATGTTTCGAAGAATTACGCGGGATTAATGCTCCTAAAATTTAACCAGCTACTTACTGCAAACAGTGTACGTGGTGCCCAAAACAATGTCATCATAAATGTCAAATGATTCTCCTCCTAATTTAGCCGCTAGTCGCTTCACCGTGTCGTTTGCTTCTGCATTGATGATATCGCTGTAATTCTCTAACGCTCTTTTTCCATAGTTAGGTAGCAATGTCTTCCTGGATATTCGCCAAGTACGCCCTGGAATTATAAAGAAAGCGTGTTGCCGGTACCATCGCCAACTGTTAACTTCCGTGCACTTTATTTGCATTTTAATAAGGTTCAATAGAAATACAGGATGGTTAACTGTGTTGGCGTTTTACAAGAATAATTAATGTGATAGTTTCTTAATTTTTATTGCAAAATACTTTAAAAGTGTGTGTAATTTGCTGCAATCCAATCTTAAATGTAGACAAACTTGGATGTGTCCAACTAGATGAAAAAATAATGTTTCCTTTTATTTAAAAAAAAATGCTGCCCAATTGCTTGCGTCATTATATTCTCTCAGCTAATCCTCGACTAACTAATCAAGGAAGATGAGCTTAAACAGTTAATTATTTTTTTGGTTTTTGTAGAATGTCTTGGTTATATAAATTGAAAGCTGCAAGCTACCTGAACCACTGAGAATACCGTTGCCGCAGAAATCAGCTATGTATTTGTACTGTGGACCTTTGACGTTTGTTTTAGAACTTGAAAGCAGCGTCTGCAAAAATGATCATTATCATCATCATCAGCCCGTTTACGTCCCACTGCTGGGCACTGGAACCCATGGATGAGAGGGAATCGGCCGTAGGCCCCACGCTGGCCCAGTGCTGGTTTGGGGACTTCACATACACTTCTTCGCAGATGTATGCAGGTGGCTCACGATGTTTGGCTTCACCGAAAAGCTACTAGTACCTAAATATCAAATACTAGCTTCTGCCCGCGACTCCGTCCGCGTGAAACTCAAATTCACCCCCCATTTCACCCCCTTAGGAGATGATTTCCGGGATAAAAACTATCCTATGTCCTTCCCCGGGACTCAAACTATATCTATACCAAAATTCATCTAAATCGGTTCAGCGGTTTAAGCTTGAAGAGGTAACAGACAGACAGACAGACAGACACACTCGCATTTATAATATTAGTATGCATTATTCCGTAAGCGCATAATTTTCGAAAAACTGGTAACAGCCGGGATTTGAGCCTACGACCGCCGGTTGACAGCCGTATGCTTGAGCCACTAGGCTAGACTTAGCCGTACCGTAGCTGCAAAAATGATAATTATAAGTATATCATTTATTTATTTTTGAAGAATAGGGGTGTAGATGCCAAATAAAATAATGGATAATGTTATATTTTCTCGAAAAAGGATTAAAAATATGGTCAAATGGAGAAAAAATCAACGCAAAAGGTTAAATAATCACGAAGTTATAAGAGTTCAAAGTATTAAGAAGGGATATGTTCTGTCCCTTTTTCGCAAAACGCAAATTCATATGAAACGATGACGTTCGCAGCTTGTGACGTCACTAGAAGACGGCAACGTGCCGTGCCCCATCGTGTTCGGCGCCGCCATCGACGCGGCCTGCCGCGCGCGTGGCTCGCTCTGCGGCAGCTTAGCATATTGTGACGTCACACACTGTTTGCGTTTTCTTTCTCTAAGAAGCAATATTAAAACGGTTGTAGCTTCGTAAATCGTAATTCTTTGAGATATCTGAATGGGATTTTCGTCAGTAGGCATATTTTTTGTCTACTTTCCTTTGGAGTATTAATAATAATTTTCGAGTCGAACCTCTATTGCAAAAGCAGAGTTGTAAGGTGACTGTAACCCTCAAACTTCTCTCTCAATCGTTCGTTAATGTTAGCTTAATGATCCTGGAAACCGCTTAATCCCGAGATTCAAACCCAGTTTTGTAGGAAGGGTCACACTAAACTGCTAAATTGGTCGTCACTTCGTTCTTTCTCTCCTCGCTTAACAACACACCTACAATACACGCCACATAAGGCTGCGTCTGAAGTTAGCCTCGAGGTGCCTCCCGCACACCACTCGAACCCCTGTGACACCTTTGGGACGCTGCCAACACCAGGGGCGCAAACTTTTATGTATTCAGGTCTTACTTTAGATCGACTAATTAGCGTATTTACCTTAATGTCATCAGGATCGCTGACCAAAATGTTTAAGTCTGGTCCAACCCATATGCGCAAAATGTCACCGTATTCTTGTATCAGGTTACCAATAAGATCCGCCAACTCTGTAACAATACTTTTTTATTTAATTATCACAATATGCTACGTGGGTATACAACCCAACGCTGCCAGTGTAGTAGTAATTGTTGACTATACGTGAAGCTCTTTGTACGCAGAGGAAAACTACTTAGGGGGGGACATGACTCGAACAAAAATCAGGGCTTTAAAGCCCAATATCTCGCAAACTCATCACTGATTTGAAAAATGGTTTAATTTATTATTTAATTGTTATTATCGTTTCATATCAATTAAACGTGGAATTTACCACATGGTCAAATTTTAAACGATACCTATGATATTGAGAACAAATATAATGAAAATATAAAGCATCATCATCTGAAGCTAGGGTTTGCAATCCGGGTATCCGCCAAATTTCAGTTCCGGATCTGACAGGCTCCTGTATCCGGATTTTTTGGATGTTACGGATCCTTAAAATACAACCATGAAAACCGAAAATACCGCGACAAAATGAAGTTTGTACCGAGTCCACGTTAAAAACGGAATGGTATAATGTAGATCATTCTCAATCTCTATTTTTATTCGCCACTTCTTCATCCCAGATTCGATTATTTTTGTTTTTAATTTATTAGTCACAACATTGCGGAATTTGATGTCGAAAGTTGGCGTTGGTTCAAATCAGGGATCGGAAACCGGTATTTTTTGTATGGGAACGAAAACGTTATTTTTTCGGTCTTTGTTAATTATATCCATTCTAATTGGGCAATCTAATAATACGCAGTCGTTACCTCAAAACACATCTGAGTCCTAAATATGTGGTTATTTCGAGGTTCTTGCAAAAAACCGATTCCGATCCCTGGTTTAAATGCACTGATCCACCGTAGGCACTAAGTTATCATATAGATCCAATATTACTTCTACTATAATGTACCTACCTACTTACTAAAGACTTAGTTTAATTAGATGTTCCTAAAGAAATATTAAAGAAGTATATTTGACACATTGTATCTTTGATTTGACACAGTAAGTAAAAAGTAAATGCAGCAACAATACCTACGTTTTATAATTGTAATCAATTTTTAGTATTATGGTCTTGACTTATAATATGATCATGTAAAATAAGAATAGTGCGCTATATATAGTTTTTCACCGTTTCGCCATATCGAGACATACCTAGTCTTATTAGCCTAATGGAATGTCCCTGGCTAAACAAACACCTCTTCCCTTGATTTTCACAATTTCCGTGTTGGCTCTTCTTCCAATCGATTACTGAGTAAGGCGTCCGCGTCATCGTGTCATTTTATTTTACAACCCTATCGAAGTAACTGTATACATAGAGCTCCAGGCACGGGAGTTAACGCGACCTGGTTGTAGTTATTCAAGTGACAGCGAAAGCTGAAAAGTGACTAAACTAACTTTGCGTTGGTTTGTAGTCGTAAGTTAAAAGTTGAAACAAAATAAAGTTGTATACCCCTTATGACCTCGGCAGTGCGTTATCTATTTGAAATCTTTCAGGTATATAAATACGGTGGTATAGCAGTTTTTAGTTTTTTCTTAGTTTGACCTTACAATTTCTACTTTATACCAAAAAAACATCGTGGATCCGTTTTATCCGAAAAATCCGGATATCCGGATCCGTTCGATTTAAATATCCGAAATATCCGGATCCGAAATATTGGCGGATCTTGCAAACCCTATCTGAAGCCCAGCCCCCCTATTCTGTAACTTGTTTTAGGCTCACCTCAACACTGACTGCGATGCATAGTAACTAAGCGTAAGTAGAGGTCTTGTTTCGTGACGGGTGACCGGCGGGGTGAGCCGCATTAGCGCGTAGCGAATAACAGCCCAGGACAAGACTTGTCCGTTGTGTGACGTTGTCAGCTTCATGTTTTTTTTTCCATTCTATTTGTTCTCAGTATCATATCGTTTGACTTGTAACGCGTTAAAAAAAAACAAGTTTTTTTACCAATTACCTTCAGGAGGCACCATTAATTGCCATGCATTTCCCAGGATCGGTATGGTAGGTGGGCCCGGAAGTTTTTCGGAGATATCCAGCAATTTCCTGTTTTTCGTTCGCCATCTCATCCAGAAAAGTAAAATCGCTGTCACCAGTACGAGTAGTAAAATGAACCACACCATTCTGGAACAGACGCCAATAGCTTTTTTATACTTTCTAGGCTATTCAACTGTCGTGGACCTAAATAATGTTGTAATATGTAAGTAATCAATATAAAATATATTTATGTCGGTACTCGTAGGTACTGTAATGTTTCTATGACATTTATTTATTGTCATATATGTATTATGTAGGTAACTAAACTTGTATAGTCTTTCTTATAGTTAAGTTATTTATGTTCTGTTTTCACTTACTCAAATCATATCTTTTTTTTCATCGTTTCCATCACCCAAAGGTTGTCCGGAAGAGATCGCTTTTGGGCGATAAGACCGCTTGTTGTCTACCATTGTTTATGTTTAATTTACCTCTATTTTTACTTTTATCTACTATTTCCGGTGAGCAATAAAGAATATTTTTATTGTATTGTATCGAGATTTATATTAATACTAGATATTGCCCGCGACTTCGTCAGTGTAGAACTTGATTGCTATTAAATTATTGTGGGTGGAACCTCAATTATCGCCGACCCAAACAAAGTTCTACCATCTTAAGGGATGATTTCTGGTATAAAAACTATCCTATATCCTTCCAAGGGTCTCAACTCATCTGTACGAAAAATTCCATCTAAATCCGTTCACGGATTAAGCGTAAAAGGTAACAGTGCGATAAGTTCATTAGTTTAAATTGCAAAATTTCAATTGTAAACTCCGTTTTTACAAATATAATATCTTAAGAATCATCAACAGACGTTTCTGCTTAAATTGTATATTTTTGCATAATGTAGGTACCTATTAAGGAAAGCTACATTACTGGAACTGTTTGCTTAAATCAGTCCAGTAGTTTTACTCACGTTAGTTCGGGCTACTTGTATAGTTTTGAAAGCAAACTTATCTAATGCTAAAAGACGGAGAACTTTCCATCTCCTTCCTCCGTCCCCATTTAACGGTGTTAGAGAATAAATTATTTTGATTAAGCCCCTTTACCCCCTTATTTCACCCCTTTAGGGGGCAAATAGATCTACATATTATAAAAGAAACCTTCCTGCTTTCATGTTTCTAGCCACAGTTTAATAGTTGAATTAGGAAAATATCCCTTATCAATGTTTTTGACTGTACATTAGGAGCTTGTGGCCAAAGTTTTACACGTCTAACTCTAAAAACGACATGATTCCCATACAAACTTTCTACTCTTTTATAACCCTCTTAGGGGAAGAATGTTTGAAACATCGCTTAATCACTTGCTTTGCTTTTGAGTAAGATACCTTCAAACAAAGATTCAAGTCTATAACTTTCCAAATGAACGATTTCTATACAACGGTTCGACCCCTATTTCACCCCCTTAAGGATTGAATTTCGTAAAATCCTTTCTTAGTACACGTCCACGTACTGGAAAGTACATCTATTCCAAATTTAATGCTTTGTTTAGGAAATCACACATTACTTATGTGAACTTTCAACCCCTATCTTAACCCCTTCAAGGGATGAATTAGAAAAAAAACCCTTATCAATGTTTTTGACTGTACGATAGGAGCTTGTGATCGAAGTTTTAAGTAAGTAAGTGTTTTATTTGTAAACATAGGTACCTAATTACAGATGTTGTTGGATGGATTGTTATTTTATACAGATTCACTATGTTTTGCCAACAGGCGTACAAAAACTTTGAATTTAATACTAAAGTAAGTACCTTATAGCTACTATCATGCATACTAAATTCAGGTGCCCTTATACAAATTATAATTCTATAGTAAAGTCAGTAATGGTAGTTAAACAATCTGTGTTAAAAAAAATATAGATTATAGATGAATGTATTACTGCATGTCCGGTCTTAAAGAATGTCCATTAAATATGTCAGGTAAAAATTATACGACATAAAAAGATAAAAATAAAAAATAATATAATATAATTAAGTGAATCAAAGAAATGTCAATTTATTTTATCATTAATATAATCTGAAATGGAATAATAACATTTATGTATTAATAATGTCATTAATTTATTTATTAATTCCAACATATTTAATGACTTCAGGTTAAAGGGTAAGTGGTTATAAATTTTACTGGCCAGACAATACACACTTTTTGCCTTAATGCGGTCTTTGCAGGAACTATGCAAAGATTTAAAGTATGTTTCTTTCTCAAGTTTCGATCAGAGATATCACTGTGCCTTTTTTATAAGCTCGTATTGTTTTGTCCGACTGTCTTGAGGTTCACACAGGACGTTTTCAGGTATGGGGACCTTATCAACATACACTTGGTCTTTGAAATATGTATAGGATTATGCCATTATCGTGCGACCACTCAAGTATCTTATTAAAATCCGCCTGCAGCCGGCACTGTGTGACCGCGACGTCCCGGTCGGCGTACATCAGGCACGTGTCGTCCGCATACATGTACACGGAGCAGTGCTCGACAACGTTGCTGATGCTGTTCACGTGCATGATTTACCCGACCGGCCCGTACACGGACCCAGTCGGTACCCCATATTTTATGTTAGCTTCGTCACCCATTTCACCATCGATCTCGCATCGTTGCAATAGGGATTGGAAAGTGGTCTGTTATGTGGTCGTGTACACCGTACACAATCGACCGAGCGAGCGAAGCGTCTATGCTTCAGCATGGACGAAAAAACGTTTTTCCTCATGTCTGGATGTTTGGATTTCCCCCTGTTCTCGCCTAGAGCTCGCATTTCTCAACAGATTCTTATGAAATTTTGTGAGTAGGTTCGGTAAGTAGGTATACAGAATTTTTATGTCGTCAGTTTTTTGAAATTTTGTAAAATGGCGGCGATATGGGTTGAATTGAAAACGTAAAAAAATACAAAAGAGGGGTCAGCGTTGCCTACTAACTTAGTACAAATTTTATGTTCCGTCCACTGTATCTTGAACTCTGATATAATGATGGTTTCCTATGTTCGAATTTCAAATAAATAATCTCTAAAGCAACAAATAAAGCGTTCCATTTTTAAATTTCGAATATCTCAAAACTTTGGAGTGTTTATATTATTTGGATTTATCTAGATAAATGATTTTGGCTTTTCTAGAAGGACTTTGGTGCTTACTGGTTGGAATATTTAAAATATTCAGGGAACAGAGGTAACGTAATTTGGTTACTTATCTGCTTAACAAAATGAATTTCATAGCAAAACGAGGGAAATTTAGTCAATTTTCTAACGTTTTCTGCCAACCCCAGCAGCAATGTTTCGGGATGGAGATAATACATTACAGAATGAGGCGTTGATGGCCTTACGAGAGGCCTTTACCGACGCAGATGGAGGTGGTTTTACTTTTAGTGAGTATGGGGGCCAGAACTAATTCTGGATCCCTTTCCATTTTTTCGTTTAACCAGAATCAGGAATGAAACTTCTTTTTCTACGAATTGAAGAGGAAAAGAGACTAAGCAGATTGGCGGAACAAACCAATCGAGACTATTGACCGAAGCCGGTCCGTTCCAGCTTGGCCCAAAATCCATCTTTCGTATGTTTGGATGTCCGAATGTCTCGCAGTTCTTGCCTACAGGCTGCAGTTGTTCACCGATTTTCGTGAAATTTTGTAAGCAGGTTCAATTATTTATAGGTACAACCATTTCTTTTTGTCACATCAATTTTAGTTTTTTTTTCAAATGGCTACGATTTTCACACATTATTATAACAAAATCGGAAAAAAGGTGTTTATTTAATTAGGTACCTCGACATTTCGACGTTTTTTTGATAATAGCCACGATTCAACCGTTTTGAAACAAACCCGCGAGATCTACAGCTCACAGAGTCACTAGTAATTCATTTAACTAAATAACTACTTAATTACGTGAAAACAAACCTATTTAGTGGTAGACAAACGTCAAACAATATTCAAATCCGAACAAAAGTTGAAACTTAGTAAAATGTTTACGGTGACAGCAATTGATTAAATGTGTTCATTATGAGATGTTTAGGTAGTAGTTATAAGGATTCAAAATACTTACATTTTACAAAACAAACAATTCGGCAGTGGAAGACACTTATTTAGTGAGCGAAATTAGTGTAATGGCTTAATGGCTACCTGCTGCCTTGTATTTATACAATTTTCGGGCGTTGCGGTTCGGGTCAGTGCGGGGTAACAACACTGACGGCACGCGCCAATGGCAGACCGGCAACGTCGCTTTAGCCATGGGCTGAACGCGGGAACGTGTAAACACAATGATTTTTATACGTTTTTAACAGATTTCAAAAAAAGGAAGAGGTTCTCAATTCGGCTGTATTTTTTTTCTTTTTTTTCAGTGTTTTTTGCCTCAGAACTCCGTCATTGATGAGCCGATTCCTAATTTTTTTTATTTTTTGTAAATATATGCTTCCAGGTGGGTCCCATTTTTTCCAAAAATTCAGTTGGATCATGGAATCCTTGAGGAATTGAGGGAATTCCTCAATTATATTAGGCACGCGTGTAGTGATTTTGGTATTTTCTATTATAACTCGTGTATTTACACCTGGAAATCATAATTTGGTGGAGTGGAATTGATGATGAAGACTACAGATGACTTATGGAATTCCTCAATTAGGTACTTAAAAGTACAAAAGTACGTCACAGATTCTGATAAGATTCCGTTGAAATAGCAACTAATGAAATGCCAAAGGTGATCCTTGTGGAATCGACGGAAGTCCTCAAATATTATCGGGCCACATACAGCGATTGGGTTTTTTTCTCTGATAATCAACGCATTCGCTCACGGAAATCAGTTCATGTGGTAAATTGGAAAAGAATTGAAGTCCAGCGCCGCCTGCTGGTAGATTTCATGTATGTATGAGTGCATAAACAACATACTAATATCGAAAACAGAGCTTTTTTGGACCATGTTTAAATAAATCATAAAAAAAACATAAAAACTTGTGCAAATGTATAGATAAAGAATTGAAGAACCGAAAAGTGTTTAGCCCAACCATATATATATAGTTTTGACGGAGGAATATCAACTCAAAACCCGTCAAAACTAGCCAAAAAGCGCGGTATGGGAAGTGTGACAAGTTTCTATGGACTAACAGCTACCGGCGCCATATTTAACGATGATCGGTCTGCAATCGTAGTTGGTGCAACCCGCCCTTAAGAGTCCGCAGTAAACTCGATTCTCCATACAAACGTAGTTACGCTCTCATTTAAAAACTACGTGTCGGATTGTAACGAAACTTTGCATCTACAATGACATGAGGTATATCTATGTCTGAAATTAGTTTATGTAGCCTCCAATACCATAGTAAAAAAATACAGCGAATTTAAGTTTTTCATACAAAACTTGTTTTTGCTGTATTTCGTTTGTTTTATAAACTGGAACCATATAAACTAATTACAGACATAGATATACCTCATGTCATTGTATATGCAAAATTTCGTTACAATCTAACACGTAGTTTTAAAATGAGAGCGTAACTACGTTTGTATAGGAAGGTGAAATTCGGCCGAGCTTACTGCGGACTCTTAAGCTTTGACGTGGGAGATCTTTAAAGCGGTCTACTAATGGCAGCTTTTATATAACTTTGTAAAGCTCATGTCGTACCTACACCTACGCCATGCTTGGACGTTTGGACGCGCCTTAGTCTTGTCCGGACCATAGACCGTGATTTAGCCGGTGCTTATTATTACGGATTTACCTATCGTCACTAGCGCTTAATCGTAATACATCCAGGACACATGAATGCGCTGGATCCAGCAATTGCAATCCCTATTTGCCACTCACCTTGCCAGTAACCATCAGCTGCTCCAGGTTGTTTCCTTCTTTCCGGGTGGTTTAAATTACATCATTGTTATTAAGTGCATTAAGATTAGCCCTTCCTAGTACCTAACTAAATGTTGGATACGTTTGCCTGAATGACGATTGATGACACGTTGACTTCAAGCCCCGAGACTACAACGCTTGTTAACGTTGGGCCTAGTAGGATTCTCCTAAGTTATGTGTGTGAAACAAGTGAATTGATTATCATATCGCGAGCTGAAGTCGCGAAACAGGGGCGCTGTGAGCTGTAGAACTCGCGAGACTGTCTTTTTGAATAATAATTGAAAACGATGAGAGAGTGGGCTGATATCCTGCGTAATTAAATCAAAGTATGATTTACCTTTTGTATACGTAGTTTTAATATTAAAACGGACATGTATTCACGTTACAATTCAGTTTATATGACAGCGACAAAAACTATAACACAAGAATGACATTGAATCCAAAAGAATGTAGAAAAACAGGATTCAAATTTGACATAACATTTCTCACTATACGAAGTTGGCAAAGAGTTCGCAACAATAATAATAAAAAAATGAAAATCTGGTTCAGTATGAATCGGTCAAAACCGTCACTTGCCGGAATATCCCCATTTCATATATTGCCAACCTTTGTTTAATTGACTCATACAGTAGGAAAATATGTGTCGATTATATTTCCTGAAATTGCAAATTGCTGCTGTATTTTTATTCTAGACATTTAAGCTGATTCGTTCTGTAAAGGCTAAATAGCACCATGTAAATTTACACGTCGTTATATTAATTTAAAAAAAAGACGATGGTTTAATTAAAACTTCAACAAAAGGTTTATTCTTTAAATTATAAATAAACCTTAAGCGTGAGTAACTAACATAAAAAACGTGACGTTACCATAAAACGTTACATAAGTTGTTATTAAACTTAGATCATACCCTGTAAAATATTCGCAAAAAAAACACGATTGCTCTATGATATGCACGCACCAGTTCGTCCAGTGCAGGTCAAACATCTTCCTGCTCCTTGGCTCACAAAGGAAATCAAGTCGCTCATTGAAAGGAAAAATCTTGCCAAAGCCGGGTACAAACATGACGCGTCAGATACGAACAAAGCCCGATTTCACAAGTTGCGCAACCGGTGCAGCACTGTTTGTGGTGACGCTCAAAGGCATCACATTCATAAGTCTTTTGAGAATGGTGACCCTGCTAAAGTGTGGAAATTTCACAAGTCACTTGGAGTTGGTAAATCTCAACATAATTCTTGTTCCATTAACGTCGACATTGATCTTCTGAATCAGCATTTTGCCTCTACAATCTTTAGTGGTCCTGCTAAGTCCAGGACCCTTGATTCTCTGTCATCTCTTCCAACTCCAGATTCAACTCCTTTTTTTCTTAATCGTTTCACCGACAGTGATGTTATAAAGAACATACTATCTATTACCTCAAATGCCGTTGGTGTCGATAGCATAAGTCGTAACATGATCCTTCCCCTCCTTGACCTCCTTACTCCTATAATTACCAGCATCCTCAATGCTTCTATTACGTCAAGTATATTTCTTTCGACATGGAAGAATGCTGATATTATTCCTCTACCAAAGAAGTCCAATTCTTCCACTTTCTCAGAGTATCGACCTATTTCCATTCTTCCTTTCCTTTCTAAAGTTTTTTCCTTTTTAAAGTTTCCAGCAACTTAATCCTTTTCAGTCTGGCTTCCGTTTGTGTCATAGTACGGCTTCTGCTCTCGTTAAAATTACGCATGACATACGGTCAGGTATGAATGATCAGAAGTTGACAGTGTTAACGTTGCTTGACTATAGTAACGCGTTCAACACTGTTGACTTTGATCTCATGTTGGCGATACTGCGTTTTTATAACATAATATATCTCCTGCGGTAATTGATTGGTTTCATAGCTATTTAACCGGTCGTCGGCAGCGTATAAAGGTGGATACTTCCCGCTCCTCATGAGGACACACCATGGTGTAGCACGTTAGATGGCGTTCCGCAGGGCAGCGTGTTATCTCCACTTTTATTTTCTATTTTCATAAATTCCATTACTCGTAATCTATGATCGTTATATCAGCTTTATGCCGGTGATCTTCAAATTTATTCCCAGGCTCAGGTCAACGATCTGCCATTGGTCATCTCAGCTACGCATTTCAGACTGGAGTAGTAATTATGCTCTCAATGTTGACCCAGCAATGACCCAGGCTATCATCATCGGTAGTGCTAAGATTATTTCTAGACTTGACTATGTTAGTCACCCACCGATTTTGTTTGATGGCGTTTTGGTCCCGTACTCTCTGCAAGTTTAGAACCTTGGCGTTATTTTGGACCGCACTCTTTCGTGGGTGCCACAGAAGAACGAGGTTAGCAGGAAGATGTTTGCAGCTGTGGGTTCTATGAGAAAGCTTCGTAATTTCCTTCCCATTGCTACCAAAGTTGCTCTTGCTTATTTTTTTTTGTTTGTAAGTATTATGCTTCCAGGTGGGTCCCATTAAAAAAAAAACAATTGGATGATGGGATCCATGAGGAATTGAGGGAACTCCTCAATTATATTAGGCACGCGTGTAGTAATTTTTGTATTTTCTATTATAACTCGTGTATTTACACCCGGAAAACTTAAATTTGGTGGAGTGGAATTGATGATGAAGACTACAGATGACTTATGGAATTCCTCAATTATGTACTTAAAAGTACAAAAGTATATCACAGATTCTGATAAGATCCCGTTTAAATAGCAACTAATGAAGTGCCAAAGGTGATCCTTGTGGAATCGATGGAAGTCCTCAAATATTATCGGGTTACATACATCGATTGGGTTTTTTTCTCTTATAATCAATGCATTAACTCTCGGAAATTAGTTCATGTGGTAAATTGGAGTTGGAAGTAATTGGCTTGGCGGTGTACTAAATTGAAGTCGGTCTAAACTTTGTTTTTAAAGTAAATTATAGATTATAAGAATAAGAATAACTTTATTGTACCAACGACACTGTTACATAATAGAAAAGCGATATCCGGTGAGTCCCAAACTAGGCTGTATCTTGGAACTCATGGAGTTATGACGTACACTTATCTATAATTAGGTATAATTAGCTCCGTGACAGAAGTTGTGTTAAAAAAATATATATATATCTCGTAATTTAATAAAAACAAGCAGGTGGGTAAGTGAGTTTGTGTGTGTGTACATGTATGTGAATGTGTGTTTGTCCTGTAAGTATATGGATTTGAGAGCGAGTAACATAGCTACTAAATAAGTAAGAGACTCCTAAATATACGGTCGTAGGAGACCTTCAGTATCATTATCATTATAAGAAAAGGTAGTAAACTCTCACATTCTCACCCATCTTTATGGAATTCTTTTTAACCCTGCAACTCCTCGCTACCTCAAGGAACGCTTTAAATTTATTTCTTCTGCTAGGTCTGCTCAGAAGCTACTTCTCAGTGTTCCCCCATGAAACTGTAAATTTTACAACAATTCTTTTACTTTCTGAGCTGTTCGATTGCGGAATTCCTTGCCTAATGAAATTAAACGTGCTGTCTCGTCCCATTTTTAAAACTAGACTTAAGGATTACTATTTTTCTCTTCCGTAACTTGTCATTCCTACTTGGTGTCTGCTGTTTGTACATTTAGTTATTGTACTTATGTGTATGTAGGTTTACAAATATGTGTATTTATGTAAGTGTATAGTCTTTCTTATAGTTAAGTTTTTATATTTTGTTTTTTTCTGTTTTCACCTACTCAAATCATATCTTTTTTTGCATCTTCTCCACCATCCATAGGTTGTCAGGAAGAGATCGGTTTTTAGCGATAAGACCGCCTGTTGTCAACCATTGTTTATGTTTAATTTACCTCTATTTTTCTATTATCTTCTGTCTGGTGAGCAATAAAGAATATTTGTATTGTATTGTATTGTATGATTTAAAAAAAATGATTTTACTGACTAAATACAAATAAAGTATTTTCACGTAATCAACAACGCTTCGCTCGCTCGTTCAATTAATACTAGCTTCTGCCCGCGACTCCGTCCGCGTGGAACTCGTTTATATCGTAGCTCCATACAAATTTTCACCCTCTATTTCACCTCTTTAAGGGATGATAATCGGGATAAAAACAAACTAATGTCCTTCTCTGGGGCTCAAACTATCTCTATACCTAATTTCATCTAAATTGGTTCAGCGGTTTAAACGTGAAGACGTAACAGACTGACAGACACACTTTCACATTTGTATTACTTTCACTTATACATAATATCTGTATGGATATGGATAGTATGGATTTAATTGTCTCGTGCTGATCTCTGTACCTACTGTACGTACCTACAATTTCAAATTGATTCATCGGAAATCTGTTAAAAACTCATTTAAGGTCGTATTTTTCTGTGTGCACTTCCCTTTACCACATGTTTTCAACATGGTACACAAAAAATACGTTGCATTTTGTAAAAAAACAATATCCATGTCAGAATATTAATAATACGACCGTCTTGCCCTCTTTGACCTTTCCTGAACGCAGACCTGTCTTCAATAACTATTGGTAAAATCAATTTGACCTCTAATATAAGAAATGAACGACCTCTACCTAATAACACCTCTAATATAATGAGAAGTACAGAAATACGAAGCAAAACAAAAAAACTGGCTGTGACAGACGGACAGTCTCCGAGTGATCGCATGTGTTCCGTTGGACCAATTTTGGTACGGAACACTAATAGCAGATATTATTGACAGTATTTGTAAATTAAAATGGAGATGGGCTGGGCACATCGCAAGGGCAAATGATGGACGCTGGAGTGAGCGAATAATGCATTGGTACCCAAGAGACGGAACCAGGACAAGAGGGAGATAGAGGCGCCGCTGAAGCGACGACATAGTGCAAGTTGCAGCCAAAAACTGGCAAAAACTGGCAAAGAAGTGCTACCGATCGCCAAGAACGGCATAATATCCAAACAAAATTAAATATTTATTTCATTGTATTTGATTTGCATGAAACAATTCAACTTAATGCATGCTCAATGTAGATGCAATCAAATAGTGTAATTAAATAATATAATTAGTTAAGTGAACAAGTTCCTTGTCAATCCGGGGTTGATTGTCGGGACGGCCTCCCTGGTTTGCCTGCAGGTATTGAAGTATTTATTGCCTTGCCAGGTGCCTAGGGTATTCCAAATTTTTTGGTGTTCTACCTTGGTGTTTAGTCGCAGTGTGCTCCGCAGCCATGCAGAGGGTAGAGGGATCGTAGGTTCCGGTCCTACGGCTTCTGATTCTGAGCCTTCTCTAGCCATGCATCCGCTGCGTCGTTACCACATGAATTGCTGTGCCCTTTGATCCATTGCAGGGTTATGTCGCAGTTGGTACATACCTCCGATAGAATTTTGTGGCACTTGTGTATCAGCCCAGACGTTGTTGTGTGACCTTGCAGGGCTTGCAGTACAGATCGACTGTGGGAAAGTATGCGGATGGGATATCCCCTTACCTCCCTGGAGGCGATTGCATGAGCGGCCACTCTGCCTGGAAGACTGAGTTATGGATTCCTAATGGTGTCGAGATTCGTATGTTTAGGTCCTCCAAGAAAACTCCTGATCCGGTGCCTGACAAGCACAATTAAAGCAAGCATAGCACAATTTATCTATCATTAAGTATTGTATATTACAAGTCGGAGAGTGCACGTTCGCGGGCGCAACATCTCGACGCGCCAAGTGAGTCCTTTTTCAACAGTCCGAATCTGTTATCCCGTGCTTTACTATAAGCTCATTTCGTTAATGAGAGCATGTTCTAGTTGTACTATTTTGACACACCTAGAACGGATACATTGGTATAATATGTGCGTAGATAACAAAATACGATCAGACGAGTCGCAAGGTGTCGCTACAGTATAGATTAGAAAACAACAAGTATTCCGCGCGAACACCCCTGCTTTACTTTTTTCTTCATTTGACAATATTTTTAATCCTTTTTCAGGAAAATGCAGCATTATCGTTTATTTTATATGCTGTCTACACACCTATTGCACCAATTTGCCTCATTTTCGCGGCGTATAAACGTGTCTCAGCAGCATTTGTTCAACGTGTCTATCTCTTTTGATTACTACGACTCCACAGTCTGTCTGTCTCTCTGTCCGTCTGTCACCAGGCTGTATCTCATGAACCGTGATACGTAGTTAGACATTTGAAATTTTCACAGATGATGGTTTTGCTGTTGCCGCTGTAACAACAAATACTAAAAACCGGCCAAGTGCGAGTCGGAGTGGGGCTCCCATGCAACAGACATGATTTTTTTTGCTGCTTTTATAGATAATGGTACGGAACCCTTCGTGCGCGAGTCCAACTCGCACTTGGCCGGTATTTTATATAGCATAATTGCGTAATAACAGCAAAACCGGTATGGTTAGCTTACGAAAAGATGTGAACTTTGAAACTTTTACGAATATTCGCTACTTGCCGCTGCGTGTTGACAAAGATTTATAGACCAATGTTGAGTAAGGTGATACGTGTGGAGATTTCCAGTTATAATAATTAATTACATAGGTAGGTACTCATCGATTATCTTTTTATTTATTTTATATTTATAAGTTACTTAATCGTGATCGTGTAAAGAGTGAGATTAAGGTAAGGTTTTGTTTTATGTTAATAATATTTATTCATTTGTTTGAGTAGCGCTATGTAAGGGCGTATTAGCAAAATAAGTAGGTAAGTACCTAATTTCAAAAAAGTGATTATACAGTATCCTAAATTTATAATTCTATAGAAGGTTTAAGACATGAATCTACGGTAGCCTACTGGTTCAGGCATGCGGCTGTCAAGCGGCGGTCGTGGGTTCGAATCCCGGCTCGTACCAATGAGTTTTTGGAACTTATGTACTTACGGAATATTTACCGGTAGCTTTTCGGTGAAGGAAAACTTCGTGAGGAAACCGGTCTAATACGGTCTAGAGGGAAATCTAGCTGTCCCAAACTTCTACCATCTTAAGGGATGATTTTAGGGATTTAAACTATCCTAAAGCCTTCCAAGGGTCTCAAATTATCTCCATGCCAATGTTCATGTAATTCCGTTCAGGGTTTTAGGCGTAAAAGGTTTATATTGCTAAACCTAAATTGAAATATCCGTTTTTAACAATATACATAGGTACTTTAAGTATTATCACACGTTTCTACTACTACTACTACTTAAATTGTTTGTTTTTCGTAATGTATTAAAGGATTTTTTTTATGTCTACTAAGCTACATTACCTACCGTGTTTTTTTTGCCTAAATCTGTTAAGTAGATTTCATTTTGAAAGTCAAATTAGCTAATGCTAAAAGACGTAGTCCTTTTTATCTCCAGCCCCAGTCCCCATTTAACGGTGTTAGAGAATAAATTATTTTGATAAACCAAAATTAACTTCTTAAATTATCAAAATAATCCGCAGTTTTAATCTAACATTACCTTCTATTCGGTTTGTGAGCATCGCAGTTCTAACCTAACCTACTTTTCTGGTAGCTGTTCGGTTCTGTAAGGATCGCAGTTCTAACTTAACCTAACCTACTTTTCTGCGAGCAGTAAGATTATGTATACTGGATTAATGGTGTTACTGGTTGAACTAAAGAAAGAATAGGCACTGGTTCATGGTACAGATGACTTTACTCCAGGAAGCTAAAGATTGATTCCAAAGAGGTGCGTCGTGCACATTCCTCTCTTTTTCCAAAACGGCAGCTTCACCAGCTTACGGAGGGGCCGCCGCATGATGCCCATCAGGGTGCGAACATCAGCCATCCGGATTACGCCGTCGGGGCCCGGAAAGACTGCTGTTACTCGTCCCCGTGGCCAGGTGCCTCTAGGCGAGTTTGGATCTGCGATCAACACCACGTCGCCAACGGCCACCTCAGGAGCTACTCCACGCCCGCGTCTTGGGATGAGTGTTGGCAGGTATTCTTTGACCCATCGCTGCCAAAAATGGTCTGCCAATCGAACGGCCTTGCGCCAGCTGCTTCTCGAGGCAAAATCTGAGTCAGATAACGTGGCTGGTATCGGGCGGCCTGAAGACGCAGCAAGAAGAAAGTGCTTGGGAGTGAGCGCTTCTTCGCTGTTGTGATTCACGGTGACATGAGTGAGTGGGCGCGAGTTGACAAGAGCCTCAGCCTCTGCCAGAAGCGTGCGAAGCACCTCGTCCGTTGGGGCGCGTTCTATGAGTGTCACCTTGAGAGCCACTTTTACGCTCTTCACCAGTCTTTCCCAAGATCCGCCCATAAAAGGAGCGGCTGGTGGTATAAAACGCCAATAAATTTTCTCTGAAGCAGCGTACTGAGCTACGGCTTCGGCGTAGAGGCGTCGGAGTTCTCGGTTGGTGCCTACAAACGCAGCCCATTGTCTGACCAGATCTCTGCTGGCGTGCCTCGCCGGGCTATGAAGCGGCGGAGGCTCATTATCGCCGAGTCAGTCGACAAACTGTCAACCACTTCCAGATGGACGGCACGGACGACGAGGCAAGTGTAGAGGGCGACATATCTTTTCTCTCGTCTTCGGCCGATAGAGACTTGACGAAGTAATCGAGTCCCGTGAACGTAAACGGGCGTTTGTGGTGTCCCAAACGTGCCTCGGGTAAGTCTCCTGTAGGTGGCTGGAAGTTCACGGCTCGGCGAATGCGGCAAAACTGGCAGTTAAAGGCGACTGCGCGGACGGTACTTCTCAGGCTCAATAAGTGGTAATCTTGTCGGAGCTCATTCACCACCGTCTCTGTATTGGCGTGGGCGGCTTTTCTATGATGGTGCTCCACAAGCAAGCGCACTGCTGGGTGTCTTCCGTCCAGTACAATCGGACTTTTAGTTTCGTGACGTATGTGTGACGCTGCCTTAATGCGGCCGGACAATCGCATCAATCTATCTTCTCCGATGAGAACCGTCAGTTTGGACAGGCGACTGGAGCGTGGCAAGAGCTGAGCAGGACGACTATTGAGGTGCGTCATCTCGCTGGAAAATGCGCCCAACTGGGACTTGAGCAGGATGTGCGTCTCTGCTAGACGAATGTCAGTGGCGGTCAAATTTCTAGCTGACCCATGTGAAGACCTTGGAGTGGTAAACTGTTGCCATTGACTCGAAGGCTGAAACATAAAGGTACAAAGCCCTCCCTCTAATCGAACTAAATTATCTACACATAAGCCCCTTCGAGTTAGACTACGCATTCGCAGTAATGTTAGATACTTATGCGCAGTAGCAGTTGCACGCACCAGTCTGAGCCAAGAGCTGAAACGCCCAGGATCGGCTGAAACTGGCTCATGCTGGGCAACTGCATTAATAAGGTGAACTAAGTCAGGACGCACTGCGTGTTTGCTCTCCTCTAAGCCTGAATACTCAGGTGCGCAGGGCTTACTGGGCCACTCCGAAGAGAACAAAAATTCAGGACCCGATATCCAGCGTGATTCAGGAGACAACGTGACGCGCTTGATGCGAGTTGCATCGTCCGCAACGTTTAAATGACTTGGCAACCAGCGCCATTCCTTCACGTCAGTTATCTCTACAATCTCGCCTACTCTATGTGACACAAACGACTTGAAAAGACGCGCCTCGCTTCGGAGCCAACCCAAAACCGTCATAGAGTCGCACCAGAATATGCGTTTGACAGGTTTGAGTCTGTGAGCTTCACAGATGGTGGCGGCGAGGCGAGCTGCAACCAAAGCTCCTTGAAGCTCCAAACGATTTATGGAAATTGGCTTTAGAGGAGCTACGCGAACCTTACTACATATAAGCGCCAGCTTCACGTCACCATTTTCCATGATAAAACGCCAATATGCGACTGCAGAAAAGGCAGACTCGCTTGCGTCACAGAAAACGTGAAGCTCGCACTTATCTACTTTTAACTCGCCAGGACAGTAGCAGCGTGGGATCTGCAATCGGGAAGCGGCAAATAAATCTTCAAACCAATGTCTCCACGCCGCACTGTCATTCTGCGAGAGCTCCTCGTCCCAGTCGAGACCCTTACGCCATGCATTCTGGAACATAATTCGGCCTGTCACTACTACTGGCGCTAGAATTCCGAGTGGGTCGAATACCCTCATGACGTGAGCCAACACTTCGCGCTTAGTAAACTTATTTGACAACGCACCATTTTTGCTTATTCCTGTGTTAAAACCAATTGTATCGGCGACGGGTTGCCAAATAAGCCCAAGAGTGCGCACGGGCGTGGCGAGGCGGCCAAGCTCAACATCTACATCGTGACTAGCTACAGAGACCTTAACCAAGCTCTCCTTTGGCAAAAGTGCTAGAGCAGAGGGTTCGTTTGAGGCCCATGCACGCATTTCGAAGCCAGCATGTCGATGGATACGGTGAATTTCTACGGCAAGTTTAGCAGCTTCATCGATTGAGTCTAGGCTCACTATACAATCATCCATATAGTGATCGACAATGATGGCTCGAGCCGCGGCTGGATAGCGATCTTGCCACTCCACTGCGTTTTTATTTTTAATGTAAATGGCAGTGAAGGGACTAGACGCGGCCCCGAAAATCATTGATGACATGCGGTATGTCTTAATCGGGTCTTTAGGGTCGTCGCGCCACAAAAATATTTGCGCATCACGATCCTCCACGCGAATTTTCACTTGAGGAAACATCTCGCGTATGTCTCCCGTCAGGGCGACTTTACCTTCCCTAAAACGCATGAGAATTCCGAGCAGGGGCTTCAAAAGGTCAGGACCGGTTAGTAGAAGTGAGTTCAGTGAAAACCCTTGACTTTTCGCAGCAGCATCATGGACTACTCTTAATTTATTCGGCTTATTCGGATTGGTTACTCCGAAATGTGGCTGAATCCAGACAGGCGATTTGGCGGTATGCACTTCCGTGCACAATTCGGCGTAACCCTTCCGAATCATGTCGTGTATGTTTTGACGGTATCGCGTTGCATAGTTAGAGTCCCTGCACATCTTTTTTTCTAGATTAAGAAACAAGCTTAGAACTGACAGGCACGAATAAATTGTCACTTTTCCAAAGAAGCCCAACTTCATAACGACCGCTCGGTAGGCGTCGTGCCGTGCGTTCAAGAATTTGGACAGCTCGTTCGTCGTCGGTGCTGCGCGCTTCGCGTTTAGAAATGCCAATCGAATCTATACTGTATTGCTTACGAATTAACTGTTCTAACACCGCGCGATCACTAACATCTACGACCGCTCACGGGCTCACTAACCGTGGAATGGTTGACAGTGTCAACTGGCGCCGTCTTGCTACAGCCAAAACCGAATAAAACCCACCCTAAGGCGGTATGAATCGCAACCGGTTGTGTCCTAGAACCCTTACGTGTGGCCCTAGACATAGTAAGTAGGGCTCGCGGTCGTGTCCGGGTTTCGTGTATTCGTGTCGGGTACCCGTGCCCGTGTAACACGCCCGCGGGTTTAAGCGATCGGTCCGAACGGATCCGTGTAATTAGCTAATTGATAACCCGTGCGCTAATTACACGCGGGTAGTAATACCCGTCCTTGAGGTGTGAAGCTAGGAACTATCCCGTAGTTCTAAGAATGTACATACAAGTACTAAATGAGTGTTCGTAGCTTTGCAATTATAACATCTTTTTTTTGCGAATAAAAATAGCAGATTAATAAATGTAACAAATTATAACAAAGTACGTAAAGTTCGCTTTCTCAAATTCAGATTTAAATAAAAGTAAGTACGAATCCATAGTGTTATAAATGTGAAAGTGGGTCTGTCTGCCTGTGTCTTTCTGCTACCCTTTCACGCTTAAACCGCTGAACCGATTTAGATAAAATTTGGTATAGAGATTTGAGTCTGGGGGAGGGACATAGGATATAAACGAGTTCCACGCGGACGGAGTCGCGGGCAGAAGCTAGTAAGTTTTATTCCATAAAAAAACATTCTATGTAAAAAAGAGGCCAAGTCTCGAAACTCTTTCACCTTAAAAAGTTGTGAGATAAATATAAATATAATATAAGTATATTAGGAGAAAATCTTACACAAATCGACCAAGTCCCAAACTGAGCAAAGTTTGTACTATGGGTACTAGACGACGATAAAGATACTTATATAGATAAATAAATACTTAAATACATAGAAAACATTCATGACTCAGGAACAAATATTCGTGCTTATCACACAAATAAATGCCTTTACCGGGATTAGAACCCGAGACCTCTTGCTTCGTAGGCAGCGTCACTACCAACTAGGCTAAAGCGGTCGTTGACTTTGATATTTCGTAGTACCAAGTCTCAGGTATTCTTATTATTCTTTATTTGCTAGCTAAATAAAATTCTGCTACTTGGCAATCACACAAATTTACTGCATTTATGTATTTTGGCACACCTAAAACTATGCAGTATTGTGTGATTGCCAAGTCACACGGTGGAAGAGTTTCGAGACTTGGCCTCTGTTTTACATGGAATGTTTTTTTTATGGGATCTCACTTCTTTTCGTAGGTTATTGTGTTATCAATACATACAAATTATGATTGCAGTCTCATTCTTGCTTTTTAATTTTTACTCCCACTCACTGCAAATGTAACTTTGTAATCCTATATATTTATTTGGGCTTATTTATGCGTATCTAGAAATCGGGACCGAAATTTGCAAAATATTTTAGTTTTACCTTGATTTAAACACTAAATATGTTCGAAATTAGCGCTTTTGTTGATCGGTCATTGTGTATGTGAGTGACAAAATTAAGAAACTGTGGCTAGTTATAATTCTTAAACCACTCATTCAAATTGAATGAAATTTGAAATATACCGTGTTTATACAATGCCGGCTTGAGTACTGAAAATTCAGGCTTCTAGTTTTATTCACAACGAAGTTATTTGGGGGTCGAAAATGGCCTGAACTGCTTCGAAAAAAGATGGTACGGCCGTGCCGCTGTTTTGCTCGACTTGGCGGGGGCACCGCTGTGCCCCCAGATTTTTATTTGAGCTTAAAATGTGAAAAATAATGGAGTAGCATTAATCTAGTTTTGGTTTTGAACCAAAATAGTTACGAAGCTGGTGGTTTAAAATTGGCCAGTCCCAATTTTAGACCACCAGCTCTAATAGTAGATATTAGAAATAATGATGAGATTAGCACGACCATTTATTTATAACCTCACAAAGGGAAGGAATCAGTTAATAAAAAGCATGTATCTATTAAGAATTGGTCACATTTATTTCAGATTGTGTGGGCCTTTACGAACACTCAATATCACAAATTTAATATAAACTACAGTATCTGACAGAAAAAAAAACGAAGAAAATCGCAACAAAATGATGTCATTTTTTTAATCACAACTGTTGAACAGAACATAGGTATAAATATATATTGCAGATCATTGTAATGAGGCGAGCATAGTAAATAGCTAAACCAAATGTAGTAAATGATAGTAATATCCCATAAAAAACATTTCATCAAAAAAAGAGGCCAAGTCTCAAAACTCTTCTACCTTTAAAAGTTGTTAGATATTTCGTAGAGCCAAGTCTCGGGCATTCTTATTAATCTTTATTTGCTTTCTAAATTAAATTCTGCAACTTGGAAATCACACAACTTTACTGCCTTTATTAAATATTGCATAACTAAAACTATGTGGTATTGTGTGACCCCTTCCACCTCCCTAATATATTTCGTTCAGCGGTAAAACACCACAACTCAGGTCGGCGAAGATAACAGATAAAGAATTATTACCTGCTTTAGGACGATGAAGTTCGTGCCTATTTAACCTGTTAAACCCTTTTCGCCGGCAGGCGACGAACAAAACAAACAAAAGGAGTCTTAAGAAGTAAGTAATTAGCTTCAATTTTTTTGTTGAAATTTCGACTTTATCGCAAACGCATAAAACTTAATATTGCTTTGGAATTCAACGACTTTTGGGTTTATCCAAAAAAGTTGCAAGACACTGATGAGCGTTTCTCAAAAAAATGCGACTATTATTAATTGTACTTCTATGAATTTTTTGTTAACTATTTCCACTCAGAATCAGGAGCACTTTCGACCCTGGTAGGAAAAAAAACTGTCCCAAAGATATTTTTCCTTTTGTGTTACTATTTACCTTACACTTTGTATGGTGGTAACACAATAGGAAAGTGCAAAAATGTATGGACATTTTGGGACACTTTTTTTCTCCTATTGGGATGGAAAGACATCGTGATTTTGAGTAGAAATAACATAAAAGTTGCAGAAAATCTCCGAAAAAATGTAGTGGCATTTTTTTTGAGAAATGCTCTGATAATGCTTATCCAAATTATAATCTCGTTGCTGCAAATTGTTTTTACTTTGTTAAACTACATCAACGATGTTTAGTACGTCCGAAATTGTAAGATAAAATCCTGTAAAAGCGCAAGCAGAAAACGACTTTATCATGAGAGCACAAAATCGTATTTTGCTTGCATTAATTTGATCGAATTTACTCTAGTTTCGGATATATAATAACGGTAAACTTTGAAGCTTTAGCAAATTGTCACAATATGGTTTTGTTCGAGTACCTTTCTTTTAAAATGATTACTGTATCCTTTATATAGGTATCGTAAATCGTAAATGATGGAGCGAGCTTGGGAGTAGGCATAAAGGAGATTGCAAATGCACAAAAGATCCCGCTGGGTCGAAGTGCATCCGAAAGGGCCCTCATCTACATAAGATAAGATATAGGTATCGTAGGCAGAGTAATGTTGCAAGTATCGTTTTGATTCAGTGCCTTTATTCGGTGCTCACATTCAACCTCGTGAGTAAAGGTACGGTTTAAAACGGTATACATTGCAATACCTGTATTAAGTACCGTTAATTAAAACCCTTAATTTCGATACCACATTCAGTCCCTTATTTAGAACCATAATGGCATGTACGGTCGAGGAAAATGAAGGTTTGGCAAATGTCAACTCTATTTGAATGACGTTAAGGATCAAAAGTGCTAAACATTAAATTTCCTCGACTGTACAATACAATAAGCGCTCGGTTAAAATTAAATAGTTCGCATGTACAGTCAGCCAAGAAAGTGGTCTACCACTTTTGGACTTTATTTTGCATGCAATAAAGTCGAAAAGCGGTAGAACACTTTATTGGCTGACTCTACTTACCTAGGTACTGTTTTTGTTTAGCTATCATATCTTTAAGCGGCTATAATAAAAGTTAAAAAGTTTGCGTGCGGGTTAGATTTTCACCACCCCCTTTCTTCCCGTGGGTGTCGTAAAAGTCGACTAAGGGACCAGGGTTGAAGTGTGTTGTGGGCGATGGGCTAGCAACCTATCAATGCAATATCACATTTTGTCGATCTTTTATACCCACATGTATGCTAAAAGTGGCACTGGAATATATGTTTCATGTGCTCTGCCTACCCCTTTTGGGAGTAAAGGCGGGATGTAATAGAGTAAACATAGGCTTCCTGCGATGTTTCCTTTTGTCACATACCTAATATAAAACAACATCATACACACCAAACCCATAGAGTTGTTAATGCAAATAGAGTAAAATGAAATAATTATATTCTATTTGCCTCAACTCAAACGGCCACGGACGGTCCGAACCCGCGTGTAATTAGAACCCGCGGGTACGTGTGTACGGGTACACGGGTACCCGGGTACCCGCCCGCGGCGCCCGATGCGATTGCTGGCATACAATGCACGATTTAACTTTAGGTGCAGTCGTCGATGAATTCAATTTGTTATGCGAAATTGAATTGCAATTGAAGCGATTTTCAGCGACAACATGCACATTGTCCCTTGCCCGCCTACTATCAACCGCGTGCGACGCAGTAGTCGGCTCAGGTAATATGCCAAAGCGAGACTGGAGGTCGATCTCGTGTGCTAGGAAATCGGCTAGATTTTCTAGCTTTGATAGACCACCAGCCTCGTAACGAGCGGCATAGTCTAGCCATTTGGCTCGCAATAAAGGGGAAATCTTTGAAATAACTGCCTGAAAGAGTTCGGGCGATGTCAGATACTCTGAATGATCCAACAACCGAATGATTTCTACGCAATTGCGAACACGACTAGCAAATACAGCAAAATCCTTACCTTCACCGTTCACACGCGGCAACGCGCGCACCGCGGCTACCTCGTGCGCCACCACCAGCTCGGGGCGGCCGTAGCGTGTGTCGAGCGCGCGCAACACGACGCCGGGCTCGCGCGCCGACACCAGCAGCGCGGCGACCGCCTCGCGCGCCGCGCCCGTCAGCGCCGCGTTCAGTATTGCCAGGTTGTTCACAGGACTATATGAGGCTTGAATGCCACCAAAACTTAACAGAGGTGTGCGCAGACAAAAACAACGTTACCATACAATGGATCAAGGGGCATAGTGGCTCAAGAGGAAACGATGCAGCGGACGAACTGGCCAGGAAAGGCTCAGAAACGGCGGCATACGGACCGGAACCAATCTTACCCCTGCCACAAAGCTACATATACAATCAACTTGACCTATACACCAAAGACCTACACCAGAGATATTGGGAGGATATAGACACACGCAGACAGACCAAAGAGATTCTGTCAAAACGCGACAACAAACTTACAACCGCACTACTGAGGACACACAGAAACCAACTACGCAAGATAGTAGGAATAATAACAGGACATACCACCCTGAACAGACACCTGTACAACATGGGTATCACAGACAGCCCCATGTGCAGAGCCTGCATGGAGGCGGAGGAAACAACCAAACATATTCTACTGGACTGCAAGCAGGTAGAAGTATACAGGAAAAAGCACCTAGGGTCTCCAGACACACTACGGAACGCAGTCAGGAACACAAAGCACTCACCAACTTTGTAGAGGAGCTGGGGTGGTTAGAGTAGCGCTACCCCACCATTTCACGCAAAATAGGCACAATGGATGTCGACTTGCGGAAAAAGCCCAGTATAACTAACTAACTAACTAACTATATGAGGCTTGCGTATTTTCGAACGACCTTTTTAAACTGAGCCAGTCTAAAGGTGATTTGCCGTCAAAGCGAGGTAAGATATTTATTGCGGGGCTATTGCCTTTATTAACGTTATCAATCAAACGCTCGAGACTTTTAATAAGGTGCGGGACCTCCGCGCCGTCGCTGCGTGCCGCGGCCACAGCCGGGGCGGCACGTCGGGTCTGGGGCGCTGTCGTTGCCTCCGTAAGGGGCACAGCGCTCACTTTAGGGTCTGGTAACCTGAAAACATTAGGTTTATTTAATGCCGAGAATAGTAACCCCCTATTCTCGGACTTTTTGAACCAATTTTCGACGTTGGTACGGCTGCTCCTAGAGCTGTGCTGACTCGCGTCTGCCTCGATGGCGGCGAGTTCTGCACGGTGCTCTAGCTCTGCGGTCTCACGCTCCAGCGCAACGAGGCGACTGGCTTGTTGAGCCTCCAGGTCTGCGAGGCGGCGGCGCATTTCCTGAGCCTGCATGTCGGCGAGGCGGCGCATCTCTTGCGCCTCCAAGTCGGCGAGGCGGCGCGCGTGCTGCGCCTCAGCTGCCAACCTTTTAGCCACTACTGTGGCGGACGAGTGAGACGATGCCGTACTTACGGGGCAGGAAGGCACCGTGGGTGCGCTTGCCGAAGCGGCATGTGAGACATCGGGCGCGGCTGGCTGCTCCGATTTTCTACACGCAACGGTCTTACCTTCACTATTTTCATTACCCATATTCATCGCTTTGGTTGTCGACCGGGCCTGTACCATTCTATTAATTAATATTTATAATCCACGACGGACCAAATGTTACTGGTGGAACTAAGGAAAGAATAGGCACTGGTTCATGGTACAGATGACTTTACTCCAGGAAGCTAAAGAACAGACTACCACAAGACAATAACTGACAGATTCATAAAACAAAATACAAAAGTAACAAAAGTTTATAAAAAAGTAAAATGATTCCAAAGAGGTGCGTCGTGCACAAATGGCTTACCAAATAGTATATATGTCTGACCGAAGAATTCCTTTACTTCAAAAAGTACTTGTTCCCCATACTTTCAACCCCTTTTAAACTCCAACGTTAGAGGAAGAATATAAAAAAAACGCAGTAATTTGTTTTCTAGTCCTTGACCGAAGTTACAGTTCTCTTACTTTTAAATTGTCTTGTTCCCCGTATAAATTTCCAACTCCTTTTAGCCCCTTTGAATCTCGTTTAACACCCTTTTTTTTTTCTAGTCTACAAAGAAACAATCTAAAACCGAAGTTACTAAACGTCTTCAAAAATGTCTAGCTCATCATACAGACTTATATTCCCTTAAGGGATTAATTAAAAAAAAACTGAAATTCGTTTTCTAGTTTTTAAACAAATAATCAAAAACCATTGTTGCGAATCTCTTACTTTAAAAATGTCTTCCTCTCTATACAAACTTCGAACCCCCTTTTAACAATCTTAGGCGATAAATAAAAAAACGCTGAAATTGGTTTTGCAGTCTTTTAGCATACAGGCTAAGACATAAGTTACAAATCTCTTTTTTTGATCTCCATTCATATTTTTCATCCCTTTTTAACCCTCTTAGGGGTGGATTTTTCCAAAACGCTTATAGTTCCTTTTTTGTATTCAAATAAGTAACCTGTCTACAAAGTTTCAAGTTTCTAGCTCAAAAGGAAATGTTTCCTTCATACAAACTTTGCACCCCTATTTAACCCCCTTAGGGGTGGAATTTTCTAAAATGCTGACCGTCCTTTTTTGTATTCTAATAAGTAATCTTTTAACAAAATCTCAAGTTTCTAGCTCAATGAATATAGTTCCCTCCATACAAACTTTGCACCCCTGTTTAACCCCCTTAGGGGTGAAATTTTCTAAACCGCAGAAAGTACTTTTTTTGTATTTTAATAAGTAATCTTTCTACAAAGTTTCAAGTCTCTAGTTCAAAAAAATAATGTTTCCCGCATACAAACATTGCACCCCTATTTAACCGCCTTTAGTTTTCTTAGATGTCACTACAAGACGATCAGCACGTCTAGCACACGACGGCCGCGACATACTCTCGATTTTTATCGCACTATACCTCTTCTTCTAAGTGTTCTAATAAGAGAGAGACGGATAGTGCGAGAAAAATCGAGAGCTTGCGCGCCGTCGCGTGCTAGCCGTGCTGGATACCTTGTGCGAAAGTTACCTACATGCATCCTTACATGTTTTAAAGAAGTCTGGATGATTATTCAAGAACAAGGATACTTCATACACGTACATAGATGGTACAGTCAACATGTTTAAGTTCTTGTACAAGGGACGCCAGGAAATCATAACATCTACATTGCAAATTACTCTGACACACTGCTTCTGTGCTATGAGAACTCGACTCGCGTGATAAGAATTTCCCCATAGGAGAATGCCATATCTGAGAAGGGAAGATACATAACCGTGGTATACTTGGATCGCAGCAGCTTTGGAGCAGGTTTTTGTAAGTCGCCATAATACATAGAGTTGACCTTACTACATAACGCGTCTATGTGATCCTTCCAAGAACATTCACAGTGATTCCAAGAAATTTAGTGTGAGCCGATTCTTTTCTAACCTGACTTTCTAATGTTACCACCAGCTTGTGTTTTTTAGCATTTCTGTTAACAAATTGTATCACTGTGGTCTTATTAATATTGATATTTAAGTTATTAGTGTTCATCCAAGCTACTATTTTAGACACCGTGTTTTTTATGTTCACATTGTATACATTGGGATGCTGACCTGGTATAACAATTAATAGGTCATCGGCAAATAGTATGCAGTCAAATTCCGTGGCGTCTGGAAGGTCAT
Source organism: Epinotia bilunana (assembly GCA_947049275.1). Classification (NCBI taxonomy): domain Eukaryota; kingdom Metazoa; phylum Arthropoda; class Insecta; order Lepidoptera; family Tortricidae; genus Epinotia; species Epinotia bilunana. The sequence continues at coordinate 7,312,714 of OX346271.1, read as the reverse complement.
TAATATAAATTAAAAAGAATAAGGCTCCCAGGATACTACCCTGCGGCACTCCATTTACCCTAATTGCCGACTTATGTGCAATGAATGTGTTTCTTGAATCTACTTTATTTATTTCTACATATTGTGTTCTTGCATGTAGGTACTCTCTTAGCCATCCGTTTACTGGGCCTCGCAAACCATAAAGTTCGCATTTGGTTAGGAGTATGTCATGGGATACAAAGTCAAACGCCCTAGTCATGTCAAAGAAGATTGCGGAAACCAGTATGCTCTTATCTAAGTACTTAAAGATATTATTCATTAGTGAAAAAGCAGCCAATGACGTCAATTTGCCTTTAAGGAAGCCGTGCTGTTCTGGTTTAATAATAGCAAAATGGTTTAAAAAGCTCGTAATGCGTTTATACATAGCCTTTTCAAATATCATTGAAATAGTTGGTATCAGCAAAATTGGCCTGTAGTTTTCAATGCGATTTTTAGCTCCCTTTTTATGAATAGGCTTAACCAATGATAATTTTAAGGGTCCCGGAAAAGTACCGTTAATAAAAGAAAGATTTATCAGATAACTAAGAACTCCTGAAATCTGGGATTTGCATATTTTTAATAAATGATTTTGAATGACATCAATCATACCCAGTTGATCTGGTAGGCTTGAGCGAGTTAATAATTTTAACAACCTCATCACTATTTGTAGGGACTAAAAACAGACTGGCGTTATTATATTTAATACGGGATGACACAGATATTTGGTGCTTAGGACCGCGATTAATAATATGTGATTCATATTTGAACTCAAAATGACTACTATATAGTCATTTTGAGTATTAGCGATGTCAATAGGATCCGTTAGAATTTTATCGTTTAATACCTACTATTTTCGTCAATATCGGTATTATTAGGATTACGTTGGGGCACGTTTTTGATCACGTTCCATGTGGCTTTACATGCATTCTGGGCGTGGGCTAGATAATTAGTTAGCTATCTTTTGGGCTTGATTTATGCATTTTTTTATGGGCTTGATTTATGTATAGATGTCATCGCCGTCACGCGACGTCCACTTGACAACAAAAGATGGCGCTGTTACGTATACACGACTCTATCAAATCGGCTATCCTCAAATTTGGTCTGCGGGTCACCTTAACTCCATCCAACTTTGTTATACGTTTCATATGGTTTGACGGAGTTTAGACGCCGACAAAAAACTGGAGAATGACCTACTAAGGCTAGACTATGCATGGAAATTGCTGATGTTCTGCATCGCGCTATTGAAGTTTTTAAGTTAAGTATGTTGTATAAATACCATTTCCTTCAGGTTCTCCTTATTATGTTTCTCTGGCAACATCAACGAACTTTCACAATTATTATATGTATAGATAGATAAATACCATTTCCTTAAGGTTCTCCTTATTATGTCTCTCTGGCAACATCAACGAACTTTCACAATTATTATATGTATAGATAGATAGTGGACATTATCAAAGTTAATAAGGGCTACTGAAGCCTACTTTTTGTTTGGACTCTTACCCCCTTATTCATAAAACTTAAAATGCCTCTGCTAAATAAAATGTGCTTTGTCCCTTTCTTACGAACACAAATGTCAATGTGACAGATAAGGACAAACGAATTTTAACGGCATTTTAGTTAAAACAGGCTTATAGGACGTTTATGAATACGGCCGTTAGTCCGTATAGACGGACTTTATTACTATTCGATAAAAACATTATTTATATGCACGTGAGCTCTTAATTATTGACCACAGAAGAGACGAATGTGTGTTTACCCGTACACAGTGTATAAAACAAACGTCTCTCCTGTGGTCAATAATTAAGAGCTCACGTGCATATAAATATTTTTTTTATTGAATAGTAATATAGAAGAGGAGACGCCGTTTATGCGGATTAAGAGTCGAAACAAAAATTAGGCTTCGACGTAGCCCTTAAGTTTGATAATGTCCACAGGAAAGACGCGAAACTAAATCTGTGTATGACCCAGCTAAATGAAGCTATGTTGCACATGTACAGAAACTTGGCTCAGCTTGGTAGTAGTAGTTGCTCTATGAGCTGTAGAACTCGAGAGCCGGTAAAAAAAAAACCGGCCAAGTGCGAGTCGGACTCGCGCACCGAGGGTTCCGTAAAATTTACGGTTTTCGCAATTTTTCCTTTATCTGTGCTATAAGACGTTGCTTCGTACCAAATTTCAAGATTCTGAGTTCACGGGAAGTACCCTGTAGGTTTTGATTCCCTTGCGAGTTTCGAAAATTTGCGGAAATTTGAGGCATAAACGGCTGTATATCTTTTAATTGCGTTGGCTTAGAAGTTTGATTTTTTCACAGCTCCAAGGGACAGTAGACCTGAGTATTTGGTATAAAATTAGCTTGACACCTCCACGCGTTCCTGAGAAAAAGGGTCTTGACAGACGGATGCAGGATGGGCGGACAACAAAGTGATCCTATAAGGGTTCTGTTTTTCCTTTTGAGGTACGGAACCCTAAAAACGAAAAAGCTAAATATAATTAACGAACCTGCTCACAGAATTTCAAGAGAATCGGTTGAGAAATGCGACCTGTAGAGGAGAACATCTGACAAGAATCTGGACATCCGGACATCTGGACATACCAACAATGGTGTCCATGCGGGCAAATGCTTCTCAAAATGTAATTGTTTAGAGTTAGCCTTTAAACCTAAGATCTCCATTTGAAAGTGGTTTGAACCACTTGACTACTTTAATTCGGTAATTTCTCTCTAAAATGTCGCACACAATATCCCAGCGTGGGAACATACGGGCATAACTTAAGGCCTGCGCAAACCGGCGCAATATTCTTTTCATTTTTAATAGCATTATGGTATACATTTGAATGCTCTGAGACCAACGGGGGATTTCTACTCTGCGGCATCGAGGAGCATGTTAGAGGATACCGCGGCGGTAGGCGGCGGCATGCCGCGGCATCCCCCGCTATGCGCCGAGGCCTCCCGAGTGCGCCGGGGTAGCGGGGCTGCGGGAGGTGAAGGATTGGCGCAACTCGGCAGACGACAGGGAAGAACACGAATTTTGATGATACCGCAAGCACCTCCGCAATGCCGCGGCATCCCAAGGCATCCCATGGCATGCCATGATCGGTGATTATGCATTCCGTTCCACTAGCGACCAACAGTCGAAAACTTATTTTTGTACGAGTCGTTCGTGTTGAAGGTTTCGTGATGCCGCGGACTGGGATTTAGTGTTAATATAATTTTTTCTACGTTGACTTGGGTCATATTGAAAAATTAACGCACAAATATATTCACCAAACACCAAAGGCGGCGGCAAGAATGGTCTGAATGGAATGCAAAGCGCGCTCCCGCTTGTGCTACCCCCTTCACCCCGCATTTTCCCTTCGTAGACCCGTCGCACTTCGGTGCATACCGGGGGATGCCGCGGCATGCCGCTGCAGTATCGTCGGCGGCGGCATGCCGCGCCATCCCCCGGTATGCGCAGAAGTGCTACCAGATGCGCCGGCCGCCGGCGCTGCGCTGGCGGGCGCTCGCGGTATCGCGGGGAATTTTCCCTCGTCAGTGTGCGCTGCGCGGAGTAAATCCTCCTAGGTGATCAGCGCTGCGCTCCGCCGGTTTGCACAGGCCTTTAACGTAAAGATCTGATTGCGACATTCTTCACCGTGACACGGCAAAGTCGAGGTCAATTCACCCATATACGTGTAATTTGTGCATTATCATATGTTTATAAGATAACGCAGTGTATAATCCTACTATCTGTATGTATGGTAGGCCTTACATATATCGTGTTTTAGACAAATAAAAGCAACCGCAACCATGACTTGGTTTTTGTGTAATGGTTGTACTACACGACGGGGCATGATGGACGATTAAAAAAATTGCCATCGACGTACGTCGCGATCATCCTACTATGTATATGTATATCGACGCTGGAAAGGAGAAATGGGATAAGCGACACAGAGCTAACTTTACAGGAGAGCCAAAAAACTGCGCACTTTTTTGAAAAAAAATCAGTAAAATTCGTCCTGTGGACTAATTTCTTTAATGAAGCATTTTTTATATAAATAATGGTGTTTTCTACATTATGTGTTTATTTTTTTACCTTTAAATGGATTATTTTAGGATATAGTGTCGCTTAAGCAAAATGGTTGAAAAAATTGCTTTAGGTAAAATTATCTAAACGACACGTTTTATGAGAAATTTGTCAGGTAAAAGAGTCCAACCTAACTTTTACAAAATAATGTATCGTGCTTAAACTATCTAATCGCAAAAAAATGCTTATTCTATAGTCAGGTAAAAATACATATCTGTATAAATAGCCATGAAATAAACCAGGAAAAGTCATCTAATGCCTTTTTTAGCAAAAATTTCAAATATGATAAACTGCTTAACCTAAAATAAAACCCAATTATTTATGTTTTCATCAGGAGTAAACCTTCATTATTATAATATATATAGGTACCCAATGTATGCCAACTGAATGCTGTAACAAAGGCGTAATAAATAAAAACACTATTTTAGGATTTTGTGAAGCTTTATTTCAGTTTCAAATATGTTTCCCAGTAATCAAACATAAGTTTTTTATCCTATATAACAATTTGAGATCAAAATGTCTATTATCAAATCTACAACGACAAATTCAATATGAATGTCATTTATTCAATAAACAACAATATTAAAGTAAAAACAAATACTTCGAGTCCAAAACGAATAAAAATCACTAAAATCTCGTAATTGAGAACAACATAAACCTAATTATTACAATATTAAAGCAAAAACTCGTACCTCGAGTCCAAAACTAAAAACAACTCTAAATTCTCGTAATCGAGAACAACATAAACCTTATTAGGTACAATAACAGAATCACAATTACCTTTTATTGCCCTTGCTTGGCATTTCCTTCAAATCTGAACAAAAACTATCAAATAAAAAAATACTAACAAATGCAATACTTCTTCAAGTGCAAACGCACTTTCTTAAATCTATCAATATCAATAACAGTCTTACAAATTTCTTTGAGGCACATAAAATCTTAGAACTATTGCTTTTACAATTATAGCTAAAATTGGTATTGCATCTAAACTAAATCGTGACAAGAATAAATACAAAACAAAAAGTTTTTTTCCAAAATAATAAATACCAACTAATTAATTAATAATTAATCAACCTTCCTGCATAATTATTGAAGAAACTTAGTGTGCGATGCAGAAAATATTACATTTAATGGAATATTCAATCATCGTCAGGATCCTCAATATCGGACTCTGCCAGAGTATCTTTTACAGTACCTGCAGATGGAATGCTTAAAAATTCGTTATGAAATATTGTGGGTATAACTTTGTCCTTACAAAGTTTGCTTAGATCGTTATATTTTGCTTTTGATATTGGGAGCAAATTTTTGTAACATGCCATAGGCATGATTTTAGTCGCACACTGTACTTCCACAGAGATCGATTCATCAGAGTCGTCCATAGAATATTTAAAGGTAATTTTTGAGGGTTCCTTCTTTTTTAATGTAGCTATACGTATTTTACTAATTTTACCCGTTAAATTTCCTTTGAAGTATTTCTCACATGCTGTGTCCCATTTCATGAAATCTTTGTGAGTCATCATCGCAACTTGATAGGGCATCGGATTTTGCCTAGCTGTCGAAAACACGGTATACCACTGGGATGGTGCGTAGACTATGGTATTTTTAATATTTCTTTCGATTACAGCATGCACAGAATCTACTGGCATGTACGTGTGTCCGGTAAGTAAATAATTTATTTGTACAGTCTTTAAATTTTTGCAGGATTGTAAAGTCGAATGAATCATACTTAACACAGTTTTATTACGATTTTGACCTGGGCAGCAGTCACAATACAAAAGTAAATGCTGTATGGTACCCCTATTATCGACCATTTTAATATAGGTGTTAAGTATTGATGCTATTTCGTTTGCCCCGCGTTTTCCGTTCATCTCATCCCAATAATAACAATAAACATTACGAGTATTACTTTCGTAGAAACATAGGTTATAAACAGCAATTTTTCGAGAGTAATACAGCAACATACTCTGCCCATGAGGGGTATTTAAAACCTTTTCTAAATCAAAACTAACGCATAAAGTGTTTGAGCTAGTGTTATGCACATTTTGGTGAAATTTGAAACGATCAAAGCTGTTTTTTTTCTCTTCTTCATGCTTTAACTTTTCAGCTTCAAGACTAGGATCATTTTCATAATTAAGACACTTTTTACATTTGTCCTTCTTAGGAACATGAAAGCCGATATTGTAGTCTTCTGTAAATATACTGCGAAAAACTTTTTCACTCACATAATCAATACCTTCCTCAGAATATCGATTTCTATAAATTTGATACAGGTTTGTTATGTTTCTGTATTCACTTGGCAAATATACGCGGGTTGTATCACCACGACAACGATGAGATGGCACGGCGGGTAGACTTTTGATAAAGTTGTGTGTTAAGGTTTTTGTAACTTCTTTTGTTTTATTGGGGGGTTCACATTTGCCTCGTAGATCTTCTTTAGCGGTTCCAAATACCGCGTTGCTAACAGTATAATAAATGGTTTTGTGAGATATCGCTATTGTTGAAGCTAGAAACTGAAGACACACTGGTTTTTTACCTTCACCTTCATTTATAAAATATTGATACGTGACATTACGCTTAGTCGATTCTGCATTACGTTTTCGTTTTATAGAATTTCTTTGACTCTGAGATACCAGCCAGTCTTTACGTCGTTCAGATGTTAGTTTCCAATAATGGTCAAATATCCGCTGTCTCCTTTCTTCGGTAATGGATCCACAGTCATTGCCACATTTTTTACCCTGACATGGATTAGGTAGTACAGTTTTCGCATTTACTAATTCACCGTTACTTTTTGTATACTCTTGTCCGCTGTTTTTCAATTTCTGTCTTTCAAACCTTTTGTTCTTTCTCTTATGTTTACCACCGAGTTCTCCAACCATTCCATGTTCTTCTAAACGTTGTGCATTTCCTGTTATTTTTTGCCTTTTTTTACGTGTTCCTTTATCTTCATTATCAGTACTATCGGGGGAGCCTGAGCCCTCAACCCACAAATCTGAATCTTCATCGCACTCACCAAACGCTTTAATTAGTAGAACTTCATCGTCTGATAAATAATCCAAATGTTGTTTTTTTAGTTTAGCTCTGCGTTCTCGACGACGCCTTGAACACGATTTCTGGTTTGTTGTTACTACAGATTGGTCGTTTGAAGTTGATGGGACGGCATCATCTCGTATTTGCACTGAAGATGATTCGGAATTTACAGTTGAAAATGGAACTGTCTCTGGAAAAGCACACATTTCCACCTCTTCGTTATGAGTTTCATCAGCAGTGGACGGAGGCACAGTTTGTAACTGATCACGTATTTCCACTGTTGCAGAAGTTGGTTCGGAATTTACAGTTGAAAATGGAACTGTCTCTGGAAAAGCACACATTTCCACCTCTTCGTTATGAGTTTCATCAGCAGTGGACGGAGGCACAGTTTGTAACTGATCACGTATTTCCACTGTTGCAGAAGATGGTTCGGAATTTACAGTTGAAAATGTAACTGTCTCTGGCAAAGCACACATTCCCACATCTTCGTTATGAATTTTATCAGAAGTGGACGGATGCACAGTTTGTAACTCTGTATATGTCGGTGCTGTATCATCATTAACATCTATCATGTGTGAAAAAGTATCATCTGATAAAGGCTCAGTATTAGACATATACGAAAGATAATTCTCGGATTCTAAAAAAATCTCTTTAGTTTCGTTAGACCTATTTGTCATAGGTCGTTCCTTTGCTTCTATGGGACTCTTTCTGTGCTCAGGTAAACTTTTCTTAGGAATATCTTCGCATTCACCGTCTTCCTACAAAAAAAAACAATATTTATTTTTCTGATCGATGGGTATTGTAAAATAATTGTGTACCCAATTAGCGTAAAACGTCAACTAAAAATTTACTGATACTAGTTCATTTTCACATAATTTGTATGCATAATTATCGTACCAAAACTGACACTGATTAAATTTTTGGTTTACGACTCACGCTAATAGGGTACACAATTATTAGAAAATGGCCCGATACCTTAGTTTACAAAAGTACAATTTATTTTTCAAATCCATTGTGTAACTATCTTATATTTGCACTGTCGTCCTAAAAACAGATCTCTTTTTCCCGTAATTAGTAGGTACGATTGTGAACTAAGATATAGTGATTAGGTATCCTAAGTACCTATGCAATTAAGGTTGGTTGCTATAAAGATAACGATAACATAAACCACACGTTCATATTTCAAATGAACATCTGCAAGTACCCTTAACATTAACGGGCTTTATAGAATTAAATAAAAGATTACCTAAATGTATAATATAAAACATACATTCACAGACGCTAACAAAATATAAGCACAGATATAACACCTATACACCACACAAATAGTTATAAACAAGCACACAACATTGGGTACGTCACCTTTATAATAATACTAGCGACCCCTCCCCCCCCCCTCGACTTCGCACGGGTACTTATATTATACATAATAAACCTTCCTCTTGAATCACTCTATCTATTTAAAACAAAACGCATCAAAATCTGTTGCGGAGTTTTAAAGATTTCATACAAAGGGACAGACAGCGGGAAGTGACTTTGTTTTATACTATGTAGTGATAACCGAAATAACACACAACATCACAATAGGACAACAATGATCAACATTCATGACAGAACTACTTACCTACTTTTGTCTCTAGCTTGCCAGCTACACAACGCACCCTCAACTACAACACAACAAATCCTCAAATTAATAAAGGGTCGGCAGCGCGCTTGTGATTCTTCTGTTAAGTACCGCAAGTGTCCATAGGTGATGCGGTCTATTTACAATCAAGCAAGCCGTGTGCTTGTTTGCCACCGATGTAGTATTAAAACAAAGCTCCGCTGGTTTTGTTGCTGACATTTGCAACCGCAATAAATACTTAACGTTGGTGGGATGACATGTATCAAGGTCTAGGACTAGTATACAATTATGAACCTTAGTCGTCTAACATAAGTTTTAAAACGTAAATAAAAATTTTGACTTTACTATACCTACTGGAAACTTTTGGACAGTTATACCTATACCTATACGTGATTAACGAGCTTAATTGTTTACCCTTTACTGACTAAAAATTAAACTTACCTTTGCCGAAGAATCGAAGATTAACTTTCGACAGGCTGACAACTGCAATATTCCAGAGTTCTTTAGTGCAAGGCCCAAAATACGCCCTTGTCTCTTCATCTTCACCTAAAAACAAAATTAAATTTAACTATGACTAGCAAATCTTAATAACAATGTTGCATTACTCAGTAAAACATTTGTAATTGTTTATGTTAAAGTATAGTTACTTACAGTGTTGAAGAACGAACGCGTCGGCAACGTGGCCTAGGCGACGTCTCGTAGGGCACTGCTCAAGTATATTACACTCTTACTTATCACTGCTTAAGTTAGATGGCGTTTGGGTGCAATAGGCGCGCCCGAAAGTAATGCGTAAGCGTCACTTTTTTATACTGTGTGTGGTAATAACCACCTTCATAACTATAATAAGTTAGCACTAAATAGCTATATTTTAAAAAGCATAAAAGGTAAAGTTATCTAACAACCAAATTCTAAAACAGATCTGATATTTTAGTACATTCTAAACGACAAATTGATGTAAAAGCAATACGGGATAAACGACAAATTGACTGGAATTTCATTTAAGCAATTTGGGGTAAACGACAGTCGTATTTCAAAGTCGTTTCAAGTAAAAGTAGATAAGCGACATAAGTTTTATATTTGCAAGTAAGTAAATGTGGATAAACGCCAATAGACTAGATAATGACAACCAGGTTATTTTATCTAACCATATATATTTTTTTATAAAGAGACAGGTAAAATGTCTCAAATGACATTAAACTATTTTATGCGGGCAGGTAAAAAAAGATAACCAACAAGTGAAAGGTAAGTTGTAATGAAGTAAAACTATCCAAGTTAAGTTAAGTTTGTTCCAACAAATAAGTAAAAAAATCTAAGTTTCATTTTGTAATATAACATTTTATCTAATCTCCATTTTTCACAAAGTGGTCAAATATCCAGTCGTTTAGTAAGAAAAACATGTCAGCAATCCTCTAAATCACCGATGGGATAAGCGACACCAAAGTCGTCAGACGGCTACGAGACCCAGCCCATTCGATGCAGAAAAATCTGCCGATTCCAACGATATATATAACTCAATATCTCCAAAAATGTCGCTTATCCCATTTCTCCTTTCCAGCGTCGATATGTATGTATATCCTACTTATCCTACTTCCTACTAATATTATGAATGCGAAAGTTTAGATGTTTGGATGTATGTTAGTCAATCACGCTTAAACGACTGAACCGATTTAATTGAAATTTTCCACGAAGATAGTTTATAGCCTGGATTAAAATATAGGATAGTTTTTATCCTGAGTCCATGCAGACGAAGTCGCGGCCGGAAGCCAGTAGATTATAAATGCACAAAATAGGATACGTAATTTCATCTCGTCAATTGATAACGTTTTGTTGTTAAATGGATATATCCCATTAAATTATTGTATAAAGGTATAAATTACAAAATATAATTAAAATCATAAAAAATATGCATTTTTAATTGTCTAAGAGTAAATTTAAAGCCATCAAAAGAATCCATGTTTCTAAAACAAAATTGTGTGACAACTGAACCTAAACCCACCGACCGAAACTGCAATTTACAAAATCATCGTTTTTACGAGATGCCATTACAATGTTAGAAGGCTCCCTGTTCTATCTTCCATAACCATAACCTTATTTAAAAAAGTAGCAGCCCCACTTGTCACAAACACTTTTAGTTTCTATGGTTCCTCCGATGCAATTGTACGGGGTAACCGTTGACGGAGGCAACAGATACCGCTAATAAAAGACGCAAGTCGGCGTATGTCTCTGGAGAGGTGAGGCGGTACTCCAGCAGAACTTTAATACACACAGTCTTCACTATTTTGTGAGCGTAGAACCTCCCTGAAACGAAAAGACACGTGGTCCTTTATCCGTCCGGCCAAGTTCCATGGAAAAGTCGAGCGAAACGGCAATGGACTTTGATACCCTTGCACTTATCATACTTAACTTATCGTCATCATCATCATCATACCAGCCGAATGACGTCCACTGCTGGACATAGGCCTCCCCAAAGAGTGCCACAACGACCGGTCCCGTGCCACCCGCATCCAGCGGACTCCCGTGACTTAATTTTACCAGATTACCAGCGGCCAGCTACTTAATTCGAGTAAGTATATTAAATATATACCAGTGTATCCAGCAAGCAAAGTAATTGACATGACAGTAAAACACCTTCCTAAAACTACATAAGCAAAAAACTAACGCTTGCACTTCAATGTTCACGCGTTCACGCGTCGAAACCGAAACATCCACTTATTTAAGCGAATATGCCTGGCAGAATCACCCGTCAGACGGGGCGATTACTACCTGTATCGCGGCGACTCGCGCTGCTCGACAGGAGCCCGCGCGTAATACGCCCGTCGATGTACGAGCGCCTACCCGCCACAATTAAAAACGAGACCTCAAACAACATATTTGAACGCCGACTAAAGGAACTTTTACTTTCAAAATCGTTGTATTCCGTAAAGGAATACAACGAACGAACATTGTAAATTGTATGTGTATTTGACATGTTTTAGTTATATCTAATTTTTTGACTATTGCCTATTTATATCTAGGATACCCTAGCTTTTATTAATAATTTGACATTTAGACACATTTTACTCCATTTTTTTTCCATTTACATTTGTACCATTTTAATATTATTTCAATTGTTCCTTATTATTATTCTTGTTTTTTCATTTTTGCTAGGTACATATTTAGATTTTTTACTTTCATTTATATTATTGTTATTCTTATACACTCTGACGATCTTTTTGTGAATTCATGCTATTTAATTTTCAAAAAATGACGTCAATTTTCAAAATGAAATAAATAAATAATTAGCCTTTTAGAAATGATTTAGAGATTTATGAAATCAGTAAATGTCATTGAATGATTTGGTTTTCAAATGTTGGATTTTCGTCAACTAAGCACGAATTTTGAGCAGAATTGACGCATTCAAATATACTGTTGTGAATTTTATTGTAAGCATTTCCTTTGTGTGCACACTTTTGAGAGAATGGATGAACTCATCCATTCTCTCAAAATTAAGGGTTTAGTGGCACCACTATACATCACGGTACTTTGGACACGTCGCCTGCAGGTCGATCAGGTAACGTATTGTGCGCGCGTCAGGTAGACCTAAATGTCACTTCTTGAACCGTCCTAATGCTCGTTAAAATCGTTACGTGATTACCCCTCACGGCACTCTAGTGTAAAAACTTATTATTGTGGAACAATTGGTAGGAAAAAAGACACACGGGAATCACCGACTCCTTGGACTGATGCGGCTAGGCAAGGAGAAGAACAGTGCGCTAAGCGACGACCTCGTTTAGTCACGCCCCAGTTGGAAGGATGCGCGACGAGTAGAAAATTCAGAGTACAATTATTACAAAATATATACCCAAGCAATCCATTGGTCCATAGCTGAACGGGATGTAGCAGTTTGGGTGGCGTAGCTTGGTGTTCTCCGGGGAGAACCGCTCAGGGTCGAAGGCATTTGGGTTAGTCCAGAATCGCTTATCACGATGCATGTGGAATATGGGGACCAGAAGCGAGCTCCCTGCTGGCAGCGTAGCTTTACCTGAAAAAAAATATATGTCACCATTAGTATCGATACCGGTGATTTTGACAGGTGATCTAATAGCTAGTGTAGCCCGACAGCCACGCGTTTGAACGGTGCAAAAAGTCGCCGTGTAACCGTAACCCTTTTTACTAATTACAATCCAGAACCACAGGAACAGAATATTTTAAAAAATAAACACGAAAAACGGTTGAAAATGTTGGTGTGGATAATAACTATTGTTTATATAAAAAAAAACTGCCAGTGCCAATCTGCTCAGTATTATCTTAAGCGCTTACTTCATAATCCCAAATAATGGTATAAGCGTTCGCTTATGCGGAAGTTACTGCCGGCTGCCTTTCTAACTAGAATGGAAATAGACCATGTTGCGGTTAGGAACGTAAAGTGAGGGAGCAACGTAGCAACATGTGACAAAGTCCTAATATTGGGTTGATTATAATTTTATGATAAAATTAATCGGGGGTAATCGGCAATTATATACTTGTTCGGGTGGCGGCTGCTGATCAACCCACCGACGGAGCCGCAGCTGACATCCACAGCGCTTCATAATACAACATTCTTAACTTTCTCACAAATCATAGCACGGGGGTAAATTACTAACAAAAAGAAATGCTCCTACCTCGCGGGCTAGAACGACAACTGTCCGCCAAAACTCAGCCCCCGATAGTAAACTTGTGAGGAGCCCGTTTTCAAATATTAAATTAAAGTGTGGTACATGATTATACGGTCAAAGAGGGCAGCTGCTCCCCAGCAGTGGAAGCATAGGTTTGGGTTGGGACATGTGGAGTTCTCCCAAATCTGGGTTACTTTTCTTGGGTAACAGCACCCTTAAAATAATTCAGGTTATCCGCTTGAAATTTGACGACTGGTTTAACCTAGACAGTGACGAGTTACTATTTGTATCTGTTAAGCAAATAGTCGTTTACTCACCACATACCCACAGCATAACTCTTAAGCTTAATACGCTAGTTCGATTTATGTAAGATTGTCCACTAATATCTATTCAATTATAGCATACCTATAGTAATGTCGTCAGCCAGGGTCCTCTGCAGCATCACGCCGATAGGGAAGAGTCGGACGATCTCCTTGAACACCATATCTAAGTACGGCATCAGTTTGAGGTCATCGTCTGCGACATCCCTGTCGCTGTCTCCAAACACCCCCTTTATTTCAGCGTATAGTTTCTCCTGTCCGGATAAGCGATAATATATTTTATTACACACGTTCTTATATTCTTAAGAAGAATCATATGCTTTAAATCTATGATATTATGTTTTTAAGCAAGCTTCCAGACAACCTGTTTTACAAACTTATTACATTAATCGATTATTGTTTCAATACCGCTCCTTAATGTGACGTAACCGGGAGATCGAATTTAATATTTCGTGTTGTTAAGGGCAAAATGAGTTATACCCAAAGTGAGAATAGCAAACATTGTTACATCCATTTTTCCTCTCGTAAACCTCTATCTTGTTAATCTAATTGAAATCGTGACATTCGTTTACGAGCTTCTAAAACACAAAAAATAAAAAATCGGCTAATAGCGAGTCGGACTCGCGCACGAAAGTTCCGTACCGTAGATGGAGTAATGTTTAAGCAATAATAAATACCGATATAAAATGATTAGGATAAAACATTTAGTGCCAATGTGGAAATAGTAACCTGGTTTAAAAATAAAATAAATGCTTCGAAAAATCATTTTTGTAGAATTTATGAAGCAGTATACAAAGCGATTTTGTATAGATATATTTATTTTTTACAACATTTAGATGTTGACAGTAACATCTATATATATAATTGTCGATAAAATAATTTGCTACGTCACTTTAGTATAAGTGCCCCGAGTTATCCCAGGTATGATCATCTGTGAAAATGTTAACTGTCTAACTATCACGGCTCATGAGATACAGCCTGGTGACAGACGGACAGACGGACGGACAGCGGAGTCTTAGTAATAGGGTCCCGTTTTCCCCTTTGGGTACGGAACCCTAAATACAATAACTAAGTAGGTACTGGTGACCGAAGAGTCCGGCTTTCTCGCGCAACGCATCAGCATTGCAAATCAGCGAGGGAATGCCGCCTGCATCGTGCAATTCCAATCCAATTTTAGATTTAACTTAGTTTTAATTTAATTTAGTTAATTGTTAATCATCATGTTAAAACTACAGAATATAATAATATGTAGTACAAAAACTCCTCCTTTAAAAGGCAGGGTTTTTCATTGGTTTTTCGCCGGGCATAACACAAGAGAAAAATAAGACCAATCAGTACTGATTTCCACACCTACGTCTAAAATGTGTCAAGTGTTATCCTACTAATATTATAAATGCGAAAGTTTAGATGTTTGGATGTTTGTTACTCAATCACGCTTAAACGGCTGAACCGATTTGAATGAAATTTTGCCCGAAGATAGTTTATAGCCTGGATTAAAATATAGGATAGGTTTTATCCCGAGTCCACGCAGACGAAGTCGCGGGCGGAAGCTAGTACAGAATAAATGTTTTGTACATTATTCACTGTGGCTCCACACTACGTGGGGATGGGTTTTGCAGGTGGTGGATAGTGCAATGGCCATCAGATGATGACTAGCTCTGAATCATATTGAAAAAGGAGCCCCCAATCAAGTAGCGACAGGGATACCAGGATATAAAAGAAAGTTTTGCAGGAGAAACCTCACTATAAAACACTTGTTAGATCCAAAGACGAACCTGTGGCAAATTAATACCATCAGTTCATAAGCAATCTCCTGATGTTAGAGAACATCATTGATTTTTTGATTTTTTTGCATAGCAGGCAGGGAAGAAAAAGCTTATATTTGACATTTATCTTATATCGTTTTATTGGCTTACCTGACATTGTGGATGATATGCCATCATCAGCAATAAGTATGATGATATCTTGCCTGTAGCCTCTTGGCTCTGAAAAAAGTTTTAAAAATACTGCCATAAAGTATCTAGCTATAATCTACAGAGAAAAAAAGCTTCTGCAAAGAATCATCTTTCTCGTCTAGAATATCGTTGAGAGTGAAAATGACGTGTCTGTCTTGTATAGTTTAGGACTTGCTCTGGCCACTTTCTGTTTCCCCTACCAGATCAGCTATGTGGATCCATAGAGTTACCTTTGTATAACCAAAAAAAAAAATTGACAAATTAGTTTTCCCAAAAAAAAAAATCGTAGAATTTCATTTGCCAAATAATCGTTTGCAAAATGAACACTTGACAAATAATTCTTACGCCAGCCTAATGTTTGGCATATTCATGTTTAAGCAATATCTCGTTTACCAACTGGTACTTTGACCAAATTTCATTCAGTCAAATATGTTAGTTGGCATAATATGTTTTAACCAAAACAAAATAAGGCAAATGATTTGTATCGTCAATATTTAATTTTCGATTTCTATTCCGTCGGTTAATCAGCAGAGTAAATCTTCAATGACAAATCATTTGCATCTTTATTTCTATGGTACACCATTACGGTAATGGTATATTATACATAAGATACACAATAAAATAACAACTTTTTTTGTTATGTGGGTAGACAGTAAAAATGAATTTGTGTAGAGGTCCCAATTCTAACCTAACCGCCAGCGTGTCGACGTCACCCCACTTCGCGGGGTGCCTATTTCTGCTCTAAGGGACACAAACTAACGCTAACCTAACCCACCAAATGATACATTTGTTTGTGTTTTTACTGCGGAGGGCTTCGCCCCCCTAGCCCCCCTTGTAAGGCGCATCTCCCCCCCCCCGTCCCTCCGTTTTTGGCTGCCGTAACCTATTTTAACGCCATTGCCTAGCGACCTACCTAACCGTGCATTTTTTATTTAAGGGACCGTGCCGTTTTATTAATAGTATTTTGGTAAAATTTCATAACCCAATGAAATGTGAATGTTGACTATTTATACTTTGCTATAAATAAATTTGGTAAAACAATAGGATCCCGGATGATTCTCTATTGTATGGGCAAAAATTATTTCCCAAAGTGTCACTTCCCAAAAAAAATATCCCAAATGTTCATTTGGCAAAAAACACTAGTCATATTATTGTTTCGCATTTTATCACTTGGCATTATCTCCTATGGTAAAATATTACTTCGCAAATGATTGTTTGGCAAAGTTTTATACAGTCATGTTTCATTTGGTCAAATGTATTATTTGGCATAACATTCGTTTTCCAAATTATTGCATGGCATATGATTTATATCCTAATTGTGTAGTGCATACGAAAAGTATTTGAGTGAGATTACATACTTTGGTAAGCGGGTAGTTTTGTAATTAACGTACAAATTATTACAAGGATTATTATTTAAAATTAAAATAGTTGGCATACATGGAAAAGTTATATATGGAAATTATTTTAACCTAACCTAAACCTAACCTAACCGCCAGCGTGTCGACGTTGGGTGCCTATTTCCGCTCTGAGGCACACAAGTGAACCCTAACCTAACCTACTTATAATACAATTGTTACGGTTGTTTGTTTTTTTACTGCGGGGGGCGAGCCCCCTTTTTCTGGCTGCCCTAATCTAGTTAAACCCCTTTAATCAGTTGTTGTATGTTTTTGTTATGTTGTAATAAAATTTCGAACAAATAAAATTCGTTGTTTTGTTATTCTGCCATTTAAAATTCATACAAAATGAATCATTAGCCAATTAATATTCCCTGAACAGTTATTCTATGAAATTATAAAAATTGGAATGATCTGGTCATGAAATAAAATTATACCAACAATATTTTTTCAAATATTTGCCAAAGTTATGCTATGTGAAGTGTGCGAAATGTAAATTCGAACAAATGTTTTGTTTGGAAAATAATATTAGCCCAAACAAAGAGTTTGCTTAATAAACTTTTGTCCAAATGAACAAAATGCGAAACAAAAATATGCTATTGGTTCGTTGGAGAAATGAAACTACTGCCAAGTTTAGTGGGAAGTGAAATTTGGCGAAAAATATTTTGCCGAAACGGCAGGATACCGGATGGCGACCTACTTTTTAATTGTTCTATTTTCTTCTCATAATAATTTATTGCCTGCAAAAGTTTGGCCTAATAATTGATGTATATAATATTTTTTCATCGAAATCGTTACGCATAATATCGATTGTCCTAATTATTGTTGTACATAATAATAATAGAATCGAACATAGAATTATCTTAAACTACGTGTGCATAACTTTACAATTCGTAATATATGATGTACAGTCAAGGAATTTAATTTAGGACCCACTTAAGGTTGACAGTCCTGTCGATTTGTATTGGACTACAAAGAATATTTTTGCGAAAAGGGTCGTAAATTAAATTCCTTGACTGTACTATATCATCATTATCATACCAACTGAAAGACGTCCAAAATACAACCGGTGCTCATATACAACTAGGTTACTGTAGTGTAGTTTCTAAGTTGTTGCAATATTGTTGATGTAATATCTAGCACTATTGGAGCCAACCCGTGGTATATTAAAGCACACCACAGCTGATATACGTCTAATTTATCGTATAATAGCGTCTCTTTAACGCTAGCAGCATAAAAGTCTTTAGAGATCTACAGTAACACTAAGTAGTTAGGTATAAATACACTTTAAAATGGATGGTTAGTTTTAAAATGGCGTGATATGTGGGTAACCATAACATACATTAGATACATATTGGTAACAGTAAATTAATGTGTTTATTTAAATATTTCGTATTTAACTATATATTCAAAATTCAGGGGGCATGACAAAAACATGAATAATATGCTATTAGTTCATCAATAAAATTTGAAGCGCAAGATAAAAATAACCGCTATAATGCACGCACAACAACTAAATACTGGAAGATAAAAACATGGAGATTATAAACTTACCAATATGAAGGCTACGGTAGCCTAGTGGTTCAGGCATGCGGCTGTCAAGCGGCGGTCGTGGGTTCGAATCCTGGCTCGTACCATCGAGTTTTTCGGAACTTATGTTCGGAATATTTACCGTTAGCTTTTCGGTGAAGGAAAACATCGTGAGGAAACCGGTCTTATCCCAATAAGGTCTAGTTTTCCCTCGGGGTTGTAAGATCAGATGGCAGTCACTTTCGTAAAACTAGTGCCTATGCCAAATCTTGGGATTAGGTGTCAAAGCGGACCCCAGGCTCCTTTAGGGGCATTACCGGGAATAACGCTAGGAGGATGATGAATGAGCTGTAAAACTGGGGCCACTTTCCATGATAGAGACGTTTCTATCACGGATATAAGACTCCTTATATCACTGAAATTCAACTAAATCTGGTACGTTCTTGCTAGTTGGGCTTAACATACTTACTGACGTAAAAACAGTGAAAATTTCCTTCATAATTTCATCATGACTGGTTATTTGACTAGACAATATGAGTCTGTCCACGATACTAAGTTCTGTATTCTGTTTAGTGTCTCCTTCTAAGCTCAGGATCTCCCTTTTCTTATCCTCGTCCATCGAGTCCAGAACTTTCAGTCTATGTTTTACAATACTATCTCCCAATTCGAAAATCTTCGTCATCGTACTGATTTGCAGTTGATAATACTTGGTCATCCAGTAAATTGGGTCTATTTGAAGGTACCATGTGGTCATTCTCTTAAAAACTATTGAATATGAGCTGAAACAGTAACAAAAGCCTTTTAAATAAATACGGAACTAGAAAGAAATATAATGGTATGTCTGTCTGTAGCTTTTCCACGTTTAAAGTCAATCGTATTTATTTTCATCTGGGGGCACGGCAGTGCCCCGCCAACTCGAGAAAAACAGCGGCACGGCCGTACCATCCTTTTCTCGAAGCAGTTCAGGCCATTTTTGACCCCCTTACTTAATGCCACCAACATTTGCGCGCCTAAGAACAACCACTTGATGTTCATTATGTCACGGAGACATTTGAGGTGGTATCTGTCGAGTGTACGGATGTGCTTGCGGTAGAGGACCCATGTCTCGGATGAGTACAAAAGATTCGGCAGCATGACAGCCATATAGACACTTATTTTGAGTTTAGAGTTTAAGGACATGAGAGCGATAGATTTTGGGCCGCAGCTCGCCATATTATTTCAGATTCTAGGATGAATTTAGACGTTATTGTGCTGCCAAGATATTTAAACTTCGCCACTTCCGTCAGAATCTCTCACACCAGAATGAGGCACGTTGTGAGAGAAATGTTTCATCATTCTTCTTCACATTTATTTTAAGGACAAATTCAGTGCAAGCATCCTTGAGATTCCACATTAAGCGTTTAAAGCTATCCGTAGTATTCGAGACAAAGCACAAAAAGCAGAATACACTTAAGTACGGGATTTGAACTTTGCGATGTTGAATAGTCTCCAACCATGCGGACACGAATACTTAGACCCTCTTCCAAATACTTCAACTTTTCGGACGACGACAGCAAAGTACAGCACAAAAAGAGTTGGTGCAAGGACACAGTCTTACTGAAACACCCACAGGTAACAGGAAATAGCTCTGATTATTCGCCGTTGACAGAAATGCAGCACTTCATGTCATCACGCAGAAGTAATGTCACGAATTGTCAGGGCATCTCAGCTTAGACAATAATAACCAAAGGGCTTCACGAGGAACGCTGTCGAATGCCTTTTCAAGATCAACGATACAAAGGAACATAGGTTGATTTTGCTCTCGGCTCTTCTCAAGCAGCTCATAGACTGAGAAGATGGCTTCGCAGGTCCCTCGAGCTGGTCGGAAGCCAAATTGAGTTTCAGGCAGAATAGATGTCATGGAGAGGGAATTATTTTGTTCAATGAGTCCTGTAATCAGTGTGTTTCCTATTAACTTGGAATAGTAGGTAATGAAGTCTCATCAGCAAACATGACAATGCCTGATGTTTGGCTTACCATATATGGCAAATCATTTACATAAACAAGGAACTGGAATGGCCTAGACTACCTTGAGGTACTCCCATCTCCACCACTGTCTGAAGATTTTGATGAAAAGTACGGAATTTAGTCCGAGTGCCGGGAGAAGGACATAATGATACTTTTTGTCTCGGAAATAATTCTATAAGGTATGTAATGGAAGGTGAATTTTCCACGGAAAAGAGATAATTAGAACTACGCTTGCAAGAATTGAATAGCAAACAGCCTCTAAAAGGATTAACTTATTATACGAGTAAAAGAGTAAAAGCTAGTAACTTATAGAGTGTACTTACTCGTGAGCATCGTGGAGAAATACTTTATTTAGGTGTGGCAGGTTAAGACTCTGTTCTCTCGTTAAACCCATTAATGTTCCTAGAAATAAAAGTCGAATATCAGATGAGTAAAAATATGACGAGCCCGATTGGTTTGAATATAAATTACAATTTAGTGAGAAATAATAAAAAGTAGATAGGTAAAAATTTTTTTTTTCGAATTAGATTATAACTTTTTATGATTTGGTTCGATAAAAAAAACAAATTTCACTCAATTGACAACATTTGATTTAAAAAATGCGTATTATTTATATCTCATCGTCAACACCCTACTGCCCTAAAGGAGCCAGCGGTCCATTTTGACACCTAAGCTAAAAGCTAAGCTTTAAGTAGGTATTTATATCTATTAAAAGTAGAACATTTATTTTCTAAAGGATATACAAAATGATAATAGGTTATTTTCATCTATGAAAATTAAATTATTTAAGTATTTTTTTATATAGTTTTACCACAATAAATACGAATATAACACTATTTTTGTTATAAAAACATAAGATTTAATTTAAATTTGAAAATTAAAATCGTAGTTTTATTTCTGTGAGTGACGTCAGAACAGCAAATGCAGAAATCAGATGGCGTACTTAAAGAGTCCGCAGTAAGCTCGATTCTTCATACAAACGTAGTTACGCTCTCATTTTAAAACTACGTGTTGGATTGTAACAAAACTTTGCATATACAATGACATGAGGTATATCTATGTCTGTAATTAGTTTATGTAGTTTCAGATACCATAGTAAAAAAAATACAGCGAATTTAAGTTTTTCATACAAAACTTGTTTTTGCTGTATTTCGTTTGTTTTATAAACTGGAACCATATAAACTAATTAAAGACATAGATATACCTCATTTCAATGTATATGCAAAGTTTCGTCGTTTCTCTGAGGCATGTCACATTCGTGGATTCCTCGAAAAAGCACAGCACAACATCACTTCTGAACAACTCATATAAATGCACTTTAAATCATTAAAAACATAATTTCATTACACATTACAACGTATATTATTTAGTAGTTATTAACAAGACAATCTCAATCTCAATTTAATTGCTAAAAGGTTGGCTGCAAGTGATCCCTTATAGGGGGATAAGTTCGCCTTTGTACTTTGATCTATTGTGTGACATGTACATTCTTTAACCTGTCGTTGTGTACAATAAAGTGATTACATACATACATACAATCGGCTATTTTGTCTCTGGTACACGTTTACCCTAAACCGCTTCATGAAGTTTCAAGGTAGTTAGTTACCTACAAATATCTGATTGACCGAAGGCACTGTTGCCATGTTGGCAATGTTACAAGAAAGTATATTAGTTATTTGTACTTACGCATTAAAGTGAGCGGACGTGCAGCTGTGCGTTTTTAAACGGTTTACGTGGTATGCATTTCCGGCGATGTTTTTTCATTTCCATTGATAGTTATTTAAACATTTTAGAACGTCATTACTTGAAATTATTTTTCAACGTTTTATAGCTCGTTAGGTTCCTTCTTATGTTTGTGTTAAGATCATATACCTACTAATGGCGTGTATCATTTAGCCGTAATCACAACAACCGTTCGTGGGTGTCATTTCCCTGGCGTCATTTTACTGTATTTCTGTCCAGTAAAATGACGAACACGCCTACTACTGTTTTCGTTGTTTTTCATTATATATATTTCAATCGTACTTAGAAACATAAGATTCCATTAAAAATATTATATTTTTCTATATATCGTCATTCGCTGCCGTGAGGGTCAATTTGGAATGACACAAGTAATTTTAGTCGCCCTTTGCTACTTAACTATTGACTTTTACCGGTGCTTTATATACCTTTCAAATTCGAATGCATAGGTGTTTCATATTCCATAGAAATCGAATTTGTAAAAGTTATAATCCCTTGAACCAATCGCACTTTTCAAATAGAGCCGTCATGTCGCTGTCATGAGCGTCATGTTGGTGGCGTGAATAACTTTAATATCTCTTTGATCCTTAACTACACAGTTTAAACTAGTGCCTAATGTACATTTCAAATCCAAATTAATAGGTGTTTCGTAATTCATAGTTGCTTTGGGCAAAATCTAAAAAAATAAATAAGCCTTCGATATGACGCAAATATAATTTCAATTATTCACCCAAAAATACCAGTGGACTATCGAATCTATACGAACATTTTAAATTATATTTTTAAAAAATCGTAGAATAGCCTATTAACATTAACTAAACTAAATGAGAACTAGGTTAAATCTAAAAAAGGCATTGGGGCATTGTACCTACTTAATATGTCGTCGTCTAGTAGTCAGAACATATGACATGTAGCTATGACTATAGCTTACTATGAGGCTAGTTCGATGTGTGTAAGAATGTGTCCCCTAGTATTTATAATATATTATAACACTATAAGTACGATCTCTCATTTCATTTGTATAGAAAAAAGTAGGATCCCGCGATATAACGCCACGTTCCAATTTCAGAATAGTGTTCCACGCTAGCGTAAACTGGACTTTTAAGCGCAGATTTTGAGCGATAAAGTAAGCTTTTCCGAGCTGATGAGGTGAGTGTTTTGTGTAGGTACCTTAGATTTTCATAATACGCAGGAGACAACTTGTGAGTGAAAACATTTTTTGTGTAATGTTTCGAAGAATTACGCGGGATTAATGCTCCTAAAATTTAACCAGCTACTTACTGCAAACAGTGTACGTGGTGCCCAAAACAATGTCATCATAAATGTCGAATGATTCTCCTCCTAATTTAGCCGCTAGTCGCTTCACCGTGTCGTTAGCTTCTGCATTGATGATATCGCTGTAATTCTCTAACGCTCTTTTTCCATAGTTAGGTAGCAATGTCTTCCTGGATATTCGCCAAGTACGCCCTGGAATTATAAAGAAAGCGTGTTGCCGGTACCATCGCCAACTGTTAACTGACCATCCGTGCACTTTATTTGCATTTTAATAAGGTTCAATAGAAATACAGGATGGTTAACTGTGTTGGCGTTTTACAAGAATAATTAATGTGATAGTTTCTTAATTTTTATTGCAAAATACTTTAAAAGTGTGTGTAATTTGCTGCAATCCAATCTTAAATGTAGACAAACTTGGATGAGTCCAACTAGATGAAAAAAATAATGTTTCCTTTTATTAAAAAAAAATGCTGCCCAATTGCTTGTGTCATTATATTCTCTCAGCTAATCCTCGACTAACTAATCAAGGAAGATGAGCTTAAACAGTTAATTTTTTTTGGTTTTTGGCAGAATGTCTTGGTTATATAAATTGAAAGCTGCAAGCTACCTGAACCACTGAGAATACCGTTGCCGCAGAAATCAGCTATGTATTTGTACTGTGGACCTTTGACGTTTGTTTTAGAACTTGAAAGCAGCGTCTGCAAAAATGATCATTATCATCATCATCAGCCCGTTTACGTCCCACTGCTGGGCACTGGAACCCATGGATGAGAGGGAATCGGCCGTAGGCCCCACGCTGGCCCAGTGCTGTTTGGGGACTTCACATACACTTCTTCGCAGATGTATGCAGGTGGCTCACATATTTGGGTTCACCGAAAAGCTACTAGTACCTAAATATCAAATACTAGCTTCTGCCCGCGACTCCGTCCGCGTGGAACTCGTTTATATCAATTCAAATACACCCCCCGATTTCACCCCCTTAGGATATGATTTCCGGGATAAAAACTATCCTATGTCCTTCCCCGGGACTCAAACTATATCTATACCAAAATTCATCTAAATCGGTTCAGCGGCTTAAGCTTGAAGAGGTAACAGACAGACAGACAGACACACTCGCATTTATAATATTAGTATGGATTATTCCGTAAGTGCATAATTTTCGAAAATCTGGTAACAGCCGGGATTTGAGCCTACGACCGCCGGTTGACAGCCGTATGCTTGAGCCACTAGGTTAGACTTAGCCGTACCGTAGCTGCAAAAATGATAATTATAAGTATATCACTTTTTCGCAAAACGCAAATTCATATGAAACGATGACGTTCACAGCCTGTGACGTCACTAGAAAACGGCAACGTGCCGTGCCCCATCGTGTTCGGCGCCGCCATCGACGCGGCCTGCCGCGCGCGCGGCTCGCTCTGCGGCAGCTTCGCATATTGTGACGTCACACACTGTTTGCGTTTTCTCTCTCTAAGAAGCAATATTAAAACGGTTGTAGCTTCGTAAATCGTAATTCTTTGAGATATCTGAATGGGATTTTCGTCAGTAGGCATATTTTTTGCCTACTTTCCTTTGGAGTATTAATAATAATTTTCGAGTCGAACCTCTATTGCAAAAGCAGAGTTGTAAGGTGACTGTAACCCTCAAACTTCTCTCTCAATCGTTCGTTAATGTTAGCTTAATGTTCCTGGAAACCGCTTAATCCCGAGATTCAAACCCAGTTTTGTAGGAAGGGTCACACCCACTATGCTAAACTGGTCGTCACTTCGTTCTTTCTCTCCTCGCTTAACAACACACCTACAATACACGCCACATAAGGCTGCGTCTGAAGTTAGCCTCGAGGTGCCTCCCGCACACCACTCGAACCCCTGTGACACCTTTGGGACGCTGCCAGCACCAGGGGCGCAAACTTTTATGTACTCAGGTCTTACTTTAGATCTACTAATTAGCGTATTTACCTTAATGTCATCAGGATCGCTGACCAAAATGTTTAAGTCTGGTCCAACCCATATGCGCAAAATGTCACCGTATTCTTGTATCAGGTTACCAATAACATCCGCCAACTCTGTAACAATACTTTTTATTTGATTATCACAATATGCTACGTGGGTATACAACCCAACGCTGTCAGTGTAGTAGTAGTAGACTATACGAGAAGCTCTTTGTACGCAGAGGAAATCAAAAAAAAAAAAAAATCTTTATTCGGGTAAATTATGAAATAATATTTTTCACGGGGCCGGAATTTCCTAGTAAGTGAATATACACCTGTAACAGGAAATCCCGCTCTTCCACAGTAGCAGCAAGTATTCAATATCACCCGAAGCAGACTTAAATAACATGCATTGATTAGTTACATTAATTTACAGTTCTTTAGATAGTCTTTATTTATTTTTATTTATTCTATATTCTTATTTATTTACCATAATAACGGTGGACATGTTGTGTATTTTGTGTGTGTGTGTGTGTGTGTGTGTGTGTGTGTGTGTGTGTGTGTGTGTGTGTGTGTGTGTGTGTGTGTGTGTGTGTGTGTGTGTGTGTGTGTGTGTGCGTGTGTGTAAGTGTGTGTATTTGATACTAATTATGTTCTTCCTAGTAACTTTTCTGTTTGCTCATAATTAAGTAAACGTCAAAACGTCACTCACTAGCGTTTAATTAAATATATAATATAGCAAGAAGTCTTTCCATAAATGTAGGTATGCACATTTATTAAATAGCTTGTGTTTTGAAGGTGTAGTGAATATTGCTAAAATACCGCACTTTATGGTGGGATATTACCACGTTTTGATGTTTTTATATTGTTTACTTACGGCGAAAATTGATATTATCTTCAGCAAAATAAGTCACATTACAATCGTGAGACATTGTTGTGGCAATATTATTACGACTTAATGGAATCCCTAAATTGGTACAATTTGGCTCAAATTACATTCGACAAATCACAAGATTCACAAGTGTTAATTCAATTATTTTCAGTGCCCCACACCACTCCGTGATCCGTCTATCGAGTAAACTATAAGAACGATCGAGTTAACGATTGCGAGTAGAGTAAATGTATAAGTTTAGTGACTCGTGGTACCGATTGGATTTTGAAGTAGGTGGATACTTCTTTGCTCGCGTTCTTGTATAGGGGTACAGTTCAAAATGTATCACGTGACTTCCGGAATAACTTTTTGTAGAGAGCCTAATCTGATTTCAAATAATTGTTTGTTATGTGTTTTAATCCTTCTTTATTTGCCATTAGTTGTTAATCACAAAATGTTATTTAGTTTATGTGGCGGACATGAAAATAATGCTGAAATTGCCGCCATTTTCAATGTATCACGAGTCAAATGAGCTACGTCAGTTAATCTTGCCATATATCGGTATATATGGCAAGATTAGGCCTGATTTTTGTTCGAGTCATGCAAAATATATATCTGAATTAATTCACTAAAATCTGTATAAGTACAGATAAATCGGTATTTATCTGTACTTATACAGATTTTAGTGAATTAATTCAGATATATATTTTGCATGACTCGAACAAAAATCAGGGCTTCGAAGCCCAATATCTCGCAAACTAATCACTGATTTGAAAGATGGTTTTAAGAAACCCATAATATTTTTGAACGAGCTATCCTAACGATACCCCACCCCATTACATTGCCATGATCTTTCACTTTCTCGACACTTTTTTGTCAGTTTTGACAATAACTTGTAACGTTACCCTCTTAATGCAACACATTATTTAATTGGTTTTTTGTTTCGTGTCAATTAAACGTGGAAATTATCACACGGTCAAATTTTAAACGATACCTATGATACTGAGAACAAATATAATGAAAATATAAACCATCATCACCTGAAGCCACCCCCTATTGTGTAACTTGTTTTAAGCTCACCTCAACACTCACCCACAAATATATCTTGACACGCAAAGCAAGCTTGTCTTGCATCGCAATGCATATACTATGCAACTTAGCATAAGTAGAGGTCTAGTTTTGTGACGGGTGACCGGCGGGGTGAGCCGCATTAGCGCATAGCGAATAACAGCCCAGGACAAGACTTGTCCGTTGTGTGACGTTGTCAGCTTTATGGTTTATTTTTCCATTCTACACACGCGGACAAAGAATACGGGTTGGTAAAATACCATCATATTTCCTAAAATAGTGCAAGGTTGTAGTTTTGTTTAATCCTGTCATGATCTTTACTTTATTTTACATCTAAACTGCTAAAATATCAGTAAAAAATATAACGTTACCAGGTTTAAATCGGACTCGTAAAAACCCATGAAAAAAAACAACGTTAACGGAGCGAGATATCGCAAAAATCGCGATTTTTGGATATTGATATTTTTATGATAGGATCCAGGAAATTGCTAATACAGTTGTGTAAGGTAATTATGCCAATCTCTATTAAATGCTGATTTAACAGGGTAGTCTAACGAATGTAATTAAACATTAATAATATTTTATGGATTAAAAGATGATCAATTGACCCTTTTAATAAGTCACGCCATCCGGTGGCGTGCCTTGTTTAACGGACCAATTGGAAGAGGTAGAGTGGAAGGGGTAAACGGCTGGCCAGACTCACAAGCGAGGACTAGCGCATTCGATTGTAAGCCGTTGAAAAGTATCGACCTATTGTGAATGTCTAGGAATGACCAAACTATTAAATGAAAGGCGATAATTATGAAGTGTAATTGAATTAGTTGCTAAGGATCGTTTACTTGAGAAATACAATTATACAAGTGGATGTGATGTTTCAATCCTGACCTACTAGCTCCCACAGTTGGGTATTCTAAATAATAGCATATTATGTAAATAAAACAAGTGTTAAATATGTAAATAAAACAAGTGTTAAATATTTTAAAAAACCTATTGCAGTTATTTAATTAAGGGTGACCCGAAATATTTGACCGCGAGTGTATTTGTTCTCAGTATCATATCGTTTGACTTGTAACGTGTTAAAAAACATCAAGTTGTTTTACCAATTACCTTCAGGAGGCACCATTAATTGCCATGCATTTCCCAGGATCGGTATGGCAGGTGGGCCCGGGAGTTTTTCGGAGATATCCAGCAATTTCCTGTTTTTCGTCTGCCATCTCATCCAGAAAAGTAAAATCGCTGTCACCAGTACGAGTAGTAAAAGGAACCACACCATTCTGGAACAGACGCCAATAGCTTTTTTATACTTTCTAGGCTATTCAACTGTCGTGGACCTAAATAATGTTATAATATGTAATCATTATAAAATATATTTATGTTTAAAAAACGAATAAATATAAGATAACTAAAATGTATTTATAATTCATAGGGAATAAATGAATAAATATATATTACGAAAAACTAACAATTTAAGTAGATAGAAACGTGTGATAATATTTAAAATATGTATATTTTTAAAAACGGACATTTCAATTTAGCTTTAGCAATATAAACCTTTTACGCCTAAAAACCAGAACGGAATTACATGAACATGCATAGAGATAATTTGAGACCCTTGGAAGGTTTTAGGATAGTTTTTATCTCGAAAATCATCCCTTAAGATGGTAGAAGTTTGTTTGGGACAGCGATAATTAAGGTTACGCCTAAAATAATTAATTAGCAATATTTTTTCTGAAGTTCTACGCGGACGAAGTCGCGGGCAACAGCTATTTTACTTATATTCTTTGATGTATTGCTCATGTTAAGTGAATGTTAATTCTTATTAGAACGAAATGTCTTAAACCTTCTCATCATTATTCTAGCGTTAAGCTGGTTTTCCACCAGAGGGGCGGGACGAGACGAGGCGAGACGAGAATTGAAATTCGTATGGGATTTACTACCTATTTGCACTGAGCACGCGCGCGCGCGGTGGAAATAGGTAGTAAGTACCATACGATTTCAATTCTCGCATCGTCTCGTCTCGCCCCTCCGGTGGAAAACCAGCTTGATTCCCGGTTGTGCGCCTTAATGGAGCCCGTGGTCCGCTTTGACACCTAATCCCAAGATTTGGCATGGGCACTAGTTTTACGAAAGCGACTGCCATCTGACCTTCCAACCCAGAGGGAAAACTAGACCTTATTGGTATTAGACCGGTTTCCTCACGAAGTTTTCCTCGAAAAGCTACGAGTAAATATTCCGGACATAACCACTCACTTGCTTGTGGCAACCACAGTTGCCAATTTCGCGCACCTCTAAACTGATGGTGGCAACTGTGGTTGCCAAGTAAAGTAAGTAAGTCTTCTTTGATAAAGAAAAATTGAAAGCAATTTAGGCTACCTTTTTTAAAATCCGAAAGCAAGTGAGTGGATAAGTTGCAAAAGCTCATTGGTACGAGCCGGGATACGAACCCACGACCGCCGCTTGACAGTCGCATGCCTAAACCAGTAGGCTACCGTAGCTTCATGTCTTAAACCTTCTATAGAATTATAAATTTAGGATACTGTATAATCACTTTTTGAAATTAGGTTTTGAAAATATTTTGCTACGCCCTTACAAATGGCCCTAAACTCAAACAAATGAATATATTAACATTAAAAAAAAACTTACCTTAATCTCACTCTTTACACGATCAAGATTAACATAAATATCGCAAACCCCACGTTTTTAATACAAAAAAAAGTAAAATTTTATAAAAAGATAATCGTTAAGTATGTCATTAATTGTTATAACTCGAAATCTCCACACGTATCACCTTACTCAACACGCAGCGGCAAGTTGCGAATATTCGTAAACGTTTAAAAGTTCACATCTTTTCGTAAGCTAACCATACCGGTTTTGCTGTTATTACGCAATGATGTAATATAAAAAACCGACCAAGTGCGAGTCGGCCTCCCGCACGAAGGGTTCGGTACCATTATCTATAAAAACAGCAAAAAAAACATGTCTGTTGCATGGGAGCGGAGGCAGGCAGGTCCAGGGATAAGGAAAATTGCGTCCGGTCGCTACTTGCGTTAGGTCTGTCTCTATGGTAGCGGCCTGTCCGGCGTTTAACATGGTAGAGGGCCTCGGGGGGAGCTCACAGTTGCTAAGATCCTCGAGGCAAAACTGATTGGGTTCCTTCACGAGGTTACGGCCTGTTAGCTGCCTGGTTCTACCGTTAGAAACAGGCAGAACGGAAACAATCAGTTGAGCCTATACTTTTATATCCCAACCCATCCTATCCCGTAATATCCCGTCTAATCAGCCGAAAGCGATGGCGTGGCATGTCGCCGCGGGCTTTCCATCCACAAAGAAGGATGGTTAGCGGTAAAATGCCACCCGCGTGTTTGTGCCATGCGCGGGGACCCGTACGGGTGGAGAGGGAGGTCCTGGAAGCTGAATCGACCAGCGGTCGGGATAGTTACTGCTGAGAGACAACACTCTTCTTTGGCTCAGGATTCACCTCACACGGGCGGTCATGGTCTAGCCAGATATGATCAATCGGATGTCATGTCCAGTCTGGCCAGTATGGCCGCGGGCGAGTGTACCGGGGTATGAGGTCTGTAGTCGGCGGAGCCGGGTTACGAGTCGTCTGAGGAGATGACGAGTAACTCGGCACCGTGCGGATTCACAGACAACATACTCTCGGGGTGCTATGTCAGATTGGTAGCCCAGATGCATTAACGCATCCCCAGGATGTGGGCTCCGTGGTGGGTGGGGAGCCAATCTGATGAAACAGGGTCAAAGGTCACATGGATACCATAAAACCCAAGACGAAGGAAGGAGGGAAAGCCGTACCCGCAAGGGATGAGCGCAAATGCTGTACCGGCGGCACGCACTTCTGTCCCAGACAGTGGAGCGAGAGCGGGTAACAGTCGAGCAAGGGGTTCCGCAAGGACGCAGAAGGCGCGCAGCGCATTTTCAGGCATAGGCCATGGTGGAGCGGTCCAAACCAGAGGCACCGTCCGATCTTTTCCCCACGGGTCGAAACGACACATCCTGCAGGTCCCCGCAAGGAGACCGGCTGGCGCAAGTGCCGGAGGGGAGGTCAACGGAACTGTGGCCATCTGCAACCGGCCGGCCGGTCTTCTTCCGAATCCTGCTGACGATCCGGGCGCCGTTGATAGCGTGTCCGTACCCCAGGGCGCGGATGCACGATCCGGTGGAGGAGTCGTTGGTAGCAGGAGGCAGAAGAGGCGAGACAACGCCAAGGCGAGGGCTCATACACTGAGCGAAGGACACTACTGAACAAAGGCAATGAACCTACCTTCGTCAATTCTAGGCGGGGGGAGGTTATTGATTTAACGTTGGCTACTGACAACAAAATCAACTCATGGCACGTATCTGATGACATTTTCCTTTCGGA
The DNA here is from genome assembly GCA_947049275.1 of Epinotia bilunana. Lineage (NCBI taxonomy): Eukaryota > Metazoa > Arthropoda > Insecta > Lepidoptera > Tortricidae > Epinotia > Epinotia bilunana. The sequence goes on along the minus strand of OX346271.1, from coordinate 7,280,885 downwards.
CCACAGATACATTTGCTTTAGGTACCAAACTAAAATAAAAACACATACGGTACGTAAACGGAATCCTTGGAATACGGACTGGTCGACCTTTAGAAGTGATCTAAAAGTGGAACCCAAAAGGTAAACTCTATTATTGACATAGGATTGGAAGCGGACAAAATAGTACAATCCGTATACACGGACTTCACTAATAACTGCCCGGAGAAGAAAACCCTGGCTAAAAAGTTACCATGGTGGACCCCAGAGATAGTCAAGCTCAGGACGGAAACTAGGGCAATATTTAATGACGCAAAGTCATCTAATGCCTTCGGGTACTATGTACAAAAACTCACAGAACTCAGCAAGGCTGTGAGGAAAGCCAAAAGGAGAGCGTGGAGGAACCACTGCGATTGAGTCAATACCACTAGCAACAAAGGCACTAGCAACCACAAAGTCGGTCCCGCTCACATCCATCAGGGACAATTACGGTAGAATGACGAAAACGGGGCGGGAGACCCTTAAGATAATGTGTAACACACACTTCCCAGGCTAAGTAATACACGACAGCGTAACAGACGACGGTGCAATTAGTGCGCTGGAACAAACCACAAGTACAACGAGACACAATTGGGACACGTCTTAAAAGGTAGTAGATCATAAAAAGATAAAGTGGGCACTTTCAACATTTCAATCTTTCAAAGCCCCGGGGCCAGATGGAATCTACCCCATCCTAGTACAAGAAGGAGCTAATGTACTAATCCCGCATCTTAGCACATTGTACAGGGCGTGCTTGGGCTTCGCACACGTACCGCGTGTGTGGAGGATGGTAAAAGTAACTTATCTACCCAAATTAGGTAAGGCGGATTACAGTGAAGCCAAATCGTATAGGCCGATAAGTTTATCGTCGTTTTTCCTCAAAACACTGGAGAAATTGGTAGATAGACACATAAGGGATGGCCCATTAAGGAGACATCCGCTGCACAACTACAATGTGCATACCAGCCAGGGATGTGACAAAATGCTACCCAAGTATGTATTCCATAGGAACTACACAACAAAAGTTCCATCCAGGGCTGAATGGGCCGAAGGTCTAGAACCACCGAGGTCTGGTATCGAAGACAGTTTTAGATCCGTCCGTGTACCATAGTACACGGACGGATCTAAAATGGGATCCGGTACGGGAGCAGGCATCTATGCAAATGACTACAGTAGTATTGTAAGCATGGGTAGTTTGGCAACCGTCTTCCAGGCGGAGACATACGACTTAATTGCCTGTGCACAGGAGAATATAGACAGGTAAACCAGAGGGCAGACCATCTATATACTCAGTGACAGTCAAGCGGCCCTTAAAGCGCTTACGGCTACGGCGCCGAAAGTGGATTCTAGACTAGTCTATGATGGCGTCCAGGGTGAAAGAGCTTGGAAAGCACAATAAGGTGCAACTAGTTTGGATACCGGGGCACGAGGGCTACATGGGCAACGAAAGAGCGGATAAGCTTGCAAGAGGGGGTCTAGAAATCACTTTGTAGGTCCAGAACCATTTGTGGGACTCTCGCCCTTTAAAGCCTATGCCAAAACCAAACACCAACACGAGTGGAGGAATGAGGCGGGCTTAAAGGCACTCTAAGCTATTCATAGAAGGAGTGGACTCGGGCTGGACTAACAAGCTCTGGAAATTCAGTAGGAAGCAACTCAGAATCATATCTCGGGTGTTCACAGGTCACTTCGGGGTCAAGGATCTCTTGGCCAAGATGGGACTGCCGGATAGTTTAGACTGTAAAATGTGTGGCGAGGAGGATGAGACCATAGTAAAAAAAATACAGCGAATTTAAGTTTTTCATACAAAACTTGTTTTTGCTCTATTTCGTTTGTTTTATAAACTGGAACCATATAAACTAATTACAGACATAGATATACCTCATGTCATTGTATATGCAAAGTTTCGTCACAATCCAACACGTAGTTTTAAAATGAGAGCGTAACTACAATACAATACAAATTCTCTTTATTGCACACCTCACACAAACAAAGCAGTTAAAAAGAGAAACAATACAATAACATGTAAGTAGAGGTAGACAACAGGCGGTCTTATCGCTGAGAACTACGTTTGTATGGGAAGGAGCAATTCGGCCGAGCTTACTGCGGACTCTTAATTTTTTCTAATCTATACTGTAGCGACACCTTGCGACCCGTCTGATCGTATTTTGTTATCTATGCACATGTTATACCAATGTATCCGTTCCTTTCCCTCGCATGACGCGCTGCGTGTGTCAAAATAGTACAACTAGAACATGCTCTCATTAACGAAATGAGCTTATACTCATAGTAAAGCACGGGATGCTGTTGACAAAGGACTCACTTGGCTTCCTTCCGCGTCGAGATGTTACGCCCGCCAACGCGCACTCTCCGACTTTTAATATACAATACTTCATGAATCATGATATTCATGATAGATAAATTGTGCTAATTATATTGAAGAACTTTGTATTGTATTTGTGAACACTGTGATATAATCGTATTTATCAGTGCATTTTTGGACACTTTGTGGCATACATGAATAGCGCCGCCGCGATTGAAGAAACTGTGATTTATAACCCTTTCCAGGGTAATCCGAAGAGGCTCACCCATTCAACTGAAGAACAATCAAGTTCAGATTTTATTGTGGCAGCACTGCAACCCTTCATATAAAAATGTTTTATAACGGCACGAAATTCAGATTTTTCCATAGTTGTTGAAAATTTACGAGTGATCACAGTGAAACAATTTTTAAACTGAAAAAAACTTGTTCTTTTTTGCTGAATTTTTGACAGACTTCATTTGAAAGATTGTGCCTTCCAGTGTTAATCCCATTTACCAGAAAAAAGGTTTTATAAATAGTTTTTAAAAGGAATTATCAAACGGCCCTCGTATTTTCCGAATTGTTTAGGTACCTTTTCGATTATCATGCGAATCTCCTTGTTTTATCCTGTGTTCCTAATTGTGTGTGCGTAGGTGATAAACTATTAATATAAATAGCAGTAAAAATGCTATGGTTTGGATATTGGCAATCTCACGCTTCGATTATCTACCTAATGTAGATACGCAAGGTCCTTCGAATTTATTATAGTTTTAAATTTACGTCTTCGACACCCGTCGAGCGTAACCATTTTTTTGGCTCGGATCGAACCGGATATGAACCACGCTTAGGCAACGCTACCTATAAAATAGTAAGGTAGATATTCTATTTCGCTTTGTTTCGTTTGCGGTCATAGCTCTCTTTTTAACCCCCGACACAAAGAGAGGGGTGCTATAAGTTTAACATGTTTCATGAAAATCTGTTCAGCCGTTTAAGATCATCAGCTCTTTTCTAGTTGATGAGGGGATCTGACTAACTTCCTTATGTCCGATCTATTCGAAATTTGGTACCGTGTTACTTCAATGATATTGAAAGTATATGGTAAGGTCACCATGACCTGATCAGTCGTTTGAAGATCATCAGCTCTTTAATAGTTGATGAGGGGATCAGACTACCTTCCATATATCCTATCGATTCAAAATGTGGTATCGTGTTACTTCAATGATATTGAATGTATATTGTACCTAACCTAACCATGACCTGATCAGCCGTTTGAAGATCATCACTTTAAAAGGACAAAATAAAAGTAAAATTTATAAATTCAAAAACACCCCCGACACAAATATTAAACTCTAAAAACTAACAAATAATATTTCAAACCTCCAATTCAGTCGCCAGACGGTCCCAAGACGCGACGATGCTTGGAAAATAAATATATTTGAACTTACATAATACGAGTATATGTGACTATAATAATTATAATAGTGTAAAATATTATTTGTTAGTTTTTAGGTTATTTTTGTGTCGGGGGTTTTAAATTTTTTAATTTTTTTCGTTACGTTTCGTCGCTTTGTACAGTTTTAATAGAAAATCTTGCGTCGCGCCTACCTAAGTACCTAAATCATTAGTAGTTAAGTAGGTATTTTATTTAGTTTAAAATCGCTACTACGTTTATTTATATATCGTAGTTTGTTTCACTCGCATAACTTCGTCGCTTAGTTTAGATAGTCTTCGGTCGCATGTAGAACGTCGTCGCTTTGTTTAGATAGTTCCGCTCGTATTTTGGTAGATATAACGTCGTCGCTTCGTTTAGATTTTTCCGCTCGCAATTTAGTAGGTATCGTCGTCACTCGTCACTTAGTTGTTATTGCAAAAAAGTTATTTTGGTATCCTCGCAACGGATTATTACGCGCTTACGCTTTGATTCTTAGATAGCATAGCTGTTCCCACGTACCTATTTGTTTTCGTGTCTCGGCTCCGCGCTTAGGTTTAAGTTACTTTGATTGCGCTGGCGCCTCTTTGGGATGGTGCCGCTCTGTTAGGTATTCTTGTACTCGTATTTAGTTTCGTCGCTCTTGTATTCTAGTTATAAACAATAGACATTCGTGGTTGCTTCAAATTTATTTACGTATCGTGTTGTTGGTATAATTAATGTATGCTTGTTTGCAGTAATGTTTTGTTAGTTCGTATTATAGTCTTAGTAGTTAAGGTAAAGTTGCAATAATTTCATCCGCAATTACAACTCGTGCTCGATCCACAATGGCTGAACAGAAATTAAGAAACCTAGAATCGAGACGTACCGTGTATTTTACGCGAGCACAGACAATTTTAGCTTTATCTTAAAGATTGGATGACGGCATAAATATTGAAGATTTTCTCTGTAGTATTGAAACATTGGACTGGATTAGAGACAATTTACTTGCAAACGCTTGAACGAATAAACGAATTACAAATGACTATTACTCCCGATGCGATGCAACACTGGTCTGTGGATGCAACCGGCCCTACAGTTCTTGGTCGCAATTCGAAGATATGTAATGTCGAATAAAAAGGCAGCATTCTAAGCTGATCGTAAAACCAGATCTTGGTTCACTTATGCACTCGTTAGATGTCAAACCAGTGGGTCCCAAACTACCTCCGATAGAAATTCCCGAATTCACCGGTGACCTACGTGGTTGGGTTGCCCTTTGTTTTATGCTAGTTTCAAAACAACGGTTCACGATAATCATATCCATAGTGACGCAGAAAAACTATACTACTTAATAGGTAAATTAACTGGCAAAGCGCAATCAGTTTGCGCCGGCTTGACGCCTTGCGCTGAAAATTGTTTTATATATTTTTTTAATGTCGTTAGCAAAGACGACGACAAACGCATGCAAAGCACTGCATACTTAGATCAATTTTTAAATTGGAAGCAGTTGAGTACCGTCAATTCTGAAAGTTTCGGCAATTTGGTTAACAAACTGTCGTCATCAGTCGCCGCGCTTAAAGGGTTAAAATTGCCCGAATTTATGTGATTATATTTTGCTTCATATTGCATCGAAAAAAATTAGACGCTGATATGATTCGTGCATTTGAACAGAGGTACAGAAATACTTACCTTTGAAGATTTTATTACCTTCTTACGGGATAAGGTAAAAATGTTGCAACGAAACTCTAGTAGTGCAAAAAATTCTCAAGTTCCCAAATACCTCGACCCTCTCAAGTGTACAAAGAATAAACATTCGTATTTCTATGTTGCAAATGAAGATGTGCCTTCAACATCGAGGCCACTCGCGCCCGCGCCGCCGCCGCCGCGGCCGCTCGGTAACAATAACAATATTAGATCGGAAACTTGCGCGCTGTGCGACGCACCTGCACCCCATGAACATCTATATAAGTGCGCGAGCTTCCAAAACCTGACGCCGCATGAGAGCTATAGATTCATTAAAACATTTAACTATTGTCTGAACTATCTAAGTTACAAACATAGAATAAATAATTGCAATTCCGCAAGCTCGTGCTGCAAATGCCACAACAAACATCACTCGATGTTACATTTCTATAACAGCGTATTAATGTTCCCGCGTTGTGGGCTGAAACCTTCCATGGTCAATTGCCGCAAGCTAATAGGTCAAAGGAATTCGAGACTTCCTGCTTCGCTCCCGCTTTCGTCCAACCCGCGCAGATTTTGCCAACCTTGCATTCAAATAGGTATTACTTCCGATGTCTACACCCGGCACACCGGCGTGTGCGCAGATATGTCTCGTCCTCCCGCGTCATCGAATCTAGCGCCGCCACCAGGGCTGCGCTCTAGTGAGACAGATAGAGTCACCGCTCACATGCAGTATTCGGTTAATAACTGCAGTTATGTAGAGCCTAGCAACGTTTCGACTACCGAGTTGATAGCAACAACACGCGTGAGTTCAAGACTCGAATGGTCAAGAGCGTTTAGTTACATGTTTGTTAGATAGTGCGTCACAATCTAATTTCATTACGCGTCCATGCTGTGATCGGTTACGTTGAAATACCTACCGGAAAAATATTATGGTTAGAGAGATAGCCCGGTCAAGTAAAGTCTTGAATTCGCAAGTCATTGTCAAATTCTTTTCTCGATTCGAAGCATTAGCTACGAGCTCGATACTCTGGTAGTCAACAAGGTCACTGATCGTTTGCCTAACGTAAAAGTAGATAGACGGGTTCGTATCAGAACGTATCAGAATGGGACTAAATATTTAATGTTTAAAATACAGATTGGACTAAATATCTAATGTTTAAAATATCAACACCTAAGTTTGATACACCAACATTTGAAATATCATTGGTCAAAATACCTAAAATGATGCAATTGCAAGCTATTTGAATGAAGTAGTAGATCAGGTTCCGCGAGCGTAAATGAGGCCTCATATTGTTAGTTTTTCGCTTTTTTATAAGAAGAATAACCTCGAAGACGAAAGCTCCCGCTTCCGTCTTCTAACCCATCCTTGATCCGAGTCGGTTTTGCCACTTAGCCCCTGTTGTTCCCTACTGCCTACGATATACCACTATCTTGGCATTGGTTGATTTCAGAGAAAAGTTTATTTGATGCCCACCCTTTGAACAGGGACTTATTGGCAAAACCGACTCGGATCGCGGATAGGTCAGAAGACGGAAGCGGGAGCTTGGCTCCCGCTTTAGTCTTCGAGGTTATTTTTTCATAAAAGAGCGGAAAAACTTGTTATTAAAACTTACTACTAATGACAATTAGGCAATTTACTACTAAGAAAAACATAGTCTCAAATCAATTAAATCGAAATTCCTAATGATTAAGCTTTCGGTATTGTGAATATAAGTGAATAAATCCTAAGCCCTATTTAGATTTTAGTGAAAAATTGGATGAAAAAACCATTTGGTATTTTGATTTTAGGGATTTTGAACGTAGTTTATATTTAACGTTGGTTTTTTTAATTTTAGACATTCTGATACGTACCCAGATAGATCAATGCTAACATATTTTGACTCACTTCAACTTGCCGATGACACATATGGTGTCACAGTGGACATTGATATGTTGATAGGCGCTTCGTTGTTTCCCCATTTATTGCTTGGCAATAGCATATAAGGTATTTATGGATCACCATGCGCTTTAAACACTGTATTTGGGTATGTTATTATAGGCAACGCTCCTGCCACCACCGTAAATAACTTTTCGTCAGTCTCATGTTGTTGTGTCTTGCCTCCCTCCGTGGATAATATGGAGGAGTCATTTTGGACACGTCGGCAGCGCGAGCATCTAAGCACGTCACACTTCACAGACACGAATTAAATGGAATACTCCTGCGGTTTCAATAGTGATAGGGACAATCGTTCGTCTGGGTTTTACTTGTGCCCAATAAGCCCGCTTTGCACCTTGTCCAATCAAATGTAAAGTGAATATTAGTTGAAGATAGGTATAGTTAGAAGTATTGTTTTTGGTCTTAATTGTTTTATATACTTAATCACATTTTTCTTTGAAGGCTGGGGGGAATGTTCGCGCGGATTACTTTTTTTCTAATCTATACTGTAGCGACACCTTGCGACCCGTCTGATAGTATTTTGTCTACGCACATAATTATACCAATGTATCCGTTCCTTTCCCGCGCATGACGCGCTATGTGTATGTCAAAATAGATAACTAGAATATGCTCTCATTAACGAAATGAGCTTATAGTGAAGCACGGGATAACTGATTCGGACTGTTGAAAAAGGACTCACTTCGCTTCCTTCCGCGTCGAGATGTTGCGCCCGCCAACGCGCACTCTCCGACTTTTAATATACAATACTTCATGAATCATGATAGATAAATTGTGCTAATTATATTGAAGAACTTTGTATTGCATTTGTGAACACTGCGATATTATAATCGTATTTATCAGTGCATTTTTGGACACTTTGTGGCATACCATACATGAATAGCGCCGCCGCGATTGAAGAAACTGTGATTTATATAAACCCTTTCCAGGGTACTCCGAAGAGGCTCACCCATTCAACTGAAGAACTTATCTAAATGTATCTTTTCGATTATCATGCAAATCTCCTTGTTTTATCCAGTGTCCCTAATTGTGTATGCGTAGGTGATAAACTATTATTATAAATCGCAGTAACAATGCAATAGTTTGGATATTGTCGAGTAAGCGCAAGCCGCGCAAGAGTCAGTGTGGTACTGCAGAATCTGTTGGTTCCGGTCTGCGGGTTGCCACACCGAGCAAGGCGCTATATGTATCGCGCCTGCTTTTGCCGCCACGGCTGATGATGTGGTGGAGTACGTTCATCAGAAGACCGGCTTCTCGATGAGGGTGTTCCAGCTGCGTTCGTGCCACTATGTGCACTTCAGCTCGTTCGTGGTGCGCGTGCCGCGACCGCTGCAGGAGACCATCGCATGTGCTGACTTCTGGCCGAAGGGTGTCGTGTTTCGACGGTTCCGGGGCTATCTGCCGAATCCTACACCGGAGATGACGATGCAACGGGGCCACGCCGTTTCAACGCCTAAATAGTATTATTTGTTGTTTTTTAGTTTCGTGACGCATTGGTTATACTGTAATGTCACGTAAATGTATTTGTCAAATAAATAGATAAATAAATAAATTGGCAATCTCACGCTTTGATTATCTAGCTAATGTAGATACCTACGCAAGGTCCTTCGAATTTATTTTAGTTTTAAATGTACGTCTTCGACACCCGTCGAGCGTAACCAAGGAGATTAAACAATCCCTTTTCCTAAAACGCGTGTACCTCGCCTTTACCCGATGTTAAGAGTGCTATTGAAAAAAGCGCTCGCTCAGGATTCGGTATTTTGAGACGCGTAGTGCGTAGTGTGTGTGTAAATACTACTAGCACGCACACAAGCTTACTGTAGCTGTATAGCGCACCGTTGGAGCGAATGCGCGACCGATATTAATACTTGCACTAAAAGATGGTAAGTATTACTTCGCTAACCGGGTGCCCTAACTTAAACAAAGTACGTATTTGCTTTTTGTTCACATATTTTATATTCGTTGCGTTTTTAAAGTTGTCAGTAATAAGAATACGTAAATTTAGCAGGCATAATATTACGCAAATTCATACCTGAAAAGCTTTAGAGAATTCATGAAATACGTAATAAGTACGTAATATTTGAGGGTTGCCCTCGATTTCCCTGGGATCCCATCATCAGATCCTGACTTGGTGACGCTGGGACCATCTCAGAAGTATACATTTTTTAAATATATTTTTTTAATCGGGCCACAACTGACGGAGAAATCGGCGAACGTACGTACATAAAAAAAAAAAATTGAAACATATGACCTCCTCCTTTTTTGAAGTCGGTTAAAAAGTTTTTTATTCATATTGTTATTTTCAACAACCCTGCATATTATGTCGGTGGTTTGTAGTTTCTTGTACAGAGAAATGAAATACTTTAAAGCCGTTGGGGCGGAAAGGTTCTCGAGCGGAGACCACGTACCAGATGGCGCAGCGGACCCCCCACAAAGTGGACTGATGAAATTGGGTTGCGTCTTTTAATTACGGAGTTCCTATGGCTACCTTCCAGCTCCATCATCAGACCTTGGTTACCATAAAGTACCAAAGTACTCGTCAAGATGAATTAAACGAGCCCAAACTCGATGGGGTTGCGTCGTTTAATTCCAGAATTCTTATGACCACCTTCTAGCTCCATCATCAGACCCTGGTTACCAAGTACTCGTCAAGACGAATTAATGGAGCCCAAACTCGATGGGGTTGCGTCATTTAATTACGGAGTTCCTATGGCTACCTTCCAGCTCCATCATCAGACCTTGGTTACCATATAGTACCAGAGTACTCGTCAAGACGAATTAAACGAGCCCAAACTCGATGGGGTTGCGTGCGTCGTTTAATTACAGAATTCCTATGACCACCTTCCAGCTCCATCATCAGACCCTGGTCACCAAGTACTCGTCAAGAGGAATTAAACGAGCCCAAACTCGATGGGGTTGCGTCGTTTAATTACGGAATTCCTATGACCACCTTCCAGCTCCATCATCAGACTCTGGTTACCAAGTACTCGTCAAGACGAATTAATGGAGCCCAAACTCGATGGGGTTGCGTCATTTAATTACGTAGTTCCTATGGCCACCTTCCAGCTCCATCATCAGATCAGCTTTATGTCATAATAATAATACATTGTTGTTGGTTATGTATTTGCATGTGTGAGTGTCTTGTATTAATGTATGTATCGAGAGTAGTCTAAAATAAATCACCATACAGTGAACACGTCTTTCAATGAGTAAAAATCCCTACATAGGACTTTAAACCTTATCACACACAACATATGGTCGACATCGAACCGGATCCAAGCCAAGATAAGCTAAGTCCAGCCGGCCGGCGAATACAATAGAGGACTGCATTCCTGAGCCTAATCACTCGTCGCCTGCTAACTATTTAAGTGAATTTAAGGATATTATTTGATCGTGAAGATTGTTATGAAGTGTTAATTACGTGAATAAACTACTGAATAGTGCAATATGAGTACGTCTGAACAATTATTACGTGTTTTGGAGGATACGGCCAGTTCTATAAGGAGGACCGAAATCAATTTGAAGAAATGTCCTAAACAACGATTAACCAAAGGTTATATGGAATCTCGTGCACAGTGTATCGAAGCATATTGGAAAACATTTGTGACTGCGCATCAACAGCTGATACAACTTACTACAAGAGAGGAGCGCGGCGAGATGCAATACTTTCTGAAGGAAGATTATTATGCTATCGAGGAGTTATATATATGTTTACAAGGCGATATAAAGGACGCGCTCGCTGCTGCCGCTCCCGCGCAAGGTCAAGGGTCATCTTCGCTGGATTGTACTATGTTCGAAGCGGTGCAACAACAAGTAAAATTACCTGCTATTGTTCTACCTTTATTCTCCAATAATTATGAAGAGTGGCCAACCTTTCACGATTTGTTTACATCGTTGGTACACGACAATACAAGCCTCAGCAAGGTTCAGAAACTGCACTATTTGAAGTCAAGCATCGCTGGTGAAGCCGCTGCATTACTAAAGCATGTTACTATTACGGAACAAAATTATGAACCAGCCTGGAAGACTCTAAAACAAAGGTACGGTAATAAGAAGATAATTGTTAACTCCATCTTGAAGAGATTGTTTAATCAACGAAAATGTACTACGCAAACATCTAGTCAAATCAAGAGTTTACTGGATACAACTACTCAATGTTTAAATGATTTACAAAACCTTCAAGTGAACATCGACGCGTGCAACCCGTTAATCATATACCTAGTGGTGAACCGACTCGATCCTGAAACTCATAAGGCATGGGAGGAGCACTCCTACAATTCAAATGCTGATCAGCTGCCCAAGTGGTCAGAATTAAGAAAGTATCTTGAGTCGAAGTTTCGCACGTTAGAACTTGTTAACCCTGTTACTGCTACCAGTGCTACCGTACCTAAAGAAGCAAGACCTATTAAGGAGAAGTCTTACCATGTTACAACACCAGCGAGAAGTTGTGTTTTATGTAGGGATGAACACACGTTATGTCACTGCAAGGAATTTACACAAATGTCACCTGTGGAGAGAATGGACTATGTTAAGAAATCAAATCTATGTTTCAACTGTCTCCTTCCCGGACATTCTGCTTCACGATGTCGCCTTTCTTATACATGTCGTCTATGCAGGAAGCGGCATCACACGTTGATCCATCAAGCGCAGAATAAGGAATCAGACAGTACCCAAGCTCACCACAGTCAAATGATGCACTCTGATGAAGACCCTCACAAGGATGAAGTGGTAGAAATCTCGTCCAATTTGGCATGCAGGAAATCTACGGCCTTGCTAGCGACGGCAATGGTCTCCGTAAGGGACGATGAGGGACACGTGGCTCCACTTCGTGCGCTAATCGACCAAGGGTCACAATCAAGCTTCATAAGTGAGCGTGCAGCACAAGCGTTGCGAGTCAAGAGGGTACCCGCGAAGGGAACTGTTACTGGTGTCGGCTCGACACAGACAACAATCAACGGCATGGCACATCTTCAGATATTGTCAAATCAAGATGACAATGTCAGGCTGAATGTTAAGGCCTACATAATGTCCTCGAAGCTAACATCACAATTACCAGCAAGCAAGATCATGTATGATACTCACGCCTGGCCACACATTCAAGGTCTCGCTCTGGCTGATCCAAACTTTCACCAGCCAGGGCGAGTAGACATGTTGCTAGGTGTTGAAGTGTGTGCACAAATATTCAAGAGTAAGATCAAGCAAGGTCCACCTGGTTCACCATGCGCCCAAGAAACAAGCCTAGGTTGGATTCTATTTGGAAGAGTAAAAGGCACAGCACACACTTCCCAAGACAACATAATTGTGATGCATCATCAAGTCAATGTGGATGACATGTTAAGGGCATTTTGGGAGATAGATACTACAGATACGAAGAAGAGTTTAACAAGAGAAGAAGAGGAATGTGAAACTATTTACAAAGAAACTCATACAAGAACGGAAGAAGGAAGATACGTTGTAAGGTTGCCATTCAACAAAGAAGAACCTCTATCTCCAAAAGGGCAAACAAGAGACATCGCCATGCTGAGACTAAAACAACTAGAAAGAAGATTCGAGAAGGATGCTAGTCTAAAGAAGGAATATGTTAAAGCAATGGAAGAATACATTGAACTTAAATACATGGAAGAAGTACCTAAAGAAGAAATAAACAATGCAGCAGTATACCTGCCACATCAGGTTGTAAGAAAAGAAGAAAAAGAGACCACGAAGACTAGAATTGTGTTCAATGCATCATCTAAGGGCTGTAATGGCGTATCCCTGAATGAAGAGCTTCTAATCGGTCCACACCTGCAAGAAGATATGCGAAATCTAGTCATGAGATGGCGTTTGCGACGTATAGCAATGATATCAGATATAAAGAAGATGTACTTACAAGTACTGATGAATCCCGAGGACAACGATTATCAGAGGATACTATGGCGCAAAGATGCAAGCGATCCTGTGAAGGACTATCGGCTACTACGAGTTACCTTTGGAACAGCTTCAGCACCTTATCTCGCTGTAAAGACACTCCAACAAGTGGCCGAAGATGAAGGAAAAGAGTACCCGATAGCATCACAAATTATAAAGGAAGACTTTTTCATGGACGATCTGATGACCGGATTAGATATTGTAGAAGAAGCCGTGGATACTGCTAAACAGATTTGTGAGATCTTGAAGAAGGGAGGGTTTACACTGCAAAAATGGGCATGGGCTCGGAGCTCCTACAAGAATTTGCACCGTCAGAGAGAAGTACACATGTGAAGATAGACATCGAGCTTGGCGGTACAATCAAGGCCTTGGGACTGTGCTGGAATATGGGTGAGGATACCTTCCAATACACGTTGAAGCTGTCAAATCCACCAGAGGTCATCACGAAACGAAACATCTTGGCTGACATTCAACGACTCTTTGATCCGCTTGGCTGGATATCCCCTGCTTTATTGCCTGCCAAAAGGATTATACAAAGATTATGGCTTCTGAATGTTGGTTGGGACGAAGAAGTTAACACAGAAATAAAAGAAGAATGGCTACATATACGAAAAGGACTAGATGAAATAAAGAATATAAAACTAGACAGGTGGTTAAATACCACATCAGGCTCGATGAATAATGTGACTATACACGGCTACTGCGACGCTTCTAACTCTGCTTATGGAGCCGTAGCTTACCTGCGTGTACGAACCCAAGATGGAGAATACAATACGTTTCTTCTTGCTGCCAAGACGCGAGTTGGGCCAGTCAAGCCTATGACGGTTCCCAAGCTCGAGTTATGCGGTGCAGTTTTATTATCAAGACTGCTAAAACAAATAAGTGAAGCAACCCGTATACCCACAAGCCAGATGTTCGCATGGACCGACTCCACTATAGTACTGGCATGGCTGCATGGAGATCCCACACGATGGCAAACCTTCGTCAGAAATAGAGTTGTAGCTATACAAGACATTATTCCAAACCGATGGTACCACGTTCGAACTTCGGAGAATCCTGCAGACATTGCATCTAGAGGCATGACGTTAGGCGAATTGAAGAATTGCAGCATTTGGTGGCACGGACCGCAGTGGCTGAAACATAAAGATATAAAGTTAGAACAGCCAATAATTGAAGAAACTGACCTGTAAATGAGAAAAGCAATAATAAATGTAAACCTAAACATAAATGAAGGCATAGAAGTATATAAAACCTTACCTGAGAAGTTTGAAGAATATGAGTCTTTACCTGATTTGCTGAAGTCCATCGTATACGCTAGAAGATTCTTGACAAACCTGAAAGGGAAGACTAAAAATACAGAACAGACAATTACAACAGAAGAATTAGACACAGCACTTCAAATATGTATAAAGACTGTTCAGGACCAATGTTTTAAAGAAGATATAGAGAGCTTAAAAAAAGGAACAGAGTGAGCACAAGAAGTAAATTAAGAACTCTAAACCCTTACCTTGATCAGAACAACATCCTCAGGGTGGGCGGTAGGTTGTGCCATTCTGCGTTGGACGAAGAAAGAAAACATCCTGTGATTTTGAGCAAATGTCACCTGACTTACCTGATTATAGACGACGCGCATCGTCGAACCTTACACGGACGATACCAACTAACCCTGAATTATTTACGATCAAAATACTGGATTTTAAAAGTAAAAGGTCTACTTAAAACTTACATTAGAAAGTGCCTCAAATGTGCGAGACATAATGCAGCTACTAAAGAACAGCTGATGGGCGATTTGCCAAAGCAAAGAGTGACACCTGCAAAGCCGTTTTTGAACAGCGGAGTTGATTTTGCTGGACCCTACCAGATTTTAATGTCCAAAGGCCGAGGTTCCAAAACAAGCAAGGCTTACATTGGCATTTTCGTATGCATGGCTACCAAGGCTATACACCTGGAATTGGTGAGTGACCTGACGTCTGAAGCATTCATCGGTGCCTTTTGAAGATTTGTAGCCCGACGAGGACGCTGTGCACATATCTGGAGTGACCAGGGCCGAAACTTTGTGGGAGCTAGTAAGGAGCTCGCTGATAGTTGGCGGGAAGCTAAGCTAGAACTAGATGGCGAAGTTGCAGAGAAACTAGCCCTCGATGGAACACAGTGGCATTTTGTGCCGGCTTATAGTCCCACGTTCGGTGGCCTATGGGAGGCTGGCGTCCGCTCAATGAAGTACCACCTGAAACGTATTTTGAACACCCACTTAACATATGAAGAAATGAGTACGGTTCTATGCCAGATAGAATCCTGTTTAAACTCGCGACCTCTGTGTCCGATAGACAATAAGGATATCGATAGTATGGAAGTGCTTACCCATGGCCACTTCCTTCTTACCGAAGCACCTATCACTGTACCATCTCCATCTCTTAAGGACGCTAAAATAAGCAGTTTGAGCCGTTGGCGCTTTACACAAAAACTTGTTAATGACTTTTGGCGGCAGTGGCAACAGGAGTATTTATGTCGATTGCAACAGCGGCCCAAATGGCTTAAAAGACAGGAAGAACTTCAAGTAGGTCAGATAGTGGTAATAAAGAGTGAGAACTTACCACCCGGGAAATGGCAGCTCGGACGCATAGTGGAGAAGCACCCTGGCGCTGATAATCTCACCCGCGTTTACAGTGTTAAAAGCGGTGACTCAGTAATTAAAAGAACGATAACTAAATTGTGTCTTATGCCAGTTGATACAGTCGTAATTTCACTAATTATACGTTTTGAATCTGTTTGCATGTAACTACATTACAGACGATATTTGCGATGTATAACTTTAATATCGAATCTTTCCTACAGCTTACTTATGGTTATACTCGATAGATATTAACTCATACTTGCCATTCCTTGCTATACCTGGTGCTATGGTTAGCTAATGCAATTGCATGTCAGCATGTACTTGATCTTATCATACAATTTGTTATAGTGAGTGCTATATACAACTTTGTAGATATTTTATGTACTTTTAGGTATAGTGTTAGAAAAGGCCGATGCCCTTTTGGTGGGCGGTATGTTGGTTATGTATTTGCATGTGTGAGTGTCTTGTATTAATGTATGTATCGAGAGTAGTCTAAAATAAATCACCATACAGTGAACACGTCTTTCAATGAGTAAAAATCCCTACATAGGACTTTAAACCTTATCACACACAACAATTTATCACAACACACAACACAACATCCAATTTATACATGCTGGAAGAGATCCCTTATAGGGATAAGTTCGCCTTTGTACTTTGATCTATTGTGTGACATGTATATTCTTTAACCTGTTATTGTGTACAATAAAGTGCTTACATACATACATACATACATGCATGCAAAATTTCAGCTCAATCGGAAACCAGGAAATGGATCAAATTTAACTTGAAAGATTGAATTACAGGCAACGGATAGGTGAACTAAATAAAAGCTTATAAAAAATCACCAAGTATCACGATCACTCATAAAATAATTGACATGGCAGTTATGCAATTCGTAAGTTGTCTCGATTAGCCTCACGAATGACTCACTAGTATAGTTTGACCCCGACGTTGATAACAACTATGCCTAGTCGGAGATCAAAATAATATTTTAGTCGAGGGGTAGCCTTCGTGAATAGCCACAATTACACGATGTACAGGTCCAACCCGGACAACGGCTAAGCCGGTACTGGCAAGAGATCGCGCGCGACGGTAAATTTATACTATGTTTGAAAGATTATTTAAAAATATAAATGTTGGAAAAAGTTGTATTTTTTTTACTGTATTGTGTTGGTAAAAGTATGAACTTTAATGTTATTTAAGATTCAATTTACTAATAATTCAACAATAATGAGAAAATCCTTGTGTTCTCAGTACGATATTGTTGCAAAATATGGTGTAATTGAGATCAATTTACATATACATACGTGAAAAAAAGGAAAATTCGAGGCCGCTACGCACAATACGGACATATTACAATAGTGAAAAGAAAAAAAAACAACTAGGTTCTCATGTAACATCATGGAGAATTAGGCGGTCAAATTTATGGCTCGGCGCTGTTTTCCGAAAACTACTGTCGGTAATCGGGTATATTCGGTCAACATATTCAGTTTTTCTTAAATCCGAGGCCGCTACGCACAATAAAAGGAGTTGAGCTATGCAAATAAGTAATCGGAATCTATAAAAATCTTTCCGTCTCTTAGATTAAGACCGTCAAAAATCGGTAATTGTCGCTTATTCCTGACGAATTTTTGAACGCCCTCTTAACATGTTTAGTTTGAATTTGGTGCTAAGTAGGTATATGTGACTCATAGTTATATGTGCACATTTCATTTGCATGCTAGTAAGTAGCTGAAGATGTGATTGTACCGGACTATAATGTAAGTTACCACTAAATTGTACCATATTTATAGCAAATAAAGATTTATCATTATCATTATCATTAGCTTAGCTAAATGAAAGCGTTAGTTTTTTGCTTGTGTAGATATTACTACTTATTGAATAAAAAATGACTTTGCTTGGATACAATGGTATATAGTACTTACTCGAATTAAGTTCTTAGTAATAGCATAGTTAGTTTAAAAAATATAAAAAGAGTGCTGTCTTCGCCAACAAACTTGTGGTGACCACACTGGAAAATCACCAGCAGCCCTTCCTGCGATCACCACTGCCAAAGCGGGCCGCGTATGTATGCAGCCCTGGCGTGGCGATACGGCGGACAATGGATGACGTCACGCGCTCGTTAGCGCGCCGGCCGCCGGGAGCTCACTCCAACGCCGCCGCTCTGGCACACCTTCCACGAGACTCGCACCGAACGCACGTCACCCTGCTCCGCGACTAGCTTACGCGCGATCTCGTCTTGCATTATATCCGCTTAATATCGACATCTTCCCGTTCACGTTAAAATTCATTGTTAACAAGTAATTGAGTTTAAATTGATTATACTTATTTATATGGAAGTCTACGCCTATTAATTCTGCACCGAAGTTAGTACTCCATATCTGGTGACCGCGCGGCGTTTTACGGAAGATATTAGAGCCATGCCGGATAACGAGCAGACAAATGAATTGACGGGCGGTCTAAAGGTCGCGGCAAATAACGGGGCGTCGACGTCGGGCAGTGGCGCGGTGGAACGTGTTGCCGTGCGCTTACCTCCTTTTTGGCCGGACGATCCAGAAATTTGGTTCGCCCAAGTGGAGGCGCAATTCGAGGTCTCCGGCACGAAGACGGATGCTACCAAGTTCTACACGGTAATCCAGCAGCTGGACCAGAATATCGCCAGAGAAGTACGTGACGTCATTACGAATCCACCTTCACAAGGCAGGTATGACAAATTAAAATTTGAATTGGTGCGACGGCTGTCGATGTCACGTGACGAACGCTTGCGGAAGCTTCTAGTAAAAGAAGAATTAGGAGATCAAAAGCCATCTCAATTTCTTCGTAAGCTGCAATCGCTAGCAGGGTCGTCGGTATCCGACGAATTTATAAGATCGCTGTGGTCAAGCCGTTTGCCTGTTAATGTTCAGCAAATAATTGCTTCGCAAAATGTTAGCCTCGCAGATTTAGCCGATTTAGCTGATAAAATAATGGATATTTCGCCGCACAATTCGCTTCAAGTAGCTAGCACGAGCCATATTGCTACCAGCGCGCCAACGGGTCCGTTATCTTTTGAGGGTATGCTTGCAAAAATGGAAGAATTAATTTCGAGCCGTATTAAATTTGAAATTAACCAACAGATCGCCCAGCTGAACATTCGAGAAGGTCGCAGCCACTTGCCGCACGCAGGTAGACGAGGTAGGCGGTATTCGCGTTCGAAAAGCAGGGGTCGTCAACGTTCGCAGAGCCGTACTCCAGGTATTTGTTGGTACCATCATTTATTTGGCGATAAAGCTGAAAAATGCACTGTCCCGTGCAATTATAAAACGGGAAACTTCGTGGACAGTCAGTAGAAGCGGCAAATGACTGTCTCGGTTCTACCAGCCGCTTATTCGTCACAGATAAGAATACTAAAGTGCAATTCTTAATTGATACGGGCTCGGATCTTTGCGTGCTGCCGCGCAGGTTTGCTCGAGATTACAAGAAGCCGATGGACTACAGCCTGACTGCTGCAAATGGTACCGTGATCAGAACGTATGGCACAATTAAGCTGCATCTTCAACTAGGACTGCGACGCGACTTTGCCTGGAATTTCGTAGTGGCTGAGGTAGATAAGCCTATCATAGGCGCCGATTTTATTTCTTTTTACGGGTTGCTTGTTGATTGCAGAAACAGACGTTTACTGGACAGCATCACCTCGCTGTCAACTCCTGGAATGGTCAAGGCGTGCCAGCCGCCGAGCATCAAAGCCATTTCTGGTAACACAGAGTACCACAAGCTCCTGGCGCGGTATCCTGATCTAACCAAGCCGTCTGGCATCACGAGAGAGGTAAAGCACTCAACCGTTCATTATATTAGGACCACACCTGGACCACCTGTATTCTGCCGTCCTCGCCGATTAGCACCCGACCGTTTAAAGGTAGCCAAGCAGCAATTTGACGAGATGCTACGAGATGGAACAGCTCGACGCTCGGACTCCCCTTGGGCATCTGCCCTACACCTGGCACCTAAGAAAGGAGACACCTGGAGACCTTGCGGTGACTATCGGGCACTAAACGCACGCACGATACCTGACAGGTACCCCATCAGGCACATAGAAGACTTCTCGCTCAGGCTGGCAGGTTGTAGAATATTTTCGAAGCTAGACCTGGTCAAGGCCTACAATCAGATTCCGGTGTATCCGGCTGACATTCCCAAATCTGCCATTACGACGCCATTCGGCTTATTTGAATTCCCGTACATGTCGTTCGGCTTACGAAATGCTGCTCAATCATTCCAGCGCTTCATGGACGAAGTTTTACGGGGCCTGGACTTCTGTTTCTCGTATATAGACGACATTTTAATATTTTCCCAGGACCAAAACCAACATCTAGAGCATCTGGAGCAACTCTTCAGCCGTCTAAGCGAGTATGGCATCCTATTAAACGAGGCCAAATGCAGTTTCGGTGTAAGTGAAATCACTTTTCTGGGCTTTAACATATCAGCAGAAGGCACCCGTCCGCTCGAGTCAAAAGTCACAGCCATCCAGCAGTTCACACCGCCTGAAACAGCGAAGGGATTAAGGCAATTCCTCGGGATGCTTAACTTTTATAGGCGTTTCCTACCCAATGCCGCAGAAGAGCAAGCAGCGCTTCACGACATGTTGGCCGGTTCACACGTCAAGGACTCCAAGATCCTGAACTGGACCTCTCAGCTGCGGGACGCCTTTGAAAGATGTAAGTCCAGTCTATCTCAGGCAGCATTACTCTCTCATCCAGTCCAGGACGCTCCGCTAGCCCTCACAACTGACGCTTCTAATTTAGCCATGGGCGCGGTCTTAGAGCAACTAGTAGATGGACAGTCACAACCTCTGGCATTCTTTTCAAAGAAGCTGAACAACGCACAGAAGCAGTACAGCGCTTATAACCGAGAGCTGCTGGCCATTTACGAGAGCATAAAACACTTCCGTCACATGATAGAAGGACGTCATTTCGTCATTTACACGGATCACAAACCGATCACGTATGCGTTCCAGCAGAAGAACCGAACCTGTTCTCCACGTCAATTTAACTACCTAGACCTGATCTCTCAGTTCACAACGGACATTCGGCATATCTCAGGTAAAGATAACCTGACTGCCGACGTCCTTTCCAGAATTGAAGCCATTTCAACTCCTGTGGACTTTCAGAAGCTAGCTCACCTGCAACGGGTCGATGACGAGTTGAAGAATTTGTTAGCCAGTGGTTCGTCACTACAGCTGAAAAGTATACCGGTACCAGGTATGAACTTTGATTTAGTTTGCGACGTATCTCAGTCAAAGCCACGACCTTTCATCACCAAGGAACTACGTCAGCAGATGTTCCAGTCTGTACACGGATTGAGTCACCCAGGAGCAAAGACCACGACCAAACTGGTAACAGACAGATTTGTTTGGCCCTCTGTGCGCAAGGATTGTCGCACCTGGGTCCAGAGCTGCGAGTCGTGCCAACGCGCTAAAGTCCAGAGACACACTTCTGCACCATTGGGAGACTTCAATCTGACAGGAACCAGGTTTTCTCATGTTCACATAGACCTCATCGGACCTCTGCCATCTTCCGGTGACTACAAATACTGTTTAACTGCCATAGACAGATTTACACGCTGGCCAGAAGTCGTACCGCTGCAAAACATCAGCGCTGAGACGGTATCTAAGGCATTCTGTGACACATGGATTTCAAGGTTTGGTTGTCCACAGGTTCTAACGACTGACCAAGGCCGCCAATTTGAGTCACGCCTGTTCAAGGAGCTTGCCAAGTTGTGCGGTACCCAACTGCGACGCACCACGGCTTACCATCCAGCTGCTAATGGCATGATTGAACGGCTACATCGAACCTTGAAGGCAGCTATCATGGCACACGACGAGATACGACTGACGGATGTTCTACCCATCGTGCTCCTGGGCTTACGCACAGCGTGGAAAGCAGATCTGCGGTGCTCAGCAGCAGAAATGGTCTATGGTGAGCCACTGAGGATTCCTGGTGAGTTTTTGCAACCAGTATCTTTGAATAAGACCGAACCACTCAATTTTGTTTCGCAGTTGAGGAAACATATTGCCAATATTAGGCCTGTTCCTGCTTCGAGGCATGGTTCAAAGTCAGTATTTGTCCACAAAGACCTGATTACCTCAAGCCATGTGTTTTTAAGGAAGGATCACCTGCGAGGGGCGTTAGAAGCTCCTTACACAGGCCCACTTAAGGTTCTGAAGCGAACCGATAAAACTGTTACTCTTGACTTGCAACGAGGACCAGTAACAGTTTCTATTGACAGGGTCAAACCTGCATATGTATTCACAGACGACAGCTCATCACATCCTCAGCTCCAAGTCAACGTCTGCCCACCTCCGGCTGTCAAAACTACACGTTCGGGCAGAAGAGTAAACTTTACTGATTTTTATGTCGCAGGGCCATAATTCTCCCAGGGGGGTGGTGTGGTGACCACACTGGAAAATCACCAGCAGCCCTTCCTGCGATCACCACTGCCAAAGCGGGCCGCGTATGTATGCAGCCCTGGCGTGGCGATACGGCGGACAATGGATGACGTCACGCGCTCGTTAGCGCGCCGGCCGCCGGGAGCTCACTCCAACGCCGCCGCTCTGGCACACCTTCCACGAGACTCGCACCGAACGCACGTCACCCTGCTCCGCGACTAGCTTACGCGCGATCTCGTCTTGCATTATATCCGCTTAATATCGACATCTTCCCGTTCACGTTAAAATTCATTGTTAACAAGTAATTGAGTTTAAATTGATTATACTTATTTATATGGAAGTCTACGCCTATTAATTCTGCACCGAAGTTAGTACTCCATAAACTGCTTTGCACTTTGGCGAAATTAATTCATGTATTTGTAACAATGGCTCTTGCGAAATATTTTTTTTTTTTTAAGTAGCTGGCCGCTGGTGGTCTGTTAAAACTCACGGGAGTCCGCTGGATGCGGGTAGCACAGGACCGGTCGTTGTGGCACGATTTGGGGAGAGGAGAGAGTATTTGGGTCCATAAGTGGACGTCATTCGGCTGGTGTGATGTTGATGATGACGATGAGTTAAGTAGCACAAAGCAAAACCGTCAAGTGTCTACATCTGATAAACGACCACGTGTCTTTTCGTTTCAGGAAGGTTCTACGCTTACAAAGTGGTGAAGACTGTGCGCATTAAAGTTCTGCTGGAGCACCGCCTCACCTCTCCAGAGACATACGCCGACTTGCGTCTTTTATTGGCGGTGTCTGTTGCCTCCGTCAACGGTTACCCCGTACAATTGCATCGGAGGAACTAACAGTGTTTGTGACAAGTCGGACTGCTGGGTATGTTTTTAAAGAAGGTTGTGTTTATGGTAGATAGAACAGGGGGCCTTTAAACACTCAACCTTCAAACTTTCAATACATCTCGTAAAACGATGGTGATGATGATGATCCTCCTAGCGTTATTCCCGTTTGTGCCCCAAAGGAGCCGGGGGTCCGCTTTGACACATAATCCCATGATTTGACATAGCCACTACGAAAGCGACTGCCTTCTGACCTTCCAACCCAGAGGGAAAACTAGACCTTATTGGTATTAGACCGGTTTCCTCACGATGTTTTCCTTGACCGAAAAGCTAACGGTAAATATTCCGTACATAAGTTCCGAAAAACTCATTGGTACGAGCCGGTATTCGAACCCACGACCGCCGCTTGACAGCCGCATGCCCGAACCACTAGGCTAACGTAGCGTTCCATCTCGTAAAAACGATGATTTTGTAAATTGCTGTTTCGGTCGCGAAATACTTACCTACTGGGTTTAGGTTCAAACTTGTCAAACAATTTTTTTTCTATAAAAGTGCGTGGGTTCAAATGCACGGACACAGCACACGGCAGCGGACGGTGGCAGTAAATTTACTCTTAGACATATTTTTTTTATGATTATAATTATATTTTGTAAATTTATACTTACTTTATTACAGTATTTTAATGGGATATATCCATTTAGCAACAAAACGTTATCAATTGACGTGAGGTGGTAGCCTATTTTGTGCACTTTTATTCTACTAGCTTCGGGCCGCGACTTCGTCTCCGTGGACCCGGGACAAAAACTATCCTATGTTTTAATCCAATATATTATTAATATTATATAGTAAAGTCAAGGGCACCAATATGTATACACCACAAAGTCTCAAAAAATATGTATAGGCAGACCTTATTTCTGCAACAATAAGGTTGTAGTATACATATTTATGAAACTTTGAGTGAATACATATTGGTGCCCTTGACCGTACGATGATCGCGACGTGCGGCGATGCCATTTTTTTATTGTCCATTTTGCCCCGTCGTGTAGTACAACCATTACACAATAACCCTCCAGTCACGATTGCGGTTGATTTTATTTGTCTAAAACACGATATATGTCAGGAATGTCATACGTAACATATAGTAGGATTATACACTGTGTTATCTTATAAACATATTAATTATTATTCACAAATTACACGTAAATGTTAATTGACCTCGACTTTGCCGTGTCACGGTGAAGAATGTCGCCATCAAATCTTTACGTAAGTTATGCGAAGTTTTAGTGCGAATTTAACGAATTAAAGTAGTCTAGTGGTTCAAACAACTTTCAAATGGAGATCTTACGTTTGAAGGCTGACTCTAAAGAATTAACAATTTGATGTAAGATCATTATCTCGATATTGATTACATGGTGCTTTAAGGATATTGGTTCCTAGTGTTAAGCCGTTAGATGGAGTTGCGACGAAAAAACGTGTTCTCTGCCGTCGATCGGGTTTTGGTTTTGTCTTCATCCAAGTCGCATATACAGGCTCGTGGAGAGTGATATCTACGCCAGGGGTCAGGGTTCAGAACATGAGATTTTGGTTTTGCAGCAGTTGTAACTAGCAAAGAAAGAAAAGAAAGAAAGAAAAACATTTATTGTTAACCATGTACAATTAGGTCTGTATGTGAGTAACAATGGCAACCCTTTTCGGGCATACAATATTAATAAAGTTACAACGGTAACTAAGTAGTCTGGTCAAGGACTGACACTATTTAAACTGAAAGTATTCTTTTAAATCATAAAATACATTTTGTGTCAACCATCGCTTCAGGTGGCGCTTAAATTGATGTCCGCTCAACATTTTTAGGCTAATGTGTTGAATACTTTGATTGCGGTGATAAAGGTGCTCCTGTAATAGGTTGAGTTTCTGATCGTATGTATGAAGTATGAAGAGGTGTACAGTAAGTAGGCTATTTGGTGAAAGATATTTGTAGTCAGCTGCTTCAAATTTGTGGGTTTTTTATTAATTTATAATTAAGTATTGTTTTTGTAAGCCCAATTTCATGTCCATGCTGTTTTGTTTGACGTTTAGAGTTTAGTTTGTCTTGTCTTCTCTTCACTGGCGCTAGTGGTACTGTTCATGTATGGGCTGCGTTCATTTTTACCATTAAGGCCCATACGCACGTAGTGGTTTGTTGGGATGAAACTACTGACAGGCCAACAAACATTTATTATTTAATATTATAAAAAAAAACCGTTCATTGCTTTTTTGTGTATTTTATTTTTTATGTTTGTATTTTAGTTAAGTATATAGGTATTTCCTTTTAATTGTTTTGTTTGTTACTCTCCGTGCTCTCACCGAATGGACCCTGCGGAAGACCAGCGCTGGCTGCAAAGCTAGCAACATGCTGAGCTGGGTCCATTTCGTGACAAAAAGGAAATGTGCTTTTTTTATTATTATCTGTATTGTGTTTGTCACGAATAAATGTTTTGATTGATTGATTGATTGATAATTTATTGGCTTCGGTTCACATGACAATCATGCGAAATATTCAAATTGCTCTGCAATTGATTTCAGCATGCTATTCAAAGGGCGCTCATTTAAATGGGCAAGATGGACGCATCGTCTTATTCTACTATTTGTATTGTGTAATACTAGCATGCAAATATCTTAAATATTATTGCTAAATGTCCTGAGACAAGAAATCTTTTAGATTGTAATAGTTCTTTACAGTTTGAGCTTGATTAATTGGTTTTTAAATCTATTTAGAGGTAGCTCTTTCAAACATTTCGTTAGCTTATTAAATATTGTCATGCACATAACAAAGCAGTGACTTGAGTACAATGCTGTCCTAGGAACGCAATCATGCACCAACCGTCCAGGATTTCGTTGGTTTCTAGTGGAAATGCTTGCAGCTGCTTTAAATAAATACATATGCCTCTTAACGAACATGCAGATTTCCAAAATATATAAACAGGGTAGAGGTAATATATTAAGTTTTCTCTATTGGACCTTATCAATGTGAGCTTGCCTGTCTAAATGTTTATCTAAAGTGACTCCCAAAAAAGTAACTGCTTGCAATTCTTGTATTTTCTTATTTCTAAAATGTATATTAATGCTAAGATTTTCACCTCATTTGAATTTAAACTGCACGTAGTGGGTTTTATTAATATTAATCTGTAAATTGTGTATTTCTAACCATCTTATAACAGTTTCTATCATTTCGTTGACTTTACATTCATGTTCTTGTATATTTCGATTATTTTCCGATGTAACAATAAACGATATATCATCAGCAAACATAACAGATTTGTATGGAATTATATTAGGTAGTTCATTTATATAAACAATGAATAATAAAGGCCCAAGTACACTGCGTTGAGGAACACCAAAATAATTACATTTTAATTCTGATTTATAGCCAGTTTCTACTTTATGTTAATCTATTTGAACTATTTCTACATATTGCTTTCTATTTATTAAGTAAGTTTTTAACCAATTAAAAGCAAGACCTCTAACACCATATTTTTCTAATTTGTCTGTAAGTAACGCATGGTCTGCAAAGTCAAAAGCTTTTGACATGTCTAAAAATACCGCTGTAGTGTGCTGTTTTATATCTAAGCTTTTAACTAGCTAATGTAGTAGATTAATTTTTTTGGAAACCGTTTTGTTCTGGTTTTATTATTTCAAATTTATTTAAGAAATGTATGAGTCTTTTGTACATGCATTTTTCAAAAATGTTTGCCAATATTGGAATCAATGTTATGGGACGATAGTTTTCCATGTCTTTTTTATCATTTCTTTTGAATACAGGCTTTACTATGGATATTTTCAGTAGTTCTGGGAAAACGCCACTCTCCCCTTTTTGATAGGAACCAACTCCTCCGTCGGCCATCTTTAATTTTATGGCGGCCATTTTGAATTATACGGACCTATATCATTAATATCTCGAGTTCTAATTAACGTAGAATCACAAACTTAGTGTCTAATATACATATTTGGGGTCAAGGAATTCAACTAGACATTTTTTAGATTTGAGTTCCCAAAGGATATCAAACGGAACCCTGTTCCTAAGCTTCCGCTGTCCATCCAGCTGTCTGCCTATCAGCAATAGCTAGACTTCAAATTTTCACAGAAGTTGTTTTCCTATGCTGCTTTAACATACATTCATAAAATAAAATAAAATTAAGCAGTGTTCTCATACATGAAACGATTTTATGGCGTTTTTTTGCCTGCCCAAGCCCATGGATATAACTGACATGTAAAAAAAAAACCATTTTTATCAATAAATGATCTATCTATCTATCTATCTATCGGTATATCTCTAGAACCGTATCAGAATCAGAATCAGAATCAGAATCAGAATCAGAATCAGAAATCGTTTATTTGCATAGACACAGTATACAAAAGTTGTTAGTTAGCAGGTACAAGGTCTCATGTATCTGGCTTGCATGCAAGCGTGCAAATATTTTAATCAATTTAAATGTCAACATAATATAAAATAAATTAGAATAGATAAAAATCTCAAATTAAATAACAAAATTCGTGGAAATAAAATTAACATAATAGGCATGTCATAAAATAAAATCAAAATCAAAATTACATAATTATAACTAGCAGCTACTTAATACTAATACAGTTCTGTCGAGTGTCGGTGTTCGAAATACGCCTTCACGCTATAAAAACAATGCTCCAAAAGCCAGTTGGTCAGACTGTGTTTAAAGGCGTTTCCCTCTAGCAGCGTTAGTTCCTCTGGAAGATATTATAATGATGAATACGTAATATGTAGACACTTGAAATTTCCGCAGATTATGTGTTACCATAGCCTCTATAATAACAAGTAATAAAAATATAATAACGATAATATATTACTAGTATGTATTCGTTGACCTCAAATATATAAATAAACCAATTATGTATTTTCAAGTAATTTCGTAACTGAGATATCGGTAAAATACTTATCTATTGAATTCCCTGACCTCAAATATGTATATTATTTAGACACCAAGTTTGTGATTCAAAGTGACATAGAACTCGAGATATTAATCATTACTTAATTATAATTCAAAATGGCCGCCTCAAAATTAAATATGGCCGACGGAGGAGTTGGTTCCTATCAAAAACTTAGATTTAGATTTATTTATTTCGAGATAAAGATTACAATATAGATTCGCATACAATGTCAAAATTATAAGAATCCGATCTTCAATAATAAAAAATAAAAATTAAATAATATTCAAATTGTCAATAGAGAAAGTGGAAATAGTATTTCCGATTACGGATTGTCATTTAACAACTAGTGGATAATAAATTTTAAACAAAAATAAACAATGCTTAAAGCTTAAAACTATGGACCTAACAAAGGGCCAAATCACCAATAATATATGTTGTATGAGCTTATTTCTGCATCAAGAAGGTTGTTTATGAAATTTTGAGTGACTGCATATTGGTGCCCTTACCTGGACCTATGAACAGTGCAAGATAATAAAACATTTAAACTCGTGCGCAGTCCTGGTAGTGTAACGTGGTAGTCGAGGATAGCATTTTCAGACTCCTGATAGATTCGTTCTGATACTTGCTGCTATTCAATAATTGTAGGCGCTTCAAGTTAGTTTTAATTATTTCAAAAGCCTACCCGGCACATTCACCTTTTATACAAACCTCTGTATAGACGCACGTCGTCAATAAATTGTAAAAAATTAGCAATTTTGGGTTTTAATTAAATAAATTAAGGCTCTGTTATGTATACATCGATACATAACTTGGTGGCTCATGAGGGGAACACGAGAACGCAGCCAGCCTAATGGGGACCCCGCCGCAGGGGCCTAATCTGGGCGACATGCATTAAGTAGTTTTAGTTTAATTGTAATTTTTATTTAATTTATCATGCAAATTTATATTTTAATCTTTAGAAAATTATTAGAATCATTTATTACACTTGATAGTTAAATGTAACATGAGAATTATGCCATATTATGGTTATAATAAATAAGTGTTATACCAGACGATAGTTATACCAAATAAACATAAAGTATTTATATTTTGAAATTATGCCAAACGTTTATTATATACAATGTGTGATTATATACTTTGAAATTGTATCAAATGTTATTATATTGAATGAAATTATAACATTTATTTTTATACTGATCATTACACACCCAGACCATAATGCTGTAGTTTCAAAACGCGGGTTCCATGATCCACGCAATCAAATACTTTAAAGGTCACAAAAAATACCAATTTCATCACAAGAATTCTCCCAAATCATATCGGTTAACATTAGCTTCTCAAAAACTTTACTTAACACAGGAAATTGGTTAGGTCATTCAAATCAGCCGATTTAAAAAGAGGTATGACTACTATATTTTCATAAGATCTGGGAAAATACCTTCTGATATGCAATTATTGCATGCACTTACATCTATGATATGATTAATTACTTTTAGTGATGTTCCCCATAACTCCTTCGTTTTCTTTAAATTGAGCGACTTAAATGTTCTAATAACTTTTACTGGATCTAATTGACTAAAATTAAATATAACATTACATTTACAAAGTAAGGCATTAGCTTGGGTCGCAGATGACTGAAGACATTTCGTAGTGCTTCTTGCTATATTAGAAAAATAATTTTCGAATGCCAAAGCAACATTGTTGTTGGCTTCCCATAAGAATGTCGACTTGACATTCGCGAGTTTTAAGTTTACCTGATTCTCTATTTATATTGTTCCATACAGTTTTCACTTTGTTGTCCGACACTTTAAGTTTAAAACTAATATCATTTGCGTTTGCAGTTAAACACACTTTCTTGAAGATCCTTGAGTAACTTTTAACATAGTCGAGGAAATCACTGTCCCCATTCTCACCATAAAGTTCATAAAGCTTATTTCTACTTTTATGTACTTATATACCTACAGTAGCCCATTCACTAAACTTTATCTTGGTTTTCGACCCAGAAATAGTTTTAATTGTAAAATTTTCATTGAATCGATGAAAAATTACGCCGAATAATTCCTTATACATGTTATTTGAATTATTTCGTGGAAATAGCGTACATATTCTGGTGAATTTCTCTTTTGAATAATTCCAAACGATAACTAGATATGGGTCTTTATAATATTGTTCGTGGTATTTCTTTAATAATTTGTAAGAAAGATGCTTTTTGACCACTATGGTCGGAATTAAAACAATGTTCAATTTTCTTATCCAGACATTCACAGTTGCAAAAAATATTATCTATAGGTACAGGTAGCACTAGTTACACCTAACAAATTTATCAAATTAAAAGATTTAAACATATTTACCTAACAATTTGACAGTATTATTAGATGATTCAAGCAAGTTTACATTGAAATCATCACAACATTTTCCAATGTGGACTCAAATGTACAGAAATCGGATGCTGGAGGCCTATATACACATACAATTATATAGCAACTATTTAATTATATGCAAGAAACTACGGTTCTATCGATTGCTAACGTTACTATATCCTTCCGTTCTTTGCATGTAATGGAACTTTTTACATTATTGAGATATTTTCGGGCAAAGTAACTCACTAATTTAAAATTTACAGTCATCATTTGTTCCTGAAATACATAAAACTTGGGTGATCGTTGTCTAAAAATAAGCCGATTTCTAGTTCCTTGCTGGAAAAGCCCTCAATATTCTGATGAAAAATATTAATACTCAGATTTTTTCCCACAGTCTTACTCTTGTCTTTATTATGACCTTATCTACTTGATGGGGTCTGCTACTTGAGTTCACATCTATTTGGTTCTATATCCACTCACTTGCTTGTGGCAACCACATTTGCCAATTTCGCGCACCCCTAAACTGATGGTGAAAACTGTGGTTGCCAAGTGAAGTATGGACTTCGAAAGCAAGTGAGTGGACTGTGCAACCGGTTTTGCGGGACCCTGTACTTGTTTATGTTGTATTATCGTTTCTTTCTTAATAAATAAATAAATAATAAATATTAAAAGCTAATAAATCCATTTAGGACAAGAAATATTTCTTTGGCCATTTCTTTTTCTCTGATGTTAGCGTGAAGCGCTTGAAATTATTTATTTCAAAGAAATTATATTTGTTATTGAAACCAAATGACATGGTATATCGAGGAATTTAAATGAGCAATTTTATTATTATAATGCTATGTCATACTCTGTGAGTATGGCAGCGCACAATTATTGTGATTTTGCCTATGCCAGTTTTTCAATAATGGTTAATGTTGACATTAATTTATCAATGCAGACTTGTCAACATCAAGGCTATTTCCTAAAATAATTACTAAGTTAGTACTGTCATCATAACGCCCCTCTTACATTAAGTCACATATTTGATCCACACTTGCATTGTGATAATAGTAGTTAATAACATTTTAAGTGAGTTTTTTACTAAGCATGGAACCCATTCCTGATCCAATCTGATCAGAATAACAATCAATAATTACAACAAACCACCACCAATAATAACAAAACCTCAACATGTCGACATGACATGTGTTTCGCCTCTACGAGGCATCATCATAAGATATGGCAGTAGATGTCGCTTGTGCCACGTCCGCTAAGCCAAGTGTTCCACCGGCAGTGGTGGAGTTGGCTCGGTGTTTTAGTGGAATAGCAAAGGTATATTGGTCTTGTCACGGATTACTTGCAATTAATATGATTCGTTAGTTTGGGACACTGCGATACATTACAGTGATATAACCATCTCATGAAGTGACTGACATTTTTGATTGGACACTAAGCTGGTTGATTTAACCAGTCGATGTGACGGCGACGTTATGGCAAGGTTACTACACTGTTAAATCTCCCGAAACCGTCCCAGACATTATACAAGTTATACACCAGTCAGGAGCGTTTTATGCATATATCATAAAATAATATAGACTCTTCGCATCACACCACACCTCACATCTGCAGGTCGATCACGTACCGCATTGCACGTACGAGAGGTAGATCTAAATGTCATTTTTTAGATTTTTCAGATTCACATAAATTTAAGATAGGTGCTTAACTTCAATTAAGAAATACATTAGGGGGGCTGCCAATATCTACATGAAACAGTTCTGATTATAAATTGTCAATTTTAGAAACTAGGGCCTGGTAAATTCCCTTTTTCTACTAGAAAGTGGCAATTACCGTATCAAAACGAGTTTGCCGTTTAAAAACCGCTAGATAAGTACAATTTTTAACAAATAGTTTAGTCTTGGTAATCTTGTGCATTATTGCTATTCGTGTTTAGTAGGCGCGTTTGTGTTTAAATGATTTTTTTAAGAAACTCTGTCTACTGGCTAATCATAATCCTCCTAGCGTTATTCCCGGTTGTGCCCTAAAGGAACCCGGAGTCCGCTTTGACACCTAATCCCAAGATTTGGCATAGGCACTATAGGCGCTATAGGCGACTGTCATCTGACCTTCCAGCGCATAGGGAAATCCCTACTGGCTATGGCTAGCCAGTATTAATAACAACAAGAAATACTTGTTAATTTGTTTTTAATTCAATAATCAAGTAATATTTTAAAGTTCTAATTTAAAGGGGATTTTTACCAAACAATAAAAAACAAAACAATAAAAGTGCCTAACTAGGTCACCTACATAATATTGTACTTTCTCTGGCGGACGTCGTTGCCGATTCGGAATCGGCAAGTGAACCGAATGCATCGATTAGAAACCAAGGTACCGAACCTTTTAGGGAATCAATGAAGCTAATTAGACATTTGAACGCGACTCTGGCAGAAAACACGAGTGCGAGGAATAAATTTCCCAAACATGCAATGAAGTATTGGCGTTATGATCCTTATAGGCTGCGAAGTTTAAGTTTCGGGTGCAGTGAAACGATAGGTGGTCCTATATAGGAATAGGTCCTATAAAGGAATTCACGTAGATTTCAAAGGATCTTCGAGTTTATTTTTTGTTTCACAAAACCAATAATTGCTCGGCGTGAAAAGGGATTTCCAGCCTCAGCAGTAATGTACTCCTCTTCTAGTCTAATGTACTCAAGTTTAATTATATCTAAAAAAAATACTAAACGATAATATCATTATGCAAAATACAAAAAAATACAAACATTGTTTATTTGGCTTTTCCACACAAACAAGGCTGGAACCTTCCATTAAGCGTTATAATATGCTTGTATCGGAAGATCCCGCTCTTCCATCACTCGGAGGTAGTAACAAAAACCAAATAAATTAAGTTTAAGGATTATCTAAAAGCAACTTAATTTTAATGAGCGGGCGCGTGCGCGTGCGTGTGCGAGTGTATGTGTGTGTGTGTGTATACGTGTGTGCTACCCCGGCACACGAAATTTTGAATTTCATCAAAATCGGTTCAGCGGTTTAAGCGAGAATAGGTAACAGACAGACAGACCGACACGCTTTAGCTTTTATCTGGGGGCACGGTAGTGCCCCCGCCAAGTCGAGCGCGAAGCAAACACTGTCGTACCATCCTTTACTGGAACCATTTCGCCGCATTTTCAGGCCCCTATTTGAGAACCACTGGATAAGACCAGAACGCAGAAATTTTCGTCATCCAGTAAGCTACGTAGTCGGTCCCAAAGTTCTGTCACAAATGAAAATAATGATAAAAACAAAAGTAGCAATAATTTTTTAATAAATTATATACCGATTTAAAGTACATTTAATAAAGAATTAAAATTACTCAAAATTATTCAAAATGACCTCCTTTGTTTTTAATACAGGCCCTTAATCGGTGCGGCCAGTCGTCTATCGCAGCACGCACCATTTTCATATCTATCTCAGTGACTGCTTTTCTTAAAGATGACTTTAGGCTCTCCAAATTTTTATGTGGTTTAGCACACCGCTTCATTTGATGTCAAAAATCGAAGGTCTGAAGTATCTTTATTTGATTACAAAGTTATATTTGCAGTGAATGGGACAAAAAATAAACTGCATAAATAACTTTGTAATCCCATATAAAAATCCCACAGAAAATCAAGAATGGGATATTGACACAATAACCTACAAATAGAAGTGAGATCCCATAAAAAACATTCCATGTAAAAAAGAGGCCAAGTCTAATAGTTACTACATAGTTTTAGGTATGCAAAAATCCATAAATGCAGTATAGTCGTGTGATTGCCAAGTTGCAGAATTTTATTTAGCTAGCAAATAAAGAATAATAAGAATGCCTGAGACTTGGTACTAGTGTACTACCAAATATCTCACAACTTTTTACGGTGGAAGAGTTTCGAGACTTGGCCTCTTTTTTACATAGAATGTTTTTTATGGGATAATATTAGTAGGATTTATAATGTTGTTACGTGTTAGTGCATCAAGTTCGAATTCGAAATCCCTAATGGATAAAGTAAGCGAGTGTGGCGTACAGAATGTTTACTACCGTTTAATGATATTAAGAAGATAAGTCGATGCAAGCGAGTCTCACGCGAACATACGCAATAATGAAATGCTTCGGGCGCTAATGATAACCACTTTCATTCAACACGCGGCTAATCACAGCTAAGGATGCATTTGGGGCATAAGGGGCCATATTCAATGTAGGTTTATTCTACGCATTTCACAATAGTGTTGAATTGTTGATCCTAATTCGTGATTTGTTGTGTTCTGCATGGCTGTGTGGCGACCACGTACCGGAAGGCGCAGCGTGGGTAGGCCCCCCACAAGGTGGACTGATGACCTGGTAAAGGTCGCGGGAGTCCGCTGGATGCGGGTGGCGCAGGACCGGTCATTGTGGCACTCTTTGGGGGAGGCCTATGTCCAGCAGTGGACGTCTTTCGGCTGATATGATGATGATGATGAATTCGTGATTTTGCGCAATTGCAATTTCATCGCAACAGCTATTCTCCAATCACCACATTCCCTTTTCTTGGCCATCTTCATTTAAAGAAAGAAAGACGAACCATTTACATAAATCACACATAACAGGATTAATAAATAAAGGTGTAGGTTTTTACACGAAAACGTTTGCTTGTATTCGCAGTTCGGCTAGTGTTCATATTTTTTTCCGCCTTTAGAATCAGTTTTTAACCCCGGACAAAAATAAGGGGTTGGTATTGTAAGTTAAACATATCTTTGTGTCTATCTGTGGCATCGTAGCTTCCAAACGAATGGGCGATTACATTATATTAGGATCTCATTCACTGACAAAGTGCCCGACATTATCAAAATCGTATTTGGCACGAACTTGTCCATAACATTTTACAATTGAATGACGAAACAAATGATGCATGCGGTGGTATGGGGTTACTTTGATTCGAGGGGCTAATTTGTTCAAATAGTTTTTTCTCCGAAATCATTGGGTTTACTTGTGCGTTAACTGTGGCAGTGAATATATTCGTATTCTATCTTGCTGTTTACTCGATTAAATCTTCTTAATTTCAAATAGTTCTGCTCTTATACTACATTCTAAATGACCAAAGTAGCCCCATTTTTTCCTAAAGTAACCCCATTCCACGGTACTCGTAGATCTAGAATGTTTCATAGCTTTAAAGGATTCATTGTTTTAATAATTTCATGCATAGTTGAGGATCTGCAGGTCGATTACGTAACGCATTGTACATACGTTAGGTAGATCTAAATGTCAAATTTTATATGGAAAAATGACAGTTAAACTGTCCTAATGCGAGCACGAAACGTTACGTGTTTACCCTTCTTGGTATTAATTTCAACTTGATATACGCCAACGCGTTCATAAAGGTAATTAACAGACAGACGAACAACGAGGTGATGCTGGATTCATATTCACTGTTGAGGTACGTAACCCTAAAAAAGCCGGCCAAGTGTAAGTCGGACACGCGCACGAAGGGTTCCGTACCATTAACTAAAAACCGGCCAAGAGCGTGTCGGGCCACGCTCAGTGTAGGGTTCCGTAGTTTTTTGTCCGTCACAGTAAGTGTCTCCACTTAAGCCTTAAAAAAATGGGCTATTTGTTACATTGTTACATATTAAGTACAAAACCATACAAGTCGACATACAGCGACATCTATCGGCAAATTAAGTAAACTATTGCGCGCGAGCTTAAAGTATGGAAGATGATTTTCATGGGATAATTCTTTATTGGGTGAACCGATTTTCAACGTTTTTTTACTTTATCTGAAAGCACGTCATTTCATTGTGATTTTGTAGAAATTACAGGTACAATAAACACCTGCTTATACGGTAAATTACAAACTTAGTTCAGAAATTATTTTGTAATTTTTTTTCAAAAACTTCAACCTATCAAGTTCAAAATAATTTTCCTAGAAAGTTTTTATATAGTTCTACTTTTGAGATTTTTTCATATTTTTAAAACTTATGGTTCAAAAGTTAGAGGGGGGGACACATTTTTCTTTACTTCTGGAGCGATTATCTCCGAAAATATTAACATTATCAAAAAAATATTTTAGCAAACCCCTATTCATTTTTAAATACCTATCCAACAATATAGCACACGTTAGAATTGAAATTAAAAAAAAAACACCCCACGTTACTTACCCTAATAAATAAATAAAAAACACTTTTTATTTTACCACTTTGTCGGCGTGATTGATATACATATTAGTACAAAATTTCAGCTTTCTAGTGCTAACGGTTACTGAGATTATCCGCGGCCGGACGGACAGACAAAGCGAAACTATAAGGGTTCCTAGTCGACTACGGAACCCTAAAAACGGCGAAAAAATCACGTTTGTTGTATGGGAGCCTCCTTAAATAATAAGGTCTTTTATTGTGTTTTTTAGTATTTGTTGTTATAACAGCAACAGAAATACATCATCTGTGAAAATTTCAACTGTATAACTATCACGGTTCATGAGATACAGCCTGGTGACAGACGGACGGGCAGCGTCTTAGTAATAGGGTCCCGTTTTGCCCCTTAGGTACGGGAACCCTAAAAAGGGAAAACTGCGATAATTTCCAAAAAAAAACCTTACATATTTAAAAAAGTATAATATGCGAAACATAATATTATGCAATAATTTACTTACCAAATGAACTGATTTCCGAGAGCAAATGCGTTGATTATTAGAGAAAAAAACCCAATCGCTGTATGTGACCCGATAATATTTGAGGACTTCCGTCGATTCCTTTGGCACGTCATTAGTTGCTATTTCAACGGAATCTTATCAGAATCTGTGACGTACATTTGTACTTCTAAGTATATATACATATAATTGAGGAATGCCATAAGTCATCTGTGGTCTTTATCATCAATTCCACTCCACCAAATTTATGATTACCGGGTGTAAATACACGGGTTAAAATAGAAAATATCAAAATCACGTGCCTAATATAATTGAAGAGTTTCCTCAATTCCTCATGGATCCCATCATCCAATTGAATTTTTGAAAAAAATGAGACCCACCTGGAACTACCTACTTACAAACAAAAAAAAAATTACGAATCGGCTCATCAATGACGAAGTTCTGATGTAACAAACATAAAAAAAAACAACCAAATTGAGAACCTTCTCCTTTTTTTGAAGTCGGTTAAAAAACGCCTCGTATTGTAGGCACTGCTCTTAAAGGGAGCGACCCCACCGGTGCTTAACGCTGCGTATACGCGTTGACGTGTCGTATGCGTCCACAGGCCATATTCTGTATATGCGTCACGTATTCTTCATACATTTTGCTGCGTTTTACGGTGCGTTAGCGTATTTTGAGCAGCGGTGTGGTCGCACCTTAATTGAATAACCCAATCAATGGACGTCGGCGACGCTAACAACGCAACGCATGAACGCCCAACGAAAGTGGATGTATGAAAATCCGCGGTGTGCAGATTTTTTTGTAAACTAGTCTTCATCATCGTCATCAATATTAAGTGGGCAATATTAACTATACTTGACGCCGTATATAGATTCCAGAAAATTACCTTGA
Organism: Epinotia bilunana; assembly: GCA_947049275.1. Lineage (NCBI taxonomy): Eukaryota > Metazoa > Arthropoda > Insecta > Lepidoptera > Tortricidae > Epinotia > Epinotia bilunana. Next base: position 7,242,947 of record OX346271.1, on the reverse strand, counting down.
AATTGCCATTAAAATGAAAAAAAAAACCGACACTGGCAAACTTACACTCTTCCAAGGTCCCGGCAGAATACCAGCGATGTGTATTATGCTGAGCCAGCGCCTATTCTATGCCACGAACTTTAGTTCTAAGCTGCATGCCTCTCATGATAATAATATCATCTAATTTTGTGTTTTAATAGTTTGATATGCATATACATTAAATTCATTCAAAATAAACTTAAAAATGTATTTACTAGCTCAACAAATAAATACAGCATAGCCTTACTGTGTCTTTGTGTATGATTGATGATTGATGTACATTTTCGTACCTAGTTAGCAATATATTTTCAAATTCAAATTTGTAATTTTTAACCGACGAAGAAAACGGAGGAGGTTCTCAAGTCAACGCGTATTTTTTTTTTTAGGTATGACCACGCATAACTTTTTACAGAGTAGTCCGATTTTGATAGTTCTTTTTTATTAGAAAGGGTATACCTTGAAGTTGGTCCCACATAAATTTTAAATAAAAATTTCAACCCTAAGGGTAGGAAAACAGGGGATGATTGATTGTTCACCTACTGATTGAAATGTATGACCATACGCGTGTGTGTGTGTGTTGTGTTGTCGTGTGAAAAACCTCACGATGAATAAGCTTTAGACCTGCCAGTCTTGTGTGTAGACCTCTCAGTCTCTGCATTCCTGCTAAAGCTCGTTCATCGTGAGGTTTGTGTAATACCTTATTTGCATGTAACTAGTAATTAACTAAAGTAAGCCACAGAAAAATGAAAAATAAAAACTTGTAACAAAAAATTAAACCACCGAAAAAAAACTGAAAAGCAAGAAATAATAAACCCTTTTTTTTAGTTTAATAACTAAGTTCTTAAACTATTGTAAGTATACCTAATTATATATTTTTGTAATTATTTTGAGTTTTTATTGATTGCTTGGCGCCGACTAAAAATTACTTAGGTACACGTAGATTAATTTAAGAACTTGGTTATTAAGGTTAATTAAATACTCAAAATAATTATACTTACAATAGTTTAAGAACTTAGTTATTAAACTAAATAAAAAAGGGTTTATTATTTCTTGCTAAGTGTTTTATAGATGAAACACATTTAACAAGAATATTAGTGTGTATAAATAAATTCCTTTCAGTAGTAGTACTTACTATGTAACGTGCAGTTCTGTAGCGCACCACATGTGGATCCACATAATACCAGCGACGTTTCGCCTTCTGTGGAGCGACATTATGTTGAGTGGACTCCGTTTTCGCATCTAATCTTAGTTTTAACATAGCATCTAACTGTAAATCTAAAATGTACTTACTGTTATTTGCGAAATAAAGTTTTTCTATTCTATGTATGTTGTGGAAAATAATAAAGAATTTATCTATCTCTTTCTATCATAAAAGCCGAAATACGTCCACTGCTGCCGCAAATATTATATTAAAATTTATGACCCTTTCAAAACAAAGAGACTATAGAGAACTATTGTGGAATACAGCACGTCTATCATGGGACGGCCGCGACATACTCTCGATTTTTCTCGCACTATACCTCTTGTTCTAAGTATTCTAATAAGAGAGAGACGGATAGTGCGAGAAAAATCGAAAGAGCTCGCGTGCCGTCGCGTGATAGCCGTGCAGAGGTTATGGGTGATCACCCATAACCTCTGCACGGCTATCGGGATCCCGCTAGTGGCGAATCCTACTAATATTATAAATGCGAAAGTTTAGATGTTTGGATGTTTGGATGTTTGTTACTCAATCAAGCTTAAACGGCTGAACCGATTTGAATGAAATTTTGCACGAAGATAGTTTATAGCCTGGATTAAAATATAGGATAGTGTTTATCCCGGGTCCACGCGGACGAAGTCGCGGTCGGAAGCTAGTACAAAATATATGTTTCACTCTGATAGGAATTTATAACTAAAGCAAGCTCATTCTTTTAAAGGAACGCGACAATGTATAGAAGTCTATAATTTACCTGTCTCTGATGCGAGATAATACACCCAATGTAGGTCCGTAGGTCACAGTGTTGTAGTCAAGTCACGCCCATGATCAAGGCCGACGGAATCCGTCGAAGCTTGCACCTTTTCTAATGCTTACCTAATTTCTACACTGTATAGAGTTCCGTAGCTTGGGAGGAAAGACGGAAAACTACATGGGAACACTTTCTGGATAACGAATTAATAGCACAATAGAAATGCTTAAAGCAGAATAACGGATACACTACATAATCCCGGAGCATAATAATAATAATATTATATATTGCACCAAAATAAAAATTATTACAATACAATAACTAAACACTATATTAGCTAGCAACAGGCGGTATTATTGCTAAAAAGCGAGGATAATTTTTCCCGTAATTTATAATTGCGTGAAACTATGCTCCGCGTTATTCAAGGTTTAATACTAATTTGACCTAACCAATGAAATATTATATTAAATCTCATACAACTAATGGCTTAACATCATTTTCAAATTTCGGAATAAGGATGTTTGCGGACAAATGTCTCTTCGGAATATTTGTGTGTTCTGGGTAACAAACTTGTAATAAAACAAATCCGTAAAACTTTCGGTGGACTTGGAGGTGCGTCAGTCACGTGTGCCGCGACTGCCGCGCGTGTGCCGCGTAGAACTGGTTTTCAATGGAGCGCAGGAGTAAACCAGTTGGAGAATAGTTGAGACACTATTAAGAGATACACGGGGTAGAGACAATTCCTAGCGTAATGATTTATAAAACAAATTAAGTATTTTCATTAATTTAGGTCAGGTCTATATTTACCAACAATTTTAGCATGTTTGGGGCTGAACTTATGATATAAATATTTTTAATTTAGCACTACGGCCTCGGGTATTTAAATAACTATCTTGACAGTGCAGTTTTAGTATGGATTTAGTCACCTAATTTTACATCGTCAATGTCATATATTTTATCAAAGTAAAGCAAGACAGGATAACTTCACTTTCTCTGAAATGAGCTCCCTTGTTGTTTGCATTGAAAGTATTAAATGAATTGAGGAAAGACATTAACATTATCAAGTGTGTCACAACACAATAGTCAGTTTCTAAGCTAAAAGACGAGTGAAAGTAACGCGATGCTCATTCAAAATTTGTAAATAAAAACAAACGCCGTGTATCCGTGGACAATATTGACAAGACTTCGGCAAAGAGAAACGAAAGAGAAATAATAAAAAAAGTAGCAAATCATTTACTACTCGTAGTCTCATCTACAAAGTTAACGGTAAGCGCTTCTTTCGTGATCGCACGTTTTGACGACAGTTATCCATACATATTGGTATAGCATGACACACAATGCCGCGGGCACGCGAGCAGTCCTCACTCGCAAGCCACTCCGTTAGTCGGCTACCGAGTCGGCTTCACTTTCCACCCGGCATCTCGGTCAGCCAGTCGAAAAAATTGTTATCGATAACACAAAAAGTTTTATCAGTGAACGAGCAATTTGACGTTTAGCGGGAGGTCTAGGAAAATGAGACGCCATTTTTTTATTCTAATCACGCTGTGTTTGGTGTGCTCCAGTGAAATGAGGAAGAAAAAAGTTAGAGATTATCCAACGGAGAAGCAGTTGGCTTTGCAAAAGAAGGAAACGACGCCGGTGGATTTCACGAGGCTCTTGGTGATGAGAGTTGTGTACGGGATGGCGAAAGTGATGGGTTACGAGGAGCAGATTGGGGATGTGTTGAATGGCGCCCTCGTTCCGCCGGGTGCTGACGATGATGAAGATGACTTTTTCGGTGGTGATGACGATGACGATGACGATGACGGTGGTCTATTTGGTGGAGATGATGATTATTAATAACAATGAGCTAATTATGTGTTTGCCTTTGATATGAACGATAGACTACTACTACGAGTTTGGTAAGATGGTTTTAGGCTCTGTTTTAATAACACGTGAGAATAACTAATGTTGAATATGCAAAACGTTATTAACAGATATTTTTATTTAATAATGGTCGATGCCTGTCCGAAAAAGTTTATGCGCTTTTATTTAATATTAAGTTGTTATTTTGAAATCCGATAAAGAAAGAATTCACTTTTACGATATTGCAGATTTTTCTGGTCTGATAATTGAATATTTGTTTCAATTGATATAAAAATATTTTATTTGAATGTAGGTACATTGCGGGAAAAAATTACACTGTATGATTCACCAACATGAATTATTTCGTTTAATACTTCTTTTTAAAATTGACTCGTTTTGGCATGATTTTATCCCATCTTTCAGTATGGTAAATACTAATAGACCAAGCACTTGTCAACTTCTTCCCCATAGGAAAAAAGTAGTTACTTATAACATTTTATTTTACCATTTTTGTTATTGTATAGATTCGAACATACAGATTATTTCACCTAAAATCTCCGATTTTGTTGAGTAAGAACTAATTCAAGTTATATATACTGATATTTCCATGATATTTTACTGCAAAGATGACGGATGTATTGTATCTTAAGTTGTTATTATATGACGGCACAAAACTTAGTGAACTTTGTATCAAAGGCATATATATATATATATATGTTAGTTCAACTGGGTAACAAATAGACGTTTAAGCATAAGATCGTTAGTTACGTTTTTATACCAAAACAGAAACAAGCATTTATAATTTTATGTATCTTGGTAGAATTAAGAAGTGTTGTTTTTAAAAATAAGTAAATATGTACCTGTTAGTATTAGTAATTTAATGTTGTATATTTATAAAACATTGTACATATACCATTGCAGTGTCTTGTCGATCACGTAAATCACGTTTAAATCGTAGTTACCTAAAACAATATTTATTTTTCCTAATAAAATTTATTTGGAAATTTGCGTTTAATAAACATCCTTGTCACCCTATCGATTGTAAGATATTGAACCTAAAACCTCCCAGGAAAAACAGATTCTTAAATCGACACACACACACACACACACATAGCAATTTATTAATATAGGTATAAATTGTTAGTATATTATCATTGGCACATGCATGACAATCATGTCGATGAAGAGTTTAATAATATTAAATCCTTTATTTAAGACAACTGGGGTCCACAGTGATGTTAATATGTACTTATCCTAGGTTAGTTATCTTATACATTACTTAAATTAAAATACACTGGCAGGAGCAAGTTGGTTGTGTCAACTAAGCAAAAGCCTAGTTGACACAACAAACCCGCATACGCAACAAATATGCATGCAAAGGTGAGACTTCTTATCATACGTATCATTATATTTTGTTTTTATCAATATTTGTCAATCTCTGATTAGCTTATAAAATCACCGTATTAAAATATATTAAGAAAATATTTAAAGTTTATGGTGTAAGACATAAAAAACCGACCATAGAAAACGTTAAAATAATTAGCTATCTAAATATCAAAGTCACATAAATCCCCTATCTATAAGGTATTTTCACTATGTATATAACAGATAGGTAGACAGAGTGCCAAAACCTCTTAGAGATAGAGTTCCAAGAACATACGAAGTAGTTCATTAGGTCCTTTTAAACAACATCGAACTTTGATTTAACCTAGGCGGGTAAATTATTTCCAGTTGACACTACAGAGTTGCATTGTCCATTCTATTTTCTAACCTAAAATAAAATCCAAATACTCAAATAAAGTCTTAATTGCAAGAATTATAGTTTTGCACGACCTATAATTCTATGCGATTAAAACACATTAAGTATATATAGACAATATTATAGCCCTTATCTATTGACTACAGAAAAGACGATTTTTGTTTTTTTACTGTCAATAACCCATTTTAGATTCCAAAATAAAAGGCACAGAACGAATGCATTTCATCGCTCAAGCGAATACGGTAATTCATCTCGTCACGAAAGAAAGTTGAATGCACGTAGCCAAACAATTTGTTAGCAAGTGCTCTGTAATGATGACGCCTGCAGCGGTGTAGCCTAGCCCTACTGACACAAATATAGACGCTGCAATAAAGCAAAAGGTTTTTAAAAGAAAGGCATTGATATTTAATTGTACGGGGGTCAGATGAGTTGTGTTGTTCAGTGATAGATGTAAATGAAAGAGCGGTTACACATGGCGACTATTTGCAGCGATGCAAATGCGATACTTTTCGACGCAATTTCAATGCTCTTAGGATCCAAAAGTGATGACGCTTTCCATTCCGTCCTCATAACCCAACCCAATCAAGTCAAAAAATGACGCAAAAGAAGACCTTTTCCTACTCGATTTGATCAGCGACTATGTATGTACAGAAAGGTAATTACTTACGTACCTTTTTGAACGCCAGGACAAAACGACTGTCATTTTATGATACCTACTTAAATGACATTTAGATTTTCCTGACGTACATACGAAGCGTGACGCCATCTTCCAGCAGGTATAGGTATGGTGACAAAACCTTTTGTGAAAAAGGTTTTGTGTAGATTACGAGTATAATGTTACATACCCAGTAAAGGATGGCAACAATCAATATCCTGGCCTGTGAAAAAGGTTTTGTGTGGATTATAATGTTACTTACCCATTTAAGGATGGCAAGATTCAATCGCCTGGCATGTGAACAAAGGTTCTGTGTAGATTATAATGTTACCTATTCAAGATTCCCCGCATGGTGTCGGGTTAGAATTTCGCCACCCCCTTTCTTCCCGTAGGTGTCGTAAAAGTCGACTAAGGGACCAGGGTTAAAGTGTGTTGTGGGCGATAGGCTAGCAACCTATCACTGCAATATCACATTTTGCCGATGTTTTATACCCACACATTTATGCTAAAAGTTGCACTGGGACATAAGTTTCATGTGCTCTGCCTATCCCTCTTGGGAATGAAGGCGTGAATCTATGAATCTATTATTTAAGTTATTGAACCTTGCCATCCTTAACTGGGTAAGTAACATTTCGTTAGCGGACGTTTCTGCTTAGTAAACACTGTTATTATTATGTTATGTTAAAGTCATATTAGGTATGTTGCTACTGACGACTTGCCTGACCAAATTTTCCTCTTTGGTAACCATTGCATTATTAGGATTGGCATGTGCCCATTGCATTTATATTTATTTTATAAAATTTTATGAAAAATGGAGGCACGATGAGCATTATCCAAAGTCAGTGTGTTGGGCATATTTCCAGGCCAGTCCCTCTTGTCACGTCAGCGAAGCTCTGCTCTCGCAAAACTCCGAGATGCAAAGTCACCCGAGAGAGCGGCTGACACCGACGGACTGGCACTACCGTTCGCACATCGTCACGGCTGGCGTCACACAAAACGTGGCCGAAACGCACTGACAGCTGCGGCTGAGCGGCGCGGCGCCGAGGCGGTACCGGTTGTAATTGTTCGAGCTAATATGAAAGGATCCCCACGGCGCGACGCGGCGCAGATACCAGGCGCGGCTCACTCCGCGATTTACGTTCATCGCTACAAGTACATGCCGGTTCCCCATCTGATGGGGACTATTCAGTGGCTGCCACGCTGTGCATTGGATCGCACGCACACGCCACTTCGCGCGCACATGCTTACGTGATTCGTAAATATATCGCAAGTGAACGTGCCGCATTCGTCTGCTTGTGTGTTGCAATATTTCTGTTGAAATGAATAAAATAAAGAGACATCTTAAATATATTGTATAGCAGCAGGTTGCAAAAACAATGGTAAAATTCGAATCACGCGTTTTTGTATCTCCTGGCACGCCCGAAGCACAGTATAATAAAGAGTACTACCGTACAGTATGGCCACTCCCTGCCTCCCGTTGAAAGTGCCGCCCACCCGCTCTCGGTTACCTCACAGTTACCGGCTGGCAAGGACGCGACGACGCGGTATTCAAAGCGTAGGCCACCTAAAATATTTAAATATCAAACAAATATTTACAAATCCTTTTGTAATGGGCGTGTGTTGTGCTGTGCCCGGTTGTTTAAGCTCTATAAACGACAAAACTAGTTTTAGTGGAAAACCAACTCACAATAGGTACCTATGTTTAGTATTTATTTTATCCTATCGGTTTTAGACCTAAACCTATCAGATCACACTGAAAACAACACAATATCTTTATGAACAAAAATCATGTGAAAACATTTACGTAATATTTTGGTGGCCTGAATTTCCTTACAAAAATTTTGTTACCTACTTCGTTTATACTGATTCAAAATAGGAAACTATTGTATAAATCGAGCTTAGATACCCACCTTACAGCATAATATGATTCTTATTTCTTCCTAATGCGCGCAATGAGTTTTGAGTTATTGAGGTCATCGAACTTGAACGCGGGCGGCCGGCGCGCGGCGGTTTCTGCGCATGTTTCTATAACCTTGTGCGAAAGAATATTCAAAAACTGGATCGACGCAACGCTTCGGTCAATAATAATCTCAGAAAATGGAGTTAAAAACGTTTTTGTTTATAATTAATTACAAGCACACAAAATAATTCGACGCCGCTATTACAAGGTCACCTCATATTGCCAATTGCGTTCCCGATTCGCGAACGTACTAAAATGTCGGCAACCCTAGCATGTCTTATCGCACCCACACAAGCATGGTACGCGTTCACCTACACGAGCTTAGACTGTGTGCGTAGGAACGCATTTGTTTCATACATTTGATCGCCAGTGTCCGAGGTGTGCCCGAAGGATGCCGACAGGCAAGAAAATAAACATATTAGATAATAAGTAGTTACTGAATAATAATAAAAGAGATATTATAGGTGTATCTACTTCCATATAAGTATAACTGTATGAACCAAGTAATACTCAGAACAATTTTTATTTGGTTTAAGTATGTAGGTTTTGAATTGATTATTTGCTGATATATGTGAATTTAAATTCTAGTGTAGTAAAAAATACCTACTTACTAATCCAATAAATTTGTATGCCTATAAAGGGTACGTCATAGTCATAGTGGTTCTTATAATAATATTAGATGTCACCTTGTAAAATTACCAGTGATGAATTATTAATTTATTATTAATCACTTCAACAATCATTTAATTTTATAAATGATTGATTGATACTTTCATAGGTATATAAAATATATAAATGAATTGATAACCCAAATCGAAATGATGTAATTCATTAAAGAAATAAAATTGAAGTGAGCAAAGACTATGAAATGAACGGCATAAATGCACCGACGCAGTTTTTAGAGTTTTTTATTTTATTATACATATTAAAATGTTTAAAAATAAAGGAACAAGATTTTGCGTTACTGTGGGTTGCAGCAAAGGCAATAAAAGGTGGCCTGGCGGTCTTGGTGATTCGTCCAAATTGCGAGATTTATTATTTTAGAGATAAATAATGAAATAATGTATATAATGTATGAAGAACATACATGTATTGCTCTCTATATTAAATGCAAGAAATAAATGGGCATGGCCATTATCATTTTGGGGGCGCTTTGGTTCACCTAATTTTTTAAGTCCTATTATTGGAAGTCCGAAAATGTTCTTCATAAAATTTTACCCCATAATAATCGTTAGTCCTAATAATTTCTTATTCCTAACGATCGTAAAAGTCATAACCATTAGAAGTCATAATGACAATAATCATCAATTTCTCATATCCTTATATTTATTTTCATTTTTTTTCATCATAACACTCACTTGTCCGTTTTATTTAAACTCATAATGACACTTAGTACAATTCTTTACGTGATCGGCCAGCCGGAGTAGCAAACCCTGAACGAGGTGCCCGGGTAAAATATATACTTTTGTGAGCTTTTTGAGGCCCCCCGTTGACCGGAGGCGGCTCACTCCTTCCGTGGGTCTAAAACTAGTTGCACGATTACAAATGTGTTCGATTAAAAATGGAAAATAATGAGAAGAAGAAAAACCAGAGAAGATACGAGAAGCGAGATGCGACATACCTAGCAGCATTGTCGTTGGCGTTTCGTTGGGCCAACTCGGTGATCAATGGCCCAACGTGGGGCCAACTTAAAATGCTACTAGGGATGCTTACGTCGCAAATCCATATCCATACTATTATTATACATGCAAAAGTGTGTCTATCTGTCTGTCTGTTACCTCTTCACGCTTAAACAAATTGAACAAATTGAGATGAATTTTGGAATGGAGAAAGTTCGAATCTTGTGAAAGGACATAGGATAGGCAAAAGTTTGTCCGTACAAACGGTTTATATCGTAGTCCCGTGACAACGATATAAACCAGTTGCACGCGAACGGAGTCGCGGGCAGAGGCTAGTATTACTTCATATATTTCATGCTCTTGTGGTATACATATAATAATGTCTTGTAAACCTGTTTAACTCGAGACTTGCATACAGACGCGTGGGGTTATTTACACATTGCGATACAATTTTATCTACCTAATCTTTTAGTTAGATAATTACCTTTATCGAAACACAACCTTCACTAGATGATTTTCGATTTATTTCCAATTAGTTTAGAGAGAATTAAATGCTGGTATAAAACTAGCTACATTTAGAAAAATACAAAAGACAATCCAGCCTTAGATTTAAAAAAAATCTTGCGTTCGCCACCAGAGCAAAAAAATACTAGAAAAATATACTTACAGAAGGCACCTGCCCAGAAAATGCTAGGTACCAAGTTAAGCGTTAACCGATTGTTCCGTACAAACTTTCAAGCACCATACCCGTCACGCCCCATTCAGTCTGTAAAATCTGAACTTTTGTACATAATTATACTTAAGTTCTTCTTTTGTGCATCATCCTCCTAGCGTCTTCCCGGTTGTGCCCTAAAGGAGCCCGTGGTTCGCTTCTCTTTTATCTTTTTTTGTGCAATTAGTATAAAATAAATAAACACTGCATTATTGAAGTTACCGTCATCACAGGTCAGACAAACCTTACAAACAAAGGATGATAATGATGCAATGAATTACACTTGTATTTTGTGTAGTATTTAATAATGACGTTTAGTGGGATTCCCCGGTTTAATGTTAGCCAATCAGATTAACCTACCTACATTAGCAATAATTTATGATATTTTGAATTATATGCACGAATAGTACGACACGACAAAACCGATTGCGTTTCAAGAACGGACGCAAAGATACCTAAGCCCGTGGGAATTTAGAATGGAATTCGGGTCTATATTTCTCTCTCGCTTGCTCTTACACGTTTTTATGCCAAAATAAACTATCTCACCCGAACCCGAACACTTTTCTAAGAGCTCTCAGTTTGTATAATAATTCTGCCCGCGACTCCGTCCGCGTGGAACTTCAGCCCCCTATATTACCCCCTTAGGGGATGATTTCCGGGTAGAAAACTATACTATGTCCTTCTCCGGGACTCAAACTGTCTCTATACCAAATTTCATCTAAATCGCCTCAACGGTTTAAGCGTGCAGAGGTGACAGACAGATATACACGCTTTCGCATTTATTATATTTGTATGGATTTGTCTGCGGTCGACTCCTGATAATCGTAGATATGTCGTGGACTATAAAAAAACGATCTTCGATTAAACACGACACACCAACCCTGAGGTCATCGCTGGTCAGTCTTCTCAGAACCGCTCGGACGCGCGCAAAATGATCTCGTCTCTTTTGCTCTTTGTGACGCTGAATGTGAGTGTTTTGTTTGTTGTCTTGCTAAATATACCACCCGTAAACATTTGTACAGTTTTGCTAATAAACACAAAGGAATATTATTATCGCCTGGTGGTTCTTGCAAGTTGGAGCTTTCCTCGATTCAATATAATTGCCGTCTTGTACAAGTGTTTAGCTTTAATTTGTAATTATCTGTATTAGTATGGGAAATTAGTATATTAAGGGCCGATTTTTCAATCTCTATATAAAGTTATCCGTCAGTTAAAATTATCACCATCTTTTTCTTAAGTCATATGAAAGAAAAGGACAGAGCTAACATTTATCTGACAGATAGTTTTATCTGGGAATTGAAAAATCGGCCCTAGGGGTTATTTAGTTATGTCTGTATCGCTGTCAGGCACATATTTCATTAATTTTACCTTCGATCATCTTCAATCGATAATTAACGAATGTAACCATACAATCCAACGGGTTTACCATTGAATTGCCGACAAACATTTAATCGAATATCATTTCAAGTATTTTCATTTCATCGACAAGTTATTGCGTCGAGGACTCGATACTAGGTAATTTGAACCGAGGTCTTTTGGTTTAAGGATACTCTGGTACCTAGTTGACTTATTTCAATAAAATTAATGTCATGGCTTTTCATTTCGGGTTTTTTTAATTTTTATTTACATGTAATAATATTTATTCCGCGTAAAATTATTTCGGATCTAAATCTGAATCCCTAAGGTTTTTTAACCTATTTTTGCATTCCCTAACGATTTATGTCATAATGATCATTTGTCCTAACACTCAAATCTTTAGTTTTCCTAACATCGTATGGATGTTTTTTTTCCCCATAATGTTTTATTTCCTAACGTCACTTGCCATATTGATTATTCATCCTTACGTTATGTGCCGTATTAGTCATGTTGATACATAATTATGATTAATTATCCTAATGATTATTTTTCTTAACTCTTCTTCTCGCTTCGCTCGTAGTCGTACCTACACGGGTCTGCCTTAGAGTAGAATAGGTAGGTAATCCGATTTCTATCCGTCTCTCTCTTATTAGAAAACTTAGAAAGAGAAGTATAGTTCGAGAAAAATCGAGAGAGCTCGCGTGCCGTCTTGTGATAGCCGTGCAGCAAGTCGACGCCACCCCGCTACGCGAAGTGTCTATTTCTGATCTGAGGGACACAAGTGAACCCTAACCTACCGACCTAAAACAGAGTTCGCTTATGACAAGCCATTTTTGTCCGCCCTGATATTTTTTTGTAATAACCGATTTACACGAATGATTCTTAGTTTTATTATATAAATTTGTATGTCACACAATTAACTACATAATTTGAATAATGTATAAATGTGCAGTAGGACATATTAAATTGTATTAAATGAATTGCAATGTTTTGTAGTTGTGCCAATTAAGATAATTTGAAACAAATCAGCGATTAAGTACGCCTATATCTGGCCTACACAGTTAGGAAAATAATAGACCTAGAAAAACCCCAATACTTATTTAATAAATTGAAATGGGTTGAGGATACGCGCGGCAGGGTGCTTAGAAGATCTACCAAGCTAGTCATTCCTCCACACAAAACCATTTTTTTTAGAGGCGGGTTTAAGTTTGCTGTTGCTAAAATTTGGAACGACCTACCACCACCTTTGCGAGAACGGATTCCATTGTTTAAGTTCAAGCAGCTAGTCAAAGGTCACTTGTTAGGAATCCAAGGCAAACTTTAACCCGCTTTACACACCTCACACATTTCACACATCATACATCACACATCAGTTACATCAGACGCACAGACACACACACACCTACAAAATCTACCCTTAAAATCCACATACACGCCTATAAACACACATACACACATCACATGGCACTTTGTTGTTGACTTTGTTCATTATTTGTTTTTTTGGTATTAGTTTAATTATTTTAATTCAACAACACAATATGTTTTATAGATATTTTATTTTATTTTTATTGAATGCATACTTTGTTTGTAACTTTTTTGTCTACGTGTGCGCTGCGACCGGCCTTTCTTCCTACAGGGACCATTCTGAAAACCAGCGCTGGGCATCCAAACCCAGCAAATGCTGAGATTGGGACCCATTGTACCGGCTAAACATTAATATTAAAGTTTAAGTTTAATTTTAAATATATCTAAAGTATACTTTTTAGTTTTTCATGCAGTAGTTCTTAAGTTTATATGCGGTGTACTTAAAATATTTTGTATTATGTTTAGTTTGTGGCAATAAATATCTTTGTTATTATTATTATTAAGTAATATTCGCTGAATAGTAGTATTTCTACGTGGTAAGATAAATTTAAATAAATAGTAGTTGGAATAAAATAACGCCAAACAATATTACTAGTACTAAAAATTCGATGAATCGTTGTCGATGAAATAATATTCGATGAAAAGGTTGTCGACAAAACAAGGGTACACCAATCCAACGACCATGCTCCTTTTAAGTTACTTAACACCAGGCATCACGTCAGAACTTCTGGGATCGGTAAGTTTATTCGCACCATTTAACAAAATTTATTCAAAATAAACTTTTCTTTTTGAGTCACAGAGTACCTACTTCATTAGGTATCCTCTATCCTATTAAAAGTATGACGAAGTCGCTGCCATCTGACATGGCAAAGGATGATAAGGTAAACGTCCAATTGCTCGACCTTAATGTCTAACAGTTGGCACCATTGAAAGTGTATTGATCTAGTGCCTAGAACGTCTACTTTATTTAAGTCTAACGTTTCTGCTTCCAGGCTGCCTCAGCAGTTTTAGCTCCAGTGAAAGAGTTAAACGATGGCAACAAGATGCCGATGCTTGTACTAGGAACCCATAACTCGGTAAGTGTGCATTGTGTTGGTTGCCTCATGCCTAAAATGTACGCGTAGGTATAGGAGACCTTTCGTACGAAGAGGCTGGCGTGCAAAGGGTTCAAAATGCGGAACTTAAAGATGGCACTCCATTTTAGCCAGAAGAGGTCCACTGCTGGAATTGTAGCAAAAATAACGTTGTTTGACCACACAATGTTATTATTAAACAGCGATCACGTAACGCATTGTACGCACGTTAGGTAGATCTAAATGTCAAATTTTATTGGGGACACGTTCAGGGTTGTGGTAGGTAGCTCCTGCCGACGCGAGTAACAGTTCTCCCTTAAATTTTATATGAAAACATGACAGTTGGATTCTCCTAACGAGCGTTCGGAATGTTACGTGATTACCCCACAGGTCCTAATTTTACCAACCTGACAAATGTTACTCTACAGTGACAATTCGCTGCAAAAGGTTGCACATTGCTTAAGGGGCTCCACGCGCTTTTTGAGTTGATATTCCTCCGTCAAAACTATAGTTATATTTATGGCACAATCATTTATCGGTTCTTCAATCCTTTATCTACATTTGCACGAGAGTTTTTATGAAAATAATTGTTATATATTTTTTAATGATTTATTCAAACATGGTCCAAAAAAGCTCTGTTTTCAATATTAGTTGTTACATATAATATCTGTTTGCACCATATATCCCAAAAACTGTGAGTTTTGATGTAAATATGGGATACTTTTTCGGTAAACCACGTTGTTGTTAATACGATAAGCTAAAAAAAACACGAAAAAACCGACAGTTACAGATCGAAGGTTATTCGGAGCTAGGAGCCCCTTAAATCGTTGATGGTCACTGGCAGAGGCGTATTTAAAGATTTGGCGCCCCTGGCCAATTAGCTTTGCCGCCCCCTTAAGCGACAATAAAGATGTGGTGTGAAATAATAAATTAAAAAAAAGTCTTAAAAATTAACTATTCATTCACTAGATATACAGGGTGTGGCCTGTAACATGGGCAAATATTTAAAAGGACGCTTCCTTAGGGCATCTGTAGTAACCCCTTGTTTTATTTTTTTATTCGAAGTAATGATCTAAAGTTATTACCTTCAAGTAATGTATCTTGGCACCACGAGATCATAGCACAACAGTCAATGCAGATTTTGAGGTAACATCATGTAATGAGTCATAATAGTTTTTGTTTTTAAAAGATATTTTTGTGATTTTTGATTTTTTTGGTTCTTTTTAGTGTTTTCTAAATAAAAATAACTACTTGTCACCCCAGAAAAGTAAAAAATACACGAGATTTCATTTTTGCTCATATTCCAGGCCACACCCTGTATATATATTTTTTCTATGTACAAATTGGTTGACAAAATCGTCAATGATGCTGTCATAATTTATGGCTTTCGTCAACTCGGCTTCTATATTCAGAACAGCTAGGCGTTCTTCGCTTAGGTGCCTATGTACTCTAGGAAAAATACGGTTTTGAAAAACATTATTTTATAACTAATAGTGTTATTTTGTTGATTTCATTTTAAAATGTTATTCTAAGATGCTTTATTTAAGAACCCGACAAACTTTCCACCCGGAAGTAATGATGTACTTAGATTTAAATGAAGCATGCATTGTCTTTTTTTGTATGATTTATCTTGAGTATTATATATAAACCAAAATAAAGACAAAAATATTTATAAACATTTTTTCTAACTTTTCAGAAGCTAGTTAAATTATAATTTTTTGATGTCGGAAATTTTGTCGTATAGTACCCGTGCGAAGCCGGGGCGGGTCGCTAGTTGTATCTAATTTACCTGAGAAAGTAAAATTGGCAGTTAAAACTTCTCCTTCGCGACTCGATTTCTGACCCAAGCGGTTTGGTTGCCAGAGTCACCTTGTATGGCTTCAAGGGCCGCTATTGATTCCACAACAAGCATCGTTCCTAGCTGAACATCTCCTCTGGGATAAAGTTTTCAAAGCTACATTTTCAGGCGCCGTCAAGAAATCTTGCAGTAGTTTTGCGCGCTCCGTTGACGCTGTAAAAAATACGTACAGATACTGCAGCAACCCGAAAAACTTTGTATCTTCTAGCTAGGCAACATTCAGCTGCCAACGAGGTTTAATGAATGTGCCGTGCAAGACACGTATGACGCTTATTGGCCTTTTTCTTTTATCTTGGCCTTGAGACCATTATACTGGTTACATTTTTAATTTAAATGTCAATTAAAATAAAATATAATAAAAAATATTGTAGATAAACTTGACAATAAAAGGCGCCCAGAGAAAGCCGAGAGGGGCGGCTTCGCCGCCCCTCGCAGCCTGCCGCCCCGGGCCATGGCCCCCTTGGCCCTATGGTAAATACGCCCCTGGTCACTGGGCAACATGCAACAGCGTCACATATCAACCCGGAAATGTATGGCCCTATTGGCGATTGTAATCGTCACATGACAGTTTAAAGTTTGTGTAATTAAGGCACTGTCAATCCACCTGGCTACTGAGTTGTCTCGCGTGCGATATAGACTAATTGTCTCTTTCTAATGAGAACACTAAGAAATAGACTGGTGTAGTCTAACTCGCGCTTTTTTTTTGCCGTACTGAGCGAAGTCAATAAATCACATATTTACCGATTTCATTCACAGACTGGGAACACAGCCTTCGTAGCAACAGTATCGGCCATCGAACTGGGATACCGTCACATTGATACAGCAGTCATCTACGATAATGAGGAGCAGATTGGAAAAGCCGTCGCTGATGTCATCAAGCGAGGAATTGTCAAGAGGACAGACCTATTTATTACCACTAAGGTACTCACGCGCTACGTAGATGTGCTTCGGGAGCTGTACAGCTCGGCAACCATGCAAGTTAGGCTCCACAAACTGAGTGACCCAATATCTGTCCAGAGGGGCGTGCGACAAGGTGATACCATTTCACCCAAGCTTTTTACGGCTATTTTAGACGTCATAAAAACGCTTACTTGGGACAGAGCTGGTATTAACATCAATGGTGTCTTCTTGTCGCACTTGAGGTTCGCTGACGATATGGTTTTGTTTGCGAAACCCTGGATGATCTCCAATGCAGATCCATGATCTTTACCACGCTTCATTACGAGTAGGTCTCAGGGTGTATATGTCGTAGACTAAAGTTATGGCGAATGTCTCCAGTAACTCGAATTCAAACGTAACGGTAGGAAACGATAAGCTGGAGTCGGTCGACCAATATGTATATCTTGGACATATTCTATCCTTTGACAAAGAGCATCAATATAAAGAGATCTCCACGAAAATACAGCTGGGTTGGACGGCATTTAATAAACTGGACGACATCCTCAAGTGCACCGAAGTTCCACACTGTCTGAAGACTCGCCTCTTTAACCAATGTGTCCTGCCCACCATGACTTATGGTGCCGAAACATGGACGCTAACAAGTGAGGCTGTGCACAAAATACGAGTAGCACAGAGAGCCATGGAGCGCGCCATGCTCGGTATTAAACTACAAGACCGAGTGAGGAATGTTGAGACCCGACGTCGCACTAAGGTGCACGACGTTGGCGATACCATTACCAAACTCAAGTGGAGTTGGGTAGGACACCTTGCCAGGCAGAATGATGGTAGGTGGACCAGAAAGGTGTCAGATTGGTGGCCACTTCTAGGTAAAAGGAGCATCGGCCGTCCACCAGCTCGATGGTTGGACGATATTAGGAAGATTGCGGGTCACTTCTGGACAAGATTAGCTCAGAATAGGGACGGGTGGCGTACTCGAAGAGAGGCCTATGCTCAGCAGTGAGCGATTACGAGCTGAAAATGATGATGATGAAATTGATGAAGGTACTAAAATATTTACAACAAAGGTTAAATAGATGCATCAATTTATGCTATAGGTGATTTCGATAAAAAAACCGGACAAGTGTGAGTCGGAGTCATCCACCGAGAGTTCCGTACTTAATTACAAATGTTTAGTTTTCAGATTTTTCCCTGTATTTGTAGTATACGACGATATTATATGCCAAATTTCATAGTTCTATTTCAACGGAAAGTAGCCTATAAATTCTCTTCTCTGATTCCCTTGAGAGTGTCAAAATACACGTTTTTATACTCGTCAACTTGTATAAAAAGTGTACTTATTTTGAATGTTTGAGTTAAGACTTCGCGCACCAAACTAATATTACATACTTTTTACTATGGAGGTCCCAACTCAACATTTTACAACTGTTGAGACAACTAAAATAAATTCGACCAATCACGTGGCGCCTTTACTGAACTATAATGTTTTTGACCAATAGGACGCCGTCATGAGAAAGTCAAAAGGTAAAAGACATCAACACACAAAATAGAAAAAGCCGTTGGCTGCATTTCGTTTCAGCAGGGCTTAGATTTTCAATAGATACTAAGTTTGTTTAATTAGTTCAGTTGACTCGTAGAAAAAGTATTGTATACAATAGTTATATAATTAGCTTTTTAAGTCTCGTACCTTAATTAGGCCAGTGGTACTCGACTAAAAAAGCATACATTGTATAACAACTGCATAAAATACTATTTTTGCGACATAAACGGCCGTATCTTTTTTACACTAACTTAGAAGTTTAATTTTTTACAGCTTCACGAGACTGTAGACCTGAGTATAATGGTTTTAATTTCAATTCGATACCTCCACAATTTCCTCAGATAAAAGGTCTTGACAAACAGACAGACGGACGACAAAGTGATCCTTTTTTTTTTACGTTGGGGAAATGCCTTTGCGCATCCCGCCCGCCATGACGGGGGGGGGGGGGGGGGGGGCGGATATGACGGACTAACTGCGGCAGAAGCCTTGGACTACCGTCTAAAAACCCAACGAGTGCCAGCTCCGTCTTAAGGCTTGTATACCCGCTAAAGTCCTTGAGCGTATGGGCGGAGCCTCGACCCTCTCCCCGCGCAAGTCGCACAACCCGCCGTCGTTTATTAAGCTTTACATAGATTAAGTTACAGACGCGTCATCGCGCATCGTTACCAATGCAAGGGTGGACGTGGGTGGGTGACATTCGTCATGCTTAATTGAAACGTGATATTTGTCATACATAAATTACATAATTGATTAAGTTCAAAAATTATGTCCCTACTATTGTAATACTATTTACTTACGATTAGTGTAGCTCCGTCAGCACGGCTAGCACGAGACGCGACATACACTCGATTTTTCTCGCACTATCGGTCTCTCTCTTATTAGAACATTAGGAAAGACAGGTATAGTGTGAGTAAAATCGAGAGTATGTCGCGGCCGTCTCGTGCTAGCCGTGCTAGTGAAAACGAAATTCGTTCGAATAATTCTCATTGTCGCTCGAACAAGCAAGCGCGACAGAGAGGGAGATACACGAACGAAGTTCGGTTTCGTTTCGCGGTAGGCCCTCAGCACGCCTAGCACTAGACGGCCGCGACATACTTTCGATTTTTCTCGCACTATACCTCTGTTACTAAATATTCTAATAATAGAGAGACGGATAGTGCGAAAAAAATATAAAGGTAATAATAATAATCCATACCTACTGTTGCCCTTAGGCCATTTTTTAATGTCGCTATTAATAGGGGCCCATCTAGCAGTTAGCGAGTCACCGTCTGCCAGAGATAAAATGTGAAACAGTTTTATTGGGCAGGCGTCCGATGTTTCATCCAATAGCCCAGCTAATAGTCCATCATTTTCACCCAATAACCCGTTTTATTTAGATTCCATCAACTAGCAATAGACTCTTACACCCCAGCGGGTGCTGTTTCTGTGTGCGTCCCATGACACGGGCAGAGACAGCATCCGCTTGGTGTACTCCTTGCATTTTATTAAATTGTCAAAAGGGCCTCTACGTGTTGGCCCAGAACTCCACGCACGCCTCCCAAAGGTCCGGGACATCATTGTCCCGTGAGCGGGAAAGCCATATAATCCATACTATCCATACTTCCATATTCATACTCCATACTAATATTATAAATGCGAAAGTGTGTCTGTCTGTCCGTTACCTTTTGTGTAAGTGTAAGGTTGTTAAGTTTTAAACTAATTTTCGGTATATTTATTACGTTCTACTTCCTTGATTTGATGATGATGGCGTGTACAGTCAGCATCAGATAGTTAGTAGCATCCAAAGTAGCCAAATATATCGTAACACATTCCTTACTCCTACTTATAGTAACAAAGACTATTTCGATGAATGTACGTTCCGATATATTTGGCTAACTTGGCTGCTACTAACTATATTATGCTGACTGTACAGATATCGGCCTCGGGTAAATATATACTTATAGATTAGTTGTACGTTAACCATACTTTGTTTCATATCAAATAATAACTCTGTATCGAACTGATTTGATACTTTTGATAGAATAGGTATTTACTTGTGTATTATTTTTCCTCTTCTCTTGTAAAATTTCTTGATATTACGTATTTTCCTCCTGCGCTTATTTAACCCCAAAGACCCAAAATAATTATTGAAAAAATTGTGAGACCTAAGCTAAGACGTACTAACTCTAGTATCGTAAGTTCGTATGTTACTAACAATCTATGGGCAAACTGGCCTGAAATATAGAATTTATTACTATTATTATTATTATTTCCCATCTTGAACTAAAAACAAAATCTAAACTATACCTACGTAAATGGTAATTAAGTACAAACGCCAACACAGTTAACTGACCATCCTGTATTTATACAAGAACCTTATTACAATGCACATAAAGTGCACGGATGGTCAGTCAGCTGTCTTGTCTATAGTACCTACTACTTTACAAACCACGAAATAGATTGTCCACTCTATGCAACAAAATTATCTGTCACTAAAAACTAAACTATACGCAAATGTTTATTAGTTACCTACTATACGAATCACAAAACGGATTGTCCACTCTATGCAACAAATATAGTCCACAATTTCCACAAATATTTAAAAATTTCGGCGCAGCGCAAATTGACACAGGTCCGTCATGCAACGTGTCTCGTCCCGCATTGACCGTATGGACGAAAACGGGGAGGCGTAGGAACTTTGGCGGAATATTTCAGAAAACGAGACAATTTTTTAAGAAAATTAAGAAAGTAAGAAAATGATGCTCCTGTTCATTATTGTATGAAGAAAGTTATAAAATTTCATATTATTCTGATAAAAAATGGAGCAGTAAAATGGTTACAAGTGAAAAAATAGGGGTGACTTTAGATTTCTTTTTCTCTAATTTTTATTGTTAAAATGGATTTCTACGAAAACTATGACCCGTCGCATATCTTGCAGATTATGATATATTTTTTCCTACAGCAAAAATATTACGTTATAATGTATAAAACGGTTACAAAACAACTCATTTTCACGAAAATTTCGAATGTGCAGCCTTAAGGCTCCCTTAAGGGAGGGTCGCCGCGGGATCGCTTTACGCATTCGACCGCGTGCGCCCCGACGGGCGGCCTACAGGGTAGCGGGCCGCAGACATTAAGCGCCAAATTAAAGCGCATTGAGTCCAGTGGGACCAATTTTGGCAGGGTATCCCCCGAACCCCACACCGTCCCACTACGGTGGAGGAGGCAGTAACTGCGCGTAGCGCCTGGCTCTGCCTCCCGTCCACGACAAAGTGATCCTATAAGGATTCCGTTTTTTCCCTTTTGAGGTACAGAACCCTCAAAACTAAATTAATTGCAGAGTTTGACTAAAATGCATGTATAATAGTAATCAGTTTTGTCCTGTAGCTCTGGAACGACAAGCATTCCCGAAAAGATGTGGTGCCAGCGTTGAAGGAGGCGTTGGGAAGATTGAACCTTACTTACGTGGACTTATATCTAATACATTTCCCCATAGGTGAACAGGTAAGCTTATTCTATCCCTCGAATACGGATACAAAATTAAGTTGCCATACAACAAGCGAATTATAAAAGTAATAGAAAAGAGAACATATCCGCGGACGACCGCTTTAGCCTAGTTGGTAGTGACCCTACCTACGAAGCAAGAGGTCCCGGGTTCGAATCCCGGTAACGGCATTTATTTGTGTGATGAGCACGAATATTTGTTCCAGTACTCCAGGCAAAATACGGTTTTGAAAAACATTAATTTATAATAGCGTTTTTTTTGTTCATTTCATTTGAAAATGTTATTCTAAGATGATTTATTCAAGAATCCGACAAACCTCCCACCCGGAAGTAGTTATGTAGATTTCAATGAACTATGCATTGTCTTTTTTTACACGATTTATCTTGAATATTATAGAGCAAATTTAAATGAACCAAAATAAAGACAAAAATATTTATTCATATTTTTTCTGACTTTTCAGAAGTTAGTTAACTTATCATTTTTTTGATGTCTGAAATTTTGTCGGATTTTGTCGCCGGGTAACTATTTAATTGATAATATATCTGTTACACATAAAAATAAGCTATTATTAATTATTTCCGTAATTGACATTTTTTCCAAACGAGTTGTCAGTTCATTTACTGGACTACTGAGTCATGGATGTTTTCTATGTATATAAGTATTTATTTATCTATATAACTGTTCAGCGTCGTCAAGTACCCAAAGCTTTGCTTAGTTTGGGACTAGGTCGATTTGTGTAAGATTAATATAATATTTATAATACCTAATATTTATTTATTTAAATTTTATTTATTTATATGCCACTTATTCTTAACACAATGTCTCAAGATATTTTTTATGAATTTCTTTTACTTAGCACATTAAATTATTTTCGGAATGGTAAACTACGACCGCACAAGAGATTTCCTTCATCAATTATGTATGTTTCTTTAGGGTTGAGACGAACGAACTACTTATACATAGCATAGGTATTTAGGTATAGAATTCAGTTTGTCTGTTTTTAAATCTCAGCTTGCCATACGATGAATCTGTATAATTTCCTTCCAGGCTAATGATAAACTGGCGGACATAGACTATCTTGAAACATGGGCAGGCATGGAAGAAGCTAAAAAACTAGGATTGACAAAATCCATTGGAGTATCAAATTTCAACAGCGAGCAGATCGACAGGATCATGGCCAACAGCCATACCAAGCCCGCAGTGAACCAAATTGAGGTTATATAATAATATCTGCCATTTGACTATTGTCAATACGGGTGTAGACTCGAATACTATTATTACTTGAACTGAAAGAGGGCAAAAAAATATGCCTAGTGACGAAAATCCCATTCAGATATCTCAAAGAATAACGAAGCTACAACCGTTTTAATATTGCTTGCTAGAGAGAGAACACCCCAACAGTGTGTGACGTCACATTACAGGATGCTGTGGGGGGCCGCGTTGAACACGATAGGGCGCGGCACGTTGCAATCTATAAGTGTGACGTCACAATCATCCAGCGTCATCGTTTTATATGAAGTTGCGTTTTGCGAAAAAGGGACAGAACATACCCCTTCTTAAAACTTTGGAAACTTATAACTTCGTGATTATTTAACCTTTAGCATTGATTTTTTCTGCATTTGACTACATTTCTAATCCTTTTTCGAGAAAATATGACATTATTGATTATTTTATTTAGTGTCTACACTCCTATTGTAGGGATTGTAGAAAGGGCAAAGAGGGGATACTCACAGATCAACACACGTCGTGCGTGTTCGTTCTATAGATATCCAAAAGGACTCAAAAGCATGTCTAAAGTCTTAACTATAGAGATGTTTTTGAGTCCTTTTGAAGCTGTTAGTATAATCGCGGCACGGAGGGTGTCTTGACTTATCAAGACCGTTTCGCGATTATCTATCGATATACTGCGTTCGAGAAAGCAGGTAATCTATAGAGCTAGCACAAACACAAACCAAACTCGGCTTGTGTTATGGGTACACAAGCCGAGTTTGGTTTGTGTTATATTGTCTTTACATCATCATGTCTACTACAGACTATAAAAGTCGTTTCAAGAAGGCAGCCAGCGTCTTTCATGCCTTTGTAAGCCAATGTGGGGGAAGCGTAGACGCCCCGCGCATACCTGGCAGGTGTAATTTCCCCGTGTCGAACAAGTACCACGTTCATGTGACTAGCCTCGCTTATCTGCGAGTGCATTGAACCACGCTTCATCACGGACTTTCCGCCTATCGAACACCAGTTTGCGCTATTTGTCCCTGTCCACGGCAAGGACCCACGCTTATTTATTTATTTAAACTAGTTACACAGCATAACAGTAAATAACTAAACAACTGTGAAACTATAGGACAATATTTACAACATATTTTATATTACAAATATTACAGTAAAAACAAAATTAACATGAACAGTTCTAATATCTAACTGATGAGCGACGCACATCAATTTTCTCGCAGAACTTCACATTCGTCACGCACTACATTCCATTTACTTGCAAACATTACTTATTGCACGGCAAAAATTGTCCTATAATATGGTTTATTAATGATGTTGTCAGGTAAACCCGTCGCTGACGCAAGAAGCCCTAGTGGCGTACTGCCAGAAGCAGGGCATCGTGGTGATGGCTCACAGCCCATTCGGCTTCATGGTGGACCGGGACACGCTGGAGTCCACGCCTCCTGCCCCTGATGATCCGGTCCTGACCAAGATCGCCAAAAAATACAACAAGACTACGTTTCAAGTGGTGCTGCGGTACTTGGTAAACAACTGCATCCTTAGTAGTATTCTCAGCCAATGAGGTGCTTGCAACCTAATCCCGAAAATGAAGTGGTTACACCAAGCGCAGCCCAATTGGCTCCATTGTGAGAGACTCTAGAGCGCACACCTACTCGTACCGTTCTCGATGATATAGTAAGGTAGCGGTCAGTCGTGAAACCGATCACGCTTGGCAGCGTAATTGCGAACAATTTTTCTTTTTGAGATATGGAACTGAAATAGAAATGTCGGAGGTTTTCAACATTTTTAAGATGTTAATTCGTCTTCCTTGTGGAGTACTCTCCTATAATAATTCGGAATTCGTGGCCTTTGTAACCAAACGCAATGCGTCGCTAGCCCGGGTTCTTTGTTCTGAAGTTGCACTCCTAAACCTAAGATATTAAGTATAACCAGTACCTAACATATTTATTCCATACTTTTATTATTATTATTATAATTTTCAGGTTGATCGCGGAACCGCTCCAATGCCTAAATCCGCAAACAGGAGCAGACAGAAGCAAAACATCGAAATTTTCGATTTCCAGCTCACAACGGAAGAAATAGCCGCCATCAGCAAATTTAACAGTAATATCCGAGTGATAAAAGGGATCTTCTGGTTTGATCACCCTTATTATCCCTTCAATAAGGACTAGGTTACTTTGGACATTATTACCTTAACACTTTAATTGTACGTACCTGTAGGAGAAGTTCCATAATCATTAATGTGACGTACCCATCCATAGCCACTTGGGCTATGGGAACCGCAGCGGGCCTTAAAATATTGCCTCAATGGGGTCAATATTATATTATATATAATACGGTAAAAGTCCCAGTGCATGGCGCGTCTGTAACACGTTGCGAGTCCAGTACAACAACATCTTCAGGATAATGTTCAAGCTGCCACGTCACTGCAGTGCGTCAGGTATGTTTCCCGAAGCGCACACTGATGGCTTCCATGAAATCATACGCAAGAGGGTCGCCTCGCTGCTGCGACGAGTGAGAGGAAGTGAGAACAGCGTCCTGAAGGTGTTGGAAGTACGTATGGACAGCCCTATGCTGAGGTACTGGGTTCACACTGTGACGGGGGGTAAAATAATTTAGAGTTTAGCCCTGCTCGTTAATAGTACTCTGTTTTTTATGTAATAATGTAATGTGGATTTAATTAGTCTAAAATAAATGATTTTAATTTTTATTATACGGTTCCACTGCATGACTGGCCCAATCTCTCAACACTCACAATCTTAACTCATAGAGGTGACTAGCGGTCAACCCTTAGGTATTAAGGTCTCAAACATTGGGACGTTTTTTAGTTTTAATAATTCTAGCTAGGGTAGTCTTAGTTCGTTTAGTCTTATACTCTATTGTGAAGGTTAAACGCTGAAAAACTCATGTTTTGTACATATGATGTGACGAGAAATGAAACTAAATTATTTTTATGGCATAGTAAGTATTTTTAATGTAAAAATTGTAAATATGGTTTACAAATCAAAAGCAAAAGAACCCCACAACAAATCATAACGTAAAATCAATCGCATAGGTAGCTCTTATTTTATAAATTAAACTATTACAAAAGAGCCAAATGTCTTTTCAAATTATTTTGCAACGTCAAATTAAATGTTCTTATTACAAAATTAAATATAAATTGTTTTCGTCAGATCATTTCCCTTTATTAATGTAAATTGTCCCAATGCTTGATAATGGTCCAATACTTCACAGTTTCAATCTTCATTCATAACAATAGAGGTGAAAAATCAGAGTCAACTATTAAGCATTAAGGTGTCCACATTGGAACGTTTACCTAAAAAAAAAGTGAGCTTTAAAATAAATTACTTGAAAAAAAAATGCCTGATCACGTTTTATTAAACGACGCATTTAAGCCTCGGCTACAAGCTACCGGGTCAGGTCCGGTCCCGTCCGGTCCAGTCCGGTGCTAATATGAAACGAAATGCACTCGAATGTTTCACTCAAACTTTTTACTTATTATTTAATGTGGCCGACTTTTTATAAAACTATCATTGGAATTGGAAACTTCTACCATGGACGGTAGACTTGCTTTTTGAATGAACTAATTGGATCCGATTCGCCCAACTCAAATAATTTTAAGTAGCCAACTCAAATAATTGCAGGGTTTACTAGAGGCTGGTTTATAAACACGGACTTGTTTACTGACCCAAAAAGGTATACCAATGATCAGATATATTTGCTGTTAGTACCTTGGGTACCTACCACAATGTATACGTGTTTTTTTAACCGTCTTAGAGC
Source organism: Epinotia bilunana (assembly GCA_947049275.1). Taxonomy (NCBI): domain Eukaryota; kingdom Metazoa; phylum Arthropoda; class Insecta; order Lepidoptera; family Tortricidae; genus Epinotia; species Epinotia bilunana. The sequence goes on along the minus strand of OX346271.1, from coordinate 7,215,850 downwards.
CGAAGCCCACTTAAAGTATCTAAAACATACTTATCTTTCGAGAAAAAAAAATGCATTAGTTAAACTGTGTTAGTCATCAGCCGAAAAAATAAAAGGTAAATAAAAAAATAATAGCTTTAAGTAATAAAAGGTAATTGAAAAATCCTGTATGGCGCGCGGTGCGAAGTTCATAGTTAGAGTTCGTATCTAAAGCCCGACCAGGAAAATAAAAACCTGGTCTGGGGGCGCTAAATTAGCAATAGTTATGGCAACACTAATTAATTTCCACTCTGTCATGTTGAAAACAAGGTCGGTGATGTTATTTAGAGGAGTAGAGTCTAATCCTTCAGACTTTCTCTCCGACAAATACTTCGTCATATTGTTAACCACTTTTCTTAAGTTACATTTAATAGTTTTCGGCATTTTAACGAAATACAACACTACCAACGACAACTCACTTTGACGGCAATTTACAAATGGCATTAATGACGTCTTCAAAGTTGCTGTTGCCAGTTGAGGAAATTAGTTCCAATAGTTTTCCGCAATATGGCGAAGTTTTTTATTTTCCTGGTCGGGCTGTATCTACAAAAGATGGCGCCTAGCGGTCACTCAGCTAGATGATTAAAATTAATATTAATACAAAAAAAAACAATATTAATATATTTAAAAAAAAACTTTTTTTAAGTTCTTTGTAATGTATACATTGGGCTTCGGATCTAAGACGGTTAAAAAAACACCCTGTATTATGTAATGGCTAACACCAGACCCGCTCGACGTGAGAAAAGGCGGACAAAAAAGAAGCTTATAAATTATCTACTTTGCCTTAAGCTTGACTGGTAGAGAATGCTCCACTTTTTGTTCTTTAAGTTCTTCTTTTGTGCATTAAATAAAACTTCTCGCACTAATCGCGCCGGGCTTGCTACCAGTCCTACTTGTTTACAAGCTTTTATTTTACTTGGCTGTTCGTTTGTTTGTCAGTTTGTTACTGAGGGACTAATATTAGAACTGAATTTTGAACCAGTTCATTCAACCGATTGTGTTGAAATTTTGGGTACTTATACTCGTAAGTATAGTTTGGATGACAATTCAATATTATGGTACAGTCAAGTGCAAAAATATGTATCGATAACATCAAAACCTTAAATCAGCTGACATATATATAAGAGTTATGGGACATATTTATGAGTAAGTTGTATGCACCCATATTTTTTACACTTTACTGTACCATCAAGCTGATCTGATGATGGAGACAGAAGGGGGCCTCACTTGCTTGCTGAGGCTTGAACCCCGTTGAATTTGGGCTCGTAAGAATTGTCTCAACGATTGGTTCAATTGATGACGGTATACAGAGAAGTACAGTTGGCAATAAAAGCTTGTACCAAAAAATATTTTTTTGACAGAAACTTATTTCCTTATAAATAAGACTAGGCGATACTGATTATCAGTCGATAGCTAGCTGCCGGAAAGTGCCGTCGATACCGAAGAGTTCGTCGTAGTTGGTGGGCCGGCCGGGCCGGAGCGCCTCGTTGGCTTTTAAGCTGGTCTCGCCTTCGAACCATTCCCGGTACTCTTCTAACTTCACTCGCCATTGTTCTGAAAAGAGTGAAGTGTTAGTTTTTTTGAAGCAGCGAGCGACGTTTCTCCAAATCTACTGGAATTAGGAAGAGAACTTAATTTATCTTAAATACAGCGAAAGAGTCAAGACTTTTTACTCTAGGTTCGAGAGAATCATCTTAAGTAATTCTAAATGATATACGTTTTATTCAATACTTTAGCGGTCTTCCTATTTTTTCTGTGTACTATTCCAGGCAATGTTTACTCCAGTACTTTCGACACGTGGCCTGATTATTTTGCTATACATTCCCTAGCCGCCGAAAGGACTATTAAAACGGCTCATGCGCTTCAAATAAATGTATACCATTTTCAATTAAAACAGAGTTGCATGTGTTTCGTTCGATTTTAATACAAAACAGACTCTCGGGGGCGGCTTTACCTATGGTGCAGGGTGTGCGTGTGTGCTGCGCTTGCACTCCCAGTGTTACTTAGAGGGCGCTAGGGTAATTTGCACATGGGCGATATAGGCTAGGCCACTGCAAACTCTTCCCTATTTCCTAAATACAATTGATTCTTCGTTGGTAATTAAACTTATATGACGGGCTAGACTAGAGGAAATTACTGATATACAGAATGTACTCACCATGTAAAACGTCTATGCTGGGGCACTTGCCACCGTACTCTGCTGGAAACATCTCTAAAGGCACGTATTTAGACAGCTCCTTTATACCTTTGTGGACGTAGATCTGTAAAAGCGAAAAAAATAAATATTTGAAGCGTAATTGATAGTCGCACTTATCTCGCACCTTTTTACCTGCAGGTATTTGTGCAAATTCAGCAATCGCAAAACCACGTTATGAGTATGTCCGTGAAGTTAGCGTAACAAGTTCCAGCAGATCAAGTTTTTGTTAGAGTTCTAGTCGCATCCAACATAGTTCTATAGTTCCTGATACTTTTTAGAAATAATTCGGCCGCTTACCAAAAAAAATGGTACTATGGTTTTCAACCAAATGAGTCTATTAACATAGATTCACGCCTTTATTCTCAAAATGGGTAGGCAGAGCTTATGAAACTTATGGTCCAGTGGCAAGTGAAATAACACCTTATAAAATATTTGTAGCAACATTTGTAAAATAAATAGGTGCAGGGTTCTTACTCTTTTCCTGATTTTCTCTTTGAGGAAAGGCTTGACAAAGTTGACGAATCGCTCCACTATCGGCGACGTGTTGAAAATATGAACTTCTTTCAGCTTCACTGGATAGGCTTCCTGTAAATAAGACGTGGGACATTTTTATTGCAAATGGAAGTCCGTAATGTCTGTCTTCGGGAAACAGGCGTGATTTTATATGAAAATGTATTAGAAATATGAACGGTTTATAGGAACTGTACTAATGCAAGGAGCATTAGCGACGCAAAGCCTATTTTATTATGATCCTTGCAAACGAAATTTACTACACTTAACAAAATTTCAAGTGAGCTCGCACAGTTCGCTGCAAAGTTAGTTCTCGTGCGAATAAGTGACAGCTGTCTCAATCGTAATATTGAGGGTTCATGTTTTCTGCCAACAAACTTTTTATGTTATGCAGTTTGGCAGATTAGATTATGTTTATATGATATTACTGTTTTTTTAGGGTTCCGTAGTCAACAAGGAACCCTTATAGTCCGTCTTCGGCTTAGCTCAGTAACCATTACTACTAGAAAACTGTGATTCGGCATGGGTATATGAATCAATCACGCCGAAAAAACAGTAAGTACAATACAATTTGGAAATCGTTCGTTAGGTATCTCGTTCAAAAATACTATGGGTTTTCTAAAACCATTTTTCAAATCAGTAATTCATTTGCGAGATATTGGGCTTAAAGCCCTAATTTTAGTTCGAGTCATGTGTCCCCCCCCCCCCCCCCCCCTGCCGGCTAAATGGCTACTACTGGGAATGTGAAAAAAATCGTGGTAGTAGTACATATAATAAATTTAAAAGGAAAACTATCACGAACAAGTAGGCATAAGTAGTTACCGAGTAATAGTCGACCAACTTAATGTATAATTGAAAAGGCCAATTTTCGTACAAATTCGGCCGACGCAACCGCACCGCACGTCGATGTAACTAAGACAGACAGGCAACTACGGAACCCTACACTGCACGTGGCCCGACACGCACTTGGCCGGTTTTTTTAATAAATAATAAAAAAACAGCAAATTAGAGAGAATAGGATACATTTTTTTGTGCCGCGTCGCGTGATGTCAGTCGTGCTAGCCACGCAAATACGAACGAAAAGAAGCGCCTCTCTGCAGCTAACCGATCATGAACTTCTTAATTTTGTTTGTACTACTAAGGTGGCTAAGGATCATACGGTCCGCTCGAAGGTAAGCAGATACCGTGGCCTACCGTCCCTTGCGGTAGGGAACAATCACAAGCACGTTGCCGAAACTTGAGGATTAATAAAATTGAGTTGACACTCTCAACACAGCGCATCCCAGATCTGATGACCTCACTCACCACTCTCTCAGACAATTGACAATCGTCAATTAGGGTCTACATCCGAGAAGCTACCGCGATTAACTTCTTTTGTTCATTTTTGAGCAACAAAGAGATACACGAACGACGCTGCTGTATCGTGGTAGCCGCTCAGCCCCTCTATCATGAGGCGGCCGCGACATACTCTCGATTTTTCTCGCACTATACCTCAAGAGCTACAAGTTCTTAGTGTTCTAATAAGAGAGAGACGGATGATGCGAGAAAAATCGAGAGAGCTCGCGCGCCGTCTTATGATAGCCGTGCAGATCATCTTTCTCACCTGCACACAGATCATGAACTTCTTAATGATGCTAGGAGACAGTCTGGCCAGCAGACTAGGGCCGAGCACTGTCGCGTCCAGGACGTACACGTCACCAGCGACGCCCGTTTTCTCCTCCGTCAGTCTGACGTCGCCAATCATGAGCGCCAGTTTCAGCACATCGGTGATCTGCTTTGAGTCGAGGCTTGGATGGATGCCTGGAATAATGAAGACATAATAAATTACATGTTAGTACTGTGCTTACGCCGAACGCTTCAAGGACTCTGCGCGCAGGGACCGTCAGCGCGCTGCAAAATCTGGTTCTTGGCCCGTGCCTAGAACTAGATTTTGCAGCGCCCCAGGCCGTCCTGTTGGTTAATTCCGTTACGCTCATTTAACGCATCTACTTTAGGTGGACCTAAGTGTATTTATTGAAGGAAACAAATTATATTTGAGTTAACATAATGCTCGTCCGGCAAGTAACGGTAAATTACCCATGCTGCTTGGTCAGCTGACAATTAGTAGCATTCGTCCCTTAAGTATAATAGCAAGGTATTTATATTTTATTTGTATTGCTTACAGTATTGTATGTATTGCGATATTTTACTGAAGCGTAAAGGTAAATATGTCTCTGTCACTGTATTAGTTTAGGTATCTATCTTTTTATTCCTGGTAGCGTAGCATGGTTGCCATTTTATCACTTATCGTTGTGGTAGAGACGCCCATCACGCTCTGACAAGTATGCGAGTGCGACAGTGACGGATACCTTATCCACAACGATAAGTGATAAAATGGCAACCGTGCTACGCCCGCTGATATCAGCTAAAGTGGTCAAAAGTTAACTGGAAGAGATTCCTTACAGAGATAAATTCGCCTTCGTACCCATTTAACCTATTCTATCTGTATTTTACTTCTGTCTTGTGTATAATAAAATATTTACATACATACATACATACAATAGTAAGTATTTAAATGCGAGAGGGGTTCAATAAAAACGCGACCTAGTTTTTCATAGCATAAAAAATAATAAAATAGGACTTTGTCTACTAAATATTGTGAAAATTTGGTACATGCTCATTATAAGATTAGTTTACCTAAATAATTAAACTCTCTTTAGAATAGTACTTACCTCTAATAAGCGTGACTCTTCTCCCATTTGGAGTCAATCCTGGCAACGGCGGGCCTTGTCTGCAATAGAGAATAAGTCTCTGTCAAAAATTTCATTTTTAGTTCAAGTATTTATTGCCGACTGTACTTTTCTGTATATATCATCAACTACTCATTGAGAAGATTCTGACGAGCCCAAACTCAACGGGGTTACGTCGGTTAAATAATGAATTCCCATAGCCACCTTCTGTATTCATCAGCAGATCATCTTGATGGTACCATAATATTAAATTGACATCCAAACTATACTTATACCCAAAATTTCCGCTCAATCGGTCACCGGGAAGTGGGTCAAAAGTAACGTGCAAGATTTTATTACAGGCAGACAGATAGACAGACAGACAGACAACGGGACAGGTGAAACTAAAAATAAAAGCTTGTAAATAACAACAAAGCTGTACCTAGCTAGTTTTCACTGAAGTTAAATTTACACCAGTCACTTCTTATGGCATTTAGACCTCTGGGGGGGCCTAGACGAGGTTACAGTTGACAATCACCAACGCCAGTAGAAAAACTCAAAAATGTATGGGAATGACAGATGCTAGCGAAAAGTAATTTCGTTGTAACCTTGTCTAGCTCAATAAATTAGCGCCATCGCTAGAAGATTTTTTATCGAGTTCATAGATGGCGCTTTTGAGTAAAAGGAACACTACATAGACATTGGGACCGCGAATGTCTATGCAATACTTGCTTGCATTATTCGTCCATTATAGTAACAACCAGCAACGTAGTAAACAAAACATATGTAGGAGCAATCAATTGTGTGCATGTATGGTTACTTGCAGTATTACATTACTTGCAAAATCCAATGATGCTCGATGCATCTCGTACTGACATGGTAAATAGTTAATAGAAAACAGAATACAATATGCACACGTTCGTTGTAAATATTTAGCTAACTCGTAGAAGATTATGCAAATACAAATACCTACTTTATCCGGGTGGAGACTCGAAAATTATTATTACTCCAAAAGAAATAAGGCAAAAAAATATGCCTAGTGACGAAAATCCCATTCAGATATTTCAAAGAATAACGAAGCTACAACCGTTTTAATATTGCCTGTTAGAGAGATAAAACGCTAACAGTGTGTGACGTCACATTACACGAGGCTGCCGGGGGGCTGCGGCGAACACGACGGGGCGCGGCACGTTGCCGTCTATAGTGACGTCACAATCTACAAGCGTCATCGTTTCATATGAAGTTGCGTTTTGCGAAAAAGGGACAGAACACAACCCTTCTTAAAACTTTGGACACTTCTAACTTCGTGATTATTTAACCTTTTGCGTTGATTTTTTTCTCCATTTGACTACGTTTTTCGAGGAAATATCGATTATTTTATGTAGTCTCTACACCCCTATTGTTACTGGGGGAGAATAAGGGTTGCGAGGGATACCTTTATATAGGTACTTGCATACTAAATAATTATAAAGAGGAAAGTCTGTGAGTGTGGATCTTTGTAAGTTTGGATAAATCAAAATAATAATAAATCAGCACGTCCCATGCTAGGCACAGGCCACCTCTCATATGGATGAGATGGTACGGGCAGTACGCCAGTAAAGTATGTACGTAGTAAGTTTGGATGTTAAGGGAATCTGGAATGAATCTGGATTGGAAATAGGATTTTACACAGCGGTTTTGCCAGCATTCTTTGCAATACGCGGGCAATTAGTGTTTCATTTAAGCAATAGGTCTCTGCTCGTACAGTCGAAGGTATAAATATGGGTGACCTACAACTTACTGAAAAATATTAAAAAGTGTTAATTCACTGGCAACGCCTGTTTTAATGTTTTCCAATATCTTATGTTCTAGTGATTGTAATAAGATTTACTTTCTGCTAACATAACCACCAATGGCTTGTCTATCGTTGGCCAAGTGTTTGGACAAACCTCGTTTTGGAACATAAAGTTAGTTCATTCGCACTTGTGTAAAGATATCCAGTGAATGAACATCGACCGATAATTACCTAGTTCATTTATTGGTTTTACTATGTTATTCCGTGTGTTGGTATATCGATAGAACGTCAAACAAAATCTCTAAACAACGATTTAAACAAATAAACAATAACTATAAAAGTAGTTTAATCATTGGTTTTAGTTGTTCATTTACTAGAAAACCGTGTTTATTCTCTGGTGATTTCCCATTTTTCTACCCAAAAGGTCATACAACCTTATTATGGAAAACTATTGCAAAAGCCAAGTAATTTAAGCAAACTAGAATACTTGTCTTGTTTGAGCTAAGTATACAAACAGTCATGGCCGATATTACGTAATCTTAAATAAAACAATTTGTGAAATAAAAAAAACCTTAAGCGTTCATTCACTGGAGAACTTACCCTACTTACTGTCAATATTGGCTTGCGCTTACGCAACATGACCGCTGATCTTGGACAAAGGTCACTTTGGTGTGCCCCTTTGTTAGCGGTCAGGCCTCCCACTACTTATTGGAAAACCCATCGCAACACATCGCAATCATCGCATTAATAGGTGTGTCTTTGTAGTTTTGAATAAGTTTATATTGATATTTAAGTATGTTATCCTTTAAGGTATTTGTAATATAGGCCTATGTTGCCTGATTTAAATAAAAAAATGATAGGTCCTGATAATAAATTCGTGTAAATTAGCTTAAAGTTAACTTATAATGTCAATTTATTTTATGAAATAAAGAAATCTAAATCTAATAATGAGTAATAATAATAATTGTCTGTGAAATGTCAGATTATAGCTTTATAAAATAAGTTTGTGCGGAGTAATCTCCGAAACGTGGCCCACGGAACCTTTACTGGGCCAGCGTGGGGACTACTGCCCATTCCCTCTCACCCTTGATAGGAAGTCTGTGTCCAACAGTGGGGCGTACATAGGCCAATAACGATGATGATTAATCTCATACGATTTCAAATATTGGTCCATCAGTATATATAATCATCATCATCATATCAGCCGAAAGACGTCCACTGCTGGACATAGGCCTCCCCCAAATAGTGCCACAATGACCGGTCTTGCGCCACCGGCATCCAGCGGACTCCTGCGACCTTTACCAGGTCATCAGTCCACCTTCTGGGGGGCCTACCCACGCTGCGCCTTCCGGTAGGTGGTCGCCACTCGAGAACCTTTCCGCCCCAACGGCCATCGGTTCTACGTGCAATGTGCCCCGCCCACTGCCACTTAAGTTTATATATAATGAACCTACTTTATGCACAAACGCTCTATTTTATCCCGTGATTCTGCCTGGACTCCCTGAAGATAAGACGCGAGCTGGGCGAGGGCATTCTACTATTTACTAAAGTTAGTCTCACATTTTGGTCGTATACACTTCTTTCAAAGCGGGTTTTGTGATGTCTCTCTCCGTGAAGAACTCTGGGCAAGCTGCTCGCATCGTGAAGAACATGTCCAGCTTGCGCTTGCATTTCTCCAGTGAGAAGCTACTGCCGCGGAGGAAGGTCAACAGGCACTGGGTATCTGGAATCAAATAAAAGGTTTCACAGAGGAACAGAAGCCTTTAAATCGAACCCCGCAAACAATAAGGGTGGATATCCACCGGAGCTGTGCGAGGTAGCGGAGTGGTGTAGACTAGATGCGGATTAAATGTCGAGAGCGCCCTAGGCTAGCACCGCATCGGAGCCCCTGTAGCGGCCATAGATTAAAAATTATAACAAAAAGAAACGCGTGCTTAATTTGCCCCTTATGGATAATCCGCCTCTGGAGTGGTGTGCGGATGTGTACCGAAGCCGTGATGACCACACGCCTTCACACGGCCCAATGACATTGCACAACTTGCTCTGCTAATATACATAGTTTCTCAGGTCAGAGTCTAATAGCCTTGTCTATTCGGCGGAGTCCCCAGTGTCAATGCACAGAGTAATAAGGTCAGTTAAACCGAGACCCTTAGTAGCTTAACTGGGAAAGTCTAAGCCTTCTCTATCCTTAAAGAACACAGGAGCCATAATTACACCACTACTCGCTCTGCAGGTATGTGTTGATGTGTGAGATAGTGAGTAGTGAGTGAGGTTACTAGAGCTTCCTAGGAAGCACTATGCGGATTTTATACGGTACTTGACAAAAGTAAAAAAAAAAAATTACGTTATCAACACATAGCAAAATGTTAAACAGCACAAAACTGTCGAAACTACTCGGACTTCATTTTGCTATTTTAAGGTTTTTAACATAAAGATCAAAAAGTGGAAGCTCTGTCTGACCATAGCAAATTGTGATGAGACTAGTCTGTATGTCCCTACATACATAGGTATTAGCATTATTTACTTGCTCTGTAATATTACATAAGCTCACATATTAAACGTTTTAGCGAGTATTCCACCGACCATTCTAGCGAGCATTCCAGCGAAACGACAGACTATTTGTTTCGAGTTTTTGGCCGAGCCGAGCAGTTTGGTTATTATTACGTCGCCGTCTCTCTCCGCTTACAACGCTACTACTAGACCGTTCGCTAGAATGATCGTGAAAATGTTCGTAGTGATGTTTCTCTGTGGTTGGCTATGTTCGTTATACAGTTTGTCAGTACTACACAATACGTCATACTCAAGTCTATCAGTACCTTATCGGTCCAATACCCTACCTACCTATTTAGTTCCGTGACCAAATATGTGTTCATTAGCCATCCTTTACGCAAAAGCTAATATTATCGAGACATGCGCCCGTCAAATCAATTGACCAAACAAAGCCTACGTAATGAACATAACACAGTAGAAATCGTAGCTGTATTGCAAAATACCCAAGTCTCTCAACTAAGTTTTTTTTTATTCGTGATGAATTTGTATATTCCGCTTCGAATTTGATATTTCTTTTTCTTTCTCTCTCTTTTTTTGTTATTCTTTGGCAGGCATTATTAATCATACTTATATAGGTACATTATATGGTCATGACTAAGGCAAGTAGGTAGGTATATTTATTTTGACATACATAAAAAACATGTTTTAGTACGCGGTGATTTTTAATCGGTGGTCAACTGGTCGATTAGGTACTGCGTAGTAGAATAGGTAGCTGTGGTAGGTAGATCTAAAAGTCAACAACGAATCCTCAAACCAACGAAGTGCAAATATGCAACGTGCTTGTGATTCTTCTATGTTCGCAAACGTCGATAGGCTACGGTATCTGCTTACCGTTAGCACAGAATAATTAATAGTACGTAAAGGTACAGAAGATCTACTGCCTAAGAAAAGACGTTAGCTGTATTTTTTTGCAATAGGCATACACACAGAGAGAGATAGGGTTGTTGACGTACCACATACTTTAGTTCCTATGTTTGTTATCGAAATGATCATATTTTTTTATTTAGAAATAATAATATGATATGATAAAAAAAAAATAGCCAGGGGTTCAGGATTAGGTAAAAAATACATGAATACTGATTAAGTTTTATAAAACAGTTCCTCTTGCAATGGGATGACTTAATACGCCATGTTATCAAAGTGCTGTCAAATTGGTGTTTTTTTGTAACGGCAGATCAATTAAATTATGTTGCATTACGTACAACGGGACTTTACGGGACGTATATACGAAACGTCATTGTGTGCGATAAGATGTGAGGATACAGCCATGACGCGCTAGACCTCTTCCAGAAGGTTAGGTGGTCAGGAAGATCGTATTCTTGTTTGCGCATTACAGATGAGTTATCCAAACGCTTGATCGAAAAGTCACCCAGCAGGTATACCGTGTTACATAATTCCCCATGAAAAAGAAAAATATTTATTTAATCGAAAAAAGTACCAACCCTAACCTGTCACGTCAATGAAAGTGAATGTTCCTAGATTATTTTAACATAAGACTAACTACATCGTAATGTTAACAAATTATTTTATTAAATATTTCTTGTTTCGTGTTATTTTTAACGAGGAAGTTACCCCGATCATATGTTAAACGATATGATACAGCGCCATCTGTCCCGTTAATCTGAATCTACCTGATGTGGTTCGATTAGGATGCAGCGAGCGCATAGCTCGCCCATTAGAGTGGTCTAATACGGAGAGGTCGCTATTCGTAGCGGGAATATAGTTGAAAGATTCGCGACTTCAGTCACTGTCCTCGTAGCTTAGTGGTCAATGCACACTAGCGTTAATAGAGAGATCGCAGGTTCGAGTCCTGCCGGGGGCTACTCGTCTGTAATGGTTTATTTTTCCATTGTATTCTTTCTCTCTGTATCATCATGGTTTATAATTTGTACCTAGTTTAAAAATAATTATTTTTACTCTAAAAACGTTTGCAATCTCAATAAAAGGAAATAAAACCGCTTGAAGTACCCAATTAAACTTAAAAAACAAAAGAAATAGTTCAGGATGAGTGTTTTCGATGTTTGTTTTGAAGAAGAACTCCCGAAGAGTTCGGAACATGTCGCCTGTCGTGACATATATAATACGTGAATTTAACCGTGGATTTATTAGTAGTATTTTAGACGTCTCACAAAAGTTTAAATTCGATTATAGCTGTTTTTTTGCTTCAGTTTTACTAGACATTATTATGCTAAATTACAACCCTTACGTGATTTAGTAAAAAAAACGGAAGGTCATAATTCAATTATAGCTCTCGAAACTGACTTACTAGTAAAAATTATATCTTCAAAGATAGGTACAGAGTTTGTCTTTCTTCCCACTTATTATAATTATCTATAGGTTTTTATCATGTTTCATCTGACTGTCGGGGCATATACTATGCGAGAACGCAACAATAGACGAATCAGCGTGGCAGGTGCGGGCCGCGCGGGTTATTTCTGATTTTTCCCTGGCGGTACGCTTACGCCCCCTCTTAAGGCGATGCCTTGATTTGAGTCGAACACGCCCCCTAGACAGAGACACGCTGATGCCTTCCGCGCACGAGGAAAAGAGATGTAACACTGTTTGGGAATGGCTTTTTTGACAAATTTCGATAAATACCTAACTTAGAGACGTTTTATTTAATTTTAATAAAATGAGATTTTAGATGAGATATTAACTTGATTGTGTCGTAAAATAATGTGTCGTTTGAGTAGGCTGAGTAAAAAAAGGAAAATACAGACCCAACTTTGGTTTTTATTTCTATCAAGGAAATTTTAAGCAATCGTGTATCGATAAAATCAGATAAACAATCATATAGTCAAGAATCATATATCTGAAAATCAGACCTTATTGTTTCTTAATCTAGTCAAAACGTTTCAAATCATGCGATAATTTCCAATGCACAGCCTAATGATTGTGAATTCGGGAATGATAAACGCCTAATATTATTTGAAATTTATTCTGTTTCCTGATTGGTTGATTTGAATATAGGTATAGCTGTATTCTGATTAGTTGATAGCAAATACAGATGGTTTTTTAAATAGTTGTCATTGGTGGATTTAATACGTTGAAGTGTTTTGATTGGTCAAATTAAATGTTTTAAGATTATAAATATTTATTTATTTATTTAATCTTTATTGCACAAAAGAACAACTTATCGAACAAAAGGTGGACTTAATGCCGTAAGCATTCTCTACCAGTCAACCTTTGGGCAAAGCAGACAAATTGTGGGCGGTGGGTGCAACTACACATATAAACACACATTAAACATACATTTATAATAAATAACAACAATAGACAAATAAATAAAAATACATACAAATTTAAATACCTACATATATAAATGTATATATATATATATATATATATATATATATATACGTAAATAGAGAACAGAAACATTAAGAATCTACAGCTCTGCTAGCAAACAATTTGCGTAAGGATCTTTTAAACGCGAATCTGGTCGAAGACTGTCGGATTTTAACGGGTAGACCGTTCCAGAGGCGAGCGATTCGAATGGTAAACGAATTGGACATGAAACCAGTTCGGTGAAGTGGAATAGCGAAAGAGAGAATTGAGAAAAAGGAAGCAAAGCATACGAAGATTACGGCGTTGGCGGATGGGTAACCAACCAAGCTTAGATCCGTAGGAGGAGACATGATCTTATTTACGGAGGCAGAAAACAAAACGAATACAGTACAAATATGTTTACATATTTCCCCTAGGGGCTAAATGTGCTACTTTAGCCCCGCTATCTAAGCATAATATGACACACTTTTCGAGCATGAGAAGTGAAAAATAAATATTAACATATTTGGAAAATTTTAAGCTCTAAACTATCCTCCTCTTGCGGAAAAGTCCATTGTTCCGTTCCACGCTGTATATTCCTGTATATATATCTAGTATTTTTATTTTTATATATGTCTATTATATTATGTAGTGTATAATTTTGTATTTTTTTTACTAATTGTTTAATTCAATATTTTATTAGGTAAATCATCTACAGGTCGTATTTTTCAACCGATTCTCGTGAATTTTGAGAGCAGGTTCAATAATTATATAGATTATTTTGTCAATACAGTTTTTCACAATGAGAAATATTTTTTTTAAAAGAAAGAACAGGCAAGTATTTTAAGTACAAGTTTGGAACGATTTTTTCATCGTATTTTTGTTCTTGTAATTAAAATCCTAATAGGCAAACCGATTACTGTTACATTCTACATTATTTTTTACAGAAACGTGGCGCATCGAATCGTTAAAAGTCAATTAATTTCGTTTGGTAATTCATTCATAATTTAGGCTTATCTATAGTCAGCATCAAAAGTAGCTGCGCAATCGAAGACGTCAAAACTCTTATTCCCTTTTAATAAAGTATTTTGACGTCTTCGTTTGCGCAGTTACTATTGATGCTGACTGTAAGTACCTACAGAAGGATCTGTCATACAAAACCGATGTTTAGGTACTTGCCGCAGCTACCGCGACATGGTTTTCGCTAGTCGAAGGGTTATGATGCGATGTGATAGATATTTGCATAGCCAAATTAAATAAATATTCTTGTCCGTTTTAAGTATTCCCAATTGATAGCTAACATGCATAGTTATAACTGCCAACTAGAAACGTTTTATTCAGTGCATAATTAAGCACCTAAACTATATTTAAAAACGTAGTTAAATGCACATCCTAACTACCTTAATTTTTTTAAATTAAAAAAGAACATAAACCATTACAGTTAACGTAGAAAAAGATCTTTACAGCCCACTACAAACATTGCAATTTGTCACACCAACTTGCTATAGTAAGAATGAAAAAACAATCATCATCATCATATCAGCCGAAAACTGCTGGACATAGGCCTCCCCCAAAGAGTGCCAAAGTGACCGGTCCTGCGCCACCCGCATCCAGCGGACTCCAGCAACCTTTACCAGGACTGAAAAAGCTATACATATATTTTATTCTAACTATAGCAAGTTATTCTGACAATTGCTAGATGTGCTTTGAGTAGGTACCTTTTCATAAAATGTTTAAGTAGGTAAGATAATATGGATGAAGTTTACGTAAAAAACAATAAAAAAAACTTAGCTAGGTAAGTAAGTGAGGCAGCATATTGATGCAGGTAATTAATATCTGTCATAACAAAGCGGGCAAAATATCTGACACGTCCTTAATACCCCGCAATCATCAAATTATCGGCAAGTTGCCAGTTGCATTGGGACAAATTGTAAGGTGTGTAACGGCTTTAACACTCGATGCTAATGATTTGGTCGTATGACGTCAAACTCGATCACAATGGATATCGTCTTCCTTAAGCACTGTACGCATAATCGTATGATTGATTGTTGCTCTATAGATGAGTCTATGTCGGTTGTTGTGACTGATTTACTTCTTTTATAAATATAACTCTCAACCCAGTCGTCAGGCAGATGCTAGCCGGATAGCAGATACATCCCGGTCACAAATGTACAGATCCTCTTGTTCCATGGTCACCCACCATATCATGTTCATAAGTAGCGCCGCAAAATGGCCCCACAGAATGGGTACCATTGCCATTATCCGGGGATGGGGGCGGGGTGTCAAAACGATGCCAGGCAGCCGTTTAGTTCGAACATGTGCATACCGGGTTATAGGCACGTGTTTGGGTAGATGTAAGGAGCTCGCATTCTACGATTCTTTCATTCACTGGTTCATCCTCTTAAATAACTCTTACCCCAGTCGTCAGGGAGATGCGGCTGTTTCTTCAGCCAGTCCCTGATGGCAGCCAGGTCCCGGTCACTAGTGTTTAGGTCCTCCTTCAATTCTTCCCTGATTTTTCGCGCCATCTCTCCAGCTGGCATCTCCAGAAGTTCTGATTTCAACTTCATGATTACTGTAAAAAAAAATGATTGAAAAATTTGATATTTTCCTTTAGGCAACCAAACACAACGTTTGCTGTTAAATGTTTCGCCTTGACTACTAAACTGATATATACGTCATCATCTGACTTGCCATAATAGACTTAATAGAGCCCGGGTCGAAGTTGCACCACGTCCGTAGGAATTACCCACCGTGCACCGCTACCCTAGACGTGACCCCTGAGCAGTGCTATAAGTGAAACAACCGGGCAACCGTACTGTCTTTTCGAAGATCTCTCGGTTCTAAATACACTGATACCGGGTCTCTTACAACACACCACAGAAAAACGCTAGGATATTGTGAAAGGGCCATGAAAGGAAGCTTGTTAAGTATTAGAAAGCCAGACAGGAAACGAAACACCTTCATAAGAATCAAAATAAAGGTTATAGACATTACTTACCAAGATAGACCAACAAAAGTGGAGATTGGCGGGACACATGAGAAGAAAGAAAGGTAGAGCAAAATCATAACATACTGGTACCCTAGAGATGAAAAGAAGTAGAGGTAGACAGAGCAAGACATGGGCAGATGAGTCACAGCGGGTCCTTACTGGAGAAGACTCGCTGGAGACAGAATACAGTGGAAGATGTTAGAGGAGGCCTATGCCTCGGGGGAAACGAGAATAGGAAACGTAGAATAATAATATATCTTAATGATACTTAATCTATACCTTTCTAACGAAACAAATTATTATATTGTTTCGTGTTATTTTAACGAGTAAGTTACCCCGATCATTTTTTTAGACGGTATGCTACAGAGAAAAAATATAATGGAAAAATAAAACATCTTCGTCTGTAGCCCCCGACAGGATTCGAACCTGCGACCTTTCTATAAACTCTAGACTGCTCTGACCAACTGAGCTACGAGGACAGCGACGGAAGTTGTATAATTTTCAATGACATTCCCGCTAAGACTAAGGAAGAAAGGTCGCAGGTTCGAATCCTGTCGGGGGCTACAGACGAAGATGGTTTATTTTTTCATTATATTCTTTCTCATATCGTCTAAATACTTAATCTGTTTACAAACGCCGCTGATTGAAAATATGTCATTTTTGGTAGCAGATGGTACTTAATTATAGTAAACGAGTTAGAGGCATTGTGCATTATATATTGATTAAAGTTTTAATGGTTCAAGTATAGTTGGTTAGGTTAGCTATATTTTCTCCCTGTCGCGGAAGTGTGCGCAAGCGTTACCGTGGCCCCGCCAAAGGGCTGCGCGTAGAGCACCGCGGGTAGACGGTTCGTCCGAGCTGTTCCCGGGAGTCCATCTTACTCGTCCTGGCAAGTCGTGAGGCGTAAAAGCATTTCCACACAAAAAAACTATATTTTTCTCCCTAGGCGTGCCCGTGTGAGGGTGAGTTTGAGTATACACCAGAGCTGTACGGGGTAGTGGAGCTAAGTTTGCTTACGCATCTGTTCCTATTGAAGGATTGTTTCCTAACCATTAACCAGTCGCGAGAGTCAAAGTAGAATACGTAAAGCAAGCCTTTGGCCATCCCTGGAATCGACGTGGCAGGATCATCGATCATAGGGTCGGCGGAAGAAAAAGATGCGCTAACAATTCAACCCCGCTTTTCTGTAACTTGTTTTAAGCTCACCTCACCGTTCACCCAAAAATATAACTTGACTCCGCGCTTTGTAGTAACTAAGCGTAATCCTATCGTTATGCTATCCATCCTACATCACCGAACACAATAACATCCTACTAATCCTACTAAGATGTTTGGACGTTTGCACGTTTGGATGTTTGTTACCCAATCACCCTTAAACGTCTTAACCAATTTGGATGAAATTTAGTACGAAGATAATTCACAGCCTGGATTGAAATAAAGGATAGTTTTTATTTTTTATCCTGAGTCCACGCAGACACGGGCGGAAGCTAGTACCTAATAAAGAAGAAACAAATGTCATAATATGCTATTTGTTTCTGAGTCTTGGATGTTTTCTAGCATCCGTAATACAAGCTTTATATTGGAGTTTACAATGGGGCTAGATTTGTATGACTGTCTCGTAATATTTATTATAAACGCTGCTTAAATCATATTTTCATAGATGTACGAGGCCAATGATAAGGAAAATAAATAATGTAATTAAAGAACTTTTGAATAGTTTTTTAGAATATTTGTTAGCTTTTTGCGATATGGCGTCATTACTTTTTGTATAAAAGCACTTTAATTGCGATCTCACGAATTTCGTATAAAGGTGTTCAAATCAAGATTAACTTTTAAAAGGAATGTACAGAGAACAAATAGTAAGGTCGAGAATAGCAAAATCTGTTTATGTTTCTCCCATGCGTTTATGTAAAGATGTGAATGGCGCTTTGGCTTTGAAACTAAGCGGATTCTGAAAAATATAGACAACACTAACAATGCCCATTTAGGTAGGCAGAGACTCAAGGAGCGCCAAATCCTATGGTGCTTATGTACGCACCATAGGATTTGGCGTTCTTACATATGTATGTAAGAACGCCACCACCACTCGCCATCATACGACTCGTACATATTGCTTTTACTTTCCTCAAATTCATATTCATACGATTCGTAATTTTTTTTGTTTGTAAGTATATGCTTCCAGGTAGGTCCCATTTTTTTCAAAAATTCAATTTGATGATGGTATCTATGAGGAATTGAGGGAACTCTGCAATTATCTTAGGCACGCGTGTAGTGATTTTGGTATTTTCTATTTTAACTCGTGTATTTACATCCGGTAATCATAAATTTGGTGGAGTGGAATTGATGATGAAGACCACAGATGACTTATGGCATTCCTCAATTATGTACTTAGAAGTACAAATGTACGTCACAGATTCTGATAAGATTCCGTTGAAATAGCAACTAATGAAGTGCCAAAGGAATCGACGGATATTATCGGGTCACATACAGCGATTGGGTTTTTTTCTCTAATAACGCATTTGCTCTCGGAAATCAGTTCATGTGGTAAATTGGAAAAGAAATGTGGAAATGTTCTCGTGGCTTGGCGGAGTACTAAATTGAAGTCGGTTAAAACTTTGTTTTTAAAGTAAATTATTTGAATACCATGTCGGTTGCAAACAAGCTTGCTGCCCACCAGATGGTAAGTGGTGGACGCTTGCAACTCCATCGTGTTTTATTTCTCATCTTAGGCCCGGTTTGCATGAGAGTTTAAAAAGCGTCGCGTTAACCCGACGTTGAAGTTCCGCTCAATTCGATTTAAATAGACGAAAATCTAACAGTGCTCGATAAAAAAGCGCCGCGCTTTAAAACCACTTGCGTGTGAATAAATACATGGTTAACAATTTGTGTAATTTAAACGTTTTTTAACGCCCGTTGAAAAAGCGCTCTTGCGAACCGGTTCTTATTCGTAACTACCAGGGCCTGCCTAACCGCTAGGTAGTAGGGGAACGCGCGTCGTCTGCGCGTTTAAAATACGCCGTGTGATAGGGGCCTAATGAGTAAGAATCATAGCAAAGGATATCGCACGATTGGTTTTTGTTTGCTCACCAAACGGGGCTGCGGCGCTACCACGAACTTCGAAAAGCGAAGTTCGTAATACATGCATCCTTGTCACTCGAGTAAGGGAGCGTGATAGAGATGGAAATACCCGAACTTCGATTTTCGAAGTTCGCGGTAGCGCCGCTGTTTGTTGGGTAGACAGCACCACAGAATTAATACTGGTGCTTAGGTATAGAAGGTCTATCCTCTATCTAACAATAACGATGTTGGACCGATAATTCAAATCATCCCCGCATCCTTCCTCGCACATCATGCTCGTTAGATAGTTCTGGCGTATCAGCATAACACCTCGGAGGTGTGCGAGAGCCCCTGAGGGCACTGAAGTAGAGTTATGCTATTCACAACTTGTTTAGATTTTTAACAATTACTACCTATCTACCTACTTCCACGATTATATTTGGACTACAAAAAATATCAACAAAAAATACTGAATTTGTTGAAATCACACATCATTATTTTTAACCGACTTAAAAAAAGGAGGAGGTTCTCAATTCGGTTGTTTTATCATATTTTTTTTCAAAGTTTGTTACCTCAGAACTCCGTCATTAATATGATGAGCCGATTCGTAATTTTTTTGTTTGTTTGAAAGTATATGCTTCCAGGTGGGTCCCATTTTTTTCAAAACTTCAGTTGGATGATGGGATCCATGAGGAATTGAGGGAACTCCTCAATTATATTAGGCACGCGTGTAGTGATTTTGGTATTTTCTATTATAACTCGTGTATTTACACCCGGAATTCATAATTTGGTGGAGTGGAATTGATGATGAAGACCACAGATGACTTATGGAATTCCTCAATTAGGTACTTAAAAGTGCAAAAAAGGTAATACGCACGCGGGATAAAAAAAAACTAAACGTGGGTCAGAGTGACCTCAATCAGGGTAGGTATCATCATCTGCCAATGGTTTTTACCCAAACAAATATACATATTGATTGTTCTGGGTCTTACAATCATTTTTTTTTATTAGTTCAATTTCGTGCCTTTTGGCGTCGAGACCCTTGGTTCGTGGCACCCTGTAACCCTAAGCCTCTTCAAAGATATGTCGAAGAGGCTTAAAGATGCCACCGGTGACCGAAGGGCTAGCAGCTACCTCGCACAAAGAATTAGCTTAGCTATTCAGCGAGGTTAAACGAAATATTTATAGGCGTAGACTGAGAAATCTTTCGTAGGATAACTCTCTGTACCTACTGTTCACGAATTCATGGAAATAATGTTTTAAGTAATTATTTGATTTATACCTAATCCTAATTTGATACTATTTCTTGTTGTAACATTTCTGTTGTTTATTCTACTATAAAATTGTTATACGTAAATTGAGATGTATTGTTTATTTTTTGTATAATAGTCATTGTTGTTTAATTGCAATCCGTAATCGGAGATACTATTTTCAGTTTTGAATATTATTTTAATTGTATTTGTTATTTACTTATTATATTATAGACGATCGTGATAAGGATTTTTATAATTATGCCATTGTATGCGAATCTATATTGTAATTTGTATCTCGAAATAAATAAATCCAAATCTAATGCTGCTAGAATCTTCTGCACAATGCCGCAGGGGAAATTTTTAAATTTAGTTTAGTTCTATTTTATTTTTTAATTTAGCTTAGCTAATACCTTTTATTTGATAACTTATTGTTTGTACATAGAATTGTAGGTAATTACTAATTTTTATAAAGAAAAAAAACTATTACATGTTATACCTATTACAAGATCTCGTTCTATTGAACGGTGTCAGCCAGTGACGGACGCTCTATCTTGTCACTTATCGTGTGATAAGGCCGGCCATGCTAGGGGGTCTGGAATGTCTGGATAGACATTGCACAGATTCAGCTCTGAGGCCCTACCGCGGAACGAAAACGAATTTCGTTCGTGTATCTCCTTCTCTATTGCACTTGCTTGTTCGAGCGACAGAGAGGGAGATACTCGAACGAAGTTCGTTTTCACTTCGCGGTAGCCCCTCTGAACATTTACAGGAGTGGTGCCTGACTGGCACGGGATGCGCGGAAGCAGGGCGGTATGAATTCAGTACTGCAAGCGCAGCGCATGATATTACTACTGCGCAAATGCAGGTATCTGATTAAAGCGACAGTTAATAGGGTTTTGTCCTAAGATTTATTTACGATGCCATTCGTACCAGTTTTGGAAAGGAACAAATATTTGGATAGGAGCAACTACAATTAAAGAAAATAAATACCCATACAATTTTGCCAAAGACGGACCTCGCCGGCCGCAGCCCAAACAATTCACAGTAATCGACATAAAAGTATGACGTCACAGCTTGCTATTTAATTTTGTACTACCTAATCGTAGTAGGACAAATCCAGTTTTTTTTTTTTGAATCTTATATTAACAATAGGTATATTCTTTCAGATGAAACAACAATCTTAACAATATAATATCAAATTAATTAATTTCTGTTTTGGTCGCGAAATACTGCGTATAGGTCCATAGTTGTAAGGATTCTATTGGTAGCTTTAGCATTAAAATGCATATTTATTCTAAATTTTCGAGGTCTATCCATATCTTTTCATGATTTTAATTATATTTTGTAATGTATACTTTATTACGATAAGTTGAAGGTTTACTATCCGTTTAGCAACACTACGTTACCAATTTTAACATGAGGAAACTACAATATAGAGGAAATCTGTGCGACATAGCTAAGATCACGTGAAAGTACAAAATAACGCATACCGATCCCGCCCTGCCAAGTCAGCAAGTTTTAAGTGTAGGTACAAAGTTTGGACCAAACTATAGAAATAATCGTATACACATTCATAAACGTGACTGTATTGCTTAACTGCATTATTCTGCTGATGTGTACAGTCATGTGCAAAAATATTTATCGATTTAATGCTGTACCTAACCCTATGTCTAGCTGTGGACATGTTTCCGCTGAAATGATGACGATGATGATAAAGACCCAGAACATTTTTTTTTGTTATAAAACAGTACCTCGGAGACGATAATGCATTGAGGTCACCCTGACCCACGTTTAATATTATTTTTTTATCATCCGCATATTAACATTTTCAATTAAATATTTATTTATATAAACAATATAACTACACGTGTGATGCGGGTGGCGCCGGACCTGTCATTGTGGCACTCTCCGGGGGAGGCCTATGCCCAGCAGTGGATGTCTTTTGGCTGATAGGATGATAATGATGATGGTGATAAGTGTAAATATGTACCAAAACCTTAACATGGGACATATTTATGAGTAAGTTGTATGTATTATAGAGATGAATTTCGCCTTCATACAATTGAATAAGGTGAAAAAGTGTAAATATCTCTTTGGCGTCGACTGTACTACGGCAATGATCTTGGCAATTTTCCGTGCGCGTGCGCCTTCCTAACGCTAATAGTTAGCCTGTCGTCGCGACCCGTTATTCACAACACTCCAATTCACTCAAGTCCTCAGGTGAACCAGCGTACATATGTCTTCCAAATTACACGTTGTTATTACTAGTTAATGCCAGCGTAAAGATAAGGAATTAAGTGTGGTGAGGAGAGGCGTAATCATTAATTTGTGAATATCATAGCTACGCAGTTACATTATGCTGACTTACGGTCTAGATCGTTTGGAATGAGTTTATTTTTACGCGGTTGTACGCTGGCAAACCCTAGGATATTTATATGGGATTCCCGCCTGGCCAAATACGCAAAATTATGCAATTTAACAAGCTTTTATTTAGTTTCACCTGTCCCGTTGTCTGTCTGTCTGTAATCAAATCTTGCAAGTTAAATTTGACCCACTTCCCGGTGACCGGTTGAGCTGAAATTTTGGGTATAAGTATAGTTTGGATGACAATTCAATATTATGGTACCATCGAGCTGATCTGATTATGGAGACGGAAGGTGGCCATGGAAATTCAGTACTTAACCGACGTAACCCCTTGAGTTCTGGCTTGTTAGAATCGTCTCAATGTACTCAACTACAGTTCAACTACTGTTACTACTGTTGATGATGGTATACAGAAAAGTACAGTCGGCAATAAAAGCTTGTACCAAAAATGAAATTTATGACCGAAACTTTTTGCAATTTATGGCGGTGGCATATGGAGGCAGTAATGAAACTATACTGCCTCCGGCTTGGGCGAGAAATACTTTCGACCTGAGACATTCTTAGTTTTACCGCCCTAGGTGAGATCGATTTAATCCTCTCATCAATACCTTAAACCTTAAACCGCTGACATAAAAGCGATGGAACATATTTATGAGTAACTTGTGTGCACCCATATTTTTTCACTCTACTAATATTGCGTGGCCATCCAAAATAAACGCGCAGGCTAAATTTTTGCTCAATCGTTTTCAGCTGCTAGTTTTGACGAACAAACGCACATACATTGCAAGTTCAACAAAAGCTTGTAAAGAGGAATTGGCTATCCTTAACCTTGTGATAACTGGTTTGCATTCTTAGGTCCTGTCTACATATGTAGAGGCTAGGGCAATCACCCGACTCATGCTGGTATTTACAACGCCTAACAACTCGTCTTATGGTTGTAAATACAGAATAAGTAGAAGAAGTACCTATTTATTCGTTCTCCGATCGTAACGAATCTCGGGGTCAAGATTTATTAGTAGCCTACGATGATAAATATGGATTTACACACGCTTCATGGGGACCTTTTAGATGTTGAAGATTCATCATATCAGCCGAAAGACGTCCACTGCTGGACATAGGCCTCCCCCAAAAAGTGCCAAAGTGACCGGTCCTGCGCCACCCGCATCCAGCGGACTCCAGCAACCTTTACCAGGTCATCAGTCCACCTTGCGGGGGGCCTACCCACGCCGCGCCTTCCGGTTCGTGGTCGCCACTCGAGAACCTTTCCGCCCCAACGGCCATCGGTTCTACGCGCTATGTGAAGATTAGGTGGTAATAAATAATAAATATAAATATATCAGTCCCACTGCTGGGCACAGGCTCTGATGGATAAGACGGGACTGGCTCGGTCAGTGGTCAGGCAGTCAGACTTCACACACACCTTTGATTTTTGCAGATGTATGCAGGTTTCCTCACGATGTGTTCCTTTCATCGAAAAGCTGTTAGGTTTCGAACACACGACCAGGGGCGTATTTACCCTAGAGCCATCCGGGCCATGGCTCGGGGCGCCAATCCGCCAGGGGCGGCTACAGAGTACAGACGCCCCTGGCCAATTGCATTTTCTTTGGTTTTAGCGCCATTCATTGACTTCTGGGGCGGTCATACTTATTGGCCCAGGGCGCCAAATTTCAAAACACACCCCTGCACACGACCGCCACTAGGCTACCGTGGACATCTTGCTTCGTAGGAAGGGTCTCTACCAACTAGGCTAACGCGGTCGTCGAATGAAAGGTCTGTATTGCTCTCTCATTATAACTATAGCGAGTTGTTGTGTTTTGACAGATTGCTCGGTGTGTATTTGTGTGCCTTAAAAGAAAGTTGACAGTTCTAGGCGCACTTTTCTCGTTATTATTTACAATAGGTGGCTATATTTCATTTGTTTTTTCCACATTGTGACATTTTGTATTTATATTTTCCTATACCTTGATTGAATCCCAAGGAAGGACATACAATAGTTTTTATCCCAGAAATAATTCCCTGAGGGGAATAATTATTATTTAGTATTATTAATAATTATTACTATTCAGAAATACTTCACTGAAAGTTTGTATAGCGGTACGATAAACGAGTTCCACGCGGACAGTCTCGGGCAGAAGCTAATATCGATATAAAAACCATTAAAATAGCAGTAGATATCTACTAATTGAATCGGACACAACTTAACTACTTGTTGTTTCCGATAGCAACATATATTCTATAACAATAGAGTCAGGGTAGATATACTTAGTTAATGTCTATCCCTACAATTCAGAAAAAAAAAATTGAATTATGATAGCAGTTCTACCTTAATATTAAATGAAATAAATTTTAATTTCAGATTATTATTACAATATCCATATAATGTTAGTAAGTTTTAATCTAAGTTACTTAGTATGTATATTAGTGCGTCGCGCTCACACACTTGTGACTTTATGCTAACGCGACAGAGAGTAGTTGAACCAAGACAATTTATTATTTTATATAAAATGATAATAATTAACTTAATGATAATATATAATGTAAAACACATTCCGATATTGGGCCCGGGCCTACATGCGAAAGGTACCAACCACTATTGCTATTGTAAACTCAACTAGCTAATAAAATTGTATAAACTTACCTTTTATAGCTGGCACAAGATATCACAGACTATGTATCACTATTTTGAAGGGCGTCCGTCTGGCCGCCTCAGCTGGAGATGACTGACCGGTAAACGCGCTTCTGCCTACTGTTGTAGCTACGACCGGAACGGTGCATAAGAGTCTAGGATCCAACTGTGTTTTAAGCTGTTACAAAAAAAAAAACATTTCTGTGTTGTTGTCACGTATGTAGTGACAATAAGGTTGGGAATACCTAGTAAGTATAAGATATCTGTACTAAGGTGTCCCGCGTGTTGGATTTTGATTGAATTGTATTTTAGCCGTTTTCTTGGAAATATGGTTTATAAGTAAATATAAGATTTATAGATGCTCTTTTTCTATTTTTGTAGACATTTTTTTGAACTACATCAATTAGCTTTTTTTTACAAAAACGTGTTGATTTTATAGAGGCAGTAGGTAGTTCCGAATGTAAACTAATTTAGTACATTTCAATGTTTTAATTACACCACGTCGGTGGCAAACAAGCTTACGGCCCACCTGATGGTAAGTGGTTATAGTAGCCTATGGTCGCTTGCAACTCCAGAGTTAATACTTGCGCATTGCCGACCCTTTAATGGCTCCTCTACATGATGGCCCATCCTAATGGCCCACTAGGATGGGCCAGCGTGTGGAGAGGGTAGTGGTGTCAGATGGCTTATGGCGCGGCGATGTCTTTCTCCGTCTAACGCATAGTTGCGTCCTGTACATGGGTCGTGATGGCCCACTGTATGGAGCAGGCTTAAGAATATATACACTCCTTTTTTAATAACCTGATACTGTAGTCCCTCGGGAAAACCTCGGCAATTCCACAACCGGAGCGCCCAATTATTAATTTTCAAGTGCTTTTTTTATTAGTTTGGGTGTTTTTCAAAAAAGAAGCAATTCATTAAATAAAAATGTCGACATCTGACGCCAAAGCGGCATTTATTGTTGACTTTGAATAATACGGTTTAATGACCAAAGATAAAATGAAAGGTGGTGGACCTTCTACTATAGTTAACTTGACAGTGAGAACTTTAAAGGCCACAAGCTAGTTCGTTCGTGGGTCCCATATTAAGTGTATATTCTGTACTGAATTATAGATAACTAAGTATGAGCATATACTTAGTGGTTTTAAACGGTAGGTATATTTTTTACTGTTTAATTATTGGTGGCAGAAACAGTATTATAAGTGAAGATTCTTAATTTCTAAGAGTTCGAATACGTTTTTAACAAAAGTTGATTCTGATCATCAATTATTTTAACAATATTTGCAATATTTAAGCAAATATTGTTAAAAGAAATGATGATCAGAATCAACTTTTGAGCGTTTCTCAAAAAAAAACCACTATTATTAATTGTACCTATAGGAATTTTATGTTAACTATTTCCACTCAGAATCAGGAGCTCTTTCGACCCTGGTAGGACAAAAAACTGTCCCAAAGATATTTGTCCTATTGTGTTACCATTTACCTTATAGTTTGTGGTAACACAATAGAAAAGTTCAAAAATCTATGAACATTTTGGGACACTTTTTTTCTCCTATTGGGATGGAAAGACATCGTGATTTTGAGTAGAGATAACATGAAGTTGCAGAAAATCTCCGAAAAAATGTAGCGGCATATTTTTGAGAAACGCTCTTATGTTAAAAACGTATTCAAACTATTGGTATAAGATAAAAACTAATGTCATTTTCGGTGTAGTCGTATCTATGTACAGACTTTCTTGGTCTATCACATGATAACCTCTTGCCATTTGAAAAAAAAAAACATTTATTATAGCACTTTTTTTTCTTCTACGCAGAGAACAGCTATCGCGCTTTCATTAAGTATCTGAAGCTGCTGCTACTTGGTCTGTATTCCTGTTTTCCATGTTGTGTTCGGTGTGCCAAGGTCACTAGGGCTCTCGAAGATTGAGAGTGTATAATCGAAAGCCTTCTACTCAGTCGATGCGTTTTTCGAGAGCTAATATGTACACATACCTACCTGTAGTAAATTGGTACAACACCAAAACGTAACTGCTCCGTTGACTCAGCCTCGCCTCCCAAATCTCTAACATAATCTTAATGTAACTAGAATATATAAGTTAAGTACCTATACATAGTGTTTTTTTTAAATGGGACAGTATGGGGAAATCCGAATCTAAAGGAGATAGAGGAAAAGTGTCCAAGGAGACATTAGGTGTTTTTTTATGTAAACAAATTTGGCTCGTTAAAATTTTTGGTCAAGCGTGAGTTGTTCTTAAAAAATTATAAAGTTGGTCAATTTTTTTTTTGACGCGGGTCGGCTCTGTTTCATGTAAGGATTATTTCATTCTATGGAAAGAAAAAAATCTGAACAGCAGAAGTTGGTCAAATTTAATGAAAACTAATCTTCATACAGTTGGTTTATTACTTGAGTAAATGTTAAATTTGACCAACTTCTGCTGTTCAGATTTTTTTCTTTCCATACAATGAAATAATTCTTACATGAAACAGAGCCGACCCGCGTCAAAAAAAAATTGACCAACTTTATAATTTTTTAAGAACAACTCACGCTTGACCAAAAATTTTAAAGAGCCAAATTTGTTTACATAAAAAAACACCTAATGTCTCCTTGGGCACTTTTCCTCTATCTCCTTTAGATTCGGATTTCCCCATACTGTCCCATTAAAAAAAAACACCCTGTATAGTATAAACAATTGACATGTAAAATTTTAGTAATAAAAAGTTGAATTGAATTGAATTGAATAATATTCCTCGTCACCGATTTCGATGATGGCGACCCTAGCAAGTATGGATTGCACTATTATAAGCTCCGATGTGGCTGGCTTTAACTTTAACTTTTTCTTTTTTTTTCTTTTGCGTGAGTACAGTAGAGTTGGCCGATTGAGCTACGTTAGCCTTGTGGTTCAGGTATGCGGCTGTCAAGCGGCGGTCGTGGGTTCGAATCCCGGCTCGCACCAATGAGTTTTTCGGAACTTATGTACGGAATATTTACCGTTAGCATTTCGGTGAAGGAAACCATCGTGAGGAAACCGGTCTTATCCCAATAAGGTCTAGTTTTCCCTCTGGGTTGGAAGGTCAGATGGCAGTCGCTTTCGTAAAACTAGTCATCATCATCATCTTCATCATATCAGCCGAAAGACGTCCACTGCTGGACATAGGCCTCCCCCAAAGAGTGCCAAAGTGACCGGTCCTGCGCCACCCGCATCCAGCGGACTCCAGCAACCTTTACCAGGTCATCAGTACACCTTGCGGGGGGCCTACCCACGCCGCGCCTTACGGTACGTGATCGCCACTCGTGAACCTAGTAAAACTAGTGCCTATGCCAAATCTTGGGATTAGGTGTCAAAACGGACCCCGGGCTTCTTTAGGGCACAACCGGGAATATCGCTAGGAGGATGATGAGTAAGTTGGCCAATTGTGTTATAGTTACAGGTGAACACGTAGGAAGGTATAGGCCTCTTTATTTCAGTTGGCGTTTAGTGTGCAAGGTTGTTAAGCGGTTTTTTTAAAGATTTAAAAGTGTTAACATAACGAATCCACAGAATAATTAGTAGTACCTAAAGGTACAGAAGTTACACTGCCTAAGTGATGACGTTAGCTGGCATTATTTTCTAATAGACAATCATAGAGTGAGATAGGGTTGTCAACGTACCACATAACAAAACATCCAAAATGATAACTATTTTAGTTCCTATGTTTGTAAATGATCATCAAAATTTGGGATTAGGTAAAAACATAATTTTACATAACAGTTCATATTTTGTAATGGGATTACTTCTTTCGTCATGTTAGCAAGATGTTGTAAAATTGAAATTATTAGAACGGTGTGCCGTCAATGAAATTACGTTGTTACTAGGTATGTAAAACGGAACGTATATATGAAACGTCATTGTGTGAGATGCGCTGTACAGCCTTTGCTAGACCTCCACAGGAGGTTACAGTAGACGAACTCCGTTTCACGCCAAATTGACAGTGGGATAGGTCCGACGAAACCTCAAATCAATAAAAGGTTAACGCATTTCTGACAATTCTTTAAAAAAGTATCTGTAAGTTGTTAGTATATAGTAAGTGGTTTTACAACCGGTTTAGCTTAATGGATAGTGACTAGTTATGTGATTTCCACTGAACGGGTCCGGGTCGCGTGGTGCCGTATCGCAATGGATGCGCGAGCAACCGGGCAGCAGACTGCATTTTAATAGAGTGCAGTAGGCAAAAATCAGCACGGCTATCACAAGACAGCGCGCAACCTCTCGATTTTTCTCACACTATCCGTCTCTTCCTTATTAGAACGCTTAGACAGAGAAGTATAGTGCAAGAAAAATCGAGAGAGCTCGCACGCCGTCTTGTGATAGCCGTGCTGGTGAGAGTCAGATGCGCCAACAGCCGAGTGTAGCCGTTCGCGAGGAGTCGACCGGCCGCAAATCCATTCAAATATGAAATGTAGCGCCTGTATTAAAGCTTCAAATTCCTTTGGCAACTTGTAAAATGCGCTCAGGCGCGCTTCGGCCCAGCCCGGTCCGTTCGATGAGAATCGTAATTAGACGTAGTCGTAGTAGACTCAAAAATATTTTTTTTACACCTTTCATTCAAAAAGTAAGTTTTGCTCCACGACGAGAGGGATCCAAATGCTACTTTTCTGTTCAAGCTACTTTTTTAATATATTCATTGGCATGTAGAATTTACGCAATGTGCCAATAGAACACAGATCTTAATAAAATAATCGTCTGTAATTTTATCGTAATCGGTTAAAAACGATCAGTTTTAACTTTAACTTTAACAACGTTATTTGAAAATTTACGCGTCTACATGTGCGCCATTCCGCAGTGCGCGGTCGACCGCGGTCGAGTGTGGACGTTCGTGCTGTGTATTTTTTTAATCGAAAATGACGTGTAGTATTAATTAGTACGGAGTTTAAATCTATCACGAATAGCAAAATGCTCAATGCGAGACTCAAACAGTATCTTTTGAAAAAATCGTACTATGCCATAGCAAAATTCGTGCAAGATCAATTGTAAATTAGGGATAATTAACGTATTTTTAATCATGACACCATTATGTAATTTGTTTAAAATAATTATTGTTACTTATATCATAATATAATATAATCTTATTTTTAAATTTGACATTGTTACCTGATAATGAGAAGGGAATTTGTTATTATGTAATTTGTGTTATTAATGTAATTTTACCTATACATATATGTTCAACGCGTTGTTGTTATGAATAAATAAATGTAATGAAATGTACGTGGCCTCAACACGAAACAATAAAGTTTTTGGAATTATATCGGGGAGAAAGCGCAATGTGTAAATACTAGCTTCCGCCCGCGACTTCGTCTGCGTGTACCCGGGATAAAAACTATCCTTTATTTGAATCCAGGTTATAAACTATCTTCGTGCAAAATTTCATCTAAATCGGTTGAGCCGTTTAAACGTGATTGAGTCACAAACATCCAAACATCTAAACCTGCAAACTTTCGCATTTATAATATTAGTAGGATTAGGTAAATTGCCGCAGCGGCTGACGCTTCGACGTCCATCTCGCAAAACGATTCGATCACAACTGAATGTCGCCATCGTGTAGTGGCGTTCAACCATCGCATGGCCATAGCGCTGGGCCATAGGATGGGCCATCATGTATAGGAGCAATGCAGCATGGAGCATGTATAGAGCGTTTCTCAAAAAAATGCCACTATTGTGAATTGTGAAATGTTCTAGGAGTTTTATGGTATATCCATTTAGAATCGAACTTGAACAAGCTCTTTCGATCCTAATACGAAAAAATGTCCCTAAGATTGTTTTCCTATAATTACCTACCATTTCCCATATTTCCACCACAGGACACCTTTTTTTTCCAAATCGGATGAAAAATAGATCGCGATTCTGAGTAAAAACAAGATAATAATAATAATAATAACAGGACTATTCTTGCCAATAGGCCTGATATCGTGCTGAAAGATTGATTGAAACGCCAGGCAGTGCATGTGGATGTTGATTCGACGATCATTGTCCCGATAGTCATTTCTGCGAAAGGTCTAATCGAGAAGAGTCTCGACCAACACCTCAAGAGACTTTCGCTAGATGGCTGGATCAAGGGCCAGATACAGAAGGCGGTAGGTAATAGTCAGGAGGTTCCTCTGCCGCCCTGACCGCCGGTAGCTTAGGCCCCGCCTCGCTGCCGGCGGCGCCCTAAGTTAGGTTTTTATCATGATTTTATGTTTGGTATACAGTGTGTGGCCTGTAACAGGGGCCAGTTTTCTGCACTACATAGTGGCAATTTTTTATGAAATCATGAGACTTAATGCGTTTTGCAAGTTCAAGTTAACGTATGTATCTCCATAGTACATTTACAGTCAGCGAAAAAAGTGGTCTACATCTTTCTGACGAAGTGTATGTATATCATGGTTCAAAAGTGGTAGACCGCTTCTAGGGAAGGGTATAACCGAGAATTTGAATATCTCCATCTCCATCGAACGTGCCTTGTTCGAGTAAGAGATAGATATAATATGCGAACATCATATACAAAATTCATCTATCTTTGGGTAGCTAAAGGTGATGATGAAATAAAAAGTAACAAAGCTGCTAAAAGGGATATTTATTACAAAACTTAAAACGATTTATGCAAACGTTGATATTAAAACTATTGATCACCTTAACTTACCGAATGTAAGGATCTAAAAACAATAAAAAAGAACCAAATATAATTGTGACACAAGAAAAACAATGCAAGCAAAATTGCAACTACAAAAAATAAACATCACTTATTCATAAAATTTAATTCCTAAAAATATTAATGTTGAATACGAAAACTTTTAAACCCGCAGGCTCTACCGCAAAACGACTACGACGAACGCCGTTCAGATAACAGACATAGAGACTGTTTATGCTTTTGATGTGTATAGGTTCTTCAGATTATTTGAGTTGGCCGCATTGCATTAAAGTAGTTCATTCAAAAAGCAACTAAGTATACCGTCCACGGCAGAAGATTCCAATTGCAATGACAGTTTTATAAAAAGCCGGCCACAATATTTTTTATTTTTTTTATTTTTTTTTATTATTTAATCGCCCAAAAACAAACATATGGCGTTTCTAAGGCCGCGGTCTGGACGCCAACGGGCAGCGAGGCGGCGAGCAGTTAACCATGCCCATACATTGAACTCGCTCGAATGTATGAACGCCCGCTCACCGCCCCGCTGCCCGCTGGCCTCCAGACAACGGCCTTAGGAGAGTTCATGTACAGGGCGCCGTGTACAAACATAGATATACGTATATCTATAATAGGTAGGTAATATGGTACTAATAACTATCAGCAATGTGATTTATAAGCACAGGCTTTCTTCCAGATCCCATTTACATTACGTCTAATCATAATTACATTATACTCGAATATGGACAAAAAATCATACTTTACAAAAATTATAAACCATTCAGTGCTACTTAATTCGACCAGAGTGGTCTAATATGAGGTTCCATAGAATTTCGGCATTTGTCCGACTTGGTCAAATCCGGCTTTACACGGGTATTTTTTTTAAATACCTACCTAGTCTATCGTGGCACTAAAGCCACTTCCGCATTAGGCGGAGCGGAGCCGGAATGTGGTATTTTGTACAGTCAGCATCGTATAGTTGGGTCATTGTCAGTCAAAAAAACAAAAACCGTCTTTTCTGTGTTCTGAGTTAAGGGTTTATGTTTATATACATATTTATCGCATAAAATTATAGAAGAGGCTAGGCCGTTTATGCGGATTCAGAGTGTAACCAAAAATTTGGCTATACAGCCCTTAACTCTGGCAATTTCCACAGAAGAGACGCAAACCTAATTCTGACAATGACCCAGTTAGTAACAGCCAAAGTAGCCAAATATGTCGTAACAAGTCCTTACTATTTGACTACTTTGGTTGCTACAAACTATAAATGCTGACTCTACTTTACCGAGAATTGCCCTTTCCTTACTTGTCAGTACACTGTCAGTATTTCTGTATATAGTAGTCTTAGATTGCTCGGACGAGGCGCGATCTAATGTAACCCTCGACCGACCCTTGAAGACTCGCGCCGTTGAAGCTGAAACTAGCGTTAATGCACTACTCCCAAAACTCGTGCGGAACTGACGATATGAGTCTTTAAACCATTCGCTGGCACAGAAAATAAATCAAGGTGGAACCCCCCCGCCACGCAAGTCTTAAGTCTATTTTTGAACTTCATAGCAGGTGGCAGGGTGGCTACAGTGACGAACTCGACTTCAAGTCAGTGGCGGCGAAATCGGCGAATGGGTTGAGGCTCGGCAGAGTTCTAACTCACAACACTACAGGCTCAGCCACTACATTGCGCGGCAAGCGTTTTATCTGCTCATTGCGCGGGCGAGACGCGCAACGCACTGTGGTTGGTCGGGATCACACGCAATGAATGAGAAAAACCGCCCCCGCTGCGCAATGTCGTGGCGGGCCTGTTCTGCCCCACTCCGCTACTCGCACAGTTTTGCTGGATTTCCACCGTTATTGTTTGCGGAGTTCGATTTAAAGGTTTCGTTTGATTCCAGATACCCAGTGCCTGCTGACCGTCCTCCGCGGCAGCAGCTTCTCACTGGAGATATGCAAGCGCAAGCCGTACGCATGCAGTAACACATTCGTACCACCCGCGCTTACGTGCATCCCACGCCATTCAAGAAGACGCGCAGTAAAGAATCTGTACCGACTTTGAGAGTTGCTACTTACAGCTGACAGTTACTGATACCGTGCCGCGACAAATCGACACGACAGGGCTAAAATTTGAATCACGTTTTTGCTGTATGATTTCTCTCGAAGCATTTCTACGTCCTAACATAGTTCTTACTTAATCTAGTCTATAGAGAGCTGCCGGAAGGAGCCGTCGATGCCAAACAGCTCGTCGTAGTTGGTGGGTTTGCCGGGTCGAAGGGCCTCGTTAGCCTTCACTGACTCCTGGGCCTTGAACCAGGCCGTGTATTCGGCTAGTTTCGCTATCCAAGCTTCTGCAAAGATATAGTATACAATAAATTAGTATGGTATTACCTTATTAGATTACTTTGACTACTGGTTCGCCTAGAGGGTAGTGACGCTGCCTACGAATATCCCGGTATATTATATAATAAGGCTTTGGCTATACTACATTAGATGGTTGTGTCGAGTGTTCCAGGTGGCGGTGAACGCGGCACTCGTCTAAGAACCCCAGAGATCCAGATATAGCGACACATGAGGAGCCAGTGCGTTCAGTAGAGGTCCTGAAGTCCTAAAGGTGGCCGCCGCGGATTTTTTAGTGGATAGAAATCCAATATATGCCAATCATCCCCCGTTGGGGGTTGACTGAGTTCCTTGTTAGTAGGTATCCACGAAGAAAGGTAATGGTAAGGTATATAAATTTGGATCTTACTGGTGATGTCGTCTAGAGAACCACCATTGCCCCCGTACTCGTCTGGTAGCATTTCTCGAGGGACGTGCTCGTAGAGACTCGATATGTCTGTGTGGCAGAAGATCTGGAAACAATAACACATAGTTGAAATAAAAAGAAATAATTTTCTAAGCGATATGAAAAATAAACCATCATCGTCTGAAACTCAGAGCACGACTCGAACTTGCGACGACTGTAAATAGGTATTTAATAAAAATAAGTTGATTGTTTAAGAAGG
This sequence comes from Epinotia bilunana, assembly GCA_947049275.1. Lineage (NCBI taxonomy): Eukaryota > Metazoa > Arthropoda > Insecta > Lepidoptera > Tortricidae > Epinotia > Epinotia bilunana. The sequence continues at coordinate 7,180,900 of OX346271.1, read as the reverse complement.
AAAAATATGTTTCTGTCAAAATTTAATTTTTGGTACAAGATTTGGTCATCAACTACTCATTGAGACGATTCTAATGAGCCCAAACTCACTCAAGCCGAGGTAACGTCGGTTAAGTACTGAATCCCATGGCCACCTTCTGTAACCATTATCAGCTACCAGACGTAGGTAAGCAAACTATAGGTACTTATACCCAAAATTTCAGCTCAATCGGTCACCGGGATGTGGGTCAAATTTAACTTACAAGATTTCATTACAGACACCGGGACAGGTGAAACAAAATAAAAGCTCGTAAAGAATAAATAAAGACAATCAAGTACCTATACCATTATAATAGATATGACAATAAGAAGGTATTTAAGCTATTATGCTACCATCAGATTATAAAAACGTCATATAATCTTACTCGCGATATTTATAGTAGCATAGTTTATACGATTATAAACTGTCAAAAAAGTAAAGTTCACAATTTAACGCGTTACTTTTGTTGGTTTATACTTATATCAATCGTATATATAATATAGGATCAAATCGGTAAAAAAATATATTATCGTCATCATCATATCAGCCGAAAGACGTCCACTGATGGACAAAGGCTTCCCCCAAAGAGTAGGTACCCAAATATATATTATAGCAGATTATAGGTGAAGTGCCCCTGCACAAACGTATTATATTAGGACCCAAATCCTGTCAGTGAATTCTGTCAAGCATATACGTAAGAAATAATTTACTTTAAAAACAAAGTTTTAACCGACTTCAATTTAGTACTCCGCCAAGCCACGAGAACATTTCCACATTTATTTTCCAATTTAACACTTTTTTAGGTTTCCGAGAGCAAATGCGTTGATTATTAGAGAAAAAAACCGAATCGCTGTATGTGGGCTGATAATATTTGAGCACTTCCGTCGATTCCACAAGGATCACCTTTGGCACTTAATTAGTTGCTATTTCAACGGAATCTTATCAGAATCTGTGATATACTTTTGTACTTTAAGTACATAATTGAAGAATTCCATAAGTCATCTGTGGTCTTCATCATCAATTCCACTCCACCAAATTTATGGTTTCCGGGTGTAAATACACGAGTTATAATAGAAAATACCAAAATCAAACGCGTGCCTAATATAATTCAGGAGTTCCCTCAATTTCCCATGGATCCCATCATCCAACTGAATTTTTGAAAAAAATGGGACCCACCTGGAAGCATATACTTACCAACAAAAAAAAATTACGAATCGGCTCATCAATGACGGAGTTCTGAGGTAACAAACATTGAAAAAAAAATACAACCGAATTGAGAACCTCCTTTTTTTGAAGTCGGTTAAAAAACGGCTTTAATCCTCAGTTGACAACCGATAAACAGCGAATCGCCCCGCTTGTACATTAACAAGGCCTTAGAGGAGTCATGAAGTAGGGAACAGTGGAGAACTCACCCGTTTCCTTATCTTCTCCTTGAGGAAAGGTTTGACGAAGTTGATGACGGTGTCGATCAGCGGCGACGCATTCACCACGTGCACCTCTTTCAGCTTCACTGGGTATGCTTCCTGAAATGTATAATATTTTGTTTAATGTAATGTATGTGGCAGACCTCGTCGGCGATGGCGAGACGAGACTAAGACTCCATTTTATAAGAATGGTCAGAGACTGCTCAGAAGGGTAAGTAATACGAGGTATAACAACTTATCATATAACGGTCATAATATATACGCTCACTCTGTATAAGCTTCTTTAGTATAACTTTCATTGCACATAATGAACGAAAGGTATATAATGTCAAAATATATATTTTCGTAAAGAATAACATACTTTAGAATTTATATCAATTGATATGTCGATTAAAGCGTATAATATTCATAACACCTAAGAAATTGAAAGATTGAAATAAAATATTTTTTGAAATCAAACGCTAGTTATTTTTGCCTAACCTAACCGCCAGCGTGTCGACGTCACCCCGCTTCGCGGGGTGTCTATTTCCGCTCTAAGGGACACAAGATAACCCTAACCTAACCTACAAATAATACCATTGTTAAGAGTATTTTTTGTTTTTTTACTGCGGGAGACTTCGCCTCCCGAGCCCCTTTTGTGATTGGCACCGCCCCTCCTCCCCCCTTTTTCTAGCTGCCCTAACCTAATTTTCTGTATTATAATCCTTATACAAAAAGATACTATGTGTTATGAACTTATGATCGTTAATACGTTATGTATGTTATACGAAATGAAATTAGTAAATTTGAGTATTATAGAAAAAAACGTTATATAATATGAATATTATGTCAATTGACCGTTATTTCCTTATAAAAGTATTGGTTTTGTTGTTATAGATAACGTTCATTATATCTTGTGAACGTTATTAATATGAAATTATATATATTGTTGTTATATCTCGTGGGACGCAACCGCTCAGAATCGGGAGGATTTGAAAAGGCGGGGCGAGACCAGCAGTGGGATACTACAGGCTCAATAATAATAATAAAATACCCGTGTGGGGTCGGGTTAGAATTTCATCACCCCTTTTCTGCCAGTGGGTGTTGTAAGACGACCCAGGGAGTAGGGCTGAGGTGTTGTGGGCGATGGGCTAGCAACCTATTACTGCGATATCAGATTTTGTCGATCTTTTATACCCACTTTTATGTTAAAAGTGGCACTGGAACATAAGTTTCTTGTACCCCTTTTGGGAATAAAAGCGTAAATATACGCAGGTATTATATTTGCGCTGTTTAATCAACGAATCCAAGATTATACATAAGTTAAATATAAGTATATATGTGTTTTATTTTTAGTATTAAATAATTCGTACATAAAAATATCCGCACCGCAGGTTTCGTCAATTGCGTACAACAAACATCCCCTTGGGTACAATGATAGAATCCGCAACAGGCTTCGTCAATAACACTTTATATCCTAAACTAACAAAAGGACCGCCCCGGATCGTTGGTGGCCCGAAAGTTCCCATGACACTGGCGGCGTTGCCACGCTAAATGGCCAAAGAAATCTGTTGAGCCAGGAACGATCCGGAACGAGGATCGCAGCCCCTATTCCTAAACCGCCGACCCAAATCCCGTAAACTCGACCCAAATAAAAGTTCGTATCTAATCTTGTGATAGCAAGTTAGCCTAAGTCACCTAAATACTCCGCAGTCTGCAGGGCCTAACTCAACCAACCTCCGCCATACCAATTCTACGTCTTAGCTAATTTGTTTAGTTCGCCCACATTCCAATTTGCAATTATTCCCTATCTCTCTCTTTCTCTCTTAAATACTACGACAGTGGCAACCAAGCGCCGACCTATAGTAAGCAGACACCGTCGCCTATGGTCGCTTGCGACACCAGAAAAATCACAAGCGCGTTGCCGACCCTATATTGGTATGAGGATTCTTTGTGTTGACTGACCAAATGAGGTTCCACATTATCAACACAGCGCCTCCGAAGCCCAGGCAACCTTACTCACTAGCAACGCAACACTCCATACCCACGAAGGAAGTTGTGGTCTTTCTCAATTATATCCAGACAGATGCTGTGACGGTTTGAAAATACGGCAAAACGATTCAAGAAAAGGGAAGTCCCTTCCATTTGTTTTGGAAGTAGCGTGTTACCGTGGTTATATTATTCTACCTATATAATAAATTATTTATTTCAGGCATCTAAGGCCCATTAACAAAAAATACCTCAAAGCCTAAGATATACCTATCCAATACATATTAATAACTACAACTTAGAAAAGTTGAAAATCCCCGACATTTTCATTTCAAAGTACAATACCTTAAAAACGGCTGAACAGATTTTGATGAAACATAAGAACACTCGGGATCGTATCAGCTTTCGAATAAAAAAAACTGCATTAAAATCGGTCGATCCGTTTGAGAGCTACGATTCCACAGGCAGATACACAGATACACGGACACGTTTAACTTATTAACACCCCTTTCTTTGTGGCGGGGGTTAAAATAGGATTATTTAATACGACTATATATAATACGCTATCTGAGCGTTTCTCAAAAAAAATGCCACTACATTTTTTCGGAGATTTTCTGCAACTTTTATGTTATTTCTACTCAAAATCACGATGACTTTCCATCCCACTAGGAGAAAAAAAGTGTCCCAAAATGTTCATACATTTTTGAACTTTCCTATTGTGTTACCACCATACAAAGTGTATGGTAAATGGTAACACAATAGGAAAAATATCTTTGGGACAGTTTTTTGTCCTACCAGGGTCGAAAGAGCTCCTGATTCTGAGTGGAAATTGTTAACATAAAATTCCTAGAAGTACAATTCATAATAGTGGCATTATTTTTGAGAAACGCTCATCTGCCCGCGCGGCTTCGTCCGCGCATTTCAAAGAAGCAGGCAAACCCGCGGGATAAACTATAGCTTAAAACCATCCAGAAATGCCACTCTATACGCAAGTGAAAGAATTTTAGAAATGGGACGGGCAGTTCCGGAGGTTATTTAAAACATAAATAAAATATAATTAATAAATAACCCTCCTCTCCTTCGGTAGTCGGGTAAAAAGCCTTTATTCTACCAAAATTCAGTTTGCATATCATATTAATTTCATATGTCTTTTCCAATCTCAAACTTATATTATACTCGTACTAGTAACGTACAATAATAAATAATTTAATTGAACATTAATTTCATTTTAACATAACAACCCAACCAACCATTTTCCAAAACATACAAACTTACAAAGGTGCAATCTCACAAACACTTCCTCTTTAGTATAGACTTGCTGCCTGCGCGGCTTCGCCCGCAAATTGTTGACAAGGCAGGCCAACCCATGGGATAAAATAAAATAAGCATTAGCACCCAGAAAGTCCATTCTACACGCAGGTGAAAGTTTTTGAAATTGATAAACGGGGCCGGAGCTTGTCAAAACATACAAACTTATAAACTTACAAAGCTACAATCTTATAGACTTCTCCTCTTTATAATATTAGTATAGATTACTGAGTTTCGGGTTTTATGTTAGACCGACCATATAGTTAATCCTACTAATATTATAAATGCGAAAGTTTAGATGTTTGGATGTTTGGATGTTTGTTACTCAATCACGCTTACACGGCTGAACCGATTTGAATGAAATTTTGCACGAAGATAGTTTATAGCCTGGATTAAAATATAGGATAGTTTTTATCCCGGGTCCACGCGGACGAAGTCGCGGGCGGAAGCTAGTATGAAATACAGCCGACATTTAATTTAGGCGTTATTTGCGAACGCCATCCAAATAAAAGTTTAGACTTTATCTACATACTGCAAAATATTCAAGGCAAAAATTCTCATAATTTCCACACTTTATTCGTTCTGTCAATACAAACACCGGTATCAACATCAGTAGGCCTTGGAACCCAATCTTAAACCAAGCTTTCGCAACCAAGGCCAAGGTGCCGTGCCGTGACAGTTAAAAGTTGCGCTTGCACACTTAAAACGGACTTTTACCTTGAAATGGAATATGATGTTGATGCTTATGTCAAGGTTGATGTTATGATATTTTTGTGGGATTTCTTTTATTTGATATTTACCCTTTTTAACCGACTTCAAAAATTAGGAGGAGTTTCTATATTCGTCGGAATCTTTCATTTTTTATGTATGTTCCCCGATCAAATTCGAAGACGCCTGGACTGGGTATCCTTTCCAGATGGACCGGTCCCATGGTTATCAAGGTCAGGGTATGATCTTGGAGAAATTGAGCGAACTCTTCAAATAAGGCGATACTGAATTGAAGTCGGGTAAAACTTTTATTAAGTAAATCATTGTTAAGAGCATTTTTTATGCACTTATCCAATACAATACACACAAACATACATACATACATAGCTTCACGCCTATAGAGGCGTGGGAATAGTCCCAAAAGGGGTAGGCAGAGCACATATATGAAACTTATGTTCCACCGCCACTTTTAGCATAAGTGTGGGTATAAAAAGGATCGACAAAATGTGATATTGCAGTGATAGGTTGCTAGCCCATCGCCCACATCACACTTCAACCCTGCTCCCTTAGTCGACTTTTACGACACCCACGGGAAGAAAGGGGGTGGTGATATTCTAACCCGACACCACACGGGTCCAATACAATATCTTTACTAAAAAGATAAATGGGTTTCATTGAACTATTAATTAGTTTACGATAGGTATGGCCGTCATAAGTAACAAAACTGACAGTTCAGATGCGATTTAAATACAGCGTAAGTTCAACGGTGCAAGTCAAATGATATCCCCAAATGTATTTTGTAGCTTTGTAGTTCGGAAACTGCTGATTCTATTTTGAATACTCTTTCACCAAAAATGAACCTTTGTGCGATGGACAAGACAATGTACAGCCTAGACTCCCGTGGCCACGGGAGTCTAGGCTCCGTTGCCTGGGTTCCTTGTGATACGCGAGCGGGTCACGGGGGCAGCTAGTTAATAATATATATTATTGCATACGGACGCACTTTCAAAACATACATAGATAAAATTCAACAACTACAAACCAGACTGCTAAAAAATATCACCGATAAAAAAACTAAAAGTAACTGTAGCAATAACAATTATTTGACATTATTTAAAACCCTAAAAATTCTGCCAGTGCATGATAAAATAAAGTATGTAATAGCAACTGAACAATTCAAAAATACGGAACATAAATCGGTCCGAGTGTACTCCCGCGGTCTGAGAAATAAACGCGCCGGACCTACGTTGAGCCTAAAGCTAATAACTAGTATGGTAAAAGGACTATAAGTTATATAATTTGATTATTACTTTCATCTCGGGAGTAGCTAGGTTCAGAGGAGTCTCTCCTTTGCAGTTTCTAGCGTTAATATCAGCTCCATGAATAACTAGTTCCTTAGCAATGTCTATTTGGTTGTAACGGATGGCTTCATGGAGAGGTGTCTCATTACCTTGTCCTGGGACATTAACTAGTGCACAGTGGCGCAGTAAAAGCTTAACCAAGTCCAGCCGTCCGTTTTGTACAACCTCATGCAGCGGGGTCCAGCCAGCGTTATCCTTTGTATTAATGCTTGCTCCTTCACTCAACAGATTGGCTAATTTGTCTGATTTTCCCATTCTGCAAGCAATGTGTAACGCAGTTTCACCTTTGGGGTTTCTCTTTTCGGCAGCTCTGCCTGACTTGGACATGTTAGAGGCTAATGATAATGTTGAATTGTTTAAAATATCTTGTTTGGGGGTTTGGGCATGTTTGGGGGCTTCGGAGACGGCATTAGGCGGAGCTGTGTCAAGCGGGGACGCTGTCATCTTAGCGACCATCATCATCGTGTCCGGGGACTCGACAGAATCGCAAGAGACGCTCTCTTTCAAAGGCGCGAACATTGCGGACAGGTTCTTCGCGGCGTCCACTGCATCGTTTAACCTAGAATATTTAATACCATCTTTCCGGAAAACGAATGCACTAGTAAAAATCTGTTCAAAAAAAGGCTAAAAGAGCTAGAATAAAGATGTAGGAATATTATCACAGTAACAGATTGGTTGAATAGAAGCTAGTCAATAACAATAAAACACGATATGTGATGAGAAAAACAACTTGCATGTGAATTAATATTTAATATAATGCATGATGATGATGTCTAGGTACAATAAATAAACTGAAAATGAGTGTACTACTCGCCAATACCTAAACAATTATGTTTGGCGAAACAAATGTAAAAATCATTGTACCTACTTTTTTTTGGAAAAAAAATTAAAAAAATATATGAAAGGAACGCAGCTCTGTCGCTTCGTGTGTCGTTTGCAGGTTTAGTAGTTTAAACCGTCAAGTTTCCATGAGTTTGTCGTTTTAAAATAAAAACCAAACTACGTTTGTTGAGTCGACTTATGTCGAGCATGCAATAAATAAATAAATAAATAAATAAATGCGGGACTCTTCAATTTGTATTTACCTGTACGCAGATCAAGAACTTCTTCACAGCGGTGGGTGACACCTTAGCCAAGTGGCTGGGCGCCACTATAGAAGCGTCTAGAATGTAAACATCCCCTCCCACTCCTTCGATCTCCTCTTTCAATCGCACGTCGCCGATCATCATGGCCATTTTGAAAGCGTCATTCAGCGCGTTAGTGTCGAGGTTCTTGTCTATACCTGAAATAATATTTATAATCACTGTCATTAACTACGTCAAATAAACAATCTTGATTAATCAGAAACGGGATTTATTCCCCGTGTGGTGTTAGAATTTCATCACCTCCTTTTTTCTCGAGGGTGTCGCGAAAGTCGAGTAAGGGGGAAGGATTGAAGTGTATTGTGGGCGATGGGCAAGCAACTTATCACTGCGATATCACATACCCACATTTATGCTAGCAATAATGTGTTTAATTTATAATAAAGTGCTCATACCATATACTAGTGAAACGTCAACACTACGTCATTTCCCTTACTTTGTTGTTATAAAATTACATGAGAGTTGTTAATGATCTCGATTGCTAATTACTTGTAAACAAAAGAGATGTCATATTAAGAAACAAAAGACGTCATTTGACACAACTTCAACCCACTCAAAGGTTTACGCAATCAAGGCATGTTTTAAACGTTTTGCCTTGACTAGTTTGAGAAACCGCAGGCTGAAATTAACTGTATGTCAATGTCCTAAGACTGAATATGCTTTGTTGGTGATGAGGAAACTGGAAAACGAAGATATCAACATAAACTTTTTATGAAGAAAAAAATATTATTGACAATCTCCGTTAGGTATAGGTAAAATAAATAGAAGTAAATGTTAAAACCCTGAAATACTTATTTGACTGTTATAACTTTTTTTATGTACCTTAGTATCTGTGTAAAAAAAATACAAGCTTTATAAATCATGGCTGTATGACGAAGGATCTTTGCCTTGTGCGCGTCACGTGAAATCTAGGGGCACGGCAGTGCCCCCGCCAAGTCGAACAAAACAGCGGCACGGCCGTACCATCCTTTTCTCGAAGCAGTTCAGGCCATTTTCGACCCCCCTATAACTTTGCTGTGAATAAAACTAGAAGCCTGGATTTTCATTTAATTTAAACTTCATGTGACGCGCATAAGGCAAAGAGCCTTTGTCATACAGGTAAAAATGTAACTTAATACTGAAACTTTCCGTCTCTGGTAGATATACTATGTGGTATATACAACTAGGAAGCGAGAGATGTCAATACGTACCTCTGCAGACGGTGACGCGACGACCGTTCGGAGTAAGGCCCGACAGCGGTGGTCCTTGGCTGAAACAAGAATTTGGGTTAGGGTAGCTTTCACACATGTGTGCAATAGCGTTCCCGGGGCTCTAGTCCGTGAGAGTCGGATATACCCACTCGGCTTCTCCCGAGCCAGGTGGGATCCATAAGGGAATTCCCCTGGGAAAAAAAAAAATGTTTAACCTTGTTGTTCTTCTGTCCCGGTAAGCCAAGGGACAGGTGTCAGAGTTTCTTAGAAAAATACTATAAATTGGAGTCGTATCACCCTAAGGAGATGCCCACCGTAGAATGGGTTTACATCATTCGCGTGTCCTTATCCCATTTACTTGGGGTCGGCGCAGCATGTTTTTTTCTCTCATACCTCTCTATCGCCAGAAACTCATCACACACATCTTTCCTGTTCATATCGTCTCTCACGCAGTCCATCCACCATTTTCTTGGTCTACCTCTTCTCTTACAAACCTCCCCATTCATACTTAATTCCCTTCTAGTAACAAGACTACCATCCCTCCGCATAACATGTCCATACCACCGTAGACGATTGGCTCTCAGCTTTTCAGTTATAGGTGCTACTTTCAGGCTTCCCCTACATACTCATTCCTTATACGATCCATTCTCCTCACGTCACACATCCATCTCAACATTCTCATCTCCGTAATATGCAATCTCGTTTCATCCGTCATCTTTGCGGCCCAACATTCCGCACCATTCATGACGACAGGTCTTATAATGGTCTTGTAAATTTTGCCCTTCAGTCGAAGGGGCATACGGTCGTCGCAGATTGTTCCCGTGGAATGGGTTTACCAATATAACAAAAATATGGATAAGAGGATAACAGATCACAAGTAGCGCCAAGCTTCCTACTCCACATGGCCTAACTCGCAGCCATGCTCTACAAATTATACATGTTGGCTAAATAGTATAGACCCGCCGCTTATTAACATCATAAATTCATACGGTATGCACGCGGAAGTGTCTATGCGGCGGCCGGGATGTGCCCAAGCTTTATATAATTTTAGCCAAGATGTAGAATTTGTAGAGCGTGGCTGGTAGAGTCAGACTTTGCGGAGTAGGAAGCTTGGCGCTACTTCCGGTCTGAATTCCGTCCGATACTTTTTAACGCTGAAAGCTATATGAGGTAGGAAGCCTTGGCAATCACTTTATATGAAATGTTTTTAGTAGGATTAAGTGAAATGGCACATTAAGAGGCAATTTCGATGACGTTTAAAATGACCTATAATAATAGGTTTCTCATCCCAAGAACAGGATCTGCTCAAGTTCCACAGATTGCCGTTTAGTTTAACTGTCGCGCTCTTGTACAGTTAGCTGCAAAGAAACATGGTTTCCCTGCATACAAACTTCTGTACAGGAAGATCACGTTTCTCTGCAGCCGACTGTACGTAGAGAAATAGATTGCATGAAGCAACGCCATCCAAAAGAACTTCATTTAATAACGCATATGTTATGCGATGGTACGTTCTTGGCTCCCTGCATTTATTTAATTACTTTATTACATACTCCATTCGTGAGTTGGCATATATTATACCTATTATGAGCATTGATTTCATGTCTCAGTTGGATATTTAATTCTTAGTTTCTTGAATGCGTGATCTGCAAGTCGATCACGATTACGTGATCGACTTGTTGACGTTTTGAGCTACCTGACACGCATGCATTAGCATTGTACGTGCGTCAGATAGCTCAAAATATCCCTTTTTATACTCATCGACTTTAATGTTTAAATTAAGACTCCGTACACCAAACTGTAATCATATACTTTTTTCGATAGAGCTACTATCTCAACTAAAATAAATGATTATACAACTGTTTAGACAACTATTATGAATATGAGCAATCACGTGGCGCCTTTACTGAACTATAATGAATTTGACCAATAGAACGTCACCTTGGTCATAGAAGAAAAGACAACGAAACGCTGAGGCGGTGGACTGCGCTTCGTTTCAGCAGAGCTTAGATTTTCAATAGATACCAGGTTTATTTAATTATTTCAGTTGACTCGTACATAAGCCCTCATCGTGTAACGATTGTATAAAATACAATTTTGCATGGGAAAATGACAGGCGAGTTGTCCTAACGTGCGTTCGAAAAGTTACGTGAACCTCATAAGTCATTAAGTCTCTTCTCTGGCCTTTTATTTAAGGCGACTGTAACTCTTTCTCTCTCGCTTGCTCCTTGATATATTATTTAATTATTTATTTAAACTTTATTGCACAGTAACAAGTTACAATGACAAAAGGCGAACTTAATGCCATATATAAGGCATTCTCTGCATCATATAATATTAACAGATGTAGTTTTTTATGTAGTGTCGAAACAGAACATTATTTTGGAATAATTTAAATTCAGATCCATACTAATATTAAAAATGCGAAAGTGCTTCTGTCTGTTTGTCTGTCTGTTACCTCTTCACGCTTAATCCGCTGAATCTATTTACATGGAATTTAGTATAGAGATAGTTCGAGTCCCGGGAAAGGACATACGATAGTTTTAATCCCGGGAATGATATCCTAAGGCGGTGAAAATTTGTATAGAGCCACGTTTTAAACGAGTTCCACGAGGACAGAGTCGCGGGCAGACGCTAGTTTTAAATAAATTTATCGTTGATAAATGAATATTGTTTAGTCGAAAAACCGTGCAAATATCACTTGTAGTTTTGAGCAGTACCTAGCAAATTTTAAGTAGAATACCGTTATCAAACATTTTTTGACATAGTATTTAGTTTCCTACTAGAAATTCATTCAGATTAGTAATTAATGTTGAACATCGGACATGTGCTATTCGGACTCGCCCGCCCCACACGGTTTCGTATAAATTTGTAGAAGGTACATAAATTTTGATTCCCTTGAGTGTCAAAATATACGTTTTTTGCGGCATAAGCGGTCATATCGTTTTTTACGTACCTAGGTAAACTTAGAAGTTTGATTTTTACACAGCTTTAAGGGACTGTACTTTATTTCGATTCCTTCACGTGTTCCCTCGATAAAAGTCTTTACATACCGACAGATAACAAAGTGATACTATACGTTTTCCGTTTTTTTTCTTTTTGAGGCAGGGAGCCCTAAAAAAAAATTAAGCTAAGAGTGCGCTCCAAAAACCAACATTGTGTAAATCTACTCGCTGTAAAAGTGTCAGAAATTGATGCTAGATACGACATTCCATTGCATGTGCGGACACATGCAATGGAAGCATGCGACCACGGGCGGCATTTGATAAAACTAATTAGAAGGTCATGATCTTGATAAGATACACATACGATTAATACACTTTTCAAATTTCTGGCTATGTGTAATATTTTTCAAACCCTCACGAAGTGAAAAGTTTTCGCACACGTAATGGGTAATTAAATTAAACTTTAAAGTCATGTTTAAGTCTCCCCGAACCGGTAGTTTTGTTACGAAAAGCATTGTTTTTTTTGCATTACATTGGCGTAGGTTTTGTGACGGCATTCAATAAATAATGCTCAAATTGCTTTGCTCGCAAAGGGCCTCCCCTTTGCGAGCAAAGCAAAAAAAACAATAAAAGAGGTTTTATTATTATCCTACTAATATTATAAATGCGAAAGTTTAGATGTTTGGATGTTTATTACTCAATCACGCTTAAACGGCTGAACCGATTTGAATGAAATTTTGCACGAAGACAGTTTATAGCCTGGATTAAAATATAGGATAGTTTTTATCCCGAGTCCACGCAGACAAAATCGCGGGCGGAAGCTAGTTAAAAATAATTTAATAATAATAAATAACGATTGTGGAGTCTTGATTGACGAGTGACACTTCAAACGACTCTTGCTAGAGATAGTTCGTTCAAATTTTTTTTTCAAATTTCTCTTGGATAACTTGGTTCGACGGTTCCTTTCGCTCATACGGCCATTATCACAGTCGGCCATGACTTTATATGACATTTTATGTACATATGTTGTATTTTGTTTTTTATAAACAGAGAATAGCTGCCCGTACCTTCGCCCGCGTATGGAAAGCGTTATCGTATGGGGCAGTTTCTGCGCTACAAGGACGGTATTAAAGGGATACCTTGATATGAGTCGAACACGCCCCCTAGACAAAGACACGCTTATGCCTTCCACGCACGAGAAAAAGAGATGTAACACTCTTCGGGAATGGCTTTTTTGGACAAATTTCGATAAATACCTAACTTACAGAAGTTTTATTTAAATTTCATAAAGTGAGATTTTAGATGAGATAAAATACTATAGTATTAACTTGATTGTGTCGTAAAATAATGTATCGTTTGAGTAGGCTGAGTAAAAAAAGGAAAATTCAGACCCAACTTTGGAATTTTTTTCTATCAAGGAAATTTCAAGCAATCATGTATCGGTAAAATTAGAAAAACAATCATATAGTCAAGAATCAGAAAAAAACAGAACTTATTGTTTCTTAATCTAGTCAGAACGGCGTTTCAAAGCACACAATAATTTCCAATGCACCGCCTTAAAACGTGATCTGAAAGCCAGCGATATACCTGCTGAGGGTTGGGAGGAGACTACACAGACCAGCCTATACATAACTTACAGCGATCTTTTGTGCGTTTGCCCTCCCTTTATGCCTACTTCCAAGCTCGGTCCATCATTTCCACAAAACGAGATGATGCAGCTCAGCGGGAGCACCTTGAATTCCTTTGGTTCAGGATAACCGTTACCGAAGTCATTCATTCTTGGTCTGGCAAGTGAAGTATACAGTGAAATTTATGTGATTGTATAGAGCTGCTTTTCAAATACTGCAATGGAATGGGGCTACGTTGATACAATATCAAGGTCATTCTCTCCATTGGTAAAATTTCCTTCGACACGAGTCATATCAGCCGAAAGACGTCCACTGCTGGACATAGGCCTCCCCCAAAGAGTGCCAAAGTGGCCGGTCTTGCGCCACCCGCATCCAGCGGACTCCCGCAACCATTACCAGGTCATCAGTCCATCTTGTGGGGGGCCTACCCACGCCACGCCTTCCGGTACGTGGTCGCCACTCGAGAACCTTTCCGCCCCAACGGCCATCGGTTCTACATGCTATGTGCCCCGCCCACTGCCACTTAAGTTTAGCGATTCGGAAGGCTATATCGGCTACCTTGGTTCTGCTGCGGATAGCCTCATTTCTGATGCGATCACGCAGAGAAACTACCAACATAGCCCTCTCCATAGCCCTTTGGGTGACTTTGAGTCTTCTTATGAGGCTCATAGTAAGCGACCACGTTGCGGCACATGTGTATAAGCCAGGAAACCTCTGCGAGGCCTATTTTCCAAACACTTGGCGTATTGACACTGACATCAATCGTGATTTTCCAAATTGCATTTTATAACGGCATTGCTTCGCTCACTTAGGCTAGTACAAAAAGCGCGCGGATTCATGTCGGTTGCTGCGATATCCAAATAACATTCTGCCAGTAAAACGACATACCATAAAAACATTCCATGTAAAAAAAACGCCAAGTCTCGAAACTCTTCCACCGTAAAAAGTTGTGAGATATTTCGTAGAGCCAAGTCTCAGGCATTATTATTAATCTTTATTTGCTAGCTAAATAAAATTCTGTAACTTGGCAATCACACAACTTTACTGCATTAATGGATTTTTGCATACCTAAAATTATGTAGTATTGTGTGATTGCCAAGTCACAAAATTTTATTCAGCTAGCAAATGAAGATTAATAAGAATGCCTGAGACTTGGCTCTACGAAATATCTCACAACTTTTTACGGTGAAAGAGTTTCGAGACGGCGTTTTTTTTTTACATGGAATGTTTTTTATGGGATCTCACTTCTTTTAGTAGGTTATTGTGTTATCAATGCATACACATTATAAATGCAGTCCCATTTCTTGCTTTTTAATTTCCGAAATATAACTTTGTAATCCTATATGTTTATATGGGTTTAGTGTATCTAGATCTCTTTATTTATGCAGTTATTGTATCTAGAAAACTGGACTGAAATTGCATTTTTTTCAAGTTTCCCTTGATTTATACACTAAACACTAATTGTATTCCAAATGTGAAGCTTCAATGTCTGCTAGAAGTGCCTTGAAATTTTTGATGATCGGTAAGTCAGTCAGTGAATGACAAAATTAAGAAACTGACTAGTTATAATTCTTAAACTACTGGTTCAAATTGAATGAAATTTAAAATATATCGTGTTTATACAATGCGTGCTTGGTTACTGAAAATTCAGGCTTCTAGTTTAATCCACAACGAAGTTATAAGGGGGTCGAAAATGGCCTGAACTGCTTCGAGAAAAGGATGGTACGGCCGTGCCGCTGTTTTGCTCGACTTGGCGGGGGCACTGCCGTGCCCCCAGAACTGGCGACATTCGAGACGGTGACAAACGTGATGGGGCCAGTCGTGTACAACAAGTTGCCAGACGTCACGCCTGCTCCGTCCTTAATGATGTTCAAACGAAAACAAAAAAAAAATACTTCTCAAGCACAGATTATATAGCTACGACGAATTTATGAATTGTAAATATTTTTAATTAAATATTGTTGTTGACTGGATAATTATTATTAACTACCTGTATATTTATTATTAACTATATTTAACTATCTATGTATTTTTTATAAACATCCTGATATGTAATATTGTCAATTACGAATAAATGAATATGAATAAGTATGAACATGAAATACTACTTACGCTCTGTTTGCAAGGTCAGCCAGCGCCGGCGCCGTGATGTCCCGGTTGCTGAAATACTCCGGGCACGCCGCTCTCATGGTGAAGTACATGTCCAGCTTGCGTTTAGTCTTCTCCAGGGAGTAGCTGCAGCCTCGGAGGAAGTTCCGGAGGCATTGCTCGTCTGGAATTAAGACACAACTGTTAACGTTACTTCTTCTAGAGGCCGCCACTGCCGCAGTTTGTGGCTCGCACGCGGCCACTTAAATGCTCGGAGTGCACCAATACGATAAGTTTCTGTCAAAAATTTAATTTTTGGCTCGAGCCGTTATTGCCAACTGTAGGTACTTTTCGGTATACCGTCATCGACTACTCATTAAAACGATTCTAACGGGCCCAAACTCAACGGGATTACGTTGGTTAAATACTGGATGTCCATGGCCACCTTCTGTCTTCATCATTAGATCAATACTCAATCAAATGATTGAGTATTGATCTAATAAATATTCAATAAATATTGATGATGAATCGATGGTACCGTAATATTGAATTGTGATTCAAACTTTACATATACCCAAAATTTCAGCTGAATCGGTTGCAGTTAACGGGTTCAAAATTCAGTTCTAAGATTTGCCACTGATTAACAAATTAACCAAAGAGTCATAACGTAACGTTTTGAACGTGTGTTAGGTAGATCCAACTGTAATATTTCCATATAAAATAGTATTTTATGCAATCGTTATATAATGTAATATGCTTTTTCAGTCGAGTACCACGTTTAGGCCACGAAGCTTGCTGAGTGGCCTAATTAAGGTACGAGACTTAAAAAGCTAATTATATAACTATTGTATAAGTGCAATACTTTTTCTACGAGTCAACTGAACTAATTAAACAAACTTGGCAACGGCATTTTCTTTTTTGTGCGTTGATATCTATTTACCCTTTGACATTCTCATGACGGCGT
Source organism: Epinotia bilunana (assembly GCA_947049275.1). Taxonomy (NCBI): domain Eukaryota; kingdom Metazoa; phylum Arthropoda; class Insecta; order Lepidoptera; family Tortricidae; genus Epinotia; species Epinotia bilunana. The sequence goes on along the minus strand of OX346271.1, from coordinate 7,164,159 downwards.
CCTATTGGTCAAATACATTATAGTTCAGTAAAGGCGCCACGTGATTGGACAATTTCATTTTAGTTGTCTCAACAGTTATGAAATGTTGAGTTCGGAGCTCCATAGTAAAAAGTATGTGATTTAAGTTTGGTTTACAAAGTATTAATTCAAACATTAAGGTCGACGAGTATAAAAATCATATTTAGCTACCTAACGTACGTACAATGCGTTACGTGATCAACTTGCAAGTCAAGTTAAACAAAAGTTCGTAATACTATGATAGAACTCGTCCGAAAAATGTGGCGGTCACTAGTGGCTGTCTCTAGTGGCTTAATGTGTAGCTGCTCTTAGGAGCCTAATCAAGTAATCATTAAGAAATGTTACTGTTCCTGGCAGTTAAGCTCTGGCTACCTGACTAAGGAATCTGTATTTTCTACATTACCGTAGCGGCCGTATCATAAACGTTCTACAAGCCTGTTTTAACTAAAATGCCGTTAAAATTCGTTTGTCCTTATCTGTAACTTTGAGATTTGTTCGTAAGAGGGACAAAGCACATTTTATTTAGCAGGCATTTTAAGTTTTATGAATAAGGGGGCTAGAGTTTACTAAACTCACCCAGATTGCATAACATGACGGTATATTGTTGATATTATATTGGCGCGCAGTATTCCATTGCGTAGAAGCGGCACGGTAGACTATCAGTATGTTTAATTGAGATTATTTGCATGTCTACTTGATATAAAAAAAAAAAAAAAAAAAATATTTTATTTTTTATATTGGGGGACGATCTTACACAAATCGACCTAGTCCTAAACTAAGCAAAGCTTGTACTATGGGTACTAGACGACGATAAACATACTTATATAGATAAATAAATACTTAAATACATAGAAAACATCCATGACTCAGGAACCGTTATAGGGTTTACCGTCAAAGGTAGAAGATTCCAATTCCAATGTCAGTTTGATAAAAAGTCGGCCACATTAAATAATCTTAACCATCATACTGCATGCATGCCGCCCCGCTTCCGCGCATACCGCATTGCGAAGCACTCATTAAAATGTAGGTAGGCGCGGATAAAATGATTTGTACTGCCTTGGTAATGCTTACTGAAATTCAAACCTCGTTGAAAGTTATCTTTTACATGTAGCACGTTGATTTTACCAACAAGCTATAAGTACTACTAATACAATAAATGAGAAAGTTTTATGTTTGTTACTCATTCGCGCTTAAACGGCTCAACCAATTTGGATGAAATTTTGCACGAAGGCAGTTTATAGTCTGGGTTATAATTTATAATATAGGATAGTTTTTATGGCGGAAGCGAGTGAACTATACACGGTGCATCAAAAATGGGGTGTTAACCGATCAAGGGCATGTTCGGTAGCGTATTACGATTCTCAAAATGCATTTTTTTTGTCTACATTGAAATGTTTGTTTTTGTTTTCATTACTGTCTTTGTTTTTGTTGACATTGCTTGTGCATGACCTCAAAAACGTAAAATCTGTCACATTTCAGAACACATATGTTCGCGCAGCGGTTGAAAATGAAATAAACCCTCCCACCCTTCACCCTCGCGGGGGAATGTTATTAAACACAAGCAATGTCAACAAAAACAAGGACTGTAAATGTAAACAAAAACAAAAACATTAACGTAAAAAAAAAAATTAAAAAAACAAATGCACCACCTATAATTTTTTTTTCTAATAACTATATTTCTTTCGAACCGATTTTCTGTTGCCTCATTTTCTTTGACGGTTTTGGGATAATAGGCACTAACTGCTTGATAAGCCGTATTAGTAAACACAATTTCCAGGTATCGAAATGGCTGATTAGATAAGAAACTTGGCAATATGATAACTCAGTCGATCGATATTATGACTCACAAAACTATCGCGTTATCAATGATAATATATTGTTCTTATGTTAGGTATACATTATCACTACATAGTATAAAACGAAGTCGCTTCCCGCTGTCTGACCCTATGTATGCTTAGATCTTGAAAACTACGCAACGGAATTTGATGCGGTTTTTTTTTATAGGTAGAGTGATTCAAGAGGAAGGTTTATATGTATAATATAGTACCCGTGCGAAGCCGTGGCGGGTTGCTAGTAGTAATATATAGCACTACCTTTATTGACCTTTTCTACTAGGTTAGGATCGAAAATCAATCTAGCTGCTTATTGATTTCTAATTTCAATTGAGCAGAGATTGGTCGCCCAGGCACTGTTAGTGATACTAGAAATAACACTAGGCTAACAACACAAACACGTACTTTAAAAGAAAAAAAAATGGTTAAAATGCAAGACATTTGCCGCTGAACTTGTAAATAAATAAATAGTGTGTTGGACGTCGCGCCGTCGATACCTTTTCAAAGAAATTTCCTCCCGCCAGTTGCGAGCGTCTATACTCTATAGATTAAGGTGAGCGCTTATCACCGGGTTTATTTGCCACTATGGTTGTGTTAAAACAAAGGAATTTATAGAGAGTGGCAACTGACAAGTTTTCGTCCTTTATGAAGGAGATCTGGCCGAAGGGTGTGCTTTTCCAGCGGTCTCGAGGCCAAATTTGCGCCCCAGCTTAACGTGTTATTTATGTAAAAAAATATTCCAGTTATATTTAGAACTTATTCATTGTGCTGTGTGTTTTGTGATCCAAGTTCTTAATTTCATTCCTGCAAAGCAACAATATCTAGGTACATATTGTGTTTCTTGTACTTAACTGATAATAATCAATAACACCTAGGTGTGGCTAAGCACAGCGTCTGTTTGTTACAGGTGCCTTATGTTTTATATTAAACTGGACTCCGGAAAAAACTATCCTATATTATAATCCAGAATAGAAACTATCTTCGTGCAAAATTTCATACAAATCGGTTGAGCCGTTTAAGCGTGGTTGAGTAACAAAAATATATAATTTTAGTCTTGTTTACATAGTACATTTTAGAGGTTATGTTAAGGTACATAAAACCACCTTGGTACTCAATTGTGATATCAGTGTGTCACTGGCTTTTATTAATATAGAAAACATTGATACTTGATGGCCAAATACAAGAAATATCGATATGTATGTTAGTCTGTAAGGTATTTCTAAATATGCTTGTTGCCTAAAGAAAAAAAAATATATACCCCATTCGTCCGGCAGATGGGGCTGCTTCCTCAGCCACTCCTTGATGGACGAGAGATCGCGGTCTTTGGTGTTCTGGTCTTCGTTCAGCTCCACTCTGATCTTTTTCCACATCTCTCCCGTGGGCTGGACTAGGGTAGCCGCCGTCATCCTGGTGAAAAACATGGTTTTTATTAAAATGTGGGGGACAAAATGTTTAGTTATGCTCTGCTGGTCAGATAGCAGTCAGCTTTTCTGGGCCGTTAAGAAAGACTGATTACCCTATAGTGGCAGTGTGTCTTTTAATGGTTATTTTGTCGCAGATTTCGTTATGAGACTGATTTCAAAACAACGTCGACTCTCATTTCTTCCTCTTTTCTTTCTTTGCACGGATCAGTACACATTTTTCTTTTCTTTTCTTTTTATCATACCTAATGGCCGTACGTCAAATATTTGTAGGTGTGTTTGTTGTTTTATATACTCGTAATTACCTATTTTATTTTTTGAACTACAATTTTAATTATATTTATTATATTATATTATTCCCTCTTTTGTTTTTTTTTTGTTTTTGAGTCGTATGAATAAAATGACTGTTAGTTTGTATTTCCATATATATTTGGTACACATGTATGTTTTTTTTTATGTTCCTTTTTAGTTTTGTGTTTGTTGTATTTTTTTTTGTTGTAACTTGTATGTAGCAAACAAATAAACGATTTATCTAATTTTATGTATCTAAATGCAGACATTCCGAGTCACCTCTTTGCGTTTTTTCTAAAACGATTTTTTGTTCTTACAGCGCAACTGAGGCACGCACAAGTTTTTTTGCAAAGTTTATAGTTAAGACTTTGCTAGGAACCCGCTAAGGGCGCTCTGTTTGTTGGCGATTTCCTCTACAATACGGTTTCGAGTCGTCGCATGGTCGCATCTTCTCACAATCATCCCATACCCATAATTCTGTACCTATTTCTAAAGATCAAGCGTGATCCCATTAACGATTGCTACACTTGATTACTCTACCTTATTTGTAAAAAATAATTCCACTACATTTCGAGGTAATTATGTCAAGTCAAATAAATAAATATTTTGAAATCCACTTTACGTCTCATACATCAACTGAAAGATACCGAAAGTTGTCGAAAAGCAGTAAACGGCCGTTTTTCAAAAGTTTACTTTATTACCAACATAACTTTTTTTACAATTTATTTTTCGATTCTTGATACTTAGAATCGTTATACTGACGATCCTCATACTAGGAAAAAACTGTCCCAAATATTCCATACCGGATCGTCACATTTTCGAATGCCATCTTTTTTATGTATAGTCGCGTCACGCACGGGAAGGAAAAAAATACATAATAAAATCTGGGACAAACTTTTTCTTGTTTAAGTATCGATAGTATCAACGATTCTGCGTAAAAAAAACTTAAAAAAATGGAATTCGGCAATGAATAAATTCATGTATATATACACTTTTTTTTAAACGCTCAATTGCCTGTAATCTACAGTTTGACAAGAGGTCTACGCAACTTTGGTCGCGCGTCACCGTTGTTTTCCTTTATATACAAACATGGAGAAAAACGTATTTTTAAGTAATTTCCCATAATACTAAATAACAAGAAATGAAAGACATTTTTAATTGAAGGAGAATAGAAAAGTTTAATTTTATATTTGTCCCGTGTGGTGTGGGGTTAGAATTTAACCACCCCCTTTCTTCCAGTGGGTGTCGTAAAAGTGGACTAAGGGAGCAGTGTGGAAGTGTGTCGTGGGCGATGAGCTAGCAACCTATCACTGCGATATCACATTTTGTCGATCTTTCATACCCACATTTATGCTAAAAGTGGCACTAGAACATAATTTTCACGGGCTCTGCCTATCCCTTTTCCCCTATTGAAAATAAAGGTGTGAATCTACGTATGTATGAACAATGTATTGCTCTGAGCCATCATACGCGGCCTATCGCTACTACATATATCAGTACATATAAATCAGTTCCCTTTTACAGTAGCGACATCTTTCTTGAAGACTCAGGCTTCGTAACGGCACCAACGTCTTAAATTATGTATGTATGTATGTATGTAAGCACTTTATTGTACACAATAACAGGTTAAAGAATATACATGTCACACAATAGATCAAAGTACAAAGGCGAACTTATCCCTATAAGGGATCTCTTCCAGCTAACCTTTGAGCAATTGAGAGGAAGGTAGGTAGACCGAGATAGGCAAACTTATACCGTGTACAAAAACACAGAGAAAATGAAAACAAAACCTAATAGGTATTAATTCTAGACAAATAAAAACATGCCAATACATATATAAATATACAGTATATTGCGTTGCGAAATCTTAATTTACGATGCGCCACCCCAGACTAAATTAATTTGGTGCCTGAGACGGATTGTTTCGATAGCTCAGTTGTTTAGTAGCGTATCTATTAAATCCTTCACTTTTAAATTTATACATTTCTTTGGCAGCGTTACTGCTTAAATACAAAAAAAATAAAAAAATAAAATGAAGTTGATTAATTGAAGTCAAGGAGAGTTAGTGTCCAAATAAGATGGGCGATTACTTCACTGACAAGAGTCTGGCCTGAGGGCCTACCGCGAAACAAAAACGAACTTCGTCTGTGTATCTCCGTCTCTGTCGCACTTGCAAGTTCGAGTGATAGAGAGGGAGATACACGAACGAAGTTCGTTTTCGTTTCGCGGTAGCCCCACTGATCTGTCCCTCTCGCCACTGCGGCTTAACTTAGCTCACGCACCTCCGAGGAGTAAACTCAACCAAACCTCAGAATAATTTATAGTACAAACGCCAACACAGTTAACTGACCATCCTATATTTATATTGAACCTTATTACAATGCACATAAAATGCACGGATGGTCAGTTAACTGTGTTGGCGATGGTACAATTCATAAATTTGGTAATTTAGTATGGTAGGTCGTAATTTCACCACCCCCTTTCTTCCCGTGGGTGTCGTAAAACTCGACTAAGGAAGCAGGGTTGAAGTGTGTTGTGGGCGATGGGCTAGCAACCTATCACTGCAATGCCACATTTTGTCGATCTCTTATACCCACAGTTATGCTAAAAGTGGCGCTGGAACTTAAGTTTCATGTGCTCTGCCTACTCCTTTTGGGAATCAAGGCGTGAATGTATGTATGTATGTACGTAGGTCGTAATGGTAGATGATACAAAAACGAATTGTACCTAGTCAGATGTGGAAAAACAAATACTTTTGTTTTATATTTAAAGTACCTACACTATGTAGAAGGATATCCTGTAAGTATATTTATTTTTCTAACATTTCCTGTGAAGTGTCGGTTAGACTCGATAAGATCTTGAGTGATTATGTGTGCGAGTACTGAGTACATAAACAGCTGTAGGTAATTCTACAGCATCATTTACGTCACCATATTAAATACTAGCTTCCGCCCGCGACTTCGTCTGCGTGGACCCGAGATAAAAACTATCCTATATTTGAATCCAGGTTATAAACTATCTTCGTGCAAAATTTCATCTCAATCGGTTGAGCCGTTTAAGAGTAACAAACATCCAAACATCTAAACATCTAAACATCCAAACTTTCGGATTTATAATATTAGTAGGATACTACAGATGACGTTCAATGTTGAAATAGAAATAACTTTATTGCTTTCATGTTGGTATACAGGTGGTTAAATACAATATCTACAGTACACTTGAGACCCTGTAAGGCAAGTAAGCAAGTTTTATTTTGAACTAGCTTCCGCCAGCGACTTCGTCTGCGTGGACTCAGGATAAAAAATATCTTATATTTTAATCCAGGCTATAAACTACCTTCGTGCAAAATTTCATTCAAATCGGTTCAGCCGTTTAACAAACATCCAAACATACAAACATCCAAACGTCTAAACTTTCGCATTTATAAGAAGGATCTAAAACCTAAAACTGAAGTTATATAGGTAGCTAATACGAAGTGTTTATTAAAATTAACATATTTAAGTAACTCAGGTTAAAATCTCTCATTTTCATTTAATTTAATTTAATTTATTTATTTCTTACCTCCTTATTTACAGTCGGTTAAAAAAGTAAGTCTGTGAAATTTTAGCTTTGTGAAATTGTATGTAATGGGTAATCACCGGCACCACTGGACCGATTTCATTCACCTGTATAAATGGACTTTCCGGATGGACATAGGCTATATTTTAACCCGCGGGTTTGCCTGCGTTCTTTATGATGAGCGGGTGAAGCTGCGGGAGCAGCTAGTTTAAAATAAATGTAGAAAATATTTCATAGAGCAAGCAAATATCTGAGAGATCCTCTATACTCCGTTAAGTTACAAATCCCAAAGCATTCAGTTCAGTTCTAAACCATTTCGCCATAGTAGAATGTTGTTTAATATTTCAACTGGTTTACACTAATTCTATTTACTGGGATATGTAGGTCGAGGATAGGAACTTATTTAGAAAACTGATTAGCTGATTTCCGAGGCCGAAGACATGTATTAGGTATATAGAGAAAATATTTTTATCGAGGTTTGGTGTAAACGACAAGACTGTCAACTAGCTGTCATTTAGATCCAGCTTCGATGAAAATCAATACTTAATATTATAAACGTGAAAGTGTGTTCGTCTGTCTGTTACCTCTTCACGCTTAAACCGCTGAACTCATTGATATGAAAGGTATGGAAATAGTTTGAATCCCGGGGTAGGACATAATAATAGTTTCATTTCAATCATCCCCTGAGGGGGTGAAGTGGAGGATGAAAGTTTGTATGCCACTACAATATAAACGAGTTCCACGCGAACGAGTGGGCAAAGAAGGCACTGAAAAGTGATTAATACGAAATTATTAAATTATACAATACAATTATAAACTAGCGACCCGCCCCGGCTACGCACGGGTACTATATTATACATATAAACCTTCCTCTTGAATCACTGTCTATTAAAAGAAATCGCATCTAAATCCGTTGCGTAGTTTTAAAGATCTAAGCATACATAGGGACAGACAGCGGGAAGCGACTTTGTTTTATACTATGTAGTGATAGTGATGGTTTACTAATTCGCCGAAAATTATTTAGCAAATTCTTAACGCCCCAAACTACGTTTTCCATATTTTTTTAACTCAACTTTTCGCACTGATATCAATTCCCAACTAATGATTTGAAAGATATTACCTCGGATTTTTTAAAGGTTTTATTATGTTTTCGTCAAACGTATTGATTGGCATACCTTGATTTAGCAACATATTTAATGGCATTATGAAATCTAACCTAGTTTGTTAGAATTCAAGGTTCAAACTGCAGTATGATTTTATTGCATTAAGCGGGTAGGGTGATGCACCATTCAGCTAAATTAACCGCCAGCGTGTCGACGTGACCCTTCTACGCGGGGTGCCTATTTCCGCTCTAAGGGACACAAGATAACCATAACCTAACCTAACAAAAATATAATTGGTACAATTGGTTTTGTTTACTGCAGGGGGCTGCGCTCCCCGTGACCCTTGTGACGGACTTCGCCCCCTGTCCCCCCTTTTTTGGGCTTTTTAAGAACTCGTGCACCACTCTAGTTGGTATTATGAGATTTTATGAAGGTAAAATGATATTAGGGACAATGAGATTATGAAAAGAATCAAAAAATGAATGAAATCATTTGCTTCATAATTAGTTGACAATATGTTATTTGCCTTAGCATATCATTTGCTACACAATTATTTTTCACGTGTTTGACGTAATAAAATTGTGCAGTATGAAAATGTAGCGAAATAAAAAAAAACGAAATAAAAATATGACAAGGATTGGTTTGCCAAATAAAACTTCGGCGAAAAGTTGGTTGCCAAATGAAATTTGACGAAAAATAATTCGGCATAAAGGCAGTACACGTGTAGTGATATGTGTATGAAACTACTAAAATGACTAAAACTAACTTAACCTATGAGGCCTATTACACTAAATTTCCATATATCCCCTAGATCCAATACCACTTGGAGGGTGCCCATAAGGCTTGCTGCGCTGCGTTACCTGGCAATGGCAAGTTTTACTTGTACACTAATATTATACCTGCCTAAAGAAGAACATTCAGTGAGGCTGTAGTTTTGTAAGTTCATATGAAGGGGTAATCTAAAGCATGTGCTACACGGTTGCCAACACGCCGTTGGTCCGCACCGACCGTGTAGACAGTAGTTTGCAACAAAATTTCATACTACAGCGGTCGGTGCCGACCTGCCGACCAAGGTCGCTCGGTCGGACGGGAATGTTTGCAACCGTGTAGCAGACACTTAAGTAACTACCTACCGATTGAGATGGAATTTGGTATATATATACAGTCTACCAAAAATGGGGTAAAAAACTAAGATTTTTTTGATGCGTTTTTTTATATTTGTATTGAGCAGGGTCGCCCCAGTCGGCCCATTGCTCCATACAAATGTTAAAAAAAACACGTCAAAAAAAATATTCTTTTAGTTTTTATCTTGTCAGAACACGATACCTGTTATGCCATTGATCGGTTCACACCCCATTTTTGGTACACTCTGTAGATAGTTGAGTCCCGGGGAAGAGCAAAGGAAAGTTTCTATGGCGTGAAAATTAGTATGGAGCTACGATATAAAAGAGTTCCACGCGGACGGAGTCGCGGGCAGAAGTTAGTAGGCTATATTTTATCCCGCGGGCTTGCCTGCGTTCTTTTCAATACACGAGCGAAGCCGCGTGGGCAGCTAGCATAGGTATTATATCAAGTTTTTTGAGGCATTAGAAATATTTTTCTTTTTAATGTTTTGGTTGTTTGGTACTGTTCCGAGTCTAAAATACTAACTACAATTAGCAATAGGCGATATTTTTATAATAAATCACAAGCTTTTCTGTAGTAATTATCTAATTAAATATCCCTCATAATATCAATGAGGTTACATTTAAACTCAATGACAATGGTATTGAAAAATTATTTCACTCATAATTCCATTTTCCTTATCACAACCTTCTATTAAATTAATCGGTACAGTTTTTCCTATCTCAATCCTTCTTTCAGGAAACCAAAAGGATGTTCCACCTTTTTATGAAATAACAACTGTCACAAAAAATTAACTTGACTTACTTTTGACCGGTCGTCCTCGCACTGAAGTTTAAAAATCGAACGTTACGAAACTGTCGTCGGTTTGAACGTGGAACGCGCGTCCTCTTCCACAGATTGAACCGTACTGAGTGAGTCGGATAGCGAGCGCGCTTAACCTCTTGGGCAACTAAACGAGGCAAATGAAGTATGGTGCAGTGTTTAGTTAGTTGAAGTAAAGCTGCGTTTACAATAGGGAATATGCATGGGACTTCAATTTTGAATAAATAGCACTCAATTGATGCGATGAGCGATATCATACAACAGAAATATTAAAAAAATGTATTTAGTTATATCTCAGGTGAAAATCACAAAAAAATTACCGATTGTGTGACAAGTTTTAAATGCAAATTTTAAAGAAATGTTGTCCAAAAAAGCCATTCACGACGAGTTTTACATCTCTTTTTGTCGTGCGCGGAAGGCATAAGCGTATCTCTAGGGGGCGTGGTCGACTCAAATCAAGGCATCCCCTTAAGGGACAATGTTGACAAATCGAACTAGTCCCATAATAAGCTCAATAAGGCTTGTGTTATGGATACTAGACGATGATATAATTAACAGATATACATACATATACTAAAAAACATAGAAAACATCCAAGACTTATAAACAAAATATTGGCGACCGCTTTAACGTAGTTGGTAGTGACCCTGCCTACGATGCTAAGGTGCTGGGTTCGAATCCCGGTAAGGGCGCTTATTTGTGTGATGAGCACGAATATTTGTTCATGATCATGAGTCATGGATGGACTGTTCTCTATTTTCGTCTGTATATATTTATATATATTTATATATGTAGGTATTTATATTTGTATGTATGTTTATTTATTTGTCTCTTGTTGTCATTTATTATAAATGTATGTTTAATGTGTGTTTATATCTGTAGTTGCACCCACCGCCCACAATTTGTCTGCTTTGCCCAAAGGTTGACTGGTAGAGAATGCTTACGGCATTAAGTCCGCCTTTTGTACGATAAGTTGTTCTTTTGTGCAATAAAGATCAAATAAATAAATAAATAAATGTTTTCTATGTATATATCTATATAAGTATGTTTATCGTCGTCTAGCAAGCTTTGCTTAGTATGGGGCTAGGTCGATTTGTGTAAGATTGTCCGTATTTTTTTTAATCACACAAATCCCTGCCTACGAAGCTAGAGGTGCTGGGTTCGAATCCCGGTAAGGGCGCTTATTTGTGTGATAAGCACGAATATTTGTTCATGATCATGAGTCATGGATGTTTTCTATGTATATATGTATATAAGTATGTTTATCGTCGTCTAGCAAGCTTCGCTTAGTTTGGGGCTAGGTCGATTTGTGTAAGATTGTCCGTTTTTTTTAATCACACAAATCCCTGCCTACGAAGCTAGAGGTGCTGGGTTCGAATCCCGGTAAGGGCGCTTATTTGTATGATGAGCACGAATATTTGTTCATGATCATGAGTCATGGATGTTTTCTATGCATATATCTATATAAGTATGTTTATCGTCGTCTAGCAAGCTTCGCTTAGTTTGGGGCTAGGTCGATTTGTGTAAGATTGTCCGCAATTATTTTTTTATCACACAAATATTTCCCCATACCGTGATTCGAACCCAGCAGGTCGATCACGTAACGCATTGTTCGTACGTTAGGTAGATCATGTCGATTTTTATTTGGAAAAATGACAGTTGCACAGTCCTAACGTGTGATGGAAACATTACGTAACTAACCCTCTTGGTTTTTTTTTTGGTATTCACTCTATACAATATTTTATTGTGAACCCAGCCTATCACTCAGCAATCATCATCCGCTGGTGGCTGCCGCGCAGGCCTTGTGGATTGCAACACTGAGAAAAATGCGCGATAACTCAACCTGTTCTACTCGGAGACCGGGCCCTAAACGGAACATACCTTTCGATTGGCGCGTTCGATATTTGACTTACATTTTATTTCTGACTTCCTTGGAAAGAGGAGTTTACAGAAAAAACGACTTTTATGCAAAAAAAACATAGCCTAAGATATAAATAGAGGCCCGAGTTTCAGTCATCTGTTTAATGCATGAAAAGTATTTTATATGGAAAGTACATTAAAATGGGTTGGCTATAAAATTCCTGGCATTGCAAGACTATGAATAATTAAAAAAGGAAAAAAAAATGTTTCTTAAACATTGGAATCTATTGTTTAACGAATAAATTTTACACTACTTAATCGAACGTACCAAGCCTATTAGACTATACTTACGCTTGGTTGCCAATTTTTTCCTGGCGTATGACAGTATATTACATACACTCTTGTTTATGGCGTAACTATTGGATTGGCGGTGCATATAGCACGTAGAACCGATGGCCGTTGGGGCGGAAAGGTTCTCGAGTGGCAACCACGTACCGGAAGGCGCGGCGTGGACAAGACAAGGTGGACTGATGACCTGGTAAAGGTTGCTGGAGTCCGCTGGATGCGGGTGGCGCAGGACCAGTCACTTTGGCACTCTTTGCGGGAGGCCTATGTCCAGCAGTGGACGTCTTTCGGCTGATATGATGATGATGATTGGGTTGGCAGGTATGAACTGGTAAGTCGATACTAGTAATTTACAGTCATCTGTTCAATACATTTCTTCGTTTATATATTTATATGCTTCACTTTCCTTTAGTACCTATGAAGATTTGATCGATAAATAGAGTGCAATGTAAAGAAACGTAAATTTTGTTTCTATTTTCTTGCCAGGATTTTTTGGCCTACCAATTAGCGTTTTTTTTTAAATGTACTAATGTCTATATAAAAATTCTATTATTTATATATTTTTATAAAATATATAGTCGAAGGGCGCGCCTCTGTTCGTATCTCCTATATAATGTCTCATTCTGATATTGGAAGAAGAAATGAAAGTGGGGATATAGGCACATATTTTGTCAATACAGATGGAATCGTGGCCCCGGCGTTATCTTATCCTATTACCAGTACGGCTACCATGAGTTTGACATTGCCATTTTTCGTTAACGAGAATCGAGTTTTCTATCTGTGCATCTCTATTGCACTTTGACAGTACGAGCGGGATGCACAGATAGAAAACTCGATACTCGTTAGCGTAAGCCGTCATTGTCAAACTCATGGTTGTACTGATAAAGCCAGTTGAGTGGTAATGGTAACTCAACAAACAATTTCAATACAATCATATCCGACCATCAGCGTACCGCGTCAATGACACCCGAAAATGACGCATGAATGAAAGACTTCATATACCTACATACATTATTCATACTAAAATATTCTAAATGCGAAAGTTTAGATGTTTAGATTTTTGTTACTCAATCACGCAAAAACGGCTAAAATTCATCTTACTGATGAATTTTGGTATAGGTACATACATATAGTTTATAGCCTGGATTAACTTATAGAATACTTTTTATTCCTGGAATCATCCCCTGAAGGGGCAAAATGGGGGCGAAAGTTTGTATGGAGCTACGATAAACGATTTGCGGGAGTTACTTTACAATTTTTTAAAATATTTTGGTATGGAAATTGTTTCAGACCCTGGAAGACATAGGTTAGTTATTATCCCGGAAATCATTGAGAGTTGAAGCTTCTATGGGAGTGCGACAATTGATGCTGCCTATGGGAAGTCTAATATAACAATATGATATAGGTAATATTTCACACACACACACACACACACACATACGCGCGCGCGCGCACGCGCGCACGCACGCACGCACACACACACACACACACACACACGCGCACACGCACACACACGCACACACACACACACACACACACACACACACACACACACACACACAAACATATACAATTGTACACCCTCCACTTCACTTTTACTAGGACTCCTCAAAATGGTTAATTATAAAAGCTATTTAGGTATTTAATCATTATTATTATTTCTTGTTTGTATACTAAGTACCATGTTTGTAAAAGTTCATACTTTGTCTTGCTTTTTGTTTAAGCCGCGTAATTGTTAATCTGTACTGTTTGGTTTCCACGGGACAGGCCTAGCCTAGTGTGGAACCATGGCAACTATGTTTTGAATTGCTTTTTTCGTGAATAAATATATTTCATTTCATTTTTATTTATTTGCAGTCAATCAATCTTGTACTATGCTATGACTATATGAAAACATCCATGACTCAGGAACAAATATTTGTGCGCATCACACAAATAAATGCCCTTACCGGGATTCGAAGCCAAGCTTCGTAGGCAGGGTCACTGCCAACTAGGCTAAAGCGGTCGTCATAGTATTGACCCCTCAAGGGTATTTATCGAGTAGATAAACACGGATTACTATATGGTCTGTGACATGGATGAATTCGCGGCCAAAAGATAATTTTCAAGACCAAATGTCGCGCGATTCGTGTCGCAAGTGACGGTGGGCGAAGTGGTGCAACGAAGGACAGCTCGCAATGTCGGACACTTGGAACTATGAAATAAATCCACACTTAATATTATAAATGCGAAACTGTGTCTGTCTGTATGTTCTCTTTACGCTTAAACTGCTGAACCGACTTAGATGAAACTTGTTATAGAGATAGTTTGAGTCCCGGGGAAGGACATAGGACTGGTTTAATCTCAGAAATCATCCCTTCAGAGGGGGAAATGGGTGTGAAAAATTGTATGTAGCTACTTAAACCGCTGCACCGATTTAGATGTGGTATCTATTACCAAGATAGAGATAAGATACCAAGAAGATACCAATATAGAGGTAGTTTGAATCCCGGGGAAAGACATAAGATAGTTTTAATCTCAGAAATCACCGTGAAATGCGGGGTGAAAATTTGTGTTGAGCTACGAGTTCCACGCGGACGGAGTTGGCGGGTAGAAGCTAGTATAATATTATTAAATGCGAAAGTGTCTCTGTCTGTCTGTTACCTCTTCACACTTAAACCGCTGAACCGATTTAGTTGAAATTTGGTATAGTTTTGAGTCCCGGGGAAGGACATATAACAGTTTTTATTCCGGAACTCATCCCCGAAGGGATGAAATGGGGGGTGAAAGTTTTGTCACGGAGTCGCGGGCTGAAGCTAGTAAATAAATGAATAAAATCTAGGGTGAGATGTCGAGCGATCTCCGGCAAGAAAGCCTCGCAACTTAAGATAATTCATTTAAAATGTCTTATCTCTGTTGTCGTCAGATGACTTCTTATCTCTCATTATAAAGTCAGAGAAATTTTGGTATCTTACCTTTGTGTTTGCCATCGTAGGTATGTTTATGATTTAGTAAGATAGTCTGATTGTTCTTAAGTAAGAACCTAACTCGGGGTCAAATGAAATCTCTAGTAAGTATAACAAATAACAAGCTTCTGTCAAAAAATTCAGTTTTGGTACAAGTTTTATTGCCGACTGTACTTTTCTGTATATCATCATCAACTACCCATTAAGACGATTCATAACGAGCCCAAACTCAACAGGGTTACGTCGGATAAGGAGGTACTGAATTCCCATGGCCTCACCTTCTGTCTCCATCATCAGATCAGCTCGATGGTACCATAATATTGATTTGTTATCTAAACTATACTAAATGTCTAAACTCGATCTTCAAACACCACCGGGGTCACCCATCCTTTTTTTACGTTGGGGAAACGCCTTACACATCCCGCCCACAACCCCGCAGAAGCCTTCGACTACCGTCTAAAAACTATTGTGCTAATATTATATACTAGCTTCAATCTGCGACTTCGTCTGTGTGGATGCCGGATAAAAAAAATATGCTTTATTGTGTATGTAGATGATAGATCGACGCGAATTGGGAAACAGAGTTTATTATTATTGAGTCTTAATTCGTAATACAAAATTTGCACTGGCTAGGTTATTAAAACACAACAAAACACTATACAAAGTTATTATCAGTAACTAAACACAGAAACTAATTAGCCCCGGCTATAGGCTCAGTATTAATAGGTAAAACAAGTAACTATTAAGTTTAAACAGTGTTAAAATCATAGACGATGCGCGTCGGTACCTAGCTCAGCGATAGACTGATTGGCGGAAGCCGGCAACGCGCGACATTTGGGCGCGCGCTTCACGAATGTCAACCTTAAGGCTCGTATACCCGCTAAAGTCCTTGAGCGTATGGGCGGAGCCGCGACCCTCTCCCCGCGCAAGTCGCACAAGTCACCGTCGTTTATTAAGCGTTACATAGATTAAGTTACAGACGCGTCATCGCGCATCGTTACCAATGCAAGGGTGGACGTGGGTGGGTGACATTCGTCATGCTTAATTGAAACGTGATATTTGTCATACATAAATTACATAATTGATTAAGTTCAAAAATTATGTCACTATTATTATAATACTATTTACTTACGATTAGTGTTGTTCCGTCAACACGGCTAGCACGAGACGGCCGCGACATACACTCGATTTTTCTCGCACTATCGGTCTCTCTCTTATTAGAACATTAGGAAAGAGAGGTATAGTGTGAGAAAAATCGAGAGTATGTCGCGGCCGTCTCGTGCTAGCCGTGCTAGTGAAAACGAAATTCGTTCGAATAACTCTGTCGCTCGAACTAGCAAGCGCGACAGAGAGGGAGATACACGAACGAAGTTCGGTTTCGTTTCGCGGTAGGCCCTCAGCACGCCGCAATATACTTATGATTTTTCTCGCACTATACCTCTGTTACTAAATATTCTAATAAGAGAGAGACGGATAGTGCGAAAAAAATATAAAGGTAATAATAATAATCCATACCTACTGTTGCCCTTAGGCCATTTTTTAATGTCGCTATTAATAGGGGCCCATCTAGCAGTTAGCGAGTCACCGTCTGCCAGAGATAAAATGTGAAACAGTTTTAATGGGCTGGCGTCCGATGTTTCATCCAATAGCCCAGCTACTAGTCCATCATTTTCACCCAATAACCCGTTTTATTTAGATTCCATCAACTAGCAATAGACTCTTGCACCCCAGCGGGTGCTGTTTCTGTGTGCGTCCCATGACACGGGCAGAGACAGCATCCGCTTGGTGTACTCCTTGCATTTCATTAAATTGTCAAAAGGGCCTCTACGTGTTGGCTCAGAGCTCCACGCACGGACATCATTGTCCCGTGAGCGGGAAAGACATATAATCCATACTATCCATATTTCCATATCCATACGCCATACTAATATTATAAATGCGATAGTGTGTCTGTCTGTCCGTTACCTTTTGTGTAAGTTTAAAGTTGTTAAGTTTTAAACTAATTTTCGGTATATTTATTACGTTCTACTTCCTTGATTTGATGATGATGGCGTGCACAGTCCGCATCAGATAGTAGCATCCAAAGTAGCCAAATATATCGTAACACATTCCTTACTCCTACTTATAGTAACAAAGACTATTTAAATATATACTTATAGATTAGTTGTACTAGAACCATACTTTGTTTCATATCAAATAATAACTCTGTATCGAACTTGGAGTTGGCATGCAACCCATAGGTAGGTAGTACTTACAATATTTGCCAAGCCCACTATTTTTATTAGAACTTATTCTATTAACACTTGACAGTCATTAATACGAGCAGATAAAACAATATTGTTAGTAGGCAATAGATATTGTAAATATATTTACTAATAAAATGTCTGGTTTTAGCGATTTCCCAATTTTGATACTGTTTAGATATTTGATACTTTGATAGAATAGGTATTTACTTGTGTATTCTTTTTCCTCTTCTCTTGTAAAATTTCTTGATATTACGTATTTACCTCCTGCGCTTATTTAACCCCAAAGACCCAAAATAATTATTGAAAAATTTGTGAGACCTAAGCTAAGACCTACTAACTCTAGTATCGTAAGTTTGTATGTTACTAACAATCTATGGGCAAACTGGCCTGAAATAAAGAATTTACTATTATTATTATATTAATAATATTATATTATTATTATTATTACCCGTGTGGTGTCGGGTTAGAATAGCACCACCCCCCTTTCTTCCCGTGGGGGTTGTAAGAGTCGACTAAGGGAACGGGGTTGAAGTGTGTTGTGGGCGATGGGCTAGCAACCTATCACTGCTATATCACATTTTGTCGATCTTTTATACCCACATTTATGCTAACAGTGGCACTGGACACAGGTTTCATGTGCTCTGCCTACCCCTTTTAGGGATAAAGGCGTGTATGTATGTATGTATTATTGTTATTATTATTATTTCCCATCTTGAACTAAAAACAAAATCTAAACTATACCTACGTAAATGTTAATTAGGTACCAATGCCAACACAGTTAACTGACCATCCTGTATTTATACAAGAACCTTATTACAATGCACATAAAGTGCACGGATGGTCAGTCAGCTGTCTTGTCTATAGTACCTACTACTTTACAAACCACGAAATAGATTGTCCACTCTATGCAACAAAATTATCTGTCACTAAAAACTAAACTATACGCAAATATTTATTAGTTACCTACTATACGAATCACAAAACGGATTGTCCACTCTATGCAACAAATATAGTCCACAATTTTGACAAATATTTAAAAATTTCGGCGCAGCGCAAATTGACACAGGTCCGTCATGCAACGTGTCTCGTCCCGCACTGACCGTATGGACGAAAACGGGGAGGCGTAGGAACTTTGGCGGAATATTTCAGAAAACGAGATAAATTTTTAAGAAAATTAAGAAAGTAAGAAAATGATGCTCTTGTTCATTATTGTATGAAGAAAGTTATAAAATTTCATATTATTCTGTTAAAAAATGAAGCAGTAAAATGGTTACAAGTGAAAAAATAGGGGTGACTTTAGATTTCTTTTTCTCTAATTTTTATTGTTAAAATGGATTTCTACGAAAACTATGACCCGTCGCATATCTTGCAGATTATGATATATTTTTTCCGACACCAAAACTGTTACGTTATAATGTATAAAACGGTTACAAAACAACTCATTTTCACGAAAATTTCGAATGTGGAGCCTTAAGGGCTCCCATGCCGCGAAGTTTAAATAGCGGCCGTTGGGTCTCTTCTCTTGGCGCGCGTGGAACGGCGAGTAGGAGAAGTATTTACGTTAGCTTTATTTTAATCCTAACTACCTATCTTTGCGCAAAATTGCATCCAAATCGATTGTGCCGTTTTAAGCGTGATTGAGACCCAGACATCCAAACATCCAAACTATTGCATTTATAATATTAGTGGGATTCATTACCTTATCAAGTTTCGCGTTAAACTCTCAATGAGCTGCTAAACAAAAATATGTAAAGTTCATAATTTCTAGCTCGTAGGGGTAGATATCGCTTTTATAGGCTCTTCTTCAAATTACGTAAAATGGAATCGTGGCCCAGTCAATTTGATAAGCACTATTATACGTAGGTACATGATATTATAATCACGGTGATAGATGATATTATACCCATGTATAATATGATGACCCATGTCATCATCATACAATGCAATACAAATACAAAGAGTATTTGTATTGCACACCTCACACAAACAAAGCAGTTAAAAAGAGAAACAATACAATAACATGTAGGTAGAGGTAGACAACAGGTGGTCTTATCGCTGAAGAGCGATCTCTTCCAGACAACCTTCATCATCTTCATATCCGCCGAAAGACGTCCACTGCTGGACATAGGGCCTCCCCCAAAGAGTAAGTTTCAAATCAGTACGACAAATAGAAGTGGGTTAAATTCGACTTCTAAAGTTGCAACACACAGAAACCAACTTCGTAATAAGGGGACAATTTTACATAAACCGAACTAGCTCCATAGTGAAATGATGAGAAAAGCCGGAAAGGGATGAGTCCATCCATAAGGCAAGCTTTATTGATTTCACGACTAAACGACGATACATAAAATACTTAGAAAACATTCAAGACTACATGAGAAGTAAGATGAGAGAAATATTAGCCGTTCCCAGGATTGAACCCAGGACCCTCAGCTTCGTGGGCCGGGTCGACCGCTAGGTCGTCGTGCAGTCGTTAAGTCAGTTGACGGGTGAACTGAATGTAAGGTTTGTTATAAAAAACGCGACGGAACGTTTCGAGAACAGGGTGTTAATGTCTTTTGACCTCTCTTGGCACGAGGCGTGGCGAAATGACAAAACAAAATGTAAAGTGACATTCGAAATGCATGGTACAGACAGACTTAAAGAGACCCCAGTGAAATAGGGCTGCAGACTCCAAATATATTAATATTCCAAAAGAAAGGCAGCAAAAAAATATGCCTAGTGACGAGAGTCCATCCAATACATTCAGATATCTCGAGAAAGTACGAAGCTACAACCGTTTTTTGCTTCTTAGAGAGAAAACGCTCGGGGATCGTGACGTCACGACCCTAAATTACACCGTGTTTATACAATGCCTGCCTTGGTTATTGATAATTCAGGCTTCTAGTTTTATCCACAACGAAGTTCTAAGGGGGTCGAAAATGGCCTGAACTGCTTCGAGAAAAGGATGGTACGGCCGTGCCGCTGTTTTGCTCGACAACTGTATACCGACAAGAGAGTAAGCTCACATTAAATTACGCAATACAAAATACCGCATGCCGATCCCACCCTGCCAAATCAGGAAAATGCCTTAGTGATGATGACTAAAGTGATATCCACTGATATCCCTAAACTTGTCAGTTTTTCTTTAAATGCACACCTTTTTTGTTTTTTTTTCTAGAGCGATTTTTTGTGCTCTACTGCGCAATAGAGGCTTGACGATTTTTACCAAGTGTATAGGGCTTAGAAGTATTGCAACTCAATTAGTTACGTGCTGTATCCTAATTCTTCCACGCTCTACTTCACGGGTCATCCGGTTGCGCTTGCGACGATGAGTTCCGAATCATTGGCTGATTGCGTGCAAATTGCAACCATAGTTGAAATAAGGTAAGTACCTAATTGCAAAATACACTGCAATGTAAGTACAGCCGACGTAAATAGTTAAATGTTTTCACATAGGCTGATCACATGAAGTTTAATTTTTAAACCCCGACGCAAAAAGAGGTATGTTTGACGTGTCTGTGTATCTGTCTGTGGCATCGTAGCTCCTAAGCGGATGGACCAATTTTAATGCGATTTTTATCCGAAACCTGGCGTAATCCATATGGTTCTAAGCTACGTCTCATCAAAATCGGTTCAGCCGGTTTTGAGATATTGAACTTTGAAGTGAAAACGTCGGAGGTAAGTCAACTGAGGAAACCGTCCTATTAGTCGACTTTTACGACATCAACGGGAAGAAAAGGTGTAGAAGAGAGAGGGAGAGGACTTTTCTAACCCAAAACCAAGGGCTCCCGTCACAATACAGGATCTTAAACTATTACAGTGTTAAACCGCATGAATGATCGTGTCGGAAATTGTCCCTTGCTTTTTCCCCAAACTAATCTCCTACCATACACTCATTCAATAAACACAATTTTTAAAGTTTCCTACATATTATTTCTATTGAGTGCATGATAATACGGAGCAGATTTTCATATGCCAGTGCAATTGTTAGTACAGAATTTTAGGATTTGTTACCTATTAAGCATACTACGAGTACATACTTCCAGAGAATGATGACATTCGTTGGCCACGTGGCCCGCCGAGAACAGTCCAGCTTAGAGAAGGTGATAATGGTTGGCTGCGTTAAAGGAAACGGGAGAAGAGGCAGAGTACGATGGACACGATGGACTGATGCAATCCGCCATGCCACGGGCATCAATATCCAAGGCGCTATTGCGCCCAAAATTGAGGGGGTTTGTGGTGAAGAACGAAGGACTACGCTCAAGGGCCTTGAGGAACCGACGTAGACGAAGAAGGAGGCATATTATTGGAACTTATAATGCAGCCGACTGCAGCAGAGCGTTCGAATTCGAACCCCAGCTCGTACCGCAGCGTGATATATTTTCAAAATACTTATGTACGAATTATCATTTGAGATTTAACAGTAGATTTTCCCTGAAGGAAAACATCGTGAGGAAATCAGTCTAATCCTAACAAGGTCTAGTTTTCCCATTGTTCTGGTCAGATGGCGGTCGCTTTCGAAAAACTATTGCTTGTGCTACGTGCTATCTTGGGATTACGAGTAGGAGACAAAGCGGCCCCCAGGCTCCTCTAGCTCGCGTCGTGATGGCTAAGGCCCTGGTCTGCAACAAACGCCGTAGGTCGCGTCCAGCATTTGTGGAAAGCCAACGCAAACTGCGATGGTAACTCTAGTACGCGGCTTCTAGCGCAAACTGCGATCAGATTCTCGCACGCGCTAATGTGAATAGACGTGAATTGATTATAGATGAACAGACAAATTTTTTCTCAACGTTTTGTATTTCAACACACTGAAGAAACACAATTTTTTTGTAAGATGTTTCTCTCTTGTAGTGGTGCTATAAAGAGTATTTATTATTATTGTTATTATAGTAATTCGTCTTGCTTCTTTGTAAATTTCACCACAAACGCGACGTCCGTGACGCCAGAATGCTCCGAAAAGACTGCGTAGGCGGCGTACGACCTATGTACGCGGCGCACGATGCTCGTGCGCCGCGTCTAGCGTGTGAGAGAGACCACTATATAGTGCATTTCGTCGCGTACAGCGTTACGCCGGACGCGACCTACGGCATTTGTTGCAGACCACCGCCTAAAGATGACGCAGTTTAATGTCTCCGCATAAAACGACGTAATGCGTATCTTTTGAAATAACTAATTAGATATTCTCTTAAGTTCCTCGAGTACGACCTTGGGGAAGCAGTCAGTGTAATAATCCGTGACCACTATACGTCTGTCTCTTTATAATTCATGCATATTGGGTAATTTAAACTTCACTAGGTTTTCACAGGATTAGTTAGGATTGAAAGCATAAGAGAGCAAATTAAAATACGGAATGATAAAGAAAACAAACAAATAAAAAAAGAGTATTTATTGGTCCAAATGCTAAAAATATTCAAAGCAAACATCAAACATATCACCGCAAACATTGAGCAAGGACCTTAAGCTTTGGTCCACAAAATATTTGGTCCATATACAAGAGCGCCAAATCCAAATGGTAACTGAGTCAAGCGACAGTAGAGAGACGCTGATACACTGCTAAATTGAAAAGACGTAAGCGAGTTGCCTATGACGCTGTCTTTTTAATTTTGCCGAGTTTATTTCAAATTATACGCTAAACACGACTGGCAACAACCCTTCAAAATTGAGTTTCAAATTGGAAATCTTTAATGAAGCACCATAGACGTTCTTAAGGCTGTGCCTACAGTGGGCTCCTTTAAGAACCGGGAAAACGCTGATGATGAGATCCACTGAGAAGGGCTCCAGTTCCAGGGTCATTGCCAAATCTGACTGATCTGTTACTCCGTGGATCAGTCGATAACGAGTTGACGGAAGGATCCGTCGATGCCGAAGAGCTCGTCGTAGTTGGTGGGCTTGCCAGGTCGAAGGGACTCGTCAGCCTTGATGTTCTCTTGTTCGGCGAACCAGCCTTTGTACTCGTCTAGTTTCTTCACCCACGAATCTGAGGACATTTAATGAATGTAGAATTTGGCTAGCAGACCCCGTAGCATGGACGGCCTTATCACACGATTAGTGACAAGATAGAGCGTCCGTCACTGGCTGACACTGTTCGATAAGAACGAGACGGACGCTCTATCTTGTCACTTATCGCGTGATAAGGCCTTCTATACCTATTTTGTTTCATTGTCCTACATTGAAATGGTCTTAACGATTCACTATTGCCCTGCTGGCGTAAGCTGAAATGATGCATTCTTCTAATGAACTTACGCAAACGTTTAAAACCTAATATTTAAAACAAAATGTTTGGATGTGTGTTACTCAATCACGCGTAAACGGCTCAAGCGTATTGAATGATATTTTGCACGAAGATAGCATAGTCTGGATTAAAACATAGGATAGTTATATCTCGAGGCCGTGCAGACGAAGTCGTGGGCGCTAACTAATTAAAAATATGCATTCTATACAGTCTTTAAATCAAGTGCCTCCCATGATACGACACCTCATCTGTCGAAATCCCTCAAACGGTTTAGGCCGCATGGCGTGCCAAAGAATAAGACACATAAATAGATACAAACAAACATACATACATACATACGCTCGAAAAACATAACCCTCCTCTCCTTCGCCAGTTGGGTAATTATAAAAGCAATCGAGAGACGTAATATAGAATAGAATAGGAAAACATTTATTTGAGACACGCACAAACCAAAGCACGGAACACAAGGTACGTATGTCACGAAATAGTCCTAACTCATGTCTAGACGTAGCCGGCGATAAGTAGGTATGGCTTGTAGGGATGCAACTCGTAGGTAATACTTGTCAAGTTAAATGGGTGTCAGTGCGTTTGAGAATTACAAAAATAAACGTCAAGTAAAATAATTCTTTTGGCAAAAACATCTTCATTACTTTGCGATTTACGTCAGCGCAGCATTGTTGTTGCGCAGCAATGAGTCATGCAATGAAGGTTTATTTGTCTACTTGCTGATGCCCGCGACTTCGCCCGCGTGGTTATAGGAAAATGTAACATATTGAATTTTCCCGCGGGAATTAGATGTTTTCCCGCTGGAAAAAGTAGCCTATGTCACTCTCCAGCCTCTAAACTATGTCCGTACAAAAAATCATATTAATACAACGCTCCGTTGCGACGTGAAAGAAGGAACACACACACACACACACACTTTCGCATTTATAATATTACTAAGGATTCTGAGGCCCTACCGCGAAACGAAAACTAATTTCGTTCGTATATCACCCTCTCTGTCGCACTTGTTAATTCGAGCGACAAAAAGGGAGATACGCGAACGAATTTTGGTTCTGGTTGCGCTCCTGTTCTATCTAAATACATGCTATGAGAGTATATAATAATAATAATAATAAGATTTATTTATTCAGACAACAAGAGACTAATAATATCTGCTATGAGATTAATAATATACGCCCTCCACGAATTTGTCTTGTAAAGGTGCGACCACACCGCTGCTCAAAATACGCTAACTCACCGTAAAACGCGGCAAAATGTATGAAGAATACGTGACGCATACGACACGTCAACGCGTATACGCAGCGTTAAGCACCGGTGTGGTCGCTCCCTAAGAGAACCCAGCGTCAAGGAACTCACATGGTACTTTGACGTAAAGTTGAGTATTAATCAGCACCTCGTGGTCCTCGTGTTTTTGTGCTGGTCCTTTTTAGTATAAAAATCTGACTTACTCGTACTATCGACAACACAGCTTACTGACCATCGGTGCACCTTAAGTGCATTGTAATAAGGTTCTATATAAACACAGGATGGTCAGTTAACAGTGTTGTCGTTTGTACGCCGCTTAATTTTGTGAACTGTACGGCAATACGGTCCAAGTATATAATCCAATTCTGAAGGGGGCGAGTGCAAACTTAACTGCTCTCCATTAAAATGAGGCTTTAAAGTTATTTCCAGGAAAAGGACGTGTACTTTTAATAGTTATATAAGTATCTGAAGGTCGGTAAAAATGGGTATCCCAAGTAACCCAGTCGTCTTCTGATGTACCTATTAGGCACTGATCCCACCGCCGGCTAGTAAGGTAGAAAAGTTGGGCGAGTAGCATTACATTGCGGATCTGTAAAGGTCGATTGATCACACTGTGCCTGGTCAGGACGCAATGAACCGTTACTCGCCCAACTTTTCTAGCTTACTAGCCGGCGGTGGGACCAGTGCCTTAATATTGTAGAACGATTCGGGCGAGTTATAGGATCTAAGGTTTTTATTATTACCATTCGGTCCGTACGCGGTGTGCACATAAAAATTACGCCTTCCCCTAGTAAGGAAATGCGCATATTACAGCCAATAACTCAAATATATTGTAGCAAAATGTAATTGTCTGTTGTTGGTCTTGACCCCCGCTCTGAGTCATTTCTGATGTAAAGGTTAGCTACAGCGATTCGACGCGGCAATGCAGCCAGTGTGATGGACACCTGTCCACCTGCAGGTCGATTGCGTAACTCTTTGTACGTACGTGAGATATACACACAAACAAAGATTCATGACTTTATTTCCAAAAGGGGTAGGCAGAGCACATGAAAATTAAGTTACAGTGCCACTTTTAGCATAAATGTGGGTATAAAAGATCGACAATTTTTTTTACCGCAGTGATTGGTTGCTAACCCATCGCCCACAACACACTACAACCCTGCTACCTTAGTCGACTTTTAAGACACTCATGGGCAGAAGAAGAGGAGATAAAATTAATGATAATACTGTAAAATCTAATACCACTAATATTATAAATGCGAAGTGTCCGATTGTTTTTTTAGATGAAATTTGGTATAGAGATAATTTAAGTCCCGGTGAAGGACATGGTTTTTATCCTGAAAAATCATCCCCCGAGGGCGTGAAATGGGGGGGGGAAAGTTTGCATGGAGCTACGATATAAACGACTTCCACGCGGGAGTCGCGGGCAGAACCTAGTCTAAAATAGAATGAATTTGTAACTTACTGTGTAAATCATTCATGGAACCGCAGTTGCCACCGTATTCTGCGGGAAGCATTTCCTTGGGGACATACTTATAGAGTTCGTTGACGTCGGAATGGAGGAAGATCTGCGAGAATACGAACATATATTAAAATACCACGAATTTATGTAATTTACTAAAAATATAAAAATATACAACATCCAATCTATATACTGCAACTTATAGAAATCATCATTATTATATCAACCGAAATACATCTATTGCTGGACATAGGCCTCCCCCAAAGAGTGCCACAATGACCGGTCCTACGCCACCCGCACTTTTGGATGATGGCATCCATGAGGAATTGAGTGAACTCCTCAATTTTATTAGGCACGCGTGTAGGTATTTTCTATAATAACTCGTGTATTTACAATGGGAAACCACAAATTTGGTGAAGTGGAACTGATGATGAAGACCACAGATGACTTATGGAACTCCTCAATGATGTAAAGAACGTCACTGATATGATTCCGCGTAAGTCGCAACCAATGAAGTGTCAAAGTTGGTTCTGATCTCTGAGATCCTTGGGGATCAATGGAACTCCTCAAATATTATCAGTCGGCGTATGGCGTCATGGGTTTTTTCTGTAATAATCAACTCATTTGCTGTAAGGTGGAAATAAAATGTTCATGTATGTTCCTTGACGAAGTACTAAATTCAAGGAGATTTAAACTTTGTTATTAAACTATTATTTCAAAAACATACTCTGTCTCTGATCTTTTCCTTGATGAAAGGTTTGACGAAGTTGACGATCTTGTCGACGAGGGGCGACACGTTGATCACATGGACTTCCTTCAACTTGACTGGGTAGGCTTCCTGTAACACAGTAATCAATTTAAAAGGTGTCATTGGAAGAGTGGGAGGGATTAAAAAATTCGACGCCTCTGGCGGAGCCCACGGTAGCTCAGTTGGATAAGAGCAATGGACGGATTCCAGAGGTCGAGGGATGAAATCCCGCTCGTGGCGAATAATTATTCAATTTTCCACTTTGATCGAAATTTCCAATTTCGTTAGCGGCGTTTCCGTTTAGTAAACATTTTAAGTAAATGATGTTCTAAGCTTAGAAGCTTGTCCTAGGGGACAACTAGGATGATTTCTGTAACTTCAATGGTTAAAATGTGCAGTCCTTTATTACAAGCTGATAAGTCAAAGTTGCAGATAGAGATAGATAAATTTTAACAAATTTTTAACTGATTTGATAGATAATTGCGTAAGGGAGGTGGAGGACTTACTATAACAAAATATTACGTGATCTATGAGAAAAAAAACCGAAACCGATTCGCCTAGGTATGATGAAAATAGTGAGAACTGTGAACTTGTGTCATGTTTAAAAATACACTTATAACAACGGTTAAACTCACTCATTCAACGAATTGTTCATCGCAATGATGAAACTCTCGAAGGGCCCGAAACATGCCGGCTAGCAGAATGAAAACATTCTCACCTGAACGCACACTAGGAACTTCTTCACGAGTGTCGGCGTGAACTTGGCGAAGTGCGTTGGCGTGGCCACGGAGGCGTCGAGGATGTAGACGTCTCCAGCCACCCCCTCCTTCTCCTCGTTCAGTCTCACGTCTCCCAACATGAGGGCCAGCTTGAAGGCATCTGCCACGTTCGGGGTTTGGACGTCCTTGTCTATGCCTGAGTGAGAAAGGATGGAATTAGTCATGGTCACCATAGTCAGTCGTTCCACTGATCTGGGAGGGATTCACCTCAACCTGCTAGCGTTATTCCCGGTTGTGCCTTAAACGAGCCCGGGGTCCGCTTTGACACCTAATCCCAAGATTTGGCATAGGCCCTAGTTTTACGAAAGCGAGTGCCATCTGACCTTCAAACCCAAAGTGAAAACTAGACGTTATTAGGATAAGACCGGTTTCCTCACGATCTTTTCCTTCACCGAAAATCTTACGGTAAATATACCGTATACAAGTTCCGCAAACTCATTGGTATGAGCCGGGATTCGAACCCCCGACCGCCGCTTGACAGCCGCATGCCTGAACACTAGTGTGAGCACTTTCGCTGCCTCGCACCTTGGTCGCACTGACGAGGCAGCTGCGTTCAGAAAGCGGGACAAATACTCTGCATTGGGGAATTATTAAGTTGTCCCGTTTGCGGCGCAGATGGGTTGCTGGTGCACATAGCCCAGAACATTCTTGACGGAAGTTGGGCGCCGTTTGCGTTTGGGCATGACTCTCGTTCCGGGACATTCCTGTTGCAAAGGTTGTTCATGATTCAACGCGGTAATTCTGACAAGTACCTTGGCACCTGGAATGACCTTATTTGACTAAGTATTGACCCTAACTCGTGGCATCCCTCTCGGACGCGCGTGCCGCATAGCACATGCTCTTTCGTTCCGACCAGCGGCAAGGTAGCCTGTTTAAACCGGCTTTGACTCATATAAACAACTCTTGGTTCCTTACCTCTCATGAGGACTACGCGCCGACCTTCAGGAGTGAGACCAGGTAAAGGCGGCATTTGCCTGAAAAATAACAAAAGTTAACTTTTAACCTAATCGTTTTTTTTCAGTGGCAATCAGTGACAGCTAATCTAGAACAACCTGTACTTTTATTTCGTTTACACATATTTGGACAAATTTTTGTGATACTTTGAATCTCTTTATTCGATTTTCATCTTAGGCTAGGTTTTTACAATAATTATATTGTTATCATATTCGGATCGTTTTAGTTTTCTCCGATCTGCCTTTGACAGCTGCTTGTCAGTTCCCTCGATATTGGTAAAGCGGTGCCGTATTTTAATACTTTCGTCTTAACTACATAACAAGGTAAATGTCCTAATGTTTGCCCCTTAATTTCAATAATTGACTCTGATGTCCACCTTTATTGCTATCAATTTATACCACTAAATAATATCGAAATATTTGAATAAATCTGGCTGGAGACTATAAATGTAGGTAATATTTTTTTTGCATCATCATGTTTGCCTATAAGTGCATCTAAAATGATAAACACATTTTTAAAGGACTTACGTCCATGAGGTACCTACTTATTTTTCTCGGAAATACCATCTATTAAGAAGATTATAATGATACAATCTACAGTGCTTCTGCCACTTATTATATACTTAAATGACTTAAGTGGAAAACACATTATTTTTATATTTTATAAGATACATCTATGGTGCAATTAAAGCCGTGGTTGACAGTCGCGCTTATGGTTATACCAAAAGGCAATTTCATTAAATGGAAAATTTACGACCGCTTAGCCTAGTGGGTAGTGACGCTGCCTGCGAAGCTGAAGGTCCTGGGTTCGAATCCCGGTAAGGGCAAATATTTGTGTGATGAGCATGAATATTTGTTTCTGAGTCATGGAAGTGTTCTATGTATTTAAGTATTTATAACTATTGTATACATCGTCGTCTAGTACCCATAACACAAGCCTTATTGAGCTTACTATGGGACTAGGTCGATTTGTGTAAGATTGTCCCCTAATATTTATTTATTTTTTATTTATTTATTTAAATTAGCTCGGCTTAAATACAATGATTCCGGTTTTGGAGTTATTATTAATATGTGATGAGTTATTCTTCATTTGTTTTAATTGTTAAACAATATTTTTTCACTTATAGGTGAGTATCAACATATTTATTTACCGTCCGTACATAAATGGCATCACAACTGTTTATAATAAGTTGCGTCATGTTAAAATTGATAACGTAGTGTTGCTAAGTAGATAGTAAACCATTAAATTATTGTAAGAAAGTATAAATTACAAAATATAATTAATACCATAAAAAGATATGGACCTTGAAAGTTTAGAAAAATAAAATATGCAATTTTTTCATTCAGTAAATTTGAAGCTATTTATAAATATAATCCTTTTATAGAAACAAATTTCTATGACAACTATGGAACGAAACACAGTATTTCGCGACCGAAACAGCCATTTACTTGATTTTCGATACAAGATTAGTACAAATTGGAAAGTGTGACGTCATACTTTTACTTCAATCACTATGAAGCGTTTCGGCTGCCGCCAGCGAGGTCTGTATTTAGTCGAATCTACTATTTACCAGCGAATTAATAATTTAAAAAAAAAAAAAATTTGACTTACACAGTGTTGAGGATCTCCTCAAGCTCAGGGCGTGTGACGTCACGGTCGTTGAAGAACTCAGGCACAGCAGCGCGCATAGTGAAGTACATGTCCAGTTTACGCTTGGTCTTCTCCAGGGAGAACTTGCATCCGCGCAGGAAGGTCATGATACGCTGGTCGTCTGTAGATATAATGGTGGTTGGTTAGAAAGAGCCTATGAAACTATTTAATTTGTTTAAATAACAAACTAATCATTTGGCAGTTTTCATTATTTAAATCTTGATCGATATCAGATCACCAACAATGACTATTTTCTGTTTAGCCTAAAGGTTGGCTGATAAAATGCCTTATGGCAAGAAGTTCATGATGGTGTTGTGATGAATGAATAAGATTTGATTTCCACTGTGATTCCTGATGTGATATTTAACACAGGAGTGCACCTGCATGTGTAAATGTGTTTATGAGTATGGTCTGATATAGGGTAACTGTCCACCAGCGCTGAGCAAGGTATCGAAGCAGTGTGTGAGGAATGTATGCTAGTTTACCACTATCATATTACTAACCGAAAGCTATGTTCAGCACTTCTTATTAGAGGATTTTTTATCACACAGCGCTTTGCTACCACGCACAGCTATGGTGGATGACATTAACCTATTGACCCATGAAAAATAGGTTAAGAATGGATGGAGTTCTCCAGGATGACTCAATAACGGGTTAAGAGAGTACAGAGTTATGCTCTTATTCATAAGCAACCATCAAACCTATATTAATTTCATTAAAACTTTGTGTTGATCTGTTTGAGAAAGGGACAATTTAGATAAGAGGTTTTATGACTAATAATGTGGAAAGGACATTATATACCTAACTGTATTGCAATACCAAAAAATTCTTCAGCGTATTCAACTTGAAAACGAGAAAGAGATCTTTGTTACTCTGATACAACATTACAGCATTCCTCAACTCGCATTCTGATGAATCTGATCTGAGACCATTTGCAGATTTTTTATCTAGACAAATAGCAACAGAAAACAGATTTACCTTGAGATTTGGAACATAGAGAACCGGTCTCTGTTCAAGTTCTTGCTGCTCCTGTCTGTCAAGTTTCTAGTCTCATGCTGATGCCATAGCATTTATAGTAGCCCTGTCTCCTATCATATCAGGCAAAAGACGGACACAGGCCTCCAACAAAGAGTGCCGTAATGACCTGTCGTATATACATCCTTGAAACTCTCCATAGTCACGCGTTATCCTTTCTTCTAGACATAATTTAAGTTGTGAGCATCCACTGTCCATATACTAGCAGTCTTCTATTTAATTAAGTTCGCTTGCTAATGTAGTAAGGGCTAATTCTGGGTTTTACTTTTTTTCCTAAAGAAACAGTATTTAGTTATGTGTCCCGGTTTCTTGCAAAAGTATATTTTAAAGCAGTTTTTTTTTCATAATGGGGACATTGTGACAAAGTAGGAACTTTACCACACATGTTAAGCACTTGCAAGTAGTACTTGAACAAGTGACGAGCGCTATCGTCACTATCGCCGGATCGTTTCTTTTAAAATCGTAATAATTGTAGACAACAACAAATAAAACCTTAATAAAGCGTCATAAACACAGCTGATTAGATGAAGATTGACAGGTGACAGCTTTTACGTATAGAACAGCGTAAATTAAAAAAAAAAACGCTGTCAGATCTCTTCAGAAACCATGTTGACTTGTGAAATAAATTTTATATACGATTCCTAATAGAGGGCAGTACTGCTTTTACAGACTACGTTGTACTACTAAAAAAAACATAGGCCTATCAAAGCCACAACGATAAAAAGCGCGTCCAAGCGCCTGAGGACTGTAACAAAATTTGGTCCTTTTCTTTATTTTTTGCATGCCAGTTGCTTACAAAATGTGTAAAACTTTGTGAGCTCGGTAACATCTTCTGTACCACATTTCAAGCAAAATAGATAGGTATTCATTTTGTATCTGAGAAGGTAGAAATGTGGTAGAAACCCATACCAAACTCATCAGGTAGATGAGGTTCCTTCTTAAGCCACTCCTTGATGTGGGCCAGATCAGAATCCTTGGTGTCTTGGTTTTCATTCAGCTCCTCACGAATCTTCTGCCACATCTCACCAGCGGGCTGCTCCAGAGTCATCTTGGCTTCTGTTGGACCTGAAATGAAGAAACGTAGCATCAGTGCTGAGATCCAGTAGTGGGTGCAGGATTTTACACGGATGCGGTTAGAGTTTAGTAAGGATATTGGGAGAGCTTGACTCTCCTATAACCGCTAGTAATGAGACCTCTATAAAACTAGTTCTACGAGCGAATTTTAAGTCATTGATCGTCTTATCTTTGCTTTGACTCCTAGAGGAAAACGCAAACTTAAGTCGATACGTATGCGTTCATCAGTTTGATCCCACGACACAGGTGGTAATGGTTAAGTATGTATTTTTCAGTGGCGGAGCCCGTACAAGCCGATTTATTTTTAAGCAACCGGCAAAATGTATAGTTATATAGGTACTCTAAAGTCTGTTATAGCTTTTGTTGTTCCGGGTTGTTTACGAAAATATTCACGTGCCGCCACTCGTGTTTTTGTATATCTGAAAAGTGTGGTTTGCCAAAAAAACTGCATTCTCTCATATTTAAATTGGTCCTAAAAACAGTTAATCTTTATAAATCGCGGAGGAATCAAGTGTTTGGTTATAAAACTGTAGGTAGCTGAAGATCGTTCAATCTACGCAGACGCACCTCACTTATTCAGCTACGTACGCTAAAAGCAGTATTTTCTTTCAAGAAAAGAAAGTTTGTGATAGGAACAACAGCATACTTTAGCAGATACGCAATAGTGTCAGTAGCCGAGAGCCTTTTCCCTCATATTATTGACATTTATTAGATAGTTACTTACTATATTAGGTACCTACACTACCTACGCAATGAGGAGTGGGGCGTGTCTTCGTGGTGAATGTATAGAAGCCTGCTTACTAGTCGGCAACGGTCGAGGAGGGGCTAAGAATCCGTGAGAAACCTACTGATTAGGTACCTAGTTAATAGTCTTAATATGGTTCATTCATTTCATTGATGGCCTTAATTGACAATGGAACTAACTTTAACGGTACTTTAAAAGGTAGCAGCAGTTATGCCCGTTTCTTGATCAAAAACTTCATCTCTAATTAAGTGGGAATGTTTCTTTGTATATAACAATGTAATAAAAGCTCGCTACTAGCACTATCATTAGTCCTCTTGATATGGAACTTTGTCAGTGTAGGTAATAATATTGATGACAATAGAATAGATAATTTGGTTCCATCAAGTGGCTAACGTTCTTCACTGATTAATAGTAAGGCTTTTACCTTGTACTTTTTTTTTTTTTTTGTAAATATTACTTATTTACATAAGTACTAAGTTGGAATCCCACGTTTTATTTCGTGATTCTATAATTTTATAAATTAGATTTAGGTGTTTCGGCCCATTAGACCTCCATCAGTTAAACTCCTGAAGTTGCGCGTAGGCGAAATATTGCTAGTTTATTGCATCAGGCATTCTACTTTAGATCGCCGTCGCGCCATGTTATTTTTCATACTTCCTAAAGCTTTCGTACTCTCATGAACCCTTATACGCAGTAAATTGATAATTTATTTATTATCTGGGTTTTATTTCTAAAAACTAAAGCCACGTTATGTGCCAAGACATACATTGGTAGCCCATAAGGGGATCGAACCCGCGACCTGCGCGTTATCAGCACGTACTAAAAAAGCGTATTCCTTAAAAACAAAATTCCCCCGCCAAACACATTCTCGTTACCCCATTGTACCATCGCCAACACAGTTAACTGGGGATCCCTTTATTTCAGCGACAAGAAGTTTCAAGGAATGCATTGTTTCGTCAAATTTTCATTTTATCGAATTTTTGTTACTGATAAATCGTTTACTTTTTAGGTACCTACAGCTAAAAAGTCATCGTGTAGAACCGATTACGTTAGGTTAGGTTTGTTTTATAACAATCCCGAAAAGTTTACTGATTCTGAAAAAATGTTTTTTGATGAAATGAAAATTCTGCGAAACAGGTACGAACGAAGATAAACCAGTTAACTGGCGAGCCGTGCACTTCATGTGTATTGTAATAAGGGTGACGAATGGTCAGTTAACTGTGTTGACGTTTGTAACTACACTTTTAGTACTGGTTAATAAAGTTAAATTTGACTGTCTTTATTTAAATCAAGCTAACCCCGCTCGCGTATCACAAAGACCCACAACACAGGCCCAGGCACAGGCCAGGCGGACCCACGGGATTAAATACAGCCTATGTAGGTGAAAAAAATGTTGAAATTTGATGAGTAGTTCCGGAGAATACCCCCTACATACAAACTTACAACCTCACTGACTTTTCTTCTTTATAATATAATATAATATTGTTAAAGAACCTTCTTCAATTACTATGTCCACATTTCAC
Organism: Epinotia bilunana; assembly: GCA_947049275.1. Classification (NCBI taxonomy): domain Eukaryota; kingdom Metazoa; phylum Arthropoda; class Insecta; order Lepidoptera; family Tortricidae; genus Epinotia; species Epinotia bilunana. The sequence goes on along the minus strand of OX346271.1, from coordinate 7,129,158 downwards.
ATATTCACAAAATTTGTAGAGCATGAATGCAACGTGTGGATGTTGTAAAAGTGCGTTGCATGAAAACTCAATTTGCCAACAGAACTAAACGCCAAAATTATAAAGATGATAATGGTGGTGGATGGAATGCTACATAATCATATAGCATTATTTTCGAAATACTGTCATCAGGCATTAAGTATTACCTCTATGATGCAACTTTATTCTAATGTGACCAAGATTGCTAAACGCAATGTGAACCTTTGTTTGTGAAAATGCAGAGTACAAGCTAATTTCTTTGCAGATGAAGAAGTTGTTCTTCGTACCGCCAAATATGCAACAGGATTAACATTGATTTCAATGAAATAGACCTTTCTTAAAACTTAGTCGTATTTGTTTGTTTCAATCAAATCCAATAGAGCATCAGTAAAAAATCGTGGTTATCAATCAACTGAATGACACCTTAAAGTGGCCAGTTATCGACGATTTAGCCGGTCCAAGTACCTACATGAAGATGGCCTATTTCTTTATTTTCGCTGAGGCCGCCGCACGCGCTTGCAATTTGCGCGCGATTAAGAAACCGCGCTTTCCAACCTTGCGCATGCGGTGACGATGACGACACAGTAATCAGACTTGAACTATGGCTGCCAATGACTAAGGCATCGTTTCTGAACATGCGAATGCAACTGTACGGTAAAGGAAGAGGCCCTTTTTCTCTCTTATTGTCATCGTGAAAAATCAAGCACACTACGAACGAAGCTAACGGTCGCCTAGTGATTCAGGCATGCGGCTGTCAAGCGGCGGTTGTGGGTTTTAATCCCAGTTCATGCTAATCAGTTTTTCGGAACATATGTACCTACGGAATATTTACCGTTAGCTATTCGGTGAGGGAAAACATCGTGAGGAAACGGGTCTCATCCCAATAAGGTCTAGTTCTTCCTCTGGGGTGGAAGGTCAGATGGCAGTCGCTTTCGTAAAACTAATTCATATGCCAAATCCTGGGATTAGGTGTCAAATCGGAGCCCGGCGGCGCTACCACGAACATCGAAAGTCGAAGTTCGTAATACATGCATCCCTGTCACTCTAGTACGGGAGTGCGAATAAGATGGAAATACCCGAACTTCGACTTTCGAAGTTCGTGGTAGCGCCGCGGGCTCCTTTAGGGCACAACCGGGAATAACGCTAGGAGGATTATGATTGTCATCGTGTAAAATCGGTATCGGTAGAATGTTGAAAACCATGGTTTCTCTAAATTAACTAGATACCACTATATGGCACTAGAGACGGAACCACGAGTACAAAGCGAGTTCACACACAACCTCGCATAGCTCAGGATGGCTAACCCAAGACAGCGGGCTCTCTCTCTCTTATTAGAAAACCTGACTGTCCATGATTGCTATATATCAACGCTGTTGGTGTATTAGAATTCAATGCACCGCGCAACGCCGCATATACCTCCATAAAATCGAGCCTTATGCCATTGCATAAATTAGTATGACAATATAAGGAGCTTGCTGTGACGCGTTGCGTTTAAGGAGGATTTATCTCCTTGTCGTATCCGAAGACAATCACCCTTACAACTGTCTCTGATGATAGGTAGGTGTTGTGTTGATGATGATGATGATAGGCCGCCAGAGCGACCGAAGGGTATAATTATGTTTCGGCGAAAATTATTTAGCACATTTTTAACTCCCATTATATTTATCCCATATTTTTATTTCAGCGAAGTTTTATTTCCCAAATCCCAACTCAACATTTCGCACTTTCCCAACAAATGATTTGATAAAATATTTTTAGGCAGATGGCAAATTATTATTTTTGATTTTTTTAAGATGTCATTTATGTATTCGTTGAATGTAGGTATTGATTGGCATACCTACCATACTTTTAGCAACATATTGAATTCAATGTGGTGTAGTCGATCAGGCCTAAGTTCTTAAAAAAATCGCAAATATTTGTCTTTATTAAAAGACTACGAGTTTGCGGCGCTCGCAGTGGAGACAGTTGGAGCCTGGTCGTCAGACATGAAGGCATTTATCAGACCCTGCCGTCGCGGCTGATCGACACCCCAGGGGACCGCAGAGCTGGCGCTTACCTCGCGCAGATAATTTCTCTAGCCATACAAAATGGTAACTTGGCCAGCGTATTGAGGACCATTCCACAGGCGGACCTTTTGGATGGTGTTCATTTAATAATAGGTTTTAGTACCTTACTTTCTTTCTTTGTTAGTGTCCTTGTTTTAAAATTGCGTTTTTTTATTCTTTTTCATATAATGTTTGTATTTCTTTCATGTAAATATTGTACTTTATGAAAAAAAAACTGTAAATATAACGTCTCAATGTTTTCCAGATTATGTAAGTATTAGGTAAAAAAGTGTTTGGTTCTGGCGCTTCGCCACCCGCTGCCGCGGCACGCTCGCTTCGCTCGTTCGGCTCGCGCGCTGTAGGGTCGCGGTTCTTCCTAACACTCCTCCTCGCTTCGCTCGTTGTCGTAGGCACCTACACCGACCTACCTTAGAGTCTACCAAAAAATATAAAGCTACACAGCTAGGCACATGCGCTAGGTACATTCATTATCATAACTCCAAAGCAAAGTTTATATTTTCTCAAATTACATTTGACAATTTGTTTTTTGTCCAAACAAATAATTTGCTTCATAATTATTTACCACATAAAAGTTTGTTGAAGTAAAATTTTGTATTACAAAATGTTGCCAAATAAGAAAAGTGCGAAGTAAAGTAATGCCAACGATTGGTTTGCCAAATGAAACTTCTGCGAAAAGTTGGTTGCTAAGTGAAATTTGGCGAAACATATTTCGCCGCAAAAGGCATTACCGCGACCGAGGATGTGCTATTTTGAGAGTGAGGGACCTACATTTATATCGTTGTTAACACAACAAATCGACAAATAAACAAAGGGTCGGCAACGCGCTGCCGACTTCTCTGGAGTTGCAAGCTCCGCCTGCTACATTGTCTGCTTACCAACGGCAGGCGGTAAAAGTTTTTTCTCCAACCCAATTTAACTTCTGTAAAGCGCTATTTAGTGTGAAAGATTTCACGTTTAAAATAGATTTAAACGATCTAGCTCGTGAGGTTTATGTACCGTGACGGTCTTTATGAAGAAAAAACTGACTTCAGAGACTTTCACCTGTACAAAACTGGATGAGCAAGAAATTTAAAGCAGCACTTTAAATTAAATGAGGTGAAATGAACACAAAGATATTAGCCAGAGCAAATCATTTGTGTGTGTGTGTGTATGTGCACCAACATTTGAACGGGATTTAACCTTAATGCCGGTTTTTTTTTTTTGGCTAGGTATCAGTATTCGATGCTTTGTTACACATATTGAGTGTTTGTGTTGTTAAATACCGCGCTCAGCGCCGGTTTAGCAAAGGCTTTAAGGTCTGATTCTGCCCATTAAGTACAAGTAGGCGCTTTGGAAAATAAGATTTTAAATGAACATTGTAGGTAATGCCTGTCCCCTTGTCCAGCTGTCCGTCCGTCCGGCTGTCCAGCTGTTCTCCCCGACGAAACGAATTTCTCAACCGATGCTCGTGGAATTTTGTAAGCAGGTTCGATATTTATACAAAATTATTATTTTTAACGTTCAACGTTCAACTTCTCGCAAAGCCACTGGTTTAACAAATTATTGAAACCATTTTTAACTTACAGAAATGCATAGTAAGCGACGCCCTTCAGGAGTCTATGTGACCCACTAGGGGGCCCCGCAGGTCAAAAACACTACAGTACCTACACAAGCGTTTTCCTAATACTAGCACCTTTTAGTCCGGTCAATGAACTGACAACTTGTATGGAAAAAATAGAATTTACAATAGCTTATTTTTTTGTGTGTAACGGATATTTATTATCAATTAAATAGATACCCAGCGACAAAATATTCGTCAAAAAAATTATAAATTAACTAAAAAATATATTTATTTAAAAGTATACACAAGATGATAACTGACATTAACTAAATTAAAACTAAGTTAAATCTAAAAATGCCTTCGAGGCATTGTACCGAGGATGCTGGCGGCATTTCCTCGCTGAATTGCAATGCTGATGCGTTGCGCGAGAAAGCCGCCAGCTCTTCGGTCACCAGTTACGTCAACCAGACGTTTCGCGATTTCCGCAAATTAACTAGCTTCAGAAGTCAGAAATTTTTTTTTATCGATATTTTTGTATTAATTTTGGTTCATTTACATTTGCTCTATAATATTCAAGATAAATCATATAAAAAAGACTGCATGCTTCATTTAAATCTACATAATTACTTCCGGATGGAAAGTTTTTCGGATTCTTGAATAAAGCATCTTAGAGTAACATTTTAAGATGAAATGAACAAAATAACGCTATTATAAATTCATGATTTTCAAAACCGTGTTTTTCCTGGAGTATTTCTCATGTTAGTAGTCACGGAGTGTAGGCAGTGTAAACACTTTCGCTCTGTTTCTCATTTTTAATTGCCTCAATATTACGTATGCCAAGTAAAATGTGCCCAGTAAAGAAACGTGTACTTGCGAAGGAAGATTACCGAGGCTTGATATTTAAAGAGGTAGGGAGATAAGGGCCGCGATTCCAATAGTCTAAATTGTCAGAAAGAGACATCCTTAGGATATCGCTTTTGTTTCATGTCATGCCAGGGACGTCCCAATTTTTCATTTTGGAATCGGGCCCAAGCTATGTTTCAAGAAATGTAGCTAAGTAAGTATACCGTACTAGAGTGGATTGCAAAAAAATTATGCATAGTTAAGGGCCATCACTGCTTTAACTAATCCTCCATTGTGTAACGAAAGTTACCCTTATAAAATGGGTACCCAGTTATGGATAATACGATATAAGTTACATTTCATGAAATAGAGCTTGGGCCCGATTCGATCTAATTTCCCTGGCGTGACATGAAAGAAAAGCGATATCCGAGGGATGTCTCTTTCTAACAGCCTTACTAAATATTACAAATGCGTAAGTAACTGTGTATTACCTTTCGCGCTTAAACCGCTGAACCTGAGACCATGACACGGATATATAAATTTTACATCCCGAAAATTTAAAAGTGGTGAAAAGAGGGTATTGCATGCTATAATGGGAGCTGATACTGAGCAGAAAATTGATGCTGCGAATGAGGAAAATCGAAAAGCATATTTGCTTTTACATTTTTTACAGGTCCCTTAAGGTGATTAACGAGTAGGTATACACGAGGGAACTGATGGCCGTTGGGGCAGAAAGGTTCTCGAGTGGCGACCACGTACCGGAGGACTCAGCATGGGTAGACTAGGTGGACTGATGACCTGGTAAAGGTCGCGGGAGTCCGCTGGATGCGGGTGACGCAGGACCAGTCCAATGACTGCACCTTGGGGGTGGCCTGCGTCCAGTGGACGTCTTTCAGCTGATATGGTGATAATGATGATAACCTAACCCTATTCTGGGTGGGGCACAGACTACCCGGTTTCCCTCTATACCCATGGGCGTCGAATTCCTTAAGGTGATTAACGAGAAGGTGAACACGGGCGAAATTGCGGGCATTAGCTAGTCATATATCTGTAATTGCTCAAATATAGCATGATAATGCCAATGTAGCGTGATGACACGCCGAACTTACGTCTGACCGAGCTGGTTAAATCATGAATTTTAGCTGACACGCAAGTTTTTTGCGTAACTTAATTTTTTGCACGAACTTTCTATTTTAGTGGTTTTTTAAGTAAACGGGTGGTTAAAGTGACGTATTGACTTAATATTCTAGTTTTGTGATTTCTACAGATAATTTACTTGAGTGATGGTCTGTGGGTCTGGACCTACATATTATAAAATGGATGTGCTTCAAGTTATCATAGTCATCTATGGGGATGGTAAGTAAATATATCGCTTTTCTTTCGTTCAGACTGAGACATGGAGCAGTACTCATAGTTGCTTTAAAACTGCAAGTGATATTAACACGGTTCGTTAAATATTGGTTATTCATTTATCGAACGAACGAACGAGCGAAGCGAACGATGTTCTATGCTTCAGCTTGGGCGGGAAATCGTTTGTCTGTCCGGCTGTTCTCCTCTACAGGTCTAAAAGACTCGGTGGTAACTACTGGGTATATTCACCCCATCTTTTGCCACTAAACTATTCGGCGGTGACTGGAAAATCTGGAGTTTCAATCAATTTTCCCATTAGTTCCCACTGGTGAAAGATGGGAAATAAAACCCAGTTGTTATCACTGGTAACAAACTGGTGGTAACAGTTGGCAACAACCCGAATGCTTTTGGGATTCAATGTGGAAGATCGTGGCTGATGAGGGTCTCGCCACGCAATTGTGCTGATTGAAGATCGTGGCCGAGTATGACGGGGGTCTCGCCACGTAATTGTGCTGATTGAAGATCGTGGCCGAGTATAACGGGGGTCTCGCCACGTAATTGTGCTGATTGAAGATCGTGGCTGAGTATAACGGGGGTCTCGCCACGTAATTGTGCTGATTGAAGATCGTGGCTGAGTATAACGGGGGTCTCGCCACGTAATTGTGCTGATTGAAGATCGTGGCTGAGTATAACGGGGGTCTCGCAACGTAATTGTGCTGATTGAAGATCGTGGCCGAGTATGACGGGGGTCTCGCCACGTAATTGTGCTGATAGAAGATCGTGGCTGAGTATAACGGGGGTCTCGCAACGTAATTGTGCTGATTGAAGATCGTGGCTGAGTATAACGGGGGTCTCGCCACGTAATTGTGCTGATTGAAGATCGTGGCTGAGTATAACGGGGGTCTCGCAACGTAATTGTGCTGATTGAAGATCGTGGCTGAGTATGACGAGGGTCTCACCACGTAATTTTGCTGAGACAGCGCCTTACGTGACGTAAAGTAAATATAACTAAGCTGTGTTTGGTCTTAACCCGTCAAGCGTCTTGTAGACTAACGTTAATCTACAGCAATTTTGTAGCGGTAGTGTCCAGTAGACACACGCTAGTCTACGCCCAAATCGCTAATTAGTCCAATTTCTGTACATCAATTCGTTGTGGTGTCATCTTGATAGATATTTTACTAGCCAATAACAGCTATCAGAGCACACAAATTTGATTTTTAACCAATCAAAATCCTCAACAGTGACGTGTAAATAATTTTATTCTCTGCATTGGCGAAATTCCCCCGCCATGTCGAAAATCACTGAGAAAGTGCTGTGTGTGAACCGGGCATAAATATGACGAAATATTTTAAACGATAACTGTTTATATCATGTATTTTATATCAAATGACTGGCAATTAAATAAGGTTTTTGTTTTTAATGTTAAATTTAGCCGTGCGACATTGTTTCCTAGTGAAAAATGTCCTCAAGTTTCTTCGGCCATAATTGCAAAATTATTGCGTCAGCAATAATTTTGCAATTATGGCCGTCGTAATTCATTTGTTTCCTAATGTTCAATTGTTCGAAACCTTACGAACAAATAATAGTTTTATAGCACATTTTCTCACGATTTCATTTCATATATTAGATTGGTGTAAGGTCTTGTGAATTTAGATAAATTTGTGATTTTGTTCAACCAGTGCTCAGTACTTACGACTGTCCGCCATGACAGTTTCATTTTGCCGCGGCACAAGTTTGTAACGTGCGCGCACGTGCGCGTAAATAAATATTTGTTGTGAAAACGAACATCTTGGAATATAAATAAATATACCTGTCACTACAAGTAAGTGCAGCTATTATAACATATTGTGCCGAATTCCAAATTTATCTAGCTCTCTAACGATATATAAGGCATCACATGTAGATTATTCTAGGGTAGGTAAAATTCCCATCTCCAGCGGAAATTCGGCCGTTTCTTGTTTGTATGGGACATTTCGGGTATATTTTGCTACGGGAGGTCTGACATCTGACGGGTTAAGTCGCAATTAACTTTTTTGACACTATACAAATTCCTGGTCAAGTCGTTTTTTTTCATATAATAGCCTCACTTGATGGTAAGCGACGACAGAGCCGCTGAAGCTCACTGGTCCAGTAATAGCCCATTCACTCTTGTTTTGAAGGCACGCAGATCGTAGTTCTCAAGTTGTTGAATATTGATGTGAATATAAATACAGTGTTTATCCATCTATTCATTGTTATTTTTTATAAATCTAACGATGACTGGCTCACATGCAATGTGCACATATTTAACAGGGACATGGCAGCAAGAAAGAAAATATTATAGATATATTTTTATTACTTTTTTGTTATGCCAATAACTCATTATTATTTTGATTAAATTCAATTAACAATGATAACAATTTGTGCGTGACCTAGGCCGTCGACTTAGGCAAAAGGGAGAGGACCCCCGTTCAGAATCGTTTCTGGTGCAGAGCCCGTCCATAACCATCCAGCATCACCATGCTGTGAGCGTTTTGGACACTTTTGCACCGGGAGCGATAACGAACGGGTGTGACGACTGACTAGCATATAGTAGTCATAATGAAAATAGTTTGTAATTTTATTTTGCATTTAATTAAAAAAAGTAAAAAAAACAATACTTATTTTTTCTGACACATTTAATTACATAAAACTAAAACTAAAGGTAAAAAATTTGCCCCAGGTCGCTGCAAGGCGGTCGTATGCCCAGAAGGCTGGCAGCATTGCCACGTTGAATGGCAACGCTGATCCTCTGGGCGAGGTAATTATTATAATTTGTATTACTTTTCTAACTAACATGACACTCCGCGGGTTTACCCCATACACATAGCCATCATTTTTGTATGTACAAAATAACTATTAACGATATTTCTGACGTACTTACCACATAGCAACATTAACTGTAATTTAAAGAGAGTTTTTATCATCAACAAATTACCGTGTTACCAGTCGCACAGCAACACTTTAAAAAAATAGGCCGAACTCCGTAGTTAATTTCTATGTATCAGCCGAAGCTTTCCAAATAATTGCAGCCATTCCACTATAATAGTCTCTAGTGCTATTTCTGATCAACAATCTTAGTTGTTTTTTGCTCTCATCTCATTTTCCATAACGATGTTATAAAGAGACGTAAGTGCATAAAACAGTTTATCACAATTTAGCCTTTCTTTTCAGTCCAGTAACACCAAAGATGTATATCCATTTTTGTTACAATGGTGTAAGGTTCAAAATCGGAAAGATATTTAGAACGTGGACTGTAGATACATAATTCTTTTAAGGTTAATGTTCTCGGCGAGCACACTTCAAAAAGTTTTGGTCGTGTTTTAGAGTACCGTTTGTTACATTTCAGGCATAATGGCTGCTTTTTATGCACATGAACTTTTGGTCGTATTTTAATGTAGTCCTTTTTTTGACAGATGGCCGAATCAATTTCACAACGGACGTTATTAGTTGTAAAACTGGTCCATATTTTTTCTTTTAATAACACATTAATTTGAATGTCGTTTTATTCCACAACGGAGGTAATCAAGCATACGGCCTGGCCTGATGGAACGTAGACACCGTAGCTCGTGGACGTCTGCGGTTCCAGAATAGTCACAAGCATGTTATTAACCCTTTATTGATTTGAGAGTTCATTGTATTGAACGGTGAGGTGAGGTTAAAACAAGTTACAGAACTACCACTTTTAAACAGTCACCGATTTTAAATTTTTTTGCTAAGTTTAGGTGTAGTTTGCTAACGCACAGTTTTTTTTGTTTAGGTTCAAAAGTGGTACTTAGACTAGTTTCTAGTGGTGCAAAAATATGTATCGATTTAATCATCTGTTAAATATCCTACCGAAACCTTATTCCGCTGCCATAAGAGCGAAGGGTCATATTTTCGAGTAAGTTGTATGTATATTGTAACACTTGACATACATTACGCGCTACAATACGAATGTCTATTGATTGGTATGAAGCAAGCAGCGGAAGTCACGTTCCGTTTTCAAAAGGCGTCGCTTCATTTGTGAAGATGGTCGTTATGGCAACACTTAACGGTCCAACAAAGTCGTCTGTGATTGCAAAGCCTATATGCACATGGGTCGTTTGGAATTCGAACCTTTTAGGAACAGTTCCAAATTTAAATTGGGAAAGTTGCCAGTAATTCGCTAAGTACTAGATTTTGCTTGGGAGTGGAAAACATTACTTATTTATTACGTACCTACTAGTTACCCTCTATTCGTCTTCGTATTGAAAAGAACGCAGGCTGGATAAAACATAGCCTATGTCACAGATCAAAGAATATAAGTACAGATGCCCAATCTCATAGAGCAAAAGCGTACCGTAGAACTCTCTTCTACAGCTCACTAATTATTTTAGTTTTCACACATTTGACTCATGCTATAGATATGTTTATGGCAACAAGTATTGTTACAGCCTGCCAGTGCATAAGAATAAGTGGAATCAGAGCGACCGCTGCATCGATGAGAAATCTCCGACATCTCTTTGCACGCGATTTCTCTAGAGGGTAATGCCCGATGACTCACGCCATACTCACATTTGAATTAAAGCAGTAGCTTGACTTGGCTCAATTTATATTGTTGCCGAGATCAAGTACAAAGAAAAAAATATCGTGATCGTATGTAGCCTATCCCCCGTTTGGTGTCGGGTTAGAATTTCACCACACCCTTTCTCGTGGGTGTCGTAAATGTGGACTAAGGGAACAACCTGTCACTGAGATATCACATTTTGGCGATCTTTTATACCCACATTTATGCTAAAAGTGGCATTGGATCCTAAGCTTAATGTGCTCTGCCTACCCCTTATGGGAATAAAGGCGTGAATCTATGTATGTATGTATGTAGCCTAAGGGGTGCCCTTAGGCTACATACATAAACATCTAAACATCTAAATTGCAAAAATTATATATATATTTTTATATAAGAATCCCAAAAGAATGGGTTTAAACTTCATCCAACTGGTTGTGATTACACAGCACAGGCTGCACTTAATGAAAATAGTGTTTACAAAGGAAAGTCGTGACTAAACTTGAATGTAGGGCTACTTTTTTTTCTCTCGAATGTCGCATCACAGGCTGTCGGAATTAGGATCCAACTGCGGTGACTAACACTAGCTAATAAACATGATGCATCTATGGCCCACATAAACATTCATCTCTGATTAGCTAGTAGGTATCTATGTGCAAAACAAACGAATTATTTATGTCCAGAATGAATGCGTTATGCTACCTGTATATGGTTACTACATAAAATATAATTCACATAGTCGCACTGAACGAGTATAATTTTCAATTAGGTACGAAAAGTTTCGAATCAAGGGGTGACCCAAGTTCAGTACCAAGTCAAGGCATTGCTAATAATTCTACTGTGCAGTAAAGGTACGACCATTAATTATAGTGCTAAGCTAATTCAAAAAGCATAATAACGCTTCTCTACCGTTACTATGTTCAAATATCTTTTGGTTTATAAGTGTGTATGAGCAATTATTTTATAAGTACAATGTAAGTTAGAAGTATAATATGTACATGCATGTACTTGACTTTATAGAATCCGATATTTTTTATATTTTGTCTCAGCATGTCGCGAATTAAAATGAAACTTAAAGTTAATCTCGTGTCTCCGTAGTTGAGTTTCGATATTTATCTCAATTAATCCGATGTTGCTTAAGATTTCACATTATCCAATCCAGCTTCCTTGAGATAATATCAAAATTATGAATTCTTAAGCCACGTCAGGCGCCAGCGGGTAGCGGGGCGACGAGCAGCAGTTCATATATTCGAGCGACTCCGCTGCCCGCTAGCGTCCAGACAGCTGCCTTAGTTATCGGTATCATATTAATTACAAAAATGTATAAGTACTTTTTAAAGAAAATCCATTGGAACTCATTGATCTGATTTTCAGAATAATAACCGACGTCTAGAATTTAACCTGCATAAAAAAATCCAGGATAAAACCACCACCACAGTCACAGCACTATTAAAAAAAATAACACACCTTTAAAATGGAATATCAAGTCACACGCCAAAGTCTCTACGATGTACACACTGGCACTTGAACGCAACGTGTTTGTGGTTTTAAAGAGCACTGTTTGAAAAGAGAATTGGAATTTGGGATAGTTTTTTTTCGAAACGTGGCGCGTGCCCGCGCTCTTTCGAATGCGAGCGATTCAGCCAGTGCGCTGCTTATATCATTTCGTCACGCGGTTTGCGCGCGGTTGCAGTGTATCGGCTGGGGGTAGATGACACTCTTTTTGTGTTATGTGGTGTGTTCCGATTTGGTATCTTGGATTAGAAATGTATCCAGTGTGGGGTGCAATCTGAATTGCAAAATATGACAACCAATTATCACTTAGGTTATTTGTAATCAAATAATATCGGTCTCTTTTAGCCAATATTTGTAACACATTTTGGGTATCCTTGGATTTTAGAATGAGCAGCGACGTACACCAATTCTTTCCTCTTTTATATTTGGAATTTAACTGTCTACAGTATAAATGTATATAGTGTACCTATATGTATATATGCTTGTTATGGTGACTTTCGTATGTGTGAAAAAGATAATGTATCTCCGCTTATGACATCATCAGGTAGAAGAAGACACTGCTGGTCGACACACCTAGATTTTTTTCAGTTTGCCGCCATGCTGTCATTTTCCTGTCACCGTGGTCATGATATTTCTCGTCATTTCTCGAATCATGAATGCCAGTCAGTAGGTATTCTGAATGGTTTAAATTTTATGAAACTGTAAACAAAAACTGATTTATTTTTTGTGAAATATCATTCCAATCCATATAACAGTAGAATATGCATGGCCGGATAAGATTTCCGACAGGAAATCAATTGTGGTTATGCATTAATTTAGCTAACCTATTTTTTATGATTATAGGAAGCTAATGTTATTATGAGGAGATTGGAAACTTTGATTAAGGTCATGTAATTACATAACCTTAAACAAAGTTTTAGAAAGAGGAGCAATCTGGTATCCTTAGCAAGCTGCTGTTTTAATTGCGTCAGTTTCAACAAGTGCATATGTAAATTATGAATAGGTAATAAATACATTTACTTACTAGATTTACTGATTTGAAGCTTTATAGATCTTAATTTTTATGCCAAAATAGCAGCAACCATTTGTTTTATTTTTTGATTTAATCGTTTTTATGAATAATTTTAGTGGCAACGTTCAGTTCTCCTTATTTAAATACATCTTAAGTTCTACTTATTTAAATTCTACGTCAATTCTCTTATATAAATAATTTACGCGATGCGAGTATGGTCTCCGAATATGAAACCATTAGCAATTTAGGAGAATATAATTATTGTATCAATTTCCAATTTGAAAATGGTCGTAATTGTCTTGCTACGATTGCTATCAAAATCGATATCTGAGGATCCGCATGGACCTTAAATTAGGACTTTGCCATCAAATCTGACACAAATTGCTGGGACAAATTGCATCAACATAGTGCATCCTCGGTAACTATAAAGATATCCAGTACTTATAAAAAAATACAAATACCGAATTTCGGTGATTAAATAAATAATTAGTTTTTTTATAAGTGTTTTAAATCCCGCTATAGCCATAATTGAATCCAAACTCAGAAAATTGTCGCATCTACTACGTTTACATACTCTTTGATTTTGCAAGATGGCGGTCTGATTGGAAGACGTCAAGAAAAATGTTCTGGGTTGCCAGTCTATACGTAAGTAATAGTAAGTCAATGAATACTACAGAGTGACAGATGACCTTTAAATTTCGATAAATCGAGCTTAAAGACTAAATTGGAGGAATTCAGTGAATTGAAAAATTGTAGGTCGTCTAATAAAATTTTTGATCATTGTATAATCCAATGCATGAAAATGTGTTAACTCGATATACTCCAATCTTTTAGTTGGCTCATTCGCTTCTAAAACTAATATTTTACATATCTACTCACAATAAAACTTCTAAAAATGCCTCTGATAACAGCATTTTATTTTCTCCCTTTATTAGAAACATGTCAAAGTGACAAAGACAAACTAATTTTATCTACAGTTTAGGCAAAATACAATTTACTTGATACTGATAAATCCTAACATATATATATATTTCAGTAATATGACGTGTGCGATAGCATACATGAGGGTAACACCATATAGTTATAATGTAAAAGGCGCAATAAGTGACTAACTGAGCGCTCCCGTTCTTTGGAATACACGTTAAGCCATTAATCCCGATTTTTGTCTATCACAGCAGTAGGGTTGTTGGGCGTTGATACGGCTATATTTTTTGGCTTACGGCTATATTGTGTTTATACTCGGTGCGCGGTATTAGACTGGAATGCGCCCTAATGGACGAGAATTGTGGTATGCGTCATCAAGTGAGGCAAGCCGTGCGGTCTGGCCCAGAGACCTTCTGTAGACACACTACTGAATCTGTATAGAATCTAACGACACCTCGTGAAATATAATTGTCCTATCTACATGTATACGCTTGAACATCATCAACCTCGTGAGCGCTGTATGTAGGTGTCTGACACCTTAGCATAACGCTGAGCCAGTGTCCGGTTCACTGCCGCAGAAAAACACTTGTTGTTTGTGCTTTTCTTGTTTAATATGTCCACTGTCTTGTGTGTTTGTGAGTAAATGTATCTTTCTTTCTTTCTTTTTTCTGAGGCAGTGGGTTTAAAAGGGGCATATTTGTAAAATCACAAGTTGGTATATCAAACCGCGATTAGTATACGATTGAAGGTGAGAGTATTGCCATATAAATACGTCAAAGTTTTTATCACCTGACAGCTAATTCCAACCAATCGCATTCTATATTAGGTAGGTCCTCGCCTACGCGGCGCACGGGTGCGGGGTAGGACGATATAGGGGCGCGGGCGGCGTACGGGCGGGGCTTTGCCTCCCGCGTCCCGTTATTTTCCTACCCCCGCACCCGTGCGCCGCGCAAGCGAGGACCTGGTTAAGCGGTCTACTTACAATCGCGGTTCGGTATTAAACTCTGTCATGAAACTGTATAGTGTACTGTTAGAGTATTTCAGACAAACAATTGCAAGCATAAAACAATGTTGTGCTCTGACTATGATATAAATAAAATGCTTGTTACACCACTCACTGGTCCAGACACTATTCCATTAACAACATAAAAGAAAAATGTCGCAAAAAAAAAAAGAACAAGGAAATAATGTATTTACTTATAAAAAACCACACAAATAAGAAAATAAATCAGTGCGACAATAGGCTTGGGGCGCAGCGTTTGCTGCTAGCCTGTCGGCTGTATATCGCTGTTTCCTACATCACAGGATACAAAATGTGATAATAGCATTCGCATTACTCGTGATGAACTTAAATAAAATAATGAGATACTTTTATTACATAAAATAAAGGACAGAAAGGGGTGTATGCTTATAACGTGGGGTTATCCCTATTAAATGATAAGGATGTGTCTCACAACCCCTCGACGAAGATGCTGTACCTAAATGCGAGTGGTACTCGCAATTATCCTGTCCACCGCCTTATTATTATGCATTTGAACAGGGTCAAATCATTCATGCTGTTAGTTTAGCTAACTGCTGACATTGTTACTTTTTTATTTAACATTGCTATGATATGTGGTTTTTATGTGGGCCAAAATAACCGTTTAAATTGGGTCAAAGTAATAATAATAGTTCGCAAAGTCCTATAGCTCTAGATCCGTAGGCTCTATCTAATTAACAATGCCTTCCATATTCGTTTGGCCAAAAGCCCGCGAATATAGAAGTAAAATTACCTCCACTAGGAGAGAAAAGCAAAGCAAACCAATAATAATAATATTCTTTATTGCACCACAACATAAGAAAACATGTAAAAAAAAACAGTGTGCAAAGTAACCCGTACTTACGATGTTATAAATTTAACATATATCTGTATCTGTATATCTTCTGTGGCAGCGTAACTCCCAAAGTTCCAGAATATTGTGCCAGGAATGTAGTTTTTTTTTGTATCACTTTTTAAAGTTTAGTTTATCAGTGTACCTACACTGGGTGCTCCATGTATTGTGCTATGCATTGTTGCGATTTTTAAGAAAAGTAGCTCTATCTCTCTTTGAGTAAAGTTTAGATTTGTAAAAGTAAAAGAACACCATTTCAAAGCTACAAAATGAGCAATGTCACGAATTGCCCAAACACTAAGTCGAATCGAACCTAACCTGTTCGAAATAACACTCACTGCAATTGCCATCTCGCCTCAGCCAGTTTTTAGCAATGCTAGGTTTGGGCTTAACCGCAAAGAATGAAGCAACTGAATCATTTGCTGTAAAATAAGTAGAAAAAAAAACATTTTGACGTGAATGTTTAGATCAAGGAGAGAGATGGTTTCCGGTAAAGTAATGTCCCTATTTAAAAGTGCAGCAAAGTTGAATTAAAAAATAGATTAAAAAAGATATTTTTGGAAAAATTACATTAATACTTACATAGGTAAAAAAGAATACACGCAGTAAAAAAATAACTGAACAAATAAATAATTGTAAAAGTATAGCACTTTAAGTGCAGAGGTAAAGTGTTCAGGCATTGTCATGTTTAGTGTGTAAGTTAGTCTTTAAGATCATATGTAGTTCATATAGCATACCTAACATAGTTTTAACATAGGTACTTAACATTAGTTAAAATGAGCGCGGTCTCGCCAACAAACTGTTATCGCAGTTTGGCGAGTAACATAATATATGTTAATTGTTTTGTACTTTTGATAAAAAAAAAAACAAAAGTCAATTATTATGAGTATATAATTGATGGTTTAAGGCGTTACTTTGCGGAAATCTACGATACCTACGTTTCTAGAAATATATTCCTTTAGTGCAAGGCCTGGTTGGACGCCCCGCTCAGGCCTTACACTTACTATTCCGATAAAGAACGTGAAGAACTATTAGTGACAATTCAGGGCAGAAGATGTAGGTATGTACAAACGACAACACTGTTAACTGACCATCCTGTGTTTATATAAAACCTTATTACAATGCATTTAAGATGCACCGATGGTCAGTTAGCTGTGTTGTCGATAGTACATACAAACATAAACAAACATTGTACTAAACTACGTCATTATTTCATTCGGCAATCCTCTACTGCAGCCCCTATTACAACTTGTTTTGAGCTTACCTCAACGCTTACCCACTAATATATCTTGACACCGCGATTCGTAGTAACTATGCGTAGGTAGAGGTCTAGTTCCGTTAGGTGTGACGGGTTTATATAATTATAATTTTTATTTATTTCGTCCAACTAGGATCATAACAGCCATTCAATGTTAGCAAAGATATTAGACATCTATAGTAATATTATAAATGCGATGAATAGTTATTTGTTATACAAGGGTGCAAAGTTGTATTCTACCCGCGAGTGTTTCAACACACGAGTAAAATACCCCGCCCCGCACCCGCGTCTAACACAAAACTTTTCACTTCACTGTAGCGAGGAAAGTGCAAAACAACTTTAAATATTTTTTTTTTACAGTAATAATAACGTAAGTAATATCACGTATAATTTTGGTCAAGTGCGAGTCGGATTTTAGTTTTCCCATACCTACATTTTGAGACTCCAGCGCCTGATGAAGGCAACAAGCAATTTTTAAAGTTCTTAAATACCTATATATTCTATTCGGTTTTTTAGTATTTGTTGTTATAGCGGCAACAGAAATAGATCATCTGTGAATTTTTTTTATTATGAGCGTTTTGCGTTTTGTTATCTATCAAAAGCTACTTAAACACGCTCCAAGGTCAAATTACTTTCCCCACTAGTGGATAAAATTCGTTTTTGCCCAATGGTTTTAAAGGATAAAAGACGGCTTTCCAAGACAGTGAGGGGAAAAATTGTAATAGCATCCCGTGGGTTTGCGTTCGTGCTTTTCAAGACGAGCGAAGCAAGTGGAAATCCGTCATCTCTGCCTACCTCTCCGGGAAAAAGGCGTGATTATATGTATGAATGTATGTAAGCTTTAAACCATTGACCACAGTAAAGACGAATTTTGTTTTAAACAATGTTTATGGCACCGTGTTATGAATTTAATTTGCCATTTGTAAAATCCGAAATTAAGTGCGCGGATTGTTAAATAACGGTTAAATTAACTACACATATAAATTAATGATTGTATAGTTAATACATAAGTTTCTCGCCTCGTAATGAGGAGTGCAATGCTCTCGTTAAAGTACTTTCCACGAGTTTCGTAATAAATGCAGCGTTTGGGAGTTACGTTTTAACTTAACTTTACCGTTAAATATTAAACTTGTGTTTGCAAAGAAAAAAGTGTGGCTGCCTGCGTTCCTTGAAAATTGGACGAAGAAAAAAATACTAACTAGGTACCTGAAGTCAATGTTTTTTTATTTGAGTCAGGCAACAAAGCCCATATTTACAACATACAGACATATATAGACATATACATAACAATATACAAAACTTATAACATAACACGAAAACACGTTAAGACGGCCACGCGCGGCGCAAGTTCTGGGTGTCAAATAGCCGGCCTCGAAATCGCCGGAAAACTACACCATTCGGCCAGATCACCTCCTTCACGAAGGTCGACGGCTTGTCAGTTGGTACTCTCACCACAAACGAATTGAAACTCGCTTTGTGGCGGGACTCAAACCTCTCAACCCTCAGGATGAGCGTGGTCTTCAAACGCAAACATTCGATGATCTGTTCGGCTTTCGTCGAGTAAAAGTGCAGTCGGGACACATATAACAATGTCACCGGGACCGCGGGCTTTATTAAACCGGCCGACGCAGTACCGCACAGGTTGCGACAGGTAGACTTCTTCTTCCTGTAAATCAAAATGAAGCCATCCTTGTCGCAGTTCTTTCTATTCTAGTCTTCTGCGGTGGTAGAGGATTGGCCAGTCGTTTTGCAGCAGCCTTAGCAGCAACAACAGCATAAGCGCGACGAGGTTTCGATGCACTAGGCCATGACGTCACATCCACAGCTGGAGTAGACGACGGGGTAGCGGGACGCGGGGCTCGAGGCGCAGGGGGCGAGGCAGCCTGCTCGACGTCAGCGATTCTTGACACATCGCAACTCGCTGACTCGACACTGCACTCGGGCGCACGCGCATCCAAACACGAATCCAAATCAGTGGCCTCGTGTGACCTACTTACTGCGACCGCGTCACGAAGTGACTCAAGTTCAGCACGTAGCTCTCAAATGGTGTTATTTGACACCTCCAATTTGGACTGCACCTCAGCCAGACTCATCTTCAAAGACATTAAGTCCTTTAGCAGCCTGGTGACATCAACGTGATCAAATGTCACGGGTGGCAACTTATCTAGCCGTCTCGCAACAAAAGCGGGCACGTCATCCGGATCGGTCTCCTTTAACACCTTGATGATGTCCTGGAGACTCTTGATTCCTCCATCCCTCCGAATATACGGTTGTAACATCATATAAGGTGTAAATTAATATGTTCAGTATTTTGAGTGTGGTAGCATGAGAGAGGGTTGAAGTGTGTTGTGGGAGATAGGCTAGCAACCTATCACTGCGATATCACGTTTTGTCAATCTTCTATACCCACATGTATGCTAAAAATGGCACTGGAACATAAGTTTCATGTGCTCTGCCTACCCCTTTTGGGAATAAAGGCGTGAATCAATGTATGTATGGATGTATGTAGTAGATCAGTGTTTTGCGGTTGCTAGCGATGAGCTAGGTTTTGACTCATATTTTTTAGTTACTTCTAATCCTCTAATGCAGATATTATCGATACCCTAGTTCACAGTCTTACTACTCGTAATTAATTCTTTTTTGACACTGAAATTGACACTTTATGATTTAAGCACTATCATACTAATTACACGACTCTTTTCCCCGTAATTGTAGTACCATTAATTATATCCATACTAATCCATCTTATCTTATCTTATCTTATCTAGACGAGGGCCCTTTCGGATGCACTTCGACCCAGCGGGATCTTTTGTGCATTTGCCCTCTCCTTTATGCCTACTCCCAAGCTCGCTCCATCATTTCCACGAAGCGGATGATGCAGCTCAGCGGGAGCACTTTGAATGTGACCTTGAATTCCTTTGGTTGCGGATAGTCGTTACCAAAGTAATTCATTCGGTGTCTGTCATACTAATCCATACTAAGGCCCCGGGATTCTAACTATCTCCATACCAAATTTCATCTCAATCGGTTCGGCGGTTTAAGCGTGAAGATGTAACAGACCGACAGACACACTTTCGCGTCTATAATATTAGTATGGATATATTTTTCATATTCAAGGTTGCGTATATCACCTGCAGCATAGTATCGAATCGATCGGCATAACAATCACTAAACACCAAAATCGGTTTAAGAGTACGCTATGGAGGAACAAACATACGCCTAAAATCATAACATAACATATCCCTAGCTCCGTAGCAGTCAGGCAAAATGGTTCAAATGGAATCATGAAATTAAAATAGCCAATTTGCTGAGGTTTCGCATTTTAGACAAACCTTGAATAAAAATTACAAGCCGAGCCGTGGCAGGAAAAGGGCATAAAGGTACCATGTAGTTAAGCGATGTTCAAACCTTCAAATGGACTTTCTGCAACATCCACCCTACTTATCCAAAAAACATTGCAAACACAATTACACCCTATCAAGATATGTACCAATTTCAACTTTTCGTGTAATTCACTACATCAAATTGTACGATCATTGACACCGTTAATTTTGCACTCTATTGTTGAAGGAATAAAGGCCATGAAATTGCTAATGTTCGTATGCAACTGTTATGATGACGTAATTGAATTTTAAACCGTATTATGGCCGAAACGATTGCTAAATATACTACTGCTACTGTACTGGCTTCAATAAATTCATACTATTTTTATGAATCATGTGACCATGGGGTTTTTTTCTGAGGACACATGTTAGAAAAAGTTTAGGGTGGAATTGCGTAATTTTTCGAATGAGCGTTAGCACAATTCAACTGTCTTTTTTTCGTACAAACAATAACATTTAGCTACCTAACGTACGTAAGAAACGTTACGGAATCGACCAGCCAGTGAAACATTACAGTAGATCCGAAGCGCAAAAAATTTACTTCGTGGCTTTGCTTTTTTTGACCGTACCTAGCTGTTATTACATGAAATATTTTTTTTGTCCAATGGAACAATTTGACAGATAAAGACAATGCCACTCTGTAATTAAATTATTTAAGGCATTTATTTGCGTGATGAGCACGAATATTTGTTCCTGGGTCATGGATGTTTTTATGTATTTAGGTATTTATTTATTAAAAAAGTACCAGCTTCTGCCCGCGACTCCGTCCGCGTGGAACTCATTTATATCGTAGCTCCATGCAATTTTTCATCCCCAACTACAACCCCTTAGGGAACATTTTCGGGATTAAAACAAACTATCTCCATACCAAATTTCATCTAAATGAGTCCAGCGGTTTAAGTGTGAAGATGTAACAGACAGACAGACAGGTTTAACATTCCACATTTAAAATATTAGTATAGATGTTTATCGACGTCTACTGTACAGCTTTGCTTAGTTTGGGACTATGTCGATTTGTGTAAGATTGTTCGCAAATATTTATATTTATTAATACATACTCGTATTTATTTAAATTCATATTAGAAACTAGCCATAGTTTTAATTTTCGTATTCCTCGTCAGTCGCTATTATTTCATTTCACGCGTGTAGAAAATGTAAAACTTTGACTCGTAATATTCTCAGACACTTTGTTCTGAGAATATGAAGTATTATGACTAATTTTGTGGATAATAAATAAACAACTACGAGTGTTTTATTACTGACGTCTACTGAATTCGTGCCTTGCAAAAAACCTCCTGCCATGAAGCGTTATGCTCAAAATTATCATCTTTATGTACTTTTGGTCTCTATTACTAATTATGGAATTTTAGTGCTTCAGATTCCTTAAGTACCTATGAGCCACAGAGGAAACAAATGTGAACGTAAATATTTTAATGTATTTATATATGTTTATTAAAAACACTTGCTAACAAACCTTATCTGCAGGAAATGGAGAGGATACCATCATTATCATCCTCATTCACAATTGAGTCAATGGAACTCGTATGCGATCACTAGCTGTCATTGTGCAGTTTTATATTATGTCTCGATTTTCCACCTCGTTTGGGCACCCTACTGTCATTACTAGTGCGCGACGCGTTGCGTGTGGCTACACATTTGCCGATTTGTTGGATTTTACAGCCTAACCGTTTGCTTTAAAACTTTTCTAAAAACAGGCGTGATCAGGTTTTTACTGTATGAATTTTAGACTAAAAAAATATGCATTATGTGCCCGGTGACGGGTTAGGGTAGCACTTTTTCTTCCTGTGGGCTACATAAGAGTAGACTAATACGGTTGAGGTGTGTTGTAGGCGATGGGCTGGCGACCTATCACATTTATACAAGCTTTATAATCTTTATATGAACTTGCCTTAATAGTTTGTTCTTTACATTAATTTATTTTTTAATTTCAATTCAATATATTGATATTAATGTGACGTAATTTTGAAGCTGAATCCGACATTAGAAACGAATCCACGAATTGCCATTCCCGCCGAGGCAGATATAGTGCACTTCTCTAAACCGCCAGGAAATCAAATAATGTTTACAATAATCTAAAAACAGCGAATTTGTGAATAACTTATTAAGTTTCCGCCCAACTTATTGTTAAAAAGTACACGGCATGACTCATGGTGCCAGTATCAATTGGCAAACATAAAAAAAATCAAGAACATTAAAATCGATCACCATATTAAATGTGTTATGTACTTGTTACTTAATTAAAATTATCAGAAATTAAACGGTATTGAAATCCAAACGCATTTTAATTTGTTTTGAATTTTATTACGAAAATATTTTACTTCTTAATTTAGACAGTTTTATAAACGTCACTTCGATCGCTTACAAAAGTAAGTGTTTTCTCAATAACAATTAAAAAAAAGGAAAACACGGGAAAACTTAGCACACTACAAACGGGTGCTTTTTGTCACACCAACTTGCAATGGTTGGAAAGAGACAACCATAGTTTACTAACCAGTCTAACTATAGCAAGTTGTTGTGACAAATTGCTAGGCCCTTAAACCTACGAGCATTTGGCTGTAGTAATTTGTCTTAGTCAAAACATATGGTTAAAAGGTAAAAGAGTATACAGTAATTGAATTTTCTCAACCATGCAATGAAATATTGACGTTGTGTTCTTCATAAGGGGCTTCGAAGTGTCACGTTTCGTCGTCACGTTCGTAATGGCATTTCATACAAAATTGGAGGCCTGCAAGGTGGTCTTTTTTATTTTCCATTACACAATTTGTGGCACAGGATCACGGAGCTCAGCCATGAAAATTAAAGTTTGATTTCTTGGAGTTTTTTTAATTTATTTCATCGCATGTTTGAGAAAAGCACTATACATACCTCGGCGTGAAAGGGGTTGCCAGCCTCATAACTATCCGACCTCGCTACTTTTGGCCATCTATATGTACTCGGCTGTCAACCCCTTACTTCTCGGCCTCTGTAGTAAATGTACCTACTATTCATACACTTTCCTGCACGTCTAGCACACGACGGCCGCGACATACTCTCGATTTTTATCGCACTATACCTTTTCTTCTAAGTGTTCTAATAAGAGAGAGACGGATAGTGCGAGAAAAATCGAGAGAGCTCGCGCGCCGTCGCGTGCTAGCCGTGCTGGCCGCTAAAACTGTACAGTAATGACTTTCAACTTTTTAAATTTGCGCTCGTCAGTAACGAGGAACTTTACGTACTATTTTTGCTACAATATAGGGCGAACATTTCCGAGCATGTTGGAGAAAATCTTATAACATCCCTCGTTATTTCCCCTCCTCCTTGTTATTCACTGAATTCAAATAATTTATTTCGGAACATGTCCATACTTGTTAGTAAAAAAACATACGAAAAACTTAATTCTAGTGTTAGTAGGTAAGGTATAAACATAACATATAAACATTAAAACATTACTTTTAATAGAAAAAACAACGAATATCGTTCCAGTGCTTCTGGATTTTATTGTACAGGGTTAAAAACGCATAAAACGAGTTTCACAATTTTTCCATCTCTAATTTTGTAGGTTTAAAGATGGAAACATTGTGATATTGTAGCACGTAAAAAGGAAGGGCCTTTTTACCATGCTGCAATATAGCCTACTTGTAAAATAAATATTTGAAACTCGTTTTATTCGTTTTTAACCCCGTACTATACTAAAACTGGCACCAAAAAATCAATTTTAGGTGCTCTCTTATGGGTGTCATTCTAGTGTATGTAGGTACCTACATATCAGTTTTGAAGCTAAACATACTTTGTCTCGCTTAGTGTTGAAGCAGGTAAACATAATGGTCGTTTTCTCTCGGCTTTTCAATATCGCGATTAGAAAGCGCACGGTCAGAGCGGATCAGCGCGCATTATCTCAAATTGTTACTTTTCCTGAGCACAGCGTTTTTGTAAGTAACGTTCGGACAGATAAGTAGTATTTAGTACAGTTATGCAGAGCACATGGGCTGTAAGAAGCGAGATGGCTTTTTTTAGCCTTTTTAGGGTTCGCCATTCGTCTGTTCGTCTGTCCGTCTGCGGCTTAGCTTAATTAACCCTTACTACTAGAAAACTGTAATTCGGCATGGGTACCTATATAAATCAATCACGCCGAATTGGAGAATAAAGATGCTTCGTGTCGGCCTAAAAAGAACAAATTTTTTTTAGGGTACTTACTTCCTTAATATTACTCGTAAAGTGGGGTTGTATGTATTTTTTTTGCTAATTCCATGGTGTGGTGTATCGTTAGATAGCTTGTGCAACAATAGTGAGGTTTGTTAAATACCATTTTTCTATTCAGGGATCCGTGATATTGCGTTTTAAAGCCCTAATTTTTGTTTTAGTCAAGTGTCCGTACAATATTCCTCCCCCAAAGAGTGCCAATGTGGTCCTGCGCCACCTACATCCACCGGACCGGATACCCGCGACCTTTACCAAGTCATCAGTCCACCTTGTGAGGGGGGGGGGGGTCTAACCACGCTGCCTCACTACCAGAAAATCCACGGCGGCAGCCATCTGTGCTTGAAATCAATGTAATGAGTATTGAAACACAAAACACTAATTATACGACAAAAAATATTTAGCAATTTTTTAACTCCCAAACTATTTATCCCATATTTTTATTTGGGCGAAGTTTTATTTTCCAACTCAACGTTGCGCACTGATATCATTTCCCAACGAATGATTTGATAAATGATTATTAGGCAAATTATTACCTGGGCTTTTTATAAGATGTCATTTATGTATTCGTCAAATGTATGGCATACCATAATTTTAGACATATTGAATGCTATATGATTATGTAAGTATCAGATAAAAAAGTGCTCGGTTCTGGCGCTTCGCCGGCCGCTGCCGCGGCACGCTCGCTTCGCTCGCTCGGCTCGCGCGCTGTGGGTTCCCGGTTCTTCCTAAAACTCCTCCTCGCTTCGCTCGTCGTCGTACCTACACTGACCTGCCTTAGTGTCTACCAAAAATTATTATGCTAAGTGTATACTTATAGTATTATAACTATATATGACGACCGCTTTAGCCTAGTTGGTAGTGACCCTGCCTACGAAGCAAGAGGTCCCGGGTTCGCATACCGGTAAGGGCATGTATTTGTGTGATGAGCACGAACATATTTGTTCTGAGTCATGGATGTTTTCTATGTATTTAAGTATTTATTTATCTATATAAGTATGTTTATCGTCGTCTAGTACCCATAGAACAAGCATTGCTTAGTTTGGGACTAGGTCGATTTGTGTAAGATTGTCCCCTAATATTTTATTTATTTAATATTTAATATCATAACTCCAAAGCAACGCCTAAGCAAATCATTTGCTTCATAATTATTTGCCACTTAAAAGTTTGTTGCAGTAAACTTTTGCATTATAAAAATGTTGCCAATTAACAAAAGTTCGAAGAAAAGTTATGCCAACGATTGGTTTACCAAATGAAAATTCTGCGAAAAGTTGGTTGCGAAGTGAAATTTAGCGAAACATTTCGCCGAAAAGGCAGTATAAAAGTGACTCCACCGTCAACTTTTACGCTGCGTTTTGCCACTCCGCAGATTTATACGGAGCGTCTTGCACTTTGAGACGGTTTCAAGCAGCCGAGATAACATACAACTTGCCACTTATTGAGTGTCAGACGCTAATTGGATAAGTTTCTAAGCCAACATGCAAAGTACACTCGAAAATAATGAATATATTTTTGCTAAAATGTATTTTAATTATCTTTAAGAATAAAGACTTGAAGTATCTTCTCCCGGAGACATTCTCTACGCGCTCATGCGCCTTACCTCACCCGTCACGCCTTACGAAACTAGACCCCAGCCCCACTATATTGTAACTTGGTTTATGCCCACCTCAACGCTCACCTACAAATATATCTTGGCGCCGCGATTCGTAGTTATCAAGCATAGGTAGAGGCCTACGTTCGTTAGGCGTGACTGGTGTAAGGCGCATGAGCGCGTCGCGTAAAGATTAACAGCCCTACACTCTACTAAATATAATTTACTTTAAAAACAAAGTTTTAACCGACTTCAATTTAGTACTCCGCCAAGCCACGAGAACATTTCTTTTCCAATTTACCTCATGAACTGATTTCCGAGAGCAAATGCGTTGATTATTATAGAAAAAACCCAATCGCTGTATGTGACCCGATAATATTTGAGGACTTCCGTCAATTCTACAACGATCACCCTTGGCACTTCATTAGTTGCTATTTCAACGGAATCTTATCAGAATCTGTGATATAGGTAATTTTGTACTTTTAAGTACATAATTGAGGAATTCCATAAGTCATCTCTGGTCTTCATCATCAATTCCACTCCACCAATTTATGATTTCCGGATGTAAATACACGAGTTATAATAGAAAATACCAAAATCACTACACGCGTGCCTAATATAATTGAGGAGTTCCCTCAATTCCTCATGGATCCCATCATCCAATAAAATTTTCAAAAAAATGAGACCCACCTGGAAGCATATACTTACAAACAAAAAAAAAATTTTATGAATCGGCTCATCAATGACGGAGTTCTGAGGTAACAAACATTGAAAAAAAAAAAAAAATACAACCGAATTGAGAACCACCTCCTTTTTTTTGAAGTCGGTTAAAAACGCGGTGGTCTACCCGCAGCCGCGGCGGGTCCTTGCGCATCCGTTGCGATGTGACGCCACGCGAAAAATTGCAGTCATTTTCCTAACTACTCGTGGAGAAATAGGTACATATATATGGTTCGCAAATAGTAATATTTGTGCTATACGACAGTCTGCTCGCAACCCTGCACAACACCCTGTACCACGTATGTGTAAGTAGGTGTTCTGGCATATATATAAAATAATTCATTGTAATTCTATTCTTCTATTATTATTACCAATTTAATCTTCTTACTAAGGATATTACAGCACATCCGAAACGTCGAGTGAAATTAAAGAGGTCAATAAATACATTTAACTATACGCGATACCCCACAAGGTGGAAGACCCAAGTGTAGGCCCAATAAACACATTAGCTGCAAAACAGCTGGATTAATGATTTAATACAACAGCTGATTAAGCTTGTTGTTCTAAGGGTGTGTCAGTGTATATACAGTTCTTGTAATGCCAAAACAGGCCCCAAATTACCCAGTATTGAGCTCTTTCAAGTTTCTCTGTCTGCAAAGGGTTTAGAAATAGCTGCATTAGGGCTTAAACAGCTTGATTGTGCAGCTTATTATCTACGGATCAGCGCTTATAATGCTTTTATTCAGTTTAAAGAATTATTGGGTCTGGATAAAGGTAAAACAGAAAATAATATGTCAAATTAAAATTGTAAACAAATTATAGTGATCATAACATTTCTTTAAATATTGGTGTCTGAAACTTGTGTTACTAAAA
The DNA here is from genome assembly GCA_947049275.1 of Epinotia bilunana. Classification (NCBI taxonomy): domain Eukaryota; kingdom Metazoa; phylum Arthropoda; class Insecta; order Lepidoptera; family Tortricidae; genus Epinotia; species Epinotia bilunana. The sequence continues at coordinate 7,101,454 of OX346271.1, read as the reverse complement.
TAATAATCAGCTCGTTATAAAGAGATTTTAGTCTTTCTGTACAAAACATAATTAATTGAATATTTGATGGATGACCATTTGATGGAGTCATTCGTCGATTTCAGCTCAAAGTCTTTTTTTACTCCTTTGTTATTATTTGGTCTGCACAAGGCGCTTCGCAAAAAACCTTAGACTAGCTGAAGTTTTCTTAACCTGCGATGAGCGTAAGTTGCGACTGAAGGCTGAATATAACATCCGAATTAACTGAAATAATGCTTAGAGACTCCTGTGAAGTTGATGTCTGCACAAGAGCATATAATTTGCCTCATAAACCAACCTTACACGAGCCGAAGGTTTCTTAACCTGCTATGAGCATAACTTGCGACTAAAGGCTAAACAATAACATCCGAATTAAGTGATATAATGTTTAGAGACTCCAGCTGTGCAGTCGATATCTGCGCAAGAATTTACCTCATAAACCAACCTTACACCATCTGAAGGTTTCTTAACCTGCTATGCTCATATTTTGCCACTAAAGGCTGAAGAATAAGATCCGAATTAACTGATATAAAGCTTAGAGTACCTTTTTGCCCTCTTTTGCAGCGCTTCATCAGCAAGGCTGCAAGACTAGAAAATCTCTCCCTTGTGCGGTCCTAAATCTCACCTACATCTTATATCTTATATATCTTCAGTAAAGCTTTTTCATACTTGTTAAAGGCCGTCTTATTACTGAACAGTCAGCCTGTGTGCTACTTGGGTGGTAAATAAAGGTCGCGGGAGTTTGCTGGATGTGGACCAGTAATTGTGGCACTCTTTGGGGAAGCCATGACCAGCAATGGATATCTTTCGGCTGATATGATAATGATGATGATACGCAATTAAGTCCCGTTTAGAAAAAATATGTGCGAAAATCGTGAAAGATTAAATAGGTGCATCGTCAGATATAAAGAGCTTGCTTTCAGATCATTTGGCTCGAGTACAGGTCACTCGAAACCCCTCGCTCTGCACTGGGCTGTTATTCTTTACGCGCTCACGCGCTTCACCCACCCTTACTAACGAAACTAGACATCTACCTACGCTTAGTTAGTACGAATCGCGGCCTCAAGATATATTTGTGGGTGAGCGTTGAGGTGAGCTAAAACATGTTACAGAATAGCGGGGCAGCACTGCACTGCGAAAACTTTAATATGTGGATTGGATTTATTTATATCTCGTATTACGGGTTTAAACTATCTTTTGCTTTGCTTAAAGTAACCCTGGCTCAATTTTACGATATTTATATCCACATCGATTTTTAGTTAACGTCGGAATTGGATATAAATGGGTAGGTTGATAACTAGTGATTCTGTACTATATTCACACAATTTTATTTCATTGACGCATGGAATTTTCGTAATGGGGAAATTTTTAGAGTACCTACATGTCGATGTAGCTCGGAAGTCGGCCAAATTGAAGGGGGACTGGGCTGGTCATGTCTGCCGCATGCCGAATAAACTGTGGACCAAGGTCGCCACTGAATGGCAGTGCGATAGCTCAAAGCGTCGTGGCAGACCTCGTCGGCGATGGCGAGACGAGCTAGACTAGTTTTTAAAAGAATGGCCAGACACTGCTCAGAATCGGGAGCGTTGGAAAAGGTGGAGGGAGGCCTTTGCCGAGCAGTTGGACTCATTATACTAATGAAACATTTATTTTACTAAACGACTTAACCGCGTGTAATTAACTTATTTATTTACCTCACTGCTGAGATCTCCCGACGATTCGGATGTGTCGCAACAACAACATACATATTCTCTGGCTTGAGCGGGTATCAACATCTTGCTGCGCGGGTTTATAATGAATGAAACATGTTAGGATATTATCATTGTCGCAAGTAAGAGCTCACTCGGAATACCGACACCTTATTTATTTATTGATTTAAAATAATAACACAGTATTACAGTTAAAACTAAATCACTGTGAATTACAAATTAGATATATACACTCGCGGGCAATGAATACGGGTCGGTAAAATACCGTCATATTTCCTAAAATAGTGCGTAAGAGGTTGTACAGTTAATCCTGTCATGATCTTTATTGAATTTTACATATAAACTGCGAATAACAGTAAAAAATATAACGTTAGCAGGTTTAAATCGGACTCGTAAAAACACATGAAAAAAAACAACGTTAACGGAGCGAGATATCGCAAAAATCGTGATTTTTGGATATCAATATTTTTATGATAGGATCCAGCAAATTGTTAATACAGTTGGGTATTGTAAAGAATAGCATATTATGTAAATAAAATAAGTATAGTAAAAAATCTATTGCAGTTATTTAATTTAGGGTGACCCGTATTCTTTGCCCGCGAGTGTATTACATTTTAATATATGACAGGAGAATTATGTACATCTATCCATTATCTCACAGTAGGTACCGTAGGCATTCACGATACACAATTCCCCAACTACTTCCAAAGACGTCCACATCCGGTGCTGATGATGCAAGAAGCGCATTAAGGCTGTGTAGAGCTCTGAGGAAAGGAGAGTTTTGCGCGCTATGGTGCGCGCCTCTGGAGGAGCTAGCAGTAGCCGGTTACGCGGGCGACCATTGAACCTCGGCAGTGAGGGGACTAGCAGACGCACCGCCTGACCCACCAGCTCAGGGCTGGGCATATGTAACAGTGTAGCTAGCACGATCGCATTTATCGAAATAAATGCGATCATGCTAGCCATCGTCTCCCTCAACCATATGTTATACGAATATAACATGGTTGAGGGAGGCGATGGCTGAGATACGCGTCATACTCGTGATCGGGTGCTGTTTGTGGAGTCCGGACTGTTCATGCTTGCAAGGGCATAGTACATAAATACTAGTGTTATTATTATTATTATCGTATTGACGAGAGACATCATTCTGATCTTGACACGTTTTATTGTTATTGACCCTGTACATCTCTGACAATATTACATTAATGTTCCTTTTTTTGTTTTGTTTTGACGCTTAGAGACTGTATACATCTCTACAAACATTAGAATAATTATTAATTGTATTTGGACGCTCAGAGACCTTATACATCTCTGGACTACTGAATTAATATCATTAACTTCGTGTTAATGCTGATACAGACCTTATATCGAATGTGATTGCAATTTTGTTTAGTTTTCATTATTTTAGTGAAATTTAGTTTGTTAACCGTTTATAATTTTGAATTATTATTGTGTAAGATTATTATTATTTTATTGTAAATTACCGTGTGACATTGTAAAAGTGCCCTTGTGGCCTATTTGCAGAATAAATAATTGATTGATTGATTGATATAAAGCATTCATTCCTTACTGGCAAGAGTGTAAATGCGAGCGGGAGGAATGCTGTATGCTCGAAATAAACATTATTGTAGAATAATTGAAACACTCAAGAGCCAAAGTATATTTTTAACAAAATTACGATTTTCCGTGTACAGAAGACTTATTTATGATTAAAATAGCCATAGTTCTCTTTTGGACAAGATTGCGATTTTCCGTGTAGAGATGACCACTAATGGCCAAATTAGCATGTTATTCTTCAACAATCCTCAAAGGCGACACTGAATGCACATAAAAGCGCCTTGGTTTATTTTTCATGAGACCTAAAGGCATCATTCAAACGCACAGCTATTCACTGTGGGCTAAACTTCGTTTTAAGCCTTTGCTCGCATGTTCTTCATAGGAAACGCTCGAGAAAGTTGAACTATACTTTAGAGTCCGCAGTAAGCTCGGCCGAATTTCACCTTCCCATACGAACGTAGTTACGCTCTCATTTTAAAACTACTTGTTGGATTGTAACGAAACTTTGCATATACAATGACATGAGGTATATCTATGTCTGTAATTAGTTTATATGGTTCCAGGTTATAAAACAAACGAAATACAGCACAAACAAGTTTTGTATGAAAAACTTAAATTCGATGTATTTTTTTACTATGGTATCTGAAGCTACATAAACTAATTACAGACATAGATTTACCTCATGTCATTGTATATGCAAAGTTTCGTTACAATCAAATTAACCTTTTCACCGCCCGACGGCGAAGCAATACGCTGTGCCACTGACGCCACGGGGGTAAAATTAAAATGGGTAAAGAAATAACGCCACCATAAAAGTGGGTTTTTTTTCAATAGGTATTCATCAAAAAATGTTTGTCGGCCAGCGCCGTGTGTGGCGTCGTAGTCACGATTTTGCGTTGTCGGCTATGGCCGACTGTGGCGGTGAAAGGGTTAAAATCAATGAATGTTTATAATTTTATTTCTTTATAATTTAATTAATTTAAAATACAGAGCAGGAACGAAATACAGCAAAACAAGTTTTGTATGAAAAACTTAAATTCGATGTATTTTTTTACTATGGTATCTGAAGCTACATAAACTAATTACAGACATAGATTTACCTCATGTCATTGTATATGCAAAGTTTCGTTACAATCAAATTAAAAGCAATGAATGTTTATAATTTTATTTCTTTATAATTTAATTAATTTAAAATACAGAGCAGGAGGAGGAGGAGGAGCGGGAGTCCGCTGGATGCGGGTGGCGCAGGACTGGTCTCTTTGGAACTCTTAGGGGGAGGAACGCCTATGTCCAGCAGCGGACGTCATTCGGCTGATATGATGATGATGACAGGGTATTTGTTATGAGTTTATAGATGGCGTTGTGATTCGATTCGGATTGTGATAAGCAGAGGCCTTATTGAACCTAGAGACCTTAGAGACCTAAATATAGTGAAACATTCGACTAATTATTTTAAAGCGTCGTCTCATTATGTATATCAGCAGTCTATATATTTTAGGTACTAGTGTGTGGTAGGAGTTTACTTCTATACATTAGTGGCGACACGGGTGTCACAGGTTGTTGGTGACAAGGATAAATTGCCGGGTGGAGGATTCATTGCGCGTGCCGGTCTCTGGCGACAGTACGAAAGGATGATTAAATAAGGGGTTACAATAGACGGTTTAACAAACAACTAGGAAATTATGTGAAAATTAGTCGTATCATTCGTATATGGGGGATAGAAGGGTTTTTTGCTAAAATAGAAATACAATTATTTTCTGTAATGTTGTACATATATTATTGGTTTTGTGCCGTCTCTAATACAATTCAATTTGTTCATCACACATGTTTCTATGGGTAAATTTTAATATTTGTACTATTCCATAAGTTAAAATTTGCAGCTCAATAATTTATTACTAGTTGCCCGCGACTTCGTCCGCGTGGATCTCGTTTAACATCCTTAGGGGATAATTTTCGGAATAAAAAGTATTCTTTATTTTAATCCAGGCTATGCACTAATATCTGGTACTCCAAAACTCATCTTAATCTGTTAAGCCGTTTTTGCGTGATTTGGTAACAAACATCTAAACATCCAAACATCTAAACTTTCGCATTTATAATGTTATTAGGATCTACATACTTAATATCTAAAATTAAACTTAAATATGAGTACTTTTTATTTCCTTACGAATAATACATGTCATTGAGTACCTATGTCTGAGAATTCAAGTTCTGATACTTATTCAATCAAATTTCTATTGATAGGTATAACACAAGTCCACAGAGAAATATTTTTATTATTTGAATCAAGAAATTAAGAAGACCGCCAATATCTTGACTGAAATATCTTTGATATCTTGAATTAAGATGATTCTCTGGAACCAAGGGAAAACCTTATAGTCTCAAGATAATTTCGCTTCCTTTGAGATACTTTAACTCGAACGCCTTATTAACATCTCCCTAATTAATTTCTTGGTTAAAGAATGTTTACATCGGATGAAACACAGAGTGTACCAAAAATGGGGTGTGGACCGATCAAGGGCATAACAGGTATCGTGTTCTGATAAGTTAAACTTGGCACATGTGGGAAGCCTCTCATCAACACTTAGTATTAATAGGTTTTCAGGCTCTTGATGTTTCCAAGAATAATAAAAAAGTACTTTTCATATAAGGATGAAATAAATAGGTGTTTCCAATTACTTACTTGGTTTGAAAAGCATAGCTTAGTCTAGCTCTGGTATAATGAAGCAGTATAATGGTCGTTCAAATTCATCAAAACATTAAAATAGTTCATACTTCATCGATTTCAGCCTCACCAGCGGGCGTAGCATGATTGCCATTTCATCATTTATCGCTATGGATAAGACATCTGTCCCGTTCCGGCAAGTATGCGAGTGTGAGAGTGACGGATATCTTATCGACAACGATGAGTGTTAAAATGGCAATCATGCTACGTCCGCAGGTTTGACCATAAAGATGTAACAACCTTTTATCACAATTTTAAGGGAAAATATAAAAGTTCATTGCTTCGAGCTGGTTCGCGCTCTCGATCTGAGCTATCGGAGCTGACACTCGGTGCAACGAATCTTTCAACCACTACCCTCTTATAACGCCTTAGGGAGTTCATCACGCATTGAAATCCTTATCAGTTCTAATTCTCAAAGTCCGATAGGCCCCATGTGTCCCGTCGTCCAAGTCGTCGTGTCTGTGAAGCGATCGGCAAGAATGGGTGCGCGTGATCATATCATACGAGCCTATACTACCGCGCATGCGTACGGCGCTCTTGTGTCGTGTCCGCGCCCGGGGCTCTGGCTTTAGAACCGTCTCGTAGAATTTACGCTCTTGGGTGTGCAGCCATTTTGAGTTCGATAGAAGCTTCTTCGTCGACTCGTCTGTAAGGAGAAAGGCTTAAAGTGTCAGATAAGGTAAATGTTCTGTACTCGACGTTGCTCTAGTGTATGGCATGGGCACTCTATGTCATAGCAATATGGGTTCAATTCAAAGTAAGAGTAAGATCTTTCTTCGTTCAAAAGCCATATCACTTTGATATAAAGTTCCCATGTCATGCTAAGTCCAGTTGGACGAAACATTTATCAGAAAGCATGTCATCATTATCATCACACTTGTATTAATTGAAAGACGTCAGCCATCGGTCCTGCGCTGGGGGGGGGGGGGGGGTCTGACCCACGCTGCGCCTTTCGGTACGTTCATTTATTTTCACTGTTTTATATTGCATTTGTTTGGAATAATTTGAATGCGAGTCGAAGCCAGGCCGTTAGTGAGTATCCGACAGATGTCCTATGCTATCGTTACACTGGCATCAGAGCGTACTGCAACGACTAACAATTATTGTCATGTGGACTCACTATTGACCCAATGTATGACCCGCGCCCAGCACTTGAACCTATAGTTCCAAAATCGCAAGGTCATCTTTTCATTACCTAATTCTGACAGCCCAGGGGTTAAGTATGACTGAATAAATGATATTTGGATATCACAAAGATGTCCATGAAGTCTAGCTTCATAGTAAGCTTACCGTTTAGATCCTTCATAGCTCCCGCCTTCCCTCCGTACTCATAAGGCAGACCCTCAATAGGGAAGTAGTCCACGCCCATGGCTGTATTGATCTGCTCGTCTCCAGAATGGATCTGCACCACTTTGCGGCGCCAAGGATACAGGCCCAGATGAAGAAGAAGGAGCGACATAGTCTTCAGACGTTGAGTATTGATGACGTGGACTTCTGAGAAGCGCGTGGGGTACGCTGACTGAAAACAGATTAAGTATAACTATAAATTAAAAATATATAACACCTCCACCACATCAAGCATAGCTGGTAGTTACACTTTGATTAAACCAAAGAATGACAAAAAAAAATTGGTACCAACTTTTACTCGTATTACCAACTGTACGGAATACGTCATCAACTATTCGTTGAGACGATTCTAACGAGCCCAAACTCAACGGGGTTTCGTCTGTTATCTTAAATTTCCATGGTGACCTTCCGTCTCGATCATCAGATCAGGTCGATGGAACCAAAATATTGAATTGTCATTCAAACTATACATAAACCCAAAATTTCAGCGCAATCGGTTATACGAGTATCTGCTTTAAAATTGAGTTGCAAGATTCCACCCGAAAAAGCATAGTGACATACATTGCAAGTTCAATAAACGCTTGTAAAAATGTAACACCTCCGACACACCAAACAAAGCTAACCATCTCGACAGGAAATACCACGATTTAAAAAAAGTTTCTGTCAAAAATTTCATTTTTGGTACAAGCTTTTATTGCCGACTGTACTTTCCTGTATACCGTCATCAACTACTCATTGAGACGATTCTAACGAGCCCAAACTCGATGGAGTTATGTGGTTTTATTACGGAGTTCCTATGGCCACCTTCCAGCTCCATCATCAGATCAGCTCCACGTCATCATAATATTGCATTGTCACGCGATTTGCATATTCGTGCAAAATTTCAACTCAATCGGAAACCGAGAAGTGGATCAAATTTAACTTGCAAGATTTGATTACAGACAGACAGACAGACAGACAACGGGACAGGTGAAACTAAATAAAAGCTTGTAAAAAAAATTGAGATTAATCGGTTCATACGTTTGCGAGTTTGGACAGACACAGATATACAGAACTACTCAATTTTGACACCTTATTTCATCATATCAGCTGAAAGACGTTCACTGTTGGACATAGGCCTCCCCCAAAGAGTGCCACAATGACCGGCCCTGCGCCACCCGCATCCAGCGGACTCCCGCGACCTTTACCAGGTCATCAGTCCACCTTGTGGGGGGCTACCCACGCTGCGCCTAACCCCTTGTTTGCGTCGGGGGAAAAGAGAATAAAACCTTCTTGGACCTCAACCTTGACCTGCAAGCGTAACAGTTCGTACCTAGATCTAATTGTCATTTTGTGTATGCGAAAATTAAACATGATTTACCCTAGCGCTCGTTTGAAAAGTAGCGCAATAACTACTCTGGACTGAAATACCTCGAGAGACAAGTAACCACCTTATTCGGAAAATAGGCAGAACTATGGAAGTTCAAAACGATATCGTTTAGTGAAAAACCTTACTTTCGTTGATAAAAGTATGAATGTTGGCACAGGTGTTCCTTATGTCAAAATAAACTGATTAAGATCGGTAGCCCCCCTCTGGCACCGGGGAGGGCGGGTTAAAATACCGCTCACCCGGCTTCATTCTCAAAATCCATGGTTAGCTAATAGATCAAATTTGGTATCAATTTCGGATAAATCAATAACGTGGAATTCATTTCTGGTATAAAATATTATATAAATTTTATATAAAAATACATAAAAATATAATTTTACAATCTACCTACTAATTTTTCATTTTGAGCCGTCGTAAATGTTTTACTTCGCTAAACACACTATTTATCACGTACCGTTGTAGATAAGACATCCGTCATTCTTGCACTCGCGTATGTCAGAACGTACCTATGAACGTATCCACAGCGATAAGTGATAAAACGGCAACCATACTACGTCCGTTGGAATATTGTACTTCTCTTTCGATATTGTCAAGACATCTCATTAAAATTCCTTTTAACAGGCAGGTATCTATCGCAAGATGCGCTCGAGTGGGTGCAACTCTCCAGTGCGCGCCAATTATGGGGGCATTCAAGCGAAACATCCACCTCCGTCTGAAAAACAATCTAATTGGGTCTCCATCCTCCAACTAATCTATGACGGACGTACGCTAATATTCAAGTCGTTCGATTTCCTACCCTAGTTGGTTTATCCCAACGTTCCTTTTAAAACAAAGATATTAGGAAGAATAAGATGATGGGGAAGTTATCCGATCTTCGTTCGTGAGAATTGTAAATATTTTTGGTAAATTAAATCGTAGTTTAACTGTTACTAATTAGATATTGGTCTAATTGGTAACAAAAAACGCAAGGTCTTTTCTTTTTGCTCTGGTTATGTTTTCTTAGCGACATGCAACGAAGCAGAATAGACCAAAAAAATATCTGGTAACAAGGTTAAGCTTTCAAGACATTTTTAAATCGCCGCTTTTATATTAAGTTTACTGTTTATATAATTTTCTTTCGAATATGATTTCTGTTATATCACAAAAATGTCACGCATACGCACTCTTACGCCATGATATATTATATACCCACTCTTTCGCAGCATACCTGTGGGCTGTATTTTTATTCATTGTTGCTATATCTTTTTATTTCGTATAATGGCAATAAATGTCATACGAGGTGGGCAAATAAGATGGTCACAATTTAGAATCTATATCATTAAAGAAATGTGGTGAGTGATTAAAAATAAAACCGGCCAAGTGCGAGTCGGATTCGCGCACGAAGGGTTCCGTACCAGTATCTATAAATACGGTAAAAAAATCACGTTTGCTTTATGGGAGCCCCCTTAAATATGTATTTATTCTGTTTTTTAGTACTTGTTGTTATAGCGGCAACGGAAATACATCATCTGTGAAAATTTCAACTATGTAACTATCACGGTTCATGAGATACAGCCTGGTGACAGATGGACAGACAGACGGACGGACGTTTTCACCCTTTGGGTACGGAACCCTAAAAACGTGAGTTTTTCCTCTTATTTGCCTTAACCTGTATCCTATTTTCCTGGCCTCTGTAATCATGTAACGAACATAATATAATATATAATATTGTGATATATTATTATGGGGGTAGATATAAGAAGTAGGCACCGATGGTATGTCCTACCTCCACAATAACTCTCTTGCATGTATCACAAGGAAACACGTCCGTCCGTTACAATGTTTAGAAAATGAATGGAGCGTGAAAGCAGATAGAATCTTTGCCAAAGTCGCAGGCCCAACAGCCAAACCTAAGGGCTTCTTAGATCTACCTCTAAAGCTCTGGTGTAAGTTAAACAGGCTTAGATCGGGAAATGGCCGCTGCAACTTCTTTCGAAAGGGTTGGCGAAATTCGGATGTGATTGTGGCGAAGAGATAATGAAGCGATGCTCAATACATTCATATATACTCGGCACTCATAATAGGCATCTAGGTACAACCTTACTCAAGACGCAGCTAATTGGCTGGGAAAGCTATATGTTGATTTATAATAACTACTGGGGTCGTAGACAAGGTTACAATCGACAAGCGCTAACGCCAACAGAAAATAATAAAATGTAGGGGAATGACAGATGCCGACGAAACACTTTTCGTTAACATCTGTCATTCTCATACATTATATTTATTTTCTAATGGCGTTAGCGCGTCGATTGTAACCTTATCTAGGCCCCCTGATCGCCATACGATTAAATAAACAAATGTTTTCCTAAAGTCCGACCGCTTAACTGAGTCCTCGCCTGCGCGGCGGATTACGGGGAGCGCGACGTGCGGGCGCCGGGCTTAGCCTCCCTCCCGCACGACGCCCGCTGCGCGCTCCCCCGTTAAGTCGGGACCCACGGCCCGATTTCCCACAGGCCCTGCCGCGCCAGGCCGGACCGACGGGCCGTGGGAACCGTCGCATCCGATGAGGCCAGCCCCTATTCTGTAACTTGTTTTAAGCTCACCTCAACGCTCACCCACAAATATATCTTGACACCGCGATGCGTAGTAACCAAGCGTAGGTAAAGGTCTAGTTTCGCGACGGGTGACCGGCGGGGTGAGCCGCTTTAGCGCTTAGCAAATAACAGCCCTATGGTGGTCTATGGTCGCCCGTCCTATCCATCGGGAGTCGGAAAGTTCAAAGGCGCGGCGCGACGGCACCTATCGCGGCCTGTAAGGGCGCGCCTGCGTCCGTTCTAACTCATTCATTTCACCAGCAGCGGCGCGTGCTTATGGAGTAGACGAACGATCTAGTAGGCGGTAACGACAGGCCGATACAGGCTGACACACGCCGTGGGAACAGGGGCTGTTATTCGCTACGCGCTAATACGGCTCGCCCCGCCGGTCACCCGTCACGAAACTAGACCTCTCTACCTACGCTTAGTTACTACGCATCGAGGTGTCAAGATATATTTGTGGGTGAGCGTTGAGGTGAGCTTAAAACAAGCTACAGCATAGGGGGGCAGGTCGACCTGAAATAACGAAGGGACGTGTTTCCTTGTGTTCCTCACCAGCTCCAGTTCCTAAAGAAATATAAGCCACTATTATTAATTAGGTACCTTCATACACCAAACGAAATCCTTCCAATAAGTGCCTTTGAAGTGATTCTTGATATGTGCTGGTTGTAGGTCGCTTACATCTATGAACACCACCTCTTCTCCCGGAGTCGGATCCTCACGTAACCTGCAATTTTAATACGATAAACATACATACATACATAATTTATTCCCAAAAGGGGTAGGCAGAGCACGTGAAACTTATGTTCCTGTGCCACTTTTAGCATAAATGTGGGTATAAAAGATCGACAAAATACATATTTTCACACATGTTAATACAATAAAGCCGCATTTAAACATAGTGTGCTTACGCACAGGGCCCCGTGCCACGAAGCTATAAGTTACAATTTTTACAAGGCTAAAAATGTTCCACACCGAGGCGCTCGACCAATAACGACTGGCCATTTGATCAGTGTTGCCGGGTAACACTGGTAACATACCCCCACTTTTAGTTTTTTTTGCATCATAGATAATTTTATCCCGAGTGTTCTTAGCCATGTTTCATGAAAATCTGTTCAGTCGTTTGTGAGATATTAAACTTTGATCTACTTGATGGGGGGATCTGACTAACTTGATTATGTCCGATCAATTCGAAATTTGGTACCGTGTTACTTCAATGATATTGAAAGTATATGGTAAGGTAACCATGACCTGATCAGCCGTTTGAAGATCATCAGCTCTTTAATAGTTGATGAGGGGATCTGACTACCTTCCATATGTCCTATCGATTCTAAAGCGTCGTCGCGGCGTCGGGGGACCGCTTCACAGTCGCCCGACGGTCCCCCGACGCGACGGTCCTCCGACGCGACGACGCTGGGAAAATAAAAATATTTGAACTTACATAATATATGTGACAATAATAATAATACGTAAAAAAATATATGTGATAGTTTTTAGTGTTTATATTTTGTGTCGGGGTTTTTTTAATTTTTTTTTGTTAATTAATTGACTATTTCTTTTTGAATATAATATAGAGACGTTTAATTTAGTATAACTATGCACTTTTGATAACATTTTACATTAATTAATAAAGATAGCACTTTAAAACGAAAATATTTATATTATTTTGTATTGGCCGTTTAGAGATTTCAGCTAAGTCTGGCTTAACACATGCGCGCGCACTGCGCAAAGTTCACGAAAAAAACTGTTGCGCGCCATTATAGGTTATTTTATTTCACAAATATTTGTAATCATTGATTGCGTGTTTGGTTATTATCAAAAATGTTGACTTGTGGTGACTAGAAAAGTGATAAATAGAATGGACGCCACTGGAAATTCTTGGCGATGTACAATATGTGAGTAAAAACCTGTTGCCATCATTAAGTAAAGAAAATAACTTGGCAAGCCTATAAAACTTTCATCTTATGAAAAGGATTTTTTCCTCGCAAAATGTGTTGAAAAACGTCGTATGAAACGCGTGAGCTTTGATAATTACAGCCTTGGCTCTCTTAACACGCTCACCTGCGGCTCGCGTGAACAATTCCGCCTCTGATGTAATTATCAACATACCTCACTTGTATCACAATGTACTATTAATAGTTTCAGACGGAACGTCGTCAGCGAACCAAAGAAACATCCTTGAATTATTCCTCTTCTGAATCATTATTTCAAATAGCTGAAACTAAACAAGCTACGATCGACTACAAAGAGTCCATTGTGCCTTTTGTTTAGAAGTTATAATATAAGTTAGGTTATTGGAAATTCAAGTCTAGAACGACAAATATGACTAATGTGTTTTTTGAAGGATAATATGCGGTCACATAAACAGTGACGCCAGCAAATGAGATATTTGTTTCAACTTATACTCTTATTTTTTAGCTTCTCTGATGTTATGTCTTGATTGATGTATAATTATTTGTTGGTTCATACATTGAGCCAAGGATTACCTAAGTGTACCTACGCCCTGCGACCCGTGTTGTCGGCGATGTTACGAGTATTCGTAGGTTACATAGATTATCTCTGCAACGCCTACTACGAATCGTACTGGTTAGATTAAATTTGTTTTCTGCCACGCTAAGATTGTGTCAGAAGCATTGCTTTGTATGGCAGTGAAACGTGGACACTGATACAAAGAGACAGAGAGAGATTGGAGGCCTTCGAGATGTTGTTTTGGTGCGAATTGATGGTATAAAATGGACAGCGAAGGTATCAATCGAGGAAGCGTAGAACATAATCAATGAAAAGATTCAGTTGTGCAATAGTATTTGTATTGTAACGTCTCAGCAAAACTGCACAATTTAACACACTAGATGGCATAGGTAGTTCCACTTGAATGACAATTAGCCAGGTCGGTCAGCAGCGCCCGAGCTGGTAGAGGCGGATCCAGAGTTGTCGTTGCTGGGACCCTCTACAGAGCCATGCACCGGATTCGGTGAGACACTGATCGTTAGATCCACGAGGGTACTCCTCACTCCTTCTAGCGTACTAGTTTGTGTTTTGTTCAAAGCGTAGTAGGGTGTTTCCTCGTGTATCGTACGATCAGTAGCTATAAACGGAAGAAGTTCCACATCAACTCTCCGTACGTCCTGTTGGACGCATGAACTTTCATGAGCCAGATGGTTAATAGCGCTTGATAGAAGCCGGTCGAGGGCTGTCGGTGCACCGGTACCATCTACTGACTTGACTACACTGTAGTCGTTGGAGCCATGATGATACTCCCAACTTCTCATTGCGAAGTCTATGTTTTGTTTAGAGCATAGGAGGGTATAATCATGGATTGAATGAACGAAAAAGATAAATTGACATCAGCTCACCTTATGTCCAAGATCATGAGCCAGCGGGCCAGCAGCGCCCGAGCTGACAGAGGCCGGTCGAGGGCTGTTGGTGCTGGGAGCCGCACCAAGGTCATCCGCCGCCCACCTACGCTGCGGGCCCGGAGGGTTACTATGTACCTGGAAAAGGACAATTACCTCATCACTTTTAACTCTCGCCGCTTTACACACATATTTATTTATATTATTATTTTAAGCGGGTATTTCTGAAGTTTCACTACGGGTTGCACTGGTCATGGTCGCAGATGACTGGCGTCTCAGCAAGTTGTCAACGTGGATATGAGTGCATAATATTTCACTGTTCTACTAAGGTCAATAAAATGTGGAGGATAGACCCGAAAAAAATCGGGTAGTAGACTTTATTATACTAATTGCCTAGGGCATGGCACACAACACTCACAGTATATAAGTGAGAAACCTCAATAGCTGGAACACATGCTTGGGTCCCGCCACTTTAACACTGAATTACCTCTGTTAGTGGAACAAAACCAACCTTATAGAGGGATTAGTACGTTTTTACCTCTATAATTGAGACAGCGAGTGTATTTTACCTCTATTACTGAGACTTTATTTAAAGGAATACTTTTGCTAAATTGTTTTCTTTGACCCTCTTTAATTTCACCTCTATAACTAAGATAACGCCAATTTATTACCTCTCTAACTTGGACTTTATTGCTGACGAATTTCTGTTTTGTTTACTAATTCTTAGTCTTCCTGCAAATTCCGTACTTGACTGATTGTGCCCGGATGTCCTCAAGTTGCTTCCAAAAGACCAACTTAAATGACAGTTTTTTTAAATTGACCTACTCGTATTCTGTATGCATTTCTGTACTGTTTATAAAAAATAAGCTAGATTATTTCTGTTTACTACCTTTTCTTGATTATTAGATTACAACTCATGTACCTATAACATTTATTTTTATTTCAGATATGAGCAGAATGAACCAAATGCAAGTCTTTGAAAAAAAGGAAATGCAAAAGCAATTTTATATGCTACGAACAGCGTCGCAGGCGATTTGAGTCACCGACGTATGCTAGATTCATCCTTGCTGTACTGAAATGTTGCTGGTTCAAGTGGTCGGGGCACCATGATCTTAGAAAAATAAGGACATGTGTCCTTATTTTTCTTAGCTTTCTTACTTACCTTAAACCGTTTAAATATAAGGGTGGATTGCATAAAAATTGTACGTAACGCCAAGGAATATTCACAGAAATGTTACACAAAGTAAACAATTGGATGGTGTAAACGTCCGAGTGTTCGACACTGTACTAGTATATGGCATGGGCACTCTATGTAAAAGCAATATGGGTTAAATTCGAACTAAGAGGATTGTTCTTCATTCACTTTGACATAGAGTGCCGGAAAATAGTACAGCATCGAGCACGCGGACGTTAACTTAATTTGTATAAAAAAAAATTAACACCAAAACGTCACAAAAACGAAGCAAAATTAGGGTGCAAATGAAATAAGTTTCTATCAAAAATTTCATTTTTGGTACAAGCTTTTATTGCCGACTGTACTTTTCTGTATACCATCATGAACTACTCATTGAACGATTCAAACGAGCCCAAACTCAACGGGGTTACTTTGGTTAAATACTGCATTCCCATGGCCACCTTCTGTCTCCATCATCAGATCAGCTCCATGGTACCATAATATTGAATTGTCATCCAAACTATACTAAAACCCAAAATTTCAACTCAATCGGATAACGGCAAGTGACTGAAAAATGGATTGCAAATTTTGACGGACAACTTACTTACATGCATACTTAATACATACGAACAAGTCAAGTTAATATAAAGCTTGTAAAAAAACGAAAGGAATTTTAATATTCGAATATGCCTTGCTGATTACCTATTTATTTCACCTCCCAACTATGTAAGAACAGAAGTGAAAAACAAAGAAATCAACTAATAAAATGGCGCTTCTGTTATGTTACTTTTCTTACTATCTCGAAAAAAATATGAAAATTATGTCAAATGTAAAGGTATTATTAGACGTGTTGGTTTATAACTGCGACCAACTGGTAGTAAACATGAGGGAATGTATAATAATGATACTTTGCAAGTAAGTAGATGTTTAAAAATAGTTATATTGGTCCTTATTTTTGTCTGATACACTGGTAATCCGAGCGCAGGCTCTTTATAAGTATTAATTTTTAGTATATAGCCTATCGCTATAAAATACGTTTTGAATGTTAATAAAGCGTTCAAATTGACAGGAAATCTTTAAAAAATCCGATGATTTTGGTCACCCGAAGTGCAATCCACAATAAACTGTTGAGAAATTCATAGAGCAAAAAGCAGGCAATATTCCAGCGTTCACCCAGTCCTCGTGTCCGTGCTTAAAGCTGTGGCGGGCATTTTCGATTTTCACAGCGATATTTTATGTTTAAAATGGGGTAAAGTCGGACGGTGCCCTCGTTTTAAGGCGAATACATTCAAAATGTTGGTTTTAGAAACCTTAATAAAATTGCGGAAAATAAATTCACCAGTTGGAGAGCGTGGTTGGTTTGTGGAGAAATAGTACATTACTTACCTATAGGGCGGTAAAACATGTCTCAGACCGCGCATATTTGACGCTCGAGCCGAAGGCAAGGTCCCTCCTTGGCCAGAAAGTGGGATTTTCCGTCCGAATAGCGTGCGGAAATTCCTACTTGGCCAGGTATGACATAATATACATTATTGCAGCGGCCGGGAAGTAGCAATTCGTGGATGAGTTGATTTTGTTGGATGAAGCGAAGCTGAATTTTTTTAAAGTATGTATACGGGATGACTCATAGTGCCAGTTTCAATTGGCATAAATAAAAAAAATTCAACCATGAGAATCGGTCACAAATTGTTTTAAAAAATAAATGTAAGTAGTTATAAAAATGATTTATGCAATTAAAATGATTAAAGATTGAACGGCATTGCAATCTAAATGCATTTCAGTTCGTTTTATTTCGATAAATATGTTTATTTCTGCATTTAAAACTATTTGAGACATTTTTAAAAACGTCACTTCGATCACTTTCAAAAGCACGCGTTTTGTCTATGACCATTAAAAAAAAGAAAACTTTCAGGCTACGAACGGGCGTAATTTGTCAGAGCAACTTGCAATAGTTGGAAAGAGACAGCCGTAGAATACTAACCAGTATAACTATAGCAAGTTGTTGTGACAAATGGTAAGGTCTTTAAACGTAGCATAAGTTAAAAGGTAAAAAAGTATACAGTAAAGGAATGTCATACACTTTCCTGGTTTTAAATTTGCGTTCTACAGTAACGAGGAACTTCACATACTATTTTTGCGAACATTTCCGAGCATATTGGAGAAAAATATATTAACCGACCAACCAGACAGTGTGATTAGTTGGTAAGGAATAGTATACCTGACTGATAACCTGCACGGCTATCACGCGACGGCGCGCGAGCTCTCTCGATTTTTCTCGCACTATCCGTCTCTCTCTTACGAGAACACCTAGAACAAGAGGTGCGAGAAAAATCGAGAGTATATCGCGGCCGTCCCATGATAGACGTTCTGGTTGATTAAGAAGACATCACCGACCGACCAACTACGAGGTGGGTTTCTCGGTGGTTGGTTAGCTGGGAAATAACTACAACTTAGAAAAGTTGAATAACCCCGACATTTTCATTTCAAAGTATCTCAAAAATGGCTAAACAGATTTTCATGAAACATGGCCAAGAACACTCGGGCTCACAAACAGCTTTCGAATAAAAAAAATCCGCATTCAAATCGGTCCATCCGTTTGGGAGCTACGATACCACAGACACACAGACACGTTAAACTTATAACACCCCTCTCTTTGCGTCGGGGTTTAAAAACAACAACTGGGCATTCAGGTTGTGCGGCAGAAACATATGACAACCACATGTGGTTGTTGCCTGAGAAAAAAAAAAACTAACAGTTCGAGCTGGTTGGAATGTGCGGTTGGTCGGTGGGTACGTACGTAATAGACGGTTGAACGTGCTTGTTTTAAACACGGACAGTAACAATGCAAAATGCAAACCATAAATCTATCTATATGCTATTTGTGTACGTGTATTAATATAATTATTTTGATTTTTGGCTTATTATAATCTCTGCACCACCTACTACATAATCTAGTATCTCTTTCTCCGATACCCAAAGGTTGTCTGTAAGAGATCGCTCTTCAGCGATAAGACCGCCTGTTGTCTATCTCTACCTACATGTTATTGTATTGTTTCTCATTTTAACTGCTTTGTTTGTGTGAGGTGTGCAATAAAGAGTATTTGTATTGTATTGTATTGTATCGCTCATGAAAAATAATCAAAGTGGTTTCAATTACAGAAGACTTGAAATAATAGATCAGATTTAAAATTTCCAGACGAAAAACATTACTTTCTCTTCATAAAGCAGTTTATTGTTAGGCAAATGTTCAGACGAATCGTTTTTTTCTTTTCTTTTATGACAACGTAAAAGTGAAAGGTCTTGAGTACGCATAGATATAGGCGGATTTCTGTGAGACCATCGCTGATTCATAAAGAGAGCCTGGTCATCAGGACAAGGACCTATCACTCCTTCATTGGCAAAGCTGGCCTGTTATTCGCTAAGCGCTAAAACGGCTCACCCCGCCGGTCACCCGTCACGAAACTAGACCTTTACCGACGCTTAGTTACTACGCATCGCGGTGTTAATATATATTTGTGGGTGAGCGATGAGGTGAGCTTAAAACAAGTTACAGAATAGGGGGGCTGTAAATCTCGTGAAAATATGGCACTAGCCAAGTAGTAAAATGATACCATATCAGCCGGAAGACGTCCACTGCTAGACTTGCGACTCCTCAAAGAGTGCCACAATGACCGGTCCTGCGCCACCCGCATCCAGCGAACTCCCGCGACCTTGACCAAGTCGTGCGAGTCCGCCTTGTGGGGTAACAGTAGAATAGCTTGAGTAAAATATCCAAAAACTCACGCATCTTGACAGCTGGACAAAATATCCTCGTCATCGGGGTGCCGTTTATGAAACAGGTCAGTCAGCCCTCCCGGCCCTCTAGCTGTGTAGTACCGCCTCGCCCGTTTGGTTGCTTCTGTCTCGTCTCCATTGCAGGTGGTGAGGAACAGATCCAACGTTGCCAGCTCGTCGGTCGAGACGGCGCGAGCAAGGTTGTCACGAGCCCATCGCTGGGAAAACGAAGCTGCCGGCGACATCCTAATTCTGAAAAGGGAATTTTTAAGCTATATCTTGGCTGATCAACATGGTTAGCACAAGACGACGCGTGAGTAATCTCGCGCGGTGTTGCTGACTAGAAAGAAAATAAATAATGTAAGTACCTATACACAAACGATTTATTAAGTACCGAAAACCAGACACTAAAAAAAACAGCTATTTAAAGGTAGGTATAATGGTCCCTAGAGCTGGATTTAATTTGTGAAGAAAATATATTTTCTGATTTTGACACGATTATGCCATACTCACTTCTAACTCTTGCTTTTACGGGTTCTTATAGTCGGGTATTCCTTGAATTCATATCCTTACGAGTATAAACATTCATTAAACTTTTTTTTAGCTAA
The DNA here is from genome assembly GCA_947049275.1 of Epinotia bilunana. Taxonomy (NCBI): domain Eukaryota; kingdom Metazoa; phylum Arthropoda; class Insecta; order Lepidoptera; family Tortricidae; genus Epinotia; species Epinotia bilunana. The sequence continues at coordinate 7,081,247 of OX346271.1, read as the reverse complement.
AATGCCGTTAAAATTCTATTGACACCTATACCTGTGTGATTTTTGTTATTAGGGTTTAGGAACGCTAATAACAAAAATCACAAATAACTAGGGACTAGGGTCAACAAGGAACCCTTATAGTTTCGCCATGTCCGTCTGTCTGTCTGTCTGTCTGTCCGTCCTCGGCTTAGCTCAGTAACCACTACTACTAGAACACTGATTCGGCATGGGTATATGAATCAATCACGCCGACAAAACAGTACAATACAATTTGGAAAAAGATTTTTTTTTAGGGTCCCTCCCCTACACCTAAAGCGGGGATGTATTTTTTTTTTTTGACAAACCCATGGTATGGGGTATCGTTGGATACCTCGTTCAAAAATATTATGGGTTTTCTAAAACCATTTTTCAAATCAGTAATTCATTTGCGAGATATCGGTCTTTAAAGCCCTAATTTTAGTTCGAGTCATGTGTCCCCCCCCCCCCCCCCCCCTGCCGGCTAAATGGCTACTACCTACTGGGGATGTGAAAAAATTCGTGGTAGTAGTACATATAATGAATTTAAAAGGAAAACTATCACGAACAAGTAGGCATAAGTAGTTACTGAGTAATAGTCGACCAACTTAATGTGTAATTGAAATGGCCAATTTTGTACATAATTCGGCCGACGCAACCGCACCGCACGTCGATGTAACTAAGACAGACAGGCAACTACGGAACCATACTCTGCGTGTGGCCCGACACGCACTTGGCCGGTTTTTTTTTATTTGTGATAACTAAACAAATTTTTGTTTTGCAAATATTGGATTAGTTTTATTTATGAATAAATAAAATTAATCTTAAGTCAGTACAATGCGAAATAATGTTTTCATAATTAATTTGTCACTCACAAATAACATTTGACACGTAATTTTGAAACAATTACTCATACAACGTCAAAGGTAACGTTTATATCTAGGAGCAATTAATATCTTCAAGCGTAATTAAATTATGCGTAACGAACGAGGCGCCTGCCAACCAAAGTTCATCACATAATCGCTGTTGCCTGTCAATTAATCACAGGCTTTATTGTATGGACATTACTGCTGTTACATTCAGTTTTACACGATGTATATTAAAGTATATGCAACAAATATGTAACCTATAGTTTATAATCACACGTACTGGCCGCAAGAGAAAAACGAGAAAACAAAACACGCACGATGTAAAATTGATGTTGTGTATGTGGTGTATTAATTTTGATTGGCTGTTTATTAATAAATTAATTTGTGGAGTTTAAAACGTGTAGTGTTAACAACCAGGTCACAAAAGTGTTCAGGCAACCTATAGCCTCCAAAGAGTGGTCACGTTTGCTGGATATTTTTAGCTTGTCCTCTTCCCTCGCGCATGGACGTCATTGCGAAAAAATAAAAAGTAACATTGTCAAAGTGAACGATAATTTTCCAATCTTTTTTCAATAACTTTTGAAAATGCCACAGTTCGTGTTTACAAACAGTAAGTAGCAACAGTAGTAAACATCCAAGACTGAAACAAATGTTCATGTCGTTCTCACTAATATTTGCCCCCACCGGGATTGGAACCTAAGGCCGTTAGAATAGAATATAATAGAATATCATTTATTCATGACAACAACACATACATACACATAGATCACAAATACAAAAGACAGAACAACATTGCCACGAAATGGTTCCATCTCAGCGTTGTGCTGGCCTGGTGGCCAGCGCTGGTCTTCCGATGGAACCATCCGGTGATTCCACGGCGTAACACATATTTTACACTCGCACAAAAAAGAAGAAAAATAATAATATAATAATAATAGTAATATAAAACAAAAAACAATACCCCAAAGACAAATAATCAAATTCCCGAACGCAACCATAAATATGACAAGTGGAAGTTCCCGGCAACTAAAACACCAAACTAACAAGACTGACATTGACATGTGATGTGATGCGACGCGGGCGCAATGCCCATTGGACAGGCTTAGCGTTAGCTTAGGCGTTAGCTCCCCCATTAATCTAAACCGGTTATCAAATAATATCTCTCGTACTTTATAGATGTAGAGTTTTCCTTAGAATTTCACTCAATTGCATTGTAGTGGAATTGTATTACATTTGCGACGCGATCCAATATGTGCTCTTCTTGAATGTTGGACCTTTTTCTTGTGGAGAAAATCTTTCCGCCTCTATAGTTTAGAGGATAAGCGACAGCGTTTAGAATAATTCATATCCATACTATTATTACACATGCAAAAGTATGTCTGTCTGTCTCTTTGTCTTGTTACGTCTTCACGCTTAAACCGCTAAACCGATTTAGATGAAATTTGGTATAGAGTTTGAATTCCGATGAAGGACATGGGATGGTTTTCATCTCAGAAATCATGCCCAAAGGGAGTGAAATGGGTGGTAAAGGTTTGTATGAAACTACGATATAAACGAATTCCCCGTCCACGCAGACGGAGGCGCGGGCAGAAGCTAGTGTGAAATAAGTCTTCATACAGACTAATAATGGAAATATATTACATTTGCGACGCGTTCCAATAAGTGCTCTCTTGAATCGTGGACCTATTTTTTGTGCAGAAAATTGTATTGCATTGACATTGCTTGTAGACCCGCCTATACAGGCAAACTATACAGTTTAGATGATAAGCGACAGCGTTTAGAATACCTGATGTGAAAAAAAACTTCACTCGCAACGAACGACTGAATACGGCTACTGCTTGAAAAGATAAGATTTGTTATCGCAAAAAACACAAAATAAAAGAAATCATTCCGAGAATAGGCTCGCGTCGTAGAGTATTCCAGTGTATAAACTTCCCCGCGTGGTCGTGCCGGAGGCTTCCCCTGGATTTTCCCCAGGCTACCCTCCAACCACGCAATTCGACCGCTATATTGGGTCCGTCCTATTATAGCTATTATTATAGACTCGAGGCTCATGCCGTGTACTACAAGCTGATCCTACATCCATACATGGTTATACGTTGCTATTCATTGTTCTAAGGCACCGAACGCTCCGACTCTATAAAGTGAAAAAAACACCCGGTGATATGCGGATCAAGGACCATGAATATGCGATGCGATTAGTACAGAATTTAACTTCTCCCCCCTACTTGTCCAGATTAATCGATTTTTCCACACACATACCGACGGTAATATTCATATTATGGCCAGGAGTTGCGTAATAGTATTTACGGCGAGGGATATCTCCGGGTAGGGATTTAGGGCGATATATTGCGTGCGTATTATCTCTTTTGTCCCTCCACGCACTCCAGCTCAAAATCTCTTTAGAGACAACAATATACTCACCCTGCCCTCGCAGTACATATATGAAGTTGCTAAATACGTCGTAGAGAACATCGACACTTTTCCCCATAAAAAGATAACTCGCACAAGGCAGGGGTCCATGAATCAACTCCTCACACACACCACTCGACTGACCAAATCAACTAAAATCATCTCTCATGTAGGGCCAAAGGTATTACCTAGAACATAAAATGTACGTATAGTATCTCATCTTTCTTAAGAAGATTAAAATCGTGGCTCCTCACCCACTCTTATTATGACATCAAAGAATTTTACAAGTTACCACAATAATAATGAATATCCATAAACGTGTACAACTTAATTTAAGAATGATGCCATGTAATATTTTGAATATTATTAATAAATGACTTATGACTTATGACTTATTGAATTCTGAGTGAAGCGAAAGATTCTAAAGGAGAATGTTGAGCGTAACGAGGGATTCAAATGTCTGCGCCCAAGATTTCGCTTCAACCTTCTATGAGGAAAACCCAAATTACATCAGGAATATCTGGGGAGAGAAGTACAAGTTTGACTCATTGGAGGGCAACCATTACTCTTTTCAGAATAGCAGGTGTGAAAAGCATAGGTATATAATCTCATTACTTGAACCCGTGTTCACGAGACGGTTTTTTACGGTGTGTATTTGCCATCTTTCACGGCTGGTGCCTTCGCCCTTGAGTTTGGCTTGGATGGTTTAACGCACCCAAGGCGTTCACAAATTATAGTTTGTTTTTGGGTGCAAAATCATGGTAAATAAATATATGTGAAAATAACGTCCTATATTATGGTGGGGCACCAATATTAATGCTTTTGCCATATTCTAATTATTTTAGACATATTAACGGCAATCGTGCGATATCGGTATTTTATAATATTATTGGTTTACACATGTGGTAACAATGGGTTTTACCTTTTATTACTTTCCAGCTAACTCAAAAAAAAACATGGCCTATTAAACGTCAAAATCCAGTTACAAATGTTGGTACTTAGGTACCTAATTAACCTCATCTTAATAACGCAAATATGACTAAAACTTTACAAGTATAATATACCTATCTATAATTGACATTTGTCCAAAACAGCCATTCCCATAAACCTAGGCCGTATGATTGTTTACAAACATTAATAAAAAACATAGGTACTGTACTGGCAGTACTAAAATCCTGTGTGTTTCTCATAAGTTTGATGAACGAATCAGTATGACGTTCGCCGTAAGAGTTGTTAAAATCTCATTACAATACTTCATGAATCATCCGTCAATAAGGCACAATTGGCACAAAAAACATTTCCTTTGTAAAAACTGATCACGTGGTTAGCAAACAATTGATAATTATCGTTTTTAGAATCTTTAAACAGAAATGAGGTCATAAGTAAAGTGATTATTTTGATTAGACTAATAATATAAAATTTTATATCATCATCATCATATCAGCCGAAAGACGTCCACTGCTGGACATAGGCCTCCCCCAAAGAGTGCCACAATGACCGGTCCTGCGCCACCCGCATCCAGCGGACTCCCGCGACCTTTACCAGGTCATCAGTCCACCTTGTAGGGGGCCTACCCACGCTGCGCCTTCCGGTACGGAAAAAATTATATAGATTTTTTTATTGACCTAGTCTACGTAACATTTAATACTTCAAAATACAGGCCAATGAAGTCCCTTCTATTGGCATTAACATCGAAACCTGTTCTCTGTCTTCGTATCACATTCATAACTCACAATAACTCGCATTTAATATCATGAACTGGTAATAGTACATTTTTGTAGCCGGTATGGTCGGGCTGGAGACTCTCCATTTCAGACGTAAACTGCGCCTCGCAGTCCACTACTGTCTTCTGCTCAGGGGGCAAATTGACAATCCAGTGGTATTGGAAGGTATTCGTCTATTCGTCGCAGTACGGACGCGCGGGGCGCCGACGCCGCCCGCTGTTCACCGCGCGGGCGGCGGCCGGGCCGCGCACGCGTCGCGCGAGTAACGCGCCTGGCGTTCGTGCGTCGGCGCTGCTCAATGAGGCAGGATGCCGACGTGTTTTTTGCAGACAATTGGCAGAGCCTGCTAACTAAAATAAGTGCTTTGTGCAATACATTTAGTTAGTGCTACTTTTTATTTGTTTGTGTAACTGTCATATGTGAATCACTCATATTATCTAGATTAAACTATTGCGATGTCGTGTATGATGGGTGCATTGCATTACTGGTCATTCGAAGAGGCTAATACAACGAGTGCAGAACGCATGCGCTCGTTTTTGTTTCCGAGTCCCTCCCCGGTCCCACATCACTCCGTACTTGAACGCCGCTAACTTCTTAAACATGCCTGCACGCCGGTGCCTGCACCTGGCCACTCTGCTCTTCGAGGTGGTAAAGCATGAAACCCCATCTTACCTATTTCAAAAACTGGTATAGTCCAAAAGTGAGCGCAGATTCAAGGCAATGGCCCTGATACCTATGCACCGAACCGCTGCTTTCCGAGGTAGTTTCAAGTTCGCGGCGTCTCAGTGCTAGAATGATATCCCTCCCCCTATCCAAGGGGCGCTTAGCAGATACACCTTTAAGCGTATGCTTAAAGGTTATTTGTTGACGCTCCAGAAATCGATATCCTAATCCAGCACTGTGACAGCAAAAATATGCCAATTAATAATTTTGAAATTTTTATTTTATTTACTTATTGTTTTATTTTAATAAGTAAGAATGAATTTTAACGTCTAATGTTATTTTTATTATATTGATGCTGTATAGGTAGTACGTACACAGCTCTCACCTGGTTTTTAAAATTATATTTATTTCTCTCTCGCCTATCCCAATAGTATATTAGCATAGTAGTTTATATATATATTAAATTGTATGACGTTTCCTTGAGTCACCAACGGTGCCGGCTGAAAATCAGCGCTGCAGGTGTCTGACACCTTAGCATAATGCTTGATACACTTGTTTCATGTTTTATGTGCTTTTCTTGTTTATTTTATTATTTAATAACCATGTGTGTCCTGTGTGTTCTTTCTTTCTTTCTTTCTTTCATATATTTATGTTATTTTTACGATTTGGTACCACTACTGTAAGCCTTATATGCAAGTTATTCAATAAATAAATAAATTACTTACATAGGGCGGTAAAACATAGAATTTATTTATTTATTTATTTAATTCGTTTACACGGCCTTACACCAATACGCCGAGAAACCAGAATACTTAATTATTTACAGTAAAAACTTACAACTAACAAATGGTATCACCTTTTTGTACATAGAAAACACTGGATATATATATATATATATTATACGTACACGGAGGATTGCCTGTCATCCATCGCCTCACAAAATCTCAAACATTCCTGGCGCACGGGTACCCATCGCCACGCAAACAGGTCACATTCCGGCACCGATGCCAAGAGCATATTGAGCAGAGTCAGCGCTCGCGGCAGCGGCGCGCTCCGGCGCGCTACCGTGCGAGCCTCCGGCACCGCCAGCAGCGGGCGCGCGCGCGCACGCAGCTGGACGCGGGGGACGTCCGGGACACAGAGCCGGAGTACGCTACCAACCAGTTGAATAACGTCCGACTCCCCGCGGAGAGAACGACAGACTGTCATGAGAAGGTTGTTATTTCGCCTCACTTCCAAAGAATTATATCCTAAACAACCAAGTAAAAATTTTGTGGGATATAAATAAGGGTAGTATCCGAACTTTTTTTTATAAAGGGACCTAAGGAAAGATTTTTGAATTTTCTCTAAGAGCAAGGTATATGTGGATTCATAAGGATTCCAAATGAGGGAAGAAGCTTCTAATTTGCTCCTCACCAAGGCATTAAACAGTAGCTGTATAACTCCGGGATCATGAAAGTCCTTACAATTACGGAGCGAATGTCTCAGGTCGCAAGTATTTGACTGAGGCGTTCTTTATCACCGCCTGTGGTGAGTACAAAATTTTACGTCTCTTCCTGGCCAGAAAGTGGGATTTGCCGTACGCTACGTGTGCTACTTTTTTGCCGACCGCTTAAGCCTAGTTGGTAGTGACCCTGCCTATGACGCTAGAGGTCCTGGGTTCGAATCCCGGTAAGGGCATTTATTTGTGTGATGAGCACGAATATTTGTTCCTGAGTCATGGATGTTTTCTATGTAGTATATGTATAAGTATGTTTATCGGCGTCTAGTACCCATAGTACAAGCTTTGCTCTGGGACTAGGGCAATTTGTGTAAGATTGTCCGCGATTTTTTTTTAGGTGTCCTAATAGTACATTACGTACCTAGGGCGGTGTGAATTCGTGAATGCCCCAGATCGCAGGTGTTTGTGGGCCGAACCGAAGATGAGGGCCATAAATATGCTATCTGGGGCTTTACGAATTACCGCCCGTGGTTGTTCACAATTTTACGTCTTCTCCTGGGTGTGAAGTGAGATTTGCCGCTGCGGGCGGTAAAACATTACATTCTTCAACTAAAACCATTTAAAATGCGGCATGATTCACTCGAGATACTTACCTACCCGTTACAGACAAAGACGTAACGTGAAAATGACCTTTGTATAACAATAGGAAGTCAACGTCGACTCAGCATTTGATCTTTACAAAAATTATAATAAAAAAAATGAAGGGCAAGTATCATGAGAATATGCTGCAATAAAACAGTTAAATGAAACAAATGAATTTTATTCTGCAAGTAGGCCGTAATGGCACTTTTACAAGTCAAAATTCTACCAGCGTTTCTAAAAAAAAAGAAGACCACTTTTAAGAAGAAACGCCGAAACAAACTCAAAAGTCAGTCATTTTTTGCCAAAAAAAACTTATTACAATGATAGTTCTTAACCTACTTAAAATTTATCAAACTGAATATGAAATACAAAGAAAAAAATGCATCATAATGCGTTGTTCTACAAGAACACATGTCCGAATAAGCTATATGAATGACTAGCTTCCGCCCGCGACTTCGTCTGCGTGGACTTGAGATAAAAACTATCTTATATTTTAATCCAGGCTATAAACTATCTTCGTGGAAAATTTCATCCAAATCGCTTGAGCCGTTTAAGCGTGATTGAGCAACAAACATCTAACATCTAAATATCCAAACATCTAAAGATCCAAACATTCGCATTTATAATATTAGTAGGATTAAGCTATATTGGGCTCTGGTTTGGGCCATGCATTTCTATCAGTGAGATAGTCCTCAACCCTGTTATAAGTCTTTGAGTCAACAGATAATGTACCGATATAGAGTGATTTGGTAAAGCACTTATATTATACTTCCCTATTCCGTCACTACTCAGTAGGCGGTCGCGCGGTTTCACCAGCGTATTGCAAGGCTGAGGTAACGCTGGAAAACCCGCAGGATAAAATATAGCCTACTAGCTTCCGCCGGTGACTTCGTCTGTGTGGACCCGGGATTAAAACTATTTTATATTTTAATCGAGGCTATAAACCAATTTTATCCAAATCGGTTGAGCCGCTTAAGCAGGATTGAGTAACAAACATCCAAACTTTCGCATAATTTATAATATTACTAGCTTCCGCCCGCGACTTCGTCTGCGTGGAGTCGGTATAAAACCATATATTAAACCAGGCTATAAACTATTTTCGTGCAAAATTTCATCTAAATCGGTTGAACCGTTTAAGCGTGATTAGGTATGTGACAAACCAAACATCGAAACATCCAAACTTTCGCATTTATAATATGAGTAGGATAGTAGGATGTCCACACAGAAAGTCTTTCAAATCGATAATACAAAAATACAAACTCACAAAGCTACGATATCACTATCTTTTGTTCTTTTAGGTATATCAATCATCCTTCTTTTTGCTTTTTATTATCATGTGCTATCTTACTCGTATTTCTATTTCAAATAAGCATTCACAATTACATCAAAATGTAGCTATCAGAGTGATTGATAGTATTTTCATACAACACCACAATTATCACACATATTCCTCAAGCCAATTCCTGACGTAACAACGCACATCACGGTTTTGTATAATTACAAAGGTGACATATATTTGACACTTGACAGTCAAATTTCGTGCTTCAAAAGCAACGTGACCTTTCTACTCTTGCAGCAACATCCAGGCAAAAGCAAGACGTGTAATGTCAAGGGAACGCGATAGGGTTAGATTGCATTGTCTTGTGCTCTTTGCATTCCCTTCCAATTTGACTGTACGTTAAATTTGCATTAAAAGTGCATAGCCTCAGAATAGATTTTGACGATTGGTTTACCTTGCCTGTCAATTCGGATTTGAGCTCCCGAAGTGTTGTGTAACCGTCCTGTGCAACCCACCCCCCTATTCTAAACTCTGTTAAAACTAGGGTCACCCACAAATATATCTTGTCACCGCAATGCACAGTAATTAAGGTCTAGTTTCGTGAGTTTCGTGACCGGAGACTGGCAGGGTCAGCCGCATTAGCGCGTAGCGATTAACAGCGCCGAACTGAGCCTACTTGAACTGGGGCGGAAATAGAAAAAACGTATGAAAAAAAAATGTCAAGAGGCAACCGATTGAAACAGCGGTCGCTTGAGAGTGTGTATGCAGCGCTGTTTATGTAATGAGATGTTTGGCTAAATAGAATACCTGGCTACAATTTTCTTTTTCCACTTTTTGCTCTTTTCCGCCGCAGTCTAAGTTGGCTCAGTTTGGGTTGCACAGGGAGGTTCCTTAACGCTTCGAAAGCTCAAATACTCGTACCGCGAGCCATTATGGGCTTTAACTATTAGCTTAAATATTTATGTGATATTAGTATGCTTGAGTATTTGGTTCGTGGGTGTCGTCTATGTATTATCTTCTAAATATTTCGTCGTCTAGTACCCATGACACAGCTTGAGTGACAGAAAATTACTCATCATCAGTGGTTATTTTAAAATTGACAGTGAAGATGTCTGCTAATTGAATCGTAACGTTGTTTGAATCGCATAGTAAACCTATTAACACGCAGACATTAACACTCTTTGAAATAACCCAACAAGACCTACCGAGATTGTCAAAGAAGGTTGTTGAAATTTTCCGGATCACTTGTAGAAAGTAATTTTACATTCAAAAACATTCGCAATAGCAATCAATTAATACAAACAAACAGACAGCTATATGACAAAGAAAAATAAATGACACGAAACGCACCCTCTGAATGATGCTGGCTTTAGGCGCCGGCTTCCTAAAAAAGGTTAAAAACTGTCTCTCTTTCCGAATTATCATTGTGGTCACGGAGCGCTAGTCATCTCATCACACAATTGAAGTAAACTGTCATGTCATATTTTAAAGCACTTCGAGCCATTAGAAGATTACGCTTACTCCGTCACGGTTCGTTGTACTCTGTACAAACAATTGACTGTCTTGTTAATCCTTCAAACATAACAGCTAGTCTGTTGGGTTTATGAACTCGTGAAGTATCAGGTTTGTGAGCTGTGAAATTTGACACCATTCATCATACAATACAAGGAGGTTGTACATCGAAATATACGATAAGTTATGATAGGTACTAGATAAATGCATTTTGCATTAAACTGCGGTCCAAACAGCACTTCAAAAAAGTTGGTTCAAGTTGAGTACCTATTTCAATTAAGGCATGCTTAAAAAATTCCATGTTGTTACCTATCTGACGTGATGGTGCGCTCTGACATCTGACGCAAAAGGAGCCGTCATGTCAGAGCGCTTCTGATCAGGTGAGTGAAAATCTAAGTACTAAATACGTTTGAAGGAGAGGGGTCTTGACCCCCGCTCTGGGTCATGGCTCGTCCAACAGGTCTCGAATGCTGATCAGGGAGGCGATGCCGCAAGCATTTTGGGGACCTTTGGTTCGGGCATGACCGGGATGTAGTTTTACTTTATACTTTTTCTTCTCTTATAAGTAGCTTGTTTAATGTATTTTAATGTAATCATTCTTTCAATTATTGTACCAGTCGTTTTAAATATATATAACTCAAAAAAAGACTATACTAAATGATTGATATCGTATTCTGAGTCTCGCCGGCTTGAAAGGTACCCGGATTCCACATACTAATTAATCCTGAAGAATCAGGTAGACTCTTGTTTTTGCCCAAGCGGGTACCATCTGACCTTTCAAGTCAAAAGGGATTTATTTAGACATGCTTAGTCATGTGACTGAGCAAACTTATTAGTAGCTAGCAAGGTATGATCTATATTATCCTGGTCGTTAGATTTCTTCAAGTATATTGCGTTTCAGTTGTGCGTAAGAGACAGCTTAAACTTCAAACAACAAAATAATTATCTTTCCTAAAGTTTTTGTTACTGATAGATTATTGCAAAAGGTTACCGTTATCCATCCTAGCATGATCGCACAATGTATAGACACAGAATACCTAAGTAATAGTACAATGACTGCTTTTATAAAGATGATGAAAGGGTCAACCGGGTTTAAAAAATCTCGATCATCTAATACTGTGTCGTATAAATTTACTTACCCACATATATAATATACATAAACTGGGCAGCTAGCACGATCCGTTTTTTGTTACGTCTCAGTACGTTTTCGCCTTAAAACGTGACGTTAAAACCTACCGTACTAGTCATACTTAGGGCCTCTGGCGTACGTAAAATGTGAACATACAATAATGGTAATTGTCATGGCCGCTTTATAGCTCACTCGAGATTCGAGAACCCACTTAAATTTTAAGAATAGATATAACAGCTGCCTCGATATCTCTACACAGATAACATGAAACACCAAACAAACTCACATCAAAGATACGCGTTTGATCCTAATGTATCAAATTGCTAACGAACGAATAATTTGTAGGTAACGGATAACTTTTTACATCCTTTTTTTCTCCACCGCACTTAAACAACTAAACTTATCTACGGGTTTTATGTCGAGGCATATATTGCTTCGGATTTCGGAATGACCGTGCTAGCTCGTCGCTGGATACTCGAAACTTCTTAAGCTCTTTATGAGCCATGCCAATCAAGATAGAAGTAATCTGCAAACTGTAATCCGTAGATTCTATATGCGTACGATGAACGTTTTACTACTGAGATGAGTTAGAACCGTAAAAAAGCATTTGGGTGAATATTTTTTCTGTAGCTAGTTGTAATAATAAAGTCAGTTGGGTTGCTTTTTCAAAGCGTGATTTTATGGGTTTAAATCCATCAAATGCAGTTTTGTTGACATTTTAACCGCTTTATAAAGATAAAGAAATACATAAATAGAACTAGCCTAACCTATTTATGTAAAAGTCCATCTCAGATTATCACGCTACTTGGCAGTGGCGGCGCGTGAAATTTTGCTATGGGCAACCCGGAACAAAAAGTCATGAAAGACTTGTGAGTATAATAACTAATAGACTTAATTGCTTAAACATATTTTTTTGGCAAGACCGTGGGAATCGGCTTGTGTGGGTGCTCCGCCACTGATACTTAGAGATTAGATACTGTCGGTATTACATTTGCGCGGTAGTAATTATATTTCTACAGTTGAGGTTGTTCAATGCCGACTTTTTATAAAACTGTGGTTGGAATTTAAATCTTTTACCTTGAACAGTACAGTTGCTTTTTCAATGGACTACCATGGTGCAATTCGACCAAGTTACATAATCTGACCCCGTATCATGGTCGGCCTTATCACGCGATAAGTGACAAGATAGGAGCGTCGTCTTGTTCTATCAAATAGTGTCAGCCAGTGACGGACGGTCTATCTTGTCACTTATCGTGTGATAAGGCCGACCATGATACGGGGTCTGAAGTATATATTGCCTGGGCGCGGCGATGTACCTACGCATGCAGTACCGCATCCTGCCAATCAGATTACTAATTTAGATGTAGGCGTGCAGTAAGGAACGTATATATATTGACATGACGGACAGTTGACGCTGGCAGCTGACAGCTTACTGATACCGTACCGAGCCCACACCGACAAAAGTGGGAGTTGCCTAAGGTAAATAATAACAAAAGGTAAATTTTACATCAGTGTGCACCCACCACTAATACTACCCAGGGCTCTGTACGCTGAACTCGCGATACGTGATTTGTTTAAAAAAAAAAAATTGAATAGACAAAACAACTACATAATTATTGAATCAGCTCACGAAATTTCACGAGAAATGCGACCTGTAGAGACAATACCCGGACAGTGGGAAAGCGGGACATCCGGACATACGAAAGAATTTTGGCCCAAGTCGGAACGAAGGGTTTCGTTCGCTTCGCTCGCTCGTTCTAAAATCAGAACTAAGTTTACATAATCCTATTACTAATATCACGCATGACGATAATGTAATGAACCAAAATCCATTATCCCACATCAGACCTCCATTTGGTAACTTATTCACTTATTATTAGTATTATAGGTTATGATTATGAGCGCGTCCCGCTCACACTGCTCGCTGGTCACTTGCACAAGAGCGACCGAGAACCAACATTTGTCCCATTCAAACCTTATTTAGTGCGTTGGAGAATCGATATTGAATACCCTCCATTAAGCGGTTCGAACATGTTTAACGTTTAGGGCGGGTTGCACCAACGATTACAGACCGATCAACGTAATATGGCTCCGGCAGCTGTCACTCCATAGAAATTTGTCTAACTTTCCATATATCCAAATTTTAACGAGCACCGCTCACGATTACAGACGGTGTTGTGCAAGTTTTGATTTAATTCGAGTCAAATAGGATTAAAAAAAATTTAATAAGTAAACTAGTGGCTCAGTGAGCAGAAAAAATCGCGAGCTTGTTGTTAAAAAAAACGAAAGTTTAGTGTTATTAGTTTCCCATAAAAATGTACATTGTTCCCTGTCTAATCAGTATACAATCGACCAGCAGAGTATGTATTACCGTTTCCTCATTACCAGGAACACAACACCACATACCTACAGTGTAAGTAGTGTTATCATGGCAGCGCACAGTGAATCGAGTAGAACAAGCATATGGGACAAAATTATTTTAGTAGTTTTTTGAGCTTATACGAGCTCATTATGTATGAATATACATATACGTATAGTTTATGTACTTTGGTTCGTGACTTAGAGGGGTAGGGTGGGGGTTCAGAAAAAACAATATTATAAAAGTGAATGTACAATAATGAATTATATATTTTATTACATGTACACATAAAATACTAAATCTACTGTTGCAGTAATCTTTTAATCAACATCATTTTTAACATTATCATGCCATTACAAGGAAAAGTAAAACTAATTAGGAACTACATTTACATAGGATTCTTAAGTAGGTACATATAAATCAATTAGAGTTAATTACAGCGGTCATTTTATTAATTACTTTCACCGTCATCATCTTCATCCTGCGAATCATTAATTGACGTGTCATGATCATCTACACTAAACAAACTAGACACTACATCTACATTAGTTTCATTAACTCTAGGGGGTTTCAACAATGCTAAAACATCAGAAGACAACGAGTTTACTCTTTGCCTTGGTACATTTCTAAAACTATTAATTAAAGGGTCAGATGTAATCAACAGCATATTCATTAAATCTCTATTCGTGGCTTGACGAGATCGTTTTTGTGTGTGATGTTCCCTAAATCGTCTGCAATCTTTGTTTCGAGCTTCTTGTGCTTCCTCGGATAACTGTCCAATCGGCAATAGTGCTGATCGGATAATGTCGCTACTGTGAATCAATAATTTGTGTACTGTAACAGGCATGTAATACCACGAATAGAGATTTAAATAATGTTTTCTTATATCCCGTGTCAAATTTTCAAACGCTTCTAAATTTATTTCATAGCCCGATGATAGAACTCGAAGTATTATATCAAATTTTTTAATGAGTGATACATCTAACCCTGTAATTGCAGCACTAAGCTCCGGGTTTTCAAAAAATCTTCTAGCTGTATTTCCATCATTAGTATTACCAAAGCCTGGTTTTGGTTTATCAACGATCAGTCCCATTTCCGTTTTAAATCTAGTTTGAATTTCTAGTGAGCGTTTCTTTACATTCGCTTTATCGGCTTCTCCTCTAAGTTGCCACTTTTTTACTTCAAGGCGATAGCTTATGTGAAGTAAACACTCAAAACATCTAATCCAAGCATGGAGAGTTGATAAACCAAAACCAAGATTATCATTATTTGCAATATATTCCCTAGATTCATCATTCATAACTTTTGGAGTAGCTCCACAAATGAAACATTTTTGAGCAGAAGAAGTTTCGGTCATAGTATTGCAAATTTTTCCGTCAACCATGGTAAAAAGCATAATGTATTCAACAGAAACTTCCCTTCCCATCACCTTGCATAATGTTGGCAATAAAGCGTTTATCTCTTCCAAGACTCGATTTGTTTCGGCAATAGTCAATTCTTTTGTTTCCTTGGAAAAAATAAACTTTATTGGACGACAATATGCAGTAGATGACGGGCGTGGATTCTGCCAAACGACATTATCAGCATCATCCCGTAATTGAAGCGGAACGAACGAATATACAAACAAAAATTCATCAGTGTCATTACTATTCGTAAACTTTTGTTTGTATGTACTATGACCGGAACTTCCATCGCAACCCCATTTACTAATTAGTTTGAATGATGAACAAGGGGACACTAAATTATCTAAAACATCTTCCAGTGATAAAACCAAACGTTCAGCGGTTTTATCTAAAACTGCCTGAACGTTGATTTCAGCACGCGTTTCATTAATCAAAAAGCTATCTTCAGGAGGATAACATGCAACTTTAGCCTTTTTTAAACAATACAATGATGGAAATACGGTATGCCCTACCTTACTAGTCGACTGCCTTATGATGTTGTATGTGCATGTAGTCAATTTGCTATCTATATAGCACGCCAAAGCTTCTTCATTCGTCAAACATCTAGCGTTTTCTTTGCATGACTTGGTGTTTTCTTTGTTGCCTGAGGTGTCGCCGCTCTTGTTATCTTCAATTATGTTCTTCATTCTTCTAGCCACTTCCTTGGAGCCCGATTGACGTGACGAAATTTCTGCTGCAAACAATAACTCCTCGGAACTTGTAGATTGAACTAAATTCTCTACTCGTCGTCATTTAGTCTTCAGGCTAGAGTCCGAGAATTCCTTCTGGGGCCTTCCAGGGCCTGCTACAGCTTCAGTGGATGATGACGGCATCGTCGTACGTCTATGAACTTCAAACTTGATAGGTTCACCATGAAGCCAGTCAGAGTTCTTCTCGAGAAATCGCTGTCTACATTTACCAGCAGCATCCCACTTCTGAGCTATCCTGGATGAAAATTGGGATATCTTTACCTTAATTTGTCTCTGGGAGTCCTCGGTTATTCCACTTAAATCATGCTCAGATGATATAAATGTATATATTTCGTTGTTTCTCGCTTCCTTCAAATGTCTCTGCCATACATCGAAGAAATTGACTTTTGAAATGCAAAAATCGAATTCTGAAAGAAAAAATTAAAAAAATAGTTGTACTCAAAAGTTGGATAGGGAGTTTATTAAATATGACGGTTTATAGTTATAAGTATATTATATATAAATTTCACAGAGTAGACAGATGCCGACATGTAATTTCTTGACCATGAAAGTCAAAGTTAGGGTAAAATTCCAATGATTATTCGGAAACATGTTGATGTTTTACAAAATAAAATGAATATTTTTATAATCAATATATGTCTAAAAATACTACTTACCCTCCAAATTGGAATCCATAATAATGAAATAAACACAAATAACTTGGAAATGCACACAATTATTTTTAAGCCAAGAGCAATTACGCAAATGAATGCATAGTAAATTTGCACTCATCCTATATAGTCACCTTAATTACTCATGTAAGGGGGGGTTGCAGGAAAAAATAACACGTGGGACTCTTAATGTATACTCATTAGTAATGACCTACCATAATGAGTTTTTGGATATTTGATAAGGGTTTTTGTCCCATTTGCATGTTCTACTCGATTCACAGTGCAGCGGTCATCTGTAAGGGAGGTACTTCTCCAGGCTGCTCTTATAGACAGAGGGGCTACCGCGAACCGAAAACGAACTTCGTTCGTGTATCCCCCTCCCTGTCGCTTGAACTAGCAAGTGCGACCGAAGACGAACGATGTTCGTTTTCATTTCGCGGTAGGCCCTCGGAGTTGGGACCATTTCGTGACGTGTTTTTATTTTCTATCATTATTCACTGTTTGTCGTTTTGTGTGTGTCACGAAAAAATGTTTTTCAATTCCATTCCGCTGTGCCCTATCTTTCTCTACAAATTAGAACTGGCATCACTATTGATGTTTGTATATAACAATCGACCGATAATACCAGATGATATGATATCTACCGCCGTGTTGAATTGAAATTGACCTTTAATCTGAATACTATCCATATCGAAATGCATTTCATTGTAAATAACATCGTGCTATGGAACTAGATTCAGTTCTGGAGCAAACCAATTTGTTAAAACTGCATACGGTAGCAAACAAGCATACGGCCTGCCTGATAGTAAGCAGACAACATATCTTATGGACGCTTGAGACTCTTTTTTAACCCCCGAATCCCGATGCAAAAAGTGGGGTGTTATAAGTTTGATGTGTTTGTGCTGTTTCAGTGAGTCAGTCTGTGGCATCGTTAGCTCCTAAATGAATGGACCGATTTGAATGCGTTTTTTTCTCCGAAATCGGACGTGATAGAGATGGTTCTTAGCTACGATTTACGAATATCGGTTCAGCTGATTTTTAACCGACTTTAAAAAAAAGAGGAGGTTCTCAATTCGGTTGTTTTTTTTTTTTTTTTTTCAATGTTTGTTACCTCAGAACTCCGTCATTGATGAGCCGATTCGTAAAATATTTTTTTGTTTGTAAGTATATGCTTCCAGGTGGGTCCCATTTTTTTGGAAATTCAATTGGATGATGGGATCCATGAGGAATTGAGGGAACTCCTCAATTATATTAGGCACGCGTGTAGTGATTTTGGTATTTTCTATTATAACTCGTGTATTTACATCCGGAAATCATAAATTGGTGGAGTGGAATTGATGATGAAGACCACAGATGACTTATGGAATTCCTCAATTACGTACTTAAAAGTACAAAAGTACCTATATCACAGATTCTGATACGATTCCGTTGAAATAGCAACTAATGAAGTGCCAAGGGTGATCCTTGTGGAATCGACGGAAGTCCTCAAATATTATCGGGTCACATACAGCGATTGGGTTTTTTTCTCTAATAATCAATACATTTGCTCTCGGAAATCAGTTCATGTGGTAAATGGGAAAAGAAATGTGGAAAAGTTCTCGTGGCTTGGCGGAGTACTAAATTGAAGTCGGTTAAAACTTTGTTTTTAAAGTAAATTATGAGATATTGAACTTTGAAATGAAAATGTCGCTAATAATACATAAGTCAAATCAGCTTTTTTTTATGAAACTTCAAAAACGCTCCGTTAGTATGAGTAGGGATTATTTGCTTGTGACGTCAAAATCAAACAACGTCCTTAGTGTTTTTTTTTTGTTTTTATGAATTTAGAAATCTTAAAAAGCAAACTTAAATGAAAGATTGATAGTTCCCGAGTGTTTTCGTAATTTTTATCTGTTGCTAATGAAAAAACAAATTATTTTCACTCTCGTCAAATACCCTATAATTAGCATTATGACTTGATTATTCGATGTGTTGTCAACTATACTTAGAGAGAAATGCAGGCGGGATTTTCAACTTTTCACAAGTTTCTGCGCACGACCAAAGAGCGCAGCATATCGAGCTATCATTTGCGAATAAGAGGCACAGTTAGGCCACTTATTCCAATATTTAACGAGTTAGCGAAGCGAACGCAGTTCTCCGTTATAGCTTGGGCCTACATTATTTTATAATTTTTTATCCAGATCTCCGCCTGTGCCCTGGTCGCATTTCTCAACCGATTTTCGTGAAATTTTTTTTTTTTTTTTTTTTAATTTATTTCACAAGAGCCATTGTTACAAATACATGAATTAATTTCGCCAAACTGCAAAGCAGTTTGTTGGCGAAGACAGCACTCTTTTTATATTTTTTATACTAACTATGCTATTACTAAGAACTAAATTTGTACATCTATACTTATGTTAAACGTTTTGTGAGCAGGTTTAATATTTATATAGATTTTTTTGTCTATTTAGTTTTTTCAAAACTTATTCAAATGTTTTTTTTATCGTTTTTGACTCGTATTTAATCAAAGTACAATAGTCTAAATACTTCATGAATAAAGGTAGGGTTATGAATAACTAGCGACCCGCCCGGGCTTCACACGGGTACTATATTATACATATAAACCTTCCTCTTAAGGCCGCTGCCGTACCCAAATGAAATCTAAAATCGAGCCCCTCCTCACGCCACCCGTCTCGCCCCTCGATACAATGACGATTCAACAGCGCCACGTAAGAAGTGGCGACTTAAATGAACTAGCAGGACACTGCTTTGAAAAACGTATTACTAAGGACCGAAAAAAAGCATGCGGGATTTCATAGATGGCGTTAAAGTTAAATTGGAATAATAAAATACACCATAGTGTAAATTAAATATTCATTTTAATGAAGTCAACTCTTATTTCAAACACATTAAATGTTTGAAAGGGTAAATAATAACAAAAAAAAACTTCTGTAAGTAGGTGCATACAGTTTATATTTAAACAACTTCAAGTTTCATCCTACTAATATTATAAATCCGAAAGTTTGGATGTTTGGATGTTTAGATTTTTGTTACTCAATCACGCTTAAACAACTGCAGATTTTGATGAAATTTTGCACGAAGATAGTGTATAGCGTGGATTTAAATATAGGATAGTTTTCATCCCGGGTCCACGCAGACAAAGTCGCGGGCGGAAGCTAGTATAATATAATATAATTATTAGGTATACCTCTGTAGGTATATCATCGATATTTATAAAAAGTTAGGGAGGGTATAAATAAAATCTAGTTATTTATTAGGGTTCCGTAGGATCGTATGATTTTTAAGATGTAAATAATTCTGATAATACGTATAAAGATGAGTTTTTTATATCCCATATTCCAATTTATTTTAGTTTTATTAGGAGACTGTTATTAATTCAACATAATTGACAAAGGTATTAGCTTTTTTAAGCATAAATCGCAAAATCCTCATCCTACTAATATTATAAATGCGAAAGTTTAGATATTTGGATGTTTGTTACTCAATCACGCTTAAACGGCTGAACCGATTTGAATGAAATTTTGCACTAAGATAGTTTATAGCCTGGATTAAAATATAGGATAGTTTTTATCTCGGGTCCACGCGGACGAAGTCGCGGGCGGAAGCTAGTATGAAATAAATGAACTTTTATTCTGTAAGTAGACCCCGTAATGGTACTTTTACAAGTCAACATGCTACCAGCGTTTCTGCAAAGGCAAGACCACTGTAAAGAAGAAACGCCGAAACAAACTTCACTGTCAGTCATTTTTAGCCAAAAAAAGCTTATTACAAATGATAGTTAAGGGCGGGACCTACTTAAGAGTCCCTACATAAATTGAAATACCGGTATCCATATCGAAATCCCGGGATTGACACTTAATATCGGAAATCGAGATTGATTCGATCCGATATTGCATGACCTGCCCATGTTTCAACCTAACAACAAAAATAATAAATCCCGGGATCCCGATATTTCGATATTGGTCCTCCTCAATAGGTACTGATATTGAAATACCGGAAAATCATAGCAATAATCAAGCATTTAATCACAGGATCTCGGATTGCATGCCCTAGTTCCCTAGTTTAACTACGTGTGTTAAACTTAAAAGAAACAAACTCAAATATCCGGGATTTGCCCAGGCCTGTTGCATTTAATCATGATACAGCTAAAATTTAATACAATTTATATATCACATATATTTAATAACTATCAAAATTTCAATATTTAGGGCATATAGGTTCCTGATTATCTACAGGGTTTGAAAAAGTAGGAGTAGACAAACAAATACTTGATGAAGCAATGTCTTCTCCTATTCTATCATCTGGCTTGTGATTTTCTTTGTCTTCATTTTGGTTTGGGTTCCGAATCGGTAACCCACGAGGGTGTCTCGGGTCTATTAGTTCCGGAAGTATACACCGTATGTAAAAAAATTTTAGTTTTAATTCCATCGTCTCTGACCAAAACTGATCGTCACGGAAAATAATTTCTGTTTTTAGTTTTTCTTTTTCACTACTCCAAACGGCAAACAAACATTTTCTCCGACCTGTAATATGAAGCTGGCCTTGGATTTGGTAGAACCATGGGTGCTTTTTATTAACCTCTTCACCTTTTTTGGTTATCTTCCAAAAGGTAACTTTTTTACTTTTTATGGCTTCATCAATGCCCATTCGGTGGGCTGTGATAGGGCATTTTATTTCAATGATCATATCATCTCCACAAAGGCCATCTGGTGTTGCACCTAGAAAAGGCAACTTAGCGTCAATATGTAGACCACAAGGCTTTATGGACAGATTGTGTTCTTTTTCCAATTGTTTCAAAGCCATCGTCTCGTTGTCTTTACCGTGTTTTATGGAAGACACGTGATCAATGTTAACTTTGTATAGCAGATCCTTAACGAAATTAGCGCAACTGGTATTTGGACGTCTGTTGATTCCTTTACCAAAATTTGAAGCCGTTAGCAGTGTACGTCTAAGTTCTAACCATTCCCCGCTTTCTGCTTGTAGAACTGTATTTCTTTCAATTTGTTCCCTTTCTTCAGCGGTTTTCGTTAAGTTGTTTAAGAAATTCGTTTTAAGGAGTTCCAACACGTCTGGTTCCATGTCTGGTTTCAATGACTCTGGTCCGTAGTCTTTGTCGGCAGTAATTCTTTCGACACTTGAGTTTGGACGGTATTTAGCCTTAGAAATTGTTTTTCTTTTCATATTCTTGCTTAATCTCGCCTGTTCTAGCCGTTTTAAAGTACCCCGTGGACTTCTTCCGGCGTTCATTGCTTTATATAAAAGCGATATTGCTTTTTCTTCGTTAAATGATACCGCAGCTGCTAGACATCTCGTGTGGTACGAACTTTTTTTGGAAAAGTTTATCCTCTTGCCGCCGACAAATTTGGCTATTATGCTGTTATATCGTTCCACAACGTTGCTGTCGACGTTGTGTATTAGGCTGCGAGCATGACTAACAACATGTTGTGTCAGAAAACAGATTTTCTGCCATAGAGCGCTTGAAGACATTTTTTTAAAGCGATCTTCGACTTCACCTACTTTTTGACAAAAATATAGTCGACACTTGGAATGGTCGCCGAATCCGTGATGATGACTAAGCATAATGTCTTCGAAAAGAAGTTGAACATCTGAATTTGATTTATGTTTCACCATGGCCTTGCAGATGACTGCTCTTGTGCATAAAATAGAGTTTTTCGATATAAGGTTTCTCAAATTTTTCTGAAACTTTGTTTCAGTAGTGAGGTTTTTTTAATTTATTACAGAAATTTCGTAATATGTGATTACGGCACTCCACTTTTTCGACGGTGACATCCGAATACGGGCGTGCTTGTAAAATTTTAGCGTAGGTGCTGGAGTCACCGTCAGAAATTAATCTTTCATATATTAAACCATGAATTTCAACGGATTTCTTGAATCCTTCAACAATGATGTCGCTCTCCATACTTGTTGAGGATCCATTGAAATTTTTGTAGCATGCATGTTCCGGAATAGTAATTTCTTTTCTTTGTGCGTAAGCGCAGGTGCTACAATATTTATTTTTAATGCCAAGATATAAAAATTTTCCTGTTCTTCTTCCAATAATTGCTGCGGCACCAGAGGATGCGTTGTAGTTTTTTTTATACGAACGCTTGCTCCAGCAGCCGTCAGCAACTACGTCTATTTTCGGAATCCCATTTTTTACACGGCCTTCTTCTAAAGCCAGTTGTTTTTCTTGTTTGGCAGCTTTGAGCATTGATTCTGTTGACAATAAAAGCAAAATGTTAAAATTGCTTCAGATTGATGAAACATATTTAAACTACGCTGAATTCCATACCTTCCAATACACGCTCCCAATGCACGCTACAATTATCGTGGCATTCAGCATAAGTTTTGTCGGATATCAACGGCAGGTTTAGGGAAGACAGTATCTCTTGCAACTGTGAGTGCCCGCAACCAATTGCAATAGTGCCTGCAACAGCACATTGGTTTACTCCCAAGTAATTTTCTCCACACTCATCACTTGGTATTGCAAATTTCTTCTTACATAGTTGACACCGAAACATAAATTTTGATGTTAGCCCATGTTTTACTTCTCCAACCAACTGCATCTCTCGAATACCGCATCCTAACGGTCCATGATCGCAAATCGATTGTAATTTTGTGAAGAAATTACTAACCGCGACAATTCTTCGACCAACTGTTTTGTTGGGAGCCTCTTCTTCCACATTAAACGGTATTTGTAACTGAAAATATATTGGATGTGTTAGCATTTACAATTTGTCAATTACATATAAAGCACCGGTGGTAAAGACAACGAGGGAAATAAAAGTTAGACCCTGCACAATAGACTATAAGAATCTTGTAATAAATCAATTTACGCTGCAAATCTGACACACGAAGTTAAAACAATGTTGTTCTAGGCTAGAACAACATTGTTTTAACTTACCACCACAATATTATCCTGTGTATTAACTAGCTAGAACTTCTAGCTAGTTAATACACAGGATAATATTGTTCTCTGCAAGGATAATATTGTTCTAAGCATAATTAGCATGAATCACCTACCTCATGGATACCTTCTTCCTCTAGACTAGGAACCTGGTAAGTTTCATCCACCTGTGCGATGCGTTGGTTCAAAATGCTTGAGCTGATCGCCTTACTGTCAAAATCAAAAATTAAATAAATGGATTCACTAAATTTCTTTACTCCATTACAACAATACGATTTCTTTTAAAGAATTGGAAAAGGAACAAAATATTTCCAAAAAGCCATGGGGTTACATATTGACACTGGGTTGTCTTTTCTATCACAGTTCTAAGCCTGCTCCACAATCCATATTACAGGTACCTAGAAGTAAATGAGAAATTGAAAATGGAAATAATTTCCCAAGGTGATCCGTTTTATTACTATAGTTAAAATAGAAAACTGGTCAACACACTCAAGAAAAAACCCCGACATTTTCATTTCAAGTCCAATATCTCAAAAACGGCTAAACAGATTTTCATGAAACATAAGTACCTACTACTAAGTACACTCGGGATAAAATTATCTATAACACAAAAAAAACGCATTCAAATCGGTCCATCCGTTTGGGAGCTACTATACCACAGACAGATACACAGATACGTTAAACTTATAACACCCCTCTCTTTGCGTCGGGGGTTAAAAAGGAAATCCTACAATTTTGTGTATATAAAATACCTATCAGTTCGTAAAAAATAACGAAAGTACGGATAATAGGTAAGTCCCGGGATTTTATTTCCGGGACTTACTCGGGCAACCCTATTGCATTGTATCAGTGTACATTTACCTCTTCAATAGTCTTAGTCGATATCAAATAACTGATGAGGGCCTTTATTCCTTATAATGCATCTCGTACGATATTATTGACGACATTTTATCTAGTCTAGCGATCATTTACTAAGTGGGTGTACTTGTAGCAATCTAAGAAAATAAGTACAAAATATGTCCAAATATTTGAGAAGATCAATTAGAAGTCAAAACATAAAGAAATAAGCATCTGCAGTGATGAAAAATCATTAGGTATCTAAATAAGGTAACGCGACCATTCTTTTCGTACGCCGCCGTTGTGGGTAAGTAGGTATTTATCGCAACGCACGAAGTTACGCGCGACGTAGGTACAGTACGATTACTGTTAGACCTGACAGATGGATTGCCTTCATTTAATTTTCAACTTTAATTTCATATTAGATAAAGCATTTTTCAGAATACTGTTACCCACATCTACCGATTTAGTAATAACTATTTTATTTGTATAAGATTAAAGTTGAAAATTAAATGAAGGCAATCCATCTGTCAGGTCTTAACTAACAGTAATCGTACTGTAGGTATTTTAATATTCATAAGTATAAATAAAGTCTATTAGAACTTACTCTTTACTTTGAGTGTCAGTGTCACCGGTCGATAAATTCTGAGATCCCATTACCATTTGCAGTCTGTAAATAAAGACAAATTGTAGTGTTCTGTTACGTAGGTAGTTGTAAAACAGCATGTCAAATAATTATACTCACTCGATGTAGTTCGAAGATTCATTATTTTGATCAGCTGTCAAAATATCTAATTTACTCCTTTTCCTAAAAAGAAAAAAAAGAAAAGAGTATAGACGTGTTGAGATTTGAACTCACGGCACGTTCGGTAGCTTAGGACGCCTCTAATTCCTATCGCAGAAACCATTGCGCTGCCGGTGCTTACTGTTAATGGGCGAAATTCTAAAGCATATTCAGGATTGGAATGTTTATTCATAGTAATTTAGTAATTATAAAGCTAAATAAATACTCTTTCACTGTTAACTAAATATAAATGTTTACTTACGTTCGTTCCATTGTTTTTTGGAATCTTATAAGTTGTCTTTTTCGAGATTTTTTCTTTTTATTCAATTGTTTGTTACCCATAATAACTTCTTTACAATGCACCTAAATGTTTTTGTGCACACGGTATTACGTATCACTAGGACACACAACACAGTTTTCAAGTGTCACTACAATATATATTTGCAATGTAAGAAAATCTTATATAGTTTTGGAGAAACGTAGTACATGACCGTCTGGCACGAGCGCTCAGCGATCACTGTCACATTTCGAAAGAGTGACGGAGATAGACCATGCAGGCCATAAGTCGGTATCTTTTTACGATTGAATTCGTCAATGTTTATTTATTTAAAAAATATTGCCTCTAATTATTGAAATTCAGAAGCTGTCAAATTACTATTTGAGTTATGATTGATTTTTCTCCTTTTTTGTTTCAAAGTGTCACGTAGAAAACAAACAAGTAAAGTTGGAGTAAAAGTTCGAATTAGAGGTTACTTTGGGAATGAATTGTATCGAGCGAAGTGTTATGAATCGTGTATCGAAAGCTGTGTTATTAAAGATAATATAATCAAGAATGATATGTATTCTTCCCACATCTGCAAATAGCAACGTTTCGTAGATAAATAGGATAATTCTTGGGGCATTTTTGCATATCTGGCTCAGTGAGCGGCCTTAAATCACTCTATCTATAAAAAAAAACCGCATCAAAATCCGTTGCATGGTTTTAAAGATCTAAGCATACATAGGGGCAGACAGCGGGAAGCGACTTTGTTTTATACTATGTATAGGTAGTGATAATTTAATTCATTACCTACAACAAACGGAGCGATGCAGGGCTGTTATTCTGTACGCGCTCTTGCGCCTCACCCCACCCGTCACGCCTAACGAAACTGGACCTCTACCTACGCTTAGTTACTACGAATCGCGGCGTCAAGATATATTTGCGAATGAGCGTTTAGGTGAGCTTAAAACAAGTTACACGGAATATCGGGGCAGGAAGTCACCTCGCTTCGGCCTTCCGACTAGCAAAGCAACTAGGTAGGTATTTGTTTTGCGTCGGACGGCTCATATTGAGACCATTCTGATTTTGTTTTGATACGGAATGATTTAAAATGTTAATTCGTTTTTTTTTTAAATATATGCCTGGTAATGGTCGCGGGACCATCTAGCGGACGGATGCGGGTGGCGCAGGACCGGTTCTTGTGGCACTCTTTGGGGGAGGCCCATGTCCAGCAGTGGATATTTTGCTGTTGGTAGTTTAGACATATTTTTTTATCTATTTTTGTTACACAAACTACCCAAGCGGTTTCACGTACCTATTGCAAAAAGCACAGGTAAACCAGCGGAATAAAACATAGTCTATGTCCATTCAGGGAGTCCATTCTATACACAGTTAAATTGTTTTTCGAAATCCGATATGTGGTTCTGGACATAACTCTACATACAAACTTACAAAACTACAAATCTCCCAGACTTGAGAATTTCAATTGTTTACTAATAAATAACTTAAAACTCAAACTTGTTTCGCTAACTTTACCTCTTTGACTTAGTATTAGGTACCGAACGGTTTGGTTGAAGTCTTAACTTATTCACTAACTAAATGTACCCAATGGTAATATTGGTCTAATAATATGGTTCCAGCACTATTCACTTCTCAAACATACCAATTTGGTAACAATAATTATCAGCACAAGGTCCAAGGCTTTAGCATATCGATCAATAGAGACTTTGGATATGCTAATTCTCTCCAATTTGTGTGGAGTTAACTACGCATATTAGTATTGCAGTATCGTTTTATGGCAAACGAAGAATGGTACAAGGTGTGTACTTTACAATACAGATGTGCCTTGAATAAACGGGTGTATTGTGTTATGGAAGCTTCAAAGGTCTCGTTTAAATGGTCCCTTAATCCAAAACCATTTCGGTAAATAGTTATTTATGTTAAATAGATTTTGAGTTATTAAGGGGTCAAATGTGACTTCAAATGGGTCTTGAAATACACGGTCGCGGTTCTAGACTTCGCAGTTGAAAAACCTCCGACTTTTTCCTTACAAAGTTCAATATCTGAAAACCGGCTGAACCGATTTTGTTAAAACGTAGCTAAAGACCATCTCGATTACGTCAGCTTTCGGACAAAAAGGGCCATTGATTTAGGAGCTACGATGCCACAGACAGACTTATTAACACCCCTCTTTTTGCGACAGGGGTTAAAACTATCAATTGCATTTGATAATACAGCGAAGTAAGTACCAATTTTTATTTCATCACGGACAGTCAGCGTCATATAGTTAGTAGCAGCCAAGGTAGCCTTAAATATTTCGGTACAGTACGTCTTTATTTCTGTAACGAAATATTTGGCTACTCTGGCTGCTACTAACTATATTACGCTGACTGAACAGTTATTATTATGATTATTTATTATTATAGCTTTTATTCCATTTCTTTATATATTACTAGCTTCCGCCCGCGACTTCGTCCGCGTGGACCCGGGATAAAAACTATCCTATATTTTAATCCAGGCTATAAACTATCTTCGTGCAAAATTTCATTCAAATCGGTTCAGCCGTTTAAGCGTGATTGAGTAACAAACATCCAAACATCCAAACATCTAAACTTTCGCATTTATAATATTAGTATAGGATGTTGTTATATTTTCTTATGTATTTATCTATAGGTTGGGAATGGATACCTTTTGGGTAAAAGCCTCCCCCATCTTTTTCCATTTTTCTCTTTCTTTGCTGTAGTTCCACCAATTCTTTCCTGCAACTTCTGCAATGTCATCTGCCCATCGCTTTTTTGGTCTTCCAACCCTTCTTTTGCCCAGTTATTAAACACTGTTAACTATTACACATGTTAAAGTGTTACTTACACTTTTTGTTGTTTTGTGTTAATTAGGGTTTATAATTTAGCCTTAGAATATAAGCTCGTATGAAAGAGACAATCTGAAACAAAACATTCCAGACTGATGGACAGATTAATTAATTGTAACCATCACGCAAACATAAGAATGTGTTCGTTCAGTTCAGTTCAGTTTGTGTGTTGACACAATTTCCGATTTTTGATTAAAATGTCGAACTTCATTTATTCACAGAGTACAAGGAAAAAGAATATCAAAGTCGTAACCCTACATGTATATGCAGATTTCCGACTTCTATGTCACCATGTCAATTTCAATTCGAACAGCTTTAAAAAAAAATACAGTTTAAATAATAACTCTGTATGAATATGCACACAGTGGTATCTACTTTTTTTATTGATTAAGGCAAAAACAATGAATTATCATTACAATGCCCATCTAGGCAAAACCTTCAAAGGTAAAGGAACTTAAATTTATCCACGTAAATGGAAACAGAAAAGTAAAACGTTTTCACATTGTGTAAATAAAATAATATTGACAATGCTGTCAATATTCTTTTATAAGAATTATAAGTAAGTACTTAATATGTACCTAAACGTTTACCATAGTGGAAGGATAAAAAACACGGAGCAGATCGCATCGGTTTTCCCGGCGCGCCTTTAAACAGGTGTTTTATATTTTACGTCACACCTGGCTATAATGTGAATTTCACCGCACGCTGCGCGTACGGTAAAACTCACATTGTGTCCCGTTGAAGACGTAAAATTGTGTACTCACCACGGGCAGTAAGAAAGAAAGCCCTTTATCGCATATTTATAACCCTCGCCTGCGGCTCCGGTTACAAATACCTGCGATTTCGGGCTTTCTTTCTTTTACAGCCCTTAGTAAGTAGTGTTCTAATGTATCTCGGCATAATCACAGGAAAACATATTCAAGTCACGTAAATTGCAAATAAATCTACTTTGGTTGCATTAAGATCAGAGGGGTAATCACGTAGGTAACGTTTCGAACGCGCGTTAGGACAATCGAACTGTCACTTTTCCGTATAAAAATTGTCATTTAGATCTAAGTACCTAACTTGCGTTACGTGATCGACCTGTAGGAATCCCTTGTTAACTATTTTATTAAACACTGCATTTTAAACACAAGTAGAATCAATTGGGTATAACAAGTTAAACACCTATCAGATACATTATAAATTACGCTTCAGAACATACGAACTTTGAACGCGGTAAGATAAGATAAAACAAAGGAACATCAATCGAACCCGATTCGAAACAAAAATAAACACAATTTGAAACGGAGTTCATTGAAAAAATTACGCTGGGAAACGTTACAAAACAAAAACAATAGAGCAACATACCGTGCGTGCGCGCAGACTCCGGCACGGCGCTTTGAGCACTGTTCGATAGTCACTTGTTCCTGCCTGAGTCACACCGCCCTTGACCTTAGCTCATTTGGTGCAGCTCTAGTAGAATGCTCAATAGCATACTATTTTTACGGTCACGTGGCTTTTTGACCATAATGATTTATTTATGTGATAATATTTTTTGGTAAGGTTTGAATAAAAAAAGTGGGTACTGCATACACGCAGGCAGAATTTAGCGTTCTAATAGTTATTCATATTCGAATTAAAAATAAGGTATCCTTGTGGTATTTGTTATGCCACGATTTACTAATTTATCGTTCATATCTTATTGCTGATTTAACTATATCTGATTTAATTCGCCCAGTCAATACAAAATTGAAAAAATCGAAGTCCAGCTATTCAAAAGTTTTCCTCCAAAGTTCTATCAAATGAAAAATGGTTTGTATAAGTTGAATTTTATAGCAGAAAATAGTCGAGAGATGAACCTAAAATCTGCGATTGCCTCAAATCTACAAGTGATATTTTCGCGATACTGTCGAAAAAAGATTAAAGTCATTTATTGTACAGTCTCACCACTGTACATTTTTCTGTTTAAGTTGCGACCTACTTTAGGCCGCGCTATAATATGACATTCTGAAGTAAATTATATTAGTGCAAACATAACTGTCGTGCGATAAGCATCAACTGAGGGAACAGCCAATAAGTCTAACTATTTTGTATCTTAAAAGTAATAAATCAGTTTAATTACAATATAAGGTATGTAACTTCTCCGTTCTCTCAACGCACTCCAACACAACAACAAATGTCTGGGCTAACTAGCTCATACATTTATCTAAAATATGAACATGGCTTACGTTTTTTTCACGATATCATTCCTTTTGACGGTTTGAATTAGTATTCAAATGTTGAAAGTAGATCCGTGCACAAATGAAGAGGATTATTATTATATCAAAAGATTTATGTGGCACTAGGCTCGATCTGCAGGCCTTGCGAGAAGATCTTTCTCCTACGAGGATATACTCACTCAAATACTTTAAAAAGATATCTCTAGAGAGTCGCAGAAGTCTTCTGGATACACAATTTCTTTTCAAACTCGTAAGACACAAGTTTGATTGTCCACAGCTAGTAAGCTTTTCACTATTACACTAAAGACTAGTAAGTCTCGGATGTTTAGTGCCTCCTAGAATAGCACGAGCTGCCAAGCCAATGCACTGTGTTATCCGCTGCGTCGAACTGTGTTGGACTCTTCCCCCATCTACCACGATCTATTCTATACTCATATTATAAAGAGGGAAGGTCTGTGAAATTGTCCCTTGGCAAGGTTGTATGTATACGTAATGTGTAATCTCTGGAATCACTAGATCGATTTCATTTTTTTTTCAGTGTGTAATGAACTTTCCGGATGGTCATAGGCTATATTTTATCCCGCGGGTTTGCCTGCGTTCTTTGTTATGCGCGGTTGAAGCCGTCACTTAATAAATATAGTGATTCTAATGACACTTCCTGTACTTATCATTGAGGGGTTTTGCCATAATTGTCAAGCGTGGCATAAAATTTTACTCAAATATCCAAGATTAGAAACTTCTTATTAAATGAACTACACCTAATTTTATAATATATTTGTAATAATAATATTTTTAAATATCGTATAACGTTGACATTTGGTAATTTATAAATATTGTGAAGTAATTAGAAAAAATCAAATTAATTTGACATATTAACTATTAATTCATATTATTTTTGATATGTAAATTTTTATATTTTATTAATAAATGAGTATGAGTAACGTGCATTGATTTTTCTTTTTTTAGTACCTATTGCCTTTGTTCTAATTGGCATGCTGTGTACTCCCGTAAGTTATACATGCGTTAAGGGTCCGCAGTAAGCTCGGCCGAATTTCACCTTCCCATACAAACGTAGTTACGCTCTCATTTTAAAACTACGTGTTGGATTGTAAAGAAACTTTGCAAATACAACGACATGAGGTATATCTATGTCTGTAATTAGTTTACATGGTTCCAGTTTATAAAACAAACGAAATACAGCAAACACAAGTTTTGTATGAAAAACTTAAATTCGCTGTATTTTCTTTACTATGGTATCTGAAGCTACATAAAATAATTACAGACATAGATATACCTCATTTCATTGTATATGCAGTCTCGTTACAATCCAACACGTAGTTTTAAAATGAGAGCGTAACTAAGTTTGTAGGGAGAATCGAGCTTACTGCGGACTCTTAAGCGTAAGATACTTTCCTATAAATTATTTGTATGTATAATTGTAATAACTGTTGGTAAATCTTTCAATAAATAAAATAAAATATACGAGTTGATGAGCGAGCTTGTAGCCTTAAATAAGAAACACAAATTAGCTATTATCAGAGTAATATATCTATATTTTTTGTTTAGTCGACGTTTTGACGACCTCCGTAGCTTAGTTGGTAATTGTGACCCTGCCTAAGAAGGCAGAGGCCACGCGTTCGAATCCCAGTGCATCTATTTGTGCGATGATGAGCACGACTAATTGTTCTTGAGTCATGTATGTATTTATTTATCTATATAAGTATGTATATCGTCGTCTTATACCCATAGAACAAGCTTTGCTTAATTCGGGACTGGGTCGATTTGTAAGATTGTCCCCAAACATTTATTTATGTTTGTGACTTTTTCTCTACCAGTCAACAGCAAAACTAGGGCGATAATACAGGGAACATATACAAAAGCTTCTCCTAAATGATTCCTTTCGGGAATCGAATTAGGACTTTTTTATGGCAGTCAGGGAATAGTCGTCTGGCCATTTGCTCTGATTAAATTGGACCGTCTCATGGGAACGACCCTAGTGGAAGCGAAGAGGAAACTCCTTTGAGCAACTTTTTCAATATAAGGCTACTTTGTAACCTGGCGGAGCGGAATATTCTTTACTTTAACTCATGTGCCTCACCCCAACCCTCACGCCTAACAAAACTAGACCTCTGCCTACGCTTAGTTACTACGGATCACGGTGTCAAGATATACTGGTGGGTGCTTTAGAGTCCTCAGTAAGCTCGATTCTCCATACAAACGTAGGTACGCTCTCATTTTAAAACTACGTGTTGGATTGTAACGAGACTTTGCGTATCCAATGAAATGAGGTATATCTATGTCTGTAATTATTTTATGTAGCTTCAGATACCATAGTAAAGAAAATACAGCGAATTTAAGTTTTTCATACAAAACTTGTTTTTGCTGTATTTTGTTTGTTTTATAAACTGGAACCATGTAAACTAATTATAGACATAGATATAGCTCATGTCGTTGTATTTGCAAAGTTTCGTTACAATCCAACAGGTAGTTTTAAAATGAGAGCGTGACTACGTTTGTATGGGAAGGTGAAATTCGGCTGAGCTTACTGCGGACTCTTAAAACAAGTTACAAAGTAGCGGGGCTGATGTCTCACAAATTTTCTCACTCGTCGGCATACTGTCAGTATTACATGCGCTGTACTGTAGTAAAGCGGGATGCGTAGAAACTCCGTTTCCACGCATCCCGCGCCATCGCCAGTCAGGAAGCACTCATTGAAATGTAGATGCGCAGTAACGACTCGGCACTGACGACTGACTGCCGGTCGTACAAGGCGACTAAATGGGGTCCTCGGATTGGTACAAGGTAACAGTTGGGGGCTGAATCGTTTAAAAAAAGGTAGGACCCATCAGCTATCAGGCATGACGCTTAAGGCCTCCACGCACCGAACGCGTGGCTTGCGCGGCGCGTGTCGTGCGTGGCGCGTGTCGGGCGCGGTTGAAGCGGTATATCTACACCGCAAGCAGGCGGCGTGTAGCGACGCGTTAGCAACGCACACGGGCCCGCGCGTCATATCTTTGTCACTACCAACACATTTAATATGTCTCTCACTATCTCTATCACACTCAGCAGCGCGGCAGCAGCGCGGGCCCGCGCGGGTCCGCGTTTCGACCGAGTTCGATGTATGTTTGAAGTGTAGTTTCAATGCTTTACAACTTGCGCGGGCCCGCGCAGCACACGCGCCGCGCACGACACGTGTTCGGTGGGTGGAGGCCTTTAGGGCGGCACTGGTGCGGTTCGTAGGAGATCCCGCGCCGTCGAGAATGCGTCGAGGAGATCCATCGGGGGGTTTTAGTCGGTGCGTGTCCGACATAACTTCCGCGCTATCCCTATGGCGCAGAGGTATCCATAAAGGATTTTCCTCCCATAAAAAAAGTATGTGGTAATAAAAAATATGCAAATGGACGAGATGGCTTTGTGATTCAAAATTAACCTTTAATATCTCTGCGGTTTATCATGTCAAAGAATTTTGGTTCAAAGGCATTTTAACTCAAAGGAAGTCTTTTGAGGTTCATGCATTGTATGGAAGGTGTCGGCAGCGAGAACTTTCCATTAAAAGTATTTATGACTGAAACATATATGATACCTATTATTCTTTAATAAATAAATAGTCAACCACATTAATATCATTTGATATTTGACAGTGGCTTTTCGGCGAAGGAAAAACCGGTCTAATCCCAATAAGGTCAAAAATCGCTTTCGAAAAACTAGTTCCTATGCTAAATCTTGGGATCAGGTGCCAAAGCGAACCCCGGGCTCCTTTAGGGCACAACCGGGAATAACGCTAGGATGATGATAATGAAATAGTCAATCACATTGCCTAGTTACTGCAAAACCAACAAGCAGTTGTTTCTGCAATAATTATTATGTGACGTGATTATCTCGATTAAACAACAATCTTCTTATTCTTCTTGTTAGTGCGTCTGACTATCTGTCAGCAGGTAAAGGTCGCCGTTCGCAGATCAATAAAACTGCCAAAACTCGAACAGCTGGCGAGACCCGGGAACTTGACGCGCGTGCGTACACGAGTGTTGCCAGTGCGGAGGTGAATCAAAACAAGAAAAGCCGAGATTTCTTCAATGAAATAATTCCCTGTTAAATTTCATTGGACAAATCTCGGACCGAACATCAACTTTAAAATGCATTTTTTCACATAAACTTTACCGCACTTTTATAAAAATGCGAAAGCGAGACAACAAGATTATCCGAGATTTTTCCGACGTTTATTATTCATAGTCATGTAGTAGTATTTATTCATAAACAATAAGAGTGTAATTAAGATATATATATATATATGACTAAGTAAAAATCGTAGTACCTACATAGAGCACGCAGTATGAAATTACAGTAAAAATGTACGTATTCCATCCATTCACTTGGCAGGGTAAAAACCTAACATTCTAAGCAGTCCCCTCGTCATTTAAAAAAATATAATTAGATTCTTTATTTTTTCAGATTAACTGTATGGACGTCACTGTCTATTTGTAGGTATTTTACCTACATTTTATTATAGCCTGCGAGCTAGCACCAGCTTTTCGTGACCAATCTCTCCGCGGTAACTTGTGAGAAGCTTCAGAATGTTGTATCATGAAACCCCGTGGACGCCAGCTGCGCCTCCGTCGGTGTGATGACCAGCAGCAGCCACCCAGACACGTCATTTTTTTTTAATGTCACTTTCCCCCGCTTGATTTAACATCTAGTTAACCCAATATTATGACTAAAATGCCAGGGCATCGGCTGAGGGGCAACTTCAGGAAGTTTGTAACCCAGAAGCATGGCCGGAGCATCTATCGCGTACCTATTTAAATGCAACAGCTGACCTGTTTTCCCTCACCATATGACTAGCTAAACCAAACTAACACTGAAGCTAGCGAGCGTATGCCAGCATTTGAGGCAGAAAAATCCAATATTCCTAACCTAGTACATGGCAACACCACCTCAAAATGTCATTGACGCGAATTATGGAGCGAATTCTCTCCAAATTATTTTGTATTTCGATTTATTTATGAATGAAAACTTAACATTCCTGACTTAAAACTGTTATAATACGCCGTGTTATTTCATTGTAAATCGTTTAATGTTACTAAAATGAGTGAGACTACTATATCTGGATGTTGATAAACTATACCTAATATCTGTTGTTGTTAAAAGTAATTGTTGTATTAGATTGTTGTGAAACTGTTGTTGAATCTAGTCTTCCGCAGTATTTAGTGTTTTTGAGCTTGTTATCTTTAATATCAAGGCAAAGAGTTCTGTCATAGGTTGTGTATTAAAATAGATATCAGTGTTATATTTAAAGGTGAGTGCAAAACATCTATTTTATAGGGTAGATATTAATTTGGTTACTTAATAAGAATGTGGAATCACACGCTTTTATTGTCGTACTGTACAGACAGGGGTATTAATATACGCATAAATAATAAGGAGATAAATATTTGTACACGCCATTATGACATTGACAATAGAGTCATGTACTGATATTTATGTACATTGTACGTATACTAACACCCCTGATTGTATATTCATTAGGTAAAATGCGGCGTTGTGCTTAAAATATCGCAACAATATTTTCACGTATAAGTTAACAATGTACACTAAGCTTGGATGTAAGAGGTAATCTCCAAAACACTTAATCCATATTTCCAAAATATTTTTAGATGGGTTCTAATGGGTTCTAAAGCCTGCCGCTATAGTCTAAACGTATTAATTTTAATAGCAAACGGTTAAGGTCAATGATCTTCTAATAACGTTTTTCTCTGAATGTATTGTTTTCCACATAATCTCCATAAATACATCAATTATTTTCGGCTACATTTAACAAAAGGGGACGAGAAGGCGGTCTTTAATAATCAGAATGACAGTGTCATCAAAGTCGGGATATTTATGTTTCCTTCTGTCAATTCGTGTATGGTATGGATACCGCTTAAATGTCCAGTCAAGTGCAAAAATTGTATCGATTTAATCCTACTAATATTATAAATGCGAAAGTTTGGATGTTTAGATGTTTGTTACTCAATCAAGCTTAAACGGCTCCACCGATTTGGATGAAATTTTGAACAGAGATAGGTTATAGCCTGGATTAAAATATAGGATTAGTTTTTATCACGGGTCCTCGCGGGCGAAGTCTCGGGCGGAAGCTAGTCCTTACCTAATATTATAATGGCGAAAGTGTGTGTGTTTGTTTGTCCTTTTTTCACGTCGCAACGGAGCGTTGTATTGATGTGATTTTTTGTATGGAGATAGTTTAGAAGCTGGAGAGTGACATAGGCTACTTTTTCCAGTGGAAAAACATCTAATTCCCACGGGAAAATTCAATATGTTACATTTTCCTATAACCACGCGGGCGTAGCCGCGGGCATAAGCTAGTAATATTATATATGGGAGAGTTTGGATGTTTGGAGGTTTGTTACTCAATCAAGCAAAAACGGCTTAACAGATTGAGATGAAAGGAGAATGGGCAAATTAGTATGGGCGGTGTACCATGAGTGTATACAGTTGAGACATATATCATTTGAAAGCTCTTAAGAAGAGCTTTAATTCTGTCTATGACGCCGAAGATCGGTCGCGTGCAGGGAAGCTCCAATAGCTCATTTTATAACTGCACTGTGGTGTTTACTGGAACTAAATATTCTCATACTAATTCGCCACTTGTGCATAGACAGTGGCGCCAGTATTTTAGTGTATGGCTAAAAAGGCTTGAAAATTAACTGGGTTGAGATCGTAGATTTTTCCTTGAACGAATAAATGTTAAAAGTCCATGTTATAACACCTAATTATATCAAAATCCCGCTTCCTTCGCTTGTGCTACTGCACGCGAGATGTCGCTAGTAAATAATGTTGGCTCTACATTGTCGTTTTGTCACGCTGACAAGATACAGTTGACGTCTGAGATATTTCATACTGCAAAGAGTTACCATATTTATTTCTCAATGTGTTCAAAATAATCATTTCACAAAGCTAAAATTAAATCTATAAACTATATATTTGTTGACTAATTTATATTTAATGCTTACGATGGGCTTTGGGGTATTTGGCCTTAGGCAGGTGATTATATCGCCTCATGAGAATCGAAGTTCGTATAGCCCTAACTCTATCGGACTTGCCAATTGATATTTATTGCTTACAATGGCCATTGGGCTCTCTGGCCTTAGGGCAGGTATCATGAGAATCGAATACATACCGGCGAATATAGTCTATCTGGATCGATTTCAGTAGAATTGTATATTTTTGATTTTACCAAGTTTTCAAGTAATACCTACTAACCTGCTTTTTGGTTTCAACCTATTTGACCTACCATCGTGTATATGTTAGACAGCCAGATGATAGCATCTGGCTGTCTAACAAATACAAAAATAGTGCCATGACTTATTTTCTACAGAGAGGGACGGAAAGGCTCTTATGCAGCTAAATTAAGACCTGGTCCTAAAATGACTGACGACTTACCATAAACAACCTACTTAATTTGGGTGGGTATTTGCCACAACCTCGTGCTAACTAGCGGAAAATAAAAAAATAACTGTGGCAAGAATGGTATTTCCCTTTTTGTCACACTTATTGAGATTTGTATACAACTATCTTGCTCGGTCGTGGAGTTGTTATTACCATACCTTGTCCTGAGTAATCATGTCCATGTGCCATGATTAACTTCTGTCGTACTTAGTATCTGGCCCCTATTTCACCAACTTGACAATTGTCACCTGACTACAACAATTCTCCGTACATTGCTGGTTCCATAATTAACCTAGCGACCACCTTAACTTCTAGAACAAGCAATGGATGGTGAATTGTCATTGTCAGGTGACAATTGTCAAGTTCGTGAAATAGGGGCCTGGTCTGTGTCAATCAAACATAATGAGATGATCCAACTCGTGTGGTGGTTGCCAACTCTAATAATGTATATTATGCTAGTCATAATCATAACGTACGACCCAGACAGAAAAATCCTGGCCTGGGTCGATTGCACTACTCTTTTGGCTGTATAGTGATTTCGATGCTCATACAAAAGATTGGCAACTCTGATAAGTTGCCAATCTTTCGTATGAGCCCTCTTGGCGTCTATTTCCTGCCATTTTACGTTTTCTTTGCCTATAAACCTTACATTTTCAATAAAACTGCTGTCACTGTGGCAGGAGCACCCTTGTGCTCCTGCCACAGTGACAGCAGTTTTAGGCGCTCAATCTCAGTTTAAGTCCTTATTCCTTAATAAGGACTTAAACTGAGATTGAGCGCCTAAATTGCATATAAAATTATAGACTTCTAACTACCCTTATCCCACGTAATGCAAAGAACACAGGCAAACGAGCGGGATAAACTATAGCTTACGACCAATCAAAAAGCATATTCTATACACTGAGAAAAAAGTTTTTTTTAAAATCGGCTCAATGGTTTCGGAGATAACCCATTACATAAAAACTTACAAACGTACCAAGTTATACTATCTCACAGACTTTTCCTCCTTATAATATAAGTATAGATTTATGGATTTGAGCACACAAAGAAGAAAAAAAAGGATTTGTGTGCGGCTGTGTTCGTTTCCATAGTTGCCTGACTGCACGCGTGTCAAGCCGCAACACGCGCTGCCTGACGATAAACAAGCACTATAATACACCATTTAATATACGCATATGACTCCGTTTTGTTCCATTCCGGCGACTCATCCAGCGAGCAGTTCTGCTGCAAGGTCGCGGAGGCGTTGGCCATGCCCGGGAAGGTCGAAGAGGCTCATCGAGATTGCTCGAAGGAACGTACTGGCGCTATACAGGCAGACAGTCTCACCCCCTGACTGTGGGAACCTTAACAGTCTCTGTCCGGAGCTACCAGTTGTGAGACAGGGCCTATTAATAAGTATACGCCTTTATCATACAAAAAATCACTAGAATAAGAGACTCGTCTACTATTTAATCATGCCAATTCTTGATTTTCATGCATGAGACTTCATCCCGCGAAGAAAATTAATGTCTTGGCGTTTTAAATGACCACCACGTTCGCAAGTTCATACTTAAGTATCTACTATTAGCAAAACAACGATAATTTTTCGGTGACTGGCATACTATTTAAACGGCAGATTCTGGCAATAGCGAATTCTTAAAACGGCAGATATGTTTGTAGTGTCATTAAAGTTGAACCAATCGTTAGCTCTCTAACGCTCTCTAAAGTTATGATTACGACAGAAATTCCTTTTGATAGCCAAAGTTAGGTAGGTTAGGTTCGTTAAGTAGCTTCAGATGCCCGAAGATCGGATTCCATTGAAACTGTTACGGCCGACCAACCTAACACTGATCTTTGAAAATGTGACTGTGTGAAAGCATTATGGCGGTGCTGCCTTTAATGGGACTTTTAGGACATAAACATTTAAGTGCCAATTGTAAGTTCGTACTAAAAAAATAAAACATTTGCAGTTTTCTTGATGGTCCTTTCGCCCTAAGAATCTGCCATAATAGGAATCTGCCTTTACCAGCATCAGCTCTTAACCGAATAAAGGAACAGCGGGGTGTGCAATTGTAAATGGTAACTGGTTACTGGTGTAAACATAAAGTACCTACCTAATGAACACCAAAAATTGCCAGGCCATACCTACCAAAGATTAAAATGGAAGAGAACTTGTTATAGACACTTTTTGTGTAATGCTAATAATTATAATATATTCTTCTTTTAATAACTATAAACTATAAATATTCTGACATGTAATATTGACAATTACGAATAAATGAATATGAATATGAATATGAATATGAATATAATAGGGGTGTAGACTCGAAAATTATTATTAATTCAAAAGAAAGAAGGCAAAAAAATATGCCTAGTGACGAAAATCCCATTCAGATATCTCATAGAATTACGAAGCTACAACCGTCTTAATATCGCTTGTTAGAGAGAGAAAACGCGAACGGTGTGTGACGTCACATTATCCGAGGCTGCCGGGGGGCCTCGTCGACGGGGTGCGGCCCGTTGCCGTCTTTAGTGACGTCACAATCTACAAGCGTCATCGATTCATATGAAATTGCGTTTTGCGAAAAGCTATTACATTATTGATTATTTTATTTAATGTCTACACCCCTATTTATTTTGATATCATCATCATATCAGCCGAAAAAGTGCACTGCTGGACATAGGCCTCCCCTAAACAGTGCCACAATGACCGGGCCTGCGCCACTCGCATCCAGTTGGTCGGACTTAGTTTGGTATAGGTCTTCACACACACAGTCCATCCACCTTTTTCTTGGTCTACCTCGTATCTTATATCCAGCCAAATTCATACCTAATACTCTTTTGGTCACATGACTTTCATCCCTCCGCATTACGTGCCCATACATAGTTTAGATGTACCAACTAACCCCTTAGTCCTAGATAAGTATATGTTATAATATGTAGCCATGGTTACACAAAACAAATATCATTCATTCATTCATACCACACAAGGCGATTGGCTCTCAATTTATCCTCATAAGTACAATAGGTGATACTTTCAGGCATCCCCTTACATACAACATTTCTTATTCGGTCCGTCCTCGTCACGCCACACATGCTTCTTAACATTCTCATCTCCGTACCATGTAACCATGCATGCATGTTTCTTTTCATCCGTCACCTTTAAGGCCCAAAACTGATCGCAGTTTTGGGCGTCATGTATGGATCGCCATACATGACGACAGGTCTCACAATGGAGATTCAAACTGGAGAGCCCGCCGTAATCGCAAAACATGTGCTCAGTTTTGGACCTACTGATCCGCAGGCCAACATTCTCTAGTTTTTGTCGCCACTTCTCCAGTCTGTTCTGTGTCTTGTATGGGTCTCCACGGACAAGAACAATATCATCGGCGGAGAACATACATCAAGTACTCGATCGTATGCCTATTCGAGGTAACAAACACTATAAGTATGCAGATTTTTTCTGTGCACTTCTGTATTTTTCGCACAATTGGCGAAGTGAGAAAATGGCGACTGCTACCGATCCCGACCCGTATAATATATAGCAAAAACCGAATTGGTTTTGCGTTATAACTGGATGCCATTAGCCAGTGAAGTGGGTGCAAAGAGGAAAAATAGAACTTAAGGAAGGCATGAAAAAATATCATTTCATACCATGAGAGCAGTGGCATAAATATTATGTTGAAATTCTATAGGATTATAGTCTTGGGAGCCAAGTGGAAGGAGGGTTCGTTTTTCGGAATTTCCATTATTACTACACCAAAATCCTCCCAAAACTTCTCTTTGACTACGTCATCTCTTCCACTCTAGAGGAACATACACACTTACAAAATGTTGTATTACGTTCTCCAGCATTAACTTCATAGCTATATCTCTCTTTCTACTGACATTCGTTACCTCTTGTTGTAGCCTATTGTCTACCTGATAGTTATATGATTTCCTTACTTTAATCCATCTCTTAGACAGGGTTGCTTTAACAATATAATAAATAGTAAAATACGAAAACACATATGCTAAATGTCAAAATATTAAACAAAACCTTACCTTACCGGGTGCTGCCCGCAGCTAGGCGAGGCCTAAAGCCACCGGTGTTTAGGGTGACGGAGAGAGGAACCTTCTGGCTATTCGCGCCGTGCCTAGGAGTAGATATAGGTACCGCCTTCTGTATCTGACCCATGAAGCGAGTCTCTTGCGATGTTGGTCGCGACCCATCGCTTAGGGGAACGGTCTGTTCCCCTACACGATTATCGGGAAAAATATCGTCGTAATATCATTACGTTACACAGATTAAACAGCTACGGTAACACTGGAATGAGGTATATTTAACATGAACTACGTAAGTAGTATATTATTTATTATTAAGAAACAGTAAACTCCAAGTACTCCAACACGTGGTGTTTTCGTGCTTGCATCGGAATTTTGCTTGACTGCAGCACTCTTACGTTCATCTGAAACAGTAATCTAATCAATGAAGTGTTTCTAGGCTTTCACATACAAACTTACAAAGCTACAATCTCACAGACTTTTCCTCTTAATAATATTAGCGTAGTGTGTAGACTATTTTC
Source organism: Epinotia bilunana (assembly GCA_947049275.1). NCBI lineage: Eukaryota > Metazoa > Arthropoda > Insecta > Lepidoptera > Tortricidae > Epinotia > Epinotia bilunana. The sequence continues at coordinate 7,038,574 of OX346271.1, read as the reverse complement.
TTTTGTTCAGAAGTTCATGTAGAGAAGCTATTTAGCAATTTGAATCAAAAGAGCCTATGCACGATCCACTTGCTATGTGGGTTGGCAGGGTATGTCAGGTTCCCAGTGATGTTATTCTGCTCTATCACCAGACCCTCAGTAGCTTATTTATAGCAGCTACTTTGTGAAACCTGTCAATAGAACCCAAACATTACTTGTTCAGCTCCATCATCAGACCCTTAAGCATTTCATATAATACAGAAACTTCTAGGTAAACCCTGTCAATAGCACCTTAACACAGAAACAATATATGGGCTTTCTCAAAGTTCCCTACTACGTAGTTTCGCTCCATTATCAGACCCTCAGCATTTCATAAATATGCAGAAACTACCAGGTAAAACCTGTCAATAGAATCAAATCACAGAAAAAATAATGTGCTACCTCAGTCCCCTGAGACGTTGTGTTATGTCCATTTCTCTGAAACAGTAATTTTATGTTTAATAAATCTTCCGATGCTTTCTCGCATGAAGTTTTTTTAGGTTACTGAATAGCAAGGTTAGCTTAAGTTTAGTATCCATGTTTTATGTCGCAGAATAGGTAAATGTAGGTAGGTACAACTATTTAAATATTGGTCTCAGCTTACCGATGTTTTTTCCTTCAAGTCATATATAGTTGTACTCGTAATGTATGCGGCCTCTGCCCAGCAAACTACTTCGTACGCTGCTTGCTACGCGTATTGACTTGGTCAAAATAAAGGGATTTATCCTAACAGCCGTTTATCTGATCTCCGGTCCCCGTAAACCCAGAACTTCACAATAGTCAGCAACGCACTGAGATATTCCTGAAGTTGTAAGCCTCAATAGACTATTATATTAAGGACTTCCAATCAGAATAAATAGGCCAACCTCCTAGCATTATTCCCGGTTGTGCCCTAACAGCGCAGGGTTCGCTTTAACATATAATCCCAAGATTTGAAATAGGCACTTGTTTTACGAAAGCGACTGCCATCTGGCCTTCCAATTCAGAGGGAAAACTAGACTTTATTGGAATTAGAATGGTTTCCTCACGATGTTTGCTTCACCGAAAATCGAACGGTAAATATTGCGTACGTTCCTAAAAACTCATTGGTACGAGCCGGGATTCTTACCACGACCGCCGCTTGACAGCCGCATAACTGAACCACTAGGCCTACCGTAGAATTTTCTGAATAAATAGGTATATATATTTATTATATATATCGCGCTGCACTCCATCCTATTAAATACTAAATAAATCAGTATATAGCAACACACGGAATATGGACAGATATGATATGACAGACCTTCAAAATTATAGCGACGAATTATTATTCATCATCTGCCTTTAATATTTGAATGATACACAGAAGAACATGTCAAGTTACTTTCTTTTAAAGTGTGTTTTGTATTCAAAACGCCTCATATTCAAAAATCATCCATAACGCGCTTTACATTTTGAGACATATGAAAAAAATGTGACTAGAGAATGTTCCCTCCGAGAACCCTTCATTTGTAGTTGCTAGATAAAATGGGCTTGCATTTATTCACACTGTATGTGAAACCCAATATTTTTGAACATTAATGCCTACTTTCGTGGTCCGTTTTAAGGGGTTCAGGTGAAAGTTCCTTGTAATTTGGCGTGGCGCAGTATCCTCGGCTCCGTTCGAATGTTAGCAAAACGGGCTTTGCATGGTGTTCATTGTGCATCTTGAAACTGCAATAGTTACATATAATTAATATTTTATTAAATACGAGTTGTAAGTATAATTATTTCAGGAAATTATCATACAAACTTGCAAAGTCGCGCACTCATTAACTTTACTTCCTTATAATTATTATTATTTGCCCACGCGGCTCCACGCGCGTAGGTATTATATTTATATACAAACTGCTCAGCTAGAGTTGCTGCATAAAACGTAGCCTATGTCCCTAAGGTCCATTATTTTATATTACTTACCAGGGAAATATTTGTTTACCATAACATGATACAATTATACATTAGTTATAAAATATATATTTAAATTACATATATTTAAAAAGTTATTACTATAGAAGATAGGTATTATATTGCTACCCATTGAAAGTAAATATATGCATAGGTACATCTGCGGATAAATTCCAAAAGTGTATGTGAAGCTCCCACTGAGCCAACGTGGAGATTACTCTAGAATTCTTAGTCTTGATTGGGAAAACCTGTGCTTCAAAGAAAGATTAACTGTATTCTTACAAGTATTCTTTTGTATTGATGAAATACTTAGGAATTATAATCGACTAACATCTATCCTGGCATCCACAATTAGACAACATTAACGTTGGAAATATAAAATGAGTATGGCTATTTAAAATTCTACGAAATAATAAAAACGTACCTCTGTTAAAATAAAACAACGCAATTGTGATTCTTCTGGTGTCGCGAGGATCTAAAGGGGTATACAGCGTGTCTGTTCACTGCTTACCATAAGGCAATCCGTATGCTTGTTTGCCATCGTCGTAATCGGTAGGTAATACATATAACTATACTTACTTTTTTACTAATTATGTTATGACGAGGAAAAGTCTGCGAGGTTGCAGTTTTGTTTGTCGGATAGGCAGAAAGACAGACGGACTGAAACATAGTCGGAGACACAGACTCACACACATTTAGGTATGTAGCTATACATACATCGTGGCTGACTTGGCGACATCTCAGCAAATCGACGAACGGGTTAGGCAGACAGACTGACGGAAGCCAAGTGCATGTCAGGCTACGCGCAGTGTAGGGTTCCGTAGTTGCCTGTCTGTCTTAGTTAAGGCGGGATTCTACCGGTGTGCGGCACAAGCATTTTTGTACTGAATATGCTTGTGCCGCGGCGTTAGCGGCACACGGACAGACGGACGAACGGACAGACGGACGGACAGACAACAGGAGGACAGACGGACGGACAGACGGACAGACAACAGTTGGACAGACGGACGGACAGACAGATAGATGGACAAACGGACCGACAACAGGCGGACAGACCTACGGACGGACGGACGGACGGACAGACAGACGGAAAGACGGGCGGACAGACGGACGGACAGCAGGCGGACAGACGGACGGAGGGACGGACAGACAACAGGCAGACGAACGGATGGACAGACGGACAGACGAATAGACAGTTGGACAGACGGACGGACGGACGGACGGACGGAAAGACGGACAGACAACAGGCGGACAGACGGACGGACGAACGGACGGAAGGGCAGACAACAGGCGGACAGACGGACGGATGGACGGACGGACGGACGGACAGACGGGCGCACAGATGGATATGGCGAAAATATAAGGGTTCCTTGTTGACTACGGAATCCTAAAAATGTAAAGCAACCTCGACACAACAAACATAGTTAAGAACAGTTAACTTTATGCATAGCTTTGAATTCGACTAAACCATCTGGAGAGACAAGACATTCAATTAAATAATGAAATGAAAAGATTTCTCAAAAAACCCAACTCCTTTTTTCAAATTGTACTTATAGCCTAGTCATGATGGTTTGTTATTGATTAAAACACTCCAGTTGATTTATACTATTAATTATATTTCCAATAAACTTCAACCACCATTTTCATTATTTTATTACAATCTCTCCACCCAACCGAATGCCAAGTGTTGCCATACTGACACCTGCCTGACACCTATGTCACTCCCACGATTAAGAGGAATCACCTCATATGTCGAAATCCGTCAAACGCTTTAGGCTGCAGGGCGTGCCAAAGAATAAGGTCACATACATTCGCTCGAAAAACATAACCCTCCTCTCCTTCGGCAGTTAGGGTAACAACACACTCAAATCAGTTAATCCGTTTGGAAACTATATAAACTACTATATGTATAATATTAATATATACTATGTCAAAATCTATAAACCCGTTTGGACTGTAGCCCGTGAAATTGCATTTTCTTGTCCACATACATACACACACCTATACGCTCGATGTGGGAGTTTATGTCTGATATGGTATTACTACTTGGTGCCTACTATGTTAGACTATAGTGTTTATGAAAAAAGAAACACGAAATGAAACCAAATGAGAGTATTTTTCACAATGTGGCCGGGCTATGCGCATGTGACATGGACGAGGTTGCAAGCCTCAGTGGGGTTTGTTGTCCTCTTACCATCAGACGGGCCATACGGTTACTATTATAAGTATTGAAAATAAGTATCCTTCTTTATTTGTACCTGGTCCCACGGCTCTGTCCGTGTTTTGCAGAGAATTCCCATTTCACGGGGCATAATATGGGTAGGACGTTTTCTGAAAGTTCCACACTAGTGCAAAAAAAAGTGGAGTGGAACATTTGAGAAATCCCACTATGACTCCCGTTCTGCAACAATTCATATTCGATCTATTTATAAGTGTAGGTACGACGGTAGCTAATGGCCATATAATCGCGACGGCGTTTGGTTTTTATACGGGAACGAGACATAGGTAAGTGTTTATTTTTCAATTAGATCTTAGCGGTACGTAAATGCCCTACGACTTACCGTTTGGGCAAAATAAAATGAAATGGTATTGTACCAAGATTCAAGTTTCTTTATTTGGCCAAGTAACAAAATAACGTTACATCTACCTACTCGTAAACCTACACAGATAAAAAAACTGGTAATATGATATTACTTCCTCTAGCTCTAGAATGATGGTTACTTAGTACTTACCTACTAAGTAAATACACGCAATACAATTGCTCAATGGTTAGCTGGAAGAAATCCCTCTCAGGGATAAGCTCGCCTTTGTACATGTATCATCTGTTCTTCAGTTATTGTTTAGTTGTTGTGTTCTGTACCATGTACAATAAAGAATTGACATACATACATACAAACATACATACATACAATTCATATTGCAGTTGCTACAATATTGTAAAATGAGATTTAATCATCTCAAATATTGATGTATAGATTGTGTAGGTATACCTGTGTGTATGTAAGTACGCGCAGTCAGAGAAGACGCCTCACAGCCGGCACAGCTGAATGTTACGTCACTGGCATTTGGACCTGTCTTACTGGCATAGTATATCCGCCTTACAGAAGATCACAGTCATAACACTACTAACTACTCGATTTATAGGTAGGTTATATATGGTATATATGTATATGGTGTTGTGTGGTGGAGCGTAAAGTCACCAGAACTCCCGACGAAGCGCGGCCGCGGTGTTAAGCGGGTGGGACCAGCATTTGTCTCTAGCTATCAACACAACCAATTTCTTAAACGATATAGGGTCAACAACGCTCTTGTGATTCTTCGCGAGGGTCTACAGGGTGTCATTTTCTGCTTACCAAATGGCAAGCCGTATTGTTTGCCTCCGTCGTAAGCTGAACGTATAATATACATAGTCCAGTTTTGCTCGTAGTCTCACCTGTACGTCTAGCACAACTTGCCGACAAGTCGCTTCGCGCGCGACTGAGCGCCCCCTGTCTCACTTGCACCGTGCAAATTCGAAAGAGGAGAGTAGATCTTTCTAAACTCGCATCGCGGGGTCAGTTGTGCTAGCCCCCCTGGTGGTAAGCGCCTGACGACAGAGCCTTAGATACACACACGGTTCAGTAATAACCTATTCACTCTTGTTTTGAAGGCACCCAAATCATAAATGTCAGTGAAAAATACAAATAACGGGAGCTAATTCCATTATTTAGCAGTTCACATTATACTATTACACATTTATAATATTACTTAGCTGCCCGCCAGGTTTCACCCCCGTATTGCACGGAACGCATGTAAATTCGCAGGATACAATATGTCCAACCGGAAAGGAAAGTCAGTCAGTATACAGGTGAAAGAATTTATGAAATCGGACAAGTGCATCCGGAGATTCCCATTACATACAAACTTACAAACTAAAACAAAACAAAGACACAAACCTCAACGACTTTTCCTTTCTATAATATTAGTATAGATAGTACCTAATTGAAGTATAGATTTGAATAAAAGTGAAAACTAGCTGACCACAAGGCATCAATCGCGTATTGCAAAGAACACAGGCAATCCCGCGGAATAAAATATAGACTATGTGCGTCCCAAAAAAATTTTTTTTTAATCGGTCCCGTAGTGCCGGCGATAACTCATACATACAAACTTAAATCCTGACAAGCTTACAAAGCTCCAATCTCACAGACTTTTCCTCTTTATGATATTAGTATAGACTAGCTGTCCACGCTGCTTCACACGCTAGAAGCTAGGGGCTGGTCCATATATTACGTCATCGTTTTTTGTCGATTATTGACCCTCCCCCCCCCCTCATCAAACTGTTAATTCTTTGAATGGAACCTCCACGCCTATTAAAAGGACTACCGTCATCCAATGGTCAGCCTACGAATGAACTCCCTTCACACAAACGTACATATTCACTAACTTTACCTATTTATGATAAAAATTGTTGTAATACTACGATGATGACAAACAATACTGTCTAGGGAATGCAATCGTGGTCTTGCGAGAACTCGTCCATTTTTTAGGAGACTGAGGCTCGTACAACTTTTGTACGAAAGTGAGCGAGATTGAGCGAGGCAGCCTTAATCCCTACGATCCTTTTCCGTTGATACAATATAAAATCATACAATTCGTAGATTAACACGAGATACTCACCAAAATATGTAAATAATCAATTTAGACTTGATTTCACATCAGGATAATAAATTATGCTAGAATATTAAAATATTTGATCCCTTGACAAATATTGTATTTATTTCCATGTGACATGTGGTGACTGACACAACGTGTCAGAATTTTATTTTTAATGAAATCAAACCTCTTTGTGCTAGAGCTAGACTATCGACTTAGCTGCTAAAATACATAATATTATATCAACTGAGATATGTACTACTACAGACATCTAGTGTCCAGTAGAAGAAGTTTATACCATCAATTAGCGTAGCGTTAATTGAGCGTTAGCCTCAACAAATCATTATAATCTTACCCCTGCACGCGTTGGAACAAAGTTGTTATTAATAAAAAATAACGTATATCCTAGCCTATAATGTAGTATACGTCGCTATTGTATACACGTGGGCATTTTTGCACAGTAGCCGATTTTTCATTCACACATATCTTTGATTACTTAATTCCAGCCCTGTAAATATTTCAGCGTCGGTGTTGGTAGCCTAACATAAGCTAATTGTCATGTTCTTTAATGTTAGATACCGTTTTACTGATTATACCAATTGGATTTCGTTAATTAACAGTTTTTATGTTTTACATACTTTGGTTAATTACTAGACCCCTGCACGCCGTTCAACATTGGTCCCATATAATGAAATAATGCCATGGTTAAGACCTTTCAAACGAGATATGTCTCAACTGTATACACTCATGGTACAAAATGCCCATTCTCCTTTGGCATGGAGATAGTTTACATAACCTGGATTAAAACAAAAAAAACTTTTTAAAAATTCAATTGGGGATGGCAGTTGATACGGGAGTTCACGCTGAAGAAGTCGCGGGAAAATGCAGTCTCATAAATATGCACCGATACCTTAATCCGCGGACATAAGAGCGATCTTCCATATTTATGAGTAATTTGTATGCATTCATATTTTTACTGAACAGCAACCAATGTTCATTGTCTACTCCTACTATCTTAGCCAGCCTTATGGACACCCTGCCAAGTGGTATTGATCTAGGGGATATACATATGTTAATATAGTGTAAATACCATGGGGTTAACCTATGGAGGTTAAGTTAGTTTTAATCATTTTAATAGTTTTATAGACATTTGTAACATATTATATAGTTTAATAAACTTAAATCACGAAAAAAAAAACAAAATTAGTTTTATGGAGCGATGTAATAATATTTCAATGTAATATAAGGTCAGTTTTAATAAATAAAATTATCTTGCCATTATTCACTAATCTTGGCTGAATGTCAATATAACCAACGGTCGGGTCGGTTAGCCAATCAACATCAACATGTTAGTTGGCAACTGTTTGGCAACTATTGGCTCGCCCCAACATTCCTAATCCCCTGTCCGGTGATCCTAATCCAGAGTAGACACTGAGCTGGGCACGCCCTGGATTATTCAATCAATTAGGCAAATCAACTGATTTGGCTAGCTACTCATTGCAGCTTCATCTGGAGTTGTGTATAACTTTGCAGGTTTCCATATAACACCATACATACATACAATAATCTAATTACGCCTATTTCCCGGAGGTATAGGCAGAGATACGGATTTCCACTTGCCGCGATCTTGAGAAACCTATCTACTTCATTCACTTTCATTTCATAACATTCTTCATACATGCTTGTCGGTGTAGGGTACTTTTGACCTAACCTTTCTTTCATATAACACTACATGACGATAATTTGAATGATGAAACTTGAGAGCCTGTAATCATTTAAAATTTTACGCTGTTTCTTTAGCACCTACCCAGATCCTTACGTATATTGCAGAAATACCGAATTACCTCTTCGAAAGCACTGTATGCCGAAAGGCATACGTGAAATGTCATAAAACCCCTGAGTCCTTAGAATTTTGTAAGGTCAATCAGCCTTCTTAACTAGTCCTTTTATTGATGAAGAGAACAGTGAAGACATATTTAATTTGTACTTGTTTTATAACCCCACAATTACAACACCTAAGTTTGGTCTTGGTAGCTATTCGTTTAGTACAGAGTTGGTCACTAAGCCGATTGCGCATTCATAATGAACCAAGATTAGAGATGTTATGTGGCCGAAAACATTTAAAAATTGCCAGTATTAGCAGACAACTTAAAGCTGAGTATTCACCAAGGCGCCGCACTGTTCCTATTGCCTCAGCGCCAAATTTATGGTAGTAATATTTTTACATTCACGGGCAGCAGAACCAAGGTAACCGATATAGCCCTTCGAATCGCTAAACTTAAGTGGCAGTGGGCGGGACATATTGCACGTAGAACCGATGGCTGTTGAAACGGAAATGTTCTCAAAAGTCGACCACGTACCAGCAGCACGTCTAGCACACGACGGCCGCGACATATTCTCGATTTTTATCGTACTACACCTCTTCTTCTAAGTGTTCTAATAAGAGAGAGACGGTTAGTGCGAGAAAAATCGAGAGAGCTCGCGCGCCGTCGCGTGCTAGCCGTGCAGGCGCAGCGTGGGTTGACCCCCATCAAGGTGGGCTGATGACCCGGTAAAGTTGCGGGAGTCCGCCGGATGCGGGTGGCGCAGAAGCGGTTATTGTTGCACTTTTGGGGGAAGCCTATGTCCAGCAGTGGACGTCTTTCGGCTGACATGGTGATGACGATAATTCACGGACGCGTCACATAGCTATGTCTCTTGTTCGTGCTTGTGCATGTTGTTTCGACATTTACTAACGCGCCGCGTCTCCATGATGAATGGACGGGCTTTGACATTGATGTTGGGCGTTGACATTGATTAAAATAAATATTTTCGGACAATCTTACACAAATCAACCAAGTCCCGAACTCAGCAAAGCTTGTACTATGGGTAGTCTAGACAACGATAAACATACTCGTACTCATAGGTATATATGAATAAATACTAAAATACATGGAAAATATCCATGACTTAGAAAAAATATTTGAACTGATCACACAAATTACCTTACCGGAACCTGTTGCTTGCAGGTCAGTATCAACTAGACTAAATAGGTCGAAAAAACCCTTATTACATTCTGCTTGCAGTATAACATTTTACGTGAATTGATTATTTGGTCCAGAACAAGAATAATCGTGTATCTTAAAAGAGCCATTTACCTAAGTCAGTTCCCGCGATAGTTGCCCGGTATGGCTCCAGTGAAAGGGGCATTAGCTTGAGCTCTAAGGCACACATATCCCTCGCAAGCCGCGCAAGGTTACTAATGTAATAGTAAGAAATGTATTTATTTATTAAATACTAAAATTAGACATGATTAATAAGATAACATTGCTCCACTAAACTACATCGATAGTTTGACTGAAGAGTCAAAATTACAGTCTGAATTTTGACTCCACAGTCAAAATGCGTGAATCAGGCGTTACATTGAAGCCCATGATAAGTTGCTAGAACAATATTCCTTTGCCATTCCGCTAAAAACGTGCAGTCTATTAGCGATGATGAGATGCACCTATTTGCGTAATTTTGCATGCGGTTAATGACTCCCTCCGAACGTGCAAACATGCAAATAATTACAGCAAACCGCCACCAATAACAAAAAAACCTCGACACGTGTTTCGCCTCTCTACGAGGCATCATCAGGAGATGTTGCTTGCGCCACGTCAACTGAGCAAATAAATGATTTGCAAAGGAATATTGTTCTCATAATCTCTACACACATGGCACATTGCACGTAGAACCGAACCGGTTCTCGAGTGACGACCACGTACTGATGACCTGGTTAATGATCGCGGGAGTCCGCTGGATGTGAGTGGCGCAGGACCGGTCACTTTGGCACTCTTTGGGGGAGGCCTATCTGCAGCAGTGGACGTCTTTTAGCTGGTATGATTGTTGATGATGATGAATTTAATCTAATAATTATTTTAGTGCAATTGGCATGTATCAAAAACTCGGTCATAATCGACCTCACGATCGACCGACACACAAACATGACCTATGTTGGTCTACTCAGACTGGCCGCGTCTATGTGGAACGTTGACCTAAATTCGCTGGCGGCTTTTAAGTTATTAGGCACGCTGCACGGCTTTAGGCATTTTTCAGGTCTGGAGACCTGAAATTCCATCAATTTGGCCCTGACTTATTTATAAGCAGAGGCCGGAATTCTCATGGCACTTTCGAGCTGTCATAGGGACTTCTCATTTATCGACTTCCGATATTCATATTATATCGATATATTTGACTGTAAAAGAAGTAATGTAAAACCAGATAATTGGGAAAAAAATATGACTATCTATTTCATTTATTATAAACTAATGTTGAAACTGCACTTGTTAGCACTAAAACAGACTTTGAACATGAAATTGATTAATCACTGAACTGAACTGATTGAATGTGACGATGTTAACTTGTCATTCTTCTCGTTTGGTTGCATATATATTTAGCGATAAGACCACCTGTTGTTTACCTCTACTTTCAATCTTCTTTAATATGTTGTGTTATATAATGTATCGATATAATATGAATATTCGAAGTCGATAAATGAGAAGTCCCTATGACAGCTCGAAAGTGCCACGAGAATTCCGGCCTCTGCTTATAAGTCAGGGCCAAATTGATGGACAGAAAATAGTTAGTGTGAAAATTGATCCTAAGAATAAATGACCAAGCAAGAGGCCCCGGTAAGGTAATTTCTGTGATCAGTTCAAATATTTTTTCCTGAGTCATGAATATTTTCCATGTATTTTAGTATTTATTCATTTATAGGTATGATTACGAGTATGTTTATCGTTGTCTACACTACCCATAGTACAAGCTTTGCTTAGTTTGGGACTAGGTTGATTTGTGTAAGATTGTCCGATTTTTTTTTTTTTTTTTTATGATATAGGAGGCAAACGAGCAGTCGAATCACCTGATGGTAAGCGATAATCGACGCCCATGGACACTTACAACACCAGAAGAGTTGTAGGTGCGTTGCCGGCCTTTAAGATGGGAGTACGCTCTTTTCTTGAAGGCTTGAAGGTTATAACGGTCCGGAAATACCGCATATATATTATTCCATTCCCTAATTTCCATTCCTTTTACAAATATTCTTTCCACATTTTCTCGATAGTACGAAGTCATCATGACATCAACAAGCAAAAACTGTATATACATTTCACGTATCGCGTTGCATTATTTTGTAGAATTTGGATTCTTAAATACGTAAAACTATTTTTTAGTCTGTTAAGACCAATTTAATACCGAGACGTATTTCTTAAAGTAAGGTACTCCAATGCTTTATTTTTTGGAAAATCATGTTTGTGAAATGTAAATTTCCCCAAGTGGCAGGACCTTTTATTAACGAATGACGTTACGCGCTACAGTAACATAGTGGATAGCGTTTTCACGTGGAAATTCAGAATGCCAAACTAAAATTAGTATAATACTAGCTTTTGCCCGCGACTTCGTTCGCGTTGACTTTCTTCTGTTGGACTTTTACTGGGCTAAAAAGTATTCTATATGTCAATCCAGGCTGTGGTATCTTAATAAAACGCAGTAATTAATTAATCCTGGTTTAATTTATACGGAGCCAAAGTACACGTTACACGCGGATATAGAAAGAGAGAGATGATACCGGTGGGACAGAGAGAAGTGAATGCTTAAGGAGCGTTCAGGATACCACACAGGCTATTCTCTATTTGTGCTAAAATTCATCTTAATCCGTTCAGCTGTTTTTGCGTGATTTAACTTAGCAAAATTTCGCATTTATAATACTCGTAAGATTTATCGATTTTACAATTAAATCAAAATAAGGTGGAACCTTGCGATGTCGAAAATGTTTATTTCATGGAACTTCCTAAACTGAATTTAATTTTGAAAGGATGATGTTATAAAATTACTGAGAATTATCGACATCGCAAGATTCTGAGTATTATTTTATTTTTGATAATGTTCTTCAACTTTTACATTGCTAATGAGGGCCAATGTACATATAGTAGTTTATGCAATCGTTATATAATGTATGCTTTTTAAGTCGAGTACCACGTTTAGGCCACGAAGCTTGCTGAGTGGCCTAATTAAGGTACGAGAGTTAAAAAAGCTAATTATATAACTATTGCATACAATACTTTTTCTACGAGTCAACGGAAATAATAATTTATTAAACAAACTTGGTATCTATTGCAAATCAACCTGCTGAAACGAAGTGCAGCCAGCGGCTTTTTTTATTTTTGCGCGTTGATGTCTTTGCAGGTCAAAATTCATCTTAGTTCTTTATACAGTTATCTTATATTCAAACTCAAATGAAGATGATTTAGATATCGCTGTCAGTCATTTAATTGACGGATAGAGGTGCTCGAGTAGAAAAAATAATTATTATAACCCATACATTTGAACCTTCCCTCATATTTTATGAAACAAAATATAAGAAAGTAATATAAATTGCTCTAGCTATAGCTTTTAAAAGCACTTGGCGTTAAAAGCAAAATCTAACCCTTTCACTCACCAACATTTTAAGCACTGAACTAACAAACTTTTAACTAAATTACCCACCCTTCTAACTAGACGCTGCCATAACTATTGTCCCAACCCCATCTCGTTACCAAAGTTGTGTCAAATCTAAACAGTGTAAGTTTGGCTCTAACAAGCTAACTGAAGGTTATTGTTAGTTTTGATTTGAAAATTTTTGATTGGCATTAACTTGGAGCTCCACGAATTTGTACACTAGTGTCCCAAAAGGCATGAATTGTACCGAAAATACCTACTGTTTTTCTGTAATTTAAACATGTTGTATATACTACGTTGGGGCAGCTTTGGGGCAAATGTTCTCTATATCTAGTTGTATTCATAAACTGACGAAAACAGGCTGATGAATTTGGTGATCTCAGGACACAGATATTTTTTTAAGAACATGCGCTTGTCGGGTTTTAGCAACAACTTCTATGATTCTTCTGTGGTTCGATTTCTATGTTATTTCGTTCGCTGGTTGAACTATCCATAGTCTGGGATCCAGCTCACGCACTTTTTCCGTTGCTTGCACTCAACGGCTTTTCTGATGGGACCTAGGTATGCACTCTTTTGTTGAAACTTTCCGTGACCACTTTACAAAAAAAAGATATTGCGTTAAAGCTGCCCTCTATACCTACCTCCTTGAGTTCGTGGGTGGTTGTAGACTTGTTGACATATACAGCGTGGAACGGAACGATGGACTTTCCCGCCAGAGGGGGATTATTGAGCGCTAGTACGTCACATTTTCCAGATAAACTATTTTTTTTGACGCGATTTTTTTTTTACCTTTGTATGGAGCGTTGGCCGACTGGAGCGACGAGCTCCATACAAATGTAAAAAAAAACGCGTCAAAAAAAATATTTTATCTGGAAAGTGTGACGTACTAGCGCTCAATAATCCCCCTCTTGCGGGAAACTCCATCGTTCCGTTCCACGCAGTATACAATTAACCCCATACAACAATCCAGTGGGGTTAAACTCTACCCTGTATTGAAAGAGGAAATTCAACGCTGCTTCAACGCAATCCAGAAACAAGTGCTTTATGATTCTATATAAAAAATCTGGGTTACTTCATAGTCCAATTCTTGCGTGATTTTTGGGACACCTGTATAACATCCTGGTTTTTGTTCCGATCCCAGTCGCGCTTTGACCAGTTTCGCTTTCGCTCCCACGCCCACCTAGATAAATTAACAGAATGAGCACGAACACATATTGAAATACGATCAGAATCTGAAAGTTATGAACCTGAATTGAGGTTCTTCAGTAAAAAGCCTTTCGTTATACCAACGAATTCACGTACATTCAAAATTCAAAAAAATTCAAAATTATTTATTTTCAACAAAGGTTTTACATTAAGTGTTCGTTTCCCCCTTTTAAGTTAAACACTTGTATTAGGAGGAAACGCTCTTTCATACAGGTGGTAACTGCTTGTTAAAAATAAGACTAAACATAGTTTGTTTTCAGCTTACTACTAAATAACAGTTTCTATCTTATTACTATACTTAGATTGGCTTCCGTTGTTATTAAGGTTACACATTAATTAAGTGAACTTAGATTAATTTAATCTAAATGAATGAAATGATTGAATGGAGGTGCAAATATAATTATAATTACGAGTTAGCGACTAACTGGGATGATATCGAATCACTTATGACTAACTGTTAGTCATAAGTAATTCGATATCGTCGTAATTTTGGCTTTTAAGCCAGTTAGAAATAAGTTTTTTACATTCTCTGTAGGTTGTGCTGTAAATTTTAGTTTTCCTATTTATTTTATTATAAAGATTTACAGATGCTACTTTAAATTGTCGTTTAGCAAAATTAGTCCTAGCTCTTGATAATTGCTTTATTACTTCATAGGGATTACGTTTTTGTATTATATAGTGATCTCGTTTTAGATTTTTATGAACTTTCAGAATACAATTTACGATATATAACTTTCTTATTGTAAGAACATTAGAATCTCTGTAAACATCAATAGTGCTGTATCTTTTGTTTTTACCTAAAAGTACTTTAAGAATGGACCTTTGAGCACGCTCAAGAACCAAGAGTTTAGTTTTGTGAGTTCCCCCCCATACAGACAGACAGTAAAGAACGATGGATTGAACTAGGGTTTTATAGATATAGATTAATAGTTCCTTATCGGAGATATGCCTCAAGTATTTAAATAGCCATATGAGTTTTCGTATTCTATTAGCAGTAATTTCGATTTGTTGGTTCCAAGAAAGTAATTGGTCTATGTGGACTCCTAAATACCTAGTGGAGGGAACATTTTTGAGGTCAGAGCAAGTACAGTTATTTGTCAAATGATTTGAGCAAGTGTGAGCTTTTAATAAATGTGTAGTTCTATCAGGCTGAGTGCTGTTTTGAATAGAGAACGTTATGTAATTGGTTTTTTAATGTTTAATGAAAGTAAATTAATTTGAAGCCATTTTATTACTTTAGACAGACCGGATTCAGCATAAGCGTATACCTCCTCCCAGCTGTCGCCGTGAAAAAGAAGTGCAGTATCATCAGCATACGAGATTACTAAGCCATTTGGAAGCTGAAGATTGGTTAAATCATTAATATAAGTCAAAAAGAGTATTCATCGCCATTGAATAAGTACGTACTATTGTTGGCCTCGGTTGCGTATCATCAGATGAAGGACAGATGATGAGCTCGACAGATGTCGATATGAAGTTGAACAAAATGACGCACGATAACTGAAATTTTGTTGCAGAATCAGTGATGCGTTATAAACGGCGAACGTCCCAGAGTACAAGGAATACGCGTCACTGCGACAAGAAATATACTATACGTGAGTACTTAGATTAAGATGGCGGCGGTAGTTATGATTATAGTAATGGATTAATTAGCTTGGACAAAGTGCGTGATCTGGATCCTAGACTATGTATAGTTCAACTGATCACAACGCGCCGCTGTATGTCTGTGCGTGCGCTTGTAACTACACAGGTTTTATTTTTGTAGTATAGCAATGATTTGGCACTCGGCAGCCGTCGTTACAGGCGCACGCACTCACGCAGTGCAGATATAGGTGGATGACACTGCGTCGCGGCTCCGGGCGGAGATGCGGAGCTCTTTGTATGCAAGTACCTCAGTTTGTATATAAATTCCGTGTGGTATGACACACTGCACCGCACCTCCGTCCGGCGAAATTTGTATGCAGCTCCGCACCTCCGCCCGGAGATGCCGCGCAGTGTGACATCCGCCTTAAGCTCACACACAAATACAGCCTCGCGCAGAGTTGAGTTGAACCTAGCCAGGAGGGCAACCTGCCTGATATGCCGCATAGCGACTCATTGTGCAAATTAGAAAGAGGAGGCTACATTTCCTCGTCTCGCGTCGTTGCGGCGTCAGTCATGCATGGTACAAACGACAACACTGTTATCTGACCATCCTGTGTTTATATAGAACCTTATTACAATCCACTTAAGGTGCACCGATGGTCAGTTAGCTGTGTTGTCGATAGTACCTTCGGCCAGAAACGCAAGACCCTTTTCATGTCACCCACTGAAGCGTCAAAAGCTGTTCTGCATTTTTGTAAAGAGGATGTATCTTCTTCAACTGATCTTTCATAGTAAATTATTAAGCAAGGTAAATAGAGACCTCGCTTTATATTCGCCTGGAAGCAAAGTTGCGATGAGACAAGGCAATAAATGTTTCACAGCGCAGTAAAACCGGGTACGAGCAGAATAGAGTTATGTAAACAACCACTAAACGAAGGCGTTTGGTCACACCGTTGCGTTTGAATATCCGATACCACCTTCTTTTTCAGCCCCGACTCAAATAGAGGGGTGTTATATAGGCATCGGAGTTTTTGTCGCATGGTAAGACTAATAGCAAGCTATGGAGTCGACATTTGCCATACTTAAATGTAAACTCTTATTCATACTCATACTCATTTATTTAATTTATCTTAAAATGCCTTTAGAGCGGTCGGTAATTATATACTTACCTACATATTTTTTAGGTGTTTAAAAAAAATGGTAATGATTTTTTATTGTAAGTAATATTTATTTTCCAAAGATAACATTAAATAATCGTTTCTAAACTCGTCAACGTTCTTGTCCTTGATTATAAATAAATATTTTTATACTGATTTAATTACGAAAATTCACAAACAAACAAAAGATACACTAAAAACACATAAAAAATATGTATATTAAAATAGGAGAATAATCTAATAGAAAAATATTTTTTATATAATTCGACTAAGATCGCTCTAAAGGCATTTTAAGATAAATTAAATAAATGAGAATGAGTATGAATAAGAGTTTAGATTTATGGCAAATGTCGACTCCATAGCTTGCTATAAGTCTTACCATGCGACAAAAACTCCGATGTCTATTTATAAGTTTGACGTGTCTGTGTAACTGTCTGTGGTACTGTAGCTACGTTTTAACAAAATCCGTTTAGCCAGTTCTGAGATATTCAACTTTAAAATGAAAATGTAAGGGGTTTTTCAAAATTTCAAAATTGTTAATTATTTCAGCTCACCCAGGCCGTACGCAACAGCTTGTGTTAATCTAAATGGCAGTGTCGCAGGGCCGGCTCAACGGTTTTTGATGTACCGCTCATAATGCTTCATTACTCAACATTCATTATGAATTGAGTCGAAAAACATTCATAGTTTAGTTTCGAGTTGCTTTCAGTGCAGCAGTGTAAATTAGGCAAACCCAATAAAATAAGGAGTTTATTTATCAAATTACCGCTACCTTTGCTTGTTAGCGAATATTGCTCACAAATCGCACAACTGTCACGACTGTATCGACTAATGACTTTTATTAGTCGTTTTTCCTATTACGGGAAACACCCACAAGCCGTAAATCGACCAACTTGCCGTAGTACCAAGCTATATTTAGGACAATTGTTATACCTCAGTATCCTAAAGATAGGTACTTATAAATAAATTGACGACCGCTAGTTGGTAGTGACCCTGCCTACGAAGCAAGAGGTCCTAGGTTCGAATCCCAGTAAGGGCATTTATTTGTTTTTTTTTTTTTTTTCTAGAAGGTAAATAGACACATATTCAATTTCAAATTTACTCGCCAAACTGCCGGAACAGTTTGTTGGCGAGACCGCGCTCATGTTTTTACAGGTATATAACCATATGTATATGCACCTAGTTACTTACTACTTAAACACAAATATAAATCTGACCAAACATAGGTACTAGAAATTGCAACAATAAAATTAAGGTATTTTTTCTAATAAGGTCTGTTTTAGCTTGCTTTTCACTATATTTAAACTATTTTTTGGCTCTTCTCTTAAGCATTATGACTGTGTGATGAGATGAGCACGACAAATTGTTCCTGAGTCATGTATGTATTTATTTATCTATATAAGTATGTATATCGTCGTCTTATACCCATAGTACAAGCTTTGCTTAGTTTGGGACTAGGTCGATTTGTGTAAGATTGTCCGCTAAAAAAAACCCATTTTGAATTATTGTTCCCTAAAATTAGATGCAAATTTTATAAAAAAAAAGGTTGGGCTATTAAGCATGGAATTGTTGGTCCTAAAATTAGACTGATGGGATTTACGAGGTTAAAAGGTGAATTACAACACCGTGTGATAAGCACCCCGTGCCGTCAGCGACTGCACGAACAAAGGCGGTCTAGAGTAAACCCATCCTTTATTAAACGTTCACCTTACATGTAACGTTTGATGATGTGCCCGTGCTATATAAGATATTAAGCTGTTCAGTTCATTGTCCGGAACTCCGTGTACCTTTGCGTAACCAGCCATTTTATACATAAGCTTTGTGAAATTGTACATTGCTGCAGGAGCCGGGAAACTAGGGATTGCCGGCCAAGTAGATATAGACAGACGAGCCTAGCGAAGCCGGATAGGGTTACGAGGCTGGCAAACCCTTTTCAGGCCTATACGTATAGTGCTTTTCTCGAACAGACAATGAAAAAAACTTCACGTTTTTTAACTGCTGGACACCCTAGGAACAAAAGAAGGTCGCTTTGTATAAAATTCCATTACCGATCTCTCGTCTCGCCCAGCTCATTTCATTACATTTTGAGAAAAAAATTGTTTAGGTACCTCACCAGCACGTCTATCGTGGGACGGCCGCGACATACTCTAGATTTTTCTCAAGCAATAAGTAGCTTAGATAATAGCCGACGTTTTTTTATGAGCTTTCCTGTATAGACATTCATGCAAATTATTCGGAAGGGACCGTTTAAAAAGTTGTTTAACCGGTACACAGAATTTGTTTGCGTTCCAGAGCGGAGCGGGCAACTAGTATCACATCAATAATATATCTTTTAGTCTAAGCAGTTATGAATTCTCACTAGTTTTTAAGTCTAAACGTTCTAATAAGAACGAGACAGATAGTATATCTCGCCGCGACATAGTTCGCGGGCCGTCCTATGATCATCATCATCATAAATTTAAGAGTTATCCTCTTGTCGGTAGAGTATTTTCCATTTCTTTCTGTCGTGCGCCAGCCCTTTGATTTGCTGATACGACACGACTCCAGATTTTTCCTTTATTTGGTCTATATATTTAACTGTGCCGCGGTCTTCCCCTGCGTCTCCTTCCTTCTATCTTTCCTTCCATGAAGGTTTTAAAGAAGTCGTGCCGTATCAAGTTGCAAGTGAATACGTACTTTATGACGTTGTTTGGTCAGATCATTTCCCTCTGGTAGTAGAATGTAATTTACATGTAGTTAAGCCAAAAATATGGTCTAAGGATAAAACTCCACTAAATAAGACTGTATGGGGTGATAGAAAACCAGAGCAAGTTGACATGTACAATAAAGAATGTAATTCCAGATGAAAAATCAGATTTTCCGGAAAAATTGCGTCAATGTTGCGATCGCATGTGTACTGATACCAGTCATAAAAAGGTATTAGACAAATTGTATAAGGATATAATCTGCGCATTGACGGAATCATCTATTGTTAGTGGCACGATGCATACCTATGATACGACAAAGAAAAAGCCCGTTGTTCGTTGGAGTAGGCATGTGAGTGCAGCTCACGCTACGGCCCGGTTGAAATTTGAGGTCTGGTTGTGGCATGCTAAGCCGAATGTAGGACCAGTATTTCATGAAATGCGAGAAAGCAAGAGAATCTTTAGATCTCGTTTAAAGTGGTGTCAGAAGAACGAAGAACAAATTAAATTAGATATTATCGCGAAACATCACTCTAAGCGAGATTTTAAGGGTTTCTGGAAGGCAACAAACAAACTTAATTCCAAGCCTGGCTTTCCCGTGAGTGTAGAAGGCATTAAGGCTCAACATTCGAAATTTTCGTGAAAATGAGTTGTTTTGTAACCGTTTTATACATTATAACGTAACATTTTTGGTGTCGTAAAAAATATATCATAATCTGCAAGATATGCGACGGGTTATAGTTTTCGTAGAAATCCATTTTAACAATAAAAATGAGAGAAAATGAAATCTAAAGTCACCCCTATTTTTTCACTTGCAACCATTTTACTGCTCCATTTTTTATCAGAATAATATGAAATTTTATAACTTTCTTCATAAAATAATGAACAAGGGCATCATTTTCTTACTTTCTTTATTTTCTTAAGAATTTATCTCGTTTTCTGAAATATTCCGCCAAAGTTCCTACGCCTCCCCGTTTTCGTCCATACGACCATACGGTCAGTGCGGGACGAGACACGTTGCATGATGGACCTGTGTCAATTTGCGCTGCGCCGAAGTTTTTAAATATTTGTGGAAATTGTGGACTATATTTGTTGCATAGAGTGGACAATCCGTTTTGTGATTCGTACCTCTATAGTAGGTAACTAATAAACATTTGCGTATAGTTTAGTTTTTAGTGACAATTAATTTTGTTGCATAGAGTGGACAATCTATTTCGTGGTTTGTAAAGTAGTATGTACTGTAGACAAGACAGCTGACTGACCATCCGTGCACTTTATGTGCATTGTAATAAGGTTTTTGTATAAATACAGGATGGTCAGTTAACTATGTTGGCGTTTGTACCTAATTAACATTTACGTAGGTATAGTTTAGATTTTGTTTTTAGTTCAAGATGGGAAATAATAATAATAATAATAATAAATTCTTTATTTCAGGCCAGTTTGCCCATAGATTGTTAGTAACATACAAACTTACGATACTAGAGTCAGTACGTCTTAGCTTAGGTCTCACAAATTTTTTAATAATTATTTTGGGTCTTTGGGGTTAAATAAACGCAGGAGGAAAATACGTAATATCAATAAATTTTATAAGAAAAGAGGAAAAAGAATACACAAGTAAATACCTATTCTAGCAAAGTATCAAATATCTAAACAGTATCAAAATTGGGAAATCGCTAAAACCAGACATTTTATTAGTAAATATATTTACAATATCTATTGCTTAGGAGTACAATTATAGAAACAATATTGTTTTATCTGCTCGTATTAATGAGTGTCAAGTGTTAATAGAATAAGTTCTAATAAAAATAGTGGGCTTGGCAAATATTGTAAGTACCTACCTATGGGTTGCATGCCATCTCCAAGTTCGATACAGAGTTATTATTTGATATGAAACAAAGTATGGTTAACGTACAACTAATCTATAAGTATATTTTTACCCGAGGCCGATTTCTGTACAGTCAGCATAATATAGTTAGTAGCAGCCAAGTTACCCAAATATATCGGAACGTACATTCATCGAAATAGTCTTTGTTACTATAAGTAGGAGTAAGGAATGTGTTACGATATATTTGGCTACTTTAGATGCTACTAACTATCTGATGCTGACTGTACACGCCATCATCATCAAATCAAGGAAGTAGAACGTAATAAATATACCGAAAATTCGTTTAAAACTTAACAACCTTACACTTACACAAAAGGTAACGGACAGACAGACACACTTTCGCATTTATAATATTAGTATGGATATGGAAGTATGGATAGTATGGATTATATGTCTCTCCCGCTCACGGGACAATGATGTCCCGGACCTTTGGGAGGCGTGCGTGGAGCTCTGAGTCAACACGTAGAGGCCCTTTTGACAATTTAATGAAATGCAAGGAGTACACCAAGCGGATGCTGTCTCTGCCCGTGTCATGGGACGCACACAGAAAAAGTTGATGGAATCTAAATAAAACGGGTTATTGGGTGAAAATGATGGACTAGTAGCTGGGCTATTGGATGAAACATCGGATGCCTGCCCAATAAAACTGTTTCACATTTGACGGTGACTCGCTAACTGCTAGATGGGCCCCTATTAATAGCGACATTAAAAAATGGCCTGAGGGCAACAGTAGGTATGGATTATTATTTTTTCGCACTATCCGTCTCTCTCTTATTAGAATATTTAGTAACAGAGGTATAGTGCGAGAAAAATCGAAAGTATGTCGCGGCCGTCTAGTGCTAGGCGTGCTGAGGGCCTACCGCGAAACGAAACCGAACTTCGTTCGTGTATCTCCCTCTCTGTCGCGCTTGCTTGTTCGAGCGAAAATGAGAGTTATTCGAACGAATTTCGTTTTCACTAGCACGGCTAGCACGAGACGGCCGCGACATACTCTCGATTTTTCTCACACTATACCTCTCTTTCCTAATGTTCTAATAAGAGAGAGACCGATAGTGCGAGAAAAATCGAGTGTATGTCGCGGCCGTCTCGTGCTAGCCGTGCTGACGGAACTACACTAATCGTAAGTAAATAATATTTTAATAGTAGGGACATAATTTTTGAACTTGATCAATTATGTAATTTATGTATGACAAATATCACGTTTCAATTAAGCATGACGAATGTCACCCACCCACGTCCACCCTTGCATTGGTAACCATGCGCGATGACGCGTCTGTAACTTAATATATGTAACGCTTAATAAACGACGGCGGGTTGTGCGACTTGCGCGGGGAGAGGGTCGAGGCTCCGCCCATACGCTCAAGGACTTTAGCGGGTATACAAGCCTTAATATAAGCATCCTCCGTAATTTATTGCCACAATTAACACATGCCAAATTCCTTGACATCACATTAGACAATGCATTGCCGACATGTTTCAAAAACATTTCCAAGTCGAGTCACCACTGGGACTACCACAGTCAACGGGGGTGTCAGATGCTGGGTCGCGTGGTCAGGAGATGATCACCAGGTTTCTGGCAAAAGATGTTGTCAAAGCTATTAAATGTATGACACGGGGTAAGTCTCCTGGTCACGATGGCCTTAGCATTGAGCACCTCCAGCATGCCGGCCCGCATCTGCCAGGTCACGATGGCCTTAGCATTGAGCACCTCCAGCATGCCGGCCCGCATCTGCCAGGTCACGATGGCCTTAGCATTGAGCACCTCCAGCATGCCGGCCCGCATCTGCCAGGTCACGATGGCCTTAGCATTGAGCACCTCCAGCATGCCGGCCCGCATCTGCCAGGTCACGATGGCCTTAGCATTGAGCACCTCCAGCATGCCGGCCCGCATCTGCCAGGTCACGATGGCCTTAGCATTGAGCACCTCCAGCATGCCGGCCCGCATCTGCCAGGTCTCGATGGCCTTAGCATTGAGCACCTCCAGCATGCGCGCCCGCATCTGCCAGGTCACGATGGCCTTAGCATTGAGCACCTCCAGCATGCCGGCCCGCATCTGCCAGGTCACGATGGCCTTAGCATTGAGCACCTCCAGCATGCCGGCCCGCATCTGCCAGGTCTCGATGGCCTTAGCATTGAGCACCTCCAGCATGCCGGCCCGCATCTGCCAGGTCACGATGGCCTTAGCATTGAGCACCTCCAGCATGCCGGCCCGCATCTGCCAGGTCTCGATGGCCTTAGCATTGAGCACCTCCAGCATGCCGGCCCGCATCTGCCAGGTCACGATGGCCTTAGCATTGAGCACCTCCAGCATGCCGGCCCGCATCTGCCAGGTCACGATGGCCTTAGCATTGAGCACCTCCAGCATGCCGGCCCGCATCTGCCAGGTCACGATGGCCTTAGCATTGAGCACCTCCAGCATGCCGGCCCGCATCTGCCAGGTCACGATGGCCTTAGCATTGAGCACCTCCAGCATGCCGGCCCGCATCTGCCAGGTCTCGATGGCCTTAGCATTGAGCACCTCCAGCATGCCGGCCCGCATCTGCCAGGTCACGATGGCCTTAGCATTGAGCACCTCCAGCACGCGCGCCCGCATCTGCCAAGAGTTCTGGCTATGTTGTACATATTCTGTGTAGGGCACTCGTACCTGCCGTCGGGAGCGATGACTTTATGTGTGCTATCTATATGAACTGTGTATTTATACTGTAATTACTAATATTAAGCTTAGTCTTACTAACAATAATGATCCATGTTGGTCTCTGAATAAAAATGAATTGAATTGTATCAAATGACCAATAATTTTTCCCCTTCTAGTGCTGATGGTGGTCAAGATAGCTCTCTTCGTCCTGTGATAGCATGCCGATTTGCGAAACCACACGGGCAGTTCTAGCAATTCTCACCAGTTTTCATGATGGTCAATTTAATTTTTTGAGTAACCTCCCAAAAGGTAAGGGAGTTTGTTCTGTTTGTTCTTTCCTGTGTGATGCACCGCCAACAAACATGCAAGTTAGTATGTAAGCTACGGTATATCGTTCGTTCCGCCTCGCTGGACAGGGTCCAAATGCGCCCCGCCTCTCAGTCGTCTTCGCTAACTACTAATTCTGTCTTGGTGGGAATTGGCACATTCAGAAAGAAATATACCCGTTCTGTAAGATGATGGGGTTCCCATACGTATGTATAAGTATACACCTACGCGTATGTCAGTCACATTTGGGTTAACAGAAATGCCCGAAAACCAAAAAAAAAAATAGAAAGAAGATTTTTTTTAGTCACACAAAAGACAGAGGTGACGTGGTAAACATACAATGCCTACCATTGACACACTTCGTGTCTGTCTTTGCGTTAAAATAAGTGAACCATTGCTATTTAGTTATTAATGTATAGGTATACAAAATTATAACTTTAACTAGCATAAACTAAAATAAATTAAATCTAAGTTAAATCTAAAAAAGGCCCTCGGGGAATTGTACCGAGGATGCTGGCGGCATTTCCCCTGAATTGCAATGTTGATGCGTTGTGCGAGAAAACCGCCAGCTCTTCGGTCACCTTATTAATTTGTTTTAAATATTTACGGCCGTATTGATAAACATACTATAAGCCTGTTTTAACTTAAATGGCGTTAAAATTCGTTTGTCCTTATCTGTCACCTTGACATTTGTGTTCGTAAGAAAGGAACAAAGCACATTTTACTTATAGCAGAGGCATTTTAAGTTTTATGAATAAGGCGGTTATGGTGTCAATAAAAAACTGCTTTAAATTCGCTATAGCTTCTAAACTATAAGTAATAACCTATATTGCTATAGTATACTTACGGGCAAAGACTCAATGCATTGGATAATACAAGTCCATAATAATCTGGATTAAATAATTTAATCCAGAATATTATGTGGACGTCTTTCGGCTGATATGATGATGATGATTATACTTCTATAATCTATACTCTAATAATATAAAGAGGTATATACTGTCTGTGAGGTTGTTAGTTTGTATGTAGGGAGTAAGTAATCTATGAAACTACTTACACGATTTCAAAACATCTTTCATAAAATGCACCTCCAGGATGGGCATCCATACTAAAAATTAAAAGCAAAAAACACTTTTTAAAAAAGCTTATTTAAACGCTCTAAAAAGAAGAATATAAAATCCTTTTAAATTGTAACTATGAACTTACAACCTATTATTATACACAACTTATATGGTCATAAAGCTTGTCGCGCGATTTTCTTGTGTAAATAAACTAATAAGTACCTACCTATTGATTTATGTAAAATCTCCTAAGTTTAAATTAATAAAATTTCAATTCATTAAATATTGATCATCGCGACAAGCTATTATGACCATAAAAGTTGTTGTTACTGGTGGAACTAAGGAAAGAATAGGCACTGGTTCATGGTACAGATGACTTTACTCCAGGAAGCTAAAGAACAGACTACTACAAGACAATAACTGACAGATTCATAAAACAAAATACAAAAGTAACAAAAGTTTATAAAAAGGTAAAATGATTCCAAAGAGGTGCGTCGTGCACATTCCTCCCTTTTTCTAAAAGGGCAGCTTCACCAGCTTACGAAGGGGCCGCCGCATGATGCCCATCAGGGTGCGAACATCAGCCACCCGGATTACGCCGTCGGGGCCCGGAAAGACTGCTGTTACTCGTCCCCGTGGCCAGGTGCCTCTAGGCGAGTTTGGATCTGCGATCAACACCACGTCGCCAACGGCCACCTCAGGAGCTACTCCACGCCCGCGTCTTGGGATGAGTGTTGGCAGGTATTCTTTGACCCATCGCTGCCAAAAATGGTCTGCCAATCGAACGGCCTTGCGCCAGCTGCTTCTCGAGGCAAAATCTGAGTCAGATAACGTGGCTGGTATCGGGCGTCCTGAAGACGCAGCAAGAAGAAAGTGCGTGGGAGTGAGCGCTTCTTCGCTGTTGTGATCCACGGTGACATGAGTGAGTGAGCGCGAGTTGACAAGCGCCTCAGCCTCTGCCAGAAGCGTGCGAAGCACCTCGTCCGTTGGGGCGCGTTCTATGAGTGTCACCTTGAGAGCCACTTTTACGCTCTTCACCAGTCTTTCCCAAGATCCGCCCATAAAAGGAGCGGCTGGTGGTATAAAACGCCAATAATTTTTCTCTGAAGCAGCGTACTGACCTACTGCTTCGGCGTAGAGGCGTCGGAGTTCTCGGTTGGTGCCTACAAACGCAGCCCATTGTCTGACCAGATCTCTGCTGGCGTGCCTCGCCGGGCTATGAAGCGGCGGAGGCTCATCATCGCCGAGTCAGTCGACAAACTGTCAACCACTTCCAGATGGACGGCACGGACGACGAGGC
Source organism: Epinotia bilunana (assembly GCA_947049275.1). Lineage (NCBI taxonomy): Eukaryota > Metazoa > Arthropoda > Insecta > Lepidoptera > Tortricidae > Epinotia > Epinotia bilunana. Next base: position 7,011,703 of record OX346271.1, on the reverse strand, counting down.
AAGTGTAGAGGGCGACATATCTTTTCTCTCGTCTTCGGCCGATAGAGACTTGAACTGGTCCGAAGTAATCGAGTCCCGTGAACGTAAACGGGCGTTTGTGGTGTCCCAAACGTGCCTCGGGTAAGTCTCCTGTAGGTGGCTGGAAGTTCACGGCTCGGCGAATGCGGCAAAACTGGCAGTTAAAGGCGACTGCGCGGACGGTACTTCTCAGGCTCAATAAGTGGTAATCTTGTCGGAGCTCATTCACCACCGTCTCTGTATTGGCGTGGGCGGCTTTTCTATGATGGTGCTCCACAAGCAAGCGCACTGCTGGGTGTCTTTCGTCCAGTACAATCGGACTTTTGGTTTCGTGACGTATGTGTGACGCTGCCTTAATGCGGCCGGACAATCGCATCAATCTATCTTCTCCGATGAGAACCGTCAGTTTGGACAGGCGACTGTAGCGTGGCAAGAGCTGAGCAGGACGACTATTGAGGTGCGTCATCTCGCTGGAAAATGCGCCCAACTGAGACTTGAGCAGGATGTGCGTCTCTGCTAGACGAATGTCAGTGGCGGTCAAATTTCTAGCTGACCCATGTGAAGACCTTGGAGTGGTAAACTGTTGCCATTGACTCGAAGGCTGAAACATAAAGGTACAAAGCCGTCCCTCTAATCGAACTAAATTATCTACACATAAGCCCCTTCGAGTTAGACTACGCATTCGCAGTAATGTTAGATACTTATGCGCAGTAGCAGTTGCACGCACCAGTCTGAGCCAAGAGCTGAAACGCCCAGGATCGGCTGAAACTGGCTCGTGCTGGGCAACTTCATTAATGAGGTGAACTAAGTCGGGACGCACTGCGTGTTTGCTCTCCTCTAAGCCTGAATACTCAGGTGCGCAGGGTTCACTGGGCCACTCCAAAGAGAACAAAAATTCAGGGCCCGATATCCAGCGTGATTCAGAAGACAACGTGACGCGCTTGATGCGAGTTGCATCGTCCGCAACGTTTAAATGACTTGGCACCCAGCGCCATTCCTTCACGTCAGTTATCTCTACAATCTCGCCTACTCTGTGTGACACAAACGACTTGAAAAGACGCGCCTCGCTTCGGAGCCAGCCCAAAACCGTCATAGAGTCGCACCAGTATATGCGTTTGACAGGTTTGAGTCTGTGAGCTTCACAGATGGTGGCGGCGAGGCAAGCTGCAACCAAAGCTCCTTGAAGCTCTAAACGATTTATGGAAATTGGCTTTAGAGGAGCTACGCGAACCTTACTACATATAAGCGCCAGCTTCACGTCACCATTTTCCATGATAAAACGCCAATATGCGACTGCAGAAAAGGCAGACTCGCTTGCGTCACAGAAAACGTGAAGCTCGCACTTATCTACTTTTAACTCGCCAGGACAGTAGCAGCGTGGGATCTGCAATCGGGAAGCGGCAAATAAATCTTCAAACCAATGTCTCCACGCCGCACTGTCATTCTGCGAGAGCTCCTCGTCCCAGTCGAGACCCTTACGCCATGCATTCTGGAACATAATTCGGCCTGTCACTACTACTGGCGCTAGAATTCCGAGTGGGTCGAATACCCGCATAACGTGAGCCAACACTTCGCGCTTAGTAAACTTATTTGGCAACGCACCATTTTTGCTTATTCCTGTGTTAAAACCAATTGTATCGGCGACGGGTTGCCAAATAAGCCCAAGAGTGCGCACGGGCGTGGCGAGACGGCCAAGGTCAACATCTACATCGTGACTAGCTACAGGGACCTCAACCAAGCTCTCCTTTGGCAAAAGTGCTAGAGCAGAGGGTTCGTTTGAGGCCCATGCACGCATTTCGAAGCCAGCATGTCGATGGATACGGTGAATTTCTACGGCAAGTTTAGCAGCTTCATCGATTGAGTCTAGGCTCACTATACAATCATCCATATAGTGATCGACAATGATGGCTCGAGCCGCGGCTGGATAGCGATCTTGCCACTTCACTGCGTTTTTATTTTTAATGTAAATGGCAGTGAAGGGACTAGACGCGGCCCCGAAAATCATTGATGACATGCGGTATGTCTTAATCGGGTCTTTAGGGTCGTCGCGCCACAAAAATCTTTGCGCATCACGATCCTCCACGCGAATTTTCACTTGAGGAAACATCTCGCGTATGTCTCCCGTCAGGGCGACTTTGCCTTCCCTAAAACGCGTAAGAATTCCGAGCAGGGGCTGCAAAAGGTCAGGACCGGTTAGTAGAAGCGAATTCAGTGAAACACCTTGACTTTTCGCAGCAGCATCATGGACTACTCTTAATTTATTCGGCTTATTCGGATTGGTTACTCCGAAATGTGGCAGAATCCAGACAGGCGACTTGGCGGTATGCACTTCCGTGCACAATTCGGCGTAACCCTTCCGAATCATGTCGTGTATGTTTTGACGGTATCGCGTTGCATAGTTAGAGTCACTGCACATCTTTTTTTCTAGACTAAGAAACCTAGACAAGGCAAGCTTAGAACTGTCAGGCACGAATGAATTGTCAGTTTTCCAAAGAAGCCCAACTTCATAACGACCGCTCGGTAGGCGTCGTGCCGTGCGTTCAAGAATTTGGACAGCTCGTTCGTCGTCGGTGCTGCGCGCTTCGCGTTTAGAAATGCCAATCGAATCTATACTGTATTGCTCACGAATTAACTGTTCTAACACCGCGCGATCACTAACATCTACGACCGCAGGCTCACTAACCGTGGAATGGTTGACAGTGTCAACTGGCGCCGTCTTGCTACAGCCAAAACCGAATAAAACCCACCCTAAGGCGGTATGAATCGCAACCGGTTGTGTCCTAGAACCCTTACGTGTGGCCCTAGACATAGTAAGATGCCAGTTGTCAATGCCAATAATAATTGTCGGTTTTACGTTGTCATAGCAAAATTCTTCCTTTATGTCAGAAAGGTAACTAAATTTTGACACGTCAGATTTGTCAATAGTCGGTCGCGCTGCGCAACCTAAACCGTTAATTGCCCGGGCCCTACGAATCATATACGTCTCTTTTGCGTAGCGTCCCTTTATATGAAAATCAACATACTGAACAGTCGTGTCTTTGCTTAACCCGCCTACGCAGTCGAGACGTATTTGCCTCTCGGGCCCGCAGACGCCTAATTTGGCAGCAATCTCCAAATCTAAGAAAGATGCTGATGCGCCATCATCCAACAACGCATAGGTGTCTACGGTACCTGACGGGCCGGTAACGGTCACAGCCACGACCTTTAATAAAGGACGGAGAAAAGACGGCTGCACTGAGTATTCCGTTGCAATTGAAGTCGATGTATGAGACAGGATCTCCTTGGGTTCATCGTAGTATGAAGCGGGTGCGAGCCGGGCGGCGGGGGCTGCGGCGGGCGCAGCGGCCAGCGGCGCGGCGCTGGTCGTGCCCGCGGCGGCCTCGTCATCCTCCACTTCCACGTGCGCGGCGGCGGTGCGCTCATAATTCGGGTTGTGCAACAACGAATGATGACGGAAAGCGCAACCGTCAATGTGACAAGTTTTCTTAGCCTTGCACAGACTTAATGTATGCCAACCTACTTTGAGGCATCGATGACAGACTCTTTTCTTTTTAATCAACTTCCATCTGTCATCGATTGACAGTGACGCAAATTTGTCACATTGAATTAAATCATGCGGTTGCTGGCATACAATGCATGATTTAACTTTAGGTGCAGTCGCCGATGAATTCAATTTGTTATGCGAAATTGAATTGTAATTGAAGCGATTTTCAGCGACAACATGCACATTGTCCCTTGCCCGCCTACTATCAACCGCGTGCGACGCAGTAGTCGGCTCAGGTAATATGCCAAAGCGAGACTGGAGGTCGATCTCGTGTGCTAGGAAATCGGCTAGATTTTCTAGCTTTGATAGACCACCAGCCTCGTAACGAGCGGCATAGTCTAGCCATTTGGCTCGCAATAAAGGGGAAATCTTTGAAATAACTGCCTGAAAGAGTTCGGGCGATGTCAGATACTCCGAATGATCCAACAACTGAATGATTTCTACGCAATTGCGAACACGACTAGCAAATACAGCAAAATCCTTACCTTCACCGTTCACACGCGGCAACGCGCGCACCGCGGCTACCTCGTGCGCCACCACCAGCTCGGGGCGGCCGTAGCGTGTGTCGAGCGCGCGCAACACGACGCCGGGCTCGCGCGCCGACACCAGCAGCGCGGCGACCGCCTCGCGCGCCGCGCCCGTCAGCGCCACGTTCAGTCTTGCCAGGTTGTTCACAGGACTGTATGAGGCTTGCGTATTTTCGAACGACCTTTTTAAACTGAGCCAGTCTAAAGGTGATTTGCCGTCAAAGCGAGGTAAGATATTTATTGCGGGGCTATTGCCTTTATTAACGTTATCAATCAAACGTTCGAGACTTTTAATAAGGTGCGGGACCTCCGCGCCATCGCTGCGTGTCGCGGCCACAGCCGGGGCGGCACGTCGGGTCTGGGGCGCTTTCGTTGCCTCCGTAAGGGGCACAGCGCTCACTTTAGGGTCTGGTAACCTGAAAACATTAGGTTTATTTAATGCGGGGTTACTATTCTCGGACTTTTTGAACCAATTTTCGACGTTGGTACGGCTGCTCCTAGAGCTGTGCTGACTCGCGTCTGCCTCGATGGCGGCGAGTTCTGCACGGTGCTCTAGCTCTGCGGTCTCACGCTCCAGCGCAACGAGGCGACTGGCTTGTTGAGCCTCCAGGTCTGCGAGGCGGCGGCGCATTTCCTGAGCCTGCATGTCGGCGAGGCGGCGCATCTCTTGCGCCTCCAAGTTGGCGAGGCGACGCGCGTGCTGTGCCTCAGCTGCCAACCTTTTAGCCACCACCGTGGCGGACGAGTGAGACGATGCCGTACTTACGGGGCAGGAAGGCGCCGTGGGTGCGCTTGCCGAAGCGGCATGTGAGACATCGGGCGCGGCTGGCTGCTCCGATTTTCTACACGCAACGGTCTTACCTTCACTATTTTCATTACCCATATTCATCGCTTTGGTTGTCGACCGGGTCTGTACCATTCTATTAATTAACATTTATAATCCGGTTCGAAGGACCAAATGTTACTGGTGGAACTAAGGAAAGAATAGGCACTGGTTCATGGTACAGATGACTTTACTCCAGGAAGCTAAAGAACAGACTACTACAAGACAATAACTGACAGATTCATAAAACAAAATACAAAAGTAACAAAAGTTTATAAAAAGGTAAAATGATTCCAAAGAGGTGAGTCGTGCACAGTTGTGTATAATGAGTTTGTAAGTTCATAGTTAAAATTTAAAAGGAAAATTTTATTTTCTTCTTTTTAGAGCGTTTAAATAAGCTTTTTTTAAAAGTGTTTTTTGCATTTAATTTATTTATTACTTTTTAGTTATCGCTGGCTAGGTTTCTTAGTCTGTTCATCTCATTCAAAAAGCACAAATAACTTCAATAGTGCGCCATGTGGGATATAAGGTGAGGTCACATTATTTTTTCTAAATATTTTCGCAAGCCCTTTTATTTGATACCCATATTGAAGAAGTGCAATAAAAATATCTATTCCGCCATCTTGGATGGTCCGCCATATTGATTTAGAATGACGTCACATTATTTTTCGAAATGCTCTCAACGAGCCCTTTCATTTGATACCCATATTGTAGAAGTGCATTAAAAATGACTATTCCGCCATCTTGGATGGTCCGCCATATTGGATTTAGAATCACGTCACTTTATTTATTGAGTTGCTCTCAACGAGCCCTTTCATTTGATACCCATCTTGTAGAAGTGCATTAAAAATAACTATTCCGCCACCTTGGATGGTCCGCCATATTGGATTTAGAATGACTTATCGTGCATATTCATCTAAACTAAACGTGTATACAAAATTTCAGCTCAATCGGTTGAAGATATCTACTTCAAAATTGAGTTCAAAGATTCCACCCGAACAAATTACATATAGACATTGCAAGTTAAATAAAAGCTTTTAATATTAAAAATGCGGAAGTGTCTCTGTCTGTCTGTTACCTATTCACGCTTAACCCGCTGAACCGATTGAGATGAAACTTGGTTTGGAGATAGTTTGAATCCCAGGGTATAAATCCCCTGAAGAGGTAAAATGGGGTTGAAAGTTTGTATGGAACTATGATATAAACGAGTTCCACGCGGATGGAGTCGCAGGCACAAGCTAAAAGGCTATATTTCATCCCACGTCTCCGGCTCTATTCTCTGTGATACGTAGGCGAAGGGCAGCTTGTACATTTAAATTACCCAAGTCAACTGTTGGGGTAAAACTCTGTGTCTAATAGCCGTAGGGTTACGAAAACTCCAAGGCTGTTTATTCGGAACGCTTAATGCGATACGCCTAACCTCACCCGTCACGCCAAACGAAACCTACCTCTTGATTACGCTGAGTTACTACGAATCGCGGCGTCAAGATATATCTGTCGGTGAGCGGTGAGGTGAGGTTAAAACAAGTAACAGAATAGCGTGGTTAGTTATAGCCCGTCCTTCATTGAAGTCCTTTTTTATTTCTCTGTACAAATGGCTTTGCGCCAGGACGCTAGGGCTGAGTTTAATTTTCACTTTACTGTCACAACTATAACTTTTGTGTGAGACTAGCTGCCCGCGCGGCTCCGGCCACGTAATGCACAGAACGCAAGCGAAGACGCGGTAGAGAATATAGCTATCCTAAAGATCCGTTCTAGGTACTTACTTAGTGAAAGAATTCTTACAATCGGATATAGTTGTGGATATAGAAATACATACATTACACAGCTACAACCTTTACCTCATTATATTAGTGTAGATATGGATACCATTTATAAATACGAGGAAACTTCATCATTGTGTTATTTCTATAATATGGCAAGATATTTTGCTCTTTGCATCTTTTCCGCGGGCAGTAGAGTATACCTACCTACCTAAATGTTATTAACACGACATGACTAATTGATTGATTACGAAGTTTGTCAGAAATCAGAAAATTTATTTGCTTCAGAGGGTTCTTACAAAAATGGTGCGCACAGATCTAGCCTGCGAGCAGGCGTGCAAATCATTAAATAATATATTTAATGTAACATGTACCTCTTGCGGTAAAAATAGGTAAATACCTACAGTCATAATATTTTTTGTTGATAAATAACGAGATACGAAATATTCTTTTCACCTCACCAACTCTGAAAGGCTGACTTTATCTCTCAAAATCTGCGCCCTAGTCCATTACCGTGAAAAAAAATTAATTTCACGCTCAATCGAGAGATCCAACTTGTTTTAGGAATGAGAGGTCATCATCCTGCGTTCAGAAACTTATGGTGTTGACGACACATCCGTAAACTACGCATTCTGTAACAAACCCGCTACGCTGTACGTATTGAAAATATAACGCAATGTCTAGCCATATGATCCTAGAATTTATAAGGAAACAATAATGATCCCGTAGATAGTACCATCCTTAACTTCAATTGTGTAAATACCTACTTAGGTATTTACACAATTGAAGTTAAGGATGACAGCGCAACCGGATTCGCATGCAATGCGGTCCTCACTATGTTCAGACTAGCAAGATATATTTACTCAATAATTACTGATTTTACATTACATAAGTGGCAGTCTGAACATAGTGAGGACCGCATTGCATGCGAATCCGGTTGCGCTGTCATTGGTCGAGACAGGCGAGATCAGGAGACATGAAACATCTTTGACCGTAATAGAGATCACTACTAGTCCCTATTGGTTAAAAAGACTCCCTTGTAAAAACCTAATATAAACTTTCTATCAAGTAATTAACGCTTATCATGTGAAGCTATCAGTGTAGGGTCGGGTCAGGAATGGTGACTCGGGTTTTTTCGGACGCTATATAAAATTGTGAAGTAAAAGTCGTAGCGAACTAAAATACACACTCAACGTGCTTTGGTTATTCAATTTTCTCCCTGCATTATCAGTTTTTCAGTCAATAAAGTAGTCAGACAATGTTTAAATAGTTAAAAAAAGGGAAATGAGCCACTGTGTACGGGTACTGGGATACTGTGACTCGACCTTGTAGGTATGTAGTTTCAAATGTTTCACTAGACTTGCGCCAAACAACAAGTTTTGCAGCCTTGCATAACAAATAACTATTGTTCATATGAAAGTTAGGTAAATGAGGACTTCCAAAAAGTGCTTTAGATCGCCTTGTCATTCGTACTACTTAGGTTCAACTTAGAAGTAGATATATATATATATATATGTATACATATAAGCTGTCCGCGCGGCTTCTTTTCGTCCACGTATTGCAAAGAACGTAGTCAAACTCGAGATAAATTATGGCTTATAACGTTATAACCATTCAGACAGTCCACTACACGCAGAGGAAATATTTTTTTAAATCGTTTATGTGGCTCCGGAGGTCGCTCATTACATACAAACTTATAAACTTTATTATTTAAGCTACAATCTCACTGACTTTTCCTCTTTATCGAACGAGCGAGCGAAGCGAACGACGCTCTATGCTTCAGCTTGGGCCCAAAATCGTTTGTCCGGCTGTTCTACTCTACAGGTCGCATTTCTCAAACGATCCTTGTGAAATTTTGTATGCAGGTACAATAATTAAGTACACAGATTTTTTTGTCAATCCACTGTTAAAAAAAGAAAAATACAGGCACACGAGTTGTATTCAGAGCCACTTGTAAATGTTATCCATAGTATTGATTTAACGAAAATAACGTAAAAAGTAAAAACCACGAACTCTAAAAGCAAAAAATCTTTCGGCACAGTGAGTCCCATGTGAGTTTCCAAATAGTTGGATGACAGCCCAAACCCAAATCAGCCTACTCGGCACCGAGGGAAAACAATGAGAGACGCTTCTACGAGAACCTACAGTTTTTGTTACATTACACAGATTGAATAATAGCTAGTAGGATAAATTTTGGGATTAGGTGCCAAACGGACTCGGGGCTCTTTAAGGATAATGATAATAGTAGGTCATCATTCTAGTGTTTTTCCCGGTTGTGTCCTGGACCTCAGGGTCCGATTTGGCACCTGATCCCAAGATACGGTGTAGGCGCTAGTTTTACGAATGCGACTGCCTGTGCCATCAGACCTTCAAACCCAGAAAGAAAACTATACCCATATATTCATTGTTGGGATTAGAACGATTTTCTCATGTGTTGATTGATATGCTTAACGCTGGACATTCACAACATAACAACAGACAGAAAAAGAAAAAACACTCATTATTCTGTATATAAAAACCGGTCAAGTGCGAGTCTGACTCGCGCACCGAGGGTTCCGTAAAACCTTTCATACACCATGTCCGTCACCACCTCATCCATTCTTGAACAAGCTTAACAGCTCCTAGTAGAAGTTGGAAGAAGTTACCGTTGTACAGCGCCATCTGCATTTTTGTGCAAATCATTGGCCAAAAGTATGTTTGGTTTTCAGAGATCAGATAATTCGTTATCACGCGTACCGATTCAGATATTTTTTTATTTGAAAGATGGGAGTTTAATAACAATTGCATAGGTATATAAAAGGAATAACAAACTTAATAAGACATTATTTTGATAACTAAGAAAAATACGCTATAATGATATCTTTATATTGTTCCTATAACATTTATATTACTCGTAACCATATTCCAACATAATCCATTTCCCATACACAGTGCGTTAGCATTTTTAGTATATAGTAGGATTAATAAGTTCCTGAGATATTTAAACGTGGTGACAGACGGACACAGTCGGCATAAGGTTTCCTTATTTACCTTCTTTGGTACGAAGCCCTAAAAATGGTAAACATAGGTTACATTTTCGGGGAAGGCACGATCGAGAACCTGATTTTGCCCTTGTAATTTACATGGCGATCCATTAAAACGATCCTCAATTTGTTTCAAACATACAGTCTCCAGTGAAGTTAACTGTTCTAACAAATTAATCTCAATATTTAGTTAAATGAAGTCATTAAAAGTTTTTACTCGCTGAAACGACAGCGATACCTAACTAAGTTTAAATTCCGATAACAAAGCTTCCGTGGCAAAATAATATTGGCGAACGTTACTACTCAAACTCACGGCGACTCGACAAAAGGAATAACAGTTATATTATATTTTAAATGTCTGATAACGACAAGGGGCCGAAGGAGCCCACACTTCCGATGTGATGGATATTTTAGAGCTGGCTTCACCTCCCGCACGTCGCCCGCGCCCCGTCATCGTCCTACCCCCGCACCTGCGCGCCACGCAAGCGAGGATTGAGTTAATCGGTCTACCTATAGATGGCATACTTTTAGAAAGAAATAATTTGTCAGTGCGGAGGCCGTACGAGTCAGTAAGCTGTCAGCGAGAACTGTCAGTCGAGTCAGTAATTAACAGCTTCCTGACTGGCGCTTGACCGTAAGAGTGCCCCTCTTCCTAAATGATATTACTACTGCGCAAATGTAATACTTACTGACAGTATACCGACAAGTGAGGAAATCTATTATCCTTGCCACACACTCTTCGAGTGACGTGGGAAATAACGATGAAAAGAAGCAGAGACATAATTTTAGGCCTGAGTGGACGCCCTGCTCATAGCGGAGCGTGCAGCGTCCATATAAAACAAATGCAATTCATATGGACGCTCCACGCCCCGCTCTGAGCGGGGCGTCCACTCAGGCCTTACAATAAGTGTAAGGGGCGTGCAGTCCATATCAAACAAATGCAATTCATATGGACGTTCCACGCCCGGTTCTGAGCGGGGCATCCACTCAGGCCTTACACTAAGTGTAAGGGGCGTGCAGTCCATATAAAACAAATGCAATTCATATGGACGCTCCACGCCCCGCTCTGAGCGGGGCGTCCACTCAGGCCTTACACGTAGTGTGGCAACGTTACTCGCATGCCGTTCATCTTGCCCCTCCACCACCGCTCCCTATTGTGTAGATATTTTTAGGCGCGAGTCAAAGGACCGGATTAATCGCGTGAGTAGAGCAGTGTGTGGCCAGCGAGGGCAATATTGTGGCAGCGAGGAGAAGAGCGAAGAGCATAGTGTGGCTGAGGTATAATCGACATCATGACTCACATCAAAGATACTGCTTACCGATCCCGCCTCGCCAAGTCAGAAAGTCGCCTGCGGTTCACAAGTACTAAATGGTAGGGGTGTTTGATGAAACAAAGCAAGTTTTAATGAATGAGGAGAAGTTCTAGATGACTGCGTCAGGCGCTTACAGCTGCTGCTATTCACAACCTCATCCAACTCACCAGCAAAATCTAGTATATTATCTTGACTGCCAAATTCGTGAAAACTACGCGTAACCAGAGATCAGGGTAGCGCTGCTGGTTCGTGGCAGGCGCGTCGGTAAGCTCCTCGAATCGTCCCTGACGATTTTATTAAAACAAAACTGACTAAAACTCTGTCTTTGAACTGATGGAATTACAAACTTTGTAATTTTAAACATGCTTCGTTTTAGAGTTCGAGAACTTGAGGCACTGGAAAATTTGATAAATTTATGACAAATAGTCTTTTAAGTTATCGAAGAGTAGAAAGAGATTCACTAGGTGTTATTTCTGTTGAACATGGAATAGTTAGGTTTATGTACATCCATACTTAACATAATAAATGCGAAAGTGTATCTATCTATCTGTCTGTCTTAACTCTTCACACTTAAACCTCTGAACCGATTTAGATGAAATTTGGTATAGTGGTCGTTTAAGTCCCAGGGCAGGCCATACGATACCGTCAACCGGGGTGATTAGGTACAATTTTGAACTTTGAACGTGATTGTCGCGGAATATTTCTATAAGCGCTTACAAAGTTAAGGTTTTAAAACTTTTATTTTGTATTTCAGAACCCACTCATATTAAAAAAATCATAAAAAAAAAATTTAAACCATGTTTTTTTTTAAAACAGGCCGTCCCTATTCATACTGGATATGGGGTGAATAGAGGCGAATAAGGGTACCAATAAGGAAACATGGCTAGCGCTGTAACAAATATAATAAGCTGGCAAATAAGTAGGCAATGGTGCTTATGTAGGTACTTACGAGCTCTGAATGTACCTAATTGTACCAAAACGAGACTAGGTTTTGGCAGCCTCGTCCCTGTACACCCCTTAGCGTCCCGATTTCAACGTATTACGTCCCTATTAACTTCCAACGGCGTGCCGTTTTACCTCACGCTCGTCCCTAATAACCCTCGTTGCGTCCCGTTATACCTCGGATTTTTTCAAAATTTTCCATGTAGCACTATTTTTGCATTTTTACTTAAAAAAACAAAGATAATGTTGACTTACCGTGTCTAAAACAGGTTTTGCATTAAATTTTGAACCCCTTTTGCACCATTGAAAGTACCTACTTTCAGTAAAACCATTAGTTATTAAGAAAGGTTTGCAGAGCAAACAAACTGCCGTCACCGAGACCCAACTTCAAATGGTTAGTTTGACAATCTAGCACCAACTTCATGCCCTTCCAGTGTTGCCCTTACTGAATCCAACTATTCTACTATTATTTTAAATAACCCGATAAAATTTCTAATTGGTAGTTTTTGAGAAATTATCGGGTAAATGTCATTCCCGTTTTCGTCCCTATTCCCCACGCCATCCCTAATACCCCCGGTTGACGGTAGTTTTCAGCCCGGAAATCATCTCCTTAGGAAATGGGGGGTAAAAGTTTGTATGGAGCTACGCTATACGACTTCACCGCGGACGGAGTCGCGGGCAGAAGATATTATTATATAAATGAATCGCAACAGCGCTTTTACCTACCTGTATGGATTCAGCGCCAAAATTGGGCATTGACACTTTGGATGTGTCCACGGAGAATATTTAAAATCGTATTCAAAAATGTTCTCGACCCTATAAGGTAAACGTTTGATTTTGAAACTTTAGTTGCAATATATTATCCTGATTGTCACCCCTCTTCCTATCGCTTGAGGTCGAAGGTGTAATTGGGGCATATCAAGCACTGGGGAATTTTGCTTGGTATCTAACAATATTTCACTTAGCAATGTTGTGATCTTGCGCATATTATGTCAGACTCCAATCAGGCTCGCACTCAAACTATCTCCATACTTGGTTAAGTGGTTTAAGCGTGAAGAGGTAACGGGCTGGCAGACAGACAACACACTTTCGCATTTCATAATATTATTATGGAAGTGTATATATGGATTTCTCCTATTATAACATTTTTGAAACGAGCCATTACGGTTTGTACAAGCTTTTATTTAAATGTATGTATTTGATATTTAACAGTAAACCGGTCTATAATCCCAACAAAGTCGCTTTCTTAAATCTAGTACCTATGCCAATTTAGGTGTCAAAGCGGACCCCGGAGTCTTTTACGGCACAACCGGGAATAACCCTAGGATGATGATGACAAGCTTTTATTTTATCACGAAGTAAGCTTTTGATATGGATTCCCAGTCCATTTGTGATTCAGATTTATGAAGAATTGTTTATTTATTTATTTATTATTCGGAGAACCAACAGCGAATAATTCAAAATAATAATATAAGCTAGTTATATAACTTAGTAACAGAAAGTAACAGAAAGCCAATTAAAGGTTCCCACCAGTAGCAACAGGTTAACATACAATTGGTGGTTATCACATCACTAAATTTTACAACGTGTTACCCACAAGCATACAATCAATACTTATATAAGAAAAAAAAAAGAAAACGTATTATTTATTAAGTGATATTAAGTCAACCAAGTCATAATCATAATCATAATCATAATCATATTACGGGATCAAGTTATTATACAGTTAAAAAGTGTTCGAACTTATGAATTTATACTGAAAAAGATTTCTGTGTAATATTAAAAAAGATTGTCCTTACGAAAACAGTGGAAATTCATTTTGTCCAAACAACGAACGCTATCAGACAGCTCCTGCAATGCCTGACTGATTAATATTCAAAAAAGCTTTTAACTTAAAACTCGTTAACGTCTTTTATTTACAATTTCTGACAGAGCAATACAATTCTGTAGTCGCCGTAGCTCAAAATATTGAGCTCCCGTTAACAGGAAAATCTGTGCAACTGAGTTCTTTATAATTTGGTCGCGTCACAATTTACCGGCTGAATGAAGAATTAGAAAAAGTGGAAAATTGCTGATAAGAATGTTTGTTAGAATATTCTGTAAACACAGTTGATTGTAAGTGGATTTTGAATAAAGTGATGTAATAAAAACAACTTTGGACGAAATGTGTTCAAGACCGAAACCTGCGGCTGCGTTGTGGATTTGTTATTTGTTCGTTTTAATACTATATTTTATCTTTTGGAAATAAACGATGATTAATTAATAAATAAACACACTATAAAAACATAGTATGATCCCGTATTACATAAGGACATCCATACTAATATTATAAATACGAAAGTATGTCTGTATGACTGCTACCTCTTCTCGCTTAAACCGCTAAACCGATTGAGAGGAAAGGTACAGATATAGTTTGAGTACCGGGTAAGGACATAGGATAGTGTTTATTAGTGGAAATAAACGATGATTAATTAATAAATAAACACACTATAAAAATATGGTATGATCCCGTATTACATAAGGACATCCATACTAATATTATAAATACGAAAGTATGTCTGTATGACTGCTACCTCTTCTCGCTTAAACCGCTAAACCGATTGAGATGAAAGGTACAGATATAGTTTGAGTACCGGGTAAGGACATAGGATAGTGTTTATGGAGCTACGGAGACGCGGGCAGAAGCTAGTTTCTCATAATGATTACTTACGGAAGTACCTATAGTAACATTGACTATGACCTCTCCAACACTCATCTCGATTCACAGCGGTAAACAGTGTGCTATTAGTGTCAAGCCAATACAGATTCTGTACTGTAGGTACGCACATGTTAATGGGGGCTTTATGATTGGTGCGGGATGCATGGAAGCAGGCGGTACGAATGCTGTACTGCATGCATAGGTACCTACCGTACCACATTCTGACAGTTTACCGACGTTTTCAAAGTTCTTTCGAAGTTTTCTAATAAGAGAGAGACGGATAGTGCGAGAGAGCCGGATAGAGCTCGCCCGCCGTCTCGTGCTAGCCGTGCTGCGGGCGTAGCACGGTTGCCATTTTATCACTTATCGTTGTGGTAAAGACGCCCATCACGCTCTGACAAGTATGCGAGTGCGAGAGTGACGGATGCCTTATCCGCAACCATAAGTGATAAAATGGCAACCGTGCTACGCCCGCTCGTCGATTTTTAGCGCATTGTATGCGCGTCAGGTAGACCTAAATTAAATTACACTTTTGTATGGAAAAATTACAGTTGAATTGTTCTAACGTGTGTTGGAAAAGTTACATGATCATCCCTGCGGGCGACTTCAGTAAGTTCTCGGTAACTTATAAAATACCGCATACACATTCTGCCCTGGCGAGTGATGAACTGGTCTTATATTTTAACCAAACTACCCTACTTTAGAAAGTAGAACCGTGCTCTTTCCAACCAGGAAACCATTCTTGAATATATTTTAACTAGCTTCGCCTCTTCCGCGATTCCGTCCGCGCCGAACTCGTTTATATCGTAGCTCCATAAAAATCTTCATACCCCATCTCACCCTTTTAGGGAATCATTTCCGGGATAAAAACAATTTTTTGTCCTTCCCTGGAACTCAAACTTCTCTATACAAAAATATTTATACAAATTTCATCTAAATCGGTTCAATGGTTTAAGCGTGAAGTTAACAGACAGACAGACTTTCGCATTTATAATATTAGTATGAATATGGAAGTTTCCTTTTAGGGATTGAGATTAAAAGGTAAGTTAAACAACGCTACAGGACTAAATTTTTGTTTTCATTCCTAATATATGACCCCGCTATTCTGTAACTTGTTTTAAGCTCACCTCAACGCTCACCCACAAATATATTCTTGACGCCGCAATTCATAGTTTAAGCGTAGGTTAGAGGTCTAGTTTTGTTAGCCGTATCGGGTGAGGCGAGACGCAAAGAATAACAGCTCTGTTTACGCCGACAGTGCAAAATTCCTTAAGGCCTTCCTTTATTAAAAAGCCACTGAGAATACTGAGATTGCATATACCGCCTACACCTGACTAGCACATTATTAGAAGAAACGAGGCTGTGTCAATCAGTCATGTCAAGCCACAAGAACAATTTAGCATAAATGGCTATCATATATTATTATATGACGCATAAAATTAGTGTGTGTGTGTGTGTAATTAGTGTGAACTAGCCTGTGCCAGCAACTGTTTTTTCCCGGATTAAACTGCACACACAGATACCTTCAGGTAAGCAGTTTTAGCTCTACAAAATTATATCAGATTTAAAATAAATGATGTACTTAAATGAATTTTATTCTGCAAGTAGGCCGTAATGGCGCATTTATAAGTCAGAATTCTACCAGCGGTTCAGTAAAATAATAAGAATAGAATAAAAATACTCATATATACGATCAGACAAAATTCATTTATGATAGACAAAAAATCGGTTAAATGCGAGAGACACACTCGCGCATTGAGGGTTCTATGCTTTGTGGGTATGTACATAAATAGTTTGCCTACCGCAGGCATCTAGCCTTCAAAATGTTTCTCATTTTTCCTCGACTCACTAAAAGAAAACCTGGATTGTGAGACACTTACATTGCCGTAGGATAACATGTTGCACTCATACATCGATATATGTCACGGTCATAAGTCATAAGTCATTTATTAATAATATTCAAAATATTACATCTTAAATTAAGTTGTACACGTTTATGGATATTCACTATTATTGTGGTAACTTAAAAAAATACTTGATGTCATAAAAAGAGTGGGTGAGACTGAGAAGCCACGATTTTAATTTTCTTAAGAAAGATGAGATACATCCACACATTTTATGTTCGCGGGACTACCCGCGAACAAACTATTGTTGAATACTTTTGGCCCCACATGAGAGATGATTTTAGTTGACTTGGTCAGTCAAGTGGTGTGTGTGAGGAGTTGGTTCATGGACCCCTGCCTTGTGCGAGTTATCTTTTTATGGGGAAAAGTGTCGATGTTCTCTACGACGTATTTGGCAACGTCATATATGTACTGCGAGGGCAGGGTGAGTATATTGTTGTCTCTAAAGAGATTTTGAGCTGGAGTGCGTGAAGGGACAAATGAGAGAATACGCACGGCACGCTTTTGTAGTATGAATACAGCCGTACCCCATAATTCGAGACCATAGTTCATAACAGTGAAATAGTGAGTAGTAACAAGATCTTAGTTGTTTTTGGGGTAAAACGTGTGCTAATCTGCTTAAAGCGAAGCATGCACCACAGACAGCCGACCACATAGGCTGTCTATGTGTGCATCCCATCTGAGTCCAGAGTCTAATGTGATGTCAAGGAATTCGGTATGTGTTAATTGTGGCATTAAATTACTGAGGATGCTTATATTAAGTGGATCCGGAGGTCGTCCGCCTAGATTAATGTGCAGAATCTGAGTTTTTGACAAGTTCAAAACGAGGCCATTTGCGCGGAACCAATTCAGTAATTTGAAAATATCTGATTTTAAAGAGACTTCTAACTGTTGGGCGGTATCTGCTGTTATTATATCGCACGCATCATCAGCGAAGATGTACATATCTCCATCTACAGCTGTGGGCAGGTCGTTGACCTGTATAATGAAGCATAGATTAGCGATTGAAGAACCTTGCGGTACGCTTATCTCGACGCCGCCGTAGTTGGATTGCACTTTTCCGTTGCTTAGTATCACGGCCTGTTGACGACCAGCCAAGAATTCCAGCATTAGTTTTAACGCCGGGCCGCGTATGCCAGTGTGCTCAAGTTTGCGCACTAGAACATTATGATCGTATAGGTCAAAAGCTCGAGTCATATCGCACAGCAGTATGGCAACTTGAGTCGCGCACTCTTTAGCCGCCATGATTTTCTGGACGACTTCGCGAACGACTTTTAGGCAGGATCTCTGTTTCCTATAAGCGTACTGTTTGTATACATTACATTACATTCACAACTGGAATAGTAGGTACATTACGTACCAAGGGCGGTGAATTCGTGAAAGGCCCAGATTACAGAATTACCGCCCGTGGTGAGTACTATTATCATCGCAAAAAAGTGATGTACTTACGAGTAACTACTACTTTACGGTTTTTTTTTTATACGACGGTAGCAAACAAGCATACCGCCCACGTAAAGGTAAGCGGACAACAGGCTCACAGGTGGGCAGGTTACACAGACCAGGTTAGGAAGATTGTAAGCGGGCAAAATTTCGGCTATGTAACGAAGGTAGGACTTGAAAGACAGCGGACAAAATGGCCGTATGTTAAGATGATCTGACTATTGTGTTTACCTCATTAGGTATGAGGGATGAAATAATGTATCAATTAAACACGATAATTTGTTGATAGCATTTATTTAATTCACACATTTAAAAAGCAAAATTCGAGTTCATTGAAGTTAGAAGAAAAAAATATTTGTTTTCGAAGATTTTTTTCGTTTTCTTTTGGATAAAATCTTATAAGCTTTACTGATCGTCAATTTACTGTTGTGTGGTTAAAAAATCATGGACACTTACTTTCATTTTATATATTGCCATAATCAATACTTAATTTGTAATCAATGCATGAGAGCTACAGGTAGGTAGCTGTGAGAAAATTTCGTCTTTTTCATACTTGTTTTTTGCCAAGAGTTTGCAAATTACACTAAAGTTGAAACATGAGCTTCGTTGTACGTAGAAAAACAGCTATAATACAGATTGCATAATATTTAACAGTGACTGACGCTATGAAAAAGCATACAAATGAGCATACAAATGAGCACGCAATCAAAACGGATCAAAACGCAATTAAATAGATGAAACAAAACAAAAATATGAATAATTGAGTAATTCGTAGATGAAATCACCGCATTTACTATTCTTTGTTAATGGTTTCCCTAATCCAATCTCTGTAGGCGCTGATTCTGCAGAAGCGCGACGGATTGGAACGGCAGTCTGACGTCGCTTCAGATAACACACCGATCAGGTTCCAACCTGAAGTCAAGGCACCTCCAACGTCGCCCTAGGGAATAATAAATCTTTATATTTGGAGAACAATCAGTTAATCCCAAACCTTAGCAAGGCTTGGTTGTATAGATAAATATAAGACGATGGTATATTTTGGTACCTGCTTTTTAAATATATCTACAACTTAGAAAAACTGAAAATATCTCAAAAACGGCTAAACGAAACATGGCTAAGAACACTCGGGCATAACAGCTTTCGAATAAAAAAACTACGATACTACAGACAGATACAGAGATACACAGATACACAGACACGTTAAACTTATAACACCCCTCTCTTTGCGTCGGGGGTTAATGATTCACTAATTGAGACAACGCTTACTCAGAGACGCATCTATTGCATCACGGTTTTAATAGATAACGTATAATCCATCAATAAACATGTTTGTTTTTGAGTCTTATCTCATCTAAGGGAGGGCCTTATTCTTCGACCCAGTGAGAACTATTGGCCATTTGCCCCTCCTTTATGTCTACCCCCTAAGCTCGCTCCATTATTTCCACATACCGGACGATGCAGCTCAGCGGGAGTACCTTCAATTCCTTTGGTTGTGGATCGCCGTACCAAAGTAGGTAGGGGGAAGTCCCCTATCGCCGGAAGGCACCTAGTGCTGGACAGTAAGAGGGGCACGAGGGAAAAAGGGGAGACCCTTGGACTTGTCCTTGAATCGCTCGCGTTATTTGTTATCGAGATAGTACGAGTGTCCGTGACTAGGTGCCGTCCAGCGTTAAGGGACTTCCCCTTACCACAGATTAAAGAATACAAGTACAGATACCCAATCTTATAGAGCAAAAGCGTACCGTCCTAATGTAGGCAATTCTGTATACCATTTTAGTCCCGCAGCTACACCAGCAGATGCAGAATCCGAGCCACCACGGCTATGACGCTGTCAATCTACCTAATAGTTTTAGTAATACATTAGATATTACCAGATGGCATTGACTTCCCAGGCAACAAATAGACGCGCAATTAAGTATTTTTAGTATAAAAGTAGTATTTTTGAGACACATCACACAATAACCAAACGCTTGGAGCATGCGGTTCCATAGAAATTCCGCGACCCGTGATGGCGCCATCTAGTGACAGTACCCAATAATACGTAGCAAGCTTGAAAGCTCACACCTATAGTACGAGTTACATAGA
The DNA here is from genome assembly GCA_947049275.1 of Epinotia bilunana. Lineage (NCBI taxonomy): Eukaryota > Metazoa > Arthropoda > Insecta > Lepidoptera > Tortricidae > Epinotia > Epinotia bilunana. Next base: position 6,991,623 of record OX346271.1, on the reverse strand, counting down.
TTTAGTATCAATTTTATTGCATTTAGTAAACTTATAAAATATACCTTTTTTATGTAGGGTGATTTGTTTGTCATATAATTAAGTTACGTTGAATTTATTAAGGTGTAAAAATCATTCTGATTGATCACGATTACTGGCTCAAATATTTCGCTCAATACTGTGTCGCCATCTATGAGTTCTTTTTAGTAACAATTATACGTTGTTCGAGTTGGGAGGTCATGCCCTTACATAAATGCGCACGTAGTAGCCCACAGGAGTTAATTTATTAATAAAGAAGGAAATAATATGAATATGAATATGAACTTACGGCACAGGCGTTGTGTTGGTGGTTTCCAGCACAAATTTGGCCGCCTCCTAAGCGTTTATTTTCTTCTTTACACCAGTCGGCATCATCAATGGGCAATTTTGCTTTACGGAGTTCGCGATGTTCGTCATTCTGAAATGAAATACATGTCTTTATTATTAATATTGAAGAAAGAAAACTAAAGTTCTAGATATCAATAATAACACAGTACTAGCTAATAAATCTAAATAAATTTGGGACTTCCTAGTAAGTATGAAATACTGTGTCGGGAATGATTAAACATAGGTACTATCGAACCAACTGAATCATGACCCACCATAGAACCTTGTCATAATTAACGAACATACGTACGATCATATGACGTTAATATGTCAGTTAATTGTAACAAGGTTTCATGGTGGGTCAGGATTCAATTTTGTCAATAGTACATTAACAATGGCGTTATTATCTAAGATGAAATAACTTAACGAGATTGGCACAATATCCAACAATTAGATCTATTACGATACAATTAACTTAAGCTTAGGAGGTTAAAGGAGTCATAATTAATGTCAAATACTTATTAGATAAAAAGCAAGTAGAACAATTTTGGTGGTTTAAAATATTTCCAAACGTCAAATTAGCTAAGTGAAATAGATATGTCGAGAACTCGAGATATAATCTAACTAATTCTAGATAACGGCGGGAATTTAATGAAATCTAGTTGTTTCAAGAGTAATTGGTGCTTATCCACCGGTGAGGCTGGACAAGGCGCGAAGTTTTATGCATAGTTATAGACATTGGTTATACGCCTCGTCTTTTCTCGCTGGTAGATATCCTGCTTTATAAAAAGCACATCACAAAATAAATAGCGCTCTACTTACTAGCTCTGAGCGTCCGAACGCTACGAAGTCTACTTCTACACCATTCTGGATGACTGTGCTAGGTTCTTCCAGACTAATTTGTTGAATTTTTTTACTGTATTTCAAAGGTTTTTCCAGTTTTAACAAACAAAGACTTGGCTTCAGGTTGTAATCTGTTCCTGTTTTCGAATACTTAATAGCATCTTGGACTTTCACACGGATGCCCGTTAGCGTTCTTCCGTCAGCGCCTACTTGGACTTTCCACGCGCTGCGGGGTCGACTGTAAAAAAAAGTGTAGTGATGGTACCTTCCTTCAAGAAAATTGTAACATGTATCTTAGCACAATGAAAATAAGGTGCAAAGTTATTAGTTCAGGTTTCAATTTCATTGACCATACCAATCATATATGTGTACCTAGATGTATTAATTCATAATCATAAGCCACTGACCGGTTTAACCAAGTGGATAGTAGTGATTATCGATTTAACCAAGTGGATAATAGTGACTATCGATCGGTTTAACCAAGTGGATAGTAGTGACTATCAGTTTAACCAAGTTGATAGTAGTGACTATCAGTTTAACCAAGTGGATAGTAGTGACTATCGGTTTAACCAAGTGGATAGTAGTGATTATCAATTTAACCATGTGGATAATAGCCACTATCGATCGGTTTAACCAAGTGGATAGTAGTGACTATCGGTTTAACCAAGTGGATAGTAGTGACTATCGGTTTAACCAAGTGGATAGTAGTGACTACCGGTTTAACCAAGTGGATGGTGACTATCGATTTAATCTACTAGGTAGTAGTGACTAGTGACCACAAGGCGACATCGGTTGTCGCTGACAAAGCTAAAGATCGTTCAAATCCCGGTAATTACAAATATTTGTGCTAGCAAGAATGTCTATATTTTTTTATTTATTAAATAATATTTTCATCAAAAACCCTTCATTTAATCCTTATTGATCTTACTAGCTAGTATTTTTTTTTATATAATTGGTAATGACATTCTTTTTTATCGAAACAGGGAATTTTTATCTAAGCACTTAGTAGCACCAAAGCCGCATGAAGTGTCCATACAACAACGATAAAAGATTGTGAATGTCCACAACTTCTTTGATTTGTTGTTCAACATTTATTTTATTTATTTATTTCTTTATTTTTATTGCACAGTAAAAGATAAATTACAAATGGCCTGATGACTTAACGCCATAAGGCATTCTCTACCAGTCAACAATTGGGTGAAACAAACAATTGGTGCAGGCATTTATAAATAAATAAATAAATTCAATCTTAGATAAACGTTTATCAAACACATACTCATATACACTAATACATACATATTTATGCATATTACCTACGTTTTTTACCGAGTGAAAAATACTATGGTGACAACTTTGCTACGTGCTTATCCGCACTTGCGTACCTTGCGCTTGAAAGTCAATTTACTTACTACGAGCGAGAAAACCATAGACGTCTAAGTAGCGCCACAAAATGGCCCCATAGAATACGAGTAGGTGATTGGGGGCGGGCTGTCAAAACGATGCCGGGCAGCCGTTTAGTTTGAACTTGCTGCGCACGGTTTTAGGCACGTGTTTGGATTGAAATTTGAAAGGAACTCGCATTATATGTATTTTTCGTTGGCTGATGTACTTTATTTAATATTTTCACTCACCTGCCCTGGTCGTCACAGCAGTTGACACTCGTAAGTATGAACCATGGGTCGACGATGGTCCCCGCACAGGGTGTATCTATGCTCCCGTAGACTAGTGCCATCCAAGGCGCATCTTCGATATTGATGGACTCACCACCATAAACGCCTACGTTATTTTTAGAACCTTTGACTGAAATTATAAAATACGATTTATTAATTTGAAAAATATGTTTCTGTCAAAAATTCCTATTTTGCTTTTTTACAAGCTTTTATTTACTTTCACCTGTCCCGTTGTTTGTAATCAAATCTTGCAATTTAAATTTGATCCACTTCCCGGTTTCCGATTGAGTTGAAATTTTGCACGAATATGCAAATCGCGTGACAATGCAATATTATGATGACGTGGAGCTGATCTGATGATGGAGCTGGAAGGTGTCTATAGGAACTCCGTAATAAAACCACATAACCCCATAGAGTTTGGGCTCGTTAGAATCGTGAGTAGTTGATGATAGTATACAGAAAAGTACAGTCAGCAATAAAAGCTTGTACAAAAAATGAAATTTTTGACAGAAACTTTTTGCCAACCGTCCTTTTCTGTATACCTGCATCAACGTCGTAGAGACGATTCTAACGAGCCCAAACTCAACGGGGTCACGTAGGTTAAGTCCTCAATTCCCTTGGCTGCCTTCTGTCTTCCCATGGCCATCAGTTTGATGGTACCATAATATTGAATTGTCATCCAAACTATACTTCATCGGGCTGGTAGTACAGTGCAATTTCTATACCTACTTTTGTCATAAAGCGAGCGAGCTCATCGCCAACAAACTGCTCCGCAGTGTGGCGAAATGATGTATTTAAGTACACATTTCAAGTCAAATAAAAGCTTCTAATCGAATAAACTGGAGCCTTAATTGCTTGATTTCGGTTTGTTATTCACGGTTTTATAATGTGACTCGATGACCGCGCGGCTTCGCTCGCATATTGCAAATAACGCAGGCAAACGGGATAAAAAATAGCCTATAATCTTTCAGAAAATCCATTTCACATGCAGGTGAAACAATTTTTGAAATCGGTTTAGCGCTTCTGGAGATGGTGCCCATTACATACAGACAGACTTACAGAGCTAGTAATCTCGTAAACTTTTCCACTTTATCGAACGGGCAAGCGAACGAAGTTCTACGCTTCAGCTTGGGCCGGAAATCGTTCGTCTGTCAGGTGTCTGTCCCGCTGCCTGGCTGTTCTCCTCTACACAGGTCATTTTTCTTAAACAACCCCAAATTTGTCCGAATGGAGCAAACTTTGTATGACATTTTAGTCATATAAATATGGTCAAGAATAAAATAAAAATGTCACCAAGTAAAAAGTAAAATTAATAAGTGCATATTATCATTAAAAATTAAAAAATATATATTTAACTGTGTCCGAATAAGAGAGATAAATTTATAAATATAATTAATAATATGTAAAATAATAGGTAACCTAAAAAAATCCAAGTCGGTATAAGATTTTGTTACACGCGATTAAGTCCCGTTTAGTAACAATAATGTGTAAGAATCGTTAATATGTAAATTATTTTTTCAAAAAAAAAAGCTTTTTTTTCTAAAATAGAATTGAAAAATAGAGTAAAAAACAGTAAATAATACTGAACTTACTATGCTTTGCAGAGATCCACGCAACTTGGAATAGTACACCTAAAGTGACGAGGATAACTGATACACGTATCATGATGAGGTGCAGTTCTACACTGTACCATAGAACTCAAAACTCGCCCTTTTATACACAGAAAAATAATTGATTACGCTGATTATCTGTCCTAGTTTAATTATATCATGTTGTTAATAAATACTGATTAAAATAATTGTACTAAAACTAGACGTGCCCGCGGCTCCAGTGCGTGACGGAATTATATGAATGTATGCCACAATTGTATTATGTTCATGACCCCTGATTAGCAACGTAACATTTATTAAAATGTCAACATGAAACTCAGTAATGAATACGGGTGTAGACTAAAAAAATATCATTACTCTAAAAGAAAGAAGGCAAAAAAATATGTCTAGAGACGAAAATCTCATTCAAACATCTCAAAGAATTACGAAGCTACAACCGTTTTAATATTGCTTGTTAGAGAGAAACGTTAGAGAAGTTTGTGACGTCACAAACTGCGAGGCTGCCTCGATAGGGCAACGAAAAGGGCACGGCACATTGCCGTCTTCTAGAGACGTCACAAACTGCGAGCGTCAATTGTTTGTCACTGATTAATTTATCAACCGAAAATAATAAAAACAAAATTTGAATTGTGACATCTTGTATTCGAGGTGTCACAGACAATTACAAACATGAAATATGAGCATTACCGATGTCGTAAATTACCAAATCAAGGTCCAGATGAGAAAACACCAGGTCCAACTGATCAGAGCACTCGTTGCACACGATAACAAACGATAAATAATAATTAAAGGCAAATATGAAACAATTTTCAAAGTAACAGTGGAGTCTGACGATGACGGAAGGTTGGGGTGCGTACGTTCCATTTCATGTAAAATTCACTAACCGGAATTTCAAAATTCAGTTTTAATAATTATTATCTATAAACAGTACGTTTTTTAAGCCATATCAATTGTATAACGATATTATACTAACGTGGAAATGTAGTCTCAGATATAATCAAATTACGTAAAATGGAATTTGCCTGAATATGATTCTTAGTCAGCCCCGGCTCTGCTTCCGCTTTGGACTGCCATCTGACCAATCATAACGGAAACCTACGATAGGGTTCCTCAAACACGCTGCGATCTTGACGTTTATAAGGATTATAAGCAAAGAGTAAAGTAAGTAAGTATATAACCTCATACTAAAAATGAACTCTATCCACTTATATATATATTTATTAACATACCATCCTTACAGGCTATCCTAATTCTACAGTATGGAATTTGACACAAAACAGAAAATAAAAACATAGGTACACTACAAATTACAGTAACACAATACATATAACGTGGCCTTTGTGAATTCCTGCAAAGGACAAAGAAACAAATCTACTTCGATCGCTACTCGATTATGGGTCCGAATTGCGCGCGTAAAGGGGGCCTGGCGAAGGAGTTGCTTTTGCAGACTCGGCCGCCGCCGCCGCCACACATACCGGTCCGGTACGCTCAAACACACCCCCGCCAGGACACCAGGATTGCTCAACTTGCCTCGTATCAACTTAAATATATATGAAGCCAGCCCCAGTTCCCTTCTAACTTCAAGTTTATTGTATCTTACCATTCCTAACACGAACAATGTAGGATACATCAAAGGATAAAAAGAGTATACTCCGTATAATTTTAAATATATAAACCTAATAAAATTATTTTGTATACGTTCAAACATTTGCCTATATTTCGACTCGTGTGGACTCCAGATGGCCGCACTACCCTCTAGATCAGGGGTTCCCAAACTTTTTTAGGCACGCCCCCCTGCTGCCTAAAATGAAGTTCCCACGCCCCCCTTCGCTTCGATGCAAGGAAACGAAAGTGAATGGGTTAGCTAGCCAAATCATCATCATTTTCCTAGCGTGTTCAAATTTCCCGAGGCCCCGCGCCCCCCACTTTGAAAACCCCTGCTCTAGATGACTCCTGACAATTGCCTCGTACAATACACGTATCGCCGTGATGTTAGTAAACGCATGAGCCTGTCTCATCACAAACCCCAGATTTCGGAAAGCCCTTTTACATACTGAAACAATATGGTCTCGAAAGGTGAGGTCGGACTTCAGCAGCACCTCTAAGTCCTTCACTTCATCAACGCGCTGCATAGGTGTCCCTTCTAACACATATTGGTAGCAAAGCGGATTCCGAGATCTGGTAAATGAGAATATGGTGCACTTTGCCGCGTTGAAATGTAGCTTGTACGTTTGACTCCATACAACCACCCGATGTATATCCTCTTGTAATTTAATACAGTCAGAGCTGTCATTAATTATGCACACAAGGTTGAGGTCATCAGCAAAGAGTAGACAAATGGAATCTCTAACAACGTGAGGAAGTCATTTATCATTAAAATGAACTCTAAGGGACCCAAATTGCTTCCCTGACTTACGCCAGATCTCGTGAAATATGGTTCTGACACGTGACCAGTACAGTCCACATACTGGCGCCTGTTACTCATATAGCTGGCAAAGAAAGTAAGAGTATGTGGAGTTAAACCCGCGTCTGCCAATTTCACGAGTAAGACATCGACGGTATCGAATGCCTTCCGGAAGTCGAAGTACGCCACATCCACCTGGTCTCCTGCGTCCACTGCCGGCACTATATTGACCATGAGACGCAGTAGGTTACCTGTGGTACTGCGTTCCTTCCGGAAGCCATATAGCGTGTCAGTCAGTTGGCCGCTAGATTGGGCCTGAACCGCTTGGTAAATTGCAGACTCAAATACCTTAGCGACCGTACACAATACTGCCACCGGACGATAATCGCTGGTATTCGGTCCGCCGCGACCTTTCGGTACAGGCACCACCCTAGTTAACTTCCACCTGTCAGGAAACATTTTGGATTTAAGAATAGTGCAATGGTTCAGCCAGAACACTGCGACAGTCCTTAAAAATGTAGGGTGGAAACACAATCGGGACCCGCGGACCGCTTGGGCTGGAGCCCTGCCAGGGTCCGCCGCACCTCCGCCAGCTCCAGGCTCGCGATAATAGATACTTACAGCTCCGTATTGCACTTGTGCGAAAGAGACGGAGCACCCCTTTAATCCATTTCTTTAATCACTAACCGTGGTTTTATCAGTAGGTACATTGTGGTCATTTAATAAAAGTTAATAGATACACAGTTACACTTACTACTAGTAGGTAAGCTGTACTGTCACGATATTATACGAATTAATCAGTCCGATCTTTAAGGTTCCAGTAATTAAGGTTAGTTACCTCATCGAACACTGGAGATGCATTTTTTCATTAATCCTTTGGTCTGTCGTTAGAGCTAGTTCCTGCATTTCACTGATCGTCTGTCTATCTACACAAACTGCTCTTTACGATTCATATCACAGAATAACCAGGATCATCACGCAAAAAGACATGGAGCTTCCTAATCGACTAGCACCTATCAAGGTGAAGTGGAATTCGCTCCCTTCATCTGTATTTCCTGAGAACTACGATTTAGGTGCCTTCAGGCCAGGGTATTGATTTAACTATCGTGTCGCATTTTTATTTGATTGTGTTTCGCGCTCTTGATTCTTCAAATGTGCAATGCCTGAAAGCGACCCCCTATGCAGCTTGTCACGAGTGACGTCACACATCACTACGTCACGACTTCGTACGATAGCCCTTGCGTCGGCCTACGTCGCATGCAAAGTGTATCGAAAGACCGTTGTATGAAGTGATTGTGAAATACCTAATTTCAGTGATTAATAAAAGCAGATCCCCGCAATGGCTCGCGGCCAATCGTTAACTTCCAAATCAGTTAGTTTGGACACTTTAGTTAAGACTTAACTGTAATTTGCACCATTATATTCTATTCTGGAGTACAGACCTCTTATCATTTACCTCCTCCGCTGCTGCCACTCCCTATTTAACATAATTAGCTTGTTAAGGGTGAAAATGAAAAAAATGAAAATCTTCTGGCGTGTAGCTGTGGACTGCTAGTATCTAGGTATTTGTTTAATCTGTGTTACAAAATTGAAATCTGTAATGTAATCTTTTGAGAAGGCTTAAAGAGAAGAGATCGATCTTGAACGCCATCAGCACTAGAAGGGGGAAAATGATTGGTCATTTGATAGGGCACGACAAATATCTTTAAAACCATAATGAAAGGAAAGATAGAAGGAAGGAGAGGCAGGGGAAGACCGCGGCGCAGTTAAATATATGGACCAAATAAAGGAAAAAGCTGGTGTCGTGTCGTATCAGCAAATCAAACGGCAGGCGTACGACAGAGAGAAATGGAAAATACTCCACCGACAAGAGGATAACTCTTAAATGAATAATGATGATGAATGTCTACAATTCTACACGGACAGGTAACAACTGGAGGGACTTATACGTTTAATTACGACATCCCGTAGCAGAAATTCAAATACACTGGCACGCCAGCAGACTGGAACAATATCCTTAAATTCAGGTAACATAATAAATCGAACTTCGTAAGATGGTCAGGAGTTATTATTCAATCAATCTTTGGTTTTATGGCTCCATCGATATTGTCGATGATTCTGCCAAGGGAGTTATTATTGTTATTTGGATGCATTATGAACTGTCAAAAAATTGTGAACTGCCAAAACCGTTTACAATTTAACGCGTTATTCTTCATTACCTTATAATCTATCAAAATCAAATCGACACATTGTGGACTAAGATCAAATTGCATGCAAATCGAACTTCGTAAGATGGTCAGGAGTTATTATTGTTATTTGGATGCATTATGAACTGTTAAAAAATTGTGAACTGCCAAAACCGTTTACAATTTAACGCGTTATTCTTCATTACTTTATAATCTATCAAAATCAAATCGACACATTGTGGACTAAGATCAAATTGCATGCAGTAAGGTAGTTTCAGTTGCCCGAAGTGCCTTAAAGAAGCTCCGTCAACACTAGAAAATTACTAAATCAATGGTAAATGTACACAAAGAATAACATTCATGGTCTGTCGTTCTGATGAACCTCAACGACCGAATCGGCGCGCAAGGTGCGTTTCGAAGCAATTTGATCTCAGTGCTAGTGAACGTACAGTACAGATTTATC